>CM051244.1:69393052-70860552 GCA_027917425.1 Gastrophryne carolinensis
GACGTGATAATCAAGTAGTACTTAACACAGCGTACTACATCCAAACAATGCAAAACCCTCTCTGTCATTCTTAGGATTAGGACACAAGGAGGGAAGAATAATATCTTGGTTCAAATGAAAAGCAGAAACAACCTTAGGAAGAAAGTCTGGCTTGAACCGAAAGACCACTTTATCCTGATGCCTCTCAAAGTAGGGCGCCTGGATAGACAAGGCCGCCAACTCTGAGACACGCTGGACAGAAGTGAAAGCTACCAAGAAGACAATCTTCTGAGTCAGGGGGGACAAAGCAATAACTTGCAAAGGCTCAAAAGGAGGAGCCTGAAGAGCGGAAAGAACCAAATTCAAATCCCAACAGGGAGTAATGGTTTCCTGGGAGGCCGCACATGCGTAACCCCCTGGAAAAAAGTTTTAACCAAAGGTTTAAGCGCAACACGCTTCTGAAAAAAGATAGATAAGGCAGAAACTTGCCCTTTCAATGTACTAAGCTGAAGACCAGAGTCCAGCCCTGATTGTAAAAACTCCAGAATCCTGGAGACTGAAAAGACCCTACAAGGAAAAGATCTTATCTCGCACCAGGCGATATAGGCTTTCCAAGTCCTATAGTAAGTGATAGAAGAAGACCTCTCCCGAGCACTGATCAGAGTCTTAATGACTGAATCAGAAAGACCCTCCTCCTTCAGGATGGAGGTCTCAGCAGCCAGGCCGTCAAACCTAGCGCTGGTAAATTGGGGTAACACAATCGACCCTGAGTGAGCAGATCGGACCGAAGAGGCAGAACGACTTGGTCCACTGCCAGCCAAACGATGTCTGCAAACCACACTCGCCTTGGCCACCTTGGGGCCACGAGAACAGCGGACACCTTTTCCAGAGCCAACTTCCGAAGCACCCTGCCTAGCATGGGTATCGGAGTAAACAGGTATAGAAACCCCAGATCCCCCCCCCCCCCCCCAACTCAGGGACATGACGTCCACTGCCAGTGGATCCTGGGAGAGCGACACGAAGTTCGTGAGCCTGCGATTGTGACGAGAGGCAAACAGGTCCACCTCCGGTGTCCCCCATCTGAGACATAGTGAGCGAAACACCCGAGGATGGAGAGCCCATTCTCCCAGACGGGGAGAGCCCCTGCTCAACCGGTCTGCTTCCTGGTTCTCCACTCCTGGAATGTATACCGCCGAGAGACAAGGAACATGGGCCTTTGCCCAGGTCAGGATCAGGGACACCTCCCTGAGAGCACTCAGGCTGCGAGTCCCTCCCTGATGATTGATGTAAGCAACCGCTGTTCGATTGTCTGAACGCACCTGGACCGGAAGGCCCAGGACGTGCTGAGTCAGGAGAGCAAGTACCTGACGGATGGCTCTCAGTTCCAGAATATTGATGGGTAAGTGGGCCTCCTGAGGTCCCCATTGCCCCTGGAACTGCAGCTCCTTCCAGAATCCGCCCCATCCCATCAGACTGGCGTCCGTGGTGACAATTTCCCAAACGGGGGTCAGGAAAGACCTGCCCTTTACGAGATTGGTCGAGACCAACCACCACTGGAGGGACTGCCGGACCCGGGAGGACAACTGGAAGGGCTGATCCAGCGACCGAAGCCGTCGGTCCCAAGACGCCAACAGATAAAGCTGAAGCGTCCTCGTGTGGAATTGAGCAAAAGGAACTGCCTCGAAGGAGGCAACCATCAACCCTACCAGCCTCATCCCCAGACGGATGGACGGCCGAGGATTGGAGAGTAGGACCCGAGCCAACTCCTGAATCAGATGAATTTTGGACTGGGGAAGAAACACACTGTGCTGATGAGAGTCCAACTGCATCCCCAGGAAGGACACTACCCTGGCCGGAGCGAGGGAGGACTTGGGGAAGTTGATCACCCAACCAAAGCTTTCCAGCGTGGAGACCACCATGCTGGTGTCTGTCTCTGATTGATTGAGCGACGGAGCCATGATGAGAAGGTCGTCCAAATAAAGCACGACACGAATGCCCCGAGATCTGAAAATGGCTATGACCCCTGCCAGCACCTTGGTGAACACTCTTGGAGCTGAGGTAAGGCCAAACGGAAGTGCCACGAATTGATAATGCTGATCCTTCATCACGAATCGAAGAAAACGTTGATGAGCGTGGCAGATGGGAACATGAAGGTAAACATCCTTGATGTCTATGGACGTCATGAAGTCCCCTTGCCGAAGAGAGCCGACGGCAGTGCGCAAGGTTTCCATGCGAAACTTCCGAAACCGGATGAACCTGTTGAGCAACTTCAGGTCCAAGACGGGACGAACTGACCCATCTTTCTTGGGGACTGCGAACAGATTGGAGTACAAACCGAGGCCAGTCTCTAAGCGCGGTAACGGCCGGATGACCGCCATCTCTAGTAGATTCTTTACCGACGCCAGGAGCCCCTGTGCGGCGACAGGATCGATGGGCACCCGAGACCGAAAGAACCGTGAAGGAGGGCGAGACTCGAATTCCAGCTTGTAACCGGACGACACTACCTCCTGAATCCATCTGTCCGGAACTTCCCGGTTCCAAACCTGGGAGAAGTGTCGTAATCGTCCCCCCACCCGCACGGGTGAGGGCAGCCCCTCATTGCTGAGCGGGCTTACCAGCAGGTTTGGGCTTGCAGCCCCAGGACTGGGCGGACCGGCCACGGCCCCTCCCGAGTCCAACCTGTACAACTGGTAGAGGGAAGGGAAGCCCCCCTACCTGCTCTGTATCCTCGAAAGGAAGGCCTACCAGAACCTGCCCCCCTAAAGGGGTGTCGAGGCCTCCTGCGCTGTGGCATCACCTTTCGCGACAGAATCAATTCTCTCCCCAAACAGACGCAGCCCCAAAAAGGGGAGAGCTGTGAGCACCTTTTTAGAAGCTGAATCCGCCGACCACTGTCGCAGCCATACAGACCGACGAATGGCCACCAGCATAGCCGCTGTCTTGCTACTCATAGCCAGCGCATCGTCCTGAGCGGATAGAACGTAGGACACAAAAGATTCGCACTGCTTAAGCGCAGCGAACTCATTACAAGCGGGATTGAGATCCTCGTATAGCCCCTGGATTACAGATCTCACTGCTAATAGAAGAAGGGCCGAAGCACACACAGGGCGCATTGTTGACCCAGCATAAATAAAGCCATGGCGAGCATACTGGTCAATCCGACGATCCTCCCCATCTTTAGGGACAGAGGTCTCAGCAGACTGTACCATAGCGGTGCTAGAGAGCCCTAGCACAGGGGTATCGACTTCAGGAGGAATGGACCAAAGCTTCACCAATTCTGGCGGAAAGGGATAACGCCTTTCCCACCTGGAAGGGATTCCAGATAACCGCGTGGGATGTTCCCATTCCTTAAGGACCACCCTCTCAAAGTGGTGCTGTCTGGGAAAAACCAAACGCGGCTGAGGCTCTTTAAACAACTGGCCCCTTGGCAGGGTGACAGCCTCAGGCGGATCTAAATTCAAAATTTCAAACATTTGAGCCAAAATGGAGGGGGTGTCAAGGGCAACCTCCGCCGACCAATCGCCAGCCGCATCAGCCTCAAGCTGATCTGCCGGCTCATCTGACTCCAAGAGGAATTCTTCCTCATCCGGTGAGCCATCGGACCATTCCACAGGCTCACATAATTCGTCCTGTGGAGCCGAAGATACTGGAGTCAGGCGCTTCCGTTTTGCAGGGGCCTTCAACCCTGCCTTAACGGGCAATACTTTCCGAAGGCTGGCCAACTTTGCCGCCACCTCGGATTGCGAATCCCCACTTTTGACAGTCATGCGGGGTCCGGAATAGGGAGGGAGAGGCAGGAGATGATGGAAGTTGCGACGGGCCAGCAGCCGGATCAACAGACTGACGCGCAATACTCTGCTTTGCACAAGGAATGCAAATAAAGACATCATCAGCCAGGAGCGCAGCCCCACATTTTACACACCCCCTGAACGACTCTGACGAGTCGTTTCCGGTAGTAACGGAAGCCTCCATATTGGTGATTTATGGTATCGCAAATACTGGGATTTTTAAGGCATAAGCCAACCCGGGATGCCCCTTTATCAAAAATGTCCCGGAAGGGAGGGTTTTTGTTATATAAATACTTTTTTTTTAAGAAAAGGTCCCCCTTAGTAAATTATATATATAAATGTGTAAACTTTATATATAAAAAATATCCCCCTTTTTCTTTTCTAAAAAAGAAAGACTAGCCAGGCAACATAGAGCCGGAGGGCCGCTATAATCAGGGATCCCAGGATCTGAAAGGAAAGAAACAAACCATCAGATCCCCATATAAGTGTAACACATGCAGTATGTCTTATGTATCATATATAAATGATAAGAGTGCCTCTTTAAACGCTTCCCAAATATCCCCCTTTTTTCTCCATAATAAGAAATGACAAAAAGAAATCTCACTCTCGGCCCCGCCAAAGCGGGGCTGCTTACCTGACAGGCCAACGCAGGACCAGAGGGACAATGTAGCAGCAGCAAGATAACAAAACACACGTGTGCTGCAGCGCGCGCCCCCCCCACGTGACTTCTCTTAACAGAGACAGGGAGGAAGTGAGGCCGGGGCCGCCGACCGACGCACCCGCCGGCGCCCCGCGTCACAGGGAGCCGCCCCCTACAACCCGGTCAGAAGCGTCCTCATGTGCGCCCAATTCATTGAGAGATTGCCACCAGCTGTGCTGGATCACGCACAGCCAGGCAGCGGAGAAGGGGGGGGGGGGGGGGGGGGAGAAGCATAAGCGCAGCCACCAGGCTGCCGCACAGAGACAAGGAGACAACGGGGAAGGGGGGAGGCGGGAGGGGCCGCAGACTGAGGCGGCAAGCCCAACTGCTGAGCGCGGTCCGCTGCCCCGCCCCCATAAAGCTGACCAACACACTGGCCACTGTTGAATTTTTTTTTTTTTTTTTGGAGGATCTGCCCGGAGCTCCAGCATAACAGACTAAGCGCACCATGCTGCGCAGTCTGTTTATGTGCACAAAGTGAACACACACATGTAAAAGACAGCAATACAGTGAAACACTAAACATAATACACAACCCTCTATACCCCCCCCCCCCCCCCCATAGTGAAGGGAGAAGGGACCGTAACGGGAGTGTAAGGGGCTAAGGGGACCCTCGGGACAGGGGCATCCCATTTCCGGATCACCATGCCGGATAGCCGCATTGCCCCATGCATGAGGTCGAGCGGTAGGAGATAAGCTCCTAGGCACTAAAAGTGCCATCTACCATTTGCCCGGTGAGCAGCCTAGGCTGGGAGGCTTCCATTCCACCATCAAGGTATAAACACTCAAACCGGGCAGAAATAGACCAAAAGGGGGGTGGCGGGGTAAGAATACCCCGGCCTACCTGTAAGCAGGAGACTTCCAACTTCTGACTTGTCAGCAAGCAGAGAGAAAAATACTGGTGATTGAAGGGAGGTACCAGGTATATATAGGCCGGAAGGGGGCTCGTTACAAGACTTCCTCTCTGCACTACGTCACCTGCGGTGGATTAACCCAATAATGGATGAATATCTAAAGGTGAAGCGGGGTGTGTGGCACACCAAGAATATGACCTGTCAGAGGGTGACAAAACTTCAAGTAGGCTGACAAAAGGGTTAATAGTACGTATGCATTTTGGGTATTGTTCAGCTCGGGGGACCTTGCGCTTTCAGATTTAGCTTGTTTTTTCTTGTTTGCATATTGATATTTTAGGAAAACATGATTTTTATTCTGCTTTTTTATAATTGTTTTTAGGGAAACCCTGTGCAACCTAAGAATTCTTCAATGGATTACTTCCAGAAAGATGAGCCCACTACAACAAGCTCAGTACTCTTAGAAAGCTTAACATGTGTACTTTCAGGGAATATATGGTTTATGGGGATATTCTAAATTTAAAGGGTTGTTTTGGTTGAAAAATCGCAATGGGCGCACTTTGTCTGCAGAGCTGAAATTTTTAAGTAAAATTACCATTATGCGCATGCTTTACTTTGGGGTGTTTGGCAACTCTTCCCTTGACAGTACCTATGGGTATTGTTCTGTTCGGGGGATGTTGCTTTTTCAGATTTTACTTGTTTTTTTCTGTTTGCATATAGTTTTTTTTTTTTTTTTTTAGGAAAATGTGGCTTTGATTCTTATTCTTTAGGGAAACTCTGTGCAACCAAAGAATTGATTGAGGGATTACTTCCAGAAAATTGCGCCCATGTCAACAAACCTGGTATGCCTAGAAAGCCTGAGGTGTATACTTCCAGAGAATATATAGTTTGTGGGGGGTATTTCAAATTTAAAGGGTTCTTTTTCTGAAAAGACAGCAAGGTGCGCTTAGCGCGGTACATAGTTGTATTTTATCTGAAAATCTCCTAAAGGGCCGTTTCAGTTTGGGGGGGGGGGGGGGGGGGGGGAGTCTCCTGGGCAGGAAAGGGTGTCTACCAATACATATGTGGTAACGCTGTGACCAGGATTAATTGGGGTTTCACATGCAATAAGATTTTATTGACAAACCTACATATTTTATTACAAAAAAACACTACAAATTGCACTACATATTTTTTTGCACATATTTCACCCAAAAGTATAGAGAATACACCTAAAAAATTACAAACAAGACATTTCATGTTAAAGCCCAAGGGTGACAAAAACTCCAGGTAGGCTGGCAGCGAAAGGGTTAAACGGGACCTTCAGCATGATTTAATGAAAAGCCCAAACCTTAAAATATATTAGATGCTGGGGAATGGTTTAAATTTTTAGTCACTTATTCTTTCCCCCACTGGGCTGAAACTCTGGTCAGGACTCTAGGATAGGGGTGCAGCCATCTTGGCTCAGTAGCATCACATACTGAGGAGGGGAGTCAAAAGTGCAGGGGGCGGGTTATGGCATCAGGGAAAGGACAGCAATCCCAGAATGCAGAGCCACAGTCGGAAGATACTTCCTGTATTTAGGCTGCCTGATCCTCCACGAGCCGCCATCTTGGATGTTTAAAGGCTCATAGCATGCAGTAGATGCAGGTAGAATGATTGTTAATGAGGGCAATCTGTATGTACAGGGTGGAAAAAACATAAGATAGGCTCTTATTCAGGGTGAAGGTTTGCTTTAAAACTGTCCAGTAAAGTTTCTTTCCTCCAGAAGCAGAATTTTTTTTGAGAGGCAATCTAGCTCGTATCCGAGGAAACTGAAACAGTGGTTGGGCATCAGGCTGGATTTTCAATTAAGAAAAATCAAATCTAAGGTTTTTAGAAGAGTCTTCTCCACATCTGCTAGTTGCGGCTCCCCTGACCTGTTTAGCAAGGTTAAATCATCCAGGTACGCAATAATTGTGACTCCTTCCTGTCTGAAGGGTGCCATTGGTTCCGCCAATCTTTGTAAAGATGCTTACTTGCATATTCCTATTCTACATTGCAAGTTTCGGAGACTTGCAATACAAGACCAGGGGTTTTAGCCCTTCCAATACAGGGCTTTATCCCTTGGCCTGTCATCGGCCACACTGATTTTTACAAATGATAAAGCCTTGTATTGGAAGGGATAAAACCCCTTGTCTTTTTGTATTGCAAGTCTACGAAATTTGCAATGTAGAATAGGAATATGCAAGTAAGCATTCTGCAGGTCTGAACTGATCATAAAGGCCTGCTCCAGAATCGTATCCAAGTCTTCATCGAACAGGACATTACCATGAAATGGAATGCCACACACCTTTGGCTTAAGACATGGTCAGACCTGGTTTCTAAAGCAAAGTGCCCTTCTGACAGAGGCCCTGGTGGCTTCTGAGGCATTTGCTTAAAAAAGGCTGTAAATAATAAGGTTTCAAGAACACTCTTTAGGAGTGTCATTCTCTAATAACCTGAAGGGTTATTTGAAGAGGAATATCAGACCTAAAAATATAATTCTGTGATTACTCACCTGTAGAATTGATATTATGAGTATACAATACGTCCGGCTCCAGATTAGATTACTTACACTTGGGAATTACTCCGCCAGATGGCACTGGACTGCAGAGACAGCGAAATTGCCTCCTCCCGGCCCCTCAAATACCTGGGACCTCCCACAAATCCCCAGCATTGAAAAGCAGTTAACGAGAAGCCGGGAGAAAGATAACAAAACCAAACTGGTAACTATAGCAAACAATCACCATACACCATACGAGCGTACCTGCACAGGCCGGCACTGAAGTTGTTGGGTCAAGTGAGCCAGAACCAACCTGATCGCCCGCAGTTCCAGAATGTTGATAGGTGTGTGGGCCTCCTGAGGGCCCCACCTCCCTTGGAACTGCAAGGACTTCCAGAAACCCCCCCAACCTGACAGACTGGCATCCGTGGTGACCATCTCCCAGGAGGGGGTCAGGAAGGATCTGCCCTCCCAACAGGTTCCTTGAGTCCAGCCACAACCTCCACCGCCTGACCAGGTGAGAAAGCACAAGGACCTGGTCCAGGGACGCAGAATCCTTGTCCCATACTGACAAGAGGTGGAGTTGCAGAGGCCTCATGTGGAACTGAGCATAGGGGACTGCCTCGAAGCATGCCACCATCAGGCCCACCAGCTGCATTCCCTGCCTAATGGAGGGATGAGGGCAAGATAGCAGGAACTGAACCTGCACTAGCAGACTGTCCACCTTCTGCTGAGGAAGAAAAATCCTTGCCTGAACTGTATCCAGATTCATTTCCAGGAAGGGAGTCACCAAGGAGGGAGACAGGGAAGACTTGGGATGGTTGATCACCCAGCCAAATGTCCCCAGTATCCAACTGCCTGTAGTAGGGACTGGGAAGTGATGAGAACGTCGTCCAGGTAGGGCAGCACGCGGATGCCCTGAGCAGAGACATCACTCCTGCCAGCACCTTGGTGAACACTCTGGGAGCTGAAGTGAGACCGAAGGGCAATGCCACAAATTGGTAGTGCTGATCCTCCAGAGCGAACCTGAGGAACCTTTGATGACCTGGAAAAACAGGAATATGAAGGTAAGCATCCTTGATGTCCACAGAGGTCATGAAGTCCCCTGGACGCAGGGAACTGATAGAGCGCAGAGTTTCCATAAGAAAGCGCCTGCACCTGACAAATTTGTTGAGGATCTTCAAGTCCAGGATGGGCCTGACTGACCCATCTCTTTTGGGCACGGTGACAAGGTTGGAATAGAAGCACTTGCCCCTTTCTCGTAAGGGGACCTGACAGATGACCCCCAGTTCCAGAAGGCTTTGCACCGCCAGAACTAGAGCCTGAGCAGACACAGGGTCCTGAGAAATCTGGGATATGATGAATCTTGAAGGGGGACAGGCAGCAAACTCCAACTTGTAACCGGAGGACACTACCTCCTGAATCCACCGGTCTGAGACATGAAGCCTCCAGACATGAGCAAAGTTCTGAAGCCGTCCCCCCACCCGGATAGGTGAGGGCGCCCTTCAAGAAGGAGCCCTGTCCCCGAAAGGGCCGAGACTGCCACCTGCGCTGGGGTAACCTGCCTCCCTTAGCAAAAAGGTCCAGGCATAGTCCATTGAAGGGAAAACCAGTGAGAGCCTTCTTGGCAGCGTTGTCAGCAGCCCTCTGGCGCAGCCAAACAGAGTGGCGTATAGCCACCACAAGGGCAGAGGTTCTGCCACACATTCTAATGGCATCATCCAAGAGAGAGGACATAAGTCACAAAAAACTCACGAGAGAATGCATTAAACTCCTCACTAGACACATCAGGAGCCCCATCAAGGATACTTCTAAAGCAGGGTCCTAATAGCCACAGCCGTAATGGCAGAGGCACAGACCAGGCGCAGCGCCGTCTCCACACATGCAAAGGCATGGGACGCCAGCTGATCAATGCGCTGGTCCTCAGCATCCTGCAGCGTAGTAGAGTCAGTGGAGTGCATAACAGAGGTGTTAGATAACCCTAGAACCGGGGCATCCACTTTAGGAGGGGATGACCAACGCTTCACCACATCAGCAGGAAAGGGATGCCTCTTATCCCAACTCTTAGGGACGCCGGGAAGCCTGCTGGGACATTCCCCGAGTACAAGATTATTAAAAGGGGCTTGCTCGGGAAATTCTAACCGTGGCTTAGCAGTATGAAACAATTCCCCCTGTTGCCTAGGGGCCGCAACCGGGGGAGAGATAGACAGTACCTAAAAAAATCGGAGCCAACAGCCTATCAGTATCTGGGGCCCAGGGGTCAGAGCCAGAATCATCATGACCCCTGGGCCTCTCAGATGACTCAGAGTCAGAGAATAACTCCCCTTCTTCCAAAGGGGTATAGCCAGAAAGTTTCAAAAACTCATCAGCTCCCATAGGGAAAAGAGTGACATCAGGCGTCAAGTGCCGCTTCTTAGCAGAGGTCTTAAGCGCCAAGGTATTAGCAAGCAACTTCTCAACACTAGCCAGTCTAGAAGACACATCAGGCTGAGAATCCCCACTTGTAAGCAACTCAATGGGAGTCAGATTTAAGCTTGAGGGAGTAGGTGAAACCATACATTGCGCTACAGCCTGGTTTACCAGCGGCTGGACCTGCGCCATCACCTGCTGGGCACAAGTAATACAGACCCGCACATTGTCAGCACTAGTAGGGGACACCCCCACAAGCTACACACTGCTCCGGGTTCCTTTGGCAGAAGCCCGGCTCATTATCCTGAGACGCCTCCATATGGCGATTATAGCGGCACAATAGGCCGATAGGGATTCACGCTATAAAAGCAACCCAGGATGCCCCAAAAGCCCGCTAGGAAAGTGGGAGTAAATTACACACTACGCCTCACAAGTTAAATAACAAAATAGAGGGAGTAGGGCCGGGAGAAACCAGTAGAGGTCGGCCCATCTGAAAGACATAAGCGAAGAGAACCCCATAAGTGACATGTATAATGACATAGGGTAAATAAAGCCGCCCGCGAGAGCACTCACGGACCACGGTAGGTAGATGCCAGTCACGCAGCAGCCGAATCCAGAGAAAATGGCGCCGGATATACCTCGAGGGGCGAGCCGCGGAGACAGTGACTCGGAATGCGCCAACCGTGGGCCCCGCCCCACCCGAAGAGCGCAAAGCCGCACACGTGACAGCCAACAAAAAAAACAGTGCAACCAAGTCAGCGCGGCGACTGCCACCAACCAGACAAAATACAGTGAAGCACCAAGGAAAATTCACATATGCACCCCCCCCCCCCCGAGAGCTACAAGGGAGAGCGAGGGAGTACAGCAGCCACTTAAAGTGCCCACCGATAGACAGTAGCAAGGGGCAATAGGGCGGGAGGCTCACCATATGCCTATACTGCCTACCCTTTGGTGGGGGATTGCGGTGGAGCAGCACTCCTAAGCACCTGACAGCGGTGCTGCCTACCATCACCCGACCAGCGCAGCCAGGGCTGGGAGCGAGTGGGAATAGTCCTACAGGCCCGCTCACCTGCGAGGAGAGAGCCATCTTCTTGTCCTTCGCAGTCCAGACTGCAGAGAAGATCTGGGGATTTGTGGGAGGTCCCGAGTATTTGAGGGGCCGGGAGGAGCCAATTTCGCTGTCTCTGCAGTCCAGTAATTCCCAAGTGTAAGTAATCTAATCTGGAGCAGGACGTACTGTATACTAAGAATATAAAGGGGCTGATCCCACCCCCCTCTTACTTACCTTTTCAATGTCGACCACTGAATACTGAGACGTGCTGCTTCAGAGCCTGATCCTCACCCCGCTGTCCGCTTAACCGATGCTGACTGATCAGCAAAGCTATTCTAAGCATACAGTACGTCCTGCTCCATATATAATAACACGTGGGTAATCCTCCGCCAGATGACGCTGTGCACTGCAGACATGCAAAAAACAGGCTCCTCCCGGCCCTTCATATACCGAGGGACCTCCCACAAATCCCCAGATTTCTCTTCAGTGCTGACTGCGAAGACATGAAGTATCACTCTCACAGGTGAGCGGGGCTATTACAGCCCGCGGCCCTGTGGGACTATTCCCACCCGTCCTCCTTGTGATATGCCTCCCAGCCTGGGCTGCGCTGGTCGGGTGAAGGTAGGCAGCACCATGTGTGCTTATGGAGCCATGCTCCACCGCAGTGCCCCACCATAGGTTAGGTTGATGGTGAGCCTCTAGTGGATGCCCCTCCCGCTTTATTGCCCCGTATAGCGGTGGACCCTGCGTAAAGGGTTGCCATCCTCCCTCGTTTCCCCCAGTAGTTAGGGGGAAAAGA
Source organism: Gastrophryne carolinensis (assembly GCA_027917425.1). Taxonomy (NCBI): domain Eukaryota; kingdom Metazoa; phylum Chordata; class Amphibia; order Anura; family Microhylidae; genus Gastrophryne; species Gastrophryne carolinensis. The sequence goes on from CM051244.1 coordinate 69,405,132, forward strand.
AAGGGGGGGGGGGGTATGTGTGTGGCGGTCCCAGTGTACTCTAATGTCACGCTTATGGCCATAGTATTGCCCTTGATTTTCAACTGGGTGTCAGAGCCGCGCTTCTTGCCCCTTATTGTTTGGCTGCCGCCGTACATGTGTCCTTTTTACTGAATAGTGCGCTGCGCGGGCGGCGGCTTCGTATATACGCTGCAGCGGCTTCTTTTTGCAAGGGCTTATATTTAGTGATTTTATCCTTTGCGTGTTTGACTACTACCTCAGAGCTTCGCGCTCCTCGGGGTGGGCGGGCACTTGGCTTGGCGCGCTCCGCGTCACGGCCAAAGATTGGGCCCTTCGAGGTTCGCTGGGCGCCATTTTGATGATCTTCGCGCGCGCGAGCGTGGTGGCGGTCCCCCTCCTCCTTGGTCTGCAAGTGCCCTCGCGGGCAATTCTTTATTAAATATTTTACCAGCTGCGCATGGCCCTGACACCTCATTCCCTTTATGTCTGTCAGACGTCAAGTCTGCGGTGGCTTCTCCTGGCCTCATATATATTTAGCGGGCTTACCTACTATTCTCCCACATTAATCAGCGGGTCTTTGGGGCATCCAGGGTTGCCTATTGCGTAAATCCCTGTTAGCTTTGTGCTTTGATAATCACCATATGGAGGCATCTCAGAGTTGTGTGACCGGGGTCCCTAAGGGACAAGGAACGGCTGTGTTCAGCATGTGGACAGCCCCATGCTGATGCTGACAGAGCACGGGTCTGCGGACCCTGTGCTGAACAAAGTACTGGCCCTGCAATCAGGGTTGCCAGTGGCTGCACCTCGGTTTAACCCTTTCAGTGCCAAGCACGTAGATTCTACGTGCTTGACTTCCCCCCTGCTAGTAAAAAAAAATATAAAAATCAAAAATACTCACCTGACCCCTCGTTGGATCCGGCTGGGTCTCCTCTTTAATTTGGTGCGGGTCGGATGGCTCCAAAAGAAGCCCCGGAATAGCGCCCCCCCCCCCCGTTGGCAGCAGCTGCTAACTGTGGAAAAAAAAAAACAAAAACATTTACTAACCTGCAGTCGCGCTGCCTCCCTCCGGGTCTCCTCCGATCACCCCCCCCCCCAGACTCTTCAGCTTCAGGGGAGAGCCTGAAAGGGCTCTCGACGGGCGCCGCCATCTTGCAGTTAAGCCCCGCCCCAGGCGTCACTCCTGGGCTTCTTGCTGCCTCTCCTCGGCTCAGCTGTCAGATGCCCTGGTGATCGCTGGGCAGAGCAGTGGAGGGGCAGGGAATGCTCTGATCCCCTGCCCCCCCCCCCTCCTCCGGCCAGCGATCACCAAGGCATTTGACAGCTGATCGACACAGGAGCTGACAATCGGGTGAGGTGAGTAAAGTAAAAAAAAAAATTTTTTTTTAATAAATGACATTTTTTTGTGTGTGTGTTTTATGTTAACCCTTTGTGAACTGGTAAGGGGTCCATGAGACCCCTTATACCAGTTCACAAGGCTGGGGTCTGGCAAGCCACCTGCAACTAGCGGGTGGCTTGCCATTAACCCCCGCACCCCCAATTACCTGCCTCCCCAAAGCCCAGGGGGGGGAGGGGCAGAAGAGCCCAGGCCCACACAGGGTATGTGGGCTCGTAGGCTGCAGAATGGGGGGGCCACAAAAGCTGGCCCCTCCACTCTGTTCCTACAAGCCCCCATAGCTGGTCCTGGGCTGGGCATGACGGGTAAGGGGGACCCTACGTCTTTTTTAATTTTAAGGGTTAGGGTTAGCTTAACCCTAACCCTTAAAATTACCCCAAAAAATGCCCCCCCCCCCCTGGAAGGGGGGACCCTATGTCTTTTTTAATTAACCCCTTATGTTTATAGTGTGGATAGTAGTTGTATTTTATTTGCAAATGTAATAAAGTGCTCTTTTCAGTTTGGGGGGTCTCCAGGGCAAGAATGGGGGGCTACCGATACATATGTGGTACCGTTGTAATCGGGAGAAATGGGGCTATCACATGCAATATGGTTTTCATTTAAAAAAAAAAAAAGGATTTAAAATAAAGGAAACAATTGTTTAAATATATATTTTTTGTTTTTTTTGTTTAAGCAGAAATATTCAAAACAGTAGAAAAATTACAAACAAGACATTTCATGATAAAGCGTAAACTCTGCTGCAAAAAAATGTATATGTAATGTATATAATTTTTCTGGAAATTCCAGCAAAAATCACGGTTAATCATTCCGCAAAATGGGGAAAAATGACCTGTCAGAGGGTGACAAAAATACCATTTTGTGAGTACTCACCTGAAAAATGGATATTGTTGGTGTGCCACACACCCCGCTTCACTTCTAAATATTCATCAATTAATGGGTTAACTCGCCGCCAGGTGACGTAGTGCAGAGAGGAAGTCTTGTAACGAGCCCCCTTCCGGCCTATATATACACCTGGTACTTCCTCTCAATCACCAGTATATTTAAAAAGCAGAAAGACAAGGTACCAGTATTCCACCGGTAACCTCAAAATCAATTTTGATATAAATAAAAAGCTTCACCATATAAAGGCTTTGGTAACACCGAAAAGGGTGGGGTGAAGCGGGGTGTGTGGCACACCAACAATATCCATTTTTCAGGTGAGTACTCACAAAATGGTATTATTCTTGGTGTGCCACACACCCCGCTTCACTTCTAAATATTCATCAATTAATGGGACATCCAAAAGCAGTGTCCACAAGGGAAGGGCATCTCAAGGCCAGGTGAAGCATAACTTAAATGACTGCAGTCTGCAGAACTTTGCGGCCAAAAACAGCATCCGCTGAGGCCCGCACATCAACTTTGTAAAACTTAGAAAAAGTATGAACAGAAGACCAAGTGGCGGCCTTACAAACCTGTTCAACAGAAGCTTGGTGCTGAAAAGCCCAAGACGCCCCAACAGCGCGAGTGGAATGAGCAGTGATACGAAAAGGGGGAACTCTTCCCTTAGCAGAATAGGCCGCAGTAACGGCCTGACGTATCCACTTGCTAATGGCAGATTTGGCTGGTGCCAAACCCTTCTTAGGCCCATGGGGGCACAACAAAAAAGGAATCCGTCCTACGAAAAGGAGACGTGATAATCAAGTAGTACTAACACAGCGTACTACATCCAAACAATGCAAAACCCTCTCTTTGTCATTCTTAGGATTAGGACACAAGGAGGGAAGAACAATATCTTGGTTCAAATGAAAAGCAGAAACAACCTTAGGAAGAAAGTCTGGCTTGAACCGAAAGACCACCTTATCCTGATGCCTCTCAAAGTAAGGCGCCTGGATAGACAAGGCCGCCAACTCCGAGACACGCCGGACCGAAGTGATCGCTACCAAGAAGACAATCTTCTGAGTCAGGGTAGACAAAGCAATATCTTGCAAAGGCTCAAAAGGAGGAGCCTGAAGAGCAGAAAGAACCAAATTCAAATCCCAAACCGGGAGTAATGGTTTCCTGGGAGGCCGCACATGCGTAACCCCCTGGAAAAAAGTTTTAACTAAAGGTTTAAGCGCAACACGCTTCTGAAAAAAGACAGATAAGGCAGAGACCTGCCTTTCAACGTACTAAGCTGGAGACCAGAGTCCAGCCCTGATTGTAAAAACTCCAGAATCCTGGAGACCGAAAAGACCCTACAAGGAAAAGATCTTATCTCACACCAAGCAATATAGGCTTTCCAAGTCCTATAGTAGGTGATGGAAGAAGACCTCTTCCGGGCACTGATCAGAGTCTTAATGACTGAATCAGAAAGACCCTCCTCCTTCAGGATGGAGGTTTCAGCAGCCAGGCCATCAAACCCAGCGCTGGTAAATTGGGGTAACACAATTGACCCTGAGTGAGCAGATCGGGCCGAAGAGGCAGAACGAACTGGTCCACTGCCAGCCGAACGATGTCTGCGAACCTCACTCGTCTTGGCCACCTTGGGGCCACGAGAATGGCGTACACCTTTTCCAGAGCCAACTTCTGAAGAACCCTGCCCAGCATGGGCATCGGAGGAAACAGGTATAGAAATCCCGGAACTCCCCAGCTTAGGGACATGGCGTCCACTGTCAGAGCCAGAGGATCCTGGGAGAGCGACACAAAGTTCGGGAGCCTGAAATAGTGATGAGGGGCCAACAGGTCCACCTCAGGGGTCCCCCATTGGAGACACAGTGAGCGAACCACCCGAGGATGGAGAGCCTATTCTTCCAGACGGGGAGAGCCCTTGCTCAACCGGTCCGCTACCTGTTTCTTCACCTCTGGAATGTAAACCGCCGAGAGACAAGGAACATGGAACATTGCCCAGGTCCTGATCAGGGACACTTTTCTGAGAGTACTCAGACTGCGAGTCCTTCCCTGAAGACCGATGTAAGCAACCGCTGTTTGCTTGTCTGAACACATCTGGACCGGAAGGCCCAGAACGTGCTGAGTCAGGAGAGCAAGCACCTGACGAATGGTTCTCAGTTTCAGAATATTGATGGGTAAGTGGGGCCTTTGAGGTCCCCACTGCCCCTGAAACTGCAGCTCCTTCCAGAATCTGCCCCATCCCGACAGACTGGCGTCCATGGTGACAATTTTCCAAAGGGGGGTCAGGAAAGGCCTGCCCTACACAAGATTGGTCGAGACCAACCACCACCGGAGGGACTTCCGTACACGGGAGGACAACTGGAAGGACTGATCCAGCGACTGAAGTTGCTGGTCCCAAAACGCTAACAGAAAAAGCTGAAGCGTTCTCATGTGAATTTGGGCAAAAGGAAGAAACACACTGTGTTGATGAGAGTTCAGGCCGGGATGAACCGACCCATCTCTCTCGGGGACTACGAAAAGATTGGAGTAGAAAACGAGGCCCATCTCTAAGCGCGGCCCCGGCCGGATGACCGTTATCTCTAACAGATCCCTTACAGACGCCAGGGGCCCCTGCGTGGCCAAAGGAACGATGGGCACCCGAGACCGAACGAACCGTGAAGGAGGGTGAGACTCGAATTCCAGGTCGTAACTGGCAGACACTACCTCCTGGATCCATCTGCCTGGAACCACTTGGTTCCAAATCTGGGAGAAGTGTCGCAATAGTCCCCCCACCCGCACGGGCGAGGGCAGCCCCTCATTGCTGAGTGGGCTTATCAGCAGGTTTGGGCTTGGTGCCCCAGGAGTGAGCGGGCCGACCACAGCCCCTCCCGAGTCCAACCTGTACCTCTGGTAGTGGGAAAGGAAGCACCCCTGCCCGCTCTGAATCCTCGAAAGGAGGGCCTACCGGAACCTGCCCCCCTAAAGGGGACACGAGGCCTCTTGCGTTGTGGCATCTTACCACCCTTTGCGACTGAATCAATTTTCCCCCCCCGAACAGACGCAACCCCAAAAAGGGGAGAACTGTGAGCACCCTTTTGGAAGCCGTGTCCGCTGACCACTGACGCAGCCATACTGACCTGCGAATAGCCACCAGCATAGCCGCTGCCTTGCTACTCATAGCCAGCGCATCGTCCTGAGCGGCCAGGACATAAGACAAAAGATTCACACTGCTTAAGCGCAGTGAACTGTTTACAAGCGGGATTAAGATCCTCATACAGCCCCTGAATTAAAGACTTAATTGCCAATAGAAGAAGGGCTGAAGTATACACCGGGCGCAACGCTGACCCGGAATAAATAAAACCATGGCGAGCGTATTGGTCAATCCGACGATCTTCCCCATCCTTAGGGACAGTGGTCTCAGCAGACTGACTGTACCATAGCCGTGCTGGAGAGCCCTAGCACAGGGGAATCGACGTCAGGAGGGACAGACCAAAGCTTCACCAATTCTGGCGGAAAAGGATAACTCTTTTCCCAACTGGAAGGAATTCCAGATAACCGCGTGGGATGTTCCCATTCCTTAAGAACCACCCTCTCAAAGTGGTGTTGTCTGGGAAAAACCCAACGCGGCTGAGGCTCCTTAAACAACTGACCCTTTGGCAGGGCGGCCGCCTCAGGTGGATCTAAACTCAAAATTTTAAACATTTGAGCCAGAATGGAGGGGGTGTCAAAAACAACCCCCTCCGACCAATCGCCAATCACATCAGCCTCAAGCTGATCCGCAGGCTCATCTGACTCAGACGGGAATTCATCCTCGTCCGGGGATCCATCGGACCATTCCACAGGCTCCCATAACTCGTCCTGTGGAGCCGAAGGTACCGGAGTCAGGTGTCTCCGTTTTGCAGCGGCCTTTAACGCTGCTTTAACGGGCACTACTTTCCGGGGGCTGGGCTGTGCCGCCACCTCGGAATGCGAATCCCCACTTTTGACAGTGTCATGCGGGGTCCAGAACAGGGAGGGAGAGGTAGGAGATGATGAAGGATGCGATGGGCCCGCAGCCGAAGCAGCGGGCTGGCGCGCAATAGTCTGCTTTGCACAAGGGATGCAAATAAAGACATCAGCTGGGAGTGGAACCCCACAAACTACGCACCCCCCGAAGGGCTCAGCAGAACCGTTTCCGGAAATTACGGAAGCCTCCATATGGTGATTATTGGTATTCGCAATACTTGGGACTTTAAGGCATAAGCCAACCCGGGATGCCCCTTTATTAGTAAATGTCCCGTAAGGGAGGATTTTTTTTTTTTAAGTTAAGGTCCCCTTTAATATATATAATATATATATATATATATATATTCGTTTATTGGGATATCTATTTATGCATGTGTATATGTAAATAGTCAGGCAAAATAGAGCCGGAGGGCCACCATAAGCAGGGATCTGCAAGGAAAAAGATCCTCACGTGTATAAGAATCAAATAGGCATGGCACCAAAGTGCCTTTAAACATGAGTAAAATCATGCCCCCTAATAAAATATGACTCCTCCCATATCAAATACAAAAAAGATATGCACTCCCCACATAACGGCCCCAACGGGTGGGGCCGCTTACCTGACCCAGCGAAGGCAGCAGCCGGAGAGCAAGACTGCAGCCAGCAGCCACAGCACAGAAGACTAAGTGCGGCCGCGCGCCCACGCGACTTCCTCCTTTGAAGGGAAGTGAATGCTGGGCCCGCCGCAAAACGCCGCCGTTGGCGCCGCGCCCCCGATGCCGCGTCAACGGGACCCGCCCCCCTACGCCAATCAGTACAGCCATTCAGCTGGAGATTACACCAGATGGGCCACTACACGTGCGCCCAGGCAGCGGAGGGGGGGGGACAAAAATAAAGACCGCATAGCGCAGCCTATGCAAATAGAGCACATACAACGTCAGCAGAGAAGGGGGGAGGGGGGCCACTAAAGCAATGGTCTGCTAAGAAAAGCGGCCAGCCACCTACCCAGCGCGGTCTGCCATTCAAGCAGACCTAAACCCCATGACCAAAGGTATACACATGCTGAATAAAATTAATGCATAACATGACACCCACACATGTTGAAATAAAGTGATACAAGTGAAACACACGTACTTAAAACACACCCTCAAACACCCCCCCCCCATAGTGAAGGGAGAAGGGACCGTAACGGGAGTGTAAGGGGCTACGGGGACCCTCGGGACAGGGGCATCCCATTTCCGGATCACCATGCCGGATAGCCGCATTGCCCCACGCATGAGGTCGAGCGGTAGGAGATAAGCTCCTAGGCACTAAAAGTGCCATCTACCATTTGCCCGGTGAGCAGCCTAGGCTGGGAGGCTTCCATTCCACCATTAAGGTATACACACTCAAACCGGGCAGAAATAGACCAAAAGGGGGGTGGTGGGGTAAGAAAACCCCGGCCTACCTGTAAGCAGGAGACTTCCAACCTCTGTCTTGTCATCAAGCAGAGAGAAAAATACTGGTGATTGAAGGGAGGTACCAGGTATATATAGGCCGGAAGGGGGCTCGTTACAAGACTTCCTCTCTGCACTACGTCACCTGGCGGCGAGTTAACCCATTAATTGATGAATATTTAGAAGTGAAGCGGGGTGTGTGGCACACCAAGAATACTTCAAGTAGGCTGACAATTAAAAGGGTTAATAGTACCTATGCATGTTGGGTATTGTTCTGCTCGGGGGACCTTGCGCTTTCAGATTTAGCTTGTTTTTTCTTGCTTGCATATTGATATTTTAGGAAAACATGGTTTTTATTCTGCTTTTTTATAATTGTTTTTAGGGAAACCCTGTGCAACCTAAGAATTCTTCAATGGATTACTTCCAGAAAGATGAGCCCACTACAACAAGCTCAGTACTCTTAGAAAGCTTAACATGTGTACTTTCAGGGAATATATGGTTTATGGGGGATATTCCAAATGTAAAGGGTTGTTTTGGTTGAAAAATCGCAATGTGCGCACTTTGTCTGCAGAGCTGAAATTTTTAAGTAAAATTACCGTTATGCGCATGCTTTACTTTAGGGTGTTTGGCAACTCTTCCCTTGACAGTACCTATGGGTATTGTTCTGTTCGGGGGATGTTGCTTTTTCAGATTTTACTTGTTTTTTTCTGTTTGCATATAGTTTTTTTTTTTTTTTTAGGAAAATGTGGCTTTGATTCTTTTTTAGGGAAACTCTGTGCAACCAAAGAATTGAGGGACTACTTCCAGAAAATTGCGCCCATGTCAACAAACCTGGTACGCCTAGAAAGCCTGAGGTGTATACTTCCAGAGAATATATAGTTTGTGGGGGGGGGGGGGGGTATTTCAAATTTAAAGGGTTCTTTTTCTGGAAAGACCGCAAGGTGCGCTTAGCGCGGTGCATAGTTGTATTTTATCTGAAAATCTCCTAAAGCGCCGTTTCAGTTTGGGGGAGTCTCCTGGGCAGGAAAGGGTGTCTACCTATACATATGTGGTAACGCTGTGACCGGGATTAATTGGGGTTTCACATGCAATAAGATTTTATTGACCAACTTATTTTTATTACAAAAAAAACTACAAATTGCAAAAAATAGATTTTTTTTATTTTTTTGCACATATTTCACCCAAAAGTATTGAGAATACACCTAGAAAATTACAAACAAAGACATTTCATGTTAAAGCCCAGACTCTTCCCAGGAAAATGATATATTGTTTTTTTTCAGCAATCCCTGGAAATCCCTTCAAAAATCACATTTGAACATGGGGAGCGCAAAATAGTCTGGCACCAAGCGTGACAAAAACTCCAGGTAGGCTGGCAGCAAAAGGGTTAATACACCTGTTTCCCCGTGCTTAAATCTCACGCCTGATGAGTCGCACTCGAGCGGGGATGACCAGCAAGTCGTGCCGCGCATTCTGCCTACGGCAGATCAGGTTATTTCGGGGTTGGCAGAGCGCTTGACCTCTGGGAAGAAGCTGTCCCTGACGCCCCCGGGCTTCTCTCTTTCCTACTGAAACTGAGGAGTTCGCTGCTCCGCAGGGCTTTGCTCCTTCTGATGAAGGTGAGCTCTTCTCCGACTGGTTCCTCTGATGAGATGCTGTGGAGTCGTGATGATTCTGGCCCTGGTTCTTGGGGCCTGCGTGACACTGATGAATTACTGATAAAGATCTTTGAGGTCTTGTCTATCTCTCCTCCTGGTGAGGCTCCCAAGCCTAGAAGTGAGCGTTTCCACACAGCGACACCGCGCTTAGAATTTCTGGAGCTGGATCATTTTCAAGCTCTAATATCCAAGGAATGGGAATCCCCTTGTAAACTTCCAGGGGACTGGGATTGGAATCGGAAATACCCTTTTCCCCTGATGTGGTTAACTGTTGGTCAGCACCTCCCGTGGTAGATGCACCGATCATAGGGGTTGTTAACCCCCCCTTCATGGCAGCTCCTACTTATTGTACCCTTTGATAGACTGGCTTCCCACGCCTTTTCTTGTGCAGGGACGGCGCTGCGCCCGGTCTGTGCTGCGGCCATCACTGCGGTGGCCGCTAGAACCCTCATCAGAAAGATGCTTGATAATCAGCCTGAGGATCTCCCCTGGGAGGTCTTTAATGCACTCTCCAATTGTGATGTATTGTGAGGTTTATCCTCTTAGCGCTGGATTACACCATTAAAGTGGACCAACACCCAGGATTTTGACTATCCTGGGTTGTGGTCCACTGGGTTGTGAAACCCCCCAGAAACCCCAAAAAAACTCACCTCTCAACGCTCCCACGTGAACGCCGCAGCCAATCCCCGCGAACGTCCAGGCGGGGATCAGGAACGTCCAGGCGGGGATCAGGAACGTCCAGGCGGGGATCAGGAACGTCCAGGCGGGGATCAGGAACGTCCAGGCGGGGATCAGGAACGTCCAGGCGGGGATCAGGAACGTCCAGGCGGGGATCAGGAACGTCCAAGCCGCTTCCGCCGCCTCCTGCACGTCACTCTCGGCGCCCGCCCCCGCCGGCCATTCACAGAGGGCCGGCGCGGGCACGTCTGGAGGGGCGCTCGGGAGGTGGCGGAAGCGGCGGCGGATCAGGTAAGATGTTTTTGGGGTTTCTGGGGGGTTTCACCCTGCGGGACATCCCGATCTCGGATGTCCCGCGGGGTGGGAGGTGATCGGCCCGGGAATCTTATAGATTTCCGGGCCGATCACCCCTGGGTGTTGGTCCACTTTAAGATGTGTGCAAGATCTTCTGCCCTTGTGGTAGCTATACACCGCCTGGTCTGGCTGCGACAGTGGGGTGCTGGCGATGTTACAAAAAAGGCTCTCACTGGCCTTCCCTTTAGAGGGCGACGACTATTTGGGGCCCGTTTGGACCTTTGGTAAAAAAAAGGGCAAAACACCCCTACGCAGAAGGCCATCTCGGCCTCCTCAGGGCAGGGTCACCCCTCCCTATGTTAGTGTCAAACACGAACCAGGGGTGTGCTTCCAGCTATTTGGCGTAGACTCCTGCCCCAGGGTTGGCAGACAACGCCCTGGCCCCTCCGGAAGTCCAAACCCCCCCCCCCCCCCCCCCCCCCCCCCAAGCATGACGGGATGCTTCGTCAGGGTGCTTCGGGTCCCTGTTTCTCTTCAGATGCTGGTGCAGGCTTTGCACAGCCTGCAGGGTCTGGGGTCACTTGCAGGTTGCCCTTAACAGGCAGAGGCAGGGGCCTCTTCACCATCCTTTCCACATTCCCCCAAAAGGATGAGGCAGTCTGGCCCATTCTGGCCTTCCATAGGTTTGGCATTTCTACATTCACAGGCAGTTTTCTGCATGGAGTTGGGCCGCCAGCGCCATGCGCCCAGTGGGCCCTCTTGCCGCCTGCAGACACTTAAGATGCTTATTTTATTACCCCTGTGTCTTCTGGACTCCGAGGCTCTTACAGGTTAGTGTTGGAGGGCCAACACTGCTGATTGTGGCCTTGTTATCTGGCCTCTCTTCTGCTCCCAGAGTGCTCGCCGAGGCACTGCAGGGGGTTATGCCTCTGATGAGACCAAGGGGCATCCGTGCGAGGACCTACCTGGTCGTCCTTTACTTCGCAATCTCTACGCCAGGCCGAGTTGGTTTCTCGGCCGGTGGTGTTTTTTTAGGAGTAATTTAGATGGGTGCTCAGTCGCCTCAATTCCTCATTGTCCCCTTATTTGGTATCTCCATTCCTAGGGTTGTATTTGGATTCGGTTTCTGCGAGAATATTCTTCCTTGGCAATAAGTGGACAATCTGGTTACACGGGCTCTGTCCCTCATTGCTGTCCCCGTACTTTCACCAGGCAGGATTGCGGCTGGTGGGCCTGTTGGTGGCTGCTCAGAGGATGTCCCTTATACTCCGTGCCCTTGGGCTCTTCTGCAGTTTATATTGTTAATACTGGACAGGGTTCCAGCACCCCTGGAGATGGGTCTGTGTACCTTCCCCCTCTTTTAAAATCCCCTGTGGTTCCGGGGGAGGTGGGGCCTTTAGGGGTCCATACACCTTTCTATTTTCTGAAGCGGTGAGCCTTCAGTTTGGCTCTATCTCGCTGGACTACTCCTTTTCAGGACTGGTCTATTCGGGGGCTCTTGTCTGTCTGACAACAGTGGCCTGTATTATTTATCCCTGTGGGACTCGGAGCAGGATGATCCTCCAGGAGAGTATCTGATCCTGATCTGGGTGGAGGACAGCGTTCCCTGCATATCAGTGGTATTCGCTCCGGTGGATGTCCTTCTGCGACAGGATGTGTTGATCCTTGTGTCACTATGGGATCCATCTAGTGTGGATCTGTTAGGGCACCATCACTTTCATAGGTTCTCGGCCCTTGTTCCCTGTCCCAGATTATTCTGACTGTGGTCAGGCGGCTTAGTTACTGTATGGCTGGACATTATGTTCTGTAAGTCATCTTCATTCACCCTGCTAGGCGGGGTTCTGAGCCAAGTTTGCTCTGGAAGAGGGGACCAGTGATACTGGTGGCCCAGTGGAGTGTGCAGACGTGGTACTATGGACAGCGGACCTGTACGTTCTGTCAGGAGTGCTGATCTGCTCACTCAGGCCCCCTTTTTATTTCACCCCAATCTACAGGCTCTGGTCTAGTTGGCCTGACGGCTGATTCATCCACCTTGATGGAGTTGGGCGTATCTTCTGGGTGACTGACTATTGGAAGTCTAGGAGCTAGCTTCTTCCGTCCATTTTAGGGTATGGCGTACCCATATTGATTAGTGTGAGTCTAGGCCTCTCCCCTGTCGGGCGCTCTCTGTTCCCAGGGTTCTAGAGTTATTACAGCATGGGTTGGAGTGGGCTCTCCAACTCTGTTCTCTGAAGGTTCAGGTTCTGCCCTGTCCGCCTTCCTGTAGAAGTCTTTTGCTCTCCTTTTCCTTGGTTAAGCATTCTTCGGGGATTGCTCATGTGCATCCCCCACGTAATTCTATGGTCCCTGTTGGGATTGAATTTTATTCTGTTTGCCTTGCGGGGTGTTCCCTTTTGACCTATTCCGGATACTGTCCGATTGTTCTTACTCTCAAGTTGTCCTTCTGGGGGCTGTTGCTTCAGTCAGACGTGTGCATGAGTGGGCGGCTCTGTTTAGCTAGCCCTCGTTCATTGATATATACACCATGATGTGGTGGTGTTCCGCTTTACGCCGGACCTTATGCCTGAGGTGGTGTCTTGTGCTCATGTATTCAAGACATTTGGTCTTTCTTCTGGGCCTTATTCCTAGTAATGCTGAGGAAAGGGGGGGGGGGGGGTCTACATTCCCTCAACAGGTGTTGGAAGTTTTTCCTGGATTGTCTCTTGTCCCTTAGGGGGACTGATGCCCCTTGGGGTTTGCGAGCGTCTCCATCTGTATGTGCCTGATCTCGTCTGCCTCCAGGGGTTATGCGCCTTTTGGCCTGGTCTTTCCTTGAATGGATTGTCCCTTCTGGTCCTAGGAAAGGTTTCGGCTTCTAGCTGATCCTTGTTAGTATACTGGTCCGTATCCCCGCCTGTCACACAGGAGACCAGAGTTCAATTCCCCGATGGGGAGAGCTCTAAGTTTTGCCAAGGCTACTGTTAGCATTTGGGCTGGTCAGGCCATTACTCAGGCCTATTCTTTTAAGGGGAAGAATCTTCTCGCTTTATTTCTGATTCTACTTGTGCTTTGGTATCTTTGGGCCTTTCAGCACCAGGTTTCTGTTGAACAATTTGCTAGACCGCTACTTGTTTTCTGTTTATACCTTTTCAAAGGTTTTTATGAGGTTAACGTTAGAGCTCTTGCTCATGTCGCTCTTGGTAACAAGGTTGCAGATGACAGTGCTTTTACCGTCTGCTGTGCCTTTTTTGTTGGGGATCCCACCCTATTCTATGGACACTGCTATTGGATGTCCCACGTGTAATTATATATGGAGCAGGACATACTGTATGCTGTGAAATACTTCCCTGTAGAATTGGTATTATACGTATACAGTACGTCCTGCTCCACCCCACCCTGGTTTCACATTATTCTGGATCCCCTGTATGGTGATTGATATTGTTATTACCAGTTTTGGTGGCTGGTTTCTCCTGGCTTCTTTTTCTCACTGCTTTCTCACTGCTTTTCAATGCTGAAGTCCAAACACTAACAGTAGCCTTTGCAGAAACCGAAACCTTTCCTAGGAACAGAAGGGACAACCCATCCAAGTAAAGACCAGGCCAAAGGCCGCTTAACCCCTGGAATCAGACGAAATCAGGCACATACAGGATGGAGACGCCCGCAAACCCCAAGGGGCATCAGTCCCCCTAAGGCAGTGGTCCCCAACCCTGTCCTCAAGGCCCACCAACAGGCCAGGTTTTGCAGATCTCCACAAAGATGCACAGGTGGAGTAATTAGTGCAGCTGCAGAGCAATAGAGCTGGCTATTTGGAGATCCAAAAAACATGACATGTTGGTGGGCCTTGAGGACAGGGTTGAGGACCACTGCCCTAAGGGACCAGGAAAACACTTCCAACACCTGTTGAGGAAATGTGGACCCCCTTTTCTCAGCGTTACTAGGAATAAGTCACAGAAAAAAGAGAAGATGTCTTGCATACATGAGCATAAGACACCACCTTAGGCAGAAGGTCTGGCGTAAAGCGGACCACCACCTTATCTAGACGTATATCAAAGAACGAGGGCTAGTTAAACAGAGCCGCCCGCTCAAGCACACGTCTGACTGAAGCAACAGCCCCCAGAAGGACAACCTTGAGGTTAAAAACAGTCAGACAGCATCCAGGATAGGTCCAAAGGGAACACCCCACAAGGCAAACAGAATAAAATTCAAAACCCAAACGGGGACCAAGAATTACGTGGGAAATGCACATGAGCAATCCCCGAAAGAAAGCTTAACCAAGGAAAAAGTGAGCAAAAGACTTCTATAGAAAGGCGGACAGGGCAGAACCTGAACCCTCAGTACAGGGATGGAGAGCCAACTCCGACCCATGCTGTAATAACTCTATAACCCTGGGAACAGAGAACGTCCAACAGGGACCTAGACTCACACCAATCAATATGGGCACGCCATACCCTATAATAGACGGAAGAAGAAACTTGCTCCTAGACTTCCAATAATCAGTCACGAGAAGATAAGCCCGTCTCCATCAAGATGAATGAATCAGCCGTCAGGCCGTCTAGACCAGAGCCTGTAGATTGGGGTGAAATAAAAGGGGGCCCTGAGTGAGCAGATCAGCACTCCTGACAGAACGTACAGGTCCGCTGGCCTAAGTACCACGTCTGCGAACCACACTCCATTAGGCCACCCAGGGGCCACCAGTATCACTGGTCCCCCCTTCCAGAGTAATCTTGCGCATAACCCCACCCGCCCAGTCAAAACGTTACTAAGCCTCATGACCACAGGTAGGATATTCTAGGACAGGGAAACAAGGGCCGAGAACTTGTGATAGTGACGGGGCCCAAACAGATCCACACTAGTTGGATCTCATAGGGACACAAGGATTAGCACATCCTGTCTCAGAAGGACATCCACCGGAGCAAATACCACTGATATGCAGGGAACGTTGTCCTCCACCCAGATCAGGATCAGATACCTTCCAGGAGGATCATACTGCTCAGAGTCCCACACAGATAATTAATACAGGTCACTGTCTGACAGACCAAGAGCCCTCAAATAGACAGGTCCGGAAGAGGAATAGTCCAGCAAGATAGAGCCAACCTGAAGGCTCACCCGTTTCAAAAAAATCGATAGGTGTATGGACCCCCTAAGGGTCCTACCTCAGAACCACAGGGGTTTTTTTTTTGTTTTTGTTTTTGTTTTTCAAACTGCCTGTGAATGTATAATTGCCAAGCCTATGGAAAGCCAGAACGGCCCAGACTGCCTCTTGGAGGAATGTGGAAAGGCTGGTGCAGAGGCCCCTGCCTCTGCCTGATAAGGGCAACCTGCAAGTGACCCCAGACCTCGCAGGCCTTGCATGGCCTGCACCAACACCTGAAGAGAGACAGGGACCAGAAGCACCCTGACAATCTCGGGAAGGGACCGCCCAGCAAACTATCCTGCATCCGGAGGAAACTACCTCCTGAATCCACCAGAACGAGGCACGACGCCTCCTGATTGGGCGAGGGGATGGCCGCAGCACCTTGCTCCTGACGGGCGAGGGCGTCCCATCATGCTTGGGGGTTTTGGTGAAAGATTTGGACTTAGTCCGGCCGGAGGGGCCAGGGCGTTGTCTGCCACTCCTGGGGCAGGAATCCACCCGAAATAGTGTCAAACACAAACCAGGGGTGTCCTTCCAGCTAACGTAGGGGGGGTGCCCCTGCCTCGAGGAGGCCGCGACAGCCTTTAACCAGGGGATTCCCATTCCTTGAATACAAGAGCCTGGAAGTGATCCTGCTCCAGAAATTCCAAGCGCGGTGTCGCTGTATGGAAATGCTCCCCTCTAGGCTTGGAAGCCTCACCAGGGAGAGAGATAGACAAGACCTCAAAGATCTTTATCAGTAACTCATCAGTGTCACACAGGCCCCAGGGCCAGTATCATGACTCCTCGGCCTCTCAGATGAGCCCGAGTCAGAGAACAGCTCACCTGCATCAGAAGGAGCAAAAACCCGTGGAGTAGTGAACTCCTCAGTTCCCGTAGGAAAGGGTGAAACCGGAGGCGTCAGGGACCGCTTCTTACCAGGGCCCAAGCGCTCTGCCAACCTCGAAATAATCTGATCAGCCATAGGCAATCTGCGTGGCACGACTTGCTGGTCATCCCCGCTCGAGTGCGACTCATCAGGAGTGAGATTTAAGCACGGGGAAACAGGTATTAAACCGAGGTGCAGCCACTGGCAACCCTGATTGCAGGGCCAGTACTTGTTCAGCACAGGGTCCGCAGACCCGTGCTCCGTCAGCATCAGCATGGGGCTGTCCACACGCTGTACACAGCCGGTCTTGTCCCAGAGGGACCCCGGTCACATAATTCTGAGATGCCTCCATATGGTGATTATCTAAGCAAATATGCCAGCAGGGATTTATGCAATAGGCAACCCTGGATGCCCCAAAGACCCGCTGTTTAATGTGGGGAATTGTTTGTAAGCCCGCTAAATGTATGTCAGGCCGGGAGAAGCCACCAGAGGTTTGACGTCTGAAAGACAAAGGGAATAAGAGGTGTCAGGGCCTTGCGCAGCAGAAAAAAAAAATGTAATGAAAAATCACCCGCGAGGGCACTTACAGACCAAGGAGAAGGGGGGGACCGCAACCACGCGCGCGAAGATCAAACTGGCGCCCAGCGAACCTCGAAGGGCGGGCCCAATCTTTGGCAGTGACGCGGAGCGCGCCAAGTCAAGTCCCCGCCCACCACGAAGAGCGCAAAGCTCTGAGGCAGCAGTCAAACACGCAAAGGATAAGATAAACTTAGTATAAGCCTTTGCAAATGGAGACGCCGTAGCGTCTGGACGACGACGCCCGGAGCAGCCAACTTTAGTAAAAGAAAAAGACACGCGCACAGCGGCAGCCAAAACTATAAAGAGCAAGCAGCGCGGCTCTGACACCCAGTTGCAAGTCAAGGGCAATACTACGGCCAAACTTGTGACAATGCAGTACACCGAGACCACCACACACATACACTCCCCCCCCTTTTTCCCCCCTAACTACGGGGGGAAATGAGGGAGGATGGCGACCCTTTAAACAGGGTCCATCGCTACACGGGGCAATAATGCGGGAGGGGCATCCACTACAGGCTCACCATCAGCCTAAACCGCCTACCCTTTGGTGGGGGACTGCGGTGGAGCTCCATAAGCACCCATGGTGCTGCCTACCTTCACCCGACCAGCACAGCCCAGGCTGGGAGGCACATCACAAGAGGACAGGTGGGAATAGTCCAACAGGGCCGCAGGCTGTAATAGCCCCGCTCACCTGCGAGAGAGTGATACTTCATGTCTTCGCAGTCAGCACTGCAGAGAAATCTGGGGATTTGTGGGAGGTCCCTGGGTATATGAAGGGCCGGGAGGAGCCCGTTTTTGCATGTCTGCAGTGCACAGCGCCATCTGGCGGAGGATTACCCAAGTGTAAGTATTATATCTGGAGCAGGACGTACTGTATACTTAGAATAACAAAAGTGAAGTGGAGGGGGAAGGGGTGGGATCTAAACCTCAGTTCAGTTTGTGATTTCTCCCACTGGCAAATTCTGCCACAGGACATCCCCACAGCTGCACGGGACACCTGTGTGACCCAGCAAGTATTAAAGCAGAACTTTCCTGGGTTTAGTGCCGTTCCCAGGGCAATCCAGATTTGGGAGTCCCTACTGTGTGAACCTCCCAGTAAAAGTCACCACTCTGTAGTCCAACAGCGCATGCGATCATCCAATAAAAAGCAATTTGACTAACGGGGAGCACGCTCTGCCACATCCCCTGCATTCCCAGCCTATCTGAATGGCTGGGGGTGGGAGCACACAAACAACGCTGGGATACAGCAGTTTACACCCCATTCAAAACAATTAGAGACGTCTGCCTATTACGTCACCTCAGCAGACAGCTCTGATTGGACAAAAGCCCACACATGCCGTCACCTCAGCAGACAGCTCTGATTGGACAAAAGCCCACACATGCCATGTTGGACCGGGGGTTGGGGGTTCTGGACCAGTGTCAGCCCTGAAATCTTACATTCCAGGCCAGCCGGTTTTGTTCTGCTTTAAGACTTGTCTAGTTTCACTTAGACATCTGTCTACTTAAAGTGGACCAAAACCCAGCCCTTGCTTCCCTCCCCCTAGGGCATCCAAAATTGGGATTCCCCACTGTGCGAAATCCCCCAGGTCACCCCATTCCCTTACCATGCGCCCTGGTCCAACGGCGCATCTGTGAGCCGCATTCCCGTTATCCCCCTAGCAGGGCATGTGCCAGGCATTTGTGAATGACCGGTGTGGGCACGCTCCCCGTTAGAGGTGGGGGGGGGGGGATACGGCCACCAGCGCGCCGCACATGCACTGTATGACTCTACTGGGTTGTTTCAAGGAAAGGAACAAAACCAAGGATTGTCAAAATCCTGGGTTTTGTTTCACTTTAAAGTTTAAATGGTAAAAAAAAAAAAAAAAAAAAAAATTAATTGGGGTGGGAGAGGTCATAAGCATCAACTGCTAATCAAAGGCACACAGTCTTATGCATGCCCTCTTGCTTGGTGTCAAAAGCACAAAAACTAGACTGGCTCTGTCCACAGCAACAGTTTTTACCTTTGGTTTGGCTGTAGCAACTTTTGGTTCTGGCTTCTTCGGCAGCGGCTTCTGGGGCTTAGACACTAAAACAATAGAAGACTTTTTAGCTGCAGAGAAATTGGAAGTTAGCACTCCACCCCTTCCTCAGTGTCATACATAGATAACATTCCTTCACAGGTTTGAGGCATCTTTACAGTGACCAAAGTATCTTAATAGGGCAGCACACCTTACACAGACATAAGCCAGCTGAGAATAATCAGTAAGGTAGGTGTGCTTGTATGTCAAGGAAGTCCTTTTACTACTTTAAAGTATCATCTTCCTCTTACGAACTAGTGGATCATTTTGTGGGGTATAAATGCATAATGGTGGGTTTATTAGTCCGTAAAAGGGAGATGCAGGTCTCATTTTTCTCTTTAAAAGATTTTTACAATTATGCATAAAATGAATAGAATAAAATATGAACGAAAATGAAATGAATGTATTGTGAAATTAATAAATTGGTTTAAATTGTAAAGTATAAGCAGGGAGAGGAGAAGTGGTTTGGCTTACATATACTGGTAAAGACCAGCCAGATACAGTGATAAGGAGAGCAGGTAGTAAAGCGTTAAAGTTTTGTATGACATGCTTGGTCTGCGGTTATGTCTTCCGCTAATGCAGAACACTACGGTAAGCGCAGAAATAAGTCCTAGAGGCGAAACACGTCGGGTGGAGCTCATTTACAGCACATAGAAATTCTCAGATATTGCCACCAGGACCCATGCCCAGGGGAGCAGAGACCAAAGCTTGAAGTTATATCAGGGTTTTTTTATGAATCCTTGAGCATGACCACAGAGGCTCCATCCCCTGGAAGGAAACAGACTGAAACAGAAGTTAAAAACCCTGCCCCTTCCTCCCTATCTCAGTCTTTGTAAAGTAACCTAAATAACCCTTGGAATCTGGATGGGTACTAGGTGGTAAAAAAAAAAAAAAAAAAAAAAAATCTGTTACCGGTAAGTCTAACAGTGGTTTTTCCAAGTCATCCTTCAGCATGACCACACGTAGAGGATTAGGCAAGTAATTATACCCTAGGGGTGGGAAGCTGCAAGTAGTACCCTTCTAGCCTAAGCCTGATCTTATGCAGATAATAGATTAAGTCTATAATGTTTAAGGAAGGTGTGTGATGAAGAGCACATTGTTGCTTTGCATATTTCGTCCGAAGAAGCGCCAGTCCTCTGCCCAGGATGCCAACATGGCTCTTGTAGCATGGGCAGACACCTCTGAGGCAGAAACCCTTCTAGTAGAATATGCTTGTGCAATAGTCTGCTTTATCATCTGGCTATATCCGACTTCGAGACTGCCAAGACTTTTTACCCCACGGAAAGTTAGTTAAAAGTTTTTCCGATACACAAGCATTAGGTCCAAGTATAACTGTCTGGCAGTACTGTCCAATAGAGCCCTTTCATAGATAAGGCCTGTAGTTTACTTGCTTCCTGCTAGCCATTACCACTGCCAGGTGAGTAACATTTTAGAGACAACCAATTCTCGGGAACCTTAGCTAGAGGTTACAAAGGAACGTTACATTAATCCTTTTAATACAATTGACTTGAAAACATCGATTAGTTCATTCCGTCTCAAATTTGTTCAAGGAAAACTGATAATGCAGAAGTTTAAATCTTATCATACTTACAGCTAGTCCCTTCCCGAAACTTTCCTGCAGGAATTAAGAGTACTGTGGCTATGTCTTTTTTGTGAAGTTAACAATTTGAAGAAAAAGTATATCCATAACTTTTAGTTGACTGGTCAGAGGAGTTTCAGTCAGTCTGATCAAGACCCTTACTTCTTAGGATGGTCCCTTCAAGATCTAGGCTGTCAGCAGCAATTTTGAGATAAAGAATGACTTCCTGATGAATGATATTTAGAATGATTGAAGGTTTCCAGGAAACCTTCTTTACCACCCTTCTAAGTTTAGCGAGCCACACTCTTTGGCCAAAATGGAGCCATCAGGATTATGCTGACCTCTTGTGTTCCTTTTTGGCTCACTTGTGGCAGAATTCTGAAAGGAGGAAAGGCATAGGCAAGATGAAACCTCCATGGATGAGCTAGGGTATCCATTGCTAATGTACCTTCTGTCAGAGAAAAAAATGTCTTGCATTTTGTAATGCTGGCATTGGCAAACAGGTCCATCTGTGGGAGACCCCAAATAGTTATGATTTGAAGGAAAAACCTCTTGGTTCTGTCCGCCAAATCTACTTAAATAATCTTGCTAGAGTATTTAGAGTCCCCTTCAGATGAACTGCCGAAACTGAACGGACCTGCTCCAGTAAGGGTAGGAGAATGGCATATGACACGTTCATTAGAGCTGAGCATCTTGTCCCGCCCTTGGTGGTTTAGATAAGCTACCATGGAGGTGTTTTCTGACCTTATCTATAGGTCTCAGCCTGCTATGACTGGCCAAACTTAATCCAGTGCCAACTTGACCGCCAAGAGTTCTGAATTAGAGGACCTAGCTGCCAAGGCCTTTCCTTGCACCTGGTGACTTCCAAGTATGCTTCCTAAGCCCAACTGCTTGCATCTGTCATGATCACTACTGGGTTGGTCTGTCTCCACCATTTTCCCCTAGTACCCCTGGCTCTATATCTGTAAGGGAACTAAGATATAGATAGCTCCAAATTTGGGGGGCAGTAACAGTATATTGGGGCAACTTTAGACCTATAGAGCAGTATGCAACTGCCCAATATATAAATATACATACAGAAAGGCTCCAGTAGTCAATTGATGTCCGGTGAGTTTCTCGGACTATGCATCCTTAACAGGAAGTACATAAAAGTGATTATAGAAAAAAAATTAAAGTAGCTCATGGAAGAGTATATTAGGGTGATTATAGATATATACACAGGCAGTAAGTAGCTCATGGAAGAGTATATTAGGGGGATTATAGATATATACACAGGCAGTAAGGGGGGTACAAAGAGCACCCATATATTAGTAAGTGATACTCGTTGTCCAACGATCTCCCAAGGTCAGGTATTCGTAACGGGACCTCAGTATATGATGTCGCTATAGACAAGATATATAGAATACTATACGTGGACAATGTATGAATATCCAGGCATGGAAATTAAGGCATAAAGAAAAAACGTCATGGCAGGGGGTCAGTAGCAGCTTATAGACAGACATAGAATACTAGTCCATGGATACAACGGCAATCCCATATACAAGTATCCCATATTGAGAAAATATCCTGCCTCATTACCAGGATCTGAGTAAGGCCACCGAGTCTATCTTTTTGCCTTATCACAACCCAGGCACAGACACCTGCGTGTCCGGGAGCACAATGCTGCACTCTTGACAGCGTTTAGACTTCTTGGATGCCCTTCTGTATTTTGGTCTAGAATATTCTCAAAATAATTCATTTACCATCTAACCTAGGGCATCCCATGTATGGCATAAAGAAAGGCATGTTGCACCTTATCAGTTTGAGCTTCTTTGTGGCCGCATTGTGTCTGTGGTAGACATTTTTGTGAGGACAGGTCCGCTTTACCTAAGCTTGCCGGTTTGCTGCCCTGCACGCCGCCGGTCCTCAGCTCCGCTGCATGTCATCGCTGCCCCCCCGTTTTGCTGCTGTCTCTGCTACCTCTGGTGTCTTCAAGCTCCCCCACACTGGCCGGGGAGCAAAATGCTCTGTTGTCTGTGATTTCAGGGGACACCACACAAACTTGTGCATGGTCAAAAACTGGGAATAAGCCCCGGCTGTACCAAGACCTCAGGTGAACTACACCTGGATGTGTGTCCAATGGTCAGCAGGCTTCCCCAGAGCTCAAAAAAAACAAAAATAAAAAAATTGGCCAAAGGCTAACACATCTTAGCCCACGGTCCAGTGGTTTCCCAGGGAGGAAACAAAAACACAGAAGAACCGAGGTGGAGGTGGGGCTTTTAACCTGTTTCAGTTTGTGTTTCCTAACCGGGAGTGGAGCCTCTCTGCATGTGGTCATGCTAAAGGTGGACTTTGGGGGGGGGGGGGGGGGGAGCTCCAGCACGGTCCTTCACATGTCTGCTCCTTACTAAGGAAAAATACAATTCTGTGAAACTCACCTGTAGAATTTTTATATACATACAGTCTAGGCCGTCCCAATATCCTCACGATTGGTGTTCACCTCTAGAGGGCGCTTGACTGCAAGATCAAAGATGTAGCTCCTCCCAGCCCCCTATAAAAGGCAGCTGCCACTATCATTTCCCAGTGGTTTAAAAGCAGTACTCAACAAAGGCCGGGAGGCCTAAGAAACCATGTTACTTCATATCCTATGAGCAAAAAAAAAAAAAAAAAAAAAAAATTGTTGATCACCATAACAGGCATACAGGACATAATGAACACAAGGGCGGGGTGGGACGGCCTGGACTGGATGTATACAAAAACAATTCTACAGGTGAGTTCCACAGAATTGTATTTTTCCCCTACATCCATATCCTCACGATTGGGACATCCAAAAGCAGCAAAAATCCAAAGCAGTTCATTTCACTACCGCCTGAAGCACCTTTTGGCCAAAAACCGCGTCAGCCGAGGCCCTGACATCCACCTTGTACAACTTTGTAAAAGTATGAACTGAAGACCAAGTGGCGGCCTTACAAACTTTTTCCACCGATGCCTGGTGCTAAAAGGCCCAAGAGGCACCAAAAGCTCTGGTAAAATGAGCTGTGATCAGAAAGGGGGTTCCTTCCCCCTGGCAGAATATGCTTGTACCACCGCCTGTCTGATCCACTTACCGAGTGTGGACTTGGCCGGTGGCAATCCTTTCCTAGAACCCTCTGTTTGGATTTGCTCTTTGTCCTATTTCCTGAAGGATTCAGTCACAGCCAGGTAATACTTTATGGCTCTGACCTTATCCAAAGCATGGAGGGTCCGTTCTTTGGAATTAGCCGGTGCTGGACACAAGGAAGGTAAGACAACTCCTCATTAGGGTGAAAGGGAGAAATGACCTTAGGCAAAAAAAAAAAAAAATCAGTTTTAAAGTGAAAAACCACCTTATCCCTGTTCAACTCAAAAGTAGGGTGGTTTCATACAAAGCGCGGCCAGCTCTGATAAACGCACCGAGGTGGTCGCTACCAGAAAGACCACTTTGATTTCAAGTCCCACACCGGTAATACTGACTTACGCGGTGGCCGGACATGGGTAACTCCCTGGAAAAAAGTCTTGATCAACCTATGGTTGGCAATGGATCTCTGGAAAAAAAAAAAAAAAAAAAATATTGCTAAGGCCGGGACCTGACCCTTAAAGGGTGCTCAGCTGGCGACCCCAAGTCTAAGCAGTGTTGTAAAAACTTCAGAATCCTAGAAATGGCAAATTTTCGGCAAGGAAGGCTCTTGGCCTCGCACAAGCGATATAGGCCCGCCAAACTCTGTAGTATATCATGGAAGATTTCTTCCAAGCCTGAATCATTTTCTGCACAACCGTGGCTGATAACCCCTTCTCCATCAGGTTTGAGGTTTCAATAGCCAGGCCATCAAAGCCAGAGTTTGTAAATTGGGGTGCCGCAGCAACCCCTGTGTGAGAAGCCCCGTGTCGTCGGGAATGATGTAGTGATCAATTGACATCTGGACTATGTCTGCAAACTAACTCTTGGCCAGTGAGGAGCCACCAGGATGGTTGGTACCCCTTCCTGGGCTATCTTGCACAGCACTCTGCCCAGGAGTGGAAACCGTCCAGGGAATCGCCAGAGCGTCTGTTGCAATGGTCAGAGGATCTCTTGAGAGGGAGACGAACCTTGGAAGCTTGTGATTGTGTCTGGACGCAAACAAATCCACATCCGGCTGACCCCAGCGGAGACACAAAGCCTGAAAGGTCTCGCTGCTGAGGGACCATTCCCCCAGGCACAAGGAACTCCTGCTCAGGTAGTCGGCCTCATGGTTTTCCACCCCGGGGATGTAGACTGCCAAGATGCACGGAACATTCTCCTCTTCCCAAGACAGAATCTGGGTTACCTCCTTGAGGGATCTCTTGCTCCGAGTCCTGCCCTGGTGGTTGATGTAGGCGACGGCAGTCTGATTGTCCGAGAGGACCTGGATCGCACGGCCTCTTAAATGGGGAGTCAGGCGCAGAAGAACCAACCGGATTTCTCTCAGTGCCAAGAGATTTATGGGCAAACGGTTCTCCTGCGGACCCCACTGACCCTGGATCTTCTGGGTCTGTCTGCCAAACACCTCTCCAGCCTGTCAGACTGGCATCCGTGGTAACTATCTCCCAATGGGGAGTCAGAAAGGACTTGCCCACCAGTAGGTTCCGGGAGTCCAACCACCACAAGAGGGACTGCCTGGCCAGGGGGGGACAGCGAAAAGCCTTGTTCCAGAGATTCCTGCGTCCGATTCCAGCCGGTAAGAAGGTTCAATTGCAGAGGTCTCATGTGAAATTGGGCGAAGGGTACTGCATCGAAGCACGACACCATTAGGCCCACCAATCTCATCCCTAGACATACCGACAGCTGCTGAATGACTTTGGGTAATTGATTACCTAACCGAAGGCTTCCAGGGTTGACAGCACCGTCAGAGTATCGCTCTCGACCTGCTGAAGGGACCGAGCCGAAATCAGCCAGTCGTCCAGATAGGGCAACACAAGAATACCTTGACTCCCCAGGATTGCCATGATGCCCGCCAGCACCTTGGGGGGGCTGAGGATATCCCGAATGGGAGTGCTACATACTGGTAATGTTGATTCTCCAGAGCAAACTTCAGGAACTTATGATGTCCCTGGAAAATCGGGATGTGCAGAGAAGCGTCTGATGTCTGGTCATGAAGTCGCTGGGCCGAAGCGATCTCACCGCCGACCGCAACTTTTCCATGCCGAAATGTCCCTTTCAAACCTATTGAAACCCTTCAGGTCCAGGATAGGTCTTAGCGTTCTGTCCTTCTTGGATACCGTGAACAGGTTGGAATAGAGTCCCTGACCCTGTTCCTGCGGGGGTACAGGGCAAATCACACCTATCCGCAGGAGGTGTTGCACAGCCGTTCTCAAAGCCCGAGCCTTTAGCGGGTTTCGGGAAATCCTTGATCAGAGGAGTTGTGGGCGGCCTGGCTGCCCGCTCTCTTGTAACCCGGAGGACACTACCTCCTGAATCCACCGATCCGAGACGCAACGTTTCCAGATCTGAGCAAACAGCAGAAGCCGTCCCCCCACCCAGATGGGTGAGGGCGCCCAGTCATGCCCGAGAGGGCTTGGCAGGGGGTTTGGACTTAGCCCCTCACGAGGAGTTGGGTCATCCGCGGGACCTACCTCTGCCCCAGGTATATCAGCGGCCACCTGGAAACGAAGATCCTCTTCCTCCTTGAAAGGAACGATAGGAAGAGGGGTTCCGAGCAGGCTTCCTTCTCTGAGGAAGTCTACCATCCTTGACCAGAAGGTCCAGGCGCTCCCCAAACAGCCGGCTTCCCACAAAAGGTAGATCTATGAGGGACTTCTTGGCAGCCGCATCAGCCGACCACTGCTTCAGCCAGAGCGAGCGGCGCAGAGTAACAAGCAAGGCCGAAATTCTGGCGCCAAGCCTGACCATATCATCCATGTCAGTAACAATGCCAATGAAATACAACAAAGCCAATGAAATCCAAGCAAGCCTTGAGTTCCTTATACTCCTCAGCCCGCTTGCGAGCCTTAGCTCTAGCCACAAGGTGTCTCCCCTTTTTCCTGTTGGCTAGCGAGACGATTGCCGAGGCACACGCAGGGCGAAAGAGCACCAGCAAAGGTGAACACATGGCAGACCAGCTGATCCATGGGCTTGTCTGCAGGATCACGTAAGGAAAAGCATTATCAGGCGACGGCATGACTGCCACGTGCCCCGGGCCCACCGACAGGTGAACGCAGGGATGTGAGTAGGAAGTCAGAGACCGCTCGTCACTGCCTGTCAGTGAGTAGCGCAAGTGAAGTCGCACCAAGCATGCAGCACACACAAACAAAGCTGTAGGCAGGGAGGGACACATACATAGAGAAAATATATACTAGTGGTTCCCCCTCAGGCTCACCATAATCCTGTGGCCGGCTACCTTTTAGAATAAGGTCTGCGGCCCACAGCATGTGCTCTGCCGAACGCTACAGACCCTGGCGTTCACCCTACCATCACGGATCCCGTAGCAGCCAAAGGGTGGGAGGCAGGAATGGGTCAGAAGAGATCCATGAAAATAGAGTTTGCAGCGGCCGACAGGCTAGGTGGGCCCCGCTCTGCTGCCAATATCTGAGAGTGCCAATGATCTTATGCAGCCAAACTGCAAGATGAACAACTGGGGAATGATAGAGGGGCAGCTGCCTTTATAAGGGGCGGGGAGGGGCTACATCTTTGATCTTGCAGTCTAGCGCCCTCTAGAGGCAACACCAATCATGAGGATTTTGGGACGGCCTGGACTGGATGTAGGGAAAATCCCTTCCTCATTCTGGTTTCCATCCCCACTAATGTGGTTCACCAATCAACCTTTGGGACACTGAGAACACCCCCACTCCCTGGCCTGAGGACCTGAGTGGCTTACACTCTACACCTATGAAATCATGCCCTCCTCCCAGTGTGCTTACATCACATTGCTGTTGCCAAACCACTTGTTTATCCTCAAAGTTTCTCTACATCTCCAATGCTCTAATTATTTTTTCCTTTAAAAAAGGGGGTTTTTTTTCCCCCCCTTCTATATTGTTTTTTGGTTTCTATTATAGGAAAGTCTGATTTGTTGTCCCATTGTCTCAGGCTACACATTGCTCTATCCCAAATCTGTTTTACAAATCACAAAAAAAAAAACCTGTAAAGTGACTTGTAAGACAGATTTGGGACAGAGCAATGTGTAGCCTGAGACAATAGGACAACAAATCAGACATGCCTATAGTAGAAACCAAAAAAAAAAAAAAAAAAAAAATGTACATCCCATATTAAGATTACATATTGGCTCAATCACAGTATCACCCAAAACACCCTCACAGCAGCAAGCAGAGGTAACAAATAGTAACCCCTGTAGATCTTAATTTGTCCTGCACTATGCCACAGAAATTCAATCTTTACTTTAATTCAAAATAAGGAAATGTCAGGTGGCAGTCTAGTCTCCAACTAAAAATAATTGGGGTGCCATAGCGGAAATTTACAATCTATATAATCATAACACTTCATAAAATATGGCAAAAACAAATCCATATAGCACCCTTTGACATTTATTAAACATTTAAACCGGACCATCAGCGTGATTTAATGAAAAGCCCAAACTCTTAAAAACTGTTCCACAGCATCTAAAAATGAATATATTTTACGTTTTTAGTCACTAACTTATTATTCTTTCCCCCACTGGGCTGCAACTCTGTTCAGGAATTTAGGATACGGGCGCTGCCATCTTGACTCAGAAGCATCACACTTACTGAGGAGAGGAGAGTGGGATAAGGTACAGGGGGGCAGGTTATAGCTGTGCTTTGCTCAGACAGAGCAGAGCTGGGGTCAGGTAACAGTCAGCAGTCTCAGAATGCAGAGCAGCACAGTCAGGAGGCACTTCCTGTTTGCCGGCTGCCTGATAAGATGGCGGCTTCTATAAGCCGTCATCTTGGATGTTTAAAGGCTCATAACATGCAGTAGATGCAGGTAGGATGATTTTTAATGTGGACAATCTCTAAGTACAGGGTGTGGGAAACATATAAGATAGACTCTTATTCAGAGTGAAGGTCCGCTTTAAGAAAAAAAAATATATATATATATAGTGCCAAACAATAAGATGCTCAGCAAGGATAATCTGACCCACATCTGGCCTTATTATACACTCATTAAGACATTACCTATTTTGCCTTACTTCCATATAATATGTGCAATATATAAGGTGCAAACAGTGCCGTTTTTGGACTGATATTTACAACATTTCATTTGCTGTTCTGATGTGGTTGGGTTTTAACAGATTTTAATATTACACCTGTTAGTTGAATGAATTGATATTTGTGACTATTTGGTCTTAAACCTATTTAACCCATGTAGATAATCTGTGTCTTTTTTTGGCGAGTGATAATTTCTTCACTTTGGATTTATTGCTTTTAATTATGCCAGCCAACATATGCTGAGGTTCCCTGGCATATGGGCCTCGATTCAATAAAGGTAGAAAAAAAAATTCTCATGGTAGTAAAACACTCAATTCATGAGAAAAAAAAATCCTGTCACTATTATTGGATCACCAGATAAAAAGACAATGAAAGTCAATTGCAGCTTTTACTACAGTGTAGAAAGGAGTAAACAGTTCTCCACTTTTCTTAAAGGAGCAGTATCGCGAAATTTGCATTAAAGATAAATAATTAAATAGCCACACAATAGCTTCTAACATGTGTATAAATAATCTGGCGATAGAAAAAGGAAAAAATATATGCCTCTCTTTTAAATTGTATAATGACAATGGCTCAGTCCATTTGCTGAATAGGGGGATCTGCTGGGTTGTGTTTAGTGAGCCGCTTCATTTAGCCCACTGGTCTCCTAGCAACACTTTAGCTCAGAGGCCGACACTGTAATCAGTGGTAACAGCTGTGTGTGTGAGGTGCTGCTTTTGTTATGAGACCAGGTGACTCAAATGTGTAAAATCTATACAAAAATAAACTAAACTGACTGAAAATAACTGAAATTCTTCTTTGAATAACTGTGCAGGAAAATCTAAAAGGTATTAAAGTGGAACAAAACCCTGAGTGGCCGACCCTGAAGTCTATAAGACCCGGCCATTGACCTTCCCCCTTGGGCATCCTAAATCAGGATGCCCCACTGTGTGAAAAGACCCCTGGATAACCACAGATCCCCCCCCCCCCCCCCCATTTTTCTGGCGCACTCACGCAGATAGTAATTTAGACAGGCCAGGCGGCCAGGAAGGTTACTGCTCAGGCTCCCCATCTGCATGCAAACAGATCTGATTGGATGAGAGCCTGGGCATGCGCTGTGGGACAGGGAAAGGTACATTTTCACAGGCGAACTTGGGGATTTCACATATCAGGGTGCCCCTAGGGGCACAAAAATCCTGGGTTGGGCTTTGTTTAAAACACACAAAGCTGAAAGAAAGATCATATGGAAAAATGTGCTGTAAGAATATGAAAGAGAAAATGGTAAACTGAAAGATTCTGCAGCAGAGCCAACATGAAGGGAAAACTGTCAAAATCAGCTAAATGACTTATAGAGCTTTTCTCTGTTTTAGATATACAAGTCCTGGCCAGGCAATGTTGTTATCTTATGCTGGACGGCTGCCAGCACTGAACAGCTGATACTTTGATACATTGTTTCCCCCTCTCCTCAGCGTGGAACAGGCCAGAGTGTCGGGCTCCGACACTCAGCAGACAAACATGAGCCATTAGTCTCCAGCTGCTCACACATCATTTTGTTCTAAATTTGTAATTCTTACTCCAACACTTACCTACATTCAAAGTACCATTTAAATATAAGTCACCAAGAAAAATTCACGATACTGCTCCTTTAAGAGTAAAAAAGCCACTTTGTTTTCTTATCTGGTGATTCAGCAACAGTAAAATTCTCAGGCTTTTCTCATGAATTGAATCTTTTACTACCACAAGAATTTTCTACCTTTTTTGAATTGAGGCCAAGGTCTTTAAAGTAGAACAAAACCTGCATTTTGACTATCCCGAGTTTTGTTACTATTTGGGCGCTGCAACACCCTTCCCCCAGACAGGAGAGTGTATGGATTGGCATTTATGTCTATCTGGTACAGATCTAGTACAATTATCTAGTAGACAAATGCCAATCCATATACTCTGTCTGGGGGAAGGGTGTTGCGGCGCATGTGTACACTAATTATCTAGTACAGATCTAGTACAATTATCTAGTAACTACACACTATACATTTCTGCCATTTTAAAATAGGACATGTTTTGCTCCCATTTTTTTAACCTATACTGCATATTTCACCTTCCACAATGCTTTTTTTCTATGCGTACAGGCTTTAAAAATATTGTTTAAGCTACTATACCAGTACTGCCAACTCTGGTTGATCCCTCCCAAAGACCATGTATTCTTTTGACATGAAAAATACAATTCTGAGTACTCACCTGTAGAATTGATTTTGGTGGTGTCCTGTTCGGGTCGCTCCATTCTTGACAATTGGGTTATCCGCCACAAGGTGGCGCAGTGACTGCAAGATGAAACTTGTGGCTCCTCCCGGCCCATATAAAGGCATCTGTCTCACCAAGAATCCCCAGTGGTTAAAAAGCAGTAAAAACAGGCATCCCGGGAGGCCAGAGACCACGTTACTTCATACAGCCTCAAAATGACTAAAGAAAAAAAAAAAAGTGTAATACAAAGTAATCACCATAACAGGCAAAAGAGGATAACAGAACAAGGGTGGGATGGAGCAACCTGAACAGGACACCACCAAAATCAATTCTACAGGCGAGTACTCACAGAATTGTATTTTTCCTGGTGTTCTGTTCGGGTCGCTCCATTCTTGACAATTGGGACATCCAAAAGCAGGGTCCAAAAGAAGGGTGGGATCCCCAGTGAGCAACAGCACATAGTTCATGACACTACTGCCTGAAGCACCTTACGGCCAAAAACAGCATAAGCTGAGGCCCCAACATCAACCTTGTAAAACTTTGTAAAAGCATCAACTGAAGACCAATTAGTGGCCTTACAAACCTGTTCAACCGAAACCTGGTGCTGAAAAGCCCAATAGCTCTAGTAGAATGAGCTGTAACACAAAAAGGAGGTTCCTTCCCCTTGGCAGAGTACGCTTGCACCACCGCCTGTCTGATCCACCTGCTGATAGTGGATTTGGCTGGGGGCAAGCCCTTCCTAGGCCCGTCAGGAGGAACAAAAAGAGAATCCGACTTCCTGAAAGATGCTGTAGCAACCAGGTAGTACTTAAGGGCCCTGATCACATTCAAGGCATGAAGAACCCTCTCCTTAGAAGAAGAGGGGCGTGGGACACAAGGCAGGCAAGACAATGTCCTCATTGAGATGAAAAGGCAGAAACAACCTTAGGTATAAAGTCCAGTTTAAGACAAAAAAAAAAAACCTTATCCTGATGTCGCTCAAAGTAAGGAGGCTTCATTCAAAGCGCCGCCAGCTCCGAGACGCGGCGCAGCGAAGTGATAGCTACCAAAAAAAAAAAAAACCTTCAGAGTCAGAATGGATAATGCAGCATCGCACAAGGGCTCAAAGGGAGGGGAGAAGAAAGCACCAAATTCAAATCCCACACCGGTAGCATAGGCTTACATGGTGGACGTACATGAGTAACTCCTTGGAAAAAGGTCTTGATAAGTCTGATTGGCGAAAGATCTTTGGAAGAAAATAGCCAAGGCCAAAGCCTGCCCCTTGAGGGTACTCCAAAATCTTTGAAAAAGAATGTGCGACACGGGAAACTCCTAGACTCACACCAGGCAATGCAAGTGTGCCAGACCCTCTAATAAATCATGGAGGATTTCTTCCGAGCCTGAATCATGGTACGCACGACCGAGGCAGACAGCCCTTTCTCCGTCAAGATGGAGGTTTCAGCAGCCAAGCAGTCAAAGCCAGCGTTTGAAAATTGGCATGGCGTAACAGACCCTGAGTGAGAAGCCCTGGATTGTCGGGCATGACGTAGCGATCCACTAACATCTGGACTATGTCCGCGAACCAACACCTTCTCGGCCAACAAGGGGCCACCAGGATGGTCGGCACCCATTCCTGAGCCATCTTGCGCAGCACACAACCCAGGAGAGGAAGTTGAGGAAAGGCGTAGAGGAGTCGGAACTCCGACCAAGGAATTTCCAGCGCATCCCTGGCGAAGGCCAGAGGATCTCTTGACAGGTCCACGTCCGGCTGCCCCCAGCGGCGACAGAGCGTGAAAAATCTATTGCCGAGAGACCATTCCCCCCCCCCCCCCCCCCCCGACAACGAGAAGTCCCCCTGCTAAGGGAGTCTGCCTCCTGGTTCTCCACCCGGGGATGTAAGCCACCGAGATACCGAGATGCAGGGAGCATTCTCCTCCACCCAAGACAGGATTCTGGGTCCCCTCCTTGAGGGCTAGCTTGCTCCGAGTCCCGCCCTGATTGATGTAGGCGACCACCGTCTGATTGTCTGAGTGGACCTGGACCGCTCGACCCCGTAGATGGGAAGCCAAATGAAAAGGGACCAACTGGATCGCCCTCAGCTCCAGGAGATTGATAAGCACGTGGATGGGTGTGGACACGACATCAAAGCCCGCACCTGCATCTGACCCTCCTTCTGCTGGGGAAGGAACACCTTGACCTGAGAGGTGTCCAACATCATGCCCAGGAAGGACCTCAACCAATGACGCAGTGATCGAGGACTTGGGATAATTGACCACCCAGCCGAATTCCTCGAGAGTGGACAACACCGTCTGGGTGTCGCTCTCGGCCCATTGAAAAGATTGAGCCGCAATCAGCAAGTCGTCCAAATAGGGGAGACTAGGGCCATAACACCCACCAGCACCGTGAACACCCGGGAGGCTGAGGAGATCCCAAACAGCAGCGCCACAAATTGGTAGTGCTGATCCTCCAGCGCAAACCTCAGGAACCTCTGATGTCCCTGGAATATAGGGATGTGCAGGTAGGCATCTCTGATGTACACTGTGGTCATGAAGTCGCCTGGCCGAAGCGAGCTCACCGCGGACCGTAAGGTCTCCATGCAGAAATGTTTGAATCTGACAAACCTGTTGAGACCTCTCAGGTCCAAAATAGGTCTGAGTACCGTCCTTCTTGGATACCGTGAACAGATTGGAATAGAACCCTCGACCCCGTTCCTGGTGAGGCACAGGACAATTCACCCTGGACAAGAGAAGACGATAGACAGCCATTCTTAGGCCCTGTGCAGTCAAGGGGTTCTGGGAGATCGCAACTGAAGAAATCTTGGGGGGGCGGGCAAATTGCCCGCTCTATTATGTAGCCGGAGGACACCACCTCCTGAATCCACCCATCCGAGACGTGCTGTCTCCAGACGTGAGCAAATCGCAGAAGCCGTCCCCCCACCCGGATGGGTGAGGGCACCTCCTCATACCTGAGGGGCTTTGACAGGGGGCTTAGACTTGGACCCCCAGGAGGGATTGGGACAACCGCGGGACCTACCTCGTCCCCAGGAGTCTCAGCGGCCACCAGAGAAGGAAGAGCCTCTTCCCCCTCGAAAGGGGGCAAAAGAAAGCCGAGGCCGCCTCCCATCCTTCGCCAAGAGATCAAGACGCTCCCCGAACAGACGAAGTCCCAGGAAGGGAATCCCAGTGAGGGATTTCTTGGCGGCAGCGTCTGCCGCCCACTGTCGCAGCCAGATAGACCGACGAAGAGCAACCAGCAGGGCCGAAGCCCTGCCGCCAAGCCGGACAGTATCATCCATGGCCGAAATTACAAAGGCAATGAAGTCAGCGCAAGCCAAGAGTTCCTTATACTCCTCAGCTCGCTTGCGAGATCTGGCGATATCCACAAGGCGTCTCACCTTTTTTTTATGTCAATGGAGACAATGGCCGCGGCACAGACAGGACGAAGACCAGCACCCACAAAGGTAAAAGCGTGACATGCCAGTTGATCCATGCACCTATCAGCATGATTATGCAAGGAAGTAGTATCTGGAGACGGCATAACCGAGGTATTGGAAAGCCCCAGAACAGGAGCATCCAACTCCGGGGGATGGGACCATAGACAAATCAAATCCTCTGAAAATGGATACCGTCTGTCCAGTCCCTTAGGTCTCTCCCACACCTTAAAAACCAAATTGGAGAAGTGACCTTGCTCAGGAAAAACAAAACGCTGTCTCAGGCCATAAAAGGTCCCCCTGTTTCCTCCTGGCTGCCTTAGGGGGGGGACAATGTGCAAGGTATCAAACACCGCAGACAACAATACAATTCTGTGATTACTCACCTGTAGAATTATACGTATACAGCACATCCTGCTCCAGAATATTCCTTACTCTTGGGTAATACATCCACAA
This sequence comes from Gastrophryne carolinensis, assembly GCA_027917425.1. Lineage (NCBI taxonomy): Eukaryota > Metazoa > Chordata > Amphibia > Anura > Microhylidae > Gastrophryne > Gastrophryne carolinensis. The sequence goes on from CM051244.1 coordinate 69,439,829, forward strand.
GATGGCGCTGGACTGCAGAAAACAGCTTGTGGCTCCTCCCGGCCCTATACAAGTCAGGGACCTACCAAAAATTCCCCAGTATTGACAAGCAGTTAACAAGAAGCCGGGAGAACAACAAGAATTCAAAAATTAACATATGGGCAATCGCCATACAGAGGTAACTAAGAATGATAAGGGTGGGATGGAACAGGACGTGCTGTATACTTATAATACCAATTCCACAGGTGAGTAATCACAGAATTGTAATATTCTAAGTATACAGCACGTCCTGTACCAGAATATTCCTTACACTTGGGACATCCAATACAAGTGTCCGTAAGGTAGGGTGGGATCCCCAAAAAGTAACAGCGGGCAGTTTAAACCACTGCCGCCTGCAGAACTTTGCGACCAAAAGCAGCATCAGCTGAGGCCCTAACATCAACCTTGTAAAACTTAGAAAAAGTATGAACAGAAGACCAAGTAGCGGCATTGCAAACTTGTTCAACAGAAGCTTGGTGCCGAAAAGCCCAAGAGGCACCAATAGCACGAGTAGAATGAGCAGTAAGGCGGAAGGGAGGCTCCTTTCCCTTAGCAGAGTAGGCCTGTACCACAGCCCGACAGATCCACTTGCCGATAGTGGACTTAGCTGGAGCCAGACCCTTCTTAGGTCCAGATGGGAGCACAAAGAGCATCAGTCTTTCTGAAGGAATCAGTAGCCACCAAATAGAACTTCAGAGTCCTGACCACAACCATTTTGTGAATACTCACCTGTAAAATGGGTATTCTAAGTATGTCACACACCCCACTTCAGATATTAAATCATGAGTCATGGGTAATACTCACCGCTAGGTGGCACTCTTGCAGAGAAGTCCAGAAAACAAGCCCCTCCCGGTCTATACATACCTGGTACCTCCTAACAATTCCCCAGTATTCAAACAGCAGTAAAGACAAGGCACCAGGAAACAAACAATGGTAACCCTCAACTGTAAATAAAAAACTTCACCATATAAAGAACCAGGATACCAAAAAGGGCGGGTGAAGTGGGGTGTGTGACATACTTATAATACCCATTTTACAGGTGAGTATTCACAAAATGGTATTATTCTAAGTATGTCACACACCCCACTTCAGATATTAAATCATTAGTCATGGGACATCCAACAGCAGTGTCCAAAAAAGGGCGGGTATCCAACCAGGCAATAATGCAGAAACTCAAACCACTGCAGCCTGCAGAACCTTGCGGCCAAAAACAGCATCCGCTGAGGCCCGCACATCAACCTTGTAAAACTTAGAAAAAGTGTGAACCGAAGACCAAGTAGCAGCCTTACAAACTTGATCAACAGAAGCCTGGTGCTGAAAAGCCCAGGACGCTCCAACCGCACGAGTAGAATGAGCGGTAACCCGAAAAGGGGGGATCCTTCCCCTTGGCAGAGTAGGCTCCAACAATCGCCTGACGAATCAATTTACTAATGGAAGACTTAGCCGGAGCCAAGCCCTTCCTAGCCCCTCAGGGCACCACGAAAAAGGCATCAGTCTTACGAAAAGACGTAATACGCAAATACTTGGACACAACGTACCACATCCAAACAATGCAACGCCCTCTCCTTGTCATTCCCAGGCCTAGGACACAAGGAGGGAAGAACAATGTCCTGATTCAGATGAAAAGCAGAGACCACTTTAGGGAGAAAGTCTGGCTTGAAACGAAAAACCACTTTGTCCTGATGTTTCTCAAAATAAGGAGCCTGAATAGACAGGGCTGCCAACTCCGAAACACGCCGAACCGAAGTGATAGCCACCAAAAAGACAACCTTCTGAGTAAACATAGATAGAGCAATATCCTGCAAAGGCTCAAAAAGGAGGAGCCTGAAGAGCAGAAAGGACCAAATTCAAATCCCAAACAGGGAGCAAAGGCTTCCTAGGAGGCCGCAAATGCAAAACCCCCTGGAAAAAAGTCTTGACCAAAGAATGGAGAGCAAAAGACCTCTGAAAAAAGATAGACAAAGCATAAACCTGCCCCTTCAAAGTACTAAGCTGCAGACCAGAGTCCAGCCCAGATTGAAGAAATTCCAAAATCTTAGAGATAGAAAAGACCCGGCAGGGCAAAGATCTAGCCTCACACCAATCAATATAAGATCTCCAAGCCCAATAATAGATGGAAGAGGAGGATCTCTTCCTGGCACTAATAAGAGTCCGAATGACCGAATCCGAAAGGCCCTCCTCCTTTAAGATGGAGGTTTCAGCAGCCAAGCCGTCAAAGCCAGCGTTGGTAAACTGGGGTAACACAGTTGACCCTGAGTGAAAAGATCCGGCCGAAGAGGCAGCTCGAACTGATCCACCGCCAGACGAACGATGTCCGCGAACCACACCCGCCTTGGCCACCTTGGAGCCACGAGAATGGCGGGAACTAGCACCCTGCCTAGCATGGGAATCGGAGGAAACAGATAAAGAAACCCCAGGTCCCTCCAGCCAGGGTCATGGCATCCACCGCCAGAGCCAGAGGGTCCTGGGATAACGACACGAATGTCGGAAGCTTGTGATTGTGACGAGAGGCAAACAGATCCACTTCTGGCGTCCCCCACCGAAGACAAAGCGACCAAAACACCTGGGGATGGAGAGACCACTCCCCCCGGCGGGACGAACACCGGCTCAGAAAGTCCGCCTCCGTGTTTTCCACTCCTGGAATGTACACTGCCGAGATGCAAGGAACATGAGTCTCCGCCCAAACCAGGATCAGAGACACCTCCCTGTGGGCACCCAGACTGCGAGTCCCTCCTTGGTGATTGATGTAAGCAACCGCCGTCCGATTGAACCTGAACCGGCAGACCCTGTAAATGCTGCGTCAAGTGATACAGAACCAACCTGATGGCTCTCAGCTCCAGAACATTGATGGGTAAGTGAGCCTCCTGAGGACCCCACCGGCCCCGGAACTGAAGATCCTTCCAAAAACCCCCCCATCCTGACAAACTGGCGTCCGTGGTGACAGTTTCCCAAAGCGGGGTCAGAAATGACCTGCCCCTCGAGAGATTGTCAGAAACCATCCACCACCGTAGAGACTGCCGAACCCGGGGGGACATCCGGAAGGACCGATCCAACGATCCCGGTTGCCGGTCCCAAGATGCCAACAGATGAAGCTGAAGCGTCCGCGTGTGAAATTGTGCGAAGGGAACTGCCTCGAACGAAGCTACCATCAGCCCCACCAGTCTCATCCCTAGACGGATGGACGGGCGATGGATTGGAAATAAGAAGCTGAGCCAACTCCTGAATCAAAAGAACCTTGGCCTGAGGAAGAAAAACTCTGTGCTGGTAAGAGTCCAAGGACATTCCCAGAAAAGCCACCACCCTGGCCGGAACCAGGGAGGACTTGGAGTAGTTGATCACTCAGCCGAACCTCTCCAGCATAGACACCACCGTGTTGGTGTCCACTTCCGCTTGACTGAAGGAAGGCGCCATGATGAGAAGATCGTCCAGGTAGGGCACAATCCAAATCCCCTGAACTCTGAGCAGGACCATAACTCCCAACACCTTGGTGAACACTCTCGGAGCCGAGGTGAGGGCCCTCCACCACAAAGCGAAGGAACCTCCGGGCCGGAAAAATCGGAATGTGAAGATATGCATCCTTGATGTCTATGGACGTCATGAAGTCCCCCTGCCGAAGCGAAGCGATCGCAGACCGAAGAGTTTCCATGCGAAACTTCGAGGACGAATAAACCGGTTGAGAAACTTCAAATCCAGGATGGGACGGAACAACCCATCCTTTTTGGGAACAATGAAAAGATTGGAATAATACCCGCGCCCCACCTCCGAAGGCGGGACCGGACAGATGACTCCAGCAGATTCCTTACCGCCGCTAGGAGCCCCTGTGCGGCCGAGGGATCTGTAGGGACATGGGACCTGAAAAACCTTGGAGGAGGGCGGGACTCGAACTCCAGCTTGTAGCCGGCCGACACCACCTCCCGGATCCATCTGTCCGAGACCTCCTGGTCCCATACCCGGGAGAAGAGTCGCAACTGTCCCCCCAGCCGTAAGGGTGAGGGCGCCCCCTCATTGCTGAGCGGGCTTGGCAGCTGGCTTGGGTTTGGCGCCCCAGACGTGAAAAGGACGGCCACGGCCTCTGCCCCTGTTCCAGCTAGCACCCCTGGAAGCCCGCACCCCTGCCAGCTCTGGCTCCCCGAAAGGAGGAATTGAAGTGGGCCGCCCCCCGAAAGGAACTACGAAAATTCTTGCGCCGAGGCAACTTACCTCCCTTAGCAACAGAATCCAGCTTTTCACCGAAAAGCCTCAGACCCAGAAAGGGAAGAGCCGTGAGCGATCTCTTGGAATTAAAGTCAGCCGTCCACTGCCTCAACCATACTGAACGGCGAATGGCAACCAACAGAGCAGTAGCCCTGCCAGACATCAACATGGCATCATCCTGGGCGGCCAGAATGAAAGACAAAAAGGAATCACAACGCTTAAGAGCCAGAAACTCAGCACAAGTAGGATTAAGGTCCGTACATAAATCCCTGATGATAGACCTAACCGCCATCAACAAAAGTGCCGAAGCACAGACTGGCCGCAGAACTGCAGCACGCGGCCCCGCCCACCCCTCCGAAACCGCGCCAACAGCGGGCGCCACAGAATGGCGCTCGCAAGTGCCGTCAGCCTACCCGCCGCCCAGACCCGCCCGCACCGAATACCTCGCCAGCGGGCGCCGAGACTGACTCGGCGTCCCCACAGCCAGGCGGACCGGCGGCCCACCGCCTGGAGATCAGACCGCGAGGCAGGCCCGAACACCGAAAGCAGCCGTCCCGGGGGCCAAGGAAGCCCCCCCCCCCCAAATCGGCGAGAGCCAGGCGGGTCCACAGTATGCACAAAACACACACACATAAAAATAATAAAAACAATAAAAGTCACAGGGGAAAGCCAAAAGGGGGACCTGACCTACCTAACTGGGGCATCCCACATCCGGATCACCACGGCCGGAATACCGCTATGCCCCATAATATGGGGACGAGCGGAGGAGCTAATCTCCTGGGCACTTCTAAGTGCCATCTACCATTGCCCGGCCACCAGCCTAAGCTGGGAGGCTACCAATTAATGACTAGAAAGAACGAAACCAGGCAGAAATAGACCATGGGGGGGGGCGGGGTGTTACCCCGGCTACCTGCAAGCAGGAGACTTCTTTCTTCTGTCTTGTCGCCACCTTGCAGAGAAGAACACTGCGGAATTGTTAGGAGGCACCAGGTATGTATAGACCGGGAGGGGCTTGTTGTTTTCTGGACTTCTCTGCAAGAGTGCCACCTAGCGGTGAGTATAACCCATGACTAATGATTTAATATCTGAAGTGGGGTGTGTGACATACTTAGAATAACCTGCTACTTAGGGTTACTAGGATTAGGGCATAGAGAAGGCAAAACAATGTCCTGATCAAGACCAAGTTCAAATCCCAGACTGGTAACATAGGCCTACGTGGAGGACGCACGTGAGTAACCCCCTGGAAGAAAGTCTTGACCAGACGATGGCGAGCAAAGGATCTTTGGAAGAAAATGGCCAAAGCAGAAACATGACCTTTGAGGGTACTAAGTTAAAGCGGACCTTCACTCTGAATAAGAGTCTATCTTATATGTTCCCACACCCTGTACATACAGATTGCTCACATTAAAAATCATCCTACCTGCTTCTACTGCATGATATGAGCCTTTAAACATCCAAGATGGCGGCTTATGGAAGCCGCCATCTTATCAGGCAGCCTGCAAACAGGAAGTGCCTCCTGACTGTGCTGCTCTGTATTCTGGGACTGCTGACCTTTACCTGACCCCAGCTCTGCTCTGTCTGAGCAAAACACAGCTATAACCCGCCCCCCTGTACCTTATCCCACTCTCCTCTCCTCAGTAAGTGTGATGCTTCTGAGTCAAGATGGCGGCACCCGTATCCTAAATTCCTGAACAGAGTTGCAGCCCAGTGGGGGAAAAGAATAATAAGTTAGGGACTAACAACGTAAAATATATTAATTTAGATGCTGGGGAACTGTTTAAGAGTTTGGGCATTTCATTAAATCACGCTGAAGGTCCGGTTTAAAGAACCAAATCCAAACCATTTTGCAGAAATTCCAATGTAAGCATGCCATACCCTATAGTAGATGGATGACGAGGACTTCTTCCTAGCCCGAATCATGGTATTAACAGAGGCAGGCAGCCCCTTTACCATCAAGATGGAGGTTTCAGCAGCCAGGCCGTTAAAGCGGGTGTTTGTAAATTGGGATGGCGTAGCTGCCCCTGAGTAAGCAAGTCTGGATCCTTGGGCAGGGCATACTGATCTACTGCCAACGTCTGCAAACCACACCCTTCTTGGCCAACAAGGGGCCATCCAGAATGGTTGGCACCCCTTCCTGGGCTATGTTGCGCAGCACCCTGCCCAGCAGAGGAAAAGGAGGGAACACAGAGGAGCTGAAAGCTCTTCCAAGACATTGCTAGTGCATCCGTGGCCAAGGCCAGAGGGTCCTGGGACAGAGCGACAAAGACTGGAAGCAAACAGATCCACATCTGACTGACCCCAGCAGTGGCACAGGGAGCGGCTGATAGACCATTCTCCCAGACGAGAAGTCCCCCTGCTGAGGGAGTCTGCTTCCAGATTCTCCAACCCCGGGATGTACACAGCTGAGATGCAGGGAACAATCTCCTCCGTCCAAGACAGTATAAGGGACACTTCCTTGATGGTCCTCTTGCTCCGGGTCCCTCCCTGATGATTGATGTAGGCAACCGCCGTCTGGTTGTCCGAGCAGACCTGAACAGCCTGACCCCGAATGTGTGGAGTCAATTGGGCGAGAACCAACCTTATCGCCCTCAGTTCCAGAATGTAGATAGGGGTGTGGGCCTCCTGAGGGCCCCACTGACCCTGGAGTTTTAGGGATTTCAGGAAGCCCCCGCCCAACCTGTCAGACTGGCATCTGTGGTGTGTCTCCCAGCACGGGGCCAGAAAGGATCTGCCCACCAACAGGTTTCTTGAGTCCAGCCACCACAAGAGAGACCGTCTGCCCAGAGGGGACAGAACCAATACCTGATCCAGGGACCCGATCCCATACCGACAAGAGCTGAAGAGGTCTCATGTGAAACTGAGCGTATGGAACTGCCTCGAAGCAAGACACCATCAGGCCCCACCAGCTGCATCCCCTGCTGGATGGAGGGATGAGGGCAAGACATAAGCCTGGCTTGGGCTTGAAAACTCCACCTTCTGAGGGAGAAAAAAAAAATACAATTCTGCGATTACTCACCTGTAGAATTGATATTATGGGTATACAGTACGTCCTGCTCCAGATAAGATTTTTTACTCTTGGGTATTACTCCGCCAGATGGCGCTGGACAGAAGAGACCGCGAAATTGGCTCCTCCCGGCCGCTCAAATACCCGGGACCTCCCACAAATCCCCAGCATTGAAAAAGCAGTTAACGAGAAGCCAGGAGCAGAACCAACTATAAAACAAAGATAACAATCACCATACAGGGTATCCAAGGATAATGAAAACAAGGGTGGGGGGGGGGGGGGGAGCAGGACGTACTGTTTACTCATAATACCAATTCTACAGGTGAGTAATCACAGAATTGTATTATTCTTAGTATACAGTACGTCCTGCTCCAGATAAGATTCTTTACTCTTGGGACATCCAATAGCAGTGTCCGTAAAGTAGGGTGGGATCCCAAAAGGTAACAGCAGACAGGTCAGACAACTGCCGCCTGGAGAACCTTGTGGCCAAAAGCAGCATCAGCTGAGGCCCTAACATCAACCCTGTAAAAATTTTGAAAAGGTATGAACAGAAGACCCAAGTGGTGGCCTTGCAAACTTGTTCAACAGAAGCCTGGTGCTGAAAAGCCCAAGAGGCACCAATAGCACGAGTATTCTTCCCCTTAGCAGAGTAGGCCTGAATCACAGCCTGACGGACCCATTTGCTGATAGTAGATTTAGCAGGAGCCAAACCCTTCCTAGGACCAGAAGGGGCCACAAAAAGAGCATCAGTTTTCCTGAAAGGTGCAGTAGCCACCAGATAGTACTTCAGACACCTAACCACATCCAAAGAGTGCAAAACCCTCTCCTTAGCATTACTAGGATTAGGGCACAAGGAAGGAAGATGTCTTGATTCAAATGAAAGGCAGACACGACCTTAGGCAGAAAATCTGGCTTGAAGCGAAACACCACCTTGTCCTGGTGTCTCTCAAAGTAGGGGTGCTGGATGGAAAGCGCCGCCAACTCAGACACACGCCTAACAGAAGTGATGGCCACAAAAGACAACCTTAAAGTGGACCAACACCCAGGATTTTGACTATCCTGGGTTTTGGTCCACTTCGGCGGGGCACCCCGATCGGGGGTGCCCCGCTGTGTGAAACCCCCCAGAAAGCCCCAAAATCTTACCTGTCCCCGCTCCCACGTGACTGGACGGTCCAATCCCCGCCAACGTCCAGGCGGGGATCAGGAACGTCCAAGCGGCTGCCGCCGCCGCCGCCTCCCTCGCGTCACTTTCGGCGCGCGCGCGCCCCCGCCGGCCATTCGCAGACGGCCGGCGCGGGCGCGAGCACGCCTACAGGGGCGCGAGGGAGGCGGCGAAGATCAGGTAAGGTGTTTGGGGGGTTTCACCCCGCGGGACATCCCGATCTCGGATGTCCCGCGGGGTGGGAGGTGATCGGCCCGGGAATCTTATAGATTTCCGGGCCGATCACCTCTCGGTGTTGGTCCTCTTTAAGAGTAAGAATGGCCAAGGCAACATAGGCTTATGTGGATGATGCACATGAGTAACCCCCTGGAAAAGAGTCCTGATCATAGAATGCCGAGCAAAAGATTTCTGGAAGAAAACAGCCAGGGCAGAGACATGACCCTTCAGAGTACAGAGTTGAAGCCCCAGATCCAAACCATGTTGTTGGAGGAACTCCAGAATCCTGGGAATACAGAACACACGACAGGGAAGAAACCTAGACTCACACACCAGTCAATGTAGGCACGCCAAACCCTATAGTAAATGGAAGAAGAAGACTTCTTCCTAGCCCTAATCATGGTGTTAACGACAGAGGCAGACAGCCCCTTTTCCATCAAGATGGAGGTTTCAGCAGCCAGGCCGTCAAAGCCAGTGTTTGTAAATTGGGATGGCGTAAATGACCCTGAGTGAGCAGGTCTGGCACCCTGGGAAAAGTGTACCGATCTACTGCCAGCTGCACTATGTCTGCGAACCACACTCTTCTTGGCCACCTGGGAGCCACCAGGATTGCTGGCACCCCTTCCTAAGCCATCTTGCGCAGAACCCTGCCCAACAGGGGGAATGGAGGAAAGACATACAAAAGCTGAAAATCCTGCCATGACATTGTCAGAGCATCTGTGGCCAAGTCCAGGGGATCCTGGGACAGGGAGAAAAAAGGCTGGGAGCTTGTGATTGTGACGGGACGCAAACAGATCCACATCTGGCTGACCCCAACGGTGACAGAGTGAAACACCCTGTTGCAGAGGGACCATTCTCCCAGGCGAGAGGTCCCCCTGCTCAGAGTCTGCCTGCAGATTCTCCATCCCCGGAATGTACACAGCTGAGATGCAGGGAACATTGTCCTCCGCCCAGGACAGGATCAGAGATATTTCCTGGAGGGCCCCCTTACTCCGGGTCCCTCCCCGATTGATGTAGGCAACCGCCGTCTGGTTGTCCGAGCAGACCTGAACAGGCCAGCCCCGAAGGTGTTGGGTCAAGCGAGCCAGAACCAACCTGATTGCCCTCAATTCCAGAATGTTGATGGGTGTGTGGGCCTCCTGATGGCCCCACCGCCCTTGGAACTGTAGTGACTTCCAGAAGCCCACCCAACCTGTCAAGACTGGCATCCGTGGTGACCGTCTCCCAGCATGGGGCCAGAAGGGATCTGCCCACCAACAGGTTCCTGGAGTCCAGCCACCACGAGAGGGACCTCCTGGCTAGGGGGGACAGAACAAGGACCTGGTCCAAGGACACAGGATCCTTGTCCCATACTGGCAAGAGGTGGCGTTGCAGATGCCTCATGTGAAACTGGGCATAAGGGACCGCCTCGAAGCACGACACCATCAGGCCAACCAGCTGCATCCCCTGCCTGATGGAGGAACGACAAGGGAGCAGGAACCGAACCTGCACTAGCAGACAGTCCACCTTCTGCTGAGGAAGAAAAATCATTGCCTGAACTGTATCCAGATTCATCCCCAGGAATGGCGTCACCAAGGAGGGAGACAGGGAAGACTTGGGATGGTTGATAACCCAGCCAAATGACTCCAGAGTGGACACTACTCGCTGAGTATCCAGCTCTGCCTGTTGGAGGGACTGAGAGGTGATGAGAATGTCGTCCAGATAGGGCAGCATGCGAATGCCCTGACACCTGAGCATAGCCATCACCTCTGCCAGCACCTTGGTGAACACTCTGGGAGCTGAAGTGAGACCGAAGGGCAATGCCACAAATTGGTAGTGCTGATCCTCCAGAGCGAACCTGAGGAATCTCTGGCGACCTGGAAAGATTGGTACATGAAGGCAAGCATCCTTGATGTCTACAGAGGTCATGAAGTCGCCTGGGCATAGTGAACGGACAGCTGAGTGCAGAGTCTCCATGCGAAAGGGTTTGAATCTGACAAATTTGTTAAGGCGCTTTAAATCCAGGATGGGTCTGATGAACCCGTCTTTTTGGGGAACAGTGAAAAGATTGGAATAGTAGCCTGCCCCTTTCCCTCAAAGGCACCTGGCAGATGACCCAACTCCAGAAGGTTTTGGACAGCAAGGCACAGACCCTGAGCTGACAGGAGGTTTTGAGCCATCCGGGATTTGATGAATCTTGGGGGTGGCCAGGCAGCAAACTATCTTGTAACCGGAGAACACTACCTCCTGAATCCACTGGAGCAAAGAGCCGAAGCCGTCCATTATCCCCAGAAGCCTTCATATGGTGATTTGAATGGCACAAAAGGCCAGTAAGGGTTAACGCTAAAGAGCTACCCAGGATGCCCCAAGAACCCGCTAGGGAAGTGGGAGATAGTGAGGGGAGACGGCCGGGAGAAACCACAGTGCCGAATTTTAACTCGCCTGAAAAGACATAAAACATTCCCATAAGAATACAGCAGAAAGGAATATCCTGAGAAAAAAAAAAACAAAAAAAAAAAAAAAAACACCCCACGGGGGTTACTCTCGCCCCCCCCCCCCCCCGAAGATCGCAAAACGCGCCCACGTGATCCAGCTGGCCAATAGCAGCCCGGCAGCTCTGAGGTAAATGACGCCGATGTCCAGGGAGCACTGTACAAGGCGACAGTAACAGTACAAAGTTAAAACATAAAAATAGTTTACCACTAGTCACCTCCCAGAGGGAGAGCGAGGCAGGAATAGAAAGGATTTCCAGGGAGACAATGGGAGGAGTGAGGGTGGAGGGGAACACCTATGGGAATAAGTGTTAACTGCACAGGTTGAGCCTGGCAAAAACCCATGGAGCAGGGGGGGCATCCCAAAAGGCTCACCATCAGCCTAAACCACCTACCGTGTCAAAGCAGGGACTGCGGTAGGAGCATAGCTCCTCAGCACCTAACTGGTGCTTACTGACCTACCTTCACCTGAACCTTGCCTATTGGAGGCAGCAATATGGAATGGAACGGGTGGGAATAGTCCTGCAGGGCCGCAGGCATATAAGCCCCGCTAACCTGCGCCAAATAGAGAGCTATCTATCTTCGCAGCCCAGACTGCAGAAAAGAACTGGGCAATTTGTGGGAGGTCCCTGACTTATATAGGGCCGGGAGGAGCCACAAGCTGTTTTCTGCAGTCCAGCGCCATCTTGTGGATGTATTACCCAAGAGTAAGGAATATTCTGGAACAGGACGTGCTGTATACTTCTCCGTGTCATCGGGGAGCCACATGTCCTCGCCCGAGGAGGACCCAGGGTCCCTGTCAAAGCCACCAGGGCGATCCCCTGAGGAATCAGAATCATGAAATAATTCACCCTCCTCCATGGAGTCTCGGCCACCAAGTCCTCATCAGCAAAAAGCGAATAAACCGGCTCCAAATGCCGCTTACCTGTGGCCTTGCCGGCGTGCTGGATAATTGTCGCTCTCGACTGGCCACACGTAGCGCCAAGTCCGATTGAGACCCCCTGCTGGTTTCCCCCATCACTGGGGGCTAAATGCAGACGCGCGGGGGGGGGGGGGGGGGGGGGGGGTCGGCGAGGCCGTAGGTAAAATAAGGCTGGGTAGAGTAGCGCTCACCCCATCCCGTTCTGAAATGACACTTTGGGCGCAGGGGACAAACAGCGCTGCAACCGCTCAGAGGGCATGTACCACACAAGAGAAAGCTTAGCCCGCCCTGAGGGGCCCCCCCAAGCTCGCTATCCCCAGAAGCCTCCATTATGGTGATTAGTAGCCTATAAACGGGTTATAAAGGCACTGACGGCCCAAACCCGGACAATCCAATAATATCCCCTAATAGATTCCCCTAAAGGAGACTGCAGGGAGCGGGGGGGGGGGGTGGTTGGGACCGGGAGGAACCACAATACTGAGAATATTATGGGGCCCGCCTGAAAGACAAGGGGGAACCCACAGTGCATGCACAAGCAAAAAAATCAAGGATAGACCAGACTCACAGACCAATGATATCCTGCTGCCGACAGCAGAGGGAACGCAGGCAGGCCAGCGCAGCACCAGATGGAGCCCCGGATGAGAGGAGCGCGAGGATCCGCGTGCCTCTAACGCAGACAGGCAGGGAGAATGGCGCTGAGAACAGGCCCAGGGCAGCACCTCGAGGGGCGGGCCGCACCGTGATGACGCGGGAGGCAGGATGGGTCCCCGGAAGCAGGTGGGAATAGGGCTGCAGAGGCCGACAGGCTTGGGTTGCCCCGCTCATCTGCGATATCCAAAGAGAGAGAGCACCATCTTCGCAGTCCGACTGCAAGAACTCTGGGGAGACAGATTCCTTTATATGGGCCGGGAGGAGCAACAAGTTTCATCTTGCAGTCACTGCGCCACTATGTGGCAGATAACCCAATTGTCAAGAATGGAGCGACCCGGACAGGACACCAGGAAAATAGATGGATGTCTCAACATGTAAAATAACTGTACATTTTTGATACACTTTTCAAAAATTATCGGAGTATTCTTTTGCAGCAAAAATGGATGGGCAGTTTATCTGCAATAATGGCATCTTTACAACAGAGCACCAGTCTGAGGAATTTCCCCTTCTCATAACCTGCTGAGATTTTCATGACTTACCTGCTGGGGCTTTTACTGGTGCTTTTGAAACTGCTGGAAGTCTTGTGGCAGCTGTTGTCACTTTGGTGCTCTTGCTCGGAACAGTTCCAACTACAGAAACAAAAAAAATAAATAAAGATGTCCAACAGCTCCAGAGCTTATACCTTCTTGGTTTGGAGGCCTTTAGGTGGAAAAAAAAAAAAAAAAAAAAAAAAAAAAAAAGAAGAAGAGGAGAAGGAGAAGAAGGAGGGTGTTTGTGGAAGGAGGGAGCAGGCGATGATTCTTTTACATTTAAATAGTCCGGGGGAAGAATAGAGGTTCTGGCCTGGAATTCCACTTTAAAGTGGACCAACACCCAGGATTTTCACTATCCTGGGTGTTGGTCCACTTCAGCGGGGCATCCGATATCAGGATTCCCCACTGTGTGAAACCCCCCCCCCCCCCAAAAGCCCCAGAAAAACTTACCTTTTCGGCGACGGACAAGCCGCCGCCGCCTCCCGCGCGTCCCTCTTACATTCACAAACAGCCGGCGCGGGCACTGCTAGAGGGGCGCGCGGGAGGCGGTGGCGGCTGATCCGTCGCCGATAAGGTAAGGTTTTTTGGGGCTTTTGGGGGGGGGTTCACCCCGCGGGACATCCCGATTTCGGATGCACCGCGGTGAGGGAGGTGATCGGCCCGGGAATCTTATAGATTCCCGGGCCAATCACCCCTGGGTGTTGGTCCACTTTAAGTGCCACATGAAATGTCCACTTTCAAATTATCAAAGGCTCCAGGGCCAGGCAATGTCAGAGGGCACTAAATACGCTTATCTGACTGCCGAACCACCAAACATCCCAAAAAATATTAGGCAAATACACTTTAAGGCTTGCAGAGCATTTCCTTTGAGCAAACAGAATTTTACCTTTGTTTTCCTTTTCATTCTTCTGCAGAGAAGACTGACTGCATCCCTTTGGAATCATGCGGTTAGAGCTGGGCATCTGGAATAAGTAGTGAGAAACATTGCCTTTACGCTGTGCCAATAGTTCCTATTGCTAAATACAAAAAAAAAACCAGACCCTACCTGAGAAGGCTTCACTTGCACTGGAGCACTAGCTTTGGCAGCTGATCTGGTAACTCTAGTAGTCACAACAGGGGGTGCAGGCTAATAAAAAAAAAAAAAAAAAAAAAAAAAAAAAAAAAAAAAAAAATATATATATATATGTAACCAGGTTAAAACTTAGCATACCCCCCATAGCAAATTTAACAAATTTTATATACACGTTCTTGTTTCTCAACCTGCAGTGCACGTACCCCAGGGGATAAACTGACATTCAGCCTCACACCAACAGGAGTGGTCTGAGGGTCCTGGTTTATTTTTACAGTAAAGCTTCTTGCTATACAAGTGCTACAAGGCCCCTGACCTTTTATTTATAAAATGTATCCCCTCCTTGGGATCTAGGGCAGTTGCTTTCCCAATCAATGGTACACATGTTGTCCCTCAGGTGACCACCACAGCAGCCGGATCAGCCCAATGTATGAGGGTCCTAGAGGCAAAAAAAAAAAAAAAAAAAAAAAAAAAAAAAAAAAGCGACCTTGTGACCAGAGGAGTGTAGGGGGGGGCGATTCCTGGCCATGGGACATGACTGAAGTGCTCAAGCACCTCACCTCCCCCCCCCCCCCCCCAATAGGGCAGCTTTAAATGCCAAGAATGCCCCCCACAAAATAAATTCCCTGTGGTGGAGGGTTCACAGTGTACAGGCATCCAGCTCTAATTCTCTGATGGAACCTGGCACCAACCACCTAAAAGAAGCTTCAAGTGCATGCAGTAACTTAAATCTTGTAAATTAGCACTGTTTTTGCAATACAGTTATTCACACACAGCCAGCGTTCTTGGATCCGCTCGCCTTAGACGAGCCACTGGAGGAAGGGCGAGGGAGATCGGGTGACTTGGGTGCTTTCACACAGCAGGGCATCCCCAAGCGAGATGCCTGGGAGCAAAGACCAAAACCCAGGATAGTAAAAATCCTGGGTTTTGTTCCACTTTAAGTTAGGTGTGTGGCGTTTTTAAATCATCATAGGAACGTAATAAATATCAGTGGAAAGGGAGAGCTGCTCATATTGTGCCCAACCTCTTGTTTTTAAACTTGAAACTGAAAGTTTAAAGTCGAAGTCCAGTCTAATGTAACCTCTCCATGCCCCCTCCAGCAGTGGGCAGCCTTTCAATTGTACAGGTGGTTGGGGCCAAGCAGAGCAGGGAATGACTCAGTCCAGGCTCTAAGATGGCAGCACCTGAGACACTGGGGGCAGGGGGGTGGCAGATGCCAGGAGAGGCAAACTGTTTAGTTTAAGCCCCACCCTGCATCAGCACCAGGGGAGGGTTAAATTAGACATCCATTTAAGAGGTTGGAAGCCCTTCACAAGAAATCCCTCTCTGTCGTCCACCTCTCGGCTCTGACGGCGTCCAGAGAAAAACTTAAAATGCTTTGCTGCGACAAGCTCAAAGCGCAGAAAACCAAATGTCGCGGGAAATTCGATGAGTCAGGTGACAAGTGTGGGAAACTCCTGGCACGGGCCCTAAGGGCCGAGAGGGTGAAGACATATATTCCAAAAATCACAGACCAGAGGGGGAAGGTGGTTCACTTGACTAAGGACATTGCAGAGACCTTTAAAAAGTTCTATGAGGAGTTGTATAATCTACCTGGGTCGGAAGGCTCTGAGAGGGATGAAGCGATGGGAAGCTTCTTGAGGGAGTCGGAGATGCCCAGACTACCGAGTGATATCAAAGACCTGGAGAGCCCGATTTTGCTAGAGGAAGTTTTGCAGGCAATCTCTGGAGCTTTGGGGGGGGGGGGGGGGGGGGAGGGCACCGGGGCCCGATGGATTCAGTATTGAATACTATAAAAAGATGCTCCCTTTGCTGGCCCCTAGGCTCTTAGAGACCTTCAACTCTTTTAAAACAAAAGGATGTATGCCCCCAGATGCTCTGAGAGCTTTTATATCGGTCATTCCTAAGGAGGGAAAGGATCCTAATCTCTGTGCCAGTTATAGGCCAATTTCGCTTCTGAACACAGACATTAAGATCTTCGCAAAGGTGCTGGCACTGAGGTTGGCCCCCCACTTGCACCACGTCATCGATCTTGACCAGGCGGGCTTCATGCCTCACAGGGAGGCAAGAGATGACACTATCAAAGTCTTGAACTGGATCCATTGGGCCCAGACCAACAATGTTCCCTCCCTATTGCTGGCCACAGACGCGGAGAAGGCCTTTGATAGGGTGAACTGGCATTTTATACAAGCCACCCTCAAGTACATAGGCCTTGGACCTAATACCCTAGGGTGGATAGGTAGCCTGTATAGTGCTCCCTCCGCATCTGTGCGAGTAAATGGCACGCTCTGATACGTTTGCCATCTCTAATGGGACGAGACAGGGCTGCTCCCTTTCCCCCCTGATTTTTATCCTAACTCTCGAACCCCTCCTATGCATGATTCGCAAGAATGGAGACATAAGAGGTATGGGTGGCCCCTCGGGCAGCTATAAAGTTGCGGCCTTTGCAGATGATCTGATCTTTGGGCTGACTCTACCTGAGGTCTCTTTACCAAACTTGTTGCATGAATTGAAGCGATACGGAGACCTATCGGGCTACAAAATTAACTGCCAGAAGTCTGAAGTTCTGAACGTCAATATCCCTGGGAAAAGATTTAACGCTATCCTGAGCTCCTTCTCATTTAAGTCCCCAGGAGAAAGTGTGACATATTTGGGCACCAGGATATGTAAGAATCTGGGCCACATCTTCGCCTTGAACTTCCCCCCCCCTGCTTAAAAAATTTGAGGAGGAAATCGCTAGGTGGTCGGCTAGGAGGCTCTCATGGTTTGGCCGGTGTAATGCACTGAAGATGGTCCTGCTCCCCAAGCTCCTCTATTTGATGCAGGCCCTCCCAGTGACCATACCACAGTCCTTCTTCCAGAGGGTGAACGCCCTCTTCCGTAGATTTGTCTGGGGAGGGGGGAGACCGAGGACAAATAGGGCCATTCTTATCAGGAGAAAGGAGCAGGGTGGTTTGGGACTTCCTGACCCTAGACTTTACTACGCTGCAGTCCACCTTAACAGGGTGGTTGACTGGTGCCTACCTAGAAGCCATAAGCATTGGGTTTCCATGGAACAGAGTCTTGTTGGGGTCCGGATGGACTGTATTCCATGGGTGGAGCGGAGCGACATTCCGCAAGCGATGAAGCATGCTCTGGTGGGGGCCACGCTGAAGGCGCGTCACCAATACTTCGGACAGTCGGGTCTCTCCCCGGCCCCTTCGCCGATGGTTCCGGTGTTGGGTAACCCGGGCTTTCCCCCGGGTTGTAGGGGCTTGATTCCAGAGGCCTGGAGAGCCTCTGGGATCTTCAGGGTTGGACATTTTCTAATAGACGGGGACTGGCGGGAGGCCTATTGAAGGAGGGATCCCCAGTTGGTCGGCTTGGCAGCGACAGCAACTTTCACACTTTCTTTCCACACTCAGATCACAAGACGGTGCAAAGAGGACTCACCCCATTTGAAGAGCTTTGCTCAAGTAAAAAGACGGAGAGTCACACCCTCTTACATTTACAAAATGCTGATTAATCCTCCAGACGTGGCTCCGCCATCGTTTGTTGGGCAGTGGGAGAGAGATCTGGGTAGGACCTTCTCTCCTAAGCAAGTTGGCAGGCTTTTGGCAGCGCCACACAAAACGTCAATCTGCACCAGGTATCAAGAATGCAGTTATAAAATCCTGACACGGTGGTACAGAGTGCCGTTAACTCTCAGCAAATGGTACCCAGGAGTCGATGCCAAGTGTTGGAGATGTGGGGTTGGGGAGGGCTCCCTGCTGCACATATTTTGGTCTTGCCCTAAGCTGAAGTCATTTTGGGATGGGGTCAGAGAGGTGGCTGGGAAGCTGGTGGGCGAGGTGATAGCGGACGATCCGGCCTTGTGCTTGCTCCACATGGCAGTGATGCCACTTAAAAAGTATAGGCGCTCCCTGTTATGCCATCTTCTTAATGCAGCCAAGGGATGCATCCCCCTAATGTGGAAAAAAAAGAGGACCCCCCCTACCCAAGCAATGTGGGCTCTGAAAGTAAACGAGATGAGGTTCGAGGATCTCATGACCTCAGGGGAGGTTGGTTTCGAGAAATACTTAGCAACCTGGTTTTATTGGATCCAATACACTGAATCGGATGAGTATAAACTCATCTTCACTGCGGTGTAGATACTTAGGCTTATTTGTGGGCTTGCACCCCCCCCCCCCGTGCCCTTCCCTCACTTCCCCCCCCCCCCCCCCCCCCCCTATTTCTTTCTTATTTCCTCTTGTTGTACGGTTGTACGGTTGATTACGGCTCTCGTAGATTTATCCGGTCACTCCAGGGAGATGCACGAAGAGTTTTAGATCCCCGAGTGACCTGGGGAGAGTGCAAGATATTGAGAAGGCCCTGGGCCCCCTGAAGGATCCCCAGTGGCATACATTGTTATTAGGAATAATTCAGCATGAGACTTTTTAGACATGTTTACTTTAGCTTGCGATATACATGCTTGATACATGCCCTGTTCTGTGTATTGTACTTTTGAGATGACTAATTTGTACGTGTACCAACTTAAAACAAAATAAAGAATTTATAAAAAAAAAAATAGACATCCATTTCACTATAGGGGTTGGCAAAAATATCAATATATAGGAATATATCTATATCTTGATAAGTCATTAACTAATCAAACACTATTGAAGACTGGTTTGCATGTCAATTCACAGCTCAGTCTAAACTACCTTTATAATAAATGGGTTCTCTGGTTTGTATATGCCGCATTTAAATGCTCCTTTACTGGCTTTTTCTCGCTCTTCCTTTTGTCTTCTCAGCTCCTTCTCCACTTTAAAACGTTGCAGTAAAGCCCGGCGTGCCAAACTAGGTTCATTTCTTGCTTTAACAGGAGCTGCAGTAAAACAAGTTGATACCACATCACTTCAATAGGGAGAAACATACAAACAAGTCAGCACTGAGTGTCACTGGTTGCAATTTAGGAGGCATTTATAAAGTCAGCCAAAATGTAACACTTCATGTATACAAAAGGAATACTGGCCTCTGGCAACCATCCAGGTTTGATGCGAAAGCCCAAAACAGACTGTCCAATGGCAATCATGTGATTGACTTTAGTTCTTCAGAGAAGTGCAAAAACCTCTTTGGGCAGCCCTGCAGTGACTCCAGGGACAGCCACTTGCCTACCCCTAGGGCATACCAAATTGGAATGAGCAAAACCCCTGGATCAGTTAAGAGGTTTTGGTCCATTTAAAAAAGCCCAAGAGCAGCAAGGTTGTTTCAATTTGTCCAAAACAAGGTTGGAGCCTTGAACGCTTATGTCTCTGCAGATTTTCTAATAACATCCCACTGAAGCACAGTGATCTCTTGCCAGAAGCTGCCATTAGTCACTTAAAATATGGATCATTTAATTATATTCAAAATTACCTAGAGCCAGAAACAGTAAAAACCGTTCAGACATGGATATTCAGAGACCGGGTTTGCACCACAAGGCAATTCAACTCAGGATGCTCCTAGGACAGGGCCACTGAGGCTCTAGTCCTCTCTAATGGAGCTATTCAGGCCTTTAGGTAAAGGCCCGGGATTGTAGGACATATCACTAGACTTTACAGTTAAGATTTAGTGACTGGACTGCTAGAGAACTGCCTTGGCCTGAGCTTTGGGCTAAAGCATGTGGCCAGGAGGTCCCAAACAAGGCATCAGTCACCCAGCAGCCACAGGTTCTGTGCCAGTTTAATAGGGGAATGCAGTAGTATGCCACCGAACATCATACAGGGGCTAATGCCAAGTCCCTGCATACTTAAGGAGCACTTTCACAAAATGGCTCGCATTAGCCAACATGTTTATGTGGATTTTTAATATTACACAATTTTGTGCTAGTGCTTTTTTAGTAGGTCTCCATCCAATCTTACCTGGCTTATTAATGGGCACCTTTGTGATGTAGGACTCATTTACTTCCTCTACGGTACTAAGGTCCTGCGCCTTTGCAGAGGCTACATTTGCATCGACCAGCGTGAGCCCTCGGCCTTTTCTGAATGCTTTATCTCGGTTCTCCTTTTGGGTGATAGAGTTACGCCTGGCAATCTTTGCTCTTAGATTTTCTACACTCATGTCCTTTTTATACCGACTAGCAAACTGAGATTTGACTTCCATTGCAGCTTGTTTTCCACTAGAAAAAAAAAGAAAAAAGTTATACACTGTAATATATTAAAAAAAAAAAATGGCAATCATATGATTGTTCTTGGCAGGAAAGACCTAACGGTCATAGCTTTTCTAAGTTAGCCATCATACTGAAGTAAGACTTCTGTATTCCATCTGGAGAGCATGTTCCTATGACCAGCACCACAATATGTTCCATCCCTCTATCACAAAGGACACCACATTTGCTCCCTGGAGGAAAGAGTGCAGTAATGCTGAATGAACCGAACCCTTCAATTTCAGAACCATTGATAAAGAGAAAAAAAAAAAAAAAAAAAGTGTAAAACCATTCTACTGGGATCTGTGTGGTGAATAAGTTTGCCAAGCAGGAAACTTTCAAAAGTCAGAAACAGGAAAATAACCAGCACTTGCTCACAAAGCCTCTCTCAAAACCCTGAGTTTGTGTGGCATAGTGCATCAGAAAAGCCTTTATAATGGACTCAAACGCTGGTAATTTTCCTGTAGTACTTACCAGGTTGACCTTGCTCTTATCCTTTTACAGTGGGACAGGACAGAGCACCAGAAATTTTAATATGCACAAATTATATAAAAAAAAAAAAAAAAAAAAAAATACATACCCCCACACGATTGGGGGATGGATGCAAATTCTAATCCATATCCTTTCTCTAGCATCTGTAACAAACCGATTTAGGATGACTACTCTCCAGTAGGGTACAGACAAGGAGAGCCTCTCCCTACCAGATAGGGTGTCAGGATTATCACTTTGGCTCCTCAGAGGGTTTGTTAACTAATCTACACCTCTTTTGGGGCCTAGGCTGAACCCAATGTTTTTTGGGGTCATTCTGCTTAGACTGGGTTATGCGTGGAGCAGCCCTACTAAAATGCGGCTTTCTGGTGGAAAATCTCTACCCAGCTTAACTTGACCTGGCCAGAACATCTAAATCTTCCCCAAAAGGGGATTCCGCAAAGCTTGGTCTTAGAAACACTTTCTCCAGGCCAAGTTAACCAGAGAGCTCTACAAGCGCAGGAAACCTAAGCAGATGCTTTAGCTGTGGCCCTAATGACTTCCTCTGAACCATTAGTAAGAAAAGAAATGGCTCTATTAAAGTGGACCAACACCCAGGGGTGATCAGCCCGGGAATCTATAAGATTCCCGGGCTGATAACCTCCCTCACCGCGGGGCATCCGAGATCGGGATGTCCCGCGGTGAGGGACCCCCCAAAAAAACTTACCTTTTCGGCGGCGGCTGATCCCGGGCTGATCCCCCCCTGGATGTTCGTCCACTTTAAATCATGCTGAAGTTCCAGTTTAAGTGTACCTTCAAAGTGCTGACGCCAAGACCCAATTCCCCACCAGGTTGAACAAAATCAAGAACGGGAAGCTTCGAAGACAACTTTCCATTCTGGATCTTCCATGGTCTAAAGGTTTTCCACACTTCAAAGTGGACCAACACCCAGGATTTTGACTATCCTGGGTTTTGGCCCACTTCAGGGGGGCACCCCGATTAAAACCGCTGTGTAAAACCCCCCAGAAACCCCCCAAAACTCACCTCCCCACGCTCCCACGGACAAGCGGGTGACAGCGGCGGACAAGGCTGCGCGTCCGCCGCCGCCTCCCGCGCGCCCCTCTGACATTCACAAACGGCCGGCGTGCGGACGCCTAGAGGGCCGCGCGGGAGGTGGCGGCGGCCGCTGCCGCCTATCAGGTGAGTTTTTGGGGCTTTTGGGGGGGGGGGGGTCCCTCATCCGAGATCGGGATGTCCCGCGGTGAGGGAGGTGATCGGCCGATCACCCCTGGGCGACAGTCCACTTTAAATCTTCTTCCTATTACCTTCTTAGAATATACTTTCCTTTCAAGTAAGGCAATTTCAGGGTCCAATGTCAAATTCCACTTCTGAGGTTCTGGACATTGTACTGGTCCCTGCGATAAACACATCTGGAGTCACTGGGAGCCTCCACGGTTTCTGGATAGATAGAGCCACCAGAGTTGAACCTCTTAGGCTACTAGGGGGCCAGTAGCAGGACTGTGGCTGGCTGTTCCACCAGCTTGTTCAATACAAGCAACCAAACTGGAGGAAATAAACTAGCCTGAAATACCAATCATGAGCCAGAGCATCCACCCTCATGGCTGGATCTGCCGGATTCAGAGAAAAGATAGGCTACCATAGTCGCGTTGTCCAATCTGATCTAAACGTGACATTTCAGATGATTCTCCAAATCCCCACAATGCTTTCTTCACTGCAACTAATTCCCCCAGGTTTGAGGAAGATTGACTTAGAGATCTGTCCAGACCCTGCAATGGGCTCCCCATACCCAGGCAGAAGCATCAGTTACTATTCGTTCCTTGGGGTCCCTTCAGGCTAGACTGGTGACAAATTGGCTCTGGTCAACCACCATTCCAGAGATTTATCGGCCCGGGAACTGGAATAACATCTTCCAAGGAATCCCAGGATCCGTTTTAATTGGCCAGTATAAGCATTCTAAGTTCTTGAATGCAACTGGCCGCATCTTACTGCAAGAAATGCTGATGTTAGATATCCTAGGACCTTCATTGCCTGACGTACGGATGTCGAGTGACTGGCACAAATAGACCCGACAGCGTCCTGGAGGTGTTGATCTCCAACCCCAAATAGGTCAGAACCCGAGAGGGGGACCATACATGACTTTTCATAGTTCAGAAACCCAACCTAGGCGTTCTAGTGATTGCATTGTGCACCAGAGATCCTGAAGCAATTGCTCTCTGCTTGGAGCCAAAAGCTACAGATCATCCAGGTAAGCCACAATGCCAATCCCTCTCTGCCTGGGGTTCAGCTAAAACCATGGTAAAAAAAAATCTGGGGGACGATGCTAGGCCGAAATGAAGGCAAACAAATTGGAAGTGTAAGATCCGCTCCCTGAACTTTACTGCAACCCTTAGAAAGGATTGGGTGAAGGGACTCTGGGGGATCTGCGAATAAGCATCTTTAAGGTTGATTGACACCATGAAGGACCCAGGAGGGAGAAGATCTCCATGAGGAAAGGTCCATACCGAACCATGAGATTATTCTGAACCTGAAGAAACTCAAACCTAAATCCTCCTGATAGTCACCAAAAAGATGCTGGAATAGAAGCCCGCCCCCTGCTGTTGAAGAGGAAGTGACCCAACCACCCCTCTTGACAACATGGTAGCTAGACTCTCCCTGCCCTTCAGAAGGGGGGGGGGGGTAACCAAAAATTTTGAAGGAGGAGCCCATGGTGAATTCTATTTGAAACCCTTCCCTTAATCTCCTTGGAGATAAGGGGCAATTCAGTAGGTTTTCCCAAGAAGCGCGAAAGGACTTTAGCTGGGCTCCTATTAGAAGCCTGGCATCATTGTCTCTTTGGCTTAGGCTAATAGGTTCCAAAATATTCCTATATTGCCGGTGGCTGGGGCACCTCAGGTTCCCTTCGGAGCTTCCCCATTAAGAAAGGAGCGCCTAAAGGAAGACAAAGGCAAATCTTACCCCTAGGACCCCTAAAGCTGGTAGAAAACGCTTATTCTTATCTGCAGACCTATCCAGAACTCTTTCAAGTTTAGGTCTAAAGAGGAATTGCCCACTAAAAAGGCATGGCACAAAGACGCATCTTTGGGGTTGAGAACCTGGTCTGGCGACATTGGAGTCCTGCGCACTGAATTTATCAAAGCCATACTTTGGGCCAAAATTCTAACAGACTCAGTAGCAGCTTCAGAAAAACGATGTTATCGATAAAAAATAGCTTTAATAATTTTGTCCGTCTGACTAAGCAAGACTTCTGCTGAAGCCAAAAATGTAGATTCCTGGCTACACAAGTAGATGCCAAAATTGGCCTAAGTGCATTGGATTCAAGCCCTCTTTAGGATTGAATCCAACTTTTTATCCAAAGGATCCCTAAATCCTCAAAAGCTACATCCACCCCCTTAGAAACCATTGCAAAGAGTGCATCTAGGGCATTTCTCCCAATAATCAGAAGCTTCCCCCGAGAAGGGATATCTTCTCCAAGGCCCTGAGACCTAGAAATATTCCTAGCCTGGTCCTTCCATTTAAAGTGGACCAACACCCAGGATTTTGACTATCCTGGGTCTTGGTCCACTTCGGTGGGGCACCCCCGATCGGGGTGCCCCGCTGTGTGAAACCCCCCCTAACCCCCCGAAAAACTCACCTCTCCCCGCTCCCAGCGCCGACGTACAAGGGGAGAACTGGAACGTCTAAGCGGCGGCGGCCGCCGCCTCCCTCGCGTCACTTTTGACGCGCGCGCGCCCGCGCCGGCCATTCGCAGACGGCCGGCGCGGAGGCGCACACGCCTACAGGGGCGCGAGGGAGGCGGCGGCGGCCGGCCGCCGCCGAAGATAAGGTAGGTGAGTTGGGGTGTTTGGGGGGGGGGTTTCACCCCGCGGGACATCCCGATCTCGGATGTCCCGCGGGGTGGGGGGTGATCGGCCCGGGAATCTTATAGATTCCCGGGCCGATCACCCCAGGGTGTTGGTCCACTTTAAAATAATATTCCTGACTGAACTGTGAACCAGAAGATACTTCCAGAAGTCTGGATAAATCCATCATGTTTAAATTTAGGACCCAAAACCCTTTCCTTCAGACAAAAATCATGTGCAAAAGGAAAGGCAATTCTACCGGGGGAAATAATCTTCCTGTAGTGGGGGCCTCAAACTGAAGCCTGATCCTCATCCTCAGAAGAGCAAGAATCCTCCTCCAGAAATTACTTTGGGCATGTCATGAGCCGGAAATAGGGGGCCTAACTAGAATGCCTGTGGAAAGGGTTTGATAGGCCCATGCAACTGTACCAAAAAGCTGCCCTGGTTCCCAAAACTGAGTGTCTAAGGCTCTCAAAAGAGGAGGAAATCTACATACCTTATTAACCACTCTCTCCATACAGGAGCGAAATAAAGGCTTCCTATGGTAGTCCGAAAGCTTGACATCAGGCACCATCTACTCTTCTCCTCAGCCCTGAAAGTAGTTAAACCTAGTTCAGGATCTAAGCCTGACTTTCCAGGGGTCTTAGTCTAAGAAGGGGTGGGGGGGGGGGGGGGATATTTTTTTCTTTTCACATATACCATTGTAATAAAATGAAAACAGCGACTCAGAGGCAGAGCTGGACCTCTTTTTTCCCAGCTTCGGTGGCAGACAGCGACCAATAGATTAAGGAACTCTCAAGATAAATTTCCAGTAGGGAATCCAGGATACAAACTTCTTCTATCTGGTCTTCCATTTCTGGGCTGAGGGAAAACCTGCTCCAGGACCTCCCTAAATAGGGTAGAAGCATTATCCCCCAAGCTTCATTAACCTTCTGTATCCACATCAAAAAGAGGGAGGCCAGTAGCATGAAATAATAAAAAGTCATGTGCTGTACCTTTAAAAATCCATCCATGTGCTTTGCAGCAGGAAGCACAGCGGCGCAGGAAACATGTCATCGCCGTTGGGAGGAGAGGACCAATGAGCATCCTCCACTTCATGTAAAAGGAAGTAGCGAGTGCTAGTGACCGGTATATTCACCCTGGATGAAAAAAGAACCGCACCTTCCCATTTACATGTCTGCAGCGGAGGTCACAGTTGTGACAGGGGCGGTGGAGGCGGCCGCGGTAGCAGAGCCTGCCGACAAGAGGAGGGGTAAGCGTGTGGCAGGGGGGGAAGGAAGTGCCCAATGCTGCCACCGAGCACCTCAGTCTCCCCTCATGCCCTTCCTTAAAGCTACAGAACCCCCTTTTTTTTCAAAAGATAGAAAAAGGCCTGACAACCAGCCCAAAGGAATTTGGAGAGAAAAAAAAGAAAAAAAAAAAAAAAAAGAAGAAGAGAAGGGGGGGGGGGGCAAAAACCCCAGGGAGGGAAATCTAGAAGGGGGAAAAAAAAAAAAAAAAAAAAAAAAAAAAAAAAAGGACCAGTCCCTCAGTAAGAGGGAAAAAATCTTGCTTACACCCTCTTTGTCCCAATAAGATACCGGATCAAAGATTGGAACAACCTGGGCCCCTGGCTAATGTATGGCTTCAGGACCTGGAGATGGACTTAGCGACGGTTACTTGCCTAAACCCACAAGGTTCAGGAGCTAGAGGTCTGGCTCCTATCCCAAGGAGGAAACTGGTAGAAGGAGTCAAATTATATACTAATCTGGTGGTCAGGTGTTCCCTATCAAGAGGCAGAGACACAAGGTCTCATGTATGCTGCCCGGCGGATGTTTTCAGAAAACAGACCTCAGATGAACTCCCTCTGGAAAATGTTCCAAGGCAGCGGGCTACTACAGTACTCTGAGTCCCCCCAAAAAAACAAAACAAATAAAATTTAACACATCCAGACACTCTGTTAAACGGTTTTCCGGGGAGGAGAGAAAGAACTGAGGTGGGGAGGAAGGGTGGGGCTTTTAACCTCTGCTCAAGTTTGTTTCCTCCCAGGGGGTGAGCATCTCTCTCCAGGTTGTCACGCTGATTGTTAACTTGGAAAAAAGGACTTACCGGAGCAGAGCTGGACCCCTTCTTCCCAGAGTGGCTGACAGATGAAATTGGATCAATCGGGTTGAGCCACAGCAAAGTCTCCCATAGTATGTTATAGAGCAGGCACTTGCAAGGACTCCCCTGATCCGCCATTCTGAATCCTGGGCGCCCCTCCCCAAGCTTAATAAATAAGCAAGCAGGGAGGTTCCTAATTACCTAGTCTTAACTCTCTAATGGTAAAATGAGGCCAGAAAAAGACATGCAAATTAGCAGAGTGCTTCCAGGGCCAACCGTGTTGGGTTTTGCTCCACTTTAAGTAGAGCAGTCTCAGCCTTTGAATCAAAAAAGGATCCAGGGATCCCCCAATGTGTGAATCATACCAGATCCCTCCCCAGCATCTCTGCGTGCTCCCCAACCCAGCCATTCAGATAGGTCAGGAGTGCATGTCACAGGCCAGGAGTGCATGTCACAGGGAAACCGGAGATGTGACCGCTGCTCAGTCTAAACAATTGCTTTATGCCATGCATTAGTATGCACTGCATAAAGCTCTGATAGGATGGGCAGCCACACATGTGCAGGGGGAATGGCAGAAAGGTGAATGGAATGGGCAATTTGGTGTGCTTCAGACAACAGGATGCACCCAAGGCAGGAACCAATTCTCAGCATAGTCAAAATCCTGGTGATCAGTCCACTTTAAAGCAGATCAAAACCCTTTATTCCTGGAGCCAAAAAAAATAATCTGTAATGCCCATTCCTGATGTCTGGAGCATTACACATTACCCCACTCCTTTTTGGTCAATACAGATCTGGCAATCCCACAGCACATGCATGAGTGACAGCAGATGATGCCAGTACCCACACCAGACATTTCTGAATGACCAGCACATTGCCAGGTGACACAATATACACCATAAGCTTTCACACACAGGATGGATGCCCCAGTACCAGCGGACTAAAGCCTACACATAGGTTCGAGTCCTGCTTCTATCCCACAGAAGATCTTCAGGGGCAATTCCATCAACCCAAACCCAACAGATGTGCCAGAGACACCCATGGCATTGCTAATACACGACGGTCACCTATTCATCCACCACACACAACTCTGCCTAAAAGCATTAATGACGAGACAGTAGCCGGCACGTAACAGCGGTTCTTACCCTTCACTAATCCCGTCTAAAAAAAATCAATATATAACAATTACAGCGGCACGTCACAAACCATCCACCGAGAGCAGTCAGGCGCCAGAAAATAAAAATAAAAAACACCACCAAGAAAAAATCCAAATGCAGCCGCCACAACAATTCAAATAGAAGGAAGCTGTCTTCTATTGGGCGACCTCCGAACTCCCCGATTGGCTGTGCCGACGTTACCGCCTTTTCCTATTTCCGACGTGCGTTAGGTGAAAAAAAAAAATTAACGCATGCGTCCTTACGTACTGCGTATGTGCAAATGTACTAGCGCTATGCCACAGGCAGGGGATAGGTGGGGACTGGTCACATGGCGCAACATGCCCTCTTGTGTACTATAGGTGGAAAGTGTTTATAGCTCCGCCCCTACAGCACTGGCAGATGTATGGAGACTTCTTCCCCGGTTTCATAGTGGATGTACGATGGGTTAGGTGAAGAAGAAAGGGCCGCCACTGCTGGGCATTATACTTACCTCTCCCCTGTGTAGCGTACAGCCTAGACTTGCCTAGAAGCCTACATTTGCCCTGCTAAATGGGGGTCAGGAAATAGATGTGCACACTGTTCTTTATGTAAGCAAGAATCACGGGTAAAATGTAAGTATCTTGCCAATTCAAGGTTCTGGTGCAGTGGGGTTGGTGGGTATGGGTCGTGTGGACCTGCACCCTATGTGGGACAAAGTTGAGAAGAATAGCGTAGGTCTACTTTAAAGTGCATATACCAGGTTATGGTTCGCCCCCCTAGGGCACCCTGGTTTGGGATGCCTGCTTTGTAAAACCCCACCATTAGCCTGCTGTTCTTACCTTTCCACAAGTATTAGCTTTCCTAAAGATCTCTTAAAGTGGACCAACACCCAGGATTTTGACTATCCTGGGTTTTGGTCCACTTCCAATCGGGGTGCCCGCTATGTGAAACCCCCCACCTCACCCCGCTCCTATGGCGCATGCGCGCCTACTCGTCCATTCAGCGCGCTGGGAGCCGCTGAGGTATGCGTGTCAAACCTCAGTGGCTCCGAGCATGCTGCCGGCCGCATCTCGTCTTGCCCTGCTGGAGAGAAGCACAAGATACGGCCTACACATTCGACGTTGGACTCAGGTAAGGTTTGCGGGCGTCCTGGGGGTTTCACATGGGAAGGGATTGGATCTTATAGATTCCCGGGCTAGGTGTTGGTCCACTTTATCTGCAGGGGCGGCCCTGGAAATTGCTGATCTCTTGCCTCCCTTCACACTCCCAAGGCACATTTGCAGGCCTCCTCTGCATTACCTGCACTGCTCGATCCCTGTACCATGCAACCTTCAGCTATCTGAATGGCTGGGTGTCATTAGATGACTGAAGTTCTGCTTTACGGTGGGCCAAAACCCAGGATTTAGACTATCCTGGGATCTGGTCCTTGCCTCAGGGGCACCCCAATCGGGTATGCTCCACTGTGTAAAACAGGCCTCCTCTGCACTGCCCGATCCCTGTGCCATGCAGCCTTCAAGGGATAGTCCACTCAATCAGCCCTGTATGCTGTGCATATTATTTGGATATTATTTTGGAACAGAGCCAGGCATAGGGAAGTGAGAGCATCCCAGGCCTGTCTGCAGTGTTCTCCCAGCCTGAATCTGAATTGCTGGGTGTAGGAGCACTCCTCGGCTGCAGAGAGATGCTGGCATGCAACTGCGAAACCCGTGTGAGATCATCAGAAAGGTGTTCACACAGCAAATCGAGATCTGCCACTACCATGTGTGGTTGGTCCTCTTTAAAGCGGAACTTCAGTCATCTAATGTCCCCCACACGCTGCCACCCTACCCTTGTGCTGAAGCAGGATGGAGGGGTTACAAAGAAATAAAGTCCATACCTTACCCAGGCGCCCACTCCTCCGGATCCTGAGTGTCACCATCTAGGCCAAGAGAGACAGTGCTGCATCCCCTGGCTCTGCCTGCTTCCACCCACCCATTCAAGTGTTGGGAACATGCGGGCCTGGAGGATGCAGCTTTGTCTCTTTTCCTGAGGCCACCGCTGGGGCTTAGGAGGAGTGGTGCATGCACATGGCTTTTTTATTTGTAGCCCCCCCCCCCCCCCCCCATCCTGCCTCATCGCCAGGGTAGGGTGGCAAGGCGGGGTGGAGTCATTAGATGACTGAAGTTCCGCTTTAAAGGGGGCCAAAACCCAGGATTTTGACTATCCTGGGATCTGGTCGTTGCCCCAGGGGCACCCCAATCGGGTATGCTCCACTGTGTAAAACCCCCCAGCTCGCCTAATCTGACTCACCACTCCTCGGTTCTATGGCGCATGTGTAGCCTCTCGTCCAATCAGTGTGCTCGGATCCGCTTTCTGAGTATGCTGGTGACTGCATCCCTGCTACCCTTTTAACAGGGACATGCGATGCGGCTGCTCCATGGACTGCATGTGCCATCGGACTGGGAAAGAAGGTGAGTTTCCGGGCTACCTGGGAGGTTTCACACATCCCGATCCTGGATGCCTGGGGGAGATGGAATCTAGCAGCCTCTGGGGCGTGGGTTTTGGTCCACTTTTAAGTCTAGAGGCTGAGACTTCAATGCCAGCCATTTCCAAATACCCAATGTAACCCAAATTGGGATGGGCCATTGTGTTAAATCCCCCGCTTTGCCTAGTATACTTACCTCACCAATGACCCTGACATCTAAGCAGGGTAACCTGCTAGAGACGAACAAAACCTGGGACTGTAATTACTCTGGGGATGGCCCACATGACCGCCACCACCCAATCGGAGGACCACATTTTGGCCGAGAAACGAGGTTCAGGTATGGATTGTTGCAGTGGGTATTGAAGGGGGGCCACAGGGGCACGCCGTTTGCTATTGGGGGTGCCTTTATCCTAGCCATGTTTTCTGCAGATGAGTCAGGGCCACTGTTCGTTGCGCAGGTGATAATACAGAGCCCTCCTCCCTCCATATTGGTTTCAGTCATGGAGGTTGAGACCAATATGGGCACTTCCTGCTGCTAAGGTAGAGGCACATAATGCACATACCTGTATGGGGCAGCAGCCGCTCCATAGGATGAGTAAGGGGGGAGGGCAGAATTTTTCTCAAAACATTCTTCGGGCAGCATACGCATGACCTCCGGGCTCCTCCCCTCAACTGGAACACATGACCACCGGCATAAAGTCTTGGCCCCTCCCTCCCTTCACCA
This sequence comes from Gastrophryne carolinensis, assembly GCA_027917425.1. Lineage (NCBI taxonomy): Eukaryota > Metazoa > Chordata > Amphibia > Anura > Microhylidae > Gastrophryne > Gastrophryne carolinensis. The sequence goes on from CM051244.1 coordinate 69,470,945, forward strand.
GTTGTTTCCGTGTTCCTCCAGAGGAAGGAACATGACCACTGGCTCCTGGACCGATGGGTTCAGGTAAGTATTATCCGGTACTGTGGGCCTAAGCAGGAGGTCCATTTCCCGGTCCCGAAGACTTTAACTTATGTCTGGGGCCCGGGATACCCTAATTTTTTTTTTTTTCAAGTGCTGTGCCTTTAAGGGGCGGGGAAGTGACGTCAGCAACTTCTGCCGTTTTTTTCACCTTACCTGCGGACGGTCGGCTTCTGTGTCGGCGGCGGTTCCTGCGGCTGCGGCTCCTGGGGCGAAGGCGGCTGCGGCGGAGGCTGCTCCGGCGGCGGAGACGGCTGGGCACCTTCGCCGGCTGCGGCTTCAGCAGCGGTGGCGCCTTCGGCGGCGGGAGCTTCGGTGGGCCTTCATGACAGGTACAGGCGCGCACGCTGTTTCTAATGTATTTTTTAAAAGTATAAGCCCGGATATTGAATGGTCTCTTCCGCCCAAGGCACCGACGTCACATTCAGGCGCCTAGGGTAATTTCCTGCCTGTGCCAGATACACGTGGTCTGTTAATTAAAGGGACAGCACGCTGTATTCTGGGGATTGTACTATTTGGCCTCCCCTTCATCCTATACTATGAAGGGTTAATGGAAAGTATGGGCAATTGGTTCCTACCCTATTTTAATGGGTCTAGTATACTGTTTTGCTCAGTGCCTCTATCCAGAACAATGGCAGAACAAGGCCTGGACGGTTTTTTGGATTCCATGGGAGATTTTGCCACTGATATTTCCTATGTGGAGAAGATTCTTCCAGCATTCCGCCGACTGCCGATTCTGGGGAGAGGAGGCCCAGCTCTGCTTTGGTAAGCCTGTTATTTCCTTTTTGTATGGTTTCACTATATCACATTTAGGGCATACTCAATCCCGTTCTTTTTTGTTTTGTCTTGACCCCGAACAAAACTTCCAAGAATTTATCTAAATCCTCTTCTTCCGGATCTAAATCCAGTAAAAAGAGTCGTAGATGCCCATTATGTGATGTGAAACTTCAGGATAACTATACTAAACCCCTTTGTCAGATCTGCACGAACAAGGTGGTGAATAAGGAACATAATGAGGACCTAATGAAGATGATGAGGGAGCTTAAAGACCAGATTTCTTCTTCTTCTATGGCTCAGAGCTCCAGAGTGTACCAATTATCAAAGTATTCCTTCCCAGCCATCTTCATCCTTTGATACCTCCTTTTACCCAGGTCAATTGCTGAATTCTCCCTTCTTCTGCCCCCAGGAGTCATTTACTCCTGATGAGGATGCAGAAGAGAGATTTCCTCTCAGGATGAGGAGGATCAGGCCTCTGGTTCCGCGGATATTAAAACAAAATTTCTGTTCCCTCCTGGAGAATTACACATGATTTATTTGTCTATGGGTATAGAGGAAAAGGTTTCAGGGCCTATATCTACACAAGATAAATTTTATCAGGATTTAGCTCCAGATTCTTCCTATACATTTCCATTTCATGACTATCTTAAGGACATGATTTTGGATCAATGGAGAGATCCATCTAAGAAGGCGTTTACCTCACGGGGTCTTAAACGCAGATATCCTTTTTCAGAAGAAGATTCTCATCTTTGGGAAAAATGTCCCTAGTTGGATGCACCTTTTGCCAAAATTTCTAAGGGAGCAGGTTTAGCGTTTGAAGATTTTGGGGTTCTTAATGATCCTTTAGATAAGAAAATTGAATCTCTCCTTAAGAAGGCTTGGCAGGTACAATCTAATGTTCTGAGAACCAGTTTGGCTTCCAATTGTGTTATCAGAAATGTGGGGTTCTGGTTGCAGCAGCTTAAGGACTCTCTCCAGGAAAGAACTAGTTTAGATAAAATACTTAAGGCTTTGCCCATTCTTTTTTCCGCTACAGCCTTTGTAACAGACGCTATGGCTGAGTCGATCAGATTTTCGGCACAGAGTTTAGCTGTGACCAATTCCATACGCAGGACTCTTTGGTTAAAGACCTGGTCTGGTGATATTGAATGAAGCTTTGTGCGTTGCCCTTCAAAGGCGAATATCTGTTCGGGTCAGATCTTAGCAAGGTGTTAGATTTCACAGCGGACAGGAATAAAGGTTTTCCTGCTCCTTCTAGGCCTTCATTTGATCGTATATTTTTTCCTAGGACCTACTTTAGGCGTCCCTTCCCTAATAGGGGAGCACCCAATAAATCCAGAGCGGCCTCTTCCTCTGTCAGTAGTTCCAGAAGGGGAAAATTTAAAGGTTCCACCTTCCTTGGGACCTATCAGGCTAAACCCAAGAAGCAATGACGCCAATGTCATAATTGGCGCCAGGCTCAAGAGGTATTGCACTGTCTGGCGGGACATGTTGGTATGCCCATTCATTTTAAGGGGTATTACGGAAGGATTCCATATAGATTTTTCCCGGGATCCCCCTTCAAGATTTTTGATTTCCCCTCTCCACACACTCCATGTGTGAGAGAGGCAATGTTTTTGAGTCTGGCAGACATGAAGTCAAGGGGGGTTATTGTTCCAGTGCCTCTGCATCTACAGAGGACAGGGTTCTACTCCCCCATTTTTCTTGTCAAGAAGAATTCAGGAGGTTTCAGGTTCATTCTGAACCTAAAGAGTCTAAATTTGCTTGTCCAATACAAACATTTCAGAATGGAGACAATTTTTTCGGTAAGAAGTATGCTCCCCAAAAACACGTACTTGGCCTCGATAGATCTGAAAGATGCTTATTGGCATGTCCCAATGAGTCCTCTGGCTCAATCCTTTATGAGATTTGCAATAAAGGACGGAGATCAGACCTTACATTTCCAATTTGTTTGCCTTCCTTTCGGCCTAGCGTCGGCTCCAAGGATATTTACCAAGGTTCTAGCAGAGCTTTTGGCTGTCTTAAGGCGCAAAGGGATCCCAGTGATCGCCTATTTGGACGATCTTCTGTTGTTCGCCCAATCAAAGGACAGGTTGATGAAGAACCTTCATTTGACTATGCACCTTTTGTCTCATGCAGGTTGGATTATCAATCTCAACAAATCCTCTCTGGTGCCCTCGCAAGTCATGACTTACCTAGGATTCGAGATCAATTTGATCCGACAGGTCATTATTCTTCCTCATCACAAGGTGGCAGTCCTACAGAATGCTGTCCGGATGTTATGTTCAGAGGAAATTCCATCAGTAAGACAAGCTATGAGGACTCTCGGTTTGTTAACCTCTTCCTTCCCGGCGGTAAGATGGGGGCAGCTACATTCCAGAGTTCTACAAGAATATATCCTAAAGATTTGGGACGGGACAAAGCTGGGTTTGGACCATCAATTACCAATCACAGAAGACGTGATGATTTCACTGGCCTGGTGTTTGAAAGCAAATCGCTTCAGAGAGGGTCTACTTTGGCAGGACCCCAAAGAAATAGTGGTGACGACGGATGCCTCAGCTTGGGACTGGGGAGCTCATTGCAACGCAAGTACAGTCCAAGGGAAATGGTCGAAGGGCGTGAGTCGGTCCTCCTCCAAGCTCAGGGAATTGATAGCCATAAGGGAATCCTTACTGGCCCTGAACCCGCTGGTACGTCTAAAACATGTGCAGATCAGAACGGACAATACTACGGCGGTGGCTTACATAAATCACCAAGGTGGAACAAGATCCTCAAGATTAATGACAATGGCAATGGAAATTCTGTCTTGGGCGGAAGGCAATTTAAAGTCTCTTTCAGCAATTCACTTAAAGGGGACTCTGAATCATCTAGCGGATTTCCTAAGCCGGTCACAGATAAGGGAATCAGAGTGGTCCCTAAATCCGGAAGTATTTCAGACAATTTGCAAAATGAGAGGTGTTCCGGAGGTAGACCTATTTGCATCTGCAGAGAATCACAAGGTGAGCAGTTTCTTTTCTCTGAACCCGAAAGATCGGTCATTGGGTGTGGACGCTCTGTCCCAGGCTTGGCATTTCAACCTGGCGTATGCCTTCCCTCCAGTGCGTCTGTTACCATTGGTGTTGAAGAAACTGGTCAAAGAACCAACTACTGTTCCGTTGATAGCTCTGTGGTGGCCAAAGAGATCTTGGTTTTCAACACTAGTAGAGCTGTCAATTCAGGATCCCTGGGAAATTCCGGTGACTCCTCTTTTTCTGTCACAAGGTCCAGTCATCTGCCCGAATCCGCAATGGTGGAGATTGACACTTTGGACCCTGAGGTCGCCTTGCTGCAAAGGAAGGGATTTTCAGATCCGGTGATTAATACCCTGCTCGCGAGTAGGAAGCTGGTTACCAGGAAGATTTACCTTAAAGTTTGGAAAACCTTTAAGTCTTGGAAGTTGGAGAATGGTAGGACATCATCCAAAACTCCAGTTATTCTGGACTTTCTCCAAAATGGTGTTAACATGGGCCTTAGCATTAATACACTAAAGGTTCAATTAGCGGCTCTATCAGTCTTTTTGGATAAGAAGCTTTCTTCTATTTCTATTATTAAAAGATTTCTTCTAGCAGTTAAACGATCAAAACCGGTCCCTTGCAAGATTATTCCACAATGGGATTTGGCAAAAGTTTTATCCATGCTGAGCTCATCACCCTTTTATCCTAACAAGAACCTTGACATCAAGCTACTAACTTGGAAAGTGTTTTTTAGTAGCCATTACCTCAGCTCGAAGGATCAGCGACATTCAAGCGTTATCATGCAGACATCCATTTCTCCATGTCTTTTCGGATCGTGTCGTTTTAACCCTTTAAGTGCCAGCCTACCTGGAGTTTTTGTCACACTCTGTTGCCAGACCATTTTGCACTATTTTGCGCTCCCCATGTTCAAATGTGATTTTTGAAGGGATTTCCAGGGATTTCCCAGGAAAATTATATATTGTTTTTTTCAGCAGAGTCTGGGCTTTAACATGAAATGTCTTGTTTGTCATTTTTTAGGTGTATTCTCAATATTTTTGGTTAAATATGTGCAAAAAAAAAAAAAAAAATTTTTACATATTGTAGTTTTTTTTTGTAATAAAAAATGTAAGTTTGTCAATGAAATCTTATTGCGTGTGAAATCCCAATTTCTCCCGGTTACAGCGGTACCACATATGTATAGGTAGACACCCTTTCCTGCCCAGGAGACTCCCCCAAACTGAAATAACGCTTTAGGGGATTTTCAGATAAAATACAACTGTGCTACGCAATATGCGCACCTTGCAGTTTTTCCAGAAAAACAACCCTTTACATTTGAAATACCCCCAACAAACTATATATTCTCTGGAAGTACACACCTCAGGCTTTCTAGGCGTACCAGGCTTGTTGATGTGGCCATAGTTTTCTGGAAGTAATCCCTCAATGGATTCTTTGGTTGCAAAGAGTTTCCCTAAAAAAAGGATAAAAAAGCAGAATCAAAGCCACATTTTCCTAAAAAAACTATATACAAACAAGAAAAAACAAGTTTAATCTGGAAACGCAACATCCCCCGAACAGAACAATACCCAACATGCATAGGTTCTGTCAAGGGAAGAGTTGCCAAACACCCCAAAGTAAAGCATGTGCGTAACGGTAATTTTACTTGAAAATTTCAGCTCTGCAGACAAAGTGCGCACCTTGCGATTTTTCAACCAAAACAACCCTTGACATTTGGAATATCCCCCATAAACCATATATTCCCTGAAAGTACACACGTTAAGCTTTCTAAGGGTACCCAGCTTGTTGTAGTGGGCTCATCTTTCTGGAAGTAATCCCTCAAAGAATTCTTTGTTTGCGCAGGGTTTCCTTAAAAAATTTATAAAAAAGCTGAATAAAAAACACCTTTTCCTAAAATATAAATATGCAAACCAGAAAAAACAAGCTAAGTCTGAAAGCGCAAGGTCCCCCGAACAGAACAATACCCAACATGCATAGGTACTATTAACCCTTTTAATTGCCAGCCTACTTGAGATTTTGTCACCCTCTGTTGACAGGCCATTTTTCCCCATTTTGCGTCATGTTTTGCGCCATTTTTGCTGGAACTTTCAGGAAAATTATATATATATTTTTTTGCAGCAGAGTTTAGGCTTTAACATGAAATGTCTTGTTTGTAAATTTTTTTTTTTTTTTTACAATATTATTAAGTAAAAATAATAAATAAATAAAAAATGTTTTAAAAAAATTGACTCCTTTATTTTAAATAAAAAATGTATTTTATTAAGGAAAATCATATTGCATGTGAAAGCCCCATTTCTACCGATTAGAACGGTACCACATATTTATCGGTAGCCCCCTGTTCCTGCCCAGGAGACCCCTCTAACTGAAACAAGTATTTTATAACATTCACAAAAAAAATACAACTACCATCCACACTACAAAGGGTTAAATCGAGAAAAAAAATGACATAGGGTCCCCCCTCCCAGGGGAGGGAGACCCCATTTTTTTTTTTGATTTTTAAGGGTTAAAAACCCTTAAAAATCAAAAAAAAAATTGACGTGGGGTCCCCCTTACCCAAAGTAACCAGCCCGGGACCAGCTATGGGGGCTTGTAGGCACAGAGTGGGGGGGCCAGCTTATGTGGCCCCCCCCACCCTGCAGCCTACGAGCCCACATAGCCCATGTGGGCCCGGGCTCTTCTGCCCCCCCCTGGCCTTTGGGGAGGCAGGTAATGGGGGTGCCGGGGGTTAATGGCAAGCCACCCGCTAGCGCAGGTGGCTTGCCATCCCCCCAGCCTTGTGAACTGGTATAGGGGTCATGGACCCCTTACCAGTTCACAAGGGGTTAAATGTAAATAATCACACAGACACAAGCAGAGAAAAAATATTTTATTAATTTTTTTTTTTTTTTTACACTGTACTCACCTCCCATCCATCCTGGAGCCCTCTGTCCCTCGGCGATCACTGGCTTCTGCTCACTTGCTAGAAGCCTTTTATAGCTGCTGGATGACAGAACACAAAGGGTTAATCAAAAAAAAAAATGACATAGGGTCCCCCCTCCCAGGGGGGGGGACCCCATTTTTTTTTTGATTTTTAAGGGTTAAAAACCCTTAAAAATCAAAAAAAAATTGACGTGGGGTCCCCCTTACCCACAGTAACCAGCCCGGGACCAGCTATGGGGGCTTGTAGGCACAGAGTGGGGGGGCCAGCTTTTGTGGCCCCCCCCACCCTGCAGCCTACGAGCCCACATAGCCCATGTGGGCCCGGGCTCTTCTGCCCCCCCCTGGCCTTTGGGGAGGCAGGTAATGGGGGTGCCAGGGGTTAATGGCAAGCCACCCGCTAGCGCAGGTGGCTTCCCATCCCCCCAGCCTTGTGAACTGGTATAGGGGTCATGGACCCCTTACCAGTTCACAAGGGGTTAATAGTAAAAAATCACACAGACACAGAGAAAAAAAAAACTTTATTTTTCTTTTTTTTACACCATACTCACCTCCGATCCGACGTCCCTCGCCGCTGTCTGTCCCGCGCCGCTGTCACTGACAGATGCCGGTGGTGATCGGCGCAGGGCGGGTGACAGGTGAGGGGGCTCCGATCGGAGCCTCCTCACCTGACATCCGCCCTGCTCCGATCACCACCGGCATCTGACAGATGCCGGAGCTCGGAGGGGGTATAGGAGGAGCGGGATGACGTCATCCCGCTCCTCCCACAATCTTCGGGAAACTAAAGATTTCAGGAAGGATGACAGTTTGTTTATTTCCTTCTCGGGTTATAGAAAAGGCTTGAAGGTTTCCAAGGTCACGCTTGCAAGATGGATGAAGAATACTATTAAAATGGCTTATGGGGATGTTAACTTGCCATGCGGTGTTACAGCCCACTCAACAAGAAGTATTTCCACATCTTGGGAAGAGCAAGCTGGGGTCTCTATAGATCAGATCTGCAAGGCGGCTACCTGGACATCAGCTAAGACCTTTGCAAGACATCGCTTGGATCTTCTTTCCCAGAAGGATCTTTCCTTTGGCAGAAGTGTTCTTCGCGCTGTACTTCCCACCCTATGAGGTAGTTCTCGCCTATCTCTCATGCGTATGCTGCCCGAAGGATGTTTTGAGAAAAACCAAGTTAGTTACCTGGTAACTTTTTTTCTAAACATCCGTAAGGGCAGCATACGCCGATTCCCTCCCTGGTGTATATATTTGAGGGGTATTGTTTTGTTATGTTATGGTGTGGAGTCGTAGGTCTTGTCTCCCCTTTCTCTTTCAGATCTCTACAACAACTGGTGAAGGGAGGGAGGAGCCAAGACTTTATGCCGGTGGTCATGTGTTCCAGTTGAGGGGAGGAGCCCGGAGGTCTCATGCGTATGCTGCCCTTACGGATGTTTAGAAAAAAAGTTACCAGGTAACTAACTTGGTTTTTTCCTTCTTGCACTGAGCACTATTTTGCCTAGAAACTGCCCTGATCACTCAGCAGTGACAGCAGGAGCGCGATGACCAGATCCACCATCTGACACCTATCAGAAGGCTTGGCGGGATGGATTCAGCCCCTTGGCCCTGTGTTTGACACCTGTGCTCTAAGATGAGTCTTTTAACATGAAAAACATTTTCTATTTCCAGTCACCAGGTGGCGCTTTTTCCCTCTGTCAAGGAAGAAAAAAGGTGTTCTCCTTTACACTGTGAAAAGAAAAGGTAGTATTAAAGCGGACCTTCACCCTGAATAAGAGCCTATGTTATATGTTTCCCCCACCCTGTACATACAGATTGCTCACATTAAATATCATCCTACCTGCACCTACTGCATGTTATGAGCCTTTAAACATCCAAGATGGCGGCTCACGGAACATCGGGCAGCCTGCAAACAGGAAGTGTTTCTGACTGTGTCGCTCTGCATTCTGGGATTGCTGTCCTTTTCTGACCCCAGCTCTGCTCTGTCTGAGCAAAGCACAGCTATAATCCGCCCCCCCTGTACTTCATTCCACTCTCCTCTCCTCAGTAAGTGTGATGCTTCTGAGTCAAGATGGCGGCGCCCGTATCCTAGAGTCCTGAACAGAGTTGCAGCCCGGTGGGGGAAAGAATAATAAGTAAGTGACTAAAAACTTAAAATGTATTGAGTTAAGATGCTGGGGAATAGTTTTTTAAGGGTTTGGGCTTTTCATTAAATCATGGTGAAGGTCCGGTTTAATAATATATTTAATAGTGGTTATTAGTCATGTTTCAACATCCTCCCACTGTGATTTAGACTCTTTAAATCTACACCCTGAGTGGCAGCAAATATTTAACTGATTTTCCGTATCCAGCATGGTGTCTGGTGACTAGTGCAGAATCTGTTTAACAACCCACTATATCATTCTGCTCTATACCATTCAAGTGTCCCCTCATGTTTTTGGGGCTTGATCATGCTGTCCAACAGCCCCCCCCTTTTTATTACCAATCTATGCATTCCTTTAGACCTATCCTTGAGGCCAAAGGCCTTAGAAAACCTTATATACTCCCCAGACCTTTCTCTATATCACCCTGCAACCCACTCATGTAATCTGTGTCGCCTGCAAAGTCGCATATACAGCCCAGCAACCCAATCATCCAGCCTGCCCCTTCCCTTCATACTAAAAATCTTGCATATGCTTCTGCATCCCACCCATATCCTTCTTTAACCCCTGTCATTTACACTCTGGCTGCCACTCATGGCCACCTTAAATACCTTAAACCGGACCTTCAGCATAATTTAATGAAAAGCCCAAACCTTTAAAAAAACTATTCCCCAACATCTGAAAATAATATATTTTACATTTTTAGCCATTTACTTTTTATTCTTTTCCCCACTGGGCTTCAACTCTGTTCAGGACTCTAGGATACGGGCACCGCCATCTTGCCTCAGAAGCATCACTTACTGTTGAGAGGAGAGGGGGACAAATGTACAGGGGTTATAGCTGTGCTTTGCTCAGACAGAGCAGAGCTGGGGTCAGGAAAAGGACAGCAATCCCAGAATGCAGAGCAGCACAGTGAGAAGACACTTCCTGTTTGCAGGCAGCCTGAGTGTCTGTGTGCTGCCATCTTGGATGTTTAAAGGTTTATAAAATGCAGTAGATGCAGGTAGGATTTTTGATGTGGGCAATCTGTATGTACTGGGTGGGGGAAACTTATAAGGTAAGCTCTTATTCACAGTGAAGGTCCATCTTAAGAACCATGTCTCTGACAGAGAAAGGGACTCAGCCCCCGCGAATTATATAAAAAGAAATGACCCCCCCCAGTTCGCCCAGTCTAACTCGCCTTTCCCCGGTTTTATGCGCGGCATCGCGCCCAATCTCGGATCCACTCATGTCCACTCGTCGAAGACTGGGCTCCAGTTAAGTCTAGCTGAGCCCGCGGGTGGCTGCATCCCTGCTATCCCCTAACAGGTAGCATGCCCACGCCAGCCATTCACAAATGCCTGGCACAGGCGTGCGCCCTGCTGAAGATATAGCAGGTGGCAGCCGCTGCTCAAGAACGCTCGGTTAGAACAGGAGAGAAGGTGAGTTTACTGGGTGACCTGGGGGGGGGGGGGGTTCACAGATCGGGGCAACCCGAATCAGGTCATCAGCCATGGATTTTGGTCCACTTCAAGTCTTTAGGTGTCTAGTTGTATCAAGTTTAGTCAAAATTGCACCAGGGCCTGGTCACATTTAATTGACCCATTCAGTAGGTAAATCCCAAGGAAGCTGTGTAAAGTGCGAGCATGTAGGTGTGTGCTACATGTGAGTCTTATTTGTTTATCAAGATTAGATATGGATGTATAGTAAACTGATAATGGAAGTATTAACTTGGTCATTTATCTTACCTGCATCTTCTGTTCAGCATTAGCTTTGTTTCAATGCATTTTACTGTTGTGTACTAGTTTTAATGTAACTAATAAATTTTTAATTTTTTGGTATTTGAATTATCTATTTGTCTGCTTCGAATGGATCTAGGTGTATGTTATTATTGTGACTCAGTAGGTGCATGCAATGTAGAGTCACAAGTAGTAGGACAAGCCAAGGGCATTGCAAGCAAAGTAAATTCGCAAGTGGTATAACAAGCCAAGGTCATTGCAGGCAGAATAGGTTAAAAAATGCTATGACAACAAGCCGAGGTCAAAGCAGACAGAGAAGGTCTGCAAATGCTAAGACAAGCTTGGGTCGGCGTAGCATTGGTTCACACTTAGTAATACAAGCCAGGTCAAGGCAGGCTGCAAAGGATCACAGGGGTAAGGCAAATCTAGGTCAGTGCAGGCAGCATATGTTCACATATGATGAGAGAAACTGAGGTTGGTGTTGCCAGCTGAGGTTCACAAATAGAAAAAAAAGGCCAAGGTTAAAGTGAACCAACACCCAGGATTTTGACTATCCTGGGTTTTGGTCCACTTTGGGGGGGGGGGGGGGGTGCTGTGTGAAACCCCACAGAAACCCCGAAAATCTCACCTCTCCTCGCTCCCACGTGACCGCCGCTGCCAATCCCCGCCGACGGACAAGCGGGAGGCAGCGACGGACAAGAGAGCGCGCCCGCCGCCTCCCGCGCGTCACTCTTACAGGGCACGCACCTGCGCCGGCCATTCACGCGGGTGCCGCTGGATCGTGGATAAGGTAGGGATTTAGGGGTTTCTTATAGATTCCCGGGCCAATCATGGGAGGGTGTTGGTCCACCTTAATGCAGAAAGCTCAGGTTTACAGAGGTAAAACAAGCCTTGGTTAGCACAGGTGGCATAGTTCACACATGGTAGCCAAGGTCAGTATAGGCGACATACGTGTACATGTGGTGAGACAAATATTGTGAATTTGAACATCCCTGACATTTTCTCAATTGTTAGTTTATACTCCTGTGATTGGAAGCAGTCACAAGGTCAGCGGTTACAGAGATGCAGTGAAGAGGTAAGTAACATTACCAGACCTCAGGCATTTGACGATATGTATGGACAACCATTCATAGTAGAGATAGCAGGGAGTGGGGGTGCAGTGGCCACTGTACATCTCCTGCAGTCCAGCCCATTCTCCTGGTGCTCCAGATCCTGGGGGCCACCATTTTGTGGGGAAAACACAGACCTATAGACATAGCGGGGGATGCCACTCTGTGCTCTGTCTGTGCGGCAGTCGCCCCATGCCCGCCAAAACAGCAATGGAACGTGGGCGATGTAAGGGGTTATTTTTCTTCGTAAACACACCACCCGTCCTGCCTCAGCTCCAGGGGAGGATGGCAGAGCAGGGGGCGTTACCCTGATATTGGACTTTGGCCCTTTTGTCTTTCATCTGGGGGGGGTCATGTGCAATTTCTGGAGGAGAGACCAGGATCCAGCAAGTCTATACGTTCCCTGTAGCCCTTTGTATCACATCACTAAGGACCAGAAACTTACAGTAACTGACACACATTTCCTCTTCTAACTATGATTGTTGCTTACTCACTTGTAATTGCGCTTTGGGTCTTGTATTGTGTCTAGTATTGTATGTATATAGTTTGTCTAGTTTGCCCTTAAGATGTATAACTTAATTTGGGCTGCTCTGTATCTTAATCCCTAATTTACATTCATCCATGTTTCTCTTTTATATTACACACTACTGGGCTTGCTTCTGGCTCAATATAGTCCAGGGGAACGGAGGGAAAGGTAAGATTTCTCCTGTTTGCGCTCATTAGTGCACAGGGAGGTATCTGCAATCGGGATGCCTCCCTGCGCCTGGAACAACGGCCATTTTCTGATTGTTTTTCCAGTTTAAGGAGTTTATTGAAACAAGGCCATGTAGTTGTTATTTTCTCATTTGTTGAAAATGTCTCTACCTCATTGGAAGATATCTGCAGCTCACCTGGAGAACTCAAACACTTAGTACTGCTAATTTTTTGCAGTGATGAAACGGAAGCGGGACATACTGCCTAATCACCAGGAACCATTGGGAGTGTGCTGTTAATATCTGAGCTGACAGTGCAAGATGAGGTGACTAAAGCTGTGCTACCAGCACAACAGGCAGGAAAGTTTAAAGCAAAATTCAGAACTTTTTGGGTTATGTTCCTGATTTGGGATGCCCAGGTGTGTGAACCCCCCCCCGTTCTCCTTGTAAAACTCACTTCACCTCGCCCAGTGCGCATGTGTGGGCACTTAGCCAATGAGAGACGTTTGCTGTGTTTTATGTCTTTTGGCAAACTGTTCTCATTGACTTGAATAGGGAGCTCGCGCTGCTGCATTCCTGTATCCCCAACCTTGTGTGCGCTCCTGTCCTAGCCTTTCTGAGCCTATCAAAACAATGAGAGCCGCCTGCCAAGGGAAAGGTAACAGAATTCAAGTGCCCTGGCGGGTGTCACACAGCCATTCCAGGATGGCCGCTGGTGAGTTTTGTTCCGCTTTATGCTTATTTTGGTTAGTTAAGCAACCACAGTTGCATTTTTGGTTTGGCTCAAACCAGGGGGATGCAATACAGCGTTTGCGATCCAATGCAACTGACTTGCAAAGGTTTTTTTTTAACATTGCTGCAGACAAAGCTTTTTTGCCAACACCCGACAGTGTTCTGAGGCAGCGCCCCCCTCTGTTACAATGAATGGAGTAGCAGGATGTGGAGCCTCATTCACCATTTTGCGGCAAATGGTGAATGCACTCCCAAAGAATCTCTGATTGCTGGACCTGGAGGAAGCTGCTTTGGGGGAGAAAAGTTACGTAAAGAATTGTATTCTGTTTCGGCCTGAACAGTCATTTATTGATTCACCTCGTATGAGTATGAGCCTTCAGAAAGTATCGTCCTTCAGAAAGACCCACGGAGAGAATGGTCCCTCCCCCTGGGAGGATACACAAACTGAACAGAGGTTAAAAACTCACCCCTTCCACTAAGGAAACATTTTTTTTTTTATTTTCAGCTCCAGGAGCAGCACGTTGAGCCCTGGACCACTTTATCACCGGGTGTAGTGCACCCAAGGTCCAGAGGTGGCCAGGGAAATACCCCATTGTCAATAGCGCACAAATTGTAAATCCCGGGCAGTGGTGGTGGAGCAGTGTATCCTGTGAGGATCCTGGGCTGGCTTACCAGAGTTTTTCGGGTATGCGTCGTACAATGGTGTCCAAAGGTGTACAGCCAGCACCAGTTCTTTCAGCCACCTTACAGCGCTGGAATGGATTCCGGCGGGGGAATAGGCACCAACAGCGGTGGTGAAGGGCACCAGCAGCACAGTGGTGACTCACCAACAGCCCACCTCAAATAGATGAATCCTCCACTTTCAGCCCAATAAAGGTCAGTGATCTTGAACAAAGGAATCCAGGTGCAGGCAGTTTATCAGCCAGCCTTAACATAAAATGCCGCAGGAAAAGCTGGTAATATAAAAATCCTGTTATATATTTTGCTGTTTATTCTGGTGTCTCTGGGGGTATGTATGCATGACTCATGTATTGTATTTTGCCCTTTCTAGTCTAATCCACCTAAAGTTAAGGATAAAGATAAGGACCCCTTAAAGTGGACCAACACCCAGGGGTGATCGGCCCGGGAATCTATAAGATTCCCGGGCCGATCACCTCCCTCACTGCGGGACATCCGAGATCGGGATGTCCCGCGGTGAGGGACCCCCCCCCAAATAAACTCACCTGATCGGCGGCGGCCGCCGCCTTCCGCGCGCCCCTCTAGGCGTGCCCGCGCCGGCCGTTTGTGAATGGCCGGCGCGGGCGCGCGCACTGTCAAAGGGGCGCGCTGTCTTGTCCGCAGCTGTCACCCGCTTGTCCGTGGCTACGTGGGAGCGTGGTGAGGTGAGTTTTGGGGGGTTTCTGGGGTCTTGCCAGAGGACTTGGCAGGTCTGTTAGATGACATTTATGATACATGGGGAATCAAGAGTAAGGATAAGCCCTTATCAATTCAGGATAACATGTATAGGAAATTCTTGGACAAGAAATCTTGCATCCCATCAGGCACTGCTAAGGCAACCGCTCTATTAGCTTGTGCCAGAAGGGCACTTTGGCTTGGTCAGGGGACCTGGTTTCTAAAGCAGAGTTGTGTGGCATTCCATTTCATGGTAACCTCCTGTTTGGAAAAGACTTGCTATTACTATTAGTACTATTCTGACTCGTTCTTGTGAAGCGGGTAAGAAATTTCCAAACAGGAAAAGGAAGTTTCAAAACCACACTAATACGAAGACCAAAACTTCTATAAGGCATTTTTAGAGTAGACCGAATGAGCAGAAGAACAGATGGACACAGATGAGGCAGCAGGAAAAAGGGCAGTTTGCTCTGCAAACCCCCAGAGGGCTGCAGACCCCCAGAGACCTGCAGGATGCTGATCTGCATATTCTAATTCTCCATCTTCATCGCAAATTTCTGAGATTTGCTATACAACCCGATCAGGGGCTTTATCACTATCAGTACAGGGCTTTACCCTTTGGCCTGTCATCAGCCCAATGGATCTTTACAAAGATATTGGCGGAACCAATGGCGCACCACAGGAAGGAGTTACTATTATTCCGTACCTGGACTATTGACTCTTGCTAAACAGGTCAGGGGGAGTCGCTACTAGTAGATTTAGAGAAAACTTCTAAAAATCTTAGGCTGGATTGTCAATCTAGAAAAATCAAATCTAATACCCATCCACTGTTGCAGATTCCTCATGTACGATCTAGACAGTCTCTCTCAAAAGATTCTGCTTCGAGAGGAAAAGATCATAGCAATGACCCAGGACTTCCTCAAGATGCCACAGGTTTCTCTACAAGAAATTATGACTTTGCTCGGTTTCATGATGGCTGCAACTCCAGCAGTTCCATGGGCTTAAGAATCAAGCATGAGAATCCTGCAGAGATTTCTATTGCCTCGTTGGGACAAGTGCCCAGACTCATTCGATCCAGAATGTTCAAATAGGATAGGATGTATTAGAAAGACTCCGTTGGTGGACAGACCAGAGATCTTAAAAGGGTGAACACTGTGAAGAAAAAGGATCCTGATGATCAGATGCCAGCTCCTGGGCTTGAGGAGGCCAACTGGACACTCTGAATGTCCAGTGGCAGTGGCCGCTATACATAGCCAGGAGATCCTCCAATTACAGGGAACTAAAGGTGGTAAAGCTGGCATTGGATCATTTGTTTGCCAATAATTTCAGGCACAGATGTCCAGACCCTCTCTGACAATGCTTCAACTGTAGCATATCTACCAGGTCATCGTCCCTGAAAAATCTCTCATTCCATACTGTTCAGGAACAGGTTCGGTCAATATCGAGCGATTCATCTGAAGGGTACCCTGAACATGGTCATAGATTTCCTAAGTCGGTTCAGGGTACAACAGACTGATTGGTGTTTAAACCTAATACCTTCAAACCTAAAAACCTAAAAACCTTCATATTGGAGCCCTTTGGGGTCTTCTCCAGATAGACCTCTTTGCCTAGGTGAACGATTCAAATTGCAAGATATTATACTGCCTGATGAGGGAGGACGGTGCCTTATCAGTTGATTCCCTAGTTCATCACTGGAATTTTCACCTAGCTTATACCTTCCCTCCATTCAGGCTACTGCCACAGGTGATCCGGAAGATAGCATGAGAAGAAATCACCATTATCTTAACCCTTTAAGTGCCAAGCACATGAATTTTACATGGTTGCCTCTCTGTCCCTTAAGTGCCAGCTACATACAATTCTGGCATCTGGCATTTACCCTTGCTAGCAGTCAAGCTCTATCGATCTGACCGGGTCTCCTCTTTAATTTGGTGCCATCCGATCCCCCCAGGCTCTTCTCGCTTCAAGAGTGCGCCCAAAATAGCGCCCCCCACTGACTGACCTGTGGCCGCGATCCCTCCCGCCGGGTCTCCTCTTCACCGGTGGGGCCTCCGATCACCCCCCCCCCCCCGGCTCTTCTGTGGTGAGGAGAGGGCAAGAAATCGCCATCTCCCTCCCTTTCTGGGTCATCAGCTGATGGCCCCACCTTTTGTGGGCAGGGCAGATGACGTCATCTATGGCGTCACCCCGCAGCCGGCATTTCTCATCCATCCCGAGAAGCTCAGTCGCTCCGGTGATTGGAGAAGGAAGGTTGGAGCCCCCTCCCCCAGCCCTCCCTCCACCGATCACCCAGCAGCTGTCATCAGAGATGATAGCCGGGGGACAGCAGAGGATCGGAGGTGAGTAGAGACAAAAAAAATAAATGTAATTTTTCTGTGTGTTTGTTTACTGTTTAACCCCTTGTGAACTGGTAAAGGGTCCATGAGATCCCTATACCAGTTCACAAGGCTGGGGGCTGGCAAGTCACCTTCGGCTAGAGGGTGACTTGTCATTAACCCCTGGCACCCCAATTACCTGCCTCCCCAAAGCTGGCCCCTGCACCCTGTTCCTACAAGCCCTGCATAGCTGGTCCCAGGCTGGTTATGCCGGGTAGGGTGACCCCATGTCATTTTTGTGGGGGATTTTTAAGGGTTTTTAACCCTTATCAATACATATGTGGCACCGTTGTAATCGGGAGAAATGGGGCTTTCACATGCAATATGGATTTCTTTAATAAAACAAATGTATTTAAAATAAAGGAGACGATTTTCTAAGACATATTTTAAAAAACAGTAGAAAAAAATAAGACATTTCGTGTTAAAGCCTAAACTCTGCTGCAGAATATATATATATATATATATATATATATATCATTTTCCTGGAAATTTCTACAGTTAAACATGGCGCAGAATGGTGAAAAATTTGGGTGGTGACAAAACTTCAAGTAGGTGGGCAATTAGGCAAAAAGGGTTAGGCAACTAATGTTGGGTATTGTTCTGTTCAGGGGACCTTGCACTTTCAGATTTAGATTGTTTTTTTCTTATTTGTATATTGATATTTTAGGAAAACATGTTTTTTATTCTGCTTTTTTATACATTTTTTAGGGAAACCCTGGGCAACTTCTTCGAGGGATTACTTAGTTGGGTACGCTTAGAAAGCTTAACATGTGTACTTTCAGGGAATATATGTTTTATG
Source organism: Gastrophryne carolinensis (assembly GCA_027917425.1). Lineage (NCBI taxonomy): Eukaryota > Metazoa > Chordata > Amphibia > Anura > Microhylidae > Gastrophryne > Gastrophryne carolinensis. The sequence continues at coordinate 69,488,673 of CM051244.1, forward strand.
GGGGTTATTCCAAATGTAAAGGGTTGTTTTGGTTGAAAAAGTGCAAGGTGCACACTTTGTCTTCAGAGCTGAAATTTTCAAGTAAAATTACCGTTACGTGCATGCTTTACTTTGGGGTGTTTAGCAACTCTTTCCTTGACAGGACCTATGCATGTTGGGTATTGTTCTGTTTGGGGGACCTTGCTTTTTCAGATTTATTTGTTTTTTCTTGTTTGCATATAGTTTTTTTTTTTAAGAAAATGTGGCTTTGATTCTTCTTTTTTCTTTTTAATGAAACTCTGTGCAACCAAAGAATTCATTGAAGGATTACTTCCATAAAACTATGCCCATGTCAACAAGCCTAGTATGCCTAGAAAGCTTGAGGTGTGTACTTCCAGAGAATATCTAGTTGTTTGAGGTGGGGGTATTTTAAATGTAAAGGGTTGTTTTTCTTGAAAAACTGCAAGGTGTGCATAGCATAGTTGTAGTTTATCTGAAAATCTCCTAAAGTTTCAGTTTGTCTCCTGGGCAGGAAAGGGTGTCTACCACTACATATGTGGTACCGCTATAAGTGGGAAAAATTGGGATTTCACACACAATATTTTTTATTATATTTTTTTATTACAAAAAAATGCAAACTGTTAATACATAATAGTTACATAATTTTTTTTGCACATATTTCACCCAAAAGTATAGAGAATACATTAAAAAAATGCCTAACAAGACATTTCATGTTGAAGCCCAGACTCTGCTGAAAAAAACAATATATAATTTTCCTGGGAAATCCCTTCAAAAATTACAGTTGAACACGTGTAGCGCAAAATAGTGAAACATGGTCTGGCAACAGAGGGTGACAAAAACTCTAGGTAGGCTGGCAATAGCACCATTTTGGCCTGAGAAGATCCTAATTTTCAGAACTGAAAAGGATGGTGAAGAAGGGGCCATGGCATCTACCAAATATTCCAAATTTGCTTCATCAGGGTCCCATTCTGCATCCGGAGCCAGCCAAGCTTCAACTCACGTCATGGATCTTGATGGGGCATCTTAGAGAAGAAAGGCTGTTTTGTCAGAGTGATTAAAACTCTATTGGATAGTCGGAAATTGACTATGTATCTATGCAAATGTTTGGAAGTGTTTCTCTTCATTTTGTGAGACTAACAAACTGAAGTAAAAGGATATATCTGCAGTCCTCGAATTTCTGCAGGAAGGTTTAAAAAGAGTCTAGTAGTCAGTACCTTAATGACTCAAACTTCAGCATTATCTGTCTTTTAGACTACCAGTTGAAAATAATTGATCGGTTCTTTAAGGCAATTACCCGTAAAAGGCCAGCACCCTTTAAAGGCTTTCCAACTTGGGACCTAACCATCGTTTTGAAAGCACTACTGGAACCTCCATTTGAGCCACTGGAGGAAGTACAAGAAAAGTGGCTGTGTTTGAATATTTTTTTCTGTTTGGAAAGGAAGAAGGGATTGTTTTTTGTTCACTAAAGTAGTGTCCTAAGAAGCAATCCAGGTTTAGGTGCGCTTCGGGGAGATATGTCACAGGTAAGGGACCCAGGTATATTATATAAACGGGATAGATTGCTTACCTCTGAGGTTTATTATAAGCTGAATAAACAATGTCTACTGCACATCAAATAAATAACACAGCTATTAGCCTTAGTTGTTTGGCAAGTAATCCATAGACAAGGTGCAAAACAATTAGTAGTAATGAAATGATAAATAATATGGACACTCACCGCCACGGCCCGGGGGTACACAACCTGCCCAGGGCCCTTGAGGTTTCATGGTTAGCTTTCCGGTCAATGAATAGTTGCAACTTGATTCGTCTCTTAAGTATCTCCAGGCCGTGTTATAACGATGAAGAAAGTCCTTATAGGTTAATAGGATTTATTAGAAAAATGAAGAAGCTGGGAAATACCAGCAATCTTGATATACATATGAGTTAAAATCAAGGGGATGAGAGGATCATCAGTCCAAATGAATGGGGGAGGGGAACTGTCCTCGTGCGGGGCAGGTGGATATTGCGAACCAGTAATGGTGTTTCCGGTGTTGTGTATGCTGGTCTGTGGGAGGGCGCGCTGTGGCGTTCTCCTGGTTAGTTATCCAATCTCCCTCTGTTCGATGTCCCTCCACTCCACTCTGTTCGAAGTAAGGTAGATGCTTAGACTCCAATAGGAAAGTCTTTCCTGTGCTGGGTACATTGATCCGTGCAGGGGCGCGCTGCAGCGTCTTACCTGCTCACTGTTTCCTCACTCCTATGACACAATGACGTCATCCAACCAATAAAGAGAAGCCTAATGCGTATGCCTACTAGCACCCAGAAGATGGCAATTACCGAAATGCGCGTCGGTGTATTGAGAACATAGCGAGACAGTGAGTCTACAGTTCTTCAGTCCAGTTCTTGGTTCCCTCCCATTGTTCTACCCTACATACCATATGTTACTTGGTTAAGCCTAAAGTGGAGGGGAAGGAGTGGGGTTTTACCCTCTGTTCAGTTTGTGCTACCTCACAGGGGGAGGAACCGCTCTCTCCGTGGGTCATCCTGAAGAAAAACCATTACAGGTAAGTGTAATATCCTGGGACCTCGGAGTCCATAACTCACTTTCACCAGTGACCCTGGCCTAGCCCGAGCTTTTAATACCACTCTAAAGCAGATATATGGGTGGGGGAAATTACATGTAGGGGGGGTAGTCAGGTAAACTAGTATGTTGGCAGTTAGCTAGGTAAGTGGACAGATAGGTTAGGTAGGAAGGTAGATAGGTGTGTAGGCAGGATGGTGGGCAGTTGGATAGGTACGTGCGTGGGCAGGTAGATAGGTAGAGGGTGGGTAGGTAGATGGGCGAATGGGCAGCAGATAGGAAGGTGGGTGGGTGGGTGTTGGACTGCTACCTTCTTTACAGGTTCTGCCAATTCCGCCTTTGCTCCAAGGCTGCCGGCTGCTGCCCCAGAGCCTAAGGAAGGTAGGTAACTGGGCAGGTTCTTAGGTAGATTAGGTAAGTTGGTGGGTAGTTACTTAGGTGAGTGGCCAGGGGTACACTGGGGTCAAGAAATGGCGAGTGTGAGTAGACCCTGAAATCCAGCTTGCAAGGGGGGTCTCCACACAACCAACAATTAATAGGCAGAGTCCATAAAAGGCAGAGGAAGGAAGGATGCCAGCCAGGCTATACAAAAAAATAGTGTGCGGTCAGGACAGTTATTTCCTATCTCCCATGATGTGCATAGGGGCAGGGAGTCAGCAATGTGGCACTATGTGGGCACAGACAACCTTCTTGGGGAAAGTTGCTCTTTTTTATGTACTGGGATATTTAGTTCCATTCTCGCCCCTACCCCACAGTTCTCCCCCTTTCTTCAGTCATTTATCCTGGCATCCCACCATCCATCCTGTCACGCCACCCTCCATTCTATCACCCCACCATTCATCCTGTCACTCATCCATTCCACCAGCCAACCATCCTGTCACCCCGTCGCCAGATTGCCAAAATGTGCCCCCACTCCCCCGTTACCTCCCTTGTATCTCACTCCTCACATGAAGGCCATGTGCACTAAGGTCCCATAGGAAACTCACCACTTGCAAAATGGCCCCCTGTAATTAGCCAGCAAGGTTAGGTGATGATGTCCTTGAGAGCAAGCAACACCCGCGATTGGGTGACGATGCCCTGTGACCTTGCCAGCCAATCATAGGAGCTGATTTCACTGGGGGAATATGGAAAAATGTAGGTTTTCTAGGTGGGGGGGTGGTGGTTGCGGAATGCTGCTAGTAGCGGACCAACACCCCCGTTTTTGACCCAGGTTGTCTGGGGTGAATCCCCCATGGGTTCACCCCTGCTGGTGGGTAGTGGGTCAGCCCAACAAGGATAGCAGTCCACAGGCATTCCCTGTGGTACGCCTGTCAGCCAGTTCGCTGCTGGTCCTCGGGCCGCGTCGACTCCTTGAAACATGACGCGTATGGAGGAGGGCGGCACACAGCAAAGTCCGGAGGAAGGTCGCGATGCACAGAGGGGGCGGAGGGGAAGGTGTGTTACGCAGAGCACAGTGAGGAGGGAGGGGATCATAACTGGTATAACAGCCAGCATTATGCTTACAGCACACTTCCCCAGATACTCTGCACAGAAACTGGTTGTGATGCCAACCGGCAGCTTGCGTGCCCACAGAGCAGGCTGTGCTTGCTGGGGTTTCTTGGCTTGTGGGTACAGGGGGCTGAGAGGGAGACTAAGGGGGCAGGGATTAAATGTGGGTGTTAAAAATAGCAGCCCAGCAGGCCCCAAAGCAGTGCGGCCCACTGGGCATTGTCCCAGGTCTCCCTATGGCCAGTCTGCCCCTGTTTATCAGTAAAGCATTACTCCTTTTTGCTTTAAAAGTGCAATGAGGCCTGTGGCCTACTTATTTTGGGCAAATTTATAATTTATCCCCTCGTGCATGTGTGATGAGTAGTGTTGGGCGAACACAGACTTCAGCCAGAAGTCCGGGTTTGGCGTCTTTACCCAAAACTAGCTGGTTGATGGGGCTGCTGTACCCTGCCCATAGTCTGCTACAAGGGAGATGGGGAGATTCTGTCACAGTCTACTAGGGGGCTGATGGGGGATTCAGTCACACAGTCTGCTATGGGGGTGATTGATAGGGGGGATTCTGTCACACAGTCTGCTATGGTGTGATGGGGGGGATTCTGTCACACAGTCTGCTATGGGGGTGATGGGCGGAATTCTGTCACACAGTCTATGGGGGTGATTCTGTCACACAGTCTGCTGTGGGGGTGATGGGGGACTCTGCAACACAGTCTGCTATGGAGTGATGGGGAGATTCTGTCAGTCTGCTATGGGGGAATTCTGTCACACAGTCTGCTATTGGGTGATGGGGGCCTCTGCCACATGGTCTGTGATTGGGGTGATGGGGGACTCTGCAACACAGTCTGCTATGGGGTGATTCTGTCACACAGTCTCCTATGGTCTGTGATGGAGGGATTCTGTCACACAGTTTGCTATGTGGGTGATGGGGGGCTTTGTCACATAGTCTACTATGGGGGGTGTTCTGTCAAGCAGTCTGCTATGGGGGTGCTCTGTCACACAGTCCGCTATGGGGTGATGGGGGCCTCTGCCACACGGTCTGTGATGGAGGGATTCTGTCAGAGGCCCTTGTCACCCCATAGCAGGCTGTGTGAAAGAGCCCCCCCATCACCCCATAGCAGACCGTGTGATAGAGCCCCCATCACCCCATAGAAGACTGTGTGATAGAGCCCCTATCACCCCCATAGCAGACTGTGTGACAGAATCACCCCATAGCAGACTGTGTGACAGAATCCCTCCATCACCCCCATAGCAGACTGTGTGACAGAATCACCCCCATAGCAGACTGTGTGACAGAATCACCCCCTTAGCAGACTGTGTGACAGAATCACCCCCATAGCAGACTGTGTGACAGAATCCCTCCATCACAGACCGTGTGGCACAGTTTGCTATGGGGGGGCTCTGTCACAGTCTGTTATGGGAATGATGGAGGGGGCTCTGGCACACAGTCTGCTATGGGGTGATGGAGGGATTCTGTCACACAGTTTTCTAGGGGGGGGGGCTCTGTCACAGTCTGTTATGGGAAAGATGGGGGGGGCTCTGCCGCACTATGCTATGGGGTGATTCTGCCACACAGTCTGCTATGTGGGTGATGGGGGTGTTCTGTCACACAGTCTGCTATGGAGGTGTTCTGTCACAGTCTGCTATGGGGGTGATGGGGGCTCTATCACATGGTCTGTGACTGGGGGATTCTGTCACACAGTCTGTTATGGGGTGATGGGGTATTGCAACACAGTCTGCTATGGGGTGATTCTGTCAACACAGTCTGCTATGGGGTGATGGGGGTCTCTGCCATACGGTCTGTGATGGAGGGATTCTGTCACAGTTTGCTATGGGGGGGGGGGGGCTCTGTCACAGTCTGTTATGGCAATGATTTGGGGGCACTGTCACACAGTCTATGGGGTGATGGGAGCCTCTGCCATACGGTCTGTGATGGAGGGATTCTGTCAACAATCTGCTATGGTAATGATTGGGGGGCACTGTCACACAGTCTTTGGGGTGATGGGAGCCTCTGCCACACAGTCTGTGATGGGGGGATTTTGTCAACAATCTGCTATTGTAATGATTGGGGGGCACTGTCACACAGTCTATGGGGTGATGGAAGCCTCTGCCATACGGTCTGCAATGGGGAGATTCTGTCAAGCATCTGCTATGGTAATGATTGGGGGGCACTGTCACACAGTCTGCTATGGGTTAATGGGATGATCTGTCAAATAGCCTATTATAAGTTTATGTGGGGGTTATTTTTACTAAAGTATACATAATATTAGCACTACCCCTTACTTACTCCTAATTATCAGCCATTTTTGCCCCCCAAGTTCGGGGTTGCCATTGACTTCAAGGGGGTTCGGGTACCTGCATTTAAATTTAAGGTTCGGCCGAATTTCTATGGGTTTCCCCAGTCATGAGATCTATTCCACCTTGGGATTGATTCCTGAGGAATCTGGCGAAATCAGCAGGCTTCCCAAATAAATATGCCCCAGGAGAGGGCTTTTATCCAGTCAGGGATGGCGTGACGGGTATTTGGTTACGCCACTGCCAAGAACACGTCTGCAGGCAGAGAGCAGGCATTAGTAACATGACAGGTCCTCTTCATTCATCTCCGGCGTAGTGAGGTGGCGTGCTGCTGTGTGACAGGCGGGAGGTGCACGCGCGCCCCCTCGCCATGTATCGCTATGGAGGCAGTGCGCGTGCCCGCGGACAGGTAGGTTCTAGTCAGGCAGGCGACGGGAATGGGCGGCGTCACAGCTGAGTGACAGAGGCCTGGTCCTATAAGAGATAGGCGCCCGTTTTCTGGTGGTGACGTCAGGCTGTCTGCTTTCCTCCCCATTCCGCTGGTATCGGTGTTGTTGGCCCCGGGTTAGATTGTTGCATTGCCTCCCGGGACGGTGTCAGCGGAGGGATATCGTGTAGACGTGCTGCCGAGGAGGCCCGCTCCCAGCCTGCCTCCGGCCGGAGGCCTCCACGGGAGGAGGGACACACAGGGGAGGTAAGAAGCGCTGTGGAGCGGCCCCGGCTGCCTGCACACTGCTGAGCCACAGCTTGGACTGACCGCAGGCCGCGGCCTCTGCCGGATAAGGGCCGCCCTATGTCTGCTTCCAGCCGGGGACCGGCGCCTCTCCATCATGGCCTCTATAGAAAGAGCCCCCCCCCCCCCTCGGCCTCTCTAGTTACAGACACAGGCTACCCGGGCTCCTCTTACTCTATTTCATTATTTTCAGGCAATGGCGAGCTTATTTTGAGAAGGACCATAGTCTCCCGACCCGCCTAGTGGCTAGCAATCTGCCTCCCCTTCAGCACGCCTTTCCTGGGCACCCTGGTGCACTACAACTCCCAGCATGCCTTTCTACTTGTGTGTAGAAGAGCATGCTAGGGGATGTACCTGTGGTGTCCATCTGTTCCCATCGGAAGGGAACTGGGTGGAGGTAAGCTTTAAGGCCGAGAATATTGACTATCCTGGGTTTGGCCACCCCCCCTGACAGCCTGCAGATGCAGGGTTGCGGCCGCCAGATGTTTTTCTAAGTTAAAAAGAAAAAAGGGTCATTAATATGCGTGCATACAGGTGCATGCTTATTAATGATCTATTAGCCTTACCAGGCAGCCGGCTCCCGGACCTCTCGCTGCCGCGCCACCATCTTGCTACTCCCAGGAATATGTATCCCACAGTTCTCCTGGATTCAGTTTTTCACCTCACGCCTGTGTGCCGGCCTCTTACAGAAAGCGACCGACTTCAGGGGTGCCCTGTCTGAACCCCCCCCCCCCCCCCCAAGATCGCTGAGCACAACTCGCCTCTTTCCAGCCCTACAGCACATGTGTAGCCACTCATCCAATCGGCATGCTCAGAGCTGCTGACGGCACACCGTCTAAGCATTCGTCTAAGGCCAGTGGCTCCAAGCGAGCTGCCGGACGCGTCCCCTGGCCATTCATAGATGCCTGGTGTGGGTACGCTCTAGCGGGGATGGGGCTCGTGCATATGCCGTTGGACCGGAAAGCAAGGTAAGTGAATGGGGCACCCGGGGGGGGGGGGGGGGGTTCACACAGCGGGGCATCCTGATTTTGCATGTCCCGGTGAGAGGGAATTGATCGGCCTAGGAATCTTAAAGATTCCCGGGCTGATCACGCTGGGTTTTGGTCCACTTTAAAGCAATCCTGAAGCCATTTAAGATTTTAGGATTTCTGAAACGTAACCCCATGAGTATCCCCACACATCTCATTTCAGGACTCCACAGCGCATGCTCGTCTCTGCAGTGTCATGCCCACTGTGCACAGACCAGGGGTGAGTATATACTATATTGGGTGGCTTTCAGATCCCAAATCTGTGATGCGCCAAGAGAAAGCTCTCTCGCCATATGGGCTTTTAGACTGCAGGGCTGGGTTTTGGTGTACTTGAACAGAGTACCTAAGTGGGCATCCCAGTTTTGGATGTCCAACAGAGGTGAAATAAAAAGAGAAGCCCACAATGGCTTGATACTCCACCCCCCCCCCACTCTTGTCCTCTATAACGCACTGGTCTCCAACGCAGCAGGAAAGCGCATCCCCTGATACCCCTGTATGCTCTGTACTGCTGAGGTTGCCAGTGGTGTGCCTGGGTAGCAGGTATGAACTACCAGCTACAGTGGAAATTGGGCACTTTAAAGAGGACCAAGACCTCTCTGTGCCACCCCAGGCGTATCTTGGTGTTCCCAGGGGGTTTCACACAGTGAGGCATCCCAAATCGGTATGCCCCAGGGATGAAGAGCAAAACTGGGAGAATCAAAGCGTTCTTCTTTGAGGTTTGGCAATGTTCCCGAGATTTGGTATTGTAGTGTGCATGACCTGGGGATTTCTCATAATGGGCTGTCCACCAGTCACTTTGACAGAAGGGGTCTAGTGCACTCCCTCTGTAGGCTACATGAATCCTAAGGGACCTAATCTTAGAACTGTGTGAAAATAGCACTGCAGGAAAGAATTTCCATATCCCAAATTTCCACTTTCATATTTTTTTGTCTGGACTGTTCCGCAAAAGACAAATGTTATCTTTACTGGTTTCTCCTAGCAGATCGGGGTGCCCCACAAACATGGACCCAGGTTTTGGTTCACTTCAAAATAGGCCTAAATTAAAATTACTTGAGGTCCTTTTAAATAACCAACCCCAGGCCATTGAATATTGAAAAACCTTATCTGCAGCCTCAATTCCTGCTGTGCCCTGCTGCAATCGGTGCTTTCCTCTCTGCGTGATCTTAGCTGCACCCACCAATGATCAACAGGGGCGCACTCATGTGTTGCACCCACAAGGGGCCTCTGCAGCCCATGGGACTGGCATTTACGTTTTTTTTATTCATGTTGCCTGGACAGTGACTTTCATGCCTAGGAAGTCCACAATCTGGCATGAAGCTCGGTCACCCACAGAAGGCTTTAAAGTGCATCAATCACTGGTCGTTCCAGCCCTGGAGACCCCACGGGCGGCTGAGTTTGCCTGGGACGCCGGAATTCCCCACTGTGGCTGTGCGTGCTCCTGCAACCAACTGATCTGAATGGGAGGGGGTTTGCACTCTGTGGGGAAACAGAGGATCAGGCCTATGCCGACAGTCAGTCTAAAACAGTTTTATGCTGTGTTTTTAGTATGCCATGAAATAAAGCACTGATTGGATGAAAGCCCACAAATGTGCTGTTAAAACGGTGGAAAGGTGTGTGGTGTGGGCAATCTGGGGGTTTTACACAGCGGCGCATGTAAAAGGACCAATCACCGGGATGGTCAAAATCCTGGTGATTGGTCCACTTTAAACAAATGTTTGACCACACCTGTAAAAGAAGCAGATCTCTGATAAGAGATCTAAAGAAATTAGTGAAATCCCAGACATCCCCTGCCCCCCGCTTCATTCTAAGGAGTCTGAACATCATATTTCATAGCTGTCACTGATTCCATTTATGACCGGCCTCCCTGTCAAAACTGGGTATTTCAGCTGGGGTGATGACCGCAGTCCTTGCTGTGTTTTGCTTGTACATATGTTATTCAATTGAATCGTCACTGGATAGCTGATCATTTAACGTTTATTTAATTATTTTATTTAACGAGAACCTATACTCCCTGGCCAGGTACAGCAACATCTTTTCCTGGGGCGGGAGTGTATTTAGTACAACTGTCCCTGTTCTTGGTCGCCCACTGTTGCAGAATCCAGCTGCTCAGTGCAGCTCTGGGCAATGTTGTAGGGTACCGGGGGTTTTACTACAGGAACAGAGGTGTATTTGGCTGCTGGCTGTCTTGCTATACAGGTATAATCTGTTAGATCGGATCTGGTTGGCAGCATCCTCTATCTGCCTGTAACCATCGTCTGGTGTGAATGGGAGTGTTAGCAAAGATGAGCTGCCATATTCCTCAGCTCTCACATTTGTCATTGAAATCCTCCAACATGCTCTTGGCTTTAGAGGGCACTGTAAGGTAAGGTTGATGTGTATCTGTTGGGCATTGCTGTCTTAGCCCAGCTCTCCTTTTACATTGGGTGTTGGTTGATGTTCTATAACGTGACCTGCATAGCTTCCTCCTGTTCCATGGTGCAGTACATCGAGAGGACAGATGTGTATGACAATAATGCATTTATGGCCCCACTCCTTTATTTTGCTACCTTAAAAAAAAAAAAAAAAAAAAAAAACACAAATCCGCTTGAACAAGAATAGCTTGTAACTATTGGATACATTTTTGCAGGGAAAAATACTAGAGGATTTGGATTTCCAATCAGAAGTAATGGTGGCAGAGAGGGCGTTGTGGCTAATGTTATGTACCTTATCAGGCCATGAAAGAGGAAGTGGTATGGAACTGAATGTTTTAGCCAAACTGTACACTTGTCTTAAAGTGGTCCAACACCCTAAATAGATGCCTCTATTGGACATTGGATTGCTTTAGAGCTGACTTCCAGTCAAATGTTACTTTAGGTCTGAAGGATGGTGTATATAATTCTGTATCATGGGGGAGAGGATGTGCAGCTGCAGCCTTTCAGTATTCCACTAAACTTAAAGTGGAAGTCCCAGTGAAATAATGACCATTTTTTTTACTTCTAAACCCCCACACTTTCAGAATCGGTGAGCCCTGCATTAGAGGAATACCCTTTCCCCTTTGGAGCAGTATCCTAATAAACTAGCTCAAGTACATGCCCTTTACATATGATTGCTTTATGTTGTTGCCTGTCTGAGAAAAAAATTGCATTGGAAGAATTAAATTTGCCAGCTCCCTAAATATTTGGTAATTATTTGAGTCAGTAATACTCGGCTAATTCTGGCCTCCCACACTGGTCAGATCAGCGAAGAGCTCTATAGAGCAGCAGAATCGTGCTTTGGGGGAGTATATAGCACAGGGCTTGGGCTTCCCATAGTAATGCACACTGTGAGGCATCCCAAATCCCTAGGGACCATTCTAAGAGTGGTGAAAATCTAGACTCTCTAGAATCTAGAATCACAGACATCTGTGTGTGTCGCTCATTCTATTACCCAGCATATGGAGACTTGTCAGTGGAATACCCAGGCTACGTCCACCCATCAGCGGCGTGTAGCTCACTGGTTCACAAACGGGGCTGCGGAAGGATGTTTGTCGAAGCAGGGGTGACGGTAAGGAGTCTACTGTCCCCATCCCCCGGCACTGTGTGATGGTCTTTGGATAAGTAGAAGTAGGTGAGGCACATTTTCTGTGTGTGAGCTGCTCAAAGCTTTTGCAGCAGCTTGACACCATGGTGAGTAACATGTCACAACTCCTGGTATTTCTAGGAAACTGTGGACGTGGTCCCAAAATGTTATGCCCAGGAGGTGGGAGGTATTTTCATTAAAACTCGGCTTTAGAACAGAGTTCCAGCATCTGCTAAGCAGGTCCGTATCCCCTCATGCAGAGGCAGATATGGATGACTGGTGCCCCCATCCAAACCTGACAACGTGATAGACAAAAATGTAGAAATAAAAGTGGAGGTTTATCCTCCATTAAACTGTTCCACCACCCATTTCACCTCCTGTTTGCTGAGGCATTTGACCAAGTCTAGAACCCCGTATGACTATCTTTAAATGATGCCAATTTCCTAGGTGGGAGTGAAATCCAAGTCTGGGTATCGTCAATGGCCGAGGGTTTCTAGCCTGTCGGTATGTTGCAGTGGAGTTGCCTGTGGAATTTGTTTGCGCTTCATGCACTGTCTGAAGGGGAATGAATGTATCTTGTGACTGTCTTTTACTGAGTGACACGTTTAGAGAATAAAGTCAGTAGTTAGATTTTCCAAGGCGGTATTGTGTAGGACAAACAACTTCAAAGCTGAATGGGTAAACATCTATCTTCTATAATGTGGATCAGCAGTTGGTATAATTCATCTATATAAGATCCTTCTACTGACTTTGGCTATTACATTTGTTCTGCTCTTTATCTGCACACTTCATAATGTGCATCCTGGAATTCCAGTTAGTCTTATCAGCATAAAAGGGGAGGGGGGGCTTCTGTGTATTGCCTGCAAACCATTTGTTTATCTGTGGGCTGCCACTTGAATTGTAAGTGGCTGGTGTTATTATGGGGCCTCATCAGGTCGCTTAAAAGGGAATGATTGCTTTATGATGTAGTAGAATGTAAAGTATCCAAACAAAAGATCCTAGGTAATAAACTGGCCTTTTCAGCTATATATAGATATATTAGCCTGAAATCTATGGGCATCTGCATGCCCCGAGCAGCCTTGGTCAAGCTAGGTTAGCATAAGGTCCTGCAACCCTCCTGTATATGTAGAAAGATTGACTCCTCGGCCTTGTGATGGCCAATCCTTTTACAAACTCGGTTTATGAGCAGTGGAAATGGAGGAAGGTTTTCCCACCCTATGTAGCCTTTTTGGTTTCTAAAGAACAGCTGTAGGCTATAGTTGCCCTATTGCAAGATTACTAATGGCTGAAAGCGGACGAGCAGCGATCCCTGGCTACTTGGAATGTTAACCACCAATGCAAAAAGTGGTAAAATCTGTGTATATATCTATATATCTATATATCTCTTATTCACATGCGGCCAAATGGGATGGTTTTGTACTCATAGGTTCACAGTGCGGTGCACTCGGCTAAAGCAATCTTTCAGGTAGCTAAATGTATTTGGCACATAGCAACATGTTCATACTTGTGCTTGGCTTTTAAAGAGTACAATTATGTTATACATTCCTGGTAAACTGTTACCAGCTCATAAGAGATGACATCTGGGCAGGAAAAAACACAAAAATTAATGAAAGATACTTATTTTAACCCTCTGGACAAGTCTTGCACGGTTTTTTAAAGCAAACCTACACCAAAATAAGTGTCCTAAAAGCTCCTCTCCCATAATCTCGCCCCAGCTCCACTTTTTAGATAAACAAGCTTTTGTGGCATGTATAAAGGTGAGCTGGTTGGTGGGAGGTCAAAAAAGAAGCCAGTGGAAATGTCTTGGAAGGCCTAATTTGACAGAGTATATTAATTGATTTAGAAAATAAAGTGGAAATGATTGCTGTGTACATGCATCGTTGTACCGAGAAGAGGTGAGATTTTTTTGGGGGGACACACAGCGGGGTATTGTTTTTGGTTTGGGCAGCTTTAATGATGGAGGACTAGCCACGTTTTTTCTGGCAGCCGTTAGATTGCATGCACAGCTCAGTTCATGCTTGCATCCCTGCAAGTGGGGGTGAATAACAATGCTTTGGAAGGACCAAAAGCAAGTGATAAGTGGTCAGACGTGTGCTGCTGCCCTGGAGACTGCGGGTTTCCCAGTTTCAGGAACATTTGTAATTATGTGGAAAATGTCTGAACTGTAACAGATGCTAGACCACCACAGTCAGAAGACACTTCCTGTTTGCAGCCTGCCTGATTCTCCATGAGCCGCCATCTTGGATATTTAAAGGCTCATAACATGCAGTAGATGAAGGTAGGATAATTTTAATGTGGGCAATCTGTATGTACAGGGTGTGGGAAACGCATAAGATGGGCTCTATCTCGAGTTGAAGGTCTGCTTTAATCAGACCTGGGCATTGTAAGGCCCCAGGGCCACATACGCCTCTGACCGGCCCACAACCAGCATTCTCTGTAAGGTGCACGCTGCTGACGCCCGCCCACTGTCCGTGCTGTCTTGCCAGAAAAGCTAGTGCCGGGTTTGAACAGCACTTTTGCCCCTCTGTAGTGAGTCTAATGTATCGGGGGCGTGTGTGGATTAGAGCCTGCTGCCCTATTGGACGGCTCCCTCCTGCAGGTTTGGCTGTGGGCGGAGTTTCTCTTCTCGCCGTTGGTCTGTACTGTGTGGCATGTGTCAGTCACTGCGGAGCTGACACCGGAGATGGAGCTACTCCAGCCACTTGTCTGTGCCTCACGTTGCAGGCTGCTGGCTCTTGTAGTCAACACCAAATGTGTTATATGCCGTACGCAGCGCCTGATGGTGCACTGGCTCTTGTAGTCCATTTCTGGACCAATGCCTTTGGAGGGTGGGGGGACCATGCTGCAAGGTGGGAAGGGTGTCACACAGCCTTTTATCCAAGACCGGCCACTTGCTTCCCCCCCGGCATCCCAAATCATTACTTAGTAGCAACTTGACAAATGGTGGACTCCTCCTTTTAAAGTGGAAATGAACCCAGAGCGGCCACTGGTCTTCCAGCTGGGCGTCCCAGATCGGGGCTTTTTGTGAGGGAATCCACAATTTTTCACATTGCTACTGAGTAAAAAATGAGCAGCGCTGCTACTTTAATAATAATGTAAAGGAGGGGGTTATTCCATCCTAACCTGATTTGGTTGTGATGTTTTAAAGCAGACCAAGACCCATGTAACCCAGCCCTTTGGAGTGTGATGGAATCCAGGGCTGGGTTACAGGTGGCATGCCTCTGGGGCGTCCCAACTTGGGATGCCCTGCTGTGTGAGACCTCACTGGACACAAAATGTGGTTTATGTAATAAATTACATTTTATTTTATTTTTTTTTTTTTGTAAGGCAACCTCACTTTCATTAACTATAACATATACTCGTACCAGCTTGTCAAAACAATGCTGTTTACTGCTTTTTATAAAGAAATACAATTAATATTATGCAGAATTGAGTTCAGCATTTTGGCCCGGCCCTCCACAATATTTTTAGTTTCTCATGTGGCCCCATGAGAAAATAATTGCCCACCCCTGGCTTTAATGGTGATATGTCCAAGCTAACAGGAAGCTTTTCACCACTTTCTTGAATGGTGCTTCAGTTCCATGTGACTATGCAACTCATCGGCCTATATTGATCCAGGCAGCATAATAGCAATGTACTGTTTGTTTGTTTTTTCACACTGGAATCCTACATTGTGGTTTTCAGGAAATGAGACATGCTTGGTATGATTGGGATGTAAATATTGATTGTGTTTTTTGTAGCATAGAAAAATCTATTGGATAATAGGCAGTCTGCATGGACTGGTCCTTTAATTGTACAAGATTTTGTTTATGCTGGAGTTGGTAAATTTTTAGCCAAAGCTAGCCCCGGTTCTGACTGTACAGCCCTGCTACTGAGGGCATTCAAGTTCAAAGTGAATGTAGATGTAAAAATGGCGAGTTGATGCTGTTAGTGTGTGTGGGGGGGGGGGTTGAGTACTCTTGTAGGAGATGAAAGGTGCAGATACTCTGGGGCTTCTGATCTCTGGTGTTTTAAGTCTTATTATTATGTATTGGCTAGTTTCTATTTGCATAGACTGTAGAGTGGACTGGTTGTAGAAGTGCCTCTGTCTTTTTGCTTACTTTAATTAGCAGCTTTTAGAGTCATTTATGATTCCTCTTGTTAGATATGTTCATTTTTAGGGGTATCCTGCAATGAATCACCAACTGATGTAGCTCAAAATTGTGCATCTGTGCTTGAGCTTTAGTGCCTTTAGCAGGTTTTTTTTTTTTTTTTGGGGGGGGGTGGGGAGACACGCAAGTCCTTTTGAATGATAAAGAGTAACACCCGGGACTGTTACTACCCGGAGTGTTAATCCTCTCAGGTTGGGCAGCCTGAATTGTGTATCAAACCCCCCCCCCCCCCGGATTGCAAGGAAAACTCACAATTCTGGCATTCCCACAACCCAGATGTAGGCGTCCTCGTCTCCATTTAGCTCTGCTAGCTGCTGTGATGTCACAAATGCCTGGCGCAGGTATTTGCCTGGCGCAGGACCGCAACCGTGTAGATGGAACATGGCAAGGTGAGTTAGTTCGCCGACTCCATGACTGGCCAAGATTCCTTTATTATTTGTGGAACTTGCAGTGGTGTCGGTGTGCTATTGTTATAGGAGATCCCTGCAGACACACCATTGAAGTCTGCTGAATTATTCTTCCAATAGGGTATGAACACATGTTGTGTCCCAGGTTTTTGGTATGCTTTAAGGACTTCGTGGAAATCCTTTTACGGTTTTCCTTTGGCAAGCATATTGCAATAGTAAAGGTGGCTGTTCTTTCTGGACCCTTATGTTTCTCATATGACTGGATGTTCACAAGGCTTATCGCCTTCCACAGAGCAGTATAAAGTAGGCAAGCTCTGATGTTTGCCTTTCAAGCAGATTTACATATCCTAAAAGTATTGTAATGTGTTGATTGCTCAGCTCAGTGATCTGTGGACATGTAAGCCGCACCTCAGCCTGATTACACAACGTACATTCATCTCATTCTTGCACACTTCTCTGCACAGTGCCGCCACGCCCTGCTGCCTCATTGCTGATTGTGGTTTTTCCTGAGACAGAAACTGTCACCATGTGTTTTTGTGTTTACATCAGACGTCAAGTCACTTTTTAATGTTTAACTATGGACATTGGATGACCAAGTAAAGCAGACCAAACCAGGGGGGTGAAGAAATCGTGTGTAGGAATGGCCCTTTGTGTCAAACCTCTGGGAGTATTCTTACTCTTTTTGTGAGGATTTTGGTTTTCTTATTTTCCTGTTCTTATTATGGAAAATGGTCTACAGTTTGTTTTCGAGCACATGGTATTAAACCTGTGGTTTTGCTTTCTAATGATCTGATTGGCTAAAGAGTCAGGAAGTCCGATATGTACTTGTATGTTGCTAATATAAACACCTTTTGTTTATAACGGAGTTGAAAACCGATAAAGAGAAATTATTTCAGCACCTTAAGGACATCATTAAGACACACAATAATAGAAACTTTTAAAAATGCCATCAAAAGTGGAATTTCACTTGCTTGGTTGCTTCCCTGCATCTGATGCGCAAGCCCTTGCTGGCCATTTAAATGCTTGTGTTGGGTACATGCATCAGCCACTGGAACCCAGTGAGACCTCAGACCCATGCATGCCTTGTGGGGTTGCAGCATTTGGAAATCTATTGGGAGACCTGGGGGATTTGCACAGAATTCAGAGCATGTTCTAAAAGCATCCAGGGCCAGAACTGAG
Source organism: Gastrophryne carolinensis (assembly GCA_027917425.1). Lineage (NCBI taxonomy): Eukaryota > Metazoa > Chordata > Amphibia > Anura > Microhylidae > Gastrophryne > Gastrophryne carolinensis. The sequence goes on from CM051244.1 coordinate 69,506,045, forward strand.
GAGTTTTGGATCTGTTATTGAGTAAAACAATGCTTAATCATACCTAAACCTCTGAAAGGTTTAGAAGTACAAGTAGGGTCCAAACAAATACCTCACTGTCTGCATGTTTTATGGTTTTAGGTGTCCAACTCTGATGAATTATTGCCTTCTTTTTTTTCCAAAGCTGTGCTACTTTAATGTGGTACAAAAGCCTCAGTCTCCATGGCCACATGCGCTCTTTATGTATTGGATGGTTTTATCGACTCTGGAAGAGTTCGACTGGGTGACTATCCGAAGTCTCATACCACTCCTGCACCAGTAAGGTGTTTTTTTGTTTTTTTTGTTTTTTTTTTTTTTGGGAATGTCTCTGGACACAGTTCAGGTCAAGGTGTTTCTGTCAGAGCAGAAGGCCCTGCTGATTCGGAGGCAGTCCCTACTGGCTTGGCAGCAGCCGACTATTCCACTAGGGGATGAGACTAGTAGGCCTTATGGTGGCCTGCTTCGAAGCAGTGCCCTTTGCCCAGTTTCACATGAGGCCTCTTCAGTTAAATCTGTTAAGGGATCGGGCCCTGCAATCTCTGGATTAGTCATTTGTTCTGACTCCCTCAGCCAGGCAATCTCTCCTGTGGTGGTTGGATCCTCTACACCTATCAGTAGGCAGGTCCTTTCTGACACCTCAGTGGCAAATCGTTTCCACGGATGCCAGTCTTACAGGCTGGGGGGGGCATCTGGCAGACCCAGAAGATCCAGGGGCAGTGGGTTCCGAAGGAGAATCGGCTTCCCATAAATATCTTGGAGTTAAGAGCAGTCTGGCTAGTGCTTCAGTATCTGACCCCCCAGGTTAAAGGGGCAGGCTGTCCAGGTCCAGTCAGACAATCGGACGGCGGTAGCCTATATCAACCATCAGGGTGGTACTCTGATCAAGAGTGCCCTAAGGGAAGTAAGCCGGATTCTGGTTTGGGCAGAGGAGAATGTTCCCTGCATCTCGGCAGTTTACATCCCGGGGGTAGAGAACCAGGAGGCAGACTCCTTGAGCAGGGGGTCGCTGCGTCGGAGAATGGGCTCTCCGTCAGAAGATCTTTCAAGCTCTTTGCCTTCGCTGGGGTTGGCCAGAGGTGGATCTCTTTGCGTCCAGACACAATCGCAAACGGCCCAGGTTTATGTCTCTTTCGAGAGACCCTCTGGCCATAGCAACGGACGCTCTGACAACCCCATGGACAAGGTTCAATCTCCTGTATGCATTTCCCCCGCTCCCACTTCTGAGCCGTGTGCTAAGGAAGGTAGCTCAGGAGGGGGTACCAACCATCCTGGTGGCTCCTCGCTGGCCAAGGAGAAGCTGGTTTTCAGACCTAGTAAGGATGTCAGTAGATCATTGGTGCCTGTCAGACGATCCAGAGCTTCTCACATAGGGGACGCTTCGGCATCCGAATTTACAGATGCTGGCTTTGACGGCCTGGCTATTGAAACCTCGATCTTAGCAGAGAGGGGTTTATCGGCTAAGGTTATTCATACCATGATTCGGGCCCGGAAGAAGACATCTGCCAAGATTTACTACAGGGTCTGGCGGGCGTTCATTTCCTGGTGTGAGTCCAGGAAAATTTCATGCAGAAAATATTCGGTTGCTAGAATGGTAGAATTTTTGCAGGTTGGTTTAGAAATGGGTCTCCAGTTAAGCACCCTAAAGGGGCATGTTTCGGCTTTACCTATTTTCCAGTCTATCACTAGTAATAGACTCATTAGAACTTTTTTTCAGGGAGTCACTCATTTCCGACCAGCGCGCAAGCCTATTTTACCGGTGTGGGACTTGAATCTGGTGCTATCTGCTCTCCAGGGTGCTCCCTTTGAACCTATGATTGACACTCCATTGAGCATTTTGACACTCAAGGTGATATTCTTGGTGGCAATCACCTCTGTGCGGCGAGTTTCCGAATTAGCCGCCTTATGTATGAGGTCTCCTTATTTTGAGTTACACAGAGACAAGGTAGTGTTTCGGTTTAAACTTTTTTTTTTTTTATTTTTTTTTTACCTAAGGTTGTTTCTCCTTTTCATCTTAATGAGGAGGTAATTCTACCTTCTTTATGCCCAGTTCCGGCTAATGCTAAGGAAAGGGCACTTCATTCTTTGGATGTAGTCAGAGCCATAAGATATTACATGGTGGCTACAGAATCCTTCCGGTAGTCCGATTTCCTTTTTGTTATACCGGAAGAACCGAGAAAGGGGCTTCCCCCAGCTAAATCGACTGTCAGTAAGTGGATTAGGCAGGCAGTGGAAAGAGCCTAAGGAAGCTAAGGGAAAGGAACCCCCTTTTCGGGTCACGGCCCATTCCACTAGGGCCATTGGTGCTTCTTGGGCTTTTCAGCATCAGGCTTCGGTGGAGCAGGTTTGTAAAGCTGCTACCTGGTCTTCGGTGCATACATTTACCAAATTTTACAAGGTAGATGTTGGGGCCTCAGCTGACGCTGTGGTTGGTCGAAAAATTCTTCATTTGGTAGTGAAATGAACTACCTGCTGTTCTGCGCTGGGGATCCCGCTCATAGATGGCACTGCTTTTGGAGATATCAAGTGTAAGGAGTGTCTGGAATGGATTGGAAGAAAAAACGAGATTCTGTGCGAACTCGCCTGTAGAATTTGTTTTTTCTGGGGATCCATTCCAGACCCTCCGGCCCACCCTTTTTTTTGGGTCATGATCTATCTTTTGATTTTTTTTTTTTTTTTTTTTTATGGGGTTTAGTCCATTTATTATTTCATTGGCATTAAAAAGAAAAAAAGGGTGTATATTGAGAGAATTGTAGTGGAGTTCGGTATGAGGTAACATTGTCTCCTATAAGGGGGCCTGCCTCTGGTTTATGTTTTACTGCTTTTTAAGTACTTATGGGCCGGGAGGGGCCACACCTTTTGTCTTGCAATCACACCCTTCGGGCAAGGAAGTAAGGAGGGTCTGGAATGGATCCCCCAGAAAAACCAATTCTACAGGTGAGTTCTCACAGAACTGTGTTTTTCCGCTGCTTTAATGAGATACACGGGTTAAGGGCTAGCACCCACAGTTTCTCTAGAAGATCCCTCCCAAGCCCAAATCGGACATTAAAGCTGTCAAGATTCTGAGACTCTAAATTGTCCTATGGTCCTGGCAGATTCCTGGAAAATGAAGCAGCCAGCTACTTTATACCGATGGGCTATCTACAGACTCTACCCTAGAGGTCTGTAGGTCTATAATCCGGGCTTGGGTGTCTTTTTCCAGGGACTCTACCTCTGTTCAGTCCCAGGGGATAACTAGTCATGTTCCCACCTAATCCCTTTCCCCTATTGGTAGCCACTTAGTCGGTAGATAGTGAGGGCTTATCTTCCTCAGATGAAGATTCCCATTAATATAAACTTTAGTGGAGGATCTGATGTCGAGACTGACCCCAAAAGTTCAAGCAATAAGTTTTCGGAAGAAACCTCTTTACTTCTGGATGACGTTTATGATACTATGCATATTCACACTGACTAAAAGCCTTTACCTGCCCAAGATTCTTTATACCGTAAATTATTAAAGGAAGGTAAAGCTTTTCCATTTCATTCTGCCCTCCTTGTTATGAAAAAGGAGTGGCAGTTTCCAGAGTTTTTTTTTTTTTTTTTTTTTTTTTTTTTTTTTTTACTAGTTCCTTGAAGAGGATGTAATGAGTCTAATCTTTGGACCAAGTTTCCTAAAACTGATGCCTCCCTGGCTCAGGTGTCATGATCCACTGACCTGAGTTTTGAGGATCATTACAATATCCTATGGATCGTCACACAGAAGGAATCCCGAAGCCTTTGCCTTTAGCCACACAATCTGAAGCCATAATGGGTTTAAACACCTTAAGGCCTGGTCGATGTATACATCAATCCTGCAAGTTGGACCCTTCTGGAGACAGCCAAATTCTTTAGTAATCACCGCGGATGTTGGGGGTGGGGAGCACACCAAGACTCCTGCCACATACATGGGATCTGGTCCACAGTATTGAGCCAAAGATCATACAATATGTTCTCAAAGAATCAGCAGTAGATGCCCTGGCCCAACATGGGGATTTTAACTCGCCTATGCATTCATTCCACCTCCAGATCTTGCAGGTGCTTTGCAAGATAGCATTGGAACAAATCCAGGTTATATTAATGGCACCAGCTTGGGCAAGAAGAAGCTGGTTCACTATTCTAACAGCAGTGGCACAAGAAGACCTGTGGAAACTACCTCTGGTTCCATACCTACTAACTCTGTCTGGAATGATCAGCCTGGATCCTGAATGAACTATATTAAAGAAAAGGGGTTTCTCTAACAAAGTCATGGCAATCCTAGAATCAAGGAAAATGAAAAATCTACGCTAACATATGGAAGCATTTGAATTCATTCTGTGACTCAGACCGTTTGGGAAGAGTCACAATTGCAACGGTACTTGAATTCCTACAAGAGAGCTTTGAACAGAGGTTAGCAGTAAGTACCCTAAAAACCCAGGCCCGGCCTTATCGGTCTTCCTAGACCAAAGACTACGGAACCACTGTTTGGTCAACAGATTTATTCTAAGTATACAGCACGTCCTGTTCCAGAAGATATTCCTTACACTTGGGTTATACATCCAGTAGATGGCGCTGGACTGCAGAGACAGAAAAATGGCTCCTCCTCGGCCTCATATATACCAGGGACCTCCCACAAAATCCCCAGATCTTCTCTGCAGTCTGGGCTGCGATGACTAGGCTCTTTCTACTTGCAGGTGAGCGGGGCTATTGGCCTGCGGCCCTGTAGGACTATTCCCACCAGTTTCCTTTTCTTGCCTCCTAGCTTAGGCTGCACTGGTTCGGGTGAAGGTAGGCAGCACTGCTAGGTGCTAAGGAGCGCTGCTCCAACTGCAGTCCCCCACCAAAGGGTAGGAGGTACAGGCCCATGGTGAGCCTTATGGGATGCCCCTCCCGCATCTTATGCCCCTCGCCCCCTGTTCCCACAGCGGGCTCCCTTAGGAGGCTGGTTTTCCTTGCTCTCCATGGTAGATCTGGGGAGGGGGGGTGCGTGTCTTTATATGTATATAACATTCGTTTATATGATCCCTTTTTGAATTGGTTGCACTGTTTTCCTCTGCCGCACGCTTGTACACCACGGATGCCAGTCTGACAGGTTTGGGGGGGGGGGGGGATTCTGGAAGTCCCTGAAATTCCAGGGTCAGTGGGGCCCTCAGGAGGCCCATGCCCCTATCAACATTCTGGAATTGAGGGCGATCAGGTTGGTTCTCGCCCATTTAACCCCACACCTGAGGGGTTGGGCTGTTCAGGTCTGCTCGGACAACCAGACGGCGGTTGCCTACATCAATCATCAGGGAGGGACCCGGAGCAAGCGGGCCCTCAAGGAAGTGTCCCTGATACTGTCTTGGGCGGAGGAGAGTGTTCCTGCATCTCAGCTGTGTACATACCGGGGGTGGAGAATCTGGAGGCAGACTCTCTGAGCAGGGGGACCTCTTGTCTGGGAGAATGGTCCCTCAGCAGCAGGGGGTTTCGCTCCCTGTGCCACCGCTGGAGTCAGCCGGATGTGGATCTGTTTGCAACCCGTCACAAGCTTCCAGTCTGTCTCTCTGTCCCAGGATCCTCTGGCCTTGGGCACGGATGCCCTGGCAATGCCTTTGACGAGGTTCCAGCTACTGTATGTTTTTTTTTTTTTCCCCCATTTCTCCTGCTGGGCAGGGTGCTGCGCAAGATAGTTCAGGAAGGGGTGCCAGCCATCCTGGTGGCCCCCTGTTGGCCAAGATGAGTGTGGTTCGCAGACATCGTGCAGTTGACAGTAGATCAGTACGCCCTACCCCGGGTTCCAGATCTGCTCACTCAGGGACACCTACACCACCCCAATTTACAAACGCTGGCTTTGACGGCCTGGCTGTTGAAACCTCCATCTTGAGTGAAAAAGGGCTGCCTGCCTCGGTTGTAAACACCATGATCGGGGCTAGGAAAAGGTCCTTCTTCCATCTACTACAGGGTTTGGTGTACTTGCATTGACTGGTGTGAGTCTAACTCTTTCCTGTCGTGTGTTTTCTATTCCTAGGATTCTGGAGTTTCTCCAACGTGGTTTGGATATGGGTCTTTAGCTCAGTACTCTGAAAGGCCATGTGTCTGCTTTGGCAATTTTTTTCCAAAGATTCTTTGCTCAGCATCCCCTGGTCAAGACCTTTTTCCAGGGGATTACTCGCGTGCGTCCCCCATGTAAGCCTATGTTACCAGTCTGGGACTTGAACTTGGTCTTATCTGCCCTGCAGGGGTCTCCCTTTGAGCCCTTGCAAGGGGCTCCTTTGTCCATTCTCACGCTTAAGGTGGTCTTTTTGGTGGCTATAACTTCTGTTAGGCATGTTTCTGAATTGGTGGCACTTTCCATCAAGCCTCCTTATTTTGAGACACCAGGACAAGGTGGTTCGCTTTAAGCCAGATTTTCTGCCTAAGGTTGTTTTTGCTTTTCATCGCAATCAGGACATTGTTTTGCCTTCCTTCTGTCCTAATCCTAGTAACCCTAAGGAGAGGGTTTTACATTCTTTGGACGTAGTCAGAACTCTGAAGTTCTATTTGGTGGCTACTGAATCCTTCAGGAAGACTGAGAAAGGTCTGGCTCCAGCTAAGTCCACTATCAGCAAGTGGATACTCAGGCCTACTCTGCTAAGGGGAAGGAGCCTTCCTTCCGCCGTACTGCTCATTCTACTTGTGCTATTGGTGCCTCTTGGGCTTTTCAGCACCAAGCTTCTGTTGAACAAGTTTGCAAGGCCGCAACTTGGTCTTCTGTTCATACCTTTTCCAAGTTTTACAAGGTTGATGTTAGGGCCTCAGCTGATGCTGCTTTTGGCCACAAGGTTCTGCAGGCGGCAGTGGTCTGACCTGTCTGTTACTTTTGGGGATCCCACCCTACCTTATGGACACTGCTATTGGATGTCCCAAGTGTAAGGAATATCTTCTGGAACAGGACGTGCTGTATACTTAGAATAATTCAAATCTGTGATTACTCACCTGTAGAATTGGTATTATGAGTATACAGCATGTCCTGTTCCACCCCACCTTTGTTATTATCTTTAGTTACCTCTTTATGGTGGTTATGTTAAAAATTTGATATATTGGTTATAGTTCTCCTGGTCTCATTTTAACTGCTTTTCAATACTGGGGATTTTGTGGGAGGTCCCTGGTATATATGGGGTCGGGAGGAGACACTTTTTTCTGTCTCTGCAGTCCAGTGCCATCTACTGGATGTATAACCCAAGTGTAAGGAATATCTTCTGGAACAGGACGTGCTGTATACATATAATACCAATTCTACAGGTGAGTAATCACAGAATGGTGTTTTTTATTTCTATAGCTCGGAAGAAACATATACTTCGTAACCATCATCCTTCTTGGGACTTCTGGTCCTCAAAGGGTTGGCCAAACCTCCCTTTAAACCCCTAGATGAGGCTTCAGACAAGATCCTTCATCCAATCAATTTGGGACTTCGAGCCTTCACTTCAGCCAGGAGGGTTAGTGATTTAGACTAACTGTATAATTTGATGCAGGTTTTGACTAAGGTTTCTTACCAAAATGATATGGAAACTGCTCCCCTATGGTTCTTGCTTTAAACTAAGAGCAAAGAATAACCTCCATTACACGGATTTTCCTACATCCTATCAGTAGATTCCAGGCTTTGTTTAATATAGTATCCACCCATTTTATTTGGCTTCCATCAAAGCAAAGGGGACTGTTCTTAACATATTGTATGTTCTTTGGCAAGTCGTTTTTACTTTGTAGAGCTAGCACTGCAGGCACCATTTATGTTAAAAATACACAAACTGCATTTTATTGTCCTGAATGCTAGTTAAAATACAGTGTACACATGCAATAGATATTTCTCTAATTCAGCCATGCATGCTCCCATGGACGGCCTTTGAGTGGCTGGGCGCAGGCATAGCGTGCTGGGGATGCGGCTAGCCGGATGCACCTCATCACACTGACACTTTTGAGGGAGCCGATCGTCTTTCTCAAAGTGCTGCATGGCTTTTGCGGTGGAAAAACCTGCAGCGTCTGCCTTTTTTTTTTTTTTTTGGGGGGGGGGGGGCTCTATGAGAGAGTGAGACATGACGGATGGTGGCATACGGCTCTTGTTCTTTGAAAATGCCAGTACCAGCATTTACATTACATACGAAGTTCACACAGTGCAGACATGCATGGGTAGTTTCCAGCCTTTCCAGATTCGGTCCTTACAGAAGATTTGCTGAGATACCCAAGAAATAGGAATATCAAATGGCCTTTCCAGCCCAATTGGTCAGAAGCTGGTGGCTTCCACTTCAGTAGCTAAAGCAGGAAAAAAAAGTCAAAAAAATAAAAATCAAAAAGATCCCAGGACCAGCCACTGACTTCCTCCCTGTGCCATCGAGGACATCAGTTTGGCACACAATAGAAACTTTTAAAAATGCCATTGAAATTTCATACTTGGTTGCTCATCTGTGCCCTTGCTGGCCATTCACAAATGCATGCATTGGGTACATGCATCAGCGGCTGGAACCCAGTGAGGCCCCAGACCCGTGCATGCATTGTCGGATTGCCGCACTGGGAAATATACCAGGAGACCCAGGGGATTTGCACAGAATTCAGAGAATAGTCTTAAAGCATCCAGGGCCAGGACTGAATGGTTGAGTAAAACCATACTTAATCATACCTAAACCTGTGTTTGGACCCTACTTACATGTCTAAACCTGTTTGATACCTCCCTGTCTGCATATCTTATGGTTTTAGGTTTCCAGCTCTGATAAAGGATTGCCTTCTGCTTTTTCAAAAGCTGTGCTAAAGACCAGTACTTGGGTAGCAGTGAGCTTCTTTAACGTGGCACAAAATCCTTCCTGGATCCCCATGCCCATTATTATATATAATATAATCCGAGATTTGATTGTTTCAAGAATGCTGGCTGCAATCCCAATGCAAAACTCGCCTACTTCTGGGCTCCCTCGCCAATGCATATATCGGACAGATTCCTCTTTGGGTCTGTGTCTGTCTCTAGCATTTCATATAGACTGGGGATGCGGAAGCTTTTGCTCCTGATTGCCCTAAACAGAGCAGTTTGCTGAAAAATGTGCTCGGGAAGTGGCTCTGATTGGAGGAGAGTCTGCTCATGCGCTGTAGGACCAGGAAAAAGTTTGTATAGTCGATCTGGGAAGTTTCAGTTTTATGGGCGAACCGGGGGTTTCGCCTTTGCTCGTCATGCCTGAATGGCTGTTTCATCATGCCTATCTGAATGGCTGAGATGGGAGTGCATGACACAGGAGATGAGACAGAGCACGCATACTCCCCATTGTAAACAATGCGCCCAATGACCGTCACAGCAAGATGCGCTCAATGGGCGGGAGGCCATGCATGCTCCATTGGAACATGAAAAGGTGAGTTTTTATGGGTGAACTGGGGGGGGGGGTTCAGTTCGGGAAGGCCCCGGGGAGAAGCCAGTGGCCAGGCCTGAAATCTTTTAGATTCCAGGCTGGCCACTGCTGGGCTTTGTTTTGCTTTACTAGGATCTCTTACATTGGTCAAAAATGACTACAGGCCTGTTTACTTACCATCCCCTATATTGCCTGCCAATTAAAATGAAATGAGAACTCCTCTTTCCACAGTCCACTGTGCCTGGTGTTAGCTTGCACATTTTCTGCTCCGCTGGTGACCAGGCGTCCCTGCAGGTGCTGTCCACCCCAGTGAAGTTTGTAAGTGGGACAGAAGCTTGGGCTTGATCGTTATTTTGCCCAAATTTTTTATTTTTTTGGCTTTTCTTATACATTTTCAGTGGTGGATGGGCTAGGAAACGTGCTGTAAAGTCTTGTCTTGGAGGAGGCGGTAGCAGGGAAGCCTGGAGTGACCTCTGATAGTACCTGGGCTGTGGAAGGACCCAGAGATGCAGACACCGAAGTGCCCACCTAGCGGCAGCCGAGATGGACAATGAAATGGGAGGCAGGATGTCCCAAAATGTGGCCATTGATTTCACTAGGCAGGGTTCTTTTCCTAGCTTTGGCATTTTGGGCACAACTGGGAATATATAAGGCCTTAACTGCAAATACCGTTTGGTGTATATTTGTGACTTTAGCTGCTGCTCTGTGCTTTTTGGATTCGGTGCTATAGAAATGTCCAAGTGGTCTGCCAGCATTGGCACAGTTACACTTTTTTTTATTTATTTATTTTTTTTTATGATGGAAGAATACTTCTTTAATACATCAATTATCTAAAGTATTAAAATAAGTGAATATAATAAGTGAAGGTGTGGTGCTGGCAAGTTTCTTCTTGGGCAAAAAGCCATAGCAAGAACTTGTGAAGAGATGTATGTGCTTTAAAGTTGCATTACATAACTGAGCTGTGTTTGTGTTTTCTCCCCCCCCCCCCCCCTCCTATTTAAAGAGGCGCAAGCCAGGGGAGAGGAGTGTGAAAGAATGGTGAGTTTACAGGCGGTCTAGGAGAATGCACGTAGCAGGGAAACCCAAAGTGGATGCCCCAGGCAGAGGAACAAAACACGGCATCTTGAAAGTCAAAGGCTTTGCTACTTGTAAACCGGGTCAACACCCGTTTCTATGCGAACGAGTGTTGGTCCGGGTCCTGGCACATTCAAACAGACCCAGGGGGCATCCAGAATGCTGCAGCCCCCCCACCCCCGCACATCCCCCTCCAGAACCCCACAATTCTAATTTGTTCCTAGATCCCCTGGCCAGGAATGCAGCACTGGATTGGCAGCCGGTGGTCACGTGTTCATAATGGGAATCTAAGGGCCACCGTAGCTTAGCAAATTCTTACCCTGGTTGGATAATAAGAGGGCCTCTGTTATAGTTTTCACAGCGTCCTCTAGGACTGCTAGCCCTGGCTGAGCGGAGGACGTCTGACAATAGGTGCTGCTGTGGATCGCGGGTTGGGTGCTTGGTAAGCAGCAGTACCAAGGTAAGTATAGTGTTCTGGATCAGGCCCCGGGGATGCTTCCGGTCAGTAGAATGGCAGTGTCCTGAAGGTGTTCCTTCTAGATCGCTGGAGAAGGGGCACCTGGGGTTTTCGCTGCTGTGAAACACAAGAGGGGGGGGGGGGGGGTGATTGGCAGCAGCAAGGGAGCAGCGCCACTATTAAAGGGCACCGACCACAATTCAGCAACATGGGAGGTGGTGATTCTCGGGACTCGGTAAGTGTTCCTTACCCCAGGGTGGTTAATGGTGCAGGGGAGGGCGAAACCTAGGTCCCTAGTAAATGACCTTATGTTATTTCCTTTCAGACTAAGGAGGGAAAGAAACACGCCAAGCCTAAAGATCCTGAGGGAAATAAGGATGTTAAGGAGACTAAGAACCCCAAGGACAGGCTCCTACCTAGATCCTGCCAAAATTTCCAGATGCCCCTACCTGACAACTGGAACAATCAGTTATGTACACATCTCCAGGATGCGGTTATGCCTAATCTGGTTTCAGGTTTTTTTGGGGTGCCTGAAAGGGGGAATAGTTAGCACATTTGCATCTTACAAATCCAAGCTGGATAAATTGTTTTACCTGCCTTCTGGACGGTGGGTCAACCAGGATGATCCCAGGTTTTCCTCCCAGAGCAAGGGCATCGGATGAAAGAGTTACCAGAGTGGATGCTCCCTAGCCCAAGTCTTTTAAAAGATCTGACCTCCAGGGGAAGGGGAGGGGACACTATTTTAAGAACTATTCAGGAGGGTTACAGTCTGGAAAGAGCTTTCCTGTCCATTATTGAACTCTATCACAAGGCCGTGTTCGAACCGGTTCTGGGTCTCCAAAGGAGGGAAGTGGTGTACACTCATGTTTTCCTGGTTCAAAAACCTTTGGTTCAGTTGGAAAAACCAGAGTATGAATAGAGCAGGGAGAATGGGTACTACATCAGCGGGTGTTTGTGCAGATAGTGACTGGGTACTACATCAGCGGGTGTTTGCGCAGATAGTGACTCGGTGGGGGCAGCCAGATATAGATTTGTTTGCCAACAACCTGAACACCAAGTGCTGGAAGTATTTCTCCCTCAGGAGGGATCCAGTGGCTTGAATGCAACCGACGAGGAAAATTCAGCCTTTGTTATGCACCCCTCATCCCCCCCACCCCCCCCCCCCCCCACCCAAATCCTTTGCCTTTAGTCCTAAGGAAGATCAAACAAGAGCGAGCCAGGGTTCTCTTGCGCCACATTGGGTCCAGGTTTTCCCTCCTGACCTTAGATGCTCCATTGATTCTGCCAGAAATTCTAGATGTAATTTACCCAGCCCAATTCTCCATCCACCGGTCTGGACCCAGAATGGGGCTTACTAAGCAAAAAGGGGTTATCAGTTCTTTCCACCCTTTTGGAAAGCAGAAAGTTGGTGACATGAAAGATCTACTGTAAGGTATGGAAAAGATAACGATCCTTCACCTTGACTCGGTCCTTAAGGACAAAAGAGGTAGCTTCGGTTTTACCTTTGGGGCACCCTGTTCATGGGTGTCCCGTTGTGTGAAACCACCCAAGGTCACCCGAACAAACTCCCATCTTCCCGGTCCTACGACACATGCGCTGCTGCTCATCCAATCGGCGCACTCGGATCCACTCAAGCCCTTTTGTCCAGGAGCTCGTCTAATACGAGCACATCCGAGCACACTGGTGGTAGCATCTCATGCTATTCTCTAACGGGGAGCTTACCTGCGTGGGCACATGTCCCTCTAGAGAGATGGCGGGGATTTGGCTGCTGCTCGCGCATGTGGTGTTGGACTGGGAAAGAAGGTGCTATTAAGGGGGCGACCTGGGAGGGTTTCAAACAGCAGGACATCCAGATGCCCCGGGGGGGGGGATTGGTATAGATTCCTTCGCTGATCTCTGTGGGGTTTGGTCCACTTTGGCCCCGTCTATTAAATAACCCTACCTCCAGAAAGTTGGCCGACAGACTTCTTTTAAAACCATATCCTTTTATATTTACCTGAAATCTCCTCAAAATTTCACAGGAGGTTGCATTTCTGGCAGTAGAACAAGAAACGCAGATCAGGAGGACAGGTCCTTAGAGCTGCTAGATGCCAGAAAACTGGTTCTCCTTTACAAATTACAGCAGAATGGAGACAGGATCAGAGATGCTATAGCTCTGACCTATCAAGCAGTGGGTCCCCCACCCCCTTAGGTATTAGAGCCCATTCCACTAGGTTGTGTTGTCTTCTTGGGCTTATAATGGCGCCATATCTTTGGAGGAAATATGTAAGGCTGCCACCTGGTCTTCACCGCACACCTTCCTGAGACACTACAAGGTGGACTTGTGGAAGCACGACCAGCAGAATTTCAGAAAGATGGTTCTAGAGGCAGTCTGCCCACCCTGAGGTAGGGCGTGGTTTGTTCGCCTGCCTTCTGTAGGGAAAACCCCAGTTAGTCTTATCGTTAACTGTATTTGCAATAGTCCTCCAGGATGACCTCCTACACCCTTTCCCATTTTTTTAATATCCATTCTGTCTTGGTTGCACAAGTGTTACTACTTGCCTGTCTTGTTTCCCCTTCGGGTCTCAAATTATTCCTGTGTGATTGCCTAACACTGAGGGGAAGGGGCAGGTCTTTAATACTCTTGTGAGTTTTTGTTCCTGTTTAGTTTGTCCTGGAGGACTATTGCAAATACCGTTACCCGTAAGGCTAGGGTTTTCTCAGTAATGGTCATCCTGACAAGTTGCGAAGGACTGGGAAGACCTGCAATTGACCTCACTTGTCAAAAACATGAAATCCTTGACCCTTAAATTTGTTTTTACAACTGCACCCACTTGAATCTCTTGAATTGGTGCCTCTAGATATCTGCGGGCAGGTAGTGTGTTTTTTTTTTTTTTTTTCGGCAACATATCGGTAATGGCTATTACATCGCCAAGAAGGCAGTTTTTCATCTGAAGCCAGGCTTTCTAAAGGCGGTTTCAACTTTACATGTCCATCAAGTCCTCCTTGCATCCCCCGAAAAAGACGCTTGCACCTTTAAGGATGTGGTCAGGGCTGGTTTTACTTGGCCAGCACGAAGAATGTTAAAAAGCTTGATGCCCAGTTAAGTAGACCATTCATGAGAACATGCACTGTATGCTTTGGTACCCCAGCACCTCCTGTGACAATGGCTTTTGGCAAACAGACCGTTAAATAGGTGGTGCCACGTCACCTGACAAGCCACCATGGCCAGGACTGGACAGCTAAATTATACCAATGCATCATAGTAGCTAAATGCTACAGGGACTTGGCTTTTATATGCTTCTGATGAGTATCGCTCTGGGTGTTCGGCTATAAATGTTTTCAGACAGTGGCTGACCCCAGGGTGTGGACTCCTACGTATAACCTTGAGAAATAACTAAATTGTGGGCAGAAAACTGCTAAGCAAAAGGAGTAACTGGCAGGAGATTATGCAGTTCATTCTGATAGATTATGGACTTCCAGGAATGTCACACAGCAGCAACTAATTATGTCCTCATAACTGGGATGGGCCACACATTCTGGACTTCCATTGGTGTTGGAAGTAGATGAGTGACACCTTTCTTCTCTCCTGCAGCTTTTGACCAATATGGATTGTGTGTTCTCTTATAAAGCCATATTAAACTGTATTTAATGTGCCCCCCCAAAGCAATCAATGATGTAAGCCGTTTGCGAGGGCTTAAAGTGCTAGATCAGGCAAAGCCAATTGTTAGCCCATTGTGTCAGGCTACAACTTGCAATGTCCTAAATTGTTGTTCATTTGAAAATAGAAAAACAAATGGACAAGAAATTAAGGTTTCAAGTTTTACCTAATGATTTCTCTTCTGAAGCATGTGGGCGTGGCCTGGATGCTGTAATGCTGCAAAACTGTTAATGATGGGACTGGGAGAATGGGTGGGGAGGAGGGAGGGGGTTAGCTTGAATGACACTCACAGCTGCCATTCAAGCATGGAGGGGGCGTGGTTTGGTGCTCCACAGCAGGGCATCCCACACACTGTCTGAAACTGGTTGCACTGATTGGCTTAAGCAATCACTGCGCTTGATTTAGTATGCTCCATTCCACTCTGCTAGTCAAGAGCACTGCTAGCCGCATCCCACGATCAGCCTCTGGGCACCACAGCCAATGGGAGAGAGGTTTTTCTCCCTCTGATTGGCTGGCGTGTCTCGCCTACCATTGGCTGATGTGCCGGCGATGACGTCACTCCGCTTGTCCGGTGAACCCGGAAGTGGCCCACGCCGCAGCTTTCATGGGTTAAGTTTAATGATTTTCTATTTTCCTATAAGTTCATGTAGTATAAGTAATTCATCTATGCTATTTTCCTATAAGTTCATGTAGTATAAGTAATTCATCTATGACTAAGGACCAGGCGGCGTCTGAAATGCGCAAGTTTGCTGTTGAGATCTGATTACATGTTTTTAACCCTTTAACCGCCAGCCTACCTTGAGATTTTGTCACCCTTTGTTGCCAGACCATTTTGCACTATTTTGCGCTCCACATGTTCAACGGTGATTTTTGAAGGGATTTCCCAGTATTTCCCTGGAAAATTATATATTGTTTTTTTCAGTACAGTCTGGGCTTTAACATGAAGTGTCTTGTTTGTAAGATTGTCAGTGTTTTTTAAATATTTTTGTGGAAAATATGTTAAAAAAAAACAAAGAAACATTTTTTTACAATTTGTAGTGCATTTTCTTAATAAAACATGCAAGTTGTTCCAGAAAATCATATTGTGTGTAAAAGCCCTATTCTTCCCGATTGCAACAGTACCACATATGTATTGGTAGACATCCTTTCCTGCCCAGGAGACACGTAAAACTAAAAAGAGCGACTGAGCCAATTTTCAAAGAAAACACAACCATTTTGCTCTCCTTGCGGTTTTTCAACAAAAACACCACTTTTCAATTGAAATACCCCCCACAAACCATATGTTCCCTGAAAGTACATACCTCCAGGGTTCTAGGCATACCAGGCTTATGGTTGTAGCTGCAGCTTTCTGGGCGCAAGCCTTCCCGAAACTCACTGGTTGTACCGGATTTCCCTAAAAAAATAGCAAAAATGCAGAATTAAGACCAAATTTTCCTATAAAAAACCTGCGCTAACCAAAAAAAACAAACCAAATCTGAAACTGCAAGGTCCCCTGAACAGAACAATACCCAACATGCATAGCTACCTCCAAGGGTAGGGTTGCCAATTACCCCAAAGCAAAGCGTATGCATAACAGGCATTTCACTTAAAATTTGCTGCTCTGCAGACAAAGTGCGCACCTTGCGCTTTTTCAACCAAAACACCACTTTTCAATTAAAATACCCCCCCCAAACCATATGTTCTCTGAAAGTACATACCTCCAGGGTTCTAGGCGTACCAGGCTTATGGTTGTAGCTGCAGCTTTCTGGGCTCAAGCCTTCCCGAAACTCACTGGTTGTACCGGATTTCCCTAAAAAAATATCAAAAATGCAGAATTAAGACCAAATTTTCCTATAAAAAACCTGCGCTAACCAAAAAAAACAAACCAAATCTGAAACTGCAAGGTCCCCTGAACAGAACAATACCCAACATGCATAGCTACCTCCAAGGGTAGGGTTGCCAATTACCCCAAAGCAAAGTGTATGCATAACAGGCATTTCACTTGAAATTTACTGCTCTGCAGACAAAGTACGCACCTTGCGCTTTTTCAACCAAAACATCACTTTTCAATTAAAATACCCCCCACAAACCATCTGAAAGTACATACCTCAAGGGTTCTAGATGTACCAGGCTTGTTGTTGTTGTAGTACATCTCATAGTAATGAGATCCATTCACAAAAAACGGAGATCTCAGGTAGATCTCCGTTTGTTGTCAATGAATCCCATTACTATTAGATTCAAACATAAAAAAAATTGTCTCCTACGGCCACCCACCCCTCAAAAACATACAGATCCCAATTGCAGGCAGTGAGGGGCATCCCAAATGCAGGCAGTGAAATGCATCCCAATTGCAGGCAGTGAAGGGCATCCCAATTGCAGGCAGTGAAGGGCATCCCAAGTGCAGGCAGTGAGGGGCATCCCAATTGCAGGCAGTGAAGGGCATCCCAATTGCAGGCAGTGAAGGGCATCCCAATTGCAGGCAGTGAGGGGCATCCCAAGTGCAGGCAGTGAGGGGCATCCCAAGTGCAGGCAGTGAGGGGCATCCCAATTGCAGGCAGTGACGGGCATCCCAAGTGCAGGCAGTGACGGGCATCCCAAGTGCAGGCAGTGACGGGCATCCCAAGTGCAGGCAGTGAGGGGCATCCCAATTGCAGGCAGTGAAGGGCATCCCAAGTGCAGGCAGTGAGGGGCATCCCAAGTGCAGGCAGTGAGGGGCATCCCAAGTGCAGGCAGTGAGGGGCATCCCAATTGCAGGCAGTGAGGGGCATCCCAATTGCAGGCAGTGAGGGGCATCCCAATTGCAGGCAGTGAGGGGCATCCCAAGTGCAGGCAGTGAGGGGCATCCCAAGTGCAGGCAGTGAGGGGCATCCCAAGTGCAGGCAGTGAGGGGCATCCCAAGTGCAGGCAGTGAGGGGCATCCCAAGTGCAGGCAGTGAGGGGCATCCCAAGTGCAGGCAGTGAGGGGCATCCCAAGTGCAGGCAGTGAGGGGCATCCCAAGTGCAGGCAGTGAGGGGCATCCCAAGTGCAGGCAGTGAGGGGCATCCCAAGTGCAGGCAGTGAGGGGCATCCCAAGTGCAGGCAGTGAGGGGCATCCCAAGTGCAGGCAGTGAGGGGCATCCCAAGTGCAGGCAGTGAGGGGCATCCCAAGTGCAGGCAGTGAGGGGCATCCCAAGTGCAGGCAGTGAGGGGCATCCCAAGTGCAGGCAGTGAGGGGCATCCCAAGTGCAGGCAGTGAGGGGCATCCCAAGTGCAGGCAGTGAGGGGCATCCCAAGTGCAGGCAGTGAGGGGCATCCCAAGTGCAGGCAGTGAGGGGCATCCCAAGTGCAGGCAGTGAGGGGCATCCCAAGTGCAGGCAGTGAGGGGCATCCCAAGTGCAGGCAGTGAGGGGCATCCCAAGTGCAGGCAGTGAGGGGCATCCCAAGTGCAGGCAGTGAGGGGCATCCCAAGTGCAGGCAGTGAGGGGCATCCCAAGTGCAGGCAGTGAGGGGCATCCCAAGTGCAGGCAGTGAGGGGCATCCCAAGTGCAGGCAGTGAGGGGCATCCCAAGTGCAGGCAGTGAGGGGCATCCCAAGTGCAGGCAGTGAGGGGCATCCCAAGTGCAGGCAGTGAGGGGCATCCCAAGTGCAGGCAGTGAGGGGCATCCCAAGTGCAGGCAGTGAGGGGCATCCCAAGTGCAGGCAGTGAGGGGCATCCCAAGTGCAGGCAGTGAGGGGCATCCCAAGTGCAGGCAGTGAGGGGCATCCCAAGTGCAGGCAGTGAGGGGCATCCCAAGTGCAGGCAGTGAGGGGCATCCCAAGTGCAGGCAGTGAGGGGCATCCCAAGTGCAGGCAGTGAGGGGCATCCCGAGTGCAGGCAGTGAGGGGCATCCCAAGTGCAGGCAGTGAGGGGCATCCCAAGTGCAGGCAGTGAGGGGCATCCCAAGTGCAGGCAGTGAGGGGCATCCCAAGTGCAGGCAGTGAGGGGCATCCCAAGTGCAGGCAGTGAGGGGCATCCCAAGTGCAGGCAGTGAGGGGCATCCCAAGTGCAGGCAGTGAGGGGCATCCCAAGTGCAGGCAGTGAGGGGCATCCCAAGTGCAGGCAGTGAGGGGCATCCCAAGTGCAGGCAGTGAGGGGCATCCCAAGTGCAGGCAGTGAGGGGCATCCCAAGTGCAGGCAGTGAGGGGCATCCCAAGTGCAGGCAGTGAGGGGCATCCCAAGTGCAGGCAGTGAGGGGCATCCCAAGTGCAGGCAGTGAGGGGCATCCCAAGTGCAGGCAGTGAGGGGCATCCCAAGTGCAGGCAGTGAGGGGCATCCCAAGTGCAGGCAGTGAGGGGCATCCCAAGTGCAGGCAGTGAGGGGCATCCCAAGTGCAGGCAGTGAGGGGCATCCCAAGTGCAGGCAGTGAGGGGCATCCCAAGTGCAGGCAGTGAGGGGCATCCCAAGTGCAGGCAGTGAGGGGCATCCCAAGTGCAGGCAGTGAGGGGCATCCCAAGTGCAGGCAGTGAGGGGCATCCCAAGTGCAGGCAGTGAGGGGCATCCCAAGTGCAGGCAGTGAGGGGCATCCCAAGTGCAGGCAGTGAGGGGCATCCCAAGTGCAGGCAGTGAGGGGCATCCCAAGTGCAGGCAGTGAGGGGCATCCCAAGTGCAGGCAGTGAGGGGCATCCCAAGTGCAGGCAGTGAGGGGCATCCCAAGTGCAGGCAGTGAGGGGCATCCCAAGTGCAGGCAGTGAGGGGCATCCCAAGTGCAGGCAGTGAGGGGCATCCCAAGTGCAGGCAGTGAGGGGCATCCCAAGTGCAGGCAGTGAGGGGCATCCCAAGTGCAGGCAGTGAGGGGCATCCCAAGTGCAGGCAGTGAGGGGCATCCCAAGTGCAGGCAGTGAGGGGCATCCCAAGTGCAGGCAGTGAGGGGCATCCCAAGTGCAGGCAGTGAGGGGCATCCCAAGTGCAGGCAGTGAGGGGCATCCCAAGTGCAGGCAGTGAGGGGCATCCCAAGTGCAGGCAGTGAGGGGCATCCCAAGTGCAGGCAGTGAGGGGCATCCCAAGTGCAGGCAGTGAGGGGCATCCCAAGTGCAGGCAGTGAGGGGCATCCCAAGTGCAGGCAGTGAGGGGCATCCCAAGTGCAGGCAGTGAGGGGCATCCCAAGTGCAGGCAGTGAGGGGCATCCCAAGTGCAGGCAGTGAGGGGCATCCCAAGTGCAGGCAGTGAGGGGCATCCCAAGTGCAGGCAGTGAGGGGCATCCCAAGTGCAGGCAGTGAGGGGCATCCCAAGTGCAGGCAGTGAGGGGCATCCCAAGTGCAGGCAGTGAGGGGCATCCCAAGTGCAGGCAGTGAGGGGCATCCCAAGTGCAGGCAGTGAGGGGCATCCCAAGTGCAGGCAGTGAGGGGCATCCCAAGTGCAGGCAGTGAGGGGCATCCCAAGTGCAGGCAGTGAGGGGCATCCCAAGTGCAGGCAGTGAGGGGCATCCCAAGTGCAGGCAGTGAGGGGCATCCCAAGTGCAGGCAGTGAGGGGCATCCCAAGTGCAGGCAGTGAGGGGCATCCCAAGTGCAGGCAGTGAGGGGCATCCCAAGTGCAGGCAGTGAGGGGCATCCCAAGTGCAGGCAGTGAGGGGCATCCCAAGTGCAGGCAGTGAGGGGCATCCCAAGTGCAGGCAGTGAGGGGCATCCCAAGTGCAGGCAGTGAGGGGCATCCCAAGTGCAGGCAGTGAGGGGCATCCCAAGTGCAGGCAGTGAGGGGCATCCCAAGTGCAGGCAGTGAGGGGCATCCCAAGTGCAGGCAGTGAGGGGCATCCCAAGTGCAGGCAGTGAGGGGCATCCCAAGTGCAGGCAGTGAGGGGCATCCCAAGTGCAGGCAGTGAGGGGCATCCCAAGTGCAGGCAGTGAGGGGCATCCCAAGTGCAGGCAGTGAGGGGCATCCCAAGTGCAGGCAGTGAGGGGCATCCCAAGTGCAGGCAGTGAGGGGCATCCCAAGTGCAGGCAGTGAGGGGCATCCCAAGTGCAGGCAGTGAGGGGCATCCCAAGTGCAGGCAGTGAGGGGCATCCCAAGTGCAGGCAGTGAGGGGCATCCCAAGTGCAGGCAGTGAGGGGCATCCCAAGTGCAGGCAGTGAGGGGCATCCCAAGTGCAGGCAGTGAGGGGCATCCCAAGTGCAGGCAGTGAGGGGCATCCCAAGTGCAGGCAGTGAGGGGCATCCCAAGTGCAGGCAGTGAGGGGCATCCCAAGTGCAGGCAGTGAGGGGCATCCCAAGTGCAGGCAGTGAGGGGCATCCCAAGTGCAGGCAGTGAGGGGCATCCCAAGTGCAGGCAGTGAGGGGCATCCCAAGTGCAGGCAGTGAGGGGCATCCCAAGTGCAGGCAGTGAGGGGCATCCCAAGTGCAGGCAGTGAGGGGCATCCCAAGTGCAGGCAGTGAGGGGCATCCCAAGTGCAGGCAGTGAGGGGCATCCCAAGTGCAGGCAGTGAGGGGCATCCCAAGTGCAGGCAGTGAGGGGCATCCCAAGTGCAGGCAGTGAGGGGCATCCCAAGTGCAG
This sequence comes from Gastrophryne carolinensis, assembly GCA_027917425.1. Taxonomy (NCBI): domain Eukaryota; kingdom Metazoa; phylum Chordata; class Amphibia; order Anura; family Microhylidae; genus Gastrophryne; species Gastrophryne carolinensis. The sequence goes on from CM051244.1 coordinate 69,527,049, forward strand.
GCAGTGAGGGGCATCCCAAGTGCAGGCAGTGAGGGGCATCCCAAGTGCAGGCAGTGAGGGGCATCCCAAGTGCAGGCAGTGAGGGGCATCCCAAGTGCAGGCAGTGAGGGGCATCCCAAGTGCAGGCAGTGAGGGGCATCCCAAGTGCAGGCAGTGAGGGGCATCCCAAGTGCAGGCAGTGAGGGGCATCCCAAGTGCAGGCAGTGAGGGGCATCCCAAGTGCAGGCAGTGAGGGGCATCCCAAGTGCAGGCAGTGAGGGGCATCCCAAGTGCAGGCAGTGAGGGGCATCCCAAGTGCAGGCAGTGAGGGGCATCCCAAGTGCAGGCAGTGAGGGGCATCCCAAGTGCAGGCAGTGAGGGGCATCCCAAGTGCAGGCAGTGAGGGGCATCCCAAGTGCAGGCAGTGAGGGGCATCCCAAGTGCAGGCAGTGAGGGGCATCCCAAGTGCAGGCAGTGAGGGGCATCCCAAGTGCAGGCAGTGAGGGGCATCCCAAGTGCAGGCAGTGAGGGGCATCCCAAGTGCAGGCAGTGAGGGGCATCCCAAGTGCAGGCAGTGAGGGGCATCCCAAGTGCAGGCAGTGAGGGGCATCCCAAGTGCAGGCAGTGAGGGGCATCCCAAGTGCAGGCAGTGAGGGGCATCCCAAGTGCAGGCAGTGAGGGGCATCCCAAGTGCAGGCAGTGAGGGGCATCCCAAGTGCAGGCAGTGAGGGGCATCCCAAGTGCAGGCAGTGAGGGGCATCCCAAGTGCAGGCAGTAAGGTCCCCCTCCCCCATATTTGAATCTCATAGTAATGAGATCCATTCACAAAAAACGGCGATCTCAGATAGATCGCCATTTTTTGTCAGTGAATCTCATTACTATGAGATTCAAACGTAAAGAAAAACATACAGACCCCCTCCCCACACATTCACTTACCTGTGATCGAGGAGAAAGAAGCTGGTCACCTCCCCCTGCGCCCTGGACTGACAGATGACGCCGGCGGCCGCATGATGCATGGAGAGAGCAGGGGGTGCCGGCTGATGACATCTGCCGTGCGCCCCCCGCTGATTGGTCCGGGGGGGTGATCGGGTGACTTGGGTCACCCACAGGTCACCTCCCCCTGACCCCTGCACAGGAAGATGACGCCGGCGGCCGCATGATCCCTGGAAAGAGCAGGGGGCGCCGGCTGATGACAGCTGCCGTGCGCCCCCTGCTGATTGGTCGGGGAGGCGATCGGGTGACTCGGGTCACCCACAGGTCACCTCCCCCTGACCCCTGGACTCCCTTCTTCACAATTCGTCGGCAACTGGCCCGCTGATGCCCCTCTGATGCCCGTAAGGTAAGGGAACGCCAGCCACGTAAAATTTACGTGGCTGGCGGTTAACTGCAGGAGAGGCAGCCACGTAAATTTTACGTGGCTGGCGTTTAAAGGGTTAACCCTTTCGCTGCCAGCCTACCTGGAGTTTTTGTCACCCTTGGTGCCAGACCATTTTGCACTATTTTGCGCTCCCCATGTTCAAATGTGATTTTTGAAGGGATTTCCAGGGATTTCCCAGGAAAATGATATATTGTTTTTTTCAGCAGAGTCTGAGCTTTAACATGAAATGTCTTGTTTGTCATTTTTTAGGTGTATTCTCAATATTTTTTGGCGAAATATGTGCAAAAAAATTTAAAAAAATAAATTTTTTACAATTTGTAGTGTTTTTTTGTAATAAAAAATGTAAGTTTGTCAATAAAATCTTATTGCGTGTGAAACCCCAATTTCTCCCGGTTACAGCGGTACCACATATGTATAGGTAGACACCTTTTCCTGCCCAGGAGACTCCCCCAAACTGAAACAGAGCTTTAGGGGATTTTCTGAAAAAATACAACTGTGATATGCGCTATGCGTACCTTGCAGTTTTTCCAGAAAAACAACCCTTTACATTTGAAATACCCCCAACAAACGATATATTCTCTGGAAGTACACACCTCAGGCTTTCTAGGCGTACCAGGCTTGTTGATGTGGCCACAGTTTTCTAGAAGTAATCCCTCAATGTATTCTTTGGTTGCAAAGAGTTTCCCTAAAAAAAGGATAAAAAAGCAGAATCAAAGCCACATTTTCCTAAAAAAACTATATACAAACAAGAAAAAACAAGTATGATCTGAAAAAGCAACATCCTCTGAACAGAACGATACCCAACATGCATGGGTTCTGTCAAGGAAAGAGTTGCCAAACACCCCAAAGTAAAGCATGTGCGTAACGGTAATTTTTCTTGAAAATTTCAGCTCTGCAGACAAAGTGCGCACCTTGCGATTTTTCAACCAAAACAACCCTTTACATTTGGAATATCCCCCATAAACCATATATTCCCTGAAAGTACACATGTTAAGCTTTCTAAGCGTACCCAGCTTGTTGTAGTGGGCTCATCTTTCTGGAATTAATCCCTCAAAGAACTCTTTGGTTGCGCAGAGTTTCCCTAAAAAATGTATAAAAAAGCAGAATAAAAAACACCTTTTACTAAAATATAAATATGCAAACAAGAAAAAACAAGCTAAGTCTGAAAGCGCAAGGTCCCCCGAACAGAACAATACCCAACATGCACAGGTACTATTAACCCTTTTAATTGCCAGCTTACTTGAGATTTTGTCACCCTCTGTTGACAGGTCATTTTTCCCCATTTTGCGCCATGTTTTGCGCCATGTTTTGTGTCATTTTTGCTGGAATTTTCAGGAAAATTATATATATATTTTTTGCAGCAGAGTTTAGGCTTTAACATGAAATGTCTTGTTTGTAAATTTTATTTATTATTAATTTTATTTATTAAGTAAAAAAAAAATAAATAAATAAAAATTTTTTTTAGAAAATTGACTCCTTTATTTTACATAAAAAATTAATTTTATTAAAGAAAACCATATTGCATGTGAAAGCCCCATTTCTACCGATTAGAACGGTACCACATATTTATCGGTAGCCCCCTGTTCCTGCCCAGGAGACCCCCATAACTGAAACAAGTAATTTTTAACATTTACAAATAAAATACAACTACCATCCACACTACAAAGGGTTAAATCGAGAAAAAAAAAATGACATAGGGTCCCCCCTCCCGGGAGGGGGGGCCCATTTTTGGGGGGGATTTTTAAGGGTTAAAAATCCTTAAAAATAAAAAAAAATGACATGGGCCCCCCCTTACCCAAAGTAACCAGCCCGGGACCAGCTATGCAGGGCTTGGAGGAACGGGGCGCAGGGGCCAGCTTTTGTGGCCCCTGGCCCTGCAGGCTACAAGCCCGCATAGCCAGTGGGCCCGGGCTCTTCTGCCCCCCCCTGGGCTTTGGGGAGGCAGGTAATGGGGGTGCCGGGGGTTAATGGCAAGTCACCGGCTAGCGCAGGTGACTTGCCACCTCCCCCAGCCTTGTGAACTGGTATAGGGGTCATGGACCCCTTACCAGTTCACAAGGGGTTAAATGTAAAAATAAAACACAGACACACAAAGAGAAAAAATATTTTATTTTTTTTTTTTTTTTAATACTTACCTCCCATCCATAGTGGAGCACTCTTTCAGCCTTTATAGCTGCTGGATGACAGAAAACAAAAGGGTTAATTAAAAAAAAAAATGACATAGGGTTCCCCCTCCTAGGGGGGGAGACCCCATTTTTTTTTGGAATTTTAAGGGTTAAAAACCCTTAAAAATCCCAAAAAAAAATGACGTAGGGTCCCCCCTACCCAGCATTACCGACCCGGGCCAGCTATGGGGGCTTGTAGAACAGGGCGCAGGGGCCAGCGTTGGTGGCCCCTGGCCCTGCAGGCTACTAGCCCACATAGCCACTAAGTGGCCCGGGCCCTTCTGCCCCCCCCTGGCCGTTGGGGAGGCAGGTAATGGGGGGCTGGGGGTTAATGGCAAGCCACCCACTAGCTGCAGGTGACTTGCCATACCCAGAGCCTTGTGAACTGGTATAAGGGGTCTCATGGACCCCTTACCAGTTCACAAAGGGTTAAATGAAAAAAAACGCCACACAAAAGTTTTTTATTAAAAAAAAAAAAATTTTTTTTTACTGTACTTACCTCCGATTGTAAGCTCCTTTGTCCCGCGCCGCTCTGCTGACAGATGCCGGTGATCGGCATCAGAGAAGGGGGAGGCAGGAGATCAGAGGATCTCCTGCCACCTCCTTCCCCGTTGCCGATCACCGGCATCTGACAGCTGAGAACGCTGAAGCCGGTGATCGGTGATCGGGGCTTGACGCTGCGACGGACCGGGATGACGTCATAGCCCCGCCCCCAAGGGGGCGGGGCTTAGCGGCAAGATGGCGGCCGCCATCGAAGAGGAGAGAGCCTTCCGGGCTCTCTCCTGAAGATCGGTAAGTCCTGGGGGGCGATCGGAGGCCCCCCAGGTGAAGAGGAGGGACAGCGGGAGCCAGCGCACACACAGGTAAATGAATGTCATTTTTTTTTTTTTTTTTTTTTTACAGTTAGCAGCTGCTGCTGCCAAACGGGGGGGGGGGGGGGGGCTGTTCCGGGGGCTCTGCTGGAGCCATCCGACCCCCCACGGGGGATCGGATGGCACCAAATTAAAGAGGAGACCCGGCCGGATCCAACGAGGGGTCAGGTGAGTATTTTTGACTTTTATTTTTTTTACTAGCAGGGGGGAAAGTCAAGCACGTAGATACTACGTGCTTGGCACTTAAGTGGAGTGGAAGCAAGCACGTAGTATCTACGTGCTTGGCACTGAAAGGGTTAATGGCTGTGGATTGAATTGTGACTTTTTTTTTTTTTATAAGGACTCCAATAAGTTAATTTTTAGGAGTGCTGACCTATCAACGTTTTTTTTTTCTGGTCTATAAGGGGCTTGGGATGCCCCGGTCTATGCACCCTCTGCAGCTTGCTTAACCAGGGTGCATTCACTTTCATGTTTTGCACACTCATTAGAGCCCTGATTCTCAAAAACCCAGTGCCATGGTCAACATTTGCTCAAATCACTGTGCAAGTAGAAAGCCATCAGCTGTAATGACTCCTCTTTAAACATTGTAAACCAATGTGTGCATGCAGCATGATAGAAGAGCTTCCCCGTGTTTGATATCTGTTTGGTGTGGGCTATTGCTGGCAAAGCTCCCCCCTCATGCTCATATGGAAACAGGACTGTCGGGAAAGTAACTGCTTCCATGTAGTTCAGGAGCACAGAATATTTATGCTATTCCAAAATCTGCATGGGTTTAGGCCCTCTCAAACAGCCACCATTGATCATCAGAGGAGGCGGGTTTATGGGAGCAATTAACTAAACCTTTGTATATTGACTAAATATATTGGCCATAATTTACAGGTTGCTATTTAAAGTGGAATAAAACCTGGGAATTTTTGTGTGCCCCCGGAATATTCGGACTTGGAATGTGTGAAACTCCCCAGAAGGCCCATTAAAACTCACCTGTCCAAGCTCAAACAGCGCCTGCACGGGCTTCCGTCCAATGAGAGTTGCTGACTGTCGGTGCGCTGCTGCATCCCTGGCTGTGCAACCACTCCTGTCCCAGCCTATCTGAGTCGCTGGGGTGGGAGCGTTTACACATCGGCGATGCAGTAGTGCATGCTCTCTATTGTAAATCATGAGAGCCGAATGACGTAGTCGCAGCAGGAGGCTCTCATTGGAAGGGAAGGTAGGGAAGCACGGGAAGATGAGTTTTTATTTGCGCACTTGGGTTTCACACAGCGTTTGTTTCGGGATTCCCTGGGGAGGTGCCACTGGTGGGTTTAATTGCAATTTTAAAAGGTTGTCCAGTTTTCCCTTTTCAGAGATTAAACATTTAGACAAAGGTGGCAGGTGAGTGAGCCCAATACTGGTGGAGTGTGTATTTTCCAGGGTCTCCGAATTTGTCACTGGGTCCTGTCAAACCTATTTAGACTGTTTACACCCCCAAGTAATGCTCTTGGTAACTAGGCAACTAGCTGTTTATACTATGTTTGTAGATGCGCTGGTGTGGTTTGGTTCTATAAAAATCCAAATTCCTTCTTAGTGTGAAATGGGATCTCTGTATGAATCCTGTGTCCACTTGGAGGCTTTATGAGGTGTTAAACTAAACTACTGCATTTAGTCTATGCAAGCAACTTGCTCTGTGCTCTGTACACAAGAGGGCTGGGACTGGTAAAAATGACAACTGGGGATATTTTTAAACTGGTGTTCTACATTTCCAGCCCAGAATAGAATTTGGAGGGTAAACAAGGAGTTAGCGGTCACCACCAGCTCAGTAGGGCTGAGACCATTAGAGGGAATCTTCCGTGTGCTTGCAGTGAGTACACCTTTCCAGCCTTTATTCTGATGGAATTGTATCAGTAGTTTTGGCTTTTGTCCCATGATTTGCTGTCTCCTGCTTGGGTCAGGACTGTTAACAAGGTATTTCTCGGTAGATTATTGTGCTTTCCTGCTGGGCTAAGAATTGCCAGTTATGTTTTTTTGTCCTGGCTGTTGTCGGTGTCTGATATATTAATGTCAATTGTGTGAGCTATTCACTATATTTGAATAGGGTTGATAATCAGTTTGGTTGTACCACAATTCTGGTGCAGCATAATTACATGTTCAGTCTCCATTTATCCCATAAGCTGTCCCATTTGCATTTTATCATTGAGAATAGATGAGCTTGGTGAGAAAGGACTATGGCTACTTTCAAACCAGGGCAACGGCGATCGGCTTGTCACTGCGCTGCCGATGGTAACCCATGGGCCCCTTTTTAATTGAGCTTGCCCCACAAAGTCTTGCATGCTGTAATTGCATTTTCTGCATTGGCAAACCGCTGTACAAAGTGTGATTGCAACCTCCACAGTCATGCCTGTGTATAACCAGCCTAAATTAGGAAACCCTTTAACTGCCCGCCTATCTAGAATTTGTCACCTTCCAATGCCAGGCTATTTTCAGCATTTTGCGTTATAAAGGTTTAACTGATTTTTGCATGGGTTTCCCCCCAAAAAAGTATATAGTTTTTTTTCAGCAGAGTTTGGGCTTTGACATGAAATGCCTGTAATTTTTTGTCAGTGTTTTTCTCAATTTTTGTGTGACCTGTGGGGCTACCAGCCCATAGAGGCACCAGGCTCTGTGCCCCTCCCCCTTTGGGGATGCTGGTAACGGGGCAGAGGTTATGGCAAGCCACCCTCTTGCCTGTCAGTCCCTCCTGCCCTGTGAACTTGTATAGGGGGCTTAAAGTGAATCAAAACTAGCGGCCCTTGAATCACCCCGGAGACAATTGTTAGTCAGCTCCAGCTTTACTCTACAGCTAAAACAGACATCATTATCTGGGATTAAAACTCTGCCTCCTCTATTCATTGCCACTGTGTGTGGCAATGATGTAATTGCCACACCTATGCAGTGACTGATCATCTGCCATCTTACAGTGAGGGACAGCAAAAAAAATGTTTCAGGACTATTCGAAAATATCCATTACTAGTTCTACACCCTAAGGGAGGATCATCAGGGGCTTTGGCCAACTCGCAAGTTCAGTGTGAACTGGTAAGCAGTCCTTAAGGCGCACCAAAACCCAAAGGGTTACGTGGAAAAAACCCTCTTTCAACGGATGGAGAAGCAAGCGCGTAGCTTTTAAGGGCTTGGTGTTTAAAGGGTCAAACTGACTGCTTATGTTGAGGAAAGCTTGTGCGGCTTTGGAATCAGTAATATGAGAGGTTTACTCATTAATCAACTTAATATTTAAGGGGATTGTCCAGGCAACTACATAGACCATATAATCACATAGCTTTAGGACTATTAATGTTCCCTGAAGAAAATCTATTTGACTTTTTTTTTTTCTCCATAATTTTTGAAATTTCCATCCAGTGAGCGTGGCCACTCTCAGTACAATAGCAGACGACAGTATGTTATATACTTTGACACCTAATCACAATACTGCAATACACAGGCAGCCACATGGGGCAGATTTATAGACCACTAGTTGAGCCCCAAGATTGATGGGCTTATGCTTGGGGAATTGGGCATAGTGCCAGAAGTCTGTACAAAGTTTCTGCTTCTAGGTGGTGCTGCTACTGCAAGGTTCCCTTTTTTGGTATTTTTTTTGTAGGTTTATTTGATTTGATAAACTGTCAGGCTGTTAATGGTGGATGACTTTTTTTTTAATTTTAATTATAATTTTTTTTATATTGCAGTGAGACGTGACCTTGGGGCGTACAGCACAACAAAGTAAAACAATATGGACTGGCTGTGACAATACACCTTGTGTAGGCAGCTAGGATGAGTTCCTGCCGAACTGGCCTCCACAGGGATCCACTGCTACTCTATCCACCTTGTCAACATGTTAAGCGGTAAGCCAGATTACAGGTATTATAAAGGGGGTTTATGTGCATCAAGGGGGGGTGGGAATGATAAACATACATTTGTGGAGATACCTTGGAAAAATGGCCAACCCAATTTTAGGCACAATGTTGCCTATACTGCAGGTGAGCAGCGTGGTAAGTCACAGAAGTTCATTCTACTTTAAGGCACCATTGAAGCTGGATGGGGTGAAGGCACAGGAGAAGCTACAATAAATCAAAGTGAGTACACCCCTCACATCTTTAGAAGTGTTGTCTTTTTATGGGACAATACTGAAGATTTGACCCTTTGACTACATTACGTTATGTCAGTGTTACAGCTTGTGTAACGGTGTATATTTGGTGTGCCATCAAAATGCCTCAACACAAAGCTATTTGTCTAAAACCCTGGCAACAAAAATGTACACCCTTAAGTGAAAATGGCCTAATTTTGCCCAATTGGCCATTTTATCTCCCTGTGTCTTGTTAGTAGTTCTTCTTATAGACCTAGGCCATCTTTATATAGATTGTGAACACTCTGAAGCTGAGCTACAACACCATACCACGATTTAACGTGAGCGTTTCTTGTTAGTACTGGCCTTGCCATGGTTAACCAAAAAGTTGAGTGCGTATGCTCGGTGTCCTATCCTGATTTTTGTCTTTTAAAAATAGATGTACGAGTGCTTCCATAATTGCAGCTGAGGTAAAAGGGGGAGGGGGGGTCAGTCTGTCAGTGTTGAGACTACATGACGCACACTGCATCTAATTGGTCTGTATGACCGTCGTCTAAAGATGATGCACACATATAGTTTGTGAAGGCAAGGACATGGATTACAAGAACCATGTCCTTTGGCCAGATGATACCAAGATACTTATTTGGTCCAGATGGTGGCAAGTGTATGTGGTTAGCAACCAGGTAAGGAATACAAAGACAAATGTGTCTTGCCTACAGTCAAATATGGTGGTGGGAATGTATTGAAGGTGCTGGACTGACCAAGCATCCCAGACCTAAACCCTGTTGAGAATCTGTGGTGCATCCTCGAACAGTGGAGGTGTGCAAGGACTCTATCATCCACCAGCTCGGTGATGTCGTCATGGATGTGCAGAATAGGATTTCCGTGGCAACCTGTGAAGCTCTTGAGAACTTCATAACCAAGAGTTGAGGCAGTGCTGGAAAATTGTGGCCCACACAAAATAGACACTTTGGGCACAATTTGGCCGTTATCACTTAGAGGTGTCCTCTTTTATTTTAGGGGTTTAGACATTAATATTTATACTTTAAGAGCACACCAAGTTTAATCTGTATTGTGTAGGGCTAAGTAGCGAGGCATCTTGGTGGCGAAAACCTGCATGGCTTTGAAGGGTCCTACTAATCCTGGATTGGCATTCTACATGCTAGGAGATCACAGGCTTGGCCAAGAATTTTATTCCTTTGCAGAAGAGAAGCCTTCCACTAGGAAGGATGAAGACCTTTGCACAGCCTTTGCATAGCAATGCTATTCCCGAGCCTTGCCTTCTTAGATGGAGTTTTCCACTAAAGATTTGTTAACGCGCACGTCAGGTCAGATCAACACCCTTACAAGAGACATTGCTCATATGCATCCCTTCCCTGGGCAATTCAGATTGCTGTACATAAAAATATACTATATACTATAGCCAGATGGATAAAATAGATGTTTCCTATGGCATTGCACGGCCTGTTTGAAGAAGTCCTTACGTATGGGATATTCCGCCACAAGGTGGCACAGTGCACTGCAGAAGCGTTGTGGCTCCTCCCGGTACCATATAAAAACAGGATCACCAATAGACCTATCCAGTGTTTCCTCTGCAGTGATACTGCGAAGATCTAAGATGGCTCTTTATATTGCGCAGGTGAGCAGGACAACCAAGCCTGCGGCCCTGCATGTCTGTTTCCACCCGCTTCCGGACCCTCTGTGCCTCCTAGCCTCGGCTGACGAACGAGTGAAGGTAGAGGAGCACTAGGGTCAGGTGCTCAAGGAGAGCTGCTCTAAGCCGCAGACCCTGTACCACAAGGGGTAGCCGGCCATAGGCTTTATGGTGAGCCTACTGAGGGATGCGGAGTTCCTGTCCTAGCTTCTGAGGGGGCGGGTGTTTTTGGGGACTGTTCTGGTTGGTCATCCCCTTGTTTTCCAAGTATACAGCACGTCCTGTTTCACTAATATTCTTTATGCTTGGGATATCCTGCCACAAGGTGGTGCAGTGGACTGCAGAAAGACTTGTGGCATCTCCTGGCCCTATAAAAGGACAGGAACCTCCCACTAATTCCCAGATAGAAGATGGCTTTCTATATTACGCAGATGAGCGGGGCTTACCAGCCTGCGGCCCTGCAGGACTATTTCCACCCGTTCTGGACCCACTGACTCCCAGCCTCGGCTGCCTGGTTCGGGTGAAGGTAGTACAGCGCCAGGGTCAGGTGCTGGAGGAGCGCTGCTCCAACCGCTATGGTGAGCCTTGTGGGATGCCCCTTCCTGCCTTATTGTGGGCCTTTCCCTGCCCCTCCCTCCCTCCACTGCCCCCCCCCCCCCCTCCTCCCTAGCTAAGCATGCATTGGGTGCGCCTACCATTGCTCTTCCCTGCCTCGCTCGCTCCCTGGGGAGCTCTCTGGGGGGGGGGGGTAGGCGGTGAGGTTTCACATTGTATTTTATCTGTCTTTTTACTTGCATCATTTTGTACGGCGCTCTGCTGCGCCATTCTCCTCATGTTTTACTGCACGGTCATTGGCGCTGGGGGGGGGTCACGTGGAGCATGATTCGCGCTCTTGGGGGGCGGGATCCGCCCCCCTTTTTTTGCGTCATACCTCCGTGACCCGCCCCTCCTTGCGGCCGCCATTTTGGTTCTCCTGACCTGCGGTACTGCGGCCCGCTGCTGGCCTGCCTGGATGTGCGATCGGCGTCTTGGTCCGTGAGTCCCCCTCAATTTTATGGGTGGTTTTCTTATGTCTTTTAGGCGGGATAAACGTGTCTGTGGTTTCTCCCGGCCCTCTTCCCTTCCTTCTCCCACCTTCCCTAGCGAGGTTCTGGGGCATCCCGGGTGGCTCTTGTTAGCCTTAACCCTATACTTGCCAGTGTGCCCACTCTAATCACCATATGGAGGCTTCTGGGGATAATGTGCTTGGGGTTCCTTCGGGACAAGCCCAGCTGTGTGTGGGGTATGTGTGCCCTGCGCTCAGAAGGTACTTGCGCTGCAGTCTGGGTTGCCTGCTACTCTGCGCCCCCTTCTACATCACCTACCCCCCCCCCCCCTGCACCTGCATTTGACCCCTAGTGAGGGACATGCTAGTGGGGAGTCAAACTATGACTTGGCCTTGGGGGTGGCCAGCCTGGAAAGGCATATGGCTGGGCCGGTCCCTCGTAAGGCTTCTGGCAAGAAGCGGCATTTTACTTCCGCTGTTTCCCTTTTTCCTGAGGAGGATGAGGGACAGTTTTCTTTCCCTGGCCTGTACCCCCTAGAGGAGGGGGAATTTTTTTCTCTGATTCCTCTGAGGAGCAGCAGGAGATTTATGGTCTTCTCCAAAAGGATACTGACAGGCTGTTGGCTCACATTTTTGAAGTACTGTGTATTACACCTCCTGTCCCGGGGCAGGGTGAGCTTTTTCACACTGTTAAACAACGCTTGGAGTTCACTGAGCAGATCCACTTCAATAATTTGGTGCTCAAGGAGTGGAAACGGCCTAGCAGATTGCCCGCAGTGCCTAAGAGTTGGGACAGGAGGCATCCATTTCCTGCTGATGTGGTTAAGCGCTCTTCATGTCCCCCTGAGGTGGATGCTCCTGTGCTTGGGTTGTCCAATACCTCGGTCATGCATTCCCCTGACACTTCTACTTTGAGGGATGGTGAGGACCGGCGTGTTGATCAGCTGGCTTGTCACGTGTTTGCTTGTGCAGGGACTGCGCTGCGCCCTGTGTGCGCTTCTGCCATCACCGCTCTTGCTTTTAAAGGGCTACTCAAGTGCCTTCTGGATAATGCCTCGGATGCCAATAGGGGGGAGGAGTATAGATCCCTCCTGCTTTGCTATGAATTTGTGGCATTTATTCTTTTTGCTATGGATGATGCGGTCAGGCTGTGTGATAAGACTTCTGCCCTTTTGGTGGCTATACGCCGTTCTGTTTGGCTGCGTCAGTGGGCGGCTGATAATGCTGCTAAGAAGGCTCTCCCTGGATTCCCCTTTACGGGGCTATGGCTCTTAGAGCACCCGGATCGGTTTGCCAAGGATGGTAGGCTGTCTCAACGCAGGAGGCAGCCGCGGCCCTTTCGGGGGGCTGGTTCTTCCCTCCCCTCCTTCCGTGCTCTCAGGTCCGGTCGAGGCGCACCTTTTGCGGGGGGCACGTAGAGACCCTTGGGGCTGGGTTAGAGGCCGTGTTCGCCCCGGTCTCTCATGGGGTCCCAAGTCCAAATCTTTCCACAAGCCCCCTCAGGCATGAGGAGGCGCCCTCACCCATCCGGGTGGGGGGACGGTTGCAGCCTTTTGGATTTGGGGGTCATTTGCCTGGTGCCCTTCCAGGAAAGGGGCAGAGGTTTCTGTTCACAAAAAGGATGGGTCCCTGAGGCCCATCCTGGATTTGAAGCGCCTCAACAAATTTATCAGGTTCAAGCATTTTCGCATGGAGACTCTGCGCTCGGTGGTCAGTACCTTGCGCCCGGGCGACTTCATGACATCTGGACATCAAAGATGCTTACCTTCATGTTCTATGTTTCCAGGTTATCATAGGTAGTGCTGATCCTCCAGAGAACCTGAGAAATCTTTGTGGCCTTACCGTTCAGTCTTACCTCAGCCCCTCAGGTCTTCACCAAGGTGCTGGCGGGGGTGATGGCTCTGAGATCTCAGGGCATTCACATCCTTCCTTATCTGGACGACGTTCTGATTGTGTCTCAGTCCTTCCATCATGCCGAGCTGGATACCCAGATGGTGGTCTCCACGCTCGAGTCCTTCGGTTGGGTGACAACTACCCCAAGTCTTCTGTCTCCGTCCTTGGTGACATCCTTTCTGGGCATGACTCTGGATACATCTCAGGTCCAAGGTTTTTCTGCCTCAGCAGAAGGTGGATGGCCTGAAGATGCTGGCGCGGTCTGATTTCTTGCCCTCATCCCGCCATTCGGCAGGGGATGCAGCTGGTGGGCCTGATTGTGTCTTGCTTCGAGGCGGTTCCGTACGCACAGTTTCACATGAGACCTCTTCAACTTCACCTCTTATCAGTTTGGGATCGGGAACCCTCTGTCCCTGGATCAGGTGTTGGTTCTGTCCCCTCTGGCCAGACGGTCTCTCTCGTGGTGGCTGGACTCAAACCTGTTAGTGGGCAGATCCTTTCTGGCCCCGTGCTGGGAGACAGTCACCACAGATGCCAGTCTGACAGGTTGGGGGGCTTCTGGAAAGCCCTGAAATTCCAGGGTCAGTGGGGCCCTCAGGAGGCCTACACCCCTATCAACATTTTGGAATTGAGGGCGATACGGTTGGTTCTCGCCCAATTGACTCTCGCCCAATTGACTCAACACCTTCGGGGTTGGGCGGTTCAGGTCCGCTCGGACAACCAGATGGCGATTGCCTACACCATTCATCAGGGAGGGACCCGGAGCAAGAGGGCCCTCAAGGAAGTGTCCCTGATACTGTCCTGGGCGGAGGAGAATGTTCCCTGCATCTCAGCTGTGTACATCACTGGGGTGGAGAATCTAGAGGCAGACTCCCTCAGCAGGGGGACCTCTCGTCTGGGAGAATGGTCCCTCAGCAGCAGGGTTTTTCGCTCCCTGTGCCAGCGCTGGGGTCAGCCAGGTGTGGATCGGTTTGCGTCCCGTCACAAGATTCCAGTCTTTGTCTCTGTCCCAGGACCCTCTGGCCTTGGATGCACTAGCAATGTCTTGGAAGAGCTTTCAGCTCCTCTGTGTTCCTCCTTTTCCTCTATTGGACAAGATTGCTTAGGAAGGGGTGCCAACCATTCTGGTGGCCCCCTGTTGGCCAAGAAGGGTGTGGTTCGCAGACGTCGTGCAGTTGGCAGTAGATCAGTATATTCTGCCCAAGGATCCAGACCTGCTCACTCAGGGGCAGCTACGACCATCCCAGTTTACAAACGCTGGCTTTAACGGCCTGGCTGCTGAAACCCCCATCTTGAAAAGGGGCTGCCTGCCTCTGTTAATACCATGATTCAGGCTAGGAGGAAGTCCTCGTCATCCATCTACTATAGGGTCTGGCATGCTTACATTGACTGGTGTGAGTCTAAGTCTCTTCCCTGTTGGGTGTTTTCTATCCCTAGGATTCTGGAATTCCTGCAACATGGTTTTGATTTGGGTCTTCAGCTTTGTACCCTCAAAGGTCATGTTTCTGCTCTGGCCATTTTCTTCCAAAGATCCTTTGCTCACCATCGTTTGGTCAAGACTTTCTTCCAAGGGGTTACTCACGTGCGTCCTCCACGTAAGCCTATTTTACCAGTATGGTACTTGAACTTGGTCTTATCTGCCTTTTTTCTGTATCACTTCTGTTAGGCGTGTTTCTGAGTTGGCGGCGCTTTCTATCAAACCCCCTTACTTTGAGAGACACCAGGACAAGATGGTGTTTCGCTTTAAGCCTGATTTTCTGCCTAAGGTTGTGTCTGCCTTACATCTCAATCAGGACATTGTTTTGCATTCTCTTTGCCCTAATCCTAGTAACCCTAAGGAGCGGGTTTTACACCATCTGGATGTGGTCAGGACTCTGAAGTTCTATTTGGTGGCTACTGAATCTTTCAGGAAGACTGATGCTCTTTGTGCTTCTGTCTGGACCTAGGAAGGGTTTGCCTCTGGCTAAGTCCACTATCAGCAAGTGGATCCGACAGGCTGTGATACAGGCCTATTCTGCCAAGGGGAAGGAGCCTTCCTTCCGCCTTACTGCTCATTCTACTCGTGCTATTGGTGCCTCTTGGGCTTTTCAGCACCAAGCTTCTGTTGAACAAGTTTGCAAGGCCGCTACTTGGTCTTCTGTTCATACCTTTTCCAAGTTTTACAAGGTTGATGTTAGGGCCTCAGCTGATGCTGCTTTTGGCCGCAAAGTTCTGCAGGCGGTAGTGGTTTAAACTGCCCGCTGTTGCCTTTTGGGATCCCACCCTACCTTACGGACACTGCTATTGGATGTCCCAAGTGTAAGGAATATTCTGGAACAGGACGTGCTGTATACTTAGAATATTACAATTCTGTGATTACTCACCTGTTGAATTGGTATTATACGTATACAGCACGTCCTGTTCCATCCCACCCTTGTTATCATTATTCTTAGTTACCTCTGTATGGTGATTGCTCTTATGTTCATTGTTGAATTCTGGTTATTGTTCTCCCGGCTTCTTGTTCACTGCTTGTTAATACTGGGGAATTTGTGGGAGGTCCCTGATTTATACCGGGCCGGGAGAGGCCACAAGCTGTTTTCCGCAGTCCAGCGCCATCTTGTGGATGTATTACCCAAGTGTAAGGAATATTCTGGAACAGGACGTGCTGTATACGTATAATACCAATTCTACAGGTGAGTAATCACAGAATTGTATTTTTTCTTGGTTACCTCTGTATGGTGATTTGTTCAAATGTTTGGTTGGGGTTCCTTCATTTTTATTATCCCGGCTTCTTGTCTAACTGCTTTTTAACACTGGGAATTTGTGGGAGGTTCCAGTCCTTTTTATAGGGCCGGGAGATGCCACAAGTCTTTCTGCAGTCCACTGCGCCACCTTGTGGCGGGATATCCCAAGCGTAAAGAATATTAGTGAAACAGGGCGTGCTGTATACTACAAAATCAATTCTACAGGTGAGTACTCACAGAATTGTATTTTTTTATTTTTTAATTCTTTATTTACATTTTCAAAACAAAATATCAGAAATAAGGCAGTACATTAAGAAAATAGGTCCAGCACACAGGCCGGGTCACACTCGGGGGCCCGAGAGCCCCCATCAACTCCTGTAGCGCACTCCTACTGTATACTCGGGCGAACTCAAATCTATTACATCATCGTTTAGGCCAGGGATGGGGTCCGAGGGTGAGCCCCTGCTTTCCCCGCTCCGGACCCCCTCCATACTGGTTTAGGTTTCTATTCGCCTTTTTGCTGTCTGCGGCCTACTCCTTGGTGCCCTATTTGTACTCTCTTCCCATTAGCTAGTAGCTGTTTTAAGTCAAGTTTGAGTGTCTTGGGAGGTCTTAGAGGTCAGTCGGGAGCGTCCCCCCCCCCCCAACCTGGGCCAAACCATTAGAAATCGCAGACAAGGGGGGCGTGTCCCGACCGTGATGCGGAGAGGCAGCAGTTAGCTGAGCTCCCATTGCCTAGGACCGGACGACCCTTTTAACTAACAGCAGCCAACAACAGAACAGGATGCCGAGGAGGAGAAACCAGAGGGGAGACAGAGAGGAAGTGGAAAGAAGAGCCCCCCAAAGTGGCAAACGGCCGGGAAGTGGCTGAGGCGAGAAGAGGAGGAGGCCAGCAAGATGGCGCCCGGGCAGGTGAGTGAAGAGGATAGCGTGGCGGAGGAGCTCGGACTCACCGGATCGTCGGGGGAGGCGACTGCAGACGAGCGAGGGAGCGGCGACAGTCCCCGGAGGGGGCAGGCGGAGGCAGCTGGAGAGGAGCCGCAGCGGCAATCACGGAGCCCCGCGGGGAGGAACATACACCCAGACGGAGGTGGGTGTACCAAAATGGCGGCGGACGCGCTCCGCGCTGCCGCGTCACCTGAACTCGGGCTGCAGGCGGTGAATGAATATAGCGAGAAGCCGCCCAGCTCGCAGTCAGTGCGGAGCCGGGAGGGCGACTCGACAAGTCCTCCGGTGAATGCGGAGAGAATAAATGTCGGTCCCCCTCGCTACGATCTCCAGGGGACTCGGCTGACGAGCGGGGAAGGGGGGAGGAGCCGGGACATCTGTGGAGAGGGAGGGAGAGACAGTCCGGGACCCTCCAGCAGAGCCCCAGGGTCTGGGGTTTATACTGGCCATACTCCCTCATGCACCCGGGAGATACCAGCCCCCCCTCTCCTACAACAATTTATGTATGTGCCCAGAGACTCGCCTGCACCATCCATCTGTACAACCTCCCTGCCTAATAAAAGATCATATAATGAGGTGGCGCGAGACGCCCTCCCACAACCGCAACGGTCACAGAAAGCAGGAGCTGTTTATTACAGCATGGAGCAGTCGGGTGAGAACCGGCAGCTGATGGTGAGCTCCCCACCGTACTCGCTGTCCCCATCTCCTGAGGAGGTGGCAAGCCCCAGGGCTTCGAGCCCCATGCCCATGTCTCCTGTGGAGCCTCTTGCCTCCCCCGCAGCCGCCAAGCTGACAGAATCTGGTGACTGGGGGTTGCCAACTCCCCCAGCCCCTTCGGTTAACAGAGAGGCATGTGACCCTGAGATTCATTTGGCCACCATCTCCCTTTTGAAAGGTCTCCCTACGAAAGCTGATATTGAAGAGCTAAACGAGAAATTGCAGCTGTTAAAAATCAGGTGTCTGATGTCGAGTCCAGAGTCACTATTCTTGAAACGGAGAGACCTGAGGAAGTGAGTCGCATACAAGCTCTTGAAGACAGATGTGACAGACAGGAGGCCATGATCCGAGCGTGCCATCTTCACCTTGATGACCTCAAACAGAAGTAGAAGAAACAACCTATGGCTGAGGGGCATCCCGGAAGGTGAGGCAGGAGAGTACCTAAAACAAATTGTGTCTACCATTTTCAATCTGGTTCTGGATAGAGACTTGTCCACCAACATAGAGTTAGACAGAGCCCATCGGGCCTTGGTGCCGAGGAATCCAGATCCCGCCTATCCAAGAGATGTCATCTGTCAAGTTCATCACTATGCCTTAAAGGAAGACATCTCTAGAAGGGCTTGGAATAAGGGCACAGTGGCCTATAAAGGAGCTACGATAAAGATTCTTCCGGATCTTTCTAGGCGGACTCTACAAATGCGGAGATCCCTAAAACCCTTACTCGAGGTTATTGTGAAAAGAGGAGCCACATACAGATGGGGGTTCCCGTTCCACTTGATCGTGAAGAGAGACCGGAGTTCTTGCGTCTTAAAGTCCTACCAGGACCTGGAGGGACTGTTCACTTTCTTGCAATGCGACCCGATCCAGATTCCTAACTGGTTCGAGGGTGAAATGCCATCGCTTCCAGGGTTTCCGGTCTCAAGGGCGGCTTGGTTTGCTCTGCTGGTTACTTGGTCACTGTGCGTTTACCCCTTGATTTCTTCTACGCCTCTCTCTCATCTGACGCGGTGACAGACTGACCGGAGAGCTGCCCAGTTGGTCTGCGTTTATTGTTTGGGTTCGATAGTAGGGACCTGGGGGTGACTTACTGTTTCATAACACTGTTAGGATTTGGTTTTGAATATCTGTTGGCTGTCACTACTGTTGCATGATTCTGGTCTCGGGCATGCGGGTTGAGGCTCCTGGGACGCTTTCTCCCCGGATCGGACTCGCATCCCCCCAATAGGTTGGTCCTGCAGATGCTTGTCGTCAATAGGTCCCAATTTGGTTTCCCGGTCTAGGAAAGGTTTAGTGTTTATCCCCATATCCTTCCCTTCTTTTTTATATTTTTTCTTTTTCCTTGTCCTCTCCCCACCCCTTGCCCTACTCCTCATTCCCTCTCTACTAGGTACGCCCCTGAGCTTAGATGTCGGATCTAAAAATCATTTTGCTAAATACAAAGGGGATGAATACCCCAGAGAAGAGGTCCCTAGTGCTGAGGAACTTGCAAGGCCTCGGGGCTCAGGTTGCGTTCCTGCAAGAAACCCATTTTAGGGCATCCAATCCACCCTCCTTTGGCAGTAGACATTTCCCGAGGACCTATCACAGCCACTCCCCGGATTCTAGGTCGAGAGGAGTTTGTATAGCCATAGCAGCTTCCCTCCCCTGGGAACTAGTTGACTTTAAATCCGATGAAGACGGGAGGTGGCTGTTCCTAAGGGTCGGGTTGCAACCTCGCTATTTACATTTGCGAACATCTATGTGCCTAATTCAGAGCAGATAACGTTCCTGGGTAAGGTTTTGGAGGAGCTTGCAATGTTTGGGGAGGGTGAATTGGTCCTGGGTGGGGATTTCAACTTGGTCCTGGACCCCCTTCTGGATACCTCCAGGGGAGCCTCCCATATGTCGTATGCCAAGCTAAAGCGGCTAAAGAAACTGCTTGCCCTGCATCAATTAGTCGATCCGTGGAGGATCCAACATCCCGACTCCCGTGACTACACCTTTTTCTCCCCCCCCCCCCCCCCCCCCACAGATCCTACTCTAGAATAGATATGCTTCTGGTGACTCATAGTGCTCTATGCCGAGTTCTGGACACACAGATAGGCTGCATAACCATATCAGACCATGCGCCGGTCATGATTAAATTAGAGCTCCCACACCAAGGACCTAGCAGGTGGACTTGGTGCTTAAATAACTCCCTGCTGGACGATCAAGGTGTATTCGCTGAGATCCAGAGAGATATCGGGGACTTCTTTGAACTTAAGTCGCTAGAGGTCAGCCCAGGGAGACACATAAGTGTTACATTAGAGGGTCCTTAATAAAACTGGGGGCCAGACTTAAAAGGGAGAAGGCGGAGGAAGTTCTGAGGCTCATTCGAGAGATCAGGAGGTTGGAAACCCTACATAAGAAATCCCTTGCCCTCACTTACCTCTCGGCCTTGACAGCGCTCAGAGAAAAGCTTAAAGCGCTTTGTTTAGACAAGCTTAAAGCACAGAAGTTCAAATGTCGTGGGAAATTTTATGAGTCGGGCGATAAATGTGGGATATTACTGGCGCGGGCTTTAAGGGCCGAGAGGGTGAAAACGTATATCCCGAGAATCACAGACCAGAGGGGGAGGGCGATACACTTGGCGGAAGAAATTGCAGAGGCTTTTAAAAAGTTTTACGAAGAGTTGTATAATCTTCCCAGGGCGGAGGGCACTGGGAGGCACGAAGTGATGTTGCGTTACTTAAGGGAGTCGGGTATGCCCAAATTGCCGAATGATGTTATAGAGGACCTGGAGAGACCACTCTCGTTGGAGGAGGTTCAGAGGGCTGTAGCTGGAGCGTCTGGCGAGAAGGCTTCGGGGCCCGACAGATATAGTGTTGAATATTATAAAAAGATGTTGCCTCTGCTGGCCCCCAGACTCTTGGAAGCCTTCAATTCTTTTAAAACAGGTGGTCACATGCCCCCAGATGCACTGAGAGCCCACATATCGGTCATCCCCCCCCAAGGAAGGGAAGGATCCTGGTCTCTGTGCCAGCTATAGGCCAATATCGCTTCTGAACACAGACATTAAGATCTTTGCAAAGGTATTGGCCTCTAGGTTAGCCCCTCACTTACACAATGTTATTGATCTTGACCAGGCGGGTTTTGTGCCTCATAGAGTGGCCAGAGACGATACTGTAAAAGTCCTTAACTGGATTCAGTGGGCCCAAACTTATAATGTCCCATCCCTTTTGCTGGCCACCGACGCGGAGAAGGCCTTTGATAGAGTGAGTTGGGAGTTTATGCAGGTCACTCTAAGACACATAGGCCTCGGCCCCAATGCTTTGGGATGGCTTGGTAGCCTGTATAGCGCCCCCTCCGCGTCGGTGCGAGTGAATGGCACACTCTCGGATCCGTTTGGTATCTCTAATGGGACGAGACAGGGGTGTCCACTGTCCCCTCTAATTTTTATTCTAACTCTTGAACCCCTCCTGTGTAGGATCCGGAAGAATGGGGATATAAAAGGTATGGGAGGCCCCTCGGGCAACTATAAAGTCGCGGCTTTTGCTGATGACCTGATTTTTGGGCTGACTCTACCCGAGGTCTCCTTGCCGATCTTGCTACGGGAACTGAGGCAATATGGAGACCTGTCAGGGTATAAAATCAACTTTCAGAAATCAGAAGCTTTAAACTTAAATAATCCTGTGAAAAGGTTTAAAACTTTGCAGAACTCCTTCACCTTTAAATCCTCGGGAGTTAGTGTGACATACTTGGGAACGAAGATATGCAAGAACTTGGCCAACATCTTCGCTCTAAATTTCCCCCCTCTTGCTTAAAAAATTTGAGGAAGACCTAGCTAGATGGTCGACTGGGAAACTTTCGTGGTTCGGCCGGTGCAATGCATTGAAGATGGTGCTGTTGCCTAAGCTCCTTTACCTAATGCAGGCCCTCCCAGTGACCATACTACAGTCCTTCTTTCAGAAGGTGAACATCCTCTTCCATAGATTTGTTTGGGGGGGTGGGAGGCCGAGAATAAACAGGTCCATCCTAACTAGGAGTAAGGAGCAGGGTGGAATGGGACTCCCTGATCCTAGGCTTTTTTTACGCTGCGGTCCACCTTAATAGAGTAGTCGATTGGTGCCTTCATAGACGTCACAAGCATTGGGTTTCCATAGAGCAAAGCCTAGTGGGGGCTAGGATGGAGTGACATTGCATCGGCAATGAAACACGCCCTTGTTGGGACTACTCTGAGAGTGTGTCATCAATATTTTGGTTTGATGGGTCTCTCCCCAAGCCCCTCACCGATGGTTCCTGTCCTAGGCAACCCTGGGTTCCCCCCGGGTTGTAGGGGTTCGATCCCGGAGGCTTGGAGAGCTTCTGGGATTTTCGGAGTTGGACACTTTATGGGGGAGGGGGATTGGCAGGATGTGGAGAGGTTGGCTGCGGAATGAGGAATCCCCAAATGGTCGATGTGGCAGCGACAGCAGCTCTTACATTTCCTCTACACACTCAGAGACCACAAGGCGGAACATAGAGGGCTCTCTCCATTTGAAGAGCTTTGCTCAAGTAATAATGCGGAAAGCCACACCCTCTCCTACATCTATAAGATGCTGATTAGCACACCACCATCATTTGTGGGAAAATGGGAAAGAGATCTCGGTAGGACCTTCACCTCGACACAAATTAGGTTATTGCAAGCGCCCCATAAAACGTCAATTTGCACCAAGTTTCAAGAGTGTAGTTACAAAATATTGACGCGGTGGTACAGAGTGCCGAAGACAATTAGCAGATGGTTTCCCGGAGTGGAGGCAAGGTGTTGGAGGTGAGGAGGGCTCATTGCTTCACATATTTTGGTCCTGCCCCAGGGTGAAATCGTTTTGGGACGGGGTCCGGGAGGTGGCTGGAAGGGTTGTGAGGGAGGAGATACCGGACGATCCGGCTCTGTATCTACTTCACCTGGCACAGAAGCCGCTTTAAAAAATATTGGTGTTCATTGTTATGCCATCTCCTCAATGCGGCTAAGGTGTGCATCCCCCTCTTATGGAAAAAAGACCCCCCCACCTTGGCAATGTGGGTGTTGAAAGTTAATGAGACAATGAGGTTCGAAGATCTTAAGACGTCTGGTGAGGGTGGCTTCGAGAAATATTTGGCAACCTGGTTCTATTGGACTCAGTTCACTGAGTCGGAGGATTACAAGCACATCCTCGCTGGGATGTAGTTGACGGCACTGCTTTGGGGCCCCCCTTGTCCCTCCCCCCCCCCCCTTGTCCCTCCCCCCTTCTCTTCATTTTACTTTTAATTCCCTTGTTTGCCTTCTTGCGGCATTGATGTAGATTCTTGTTGTTCTATCTGTTTCAATTTTTTTAAGTTCTATGAAGAATGCGTGGTCCCCCACCGTGTTGGGGAACTCACCGTTGGATGTTGGACATTGTGTTAGGTCCCGGGTGACAGTGCATAGTTAGCAGAGATAACAAAACTTAATAATTTTCAACCTGTTTATTGTGGACTGTGTAAATCTGCTTTACTTTTTTTTTTTTTTTTTTTTTTTTTTTTTTTTTTGTATTGTACACATGAAAACAAAATAAAGAATAAAAAAAAAAAAAAAAAAAAAAAATCGCAGACAAGAGGAAAGGGAGTGAAGAGAAAGAAGGAAGGTGGATTTAGGATGTAAAGAAGGAAGGGAGACACGGATAAGGGAGAGAAAGTGACTATAGGGAAGGGGGGAAGGTAGAGAGGGGGGGTGAGAGGACAACAGAAGGGTGACGGGGAGAGTAAGGGGGCGCCAAGACCGTCCGACCCACCATCGGCGAGGGGGGGCAGGCGGGAGCAGCACGCCGGCCCAGAGCCACAAAGCGGCTCCCTCCCCATCTCGGGTCCAAATTGGAAGAGGGAGGCATGGGATTAGCCATTATTTCACTGAAGCTTTGAACATAGACCAGGATGTCCAGAGTCCTGGTCTCCTCCTCTTTATCCTGGACTGCAGCCGCCAGTTCCTCCATCTCCATTATTCTATCCACTTCCCTAAACCAGTCGTTTTCTGTCGGGACGTTCTTGGTTTTCCACAATCTGGGGAGTAGTGCTCTGGCTGCATTGATTAGGTGTCTCAGAACTGATTTCTTATAATTAGTAACACTACATCCGGTATGGTGCAGGAGCATGAGTGCCGGACAGCATGGGACCTGTGAGCCTGTTACCATAGACATGATCTCTGAGATTTTTGTCCAGAATGACGTAATTTTGGGGCAAGACCACAAAATGTGGAACAATGACCCCCTTCTCTGCTTCACATCTCCAACAGACAGGCGAGGATCCCGGGAAGATGTATGCCAAACGTTTCGGGGTATAGTACCATCTGGATAAGTATTTGTAGTAGTTTCTTGAGTTTGTGCAGAGATTGATGATTTGTAGGTTAGGGAGAAAATTTTCTTCCAGTCTTCTACTGTGAATTTCCTACCTAAGTCTCTTTCCCATTCCCCACAGAAAGCAGGAACCGAATCCCAGTCCTCTTCTAGAAATTGATAGAAATTGATAGACCTCCGCACGTGGCCAGCTTCTTAAAGAGCGTAAGGTCTCGTCCCAACAAGTTTTTGGGCGCCACTTTCTGAAGAAAATGTTGAAAGAGCAACAGGTACCAAGGGTCCAGTTGAGGGCTGTTCCATCTACTCCTTATTGCCTCAATGCAGCACCAGTCCCGGCCTCTTATGAGGTCCTTTGCTCTGATCGTTCCCAGGTCCCCCCCAGCGCCCTATTGCTTGGGACTTCTGGCTGAGAGGGAATTCGGGGTTACCCACTACTGGGATCAGAGGAGATGGCCAAGGAGAGATTTCCTCTCTCCCTCTAACTCCATCCCAGACGTCGAGGGTAGCCTTAATCAGCGGGTTAGATCCTGCCCATCTGTTCGAAGTTGCTGAGGACCACGGGATCTCCTTTAACGGGGTTCCCGTGGATCCGGCTTCCACCTCAACCCATTTCTTGGTGTCTCCGTTCCTCATCCAGTCCACTAATCTCTGCAGGTGTGCTGCTTGTCAGTATTTCTTCAAATTCGGGACCGCCAATCCCCCCCTAGTTCTAGACCGCTGCAATAGTGTGCATTTGATTCTCTGTTTCTTAGCCGCCCAAATGAAGTTTATGAATATTGTGTTCAGGTTCCTGAAGTAGCTTGCAGGTATGTGGCATGGGAGGGTTTAAAACGGGTATAGAATTCTGGGCAGGATTGTCATCTTTATAGCACTCATTCGTCCTAACCACGTGAGTGTGAGGGTGCCCCATCCCAATAGGTCAGATTTGACCTTGTTGAGCAGTGGAATGAAGTTATACCGGAAGACTTCACCAATGTCACTCTGAATTTTTGTGCCCAGATAAGTCAATGCAGAGGAGGATCTAATAGGCGACAACACGGCGTCCGGCAGTCCCACATTGAGCGCTTCCGATTTATCAAAGTTGATTTTAAAGTTGGAGAAATTTCCAAAGGTTTCAAATTCTTTCATAAGGACCGGAAGCCCAATTGTTGGGTTGGAGATGAAGAACAAAAGGTCATCTGCGTAGGCAGATATCTTATGCTCGACTCCCTTCACATGGATTCCTTTAAGGTCTATGTTGTTTCTAACATGTCTCAGGAAGGGTTCCACCACCAGGGCGAAGATAAGGGGTGACAAAGGGCATCCCTGTCTGGTTCCGTTAGCTATCCGGAAAGGTGGAGAGAGGTGACCATTTACTTTTACCCTAGCCTGGGGAGTAGAGTACTACGTTTAAAAGCGAGATTGGACGGTAGCTTTTGCAACTCGGGGGGGGGGGGGGATCTTTTCCAGCCTGGCTCTCCTAGCCAGTTAACGGCCTCGTCTTCCAGTTTTGGCATACCGGAGGCTGCTATATATTGTCGCATTTGAGACAAGTCCCTTGAGGTGTTCCCCACCCCCTGCGGTCTCAAATTATACAATGCGGGGTAATATTCTTGGAACACTTTGACAATATCCTCTGTTTTGTGATGTTTCTGTTGCTTTGCATCCTTTATTGCCTCAATTTCTTTATGACGAATGCCGCCTTTTTCAGTAGCAGGGAGTTTAATTGTTCTCTGCAAGAGGTTAGCTCCTGTAGGGTGTCTCGTATCTGGGATTCTTTATGCCTCTTCTCAAGGATTTGAATTTGCGAGAGTAGGCGGTCCCTGCTCAGTGTGTGTGTGCTTTTTTTCAATCTGGAAGCGTGTTGGATGAGGATCCCTCTTATCACCGCCTTGTGTGCTTGCCAAGCGGTCATTGGGGATACTTCACCCGAGCAATTCAGTGTAAAATAGTCGGTAAGGGCAGTCTGGACTGCTTGTTCCGTTACCGGATCTTTTAACAAGCTTTCATTTAAACGCCATGTCCACTCTTTTTGCTTTTTTCCGTAGTGGTCAGGAGTAACCATACAGGGCTATGGTCCGATAAGGAAGCTGGACATGTCAGGATTAGTCACTCTGGGTAGGAGGCTATGAGATACTAATATATAATCCAGCCTCGCATAAGTCGCGTGGACTGTCGAGAAATGCGAATAGTCTCTACCCTTAGGGTTGAATTCTCCAGGGATCGCACAGTTGTAGATTATGCAACGCCTGTTTCATCTTTCGTAGCCCTCCGTACGGTATAGATGACTTACCGGTTGATGAGTCAAGAAGTGGTTCCAGGGCAATGTTTAGGTCTGCTCCCAAGAGTACCTTTCCCTCCTGGAATTCTGACAGCTCCGACAGGAACTTCAAGAGGAAATCTACCTGGCCACTGTTGGGAGCATATACAGAGGCCATTGTATATAACAGAATTGTATTTTTTGCCTTGTTTCTCTGGTTTCTGGGGTTCCCCCCCCCCCCCCCCCTCCACCCTGGCCCGGCTCCTGCCGCTGCCTGCTCGCTCTCCTCTCCCCCTCTCCCTGGCGCGTGTTCGGGGGGGGGGGGGCGGGTATCGGCGGCGAGTGGTTTTTAACGTTGTTTTTCTCCGGCGTCGCCGCTTTGTACTCCGCGGCGTGCGGCGCATCCCCTTTGATTGGTAGTGGCGCGGTGTGCGTGCCGTGTGCCCAAGGTATCATTGCGGCCCAGGCTGGGTTGAGCGCTTCTCTTCCCAGTTCTGTGCTCGCTTCGGCATCGCCTACCCCCCGTGCCTGCATTTAGCCCCCAGTGAGGGGGATACTAGCAGGGGGTCACAATCTGATCTGGCACTTTGTGTGGCCAGCATTGAAAGGCAGCTTGCCGGGCCTGTTCCAGGTAAAGCCTCTAGCAAGAAGCGGCACCTGGCTCCCACGCCCTCCCTCTTTGCTGAGGAGGATGAGGTAATTGATGCCCTTGGTGGCAGTTACTCCCTAGAGGAAGGGGGAGCTTTTCCAGGGCTCTGACTTCTCTGGGGACCAGCAGGAGGGGTACGACAGTGACCATGGGTCTGCATCCGGGGAGGATTCATGGCTCCCTGATGACACTGATAGACTGTTGCCCCCCCCCCCCCCCCCCCCCCGAGGTAGCTAAGAGGAAGAGCCTGCCAGCCTAGATGGCACCTTATGGTGCTTTAGGAGCTATGCTCCACCGTGAGACCCCATACTAAGGGGTAGGCGGTATTCCGGGTTGGTGATCCCTGTCCTTGCCCTTACACCTTTGTGGTGTTATTCCCCCCTTCCTCGGTCACCCATTGTTCCCGGGGTCGGGCGCAGCGCACGGTCCGCACCCGTCTTCTTTCTTGCTGCCAAGTTCCCTTCGCCTCGTGCAGGACACCATTACTGTAAGCGCCCAGTGGGCTCCATTCTCTTCTTGGCTGTGATTCTGCTTGTTAGCGCGAGATTGATATATTTCTAATTATATGTATGTGTGCCTTGGCCCTTCTGTTTGTGCACAGCATTTGTGTGATATGTGTGTTATAGTGCCTCTTTTTGTATTCCAGGCGGACCCTTGTTGGATCTTTAAAGGGTCCTCCCGGTCCTAGGGTCCCTGGTTTAGTTTAAGAACTCCATATAAATCCTCCCACTCGGGACACAGAAGGGGCATCCCGGGTCGCTTATATTGCGTAATTCCCTTTGTGTTTTGCGACTACCGATAAAATCACCATATGGAGGCTTCCCAGGATACCGGGCTCCCCTCAGGGCAATCCCGGCAGTGTTTGGGGTGTGGGGTATCCCTTACTGGGGATGATGTATTCCTTTGCATACCATGTGCGCAGCAGACTATTACGCGGCAGTCCGGATCCCATGCGTCCGGTTCTGTGCCGCCGCTCCCTTCACCTACCCCACCCCGCCTGATCCGCACCCCATGTGATGTTGTCATGTGTGGGGAGTCGCAATCTGAGGTGTGCCAGATTGGCCAATCTTGAAAAATTTTCTAGCGCTGTTGCCAGAAAGACCCCAGCTAAGAGAAAGCACTTTTCCCCAGCCACGCCGGCTTCTGATTTTGAGAAGTTTGATTCACTGGACTGGTCTGATTACCCCCTGCTAGAGGAAGGGGAGCTATTTGAGGAGTCGGATGGTTCTGACGATCAGCAGTTTGTTGGCACTGATGCCGAGCGGGGTCAGGGGGATTCTTTGGATACCCCTAAGGTCCTGGCTCATATGTTTGCGGTTCTGGCAATTTCTCCTCCTGAAGTGGCTCTTCCGCAAAAGGGGGAGTTCTTTGAGGAGGCTAAGCCGCGTTTGGAATTCCCTAATCAAAAGCATTTAGATGGCATTATTCTTAAAGAATGGGAGAGGCCTACTCGGCTTCCAGGTGTTCCTCCGGGTTGGGATAAGAAATATCCCTTTCCGTTGGTTGCGGTGAAGCGCTGGTCGTCCCCTCCCGAGGTGGGTGCCCCTGTTTTGGGGTTGTCTAGCACCTCTGTTTTGCATTCTCCTGACTGTGCTACTCTCAAGGATGGTGAGGACAAACGCATTGACCAGATGGCTTGTCACGGTTTTGCCAGTGTCGGGTCGGCCTTGCGGCCTGTTTGTGCTTCGGCGCTCTGAAAAGTGGCTTCTAGGTCTGTGGTTAGGGACCTGTTGTTTACGTCCAGGCTTGACCCGGCTAGTGATGAGTTCACCGCCCTTAAGCGGTGCGAATTGTTTTTGTAATTTATGCTAGCCGCCCTGGATGACACCATGGTGATGTGTAGTAGAACTTCGGCCTTGCTTGTGGCTGTTCGGCGGTCGGTTTGGTTGCGCCAGTGGGCAGCTGATTTTGTGTCCAAAAAGTCGCTTACGGCTCTTCCCTTTCTGGGATTGCGGCTCTTTGGAGAAAAATTGGATTCGGTCGCAAAACGAGGTAGGTTACCTCAGCGAAAGAAGCAACGTCGTCCCTTTCGGGGGGCTGCTTCCTTTACCCCTTCCTTTCGTGGGGCCAGAGCTGGAAGGGGATTGGCCGTCTTCTCCTCCAGAGGTGATTCCTGGAACAGGGGAAGAGGACGTGCCCGTCCAGGACACAGCTGGGGCTCGAAGCCCAAAGCCGCTGCCAAGCCGGCTCGGCAATGAGGGGGCGCCCTCACCCTTGCGGGTGGGGGGACGGCTGCGACACTTCTCTCCGGTCTGGGACCAGGAGGTCTCGGACAGATGGCTTCGGGAAGTGGTGTCTTCCAGTTTGAGATCCGGCCTCCTCCCAGATTCTTCAGGTCTCGGGTGCCCTTGGATCCTCTGGCCGCGCAGGGGCTCCGGGCGGCAGTAAAAGATCTCCTGGACATGGCTGTCATCTGCCCGGTGCCTTCCTCGGACCGGGGACTGGGATACTATTCCAATCTGTTCACGGTGCCCAAGAAGGATGGCTCAGTTCGTCCCAATCCTGGATCTGAAGCTTCTCAACAGGTTTATCCGTCCCAAGTTCCGTATGGAAACTTCATGATGTCCATAGGCATCAAGGATGCTTATCTGCATGTTCCAATCTTCCCGGCGCATCAGAGATTTCTCAGGTTTGTGGTGGAAGATCGGCATTTTCAGTTTGTGGCTCTTCCGTTTGGCCTTACCTCGGCTCCAAGGGTTTTCACCAAGGTACTGGCGGGGGTGATGGCCCGCCTCAGAGCCCAGGGTATCCGCATCGTGCCTTATCTGGACGATCTTCTCATTATGGCATCCTCTCTCAGCCAGGTGGAGCTAGATACCAGGACTGTGGTATCCACTCTGGAGAGATTCGGCTGGGTGATCAACTTTCCCAACCCTTCCACTCTCCGTCCAGGGTGATGTCGTTTCTGGGAATGTCTCTGGATACTTCAGTCCAGGGTGTTCCTTCCTCTGCCCAAGGTTCTTTTGATTCAGGAATTGACTCAGCTTCTTCTGTCCATTCCTCGTCCGTCCATCCTGCTGGGGATGAGACTGGTGGGATTGATGGTGGCTTCTTTCGAGGCGGTTCCCTTTGCTCAGTTTCATACAAGGACGCTCCAGCTCCATCTCTTGGCGGCCTGGGACAGGTCTCCGCTGTCATTGGATCAGTTTTTTCTGATGGTCCCCCCGGGTTCGGCATTCCCTTCGGTGGTGGCTGGAACCAAGCAATCTGATGAGGGGCAGATCCTTTCTGACCCCTTGTTGGGAGACGGTCACCACGGGTGGGGAGGCTCACGATCCCATCAATGTTCTGGAGCTGAGAGCCGTCAGATGGTTCTGGTTCACTTGACTCATCAGTTACAGGGTTTGCCGGTTCAAGTTCAGTCGGACGATCGGACGGCGGTCGCCTACATCAATCACCAGGGAGGGACTTGTTTTTGGAATTTCTGCAACATGGTCTGGACTTGGGTTTGCAGCTTAGTACGTTGAAAGGGCACGTTTCTGCCCTGGTAGGTTTTCTTTCAAAGGTTTTTTGCTCTTCATCCTCTGGTTAAGATCTTTTTCCAGGGGGTTACGCATGTGTGGCCTCCTAGGAAGCCTTTGCTCACAGTTTGTGATTTGAATTTGGTTCTTTCGGCTTTTCAGGTTCCTCCTTTTGAGCCTTTGCAGGATATTGCTCTACGCTTAGAAGGTTGCGTTTTTGGTTGCCATCACTTCCGTTCGGCGCGCATCGGAGTTGGCGGCTTTGTCCATTAAGGCCCTGTACTTTGAGAGGCATCAGGACAAGGTTGTTTTCCGCTTCAAGCCAGATTTCCTTCCTAAGGTGGTCTCTGCCTTTCATCTTAATCAGGACATTGTTCTACCCTCCTTGTCCTAAGCCCAGCAATGACAATGAGAGGGTCTTGCATTCTCTGGATGTGGTTCGCTGTGTGAAGTACTATTTGGTGGCTACTTCTTCTTTTCGTAAGACTGATGCCCTTTTCGTGGTGCCCTCCGGGCCTAGGAAAGGTTTGGCTCCCGCCAAGTCTTCCATTAGTAAATGGATTTGCCAGGCCATTGTTGGGGCCTATTCTGCCAAGGGGAAGATTCCCCCTTTTCGTGTTACTGCTCATTCTACTCGTGCTGTTGAGGCGTCCTGGGCCTTCCTGCATCAGGCCTCTGTTGAGCAAGTTTGTAAGGCTGCTACTTGGTCTTCCGTTCACACTTTTTCCAAGTTTTACAAGGTTGATGTGCGGGCCTCAGCGGATGCTGTTTTTGGCCGCAAAGTTCTGCAAGCTGCAGTGGTTTAAGTTTGTGCATTGCTTTGTTTTGGATCCCCGCCCTTTATGGACACTGCCATTGGATGTCCCAAGTGTAATGACTATTCTGAAGCGGGGTGTGTGACATACTTAGAATAATACCATTTTGTGATTACTCACCTGTAAAATGGGTATTATAAGTATGTCACACACACCGCTTCACCCCGCCCTTTGGTATTCTGGATCCTTTATATGGTGAACCTTTTTTACTGTTACTGGTTATTTTGGCTCTTCCTGGTCCCTTTACTGCTGTCTTAATACTGGGGAATGAGTAGGAGGTCTTAGGTATTTATGGCCCGGGAGGGGCTCCCTTTTTTTCATGACATCTCTGCAAGATCACCCTCTACAGGTCGGTATAACCCAAGTGTAATGACTATTCTGAAGCGGGGTGTGTGACATACTTGGTATTTTTTGTTCTTCCTTCTGGTCCTAGGAAGGGTTTGCCTCCAGCCAAGTCTACTATTTGTAAGTGGATTTGTCAGGCGGTGGTGCAGGCCTATTCGGCTAAGGGGAAGGTACCTCCCTTTAGGGTTACTGCCCATTCCACTCGTGCTATTGGTGCCTCTAGGGCTTTTCAGCACCAGGCTTCTGTTGAACAAGTTTGTAAGGCCGCTACTTGGTCTTCTGTTCATACTTTTTCCAAATTTTACAAGGTTGAAGTTAAGGCCTCAGCTGATGCTGCTTTTGGCCGCATGGCACTTCAGGCGGTAGTGGTCTGAACTGCCTGTTGCTACTCTTTGGGGATCCCACCCTACCTTACGGACACTGCTATTGGATGTCCCATATGTAAGGACTTCTTAACAGGCCGTGCCATGCAATAGGAAAAATACAATACAAGAATTGTTTTTGCTATGCATGGCACGGCCTGTTTCACCCCACCCTTGTTATCGTTATTCTTGGTTGCCTCTTTATGGTGGTTGTTCCAGAGTGGTTATTGGGTTTTTAATGTTTTTTTTTTTTTTTTTTTTTTTTAACCTTTTTTACCTCCCGGCTTCTTGTATAACTGCTTGTCAACACTGGAGAGGTCTATTGGTGATCCTGTTTTTATATGGTACTCGGAGGAGCCACAACTCTTCTCTGCAGTGCACTGCGCGACCGTGTGGCGGTATATCCCATATGTAAGGACTTCTTGAAACAGGCCGTGCCATGCATAGCAAAAACAATTCTACAGGTGAGTACTCACAGAATTGTATTCCTCAAACTTATTCTACTAGGGGGGTTTCTCACCCAGAAGTCTCGGTCCATTCTACAAGTGCCATGGCTATGTCATGAGCAGAAAGAACTGAAGCTTCTATAGAGGAGTTCTGCGAACAGCAATGTGGTCTTCACCCCCACACCTTTCTCAAACATAGACTTTATTTACTATCTGGAAAACATCAGGCATCTGTAGAAGGGTACTACTTGCAGCTTCCCACCCCTAAGGCTTAATTACTTGCCTAATTCTCAATGTGGTCACGCTGAAGGGTGACTTGGAAAAACATTATTAGACTTACCAGATTTTTTTTTTTTTTTAGGAATCCTTATGCATGACTGCTTATTACCCGCCCATAGTCCAAGGATTACTTAAAGCGGACCTTCACCCTGAATAAGAGTATATCTTATGTTTCCCACACCCTATACATGCAGATTGCTTACATTAAAAATCATCCTACCTGCATCTACTGCATGTTATGAGCCTTTAAATATCCAAGATGGCAACGCATGGAGCATCAGGCAGCCTGCAAACAGGAAGTGTTTTCTGACTGTCGCTCTGCATTTTTGGATTTCTGTCCTTTCCCTGACCCCCAGCTCTGCTCTGTCTGTGCAAAGCACGGCTATAACCCTGCCCCCTGCACTTGACCTCCCTGCTCCACTCCTCAGTATGTGATGCTTCTGAGTCAAGATGGCGGCGCCCATATCCTAGAGTCCTGAACAGAGTTGAAGCCCAGTGGGGGAAAGAATAATAAGTGACTAAAAACTTAAAATCTATTATTTTTAGATGCTGGGGAATAGTTTAAGAGGTTGGGCTTTTCTTTAAATCGTGCTGAAGGTCTGCTTTAAAGTACTTTTACACAGACACAGGTGGAGATGAAGGGGTGGGACTTTTAACCTCTGTTCCTGTTTTGTGTTTCCTCCCAGGGGGTGTAGCACAATCTCTCCATGTGGTCTCGCTGAAGGATTCCTAAAAAGTCTGTTACCTGTAAGACTTTCTTTTTTTTTTTTTTTTTTTTTCCCCCCCCCCTACTTGCGCTCTCATTCTGCAATTTAAAATCTCTGATGGTCCTGTTCAAACCTGAAAAACCTTAAAGGACTTGTGTACATTTTTAGTTAATTGAAATAGCTGGCATACACATCATCCTCATGTCAAAAATGGGGTCCAATTCACACATGCAAAAAAATCAAACCATAGATGTCAATAAAATGTGTAATAATGAGAAATGTTGCATGTAAAGTATTGAACACTCTTACTGAAATGCCTTTAACCTCCCTGGCGTTATGATTATATGTGCAATTTTGTACAAAAAGCGTTACCATTACGTTTAAATCTGCCGCCCAGTTCCGCCCCCATGAGCCTCTGCGGCTCACAGAGACGGAACCAGGAAGTCAGAGGGACGCATCTGCCGGGGCTCTCACCTGCGATCACAGCGGGGACATCGCTGGATCGCAGGGAAAAGGTAAGGAGACTGCTCCTCTGCCTAATCTACCCCGAGCGTGACTCGGGGTTACCGCTACTTGCAGCGAAAATTAACCCCGAGTCACACTCGGGAACACCGCCAGGGAGGTTAATACTTTGAAAGAAAATCCAGAACTGCACCCGAGCAATGCATGCAACTAGCTTATCCGTGCAAGAGGTGTCTTGAAGCTGTCAAAGTATTTTGTACAAATCTCAAATCTTGGGAAGTTTGATGATTAACTGGGCCATTCCAGCAGCTTGATTTTTATTTTTTATTTTTTTTTTTTTTTTTTTTTTTTTTTTTTTGGGATTCATTGCCTTGATGAAATATCCACCCTTGTTTTCATCTTCATCATCCTGGTTGATGGCAGCAGATTTTTTTTGCCCCAACTGCGCTTATTGGAACCCAAGAGCTTACTGGTTTTACCCATAAGAGGTTTGTGTGACACCTTGTCTCTTATTAGCTAGTTCAACTGATGGCCTATAAATATAACTTGCACAAAGTTTCTTTATTACTGATTGATTTCAGTTGGTGCCATGGACGTTTCATGTGGGTTTTTTCTTTTGCACCTTCTCCCTTATTACACACAACCCTTTTATGGTCGTCTATGGTGTCATGGATGGTAACACCTCACCAATTTTTTAAGTTCTAAGAGGAGAATCTTTTTGGTGTCTGCTGCTCACATTTAACCACACGTAATTATAGGAGGCACTTTTGAACCTGCTTGGTAGTATTTTTTTTCCCATTTAAACACTGGCAGCCTTATTGGTGATTACTTTGGGATGCCCCAAGTGTATGATTATTGATCTATCATTCTCTTATGAAATGTATAAGAAAAGTGCCTTTATTTAAATTCCATGGGAGACCCCTGAACGGCAGGCCAGTGGACATGGTGGTTTGGGTTGCCCTGCCTGGTCAGAACAGTGCATTTTCACGCTATCCACCATACTCTTGCATTCTTGGGAGCTTAAGAAGCAGATGCAATTGCAGCATTTCCAGCTTCCTTTGGTTGGCATCACCACTCTAATGCGCAGAGCAGTCTGCAGGTTCCTTGGCTCTAGCCATCGTGGAATGGCAGAGGTAAATGTATGGGCCCAAACGGACATGCATGCTGGTCTTTAATTCATGTTAAATCAATTTAAATTTCTGATCACTTCAGTGTCTTTAGAGCTCTGAGAAGTGCAAAAATATTATTTCTGTTCAAAAACGAATTATGCTTAAATGCGGACCGATGTCTTGAACCGTAATTCAAGGCATTTTCTTTCAATTAGGCCTAGATGAAAAATAAAAATATTCTATTTTTCTTTGGGGCGCAGAACCTTCTATTTATTGAACTTAGATTGGGTGAGCTCTGCCAGCCGCTAACCCCCCCCCCCCCCCCCAAATCAATATATCACCTTGGCCTATTTTAATTGAGCAGTTTATGAAATGTAAAAACTCTAGGGATGTTCCAGTGATGTGTAAGTTCTATAGAAATATAGAAGAATCAGTTTAGAATATATTCTGTATATTAGGTTTCTTTTTTTTTTTTTTGAGCATTTTTTTTTTTTCTTTTATGAAATGGTGTTTAAGGGACATGCAAATAAAATTCAATCTTTTTCTCATCTTGCAGAGCTTCTGGATTGCCTATAGATGCATGCCTTTATTTGGCTGAAGATCTAGAACAGAAGATTCTTTTTACTGTAGCTTGTGATATGGCTTTAAATAACCAAAGCTCAGCTAAGGAGGGACATTGTAATGGCGCCACCAAGAAATGTTTGTCCTCTAGTGAGAATCAGCTTCGCAAACCACTAGGGACAATCTCCCAAAACACCATGTGCAATACCACAGGCGTGAGTTCTTCTGACAACCTGGAAGTTAACCTAAGGAATGTTTCTGCAGCAGCAATCCAGATATATGAGGATGAAGAGGGCATTGTGGACAGTTGTGTGCCTATCAAACCTGGAAACACAAAAGAAAAGGTTGCCTTCTTCGCCTCGCATCACTGTGGCAACAGGAACAATTCAATGAAGGTAAAAAACACTGGAGATGTAAGTGGAAGGGCTGCTAAACGTAGAAAGAAATCTGTTGACCTTAAACGTGGCAAGAGCTGTGTGGAAAAGATGCAGGAAGTGCATAAAACCTGCTTTCTATCAGATTCCTTCCCAAGTGGAATTGAAAACTGCTCCATCAATTATTTTGCAGATGGTGATGACGTCCTTCCCTCTCGACCTCTTTCTGTGATTGAGATGGTAGCTTTTCTAGAGCAAAGAGAGAGCGCTTTACACTCGCACTGTAGTAAACCTTCCAGCAACCCTCACTCTTCAAAACCTGCTGGTCCTTCAAAATGTGCCCACTTGAGTGTCTCCTTGATGGCCCTTGAAGCCAGCGATTCACCTCATAATAAGGATGCTTCTGAGAAGTCTGAACTGGAATCTGTATGTGTTCTGGAAATGGTGGCTAAACTGGAATCTGAGTGTTTGAGACGTCAGAATGAGCGCGAGTTAGGTGGACTTTCAAGAAGCAACAGCTTAAGAAGAAACGTAGGACGGATGTTGCTTGCAAATGGTTCGCAACAGAATTCCAACCATCCCGCTGAGCCTCCTGTTGCTCATGACCCTGAAAAATCTCTAGCTGCTTCTGCCATGGTGAACATACCCCAGATTAAGGAAGACCTTTGTTCTGGGACACTGTGGGAAGACTGTCCATCTTCACCTAAGCACCAAGATTTTGAGTCTCTTACGGCTGGCAAGGTGAATTTAGAACTTGTGAAAGAAACCTATCTAAAAATGGGATGTAATGGAGAGTTTGCAGTAACCATGGATCCTTGTAAATGTTCTATTTCTGTGTGTATAAAAGCAGTTGAATGTGTCCCTGATTCGTTTGATTGCACGAGTGACCGAGCAGCTGATGAAAAATTTGGGGGATTGTGTCAGAACCCTGACTCCACCCCTGTTAAAACAAGTGTGTTTCTGCATACATTATCACAGGAAGTTGCAAACGTGCAGGACATGGCTTTAACAGGGGATCCTTCACCCGGGAAAATATTTTTTCAGAGCGATCCAAAACGTTCACACGTACAAGTCAGTCCTGAAGTAAAGTCTCCGCCACAGAGCTTAGACAAGAACCCATTTGACAATACTCTGTGTTTACAGAATAGCACGATGATTGCGCAGTATTCGGTGTCTATATCTTCACTTGGAAATGTAACTCAGGTACTTGACTCCTCCACCATAAAGAGACAGGTGTCTCATGATTTTCTTGAGGCGCGATTTAAAATCCAGCAGTTGTTGGAGCCCCAGCAGTACATGGCCTTCTTGCCACACCACATCTTGGTGAAAATCTTTCACTATCTTCCCACGCGAACCCTGGCGGCCCTCAAATGCACCTCTTGCTATTTTAAATTCATCATTGAGCATTACGACATACGCCCCTGTGACTCGCTGTGGGTTCGGGATCCCCGCTACAAGGACGACCCTTGCAAACAGTGTAAGAAAAAGTATGCAAAAGGCGACGTCTCCCTCTGCCTTTGGCACCCCAAACCTTACTGCCAAGCCTTGCCATACGGCCCTGGTTTTTGGATGTGCTGCCACATGTCTCAAAAAGAGAGTAGGGGCTGTCGGGTGGGGCTCCATGACAATCGTTGGGTGCCTCCTTTTCACAGCCTTAACCGAACAGTTTGCAAGAAATCAGAGTCTGAGTTTGAAGAGGATTAGAATGGTATCGGTCTTGTTGAGGAGGACCTTCATGCCCCATGCTGTTTACATTGTAAATAATCATGAGGTTTTTCATGGGGTTATGAAATCGCACATACTTTGACACACAAGCCTTTACTTTTTTATTTTGTCAACTGGATGATTAGCCCTTTATGTAAATAACTAATAGATGTACATAAAAACTCTATTGCTAGCTGACGCAACCTAATCTTACAATGCAGCTGTGGAAGTTTTGTGGCTATAGGTGTGTGTGAGTCTTTTGTGGATGTTCGTATGTTTTTTTTTTTTTTTTTTGTTTTGTTTTTTTGTTATTTGCCTACCTTTCCTTTTAAGTGTCTTAAGTCTGAATATTTTTTTGTTTTGGGGGTTTATTTTTCATTAAACCAATGATAAAAAGCTTTAAATGCTTCAAGCCCTATATATTTATTTTTTTTCTTTTTTAAATAAATGATACTTGAGCTAATCTGATTATTGCACCATCCAGCAAATTTTTCTTTAATTGGACGGTTGTTTGATCTGATTTGTTTAAGTGTCTGGAATACTGTGACAAGTGAATATGAGGTGACTTATTGTATAGTGGCTGACTGTAAAAAAAAAAAAAACACAAAGAATCTTTACTCCAATAAAAAAAAGTGCATCCTAAAGCTCACTGATTTTGCTTCAACGTTTGGTCATTGGGTGTTCCAAGTTGTGGTGTGTGTGTGTTTTATTTATTTTTTGGGGTTTTTTTTTACCTTTTTATTTGCATTTAATGGGTACCTAAACCTGGTCCTGTAGTCTAAAAAGATTCTAAGCTTGGGTGAAACCTTCCCTAAGATGCATCATGTTCAGGATGCCCTGCCATGTGTACCGCACCCTGGCATACATTATGCTCTACTTGATCCAGGATCTCACGGAAATGCAGTGTGGCTTGGGTCAGAGTGCTTGGTACACTGCAGCATCCACACAGCTTCCCTGCCTTCTTTTTCCTGGGTGTTGCTGGCAGCAAATATTGAGTCCTGCAGGGCGCATAAAGCAATAGTCCCGGAGCAAGGTCAGTTTGATATGACGAACCTGGGGGGTTCACACAGAAGGGTGTCTCTAGTCTGACCATTTTATTGTTTGCAAGTTCTGATTATATCTATGCCGAATAGAGAATCAGAAATAATGGAACTAAAATACCATACAAATCCAAGGTAATATAAAGTTAGAAAGCTGTATATATCAAATGTTTAGAGGGTTTTTGGCTGCTTTAAGGAACTCTCTAAGACGCCTCAATCTATTGTGCTCTCCCACCACATTGCCGTTTGGATATTTTCTGCCCTCAGTGCTCCTTGGTATACCCGTTACAGTGATTTTAATGTTCGTTTTCTCCAGCTATGCCATTGTATGCTGTTGGTTTCTGACAGGATAACATTGTTCTAAATGTTTAAGCCTCCCCTCCTCACAAACTCATGCTTTAGTAGCAATTAGTGGCTAGAGAAGATAAAGGCCAAAAGAAGATTTCATTGTCCCTCAATTTTTACTTTGAGGCCAAAATTGTTGGGAGTATCATCTGATTCATTACCAGGACACTAAGGGGAGTTGATGTTTGTATTTATTTTTTTTAAATATGCAACCTTCCATAGGACTTGGTTGGTCCACTTTAACTGGAGTAAATTTGAAAATTGGCTTCTTTTGATACAAGATCTGGTTCATAGGAGCATTCATTGTGTTCTGTCTGACCTTGCTGTCACCTTAACAAATAGGGGATTGAGAACCATTGAAAAAAAAACTTTTAAACCAAAGTTTAAAAAGTTACTCAAATGTTTTCCTCCTTTGCAAGTTCAGTGCTCAGAAACCTCTCAGTTGTCCTGCTGCTTTTGAAGTTATTATTATTATAGACTCCTTTTTTAATGGTGGTTTATGGTAAAATGCCCCGGAGGAAGGTGCCCTCCATTTCTGCCTGTATCGAACACGTGCAACTTTTCCTCCCCAGTCCAAAATCCCTCTGGTATTGACATGTCGTGTATTGATTGCTGCTAGCAGGGACATCAAATGGTGTAAGCTTATAACAGAAGGCAGTAAATGCCACCAAAAATGTAAAATTATCATTTTGCATACCAACCGTAGGTCCTGAATAAGGAAGAAATTAGATTAGTGTCTGCGTATACTCATGGGAATAATCCCTATACACCTGGCTCCTTGGACTACCAGGGATTCACTTTGTTTCTATTGTTACTATGTACTAGTAGGTTCAGGTATTTGTCTAACATGATTCAGGATTTCAGAATCCTTTTTATTTGCCCAGCAGAGACAAAGCTGTTGCTCAAATTCTGACAATAGAGGGTTTGAGTAGGTGTCAACTTGTAGAGTAAAGGAAGTTCTTCTTCACATATTGGGAGATGGGTGATATATAAAAAAAAAAAAAAAAAAAAAATACACTTCACACTTTACTAGAACTTATGTACTGCACCTGATGTCACTGTGCTTTATTATTACTTCTGTATCTCAACAAGTAGTCAGGATGACTGCTTATTTAATGGGCATTATGGTAGAATTACCTTTTACAGTGGACTTTGGGACGCCAGATCTTTACCAACATAGGTTCTGCGTGCTTTGTTTTATCTTCTGTCTGATCTGTGATTCTTTTATCTCCCTGTGATGGTGGCAGCTTTGTCGAATGGAAATCCCATATTTAAATGTAGCTGCCATACTGCTTTACACTGTGAATAAACCCTTGCTCTACTCTCCCACCCTATTCTGTCGGTAGTCTGCTTCTAAATGTGATTTGTTGTATATAAGACTAAATGAAATGCATGGTAAATGTGTGCCATATGCTTTTGTGCATTCCATGTTCACCTTCAGAGAAACACTTGACCGGAGCAGTATTTTTTTTTTTTTTTTTTAAATAGCCATTCCACCAAGTGCCTGTAAATGATAGTGTGCTCTCAGATACTAACAAAAGTGGCACTAAAGCTGCAGCTCTTAGCTGATTGCTGGTTCCAGGTCCATCACCGCCTGGTTGCGCATGTGTATTTCTGTTTCTGATGTGGAGATGCCTGCTGCCTAGTCACTGTGAGTTAGGTCTTCACATTGCATATACAGTGAGTAGAAACAGACATGCAATGGACCTGGATCTAGTGGTAAGAGCTGCAACCTGATTAGGACAGTGGAATAAAGGTGCTCTCATCTGCGTGGAAGCAAAGGTTACAGCAGGGAAGTCATCCCAATCTTATTTTGAAGCAGTCCGCACCAGTTTTCTAATTACGGGGTGTGGGGCGGTGCTATGACAGGCTTGGGAGGGACAACTAGATGGCTGGAGTCCCCTGGTGCAATGGCCTCCTGCAACACCCCCAAAATGGCTACCTTCACCTTGTCCCTCTGAAGAAATGTGATCCTTCGATTGGCTGCTGGCAGTCGCGTCTCACTTGCCCACAAGGGGCCAATCGGATGACTGCATTTTGGCCAAGGATTGTGGTGAAGGTAAGGATTCCAGGATTCTACATTTTGAGCCCCTAATGCATGTGCCTCTCTTCCTGGCTGTGTGTGGCCTCACCCTGAACTGAATGGCTGCGCACAGCTGAAGAGAGCGCTGCTGGGACAGCTAGGATTCCAGCAAGGCTGCTCTAGCCACAGCATGGGCCCGAGGAAAGTGACCTGGGGGGTTAACACAGTGGGGTGTCCAAGACTGATGTACCAAAACTTGGGATATTGAAAATCCTGGGTCTTGATCCACTTTAAAATGGCTCTGCCATTATGATTATGGATATCAATACAGTATCTATTTATATTGACCTCCCCTCAAAGAGAAGTTGACATATACATTGGCTTTTGAGACATTGGTTGGAAAGCATAACTGCAGGTGTCTAGCTGGACTGCAAGCACCAGGTTACCTTTTCATCCACTTGTGTCTTCACAGATCTATTTACACTGGCAGACGGCTCCATGCCTTTTGTGGAGGAAACAATACGAAGTCTTTGATTCAACCATCACCTGGCATATCCCAGAGTCTACATTGTCTTGAGGGGTTTTTGTCTCCAAATATAAGGATGATCAATTATTTAATAAAGGGCAACAAGAGGACTGTATGACTTAAGTTTCCACAAATAATTTAACAGGCTTGTTAGTAGCTAATGAAATATGCATGTCTCTATTCAGTAGGATGGTAAAATACCTTGTATACACAAACTGCACTAACTATATAATACATATCATTCTTTGGGTGACAAAATGGGATTTTAAAATCTAAAATTTGGGGCTAATATAAAAGGCTCCAGGGTTGACGACTTCCCTACCACAACTTTGATGCCATGCTAAGTTACACTCCTGGGTTGCCTGCAAAAGGTTTCCTGATGGCCCCACAGGGTATTCAATGCCTGTAGCTGCATCCCCCATTATCTTGCAACTGGGAATTTATCTTCCTGGCTCTCAGATGTCCTCACTCATGGCGCTGGACATCGTGCACCAATAATTACCTTTGCAATGAAGGAGTTGGACAAGTGCCTTATACCTGATTGCCCGGTGGGAAAGGTATGGATGAAATGGAAGAGGTGTTTGCAGAGATGCATTTCACAGCCACCTTGCCCCAGATGAACACCGGTCTTTTGGGACTGTTCAGGTACTTAATTCTGGCTATGGATGATGTAATCAGAGGGGTGGTGATGAACGCTTTACATCTCATGGGGTGGCTGAAGCAGTGGTCAGTGGATGCATTCTCCAGGAACACCCTAACAGGTCTTTAGATAGTGGGTGACCATCTGTTTGACATGCCTCTTACTAACATTCATGAAATGCCCTTTTACCTTGTGTCCTCCATTCTTCATCTCTCCAGGAAGTTTGGATCCTTGCAGCTGTAAACCCAGGAGATCACAGGAGAAGTCTAAATTCCAGGGGTCCTGGTGTAGGTCTCCGTTAGGTGGAATGAGTTGATTTGCATGTTGCTTCTGTTGGATGGACAAAATCCACCTAAGCCCAGGACTGAGAAGTAAGATTTGGTCTCTGGTTTCAAGATGCAGTTTTGTACCAGGCTTTACATGTGTTTGGGCCTAGCTTGCCTTAAATGACTGTGAGTCACCTGATAGAACTGGTGGTGGTAGACCCTAGCCAGCCTAGGGCATTTGTTTTAGTTCCTGAAAGCGACATGGTCACCATGATTTTGGACCTCCCTGCCTGTTCATACATTTTTGGTGACCGTGGACAAAGAGGCCCGGCTGCCTTTGCTGAATTCCCAGGACCAGGAGAAGTAATTGGTTGGCGATCTATGCCCAGCATTGCTTGTTGTATCATGTTTTACATTTCTGTCCACAACCCCCTTGGTATACTTTATGATCCCACCAGTGGTTACTCTGCATACCTGGAGGATTTGCTCATTGGGGCTTCTTACATGCTGGAGGCATGAGGGGATGGGGAGACTGGCCCACCCGTTTTTGAAGCAAGGTGGGGGTCTTGTTTGTATTTTCAACGATTTGCCAGGGCTTGCGCCTATTGGTGGTAATGGTATCCATCATTGATAAGGTTCCTTTCACTTACCACAAATCGCAAAAGCGTACCTTGGAACTATTTTCGAGCTAGTATATAGAAATGGAGTTCTTCGTTTTTACACTTTTGTCCCCAGAAATGGCATGAATGTAGAAGAGCACAAGTCTGTCTTGGATAGGGCAGAGAGCCTGGCACTGCATGTTCTCAATATTGCCAATCCATATGGAGCTGGATGCAAGAGCTGTTGAGGGTAAGAGGCTGGACAGGCACTTTCAAATACTATTTATTCTAAGTATGTCACACACCCCGCTTCAAGACATTCATTACATGTGGGTATACTGACCTGTAGATGGCGATCTTGCAGAGATGATATCAAAAAAAGGTAAGACCCTCCCGGCCCATAAATACCTGGGACCTCCCACTCATCACCCAGTCTTTCATCTCTGCAGTGGCGAGCAAGTCAGAAGATGATCCTCCTCCTTGCAGGTAGCCGGGATGACTCCCGACCTTCTATATTCTAAGCATACAGCACGTCCTGCTCCCGAATAGTCATAACATGTGGGTAGTCCTCCACCTCCAGCGCTGTGCACTGCAGACATGTAGAAAACAAGCTCTCCCGGCCCTACATATACCGCGGGACCTCCCACAAATCCCCAGATTTCTCTGCAGTGCTGGAACTGCGAAGACGTGAAGTATCACGCTCTCGCAGGCGAGCGGGCCTTACCGCCCAAGGTCCTGTGGGACTATTTCCACCCGTCCTAGTTAGAAGAAATATGCCTCCCAGCCTAGGCTGCGCGGGTCGGGTGAAGGTAGGTAGCACCCGGTGTGCTGAATGGAGCCATGCTCCACCGCAATCCCCCTCCATAGAGTAGGCGGTCAGGCCATTGGTGAGCCTCTAGAAGATGCCCCTCCCGCATATTGCCTTGCCCCTCATAGACTTAGTCCATGGACACCGTCGGCTTACCCCCTCGCTCCCTCCCGTAACTCGGGGGGGGGGGGGGTGTGGCAGCCCTAGTGCCCATCAGCTGTTAGACCTTGTCTCTTTTAATCAGGGGGTCAGTGTCGCGCATCACTGTACAATGCGAGCTGTCTTTTCTCACTATCAGTCTGCCTC
Source organism: Gastrophryne carolinensis (assembly GCA_027917425.1). Classification (NCBI taxonomy): domain Eukaryota; kingdom Metazoa; phylum Chordata; class Amphibia; order Anura; family Microhylidae; genus Gastrophryne; species Gastrophryne carolinensis. Next base: position 69,570,866 of record CM051244.1, read on the forward strand.
GGCAGATACATTCCAGCGTGTCAGCATTACATGTTACTTATTCTCCGCTGCTGCACTTGCTGTCGGTTAGAGCTTCGCGCTCTTTGGGGGAGGCGGAGACTTGGCATGACGCGCTTTGCGTCACAGCCTTGCCTGGCCCTCCCCTCGAGGTTCGCTGGCGCCATTTTCTCTATCTTCGTGCGCGTGGTGTGGCTCGTCTCCTCCCTCGGTCATGTAAGTGCCCTCCGGGGCGGTATGGTTTCTAGGTTTTTTCAAACAGAGCATGGCACTGACTCCACTCCCCTTGTCCCATTATGTCTTTCAGAAGCCAAGACTTTGTTACCGGCCACGGCCTAACATATACTATAACAGGCCCTCTTTACAAATTCTACCACATTACTAGCGGGTTTTGGGGCATCCAGGGTTGCTATTGCATAATTCCCTGCGTTATACTGCATAAAAATCACCATATGGAGGCATTTCAGAATTATGGAACCGGGGTCCCTCCGGGACGTGACCGGCTGTGTGCAGTGTGGCCAGCCCCTGGCTGAGGCTGACGGGGCACAGGTCTGCGGACAGTGTGCAGCACAGGCATTGCTAACAGATCCTCCCTTCCTCACCCCCGTCTCCCCGCTCCCAAACATCACTCATGATGAGTCCCACTCCAGCGGGGATGACCTGCAAGAGGTGCCACGAGCGTTGCCCACGGCGGAGCAGATGCTTTCTGGATTGGCAGAGCGTATGGGCCCTGGTAAAATGCGGTCCCTGACGCCTCCAGGCTCTCCGGTTCCTGACGATTCCGATGATTCTGCTGATATGCAGGACCCTGACCCTTCTGAGGAAGGTGAGCTATTCTCAGACTCGGGCTCCTCCCATGGGATGCCCGCAGGCCGTGAGGAATCCGAGCCTGGCTCCTGGGGTCTGTGTGATACGGATGAAATCCTGATCAAGATTTTTGAGGTCTTGTCAATCTCTCCCCCGGGGGAGATCCCCAAGCCTAAAAAGGAGATAGATATATATATATATATTTTATATATGACAACTCTGTCTTAGGTCACGGGCCCCTGCGCGGGGGGGGGGGGGGGGTGTTTGGCCTCTTGCGAAGCTCTAGCCCTTCTCAGCTTCTCTGGGGTCTGCTGCACGCCAAAGACTATTCTAGTCAGTGTCACAGGGTCAACCCTGTGGCTTGAGGCGCTATTTGGGGCCTCTCTTTCGTGCCCAGGCTACTAGCCTGGGGTGTCTGGGGACACGCCTGAGGTGGGGCTTCTGCATTGGGACCTACCGGGTCGTCTTCCTTACTCCCCAGCCTCTGCATCAGACGAAGTGGGTCGGTTCCAGTGTCCCCTGGAAGCTACTGGATGGTTGCTTAAACACCTCATCCCCTCACGGTCACTTATCCACTATTCCCCATCCTGGGAAATCGGTTCAGGCTTGCTGCCTTCTTCTCTGGCATTAGGGGACCCCTGGTTACGAGGGCTCTGCCCCCCTTTACTTGCGCCTTGCCTTCACCAAGCGGGATGGCAGCTGGTGGGCCTGTCGGTGGCACATCAAGATGATGTCATTTATATACCGAGCCCTTGGGCTCTTCGGCGCAGTAGGTTACTAAACCTTCATATGTCCCAGCACCCCGGTGCTTGGTCTGTGCTCATGCCTTCTTGGTAAGGTGGTTCCTCTGGAACTTCCCATATGCAAGGGCCCCGTCAGGGGGGCGCCTCCCTTCCTTACCAGCATCTCCTAGAGTATGGTCACCCTGGGTACCAAGTCTCGCAGGTTTTGAAAGGGAAAGGTAAATCTCTCCCACGACCCACGGGGTTCTAGGTTGGGCCCCTTAGAGGGTTCATCTTATCTGCTGGGCTTGCTGAAACGGTGGCCCCCTTTGAATCTATATGGCGGGCCTCCCCCTCCTTCAGGACCGGTCGGTTCATGGGGGATTCCTGGCCTGTTGAAAGGCTTTTAATGCTGGTCTAAAGAATGGGACAGGTTGCTACCTCTGGAGGGTCCCTGTTCCTGGACTGGGTGGGGTTCTACCCCCCCCCCCCCCCCTGCTTCTCAGCGGTATTCGCTTCTATGCATGCCCTTGGCGGCAGGTTATACTATCCCGGGTTGCCCAGGGAGCCTAGCGAGGCTCTGAGGGGCCTCCCTCCTGACACAGGGCCTCTGCCCCTGTCCCTACTGTCCCAGGATATTCTGACTCCGGTCTGCTGAATTGTGATGGCTCTGTTGGGGTGCGGTTCTGCCCTTAGGAGACCTTTGATTGAAAACAGGAAGAGCCCTGATGTCTGGGGATTGATTGCTAATCGCCCCTTGGGGGCGGGCCTCATCTTCTGGGTGACTTGGTATGAGTGGTGGTTTGGGAGCTAGCTCCCCAGCTTCCCTTTACTCCGCCTATAATGGCTTGGTGGTATCCCATATTGACTGGCATGGGCCTTAGTCTCCTATCTGTGAGACGTTATCGGTTCCCAAGGCCTTAAAGCCACCCTGCTTATGGACACTGCTATTGGATGTCCCACATGTTATGACTATTCGGGAGCAGGACGTGCTGTATGCTTAGAATAATACAACTCTGTGAAGTACTCACCTGTAGAGTTGATATACGCATACAGCACGTCCTGCTCCACCCCACCCTGATTTCACGAATTCTGGATCCCCTGTATGGTGATTATTATCATTAAGATATTGCTACCAGTTATTCTGAGTGGTTGGTTCCTCCTGGCTTCTCTTTTCACTGCTTTTCAATGCTGGGGATTTGTGGGAGGTCCCGCGGTATATGTAGGGCCGGGAGGAGCTTGTTTTCTACATGTCTGCAGTGCACGGCGGCAGAGGACTACCCACATGTTATTACTATGACTGGAGCAGGACGTGCTGTATGCGTATAATATCAACTCTACAGGTGAGTACTTCAGAGTTGTATTTTTTCTATTCCTGCCCGGATCCCCTTTTAAATTTCCTGCCTCCCATCTGATTCATCTGTTAACTATTTCTAGCGTGAAGTGGTGCTACTAGTTATTGGGCAGGAGCCTGTATCTGATTTGGATGCTACTGGAGATGGAACTATATTTGATTCATTCATGCCATTAAAGCTGGGACATCTGGTAAGAGCATAAACCTGGTGGTGGTGGGCCTACGTGTTCAAAAGATTGATACATGCACCGAGGGATGCTGTGGCTAGAGGCCTCATGCTCTGATTGAATGAACTTTTCATTAGCTCTGTGTTTTTTGTGATATATATACTTTTACAGATTGGGAATTCTGCACACGTTGAGCTTCTTAATTACCATTTATAATCCTTTAACCTGTTCTTAGCGCGGTGTCTTACGGACCTAGATTTATAGGCACTGTAAAAAAAATTTTATTTCTAGCATGGTCTGAGCGTGTTCTTGTTTATTCTCAGTGTGTCACACACCCCGCTTCCCCTTTAATTCTTACGATCGGGTTACTCCACCAGCAGGTGGCGACGTTGCAGAGAGAAGTCTTGAAAACGAGCCCCTTCCGGCCTATATATACCTGGGACCTCCCACTTAACACCCAGTATTTTCTCTCTGCATGAGGCGACAAGACAGAAGAAAAGTCTCCTGCTTGCAGGTAGCCGGGGTCAAACCCCGGCACCCCCTTTTGGTCCATTTCTGCCCAGTCTATTGTGGTGTTTTATGCCTAGTTAACGGAAGCCTCCCAGCCTAGGCTGCTGGCTGGGCAAAGGTAGATGGCACTTTAGGTGCCTAGGAGCTTATCTCCTCCGCTCGGCCCCACGCGTGGGGCAATGCGGCTATCCGGTATGGTGATCCGGATTTGGGATGCCCCTGTCCCGAGGTTCCCCTTGGCCACCTTCTCCCGCTCGGTCCCTTCGCTTGGGGGCTGGGTGCTTGTTTGCATGGGGTGCTTTCACTTGTTATATAGTGTTTATGTATGTGTGAGGACAGAGCTTAGACGCAGGGTCAGCGCCGCGGTGGCGGCGCATGGCCTGAGCTGCTGGCTCCTTCACTTTACTTTTGCTTTTTTGAATTTCCCCCCATGTCTGCATGCGGCGCTGCCATTGCGGCCTCGCTCGGTGTCTCACTGGCAGGGGGCATGACCGGGGCGCGCTGTGTCCGGGCCCACCTCACTTCCTCTCTCTCATTATGAGACAGGTGTGCGGTGCTGGCTGGGGGAAGAGGTGCACTCCAGGATTGCGGCGGTAGCAGTATCGGGTAACGGTCCCCACCTCGCGCACGTGGGGCCGTTTTTTGTGCGGTTTATGTTTAATGGCCTCACTTTTGTTAGCGTATTCCTGGAGGCACTTATCTCTTTGAGATATGTATATGTATGCATGTGTATGTAGATAGATAGATAGATAGATAGATAGATAGATATGTGCTTGTATATATTTATTGATGCACTCTCTGGCTTTTGTTGGCCCTAAGCAGCATCTGTCATGTATAAATTTTATTCATGATGTATATACTGTTTATATATTTTTTACCATGTTTATTTTATGAATGAGTGGTGCATTCTGGTTAAATTCCCTGGGGGATTGACTGTGGTCTCTTTTCCCCCACAGATCCTGGGATCCCCTCACTGCAGTGGCTCTCCCGGTCTGTTATACCTGGCTAGTCTAGTCTTAGTCTCTAAATTGGGATTATTCTTGGTGTGCCACACACCCCGCTTCACCTTTAATATTCTTCACGATTGGGTTACTCCCCGCCAGGTGACGCTGTTGCAGAGAGGAAGTCTTGTAACGAGCCCCCTTCCGGCCTATATATACCTGGTACCTCCCACTTATCACCAGTGTTTTTCTCTCTGCATGACGACAAGACAGAAGATTGAAGTCTCCTTACCCCGGCACCCCCTTTGGTCTATTCCTGCCCGGTTTTGATTGTTGTTACCTTTGTGGTTAAATGGAAGCCTCCCAGCCTAGGCTGCTCACTGGGCAATCGGTAGACGGCACTATAGGTGCCTAGGAGCTTATCTCCTCCGCTCGACCCCCTGTTTTGGGGGCAATGCGGCTATCCGGCATGGTGATCCGGATTTGGGATGCCCCTGTCCCGAGGTTCCCCTTGCTCTCCCGTTACGGTCCCTTCACTATGGGGGGGGGGGGTAGAGGGATGTGTATTGTATGTATGTTTTTACTGTATGTATTTTTCATGTGTTTACTTATTTCAATGTTTGTCAGGCTGCACCGCAAGCGAGGGTGCGTTTGGCCTGACTAAAATTCCTCCTTACATGGCAGTCTGTTATGCGGGCTGCTGCTGCTGGCCTGTAGGGCCAGAGTTTTGGGTCAGCTTTAGGGGTGGCCGGGGCGGGCTGCGCTGTGTCAGGCTTGCCTGAGGCTGCCTGCGCCTTTCCCAGGTTATTCAGCTCCCCCTCCCCCCTCCCCTTGTCTCCTTTTTTAAAACAGCTGCCGCTTGGCGGGCCGCGTGTCAGTATTTGGGGGCAGCGCAGGCTGCCTAGGAACTCCTGTTTCCCCCTCCCCCCCCCTTCTCCTTTTACTGAGGGCGTTGCCAGCCCTCTTGTTGTATTGGCACCGCCGTCCGGCGGGCCGCACTGTTCAAATTCGGCGGGGGGGGGGGGCGGGGCCCGGATGACGTCAGGGGTGGGGGCGTGGTTCCGGCGGCGCGTCATCTTACCGGCCCCAGCCGCACTTCCTTCCTGTTATCAAGAGGACGCGTGCGGGGCTCTCAGCCGCATATGTGTGCTGCTGCTGGCCGCTCCGCCGCTTCTTCCGCTACTGCTGCCACTGCCGCCTTCGCTCCTTCTGACTACATCGCTGACATTGCTGCCTGTCTTTCCACCACTTCTACTGGTCGGGTGCTGGGCTTTTTTTAGCCTTACTTGGGCAGGTAAGCGGCCTCACCTGGCGTGGGGCAGTCTATTTTTATTATGTCTGTCGGTTTATTTAAAAAAAAAAAAAAAAAGGTTATATATAGAGATAGATATAGATAGATAGAGATATATATATATATATATATTACTTTTATTTAATATAAAAAAAAAAAAAATGAAAATCAGAGGCCAGTTTTCTTCGCCTCTTCAAAGCACTCTGGTGCTGTGTATGAATGTTGTATTGCATGTTGCCATTTATTTCTGGGGGTCTTACTGATTTTTTCTTCCCCCACAGATCCTGGGATTCCCTCAATACAGTGGCCTCCCGGTTCTATTTTGCCTGGCTAGTCCTTTTTTTCTCCAAATTGGGATATATATATATATATATTATAATCTTTTTTTTTTTTTTTTTTTTTTTTTTTTTAAGTTTGTAGATATACGACATAATGATTTATTAAGTTAATTATTTTTAAAGGGGATCTTTATTATAAATTAAATCCTCCCTCCCGGGACTTTTACATAAAGGGGGCATCCCGGGTGGCTTATGACTTAAACCCAGGATTTTGCGAATACCATAAATCACCATATGGAGGCTTCCGATAATACCGGAAATGGTTCTTCTGGGCCATCTAGGGTGTGTGGAGGCTGTGGGACTCCGCTCCCAGGCGATGTTATAGTATGCATTCCTTGCGCAAGGCAGAATATTGCGCGTCAGTCCGTCGCGCCGGCTGCTGGCTCTTCGCAACTTCCATCATCCCCTACCCCTCCCTCCCTGTTCTGGACCCTGTGTGACATTGTCAAAGGTGGGGATTCGCAATCCGAGGTGTCTGCACGATTAGCCAACCTCGAGAAGATAATTTCCGTTAAAGCAGGGTTGAAGGCCACTGCGAAACGGAAGCACCTTTCTCCTGTACCTCCGGCTTCACAGCATGAAGTATGTGAGCCTGTGGATTGGTCCGATTGCTCCCTGGACGAGGAGGGAGAATTCCTGGTGGAGTCAGATGAGCCTGCAGATCAGCTTGAGGTTGATGCTATTGGCGATTTGTCTGCGGGGGTTTCCCTTGACACCCCCTCCATTCTGGCTCAAATGTTTGAAATTTTGAATTTAGATCCGCCTGAGGCCGTCACCCTGCCAAAGGGTCAGTTGTTTAATGTGCCTCAGCTGCGTTTGGTTTTTCCCAGACAACACCACTTTGAGAGGGTTGTGCTTAAGGAATGGGAACATCCCACGCGGTTAACTGGAATTCCTTCCAGTTGGGAGAAACGTTATCCTTTTCCGCCAGAATTGGTGAAGCTTTGGTCGGTTCCTCCTGACGTCGATACCCCGGTACTAGGGCTTTCTAGCACGGCTATGGTGCAGTCTTCTGAAACCACTGCCCTTAAGGATGGTGAGGATCGTCGGATTGACCAGTACGCTCGCCATGGTTTTATTTATGCCGGGTCAACGATGCGTCGCCATGGTTTTTATGCCGGGTCAACGATGCGCCCGGTGTGTGCTTCGGCGCTTCTTCTATTGGCGGTTAGATCTGTTGTTCAGGATCTGTGTGTGGATCTTGATCCCACTTGTAAGGAGTTTACTGCTCTCAGGCAGTGTGAGTCTTGTTTCCTGTGTTCTGTCCGCTCAGGACGATGCGCTGGCTATGAGTAGCAGGACAGCGGCAATGCTGGTGGCTGTTCGTCGGGCAGTATGGCTGCGCCAGTGGTCGGCGGACGTAGCTTCTAAAAAGGTGCTCCCAGCTCTCCCCTTTTTGGGATTGCGACTGTTTGGTGATAAAATTGATTCAGTTGCAAAAGGTGGTAAAATGCCGCAACGTAAGAGGCCTCGTCGTCCCTTTCGGGGGGCAAGTTCTGGTAGGCCTTCCTTTCGGGGATTCAGAGCGGGTAGGGGGGCTTCCTTTCCCGCTACCAGAGGTGCAGGTTGGACTCGGGGGAAGGGCCGTGGCCGTCCCACTCAGTCCTAGGGCACCAAGCCTGCCGGTAAGCCCGCTCAGCAATGAGGGGCTGCCCTCACCCGTGCGGGTGGGGGGACGATTGCGACACTTCTCCCAGGTTTGGGACCAGGAAATTCCGGACAGATGGCTCCGGGAGGTAGTGTCGTCCGGTTACAAACTGGAATTCGAGTCTCGCCCTCCTTCACGGTTCTTTCGGTCTCGGGTGCCCATCGATCCTTTGGCCGCACAGGGGCTCCTGGCGTCGGTAAAGAATCTGTTAGAAATGGCGGTCATCCGGCCGGTACCGCACTTAGAGATGGGCCTCGGTTTCTACTCCAATCTTTTCGCAGTCCCCAAAAAGGACGGGTCGGTTCGTCCCGTCCTGGACCTGAAATTACTCAACAAGTTCATCCGTTTTCGGAAGTTTCGCATGGAAACTTTGCGTACAGCTGTCGGTTCCCTTCGGCAGGGGGACTTCATGACGTCCATAGACATCAAGGATGCTTATCTTCATGTTCCCATCTGCCACGCTCATCAACGTTTTCTTCGATTCGTGATGAAAGATCAGCATTTTCAATTTGTGGCACTTCCGTTTAGCCTTACCGCGGCTCCAAGAGTGTTTACCAAGGTGCTGGCAGGGGTGATGGCCATTTTCAGATCTCGGGGCATTCGGGTCATACCTTATTTGAACGACCTTCTCATCATGGCTCCGTCACTCAATCAATCGGAGACAGACAGTCTCCACGCTGGAAAGCTTTGGTTGGGTGATCAACTTCCCCAAGTCCTCCCTCGCTCCGGCCAGGGTGGTGTCCTTTCTGGGGATGCAGTTGGACTCTCATCAACACAGAGTGTTTCTCACCCAGTCCAAAATTCATCTGATTCAGGAGTTGGCTCGGGTCCTTCTATCCAATCCTCGGCCGTCCATCCGTCTGGGGATGAGGCTGGTAGGGTTGATGGTCGCCTCTTTCGAGGCAGTTCTTTTTGCTCAATTTCACACGAGGGCGCTTCAGCTTTATCTGTTGGCGTCCTGGGACCGGCAGCCTCGGTCGCTGGACCAGCCCTTCCAGTTGTCCTTCCGGGTCCGGCAGTCCCTCCAGTGGTGGTTGGTCTCGGCCAATCTCGTGAGGGGCAGGTCCTTCCTGACCCCTCTTTGGGAAATTGTCACCGTGGACACCAGTCTTTCGGGATGGGGCGGATTCTGGAAGGAGCTTCAGTTCCAGGGGCAGTGGGGACCTCAAGAGGCCCACTTACCCATCAATGTTCTGGAACTGAGAGCCATCCGTCGGGTGCTTGCTCTCCTGACTCATCACGTTCTGGGCCTTCCGGTCCAGGTGCGTTCAGACAATCGAACAGAGATTGCTTACATCAATCATCAGGGAGGGACTCGCAGTCTGAGTGCTCTCAGAGAGGTGTCCCTGATCCTGACCTGGATAGAGGCCCATGTTCCTTGTCTCTCGGCGGTATACATTCCAGGAGTGGAGAACCAGGAAGCGGACCGGTTGAGCAGGGGCTCTCCCCGTCTGGGAGAATGGGCTTTCCATCCTCAGGTTTTTCGCTCACTGTGTCTCTGATGGGGGACACCGGAGGTGGACCTGTTTGCCTCTCGTCACAATCACAGGCTCCCGAACTTCGTGTCGCTCTCCCGGGATCCTCTGGCAGTGGACGCCATGTCCCTGAGCTGGGGGGATCTGGGATTTCTATACCTGTTTCCTCCAATACCCATGCTGGGCAGGGTGGTTCGGAAGTTGGCTCTGGAAAGGGTGTCCGCCGTTCTCGTGGCCCCAAGGTGGCCAAGGCGAGTGTGGTTCGCAGACATCGTTCGGCTGGCAGTGGACCAGTTCGTTCTGCCTCTTCGGCCCGATCTGCTCACTCAGGGTCGGTTGTGCTACCCCAATTTACCAGCGCTGGGTTTGACGGCCTGGCTGCTGAAACCTCCATCTTGAAGGAGGAGGGTCTTTCTGACTCAGTCGTTAAGACTCTGATCAGTGCCCGGAAGAGGTCCTCTTCTATCATCTACTATAGGACATGGAAAGCCTATATCGCTTGGTGTGAGATTAGATCCTTTCCTTTTTGTAGGGTCTTCTCGGTCTCCAGGATTCTGGAGTTTTTACAATCTGGGCTGGACTCTGGTCTTCAGCTAAGTACTTTGAAAGGGCAAGTTTCTGCCTTATCTGTCTTTTTCCAGAAGTGTTTTGCGCTTCATCCTTTAGTTTAAAACTTTTTTCCAGGGGGTTACGCATGTGCGGCCTCCCAGGAAACCATTACTCCCGGTTTGGGATTTGAATTTGGTTCTTTCTGCTCTGCAGGCTCCTCCTTTTGAGCCTTTTGCAAGATATTGCTTTGTCTACCTTGACTCAGAAGATTGTCTTCTTGGTAGCTATCACTTCGGTCCGGCGTGTCTCGGAGTTGGCGGCCTTGTCTATCCAGGCGCCCTACTTTGAGAGGTATCAGGATAAGGTGGTCTTTCGGTTCAAGCCAGACTTTCTTCCTAAGGTTGTTTCTGCTTTTCATTTGAATCAGGATATTGTTCTTCCCTCCTTGTGTCCTAATCCTAAGAATGACAAAGAGAGGGTTTTGCATTGTTTGGATGTAGTACGCTGTGTTAAGTACTATTTGATTATCACGTCTCCTTTTCATAAGACGGATGCCTTTTTTGTTGTGCCCTGTGGGCCTAAGAAGGGTTTGGCACCAGCCAAATCTGCCGTTAGCAAATGGATACGTCAGGCCGTTATTGCGGCCTATGCTGCTAAGGGGAAAGTTCCCCCTTTTCGTATCACTGCTCATTCTACTCGCGCTGTTGGGGCGTCTTGGGCTTTTCAGCACCAAGCTTCTGTTGAACAAGTTTGTAAGGCCGCCACCTGGTCTTCTGTTCATACTTTTTCTAAGTTTTACAAAGTTGATGTGCGAGCCTCAGCGGATGCTGTTTTTGGCCGCAATGTTCTGCAGACTGCAGTCATTTAAGTTATGCTTCACCTTGCCTTGGGATGCCCATCCCTTGTGGACACTGCTTTTGGATGTCCCAATCGTGAAGAATATTAAAGGTGAAGCGGGGTGTGTGGCACACCAAGAATACCATTTTGTGAGTACTCACCTGAAAAATGGATATTGTTGGTGTGCCACACACCCCGCTTCACTCCCACCCTTTTCGGTATCCCGAATCCTTTATATGGTGAAGCTTTTATTTATTTTGAGGTTACCGTTAAAATGCTGGTGCCTTGTCTTTCTGCTTTTTAAATCACTGGTGATAAGTGGGAGGTACCAGGTATATATAGGCCGGAAGGGGGCTCGTTACAAGACTTCCTCTCTGCAACAGCGTCACCTGGCGGTGAGTAACCCAATCGTGAAGAATATTAAAGGTGAAGCGGGGTGTGTGGCACACCAACAATATCCATTTTTCAGGTGAGTACTCACAAAATGGTATTTTCCTAGGTTTTAAAAAAAAAAAAAAATCCTCCCACTTCCGGGACTTTAATTACAAAGGGGCATCCCGGGTTGCTTAATGCGTAAAACCCAGGGTTGTTGCGAATACCATAATTTCACCATATGGAGGCTTCTGACGTTACCGGAAATGGCTCTTCGGCGCTATCCAGGCTGTGTGGGGGTTGGGGGCTCCGCTCCCAGGCGATGATGTCATATTATGCGTTCCATGCGCAAAGCAGAATATTGCGCACCAGTCCGTCGCTCCGGCGTCTGGCTCCTCGCAACTTCCGTCATCTCCTACTCCCCCTCCCTTATTCCGGACCCCGTGTGACATTGTCAAGAAGGGGGATTCGCATTCCGAGGTGCATGCGCGGTTGGCTAACCTCGACGATAATTTCCGCTACGGTAGCTCAGAAGGCTACGGCAAAGCGGAAGCACCTTTCTCCGGCAGTGCCTGCTTCGGAGGGCGAGGTACCTGGAATTTTGGATTGGTCCGATTGTCCCCCTGATGAGGAGGGGGAACTCCTTGAGGAGTCGGATGAGCCTGCAGACCAGCTATTGGTTGACTCTGCTGGCGATCAGGCTGTGGGGGTGTTCCTTGACACTCCTTTTCATTTTGGCTCAAATGTTTAAGGTTTTGGCTTTGGATCCGCCCACGGTGGTTCCCCCACCAAAGGGTGAGTTGTTTGATGTGCCCCAGCCGCGTTTGGTGTTTCCCAGGCAACAACACTTTGAGAGGGTTGTCTTTAAGGAATGGGAACAACCCGCGCGCCTGGCTGGGACTCCTCCTAATTGGGATAAGCGTTTATCCCTTTCCGGAGGACTTGGTGAAGCTTTGGTCAGTTCCCCCTGACGTCGATACCCCTGTGTTAGGGCTGTCTAGCTCGGCTGTGTTGCACTCCTCTGACACCACTACCATTAAAGATGGTGAGGATCGTCTGATCAATTGGCTCGCCATGGCTTTATCAGTGCCGGATCGACACTGCGGCCGGTTTGTGCTTCGGCTCTTCTTCTGTTGGCAGTTAGGTTCATTATTAGGGATCTGTACGCAGGTCTTGATCCCGCTTGTGATGAGTTTAGTTCTCTCAAGCAGTGTGAGTCGTTTATTTCCTTTGTCTTGACCGCCCAGGACGATGCTCTTGCGACGAGTAGCAGGACATCGGCACTGCTGGTTGCTATTCGTCGGTCAGTGTGGCTGCGCCAGTGGACGGACCTTAACTCTAAGAGGGCGCTTACAGCCTGTTTGGCGATAAGTTGGATGCAGTTACCAAGGATGGTAAGTTGCCTCAAGGCAAGAGGCCTCGTCGCTCCCTTCGGGGTGCGAGTTCCTTTAGTCCCTCCTTTCGGGGAGGCAGAGGGGCTTCCTTTCCCGTTACCGGGGGTGTAGGTTGGACCCGGGGAAGGGGCCGTGGCCGTCCCGGTCACTCCTGGGGCGCCAAGCCCAAGCCTACTGGTAAGCCCGCTCAGCAATGAAGGGCTGCCCTCACCCGTGCGGGTGGGGGGACGATTGCGACACTTCTCCCTGGTTCGGGACCAGAAGATTCCGGACAGATAGATCCGGGAAGTGGTGTCCGGTTACAAGCTGATGTTCGAGTCTCGCCCTCCTTCACGGTTTTTCCGGTCTCGGGTGCTCACCGATCCTTTGGCCGCGCAGGGGTTCCTGGCGTCGCTAAGGAATCTTCTGGAAATGGTGGTCATCCGGCCGGTGCCGCGCTTAGAAGTGGGCCTCGGTTTTTACTCCAGTCTTTTCACAGTCCCCAAGAAGGACGGGTCGGCTCGCCCCGTCCTGGATCTGAAGTTTCTCAACCTTCCCAAGTCCTCCCTTGCTCCGGCCAGGGTGGTGTCCTTTCTGGGAATGCGGTTGGATTCCGGTCAGCACGGGGTGTTTCTCCCTCAGTCCAAAATTGGTCTGATTCGGGAGTTGGTTCGGGTCCTTCTTTCCTATCCTCGGCCGTTCATCCGTCTGGGGATGAGGCTGGTAGGGTTGATGGTTGCCTCGTTCGAGGCAGTTCCTTTCGCTCATGTTCACACGAGGACGCTTCAGTTTCACCTGTTGGCGTCCTGGGACTGGCAACCACGGCCGTTGGTTCTTCAGTTTCGGGGGCAGTGGGGACCTCGAGAGGTCCGCTTGCCCATCAATGTTCTGGAACTAAGAGCCATCCGTCTGGTTCTTGCTCTTTTGTCTCAGCATGTTCTGGGCCTTCTGGTCTGGGTGGAGGCACATGTTCCTGGTCTCTCGGCAGTCTGCATTCCGCTCCGGTGGGGGACACCGGAGGTGAACCTGTTTGCCTCTCGTCACAATTGCAGGCTCCCGAACTTCGTGTTGCTCTCCCAGGATCCTCTGGCTCTGGTGGTGGACGCCATATACGCCATGTCCCTGAGCTGGGGGGATCTGGGGTTTCTGTTCCTGTTTCCTCCGATACCCATGCTAGGCTGGGGGGTACGGAAGCTGGCTCTAGAAAGGGTGTCCGCCATTCTCATGGCCCCAAGCTGGCCAAGGCGAGTATGGTGCGCAGACATCGTTCAGCTGGCAGTGGTTCAGTTCTGCCTCTTCGGCCCGATCTGCTCACTCAGGGTCGGCTGTGTTACCCCAATTTACCAACGCTGGGTTTGACTGCTTGGCTGCTGAGACCTCCATCTTGAAGGAGGAGGGTCTTTCAGACTCTGATCGGTGCCCGGAAGAGGTCTTCTTCTAACAACAGAGTCTATCACCTACTATAGGACTTGGAAAGCCTATATCGCTTGGTGTGAGGTTAGATCTTTGCCTTGTAGGATCTTTTCGGTCTCCAGGATTCTGGAGTTTTTGCAATCAGGGCTGGACTCTGGTCTTCAGCTGAGTACTTTGAAAGGGCAGGTTTCTGCTTTATCTATCTTTTTTCAGAAGCGTTTTGCGCTTCATCCTTTAGTTAAAACCTTTTTCCAGGGGGTTACGCATGTGCGGCCTCCCAGGAAACCATTACTCCCGGTTTGGGATTTGAATTTGGTTCTTTCTGCTCTTCAGACTCCTCTCTTTGAGCCTTTGCAAGATATTGCTTTGTCTACCTTGACTCAGATGATTTTCTTGGTAGCTATCACTTCGGTTCGGCGTGTCTCAGAGTTGGCGGCCTTGTCTATTCAGGTGCCCTACTTTGAGAGGCATCAGGACAAGGTGGTCTTTCGGTTCAAACCGGACTTTCTTCCTAAGGTTGTTTCTGCTTTTCATTTGAATCAGGATATTGTTCTTCCCTCCTTGTGTCCTAAGCCTAAGAATGACAAGGAGAGGGTTTTGCATTGTTTGGATGTAGTACGCTGTGTTAAGTACTATTTGATTATTACTTCTTCTTTTCGTAAAACTGATGCCTTTTTTGTTGTGCCCTGTCGGCCTAGGAAGGGTTTGGCCCTGGCCAAATCTTCCATTAGCAAATGGATACGTCGGGCCATTATTGCGGCCTATTTTGCTAAGGGGAAAGTTCCCCCTTTTCGTATCACTGCTCATTCTACTCGTGCCGTTGGAGCGTCTTGGGCTTTTCAGCACCAAGCTTCTGTTGAACAAGTTTGTAAGGCCGCTACTTTGTCTTCTGTTCATACCTTTTCTAAGTTTTACAAGGTTGATGTGCGGGCCTCAGCGGATGCTGTTTTTGGCCTCAAAGTTCTGCAGACTGCAGTCATTTAAGTTATGCTTCATTTTGCCTTCGAATACCCATCCCTTGTGGACACTGCTTTTGGATGTCCCGATCGTAAGAATTAAAGGGGAAGCGGGGTGTGTGACACACTGAGAATAATACCATTTTGTGAGTACTCACCTGAAAAATGGATATTGTCAGTGTGTCACACACCCCGCTTCACCCGCCCTTTTTGGTATCCTGGATCCTTTATATGGTGAAGCTTTTCTTTATTTTGAGGTTACCATTGGATTTTCTGGTACCTTGTCTTTCTGCTTTTGAAATTACTGGGTGTTGAGTGGGAGGTCCCAGGTATATATAGGCCGGAAGGGGCTCGTTTTCAAGACTTCTCTCTGCAACGTCGCCAGCTACTGGTGGAGTAACCCGATTGCAAGAATTAAAGGGGAAGCGGGGTGTGTGACACACTGACAATATCCATTTTTCAGGTGAGTACTCACAAAATGGTATTTTTGTGTTCCAGGTGGACCATTGATCACATTAAAGGGGGGTTATCCCGGTCCAGGGTCCCTGGTTAAATTTTAGCTGGCTTAAAATCCTCCCACTTGGGACTTAAGGGGCATCCCGGGTTGCATTATTGCGTAATTCCCAAAAAGAGCATTGTACACACATATATAATATATATTATTTAAAAAATCACCATATGGAGGCTCCCCCGGATACTGGGCTTGTGCCCCCCTCGGGGCAATCCAGGCTGTGTTTGGGGTGTGGGGTATACCTTTGGGGGATTATGTATTTCTATGTGTGCCCTGTGCGCAGCGGTCTATTACGCGGTAGACCGGATCTCAGGCGTCCAGTTCTGCTCCGCCAGTCTCCTCTCCGTCTCCCCCTCGTTTGACACGTACTTGTGATGTGGTCATTGGCGGGGAGTCGCAATCTGAGGTGTGTGCCAGATTGGCCAATCTTGAAAAATTGTTTTCCAGTGCCGTTGCAAAAAAAGCCACGGCAAAGAGAAAACATTTGTATACGGCTGCGCAGGCCTTTGATAGGGAGGATTTTGACTCCCTGGATTGGTCTGATTGTTCCCCGCGTGAGGAAGGGGAGCTGTATGAGGAGTCTGATGGCTCCGACGATCAGCAGTTTGTGGGCTCTGATATCGAGCAGGGCTAGGGGGATCCTTTGGATACCTCTAGTGTCCTGGCTCATGTGTTTGAGGTCCTGGCTATTTCTCCCCCCCGAGGCGGCTCCTCCGCTAAAAGGGGAGTTCTTTGAAGTAATTAAGCCGCGCTTGGAATTTCCTTAGCCGCGCTTGGAATTTCCTTATCAAAAGCATTTTGATGGTATCATTCTCAAGGAATGGGAGAGGCCGACGCGGCTTCCTGGTGTCCCACCGGGTTGGGACAAGAAATATCCCTTTCCGGCGGACGCGGTGAAGCACTGGTCGTCTCCCCCCGAGGTGGATGCTCCTTTTTTTGGGGTTGTCCAGTTCCTCAGTCCTCCATTCTCTGGAGTGCACTACTTTCAAGGATGGTGAGGATAAACACATTGTCCAGATGGCTTGTCATGGTTTTGCCAGTGTTGGTTCGGCCTTGCGGACGGTTTTTGCTTCTGCGCTGGTATTGGTAGCTGCCAGGTCGGTTATTACAGGATTGTTGACCTCTTCTGGGCTTGACCCGGCTAGTGAGGAGTTTGCCGACCTTAAGCGCTGTGAGTTATTTTTGTCCTTTGTGCTGTCTGCCCTGGATGACACATTGGTGATGTGTAGCAGAGCTGCGGCCCTGCTTGTGGCTATCCGGTGGTCGGTTTGGTTACGCCAATGGACGGCTGATTTTGTGTCCAAAAAGTCGGTCACGGCCCTTCCCTTCGTAGGGTTGCGGCTCTTTGGAGAAAAATTGGATTCGGTGGCAAAGGGAGGTAAGTTACCTCAGCGTAAGAAGCAGCATTGTCTCTTTCGGGGGCGGCTTCCTTCTCTCAGCCCTTTCGTGGTGCTAGAGTTGGCAGGGGTTTGGCCTTCCCTTCATCCAGAGGTGATTCCTGGCCTAGGGGCAGGGGTCGGGCCTGTCCAGGACACAGTTGGGGCTCCAAGCCTAGAGCCGCTGCCAAGCCGGCTCAGCAATGAGGGGGCGCCCTCACCCTTGCAGGTGGGGGGACGGTTGCAACTCTTCTCCCAGGTCTGGGTCCAAGAGGTCTCGGACAGGTGGATTCAGGAAGTGGTTGTGACGATTGCACGGGTTGATCAGACCTATTGATCGTTCATCTGATCAGACCGGACAATCGTACCGCACGTGTCACTGCATTTCTTTAATTGGCAATACACGTGGCTATAAACTGCTGCCACCAGAGCACAAACAGTGCTCAACTCTGTATTGTGTGTGGCCTGTATTATATTATAATCAGAACGTATCGATCAACCCACAACCACTTCCAGGTGGGGGCGATCGAGCGTCCTAGGCAAGTAAGGTAGCTAGGCTCTTCAGAAATAGCGTGGGCTTTTTATATCAGATCAATTGAGAGCATCTGCTGTATTTTTAGAGTTTATTTAAACAAACAGAAAACGCAAAAACAACAAACACGATGCAAGGTGATAAAACCAGAGTTAATTATAAAACACGGTAAATAGGATAAATAGCAATGTAAAATAAAGCAAGGTGGAAAATTATACTTAAAAGTCTGTCAAATCAATTGTCCTCACACGCTTTCTGGTCTTCTTTTTGCTTGGATGTTAAAAGCAGCGTGTCACTCTTGATGGTCAGATCGAGTGTGTCCTGTCCCCATTCTGCAGCTCACCTTATTCCCTCTAACCAGGGGTCAGTTTCTTACCCCTCCTATGGGCAGAGCGATTGGAGACATCCACTGTTTGATTGGTTCATATGGTATTCTCCATCTTTGGGTACCTGAAAGCTGGTCCACATGACATCCCCCATCTGTCTTGAGATTCCACAGGGAGGGGGATGAGGAAAACATTATATGGAAGGGGGCAGGACATGGACCTTGACTCTGCTCTCCATGGCTGGTTGATCCTGATAACACTTTGTTTATGCTTTGTAGTTTTAGGGGAGATAGTCATTCAAGGGGACCCTGTGTGCATGCAGGGGGAGTTTTATGGCACGCAGGGGGGGAAGTTATGCAGAGCAGAGGGGTCAGCCAAGGATAGATGGAGATAGATAGAGAGATAGAGAGATATATATTCTCTATTTACACCAACCTACACACAGATTAATTACACCTAGGATCTTCTGTCACAGTGGTGTCTTCCAGTTACAAGCTGGGGTTCAAGTTCCGCCCCCCTCCAAGATTCTTCAGGTCTCTGGTGCTGTCAGATCCTCTGGCCGCCCAGGGGCTTCGGCCAGCAGTAGCAGTCTTGTGGACATGGCTGTCATCTGTCCGGTGCCCCTCTCAGACCGGGGCCTGGGCTTCTATTCCAATTTGTTCACGGTGCCCAAGAAGGACGGTTCCGTTCGTCCCACTCTGGATCTGAAGTTGCTCGTCCCACTCTGGATCTGAAGTTGCTCAACAGGTTCGTCCGTCCCCGGAAGTTCCGTATGGAAACTCTGCGCTCAGCCATCCACTCACTTCGTCAGGGGGACTTCATGACGTCCATAGACATCAAGGATGCTTACCTGCGTATTCCTATATTTCCGGCACACCAGAGGTTCCTCAGGTTTGTCGTGGACAATCGACATTTTCAGTTTGTGGCTCTTCCGTTCGGCCTTACCTCGGCTCCAAGGGTTTTTAAAGGTGTTGGCAGGAGTAATGGCCATCCTCAGAGCCAGGGGTATCCGCATCGTGCCCAATCTGGACGATCTTCTCATCATGACGTCTTCCCTCAGTCAGGCGCAGCTGGATACCGGGAACATGGTGTCCACTCTGGAGAGTTTCGGTTGGGTGATCAACTATCCCAAGTCCTGTCTCACTCCCTCCGGGGTGGTGGAGTTCCTGGGCATGTCTCTGGTGGCTGAAACTGAGCAATCTGACGAGGGGCAGGTCTTTTCTGACCCCTCGTTGGGAGATGGTCACCACGGATGCCAGCCTGTCAGGTTGGGGGGGATTTTGGAAGGATCTTCAGTTTCAGGGGCTGTGGGGGCCTCAGGAGGCTCACGATCCCATCAATGTTCTGGAGCTGAGAGCCATCAGGTTGGTTCTGTCTCATTTGACTCATCAGTTGCGGGGCCTACCGGTTCAGGTTCGGTCGGACAATCGGACGGTGGTCACCTACATCAATCACCAGGGAGGGACTCGCAGCAGGCGTGCCCTCAGGGAAGTGTCTTTGATTCTGGATTGGGCAGAGGGCAATGTCCCATGCATCTCGGCAGTGTACATTCCGGGAGTGGAGAACACGGAGGCGGACTCCCTGAGCAGGGGGTCATCTCGCCGGGGGAATGATCGCTCTGCCCCAAGGTTTTTCGGTCGTTTTGCCTCCGGTGGGGGACTCCGGAGGTGGATCTCTTTGCCTCTCGTCACAAGCTTCCGGCATTTGTGTCTCTCTCGCGGGATCCGCTGGCTCTGGCAGCAGATGCCATGTCTCTGATCTGGAGGGATCTGGGGTCTTTGTACCGGTTACCTCCGTTTCCCATGGTGGGCAGAGTGGTGCGCAAGGTGGCTCTAGAGGGCGCGTCAGCAATCCTGGTGGCTCCAAGGTGGCCAAGACAGGTTTTGGTTCACATACGTGGTAAGGTTGGCAGAGGATCAGTTAAACCTGCCCCTTCTGCCGGATCTGCTCACTCAGGGTCCACTGCTCTACCCCAATTTACCAACGCTGGCTTTGACGGCATGGTTGCTGAAACCTCCATCTTGAGGGAGGAAGGTCTTTCTGATGCTGTCATTCAGACTCTGGTTAGGGCTAGGAAGCAGTCTTCCTCTGATTCTCTTTTCGTGGTGCCCTCTGGGCCTAGGAAGGGTTTGGCTCCTGCCAAATCTTCTATTAGTAAATGGATTCGCCAGGCCATTGTTGGGGCCTATTCTGCCAAGGGGAAGGTTTCCCCTTTTCGTGTTACTGCTCATTCTACTCGTGCTGTTGGGGCGTCCTGGGCCTTCCAGCACCAGGCTTCTGTTGAGCAGGTTCGTAAGGCTGCTACTTGGTCTTCGGTTCACGCTTTTTCCAAGTTTTACAAGGTTGATGTTCGGGCCTCAGCTGATGCTGTTTTTGGCCGCAAAAGTTCTGCAAGCTGCAGTGGTTTAAGTTGTGCCTTGTTGCCTGGTTTTTGTATCCCCGCCCTTTATGGACACTGCTATTGGATGTCCCACATGTAATGAATGTCTTGAAGTGGGGTGTGTGACATATAATACCCATTTTACAGGTGAGTATTCAAAGTGTGTCACACACCCCACTTCACCCCGCCCTTTTGTATTCTGGATCCTTTATATGGTGAACATTTGTTAGTTGTAATTGGCTTTCCTGGTCCCTCGATCTTACTGCTATCTTTATACTGGGTGATGAGTGGGAGGTACCAGGTATTTATGGGCCGGGAGGGTCTTACCTTTTTTTGATATCATCTCTGCAAGATCGCCATCTACAGGTCAGTATACTCACATGTAATGAATGTCTTGAAGCGGGGTGTGTGACATACTTATAATACCCATTTTACAGGTGAGTATTCACAAAATGGTATTTTTTTTCAGTGAGCTACCATATAAATTTTACTGCACCTGCATGTCTTTTATCTGTCTTTTATGTGGCACAGTATCAAATGCTTTAGAGAAGTCAAGATATGACATACAATGATTCAACCTGATCCAGTCTTAAACTTACTTCCTCATAAAGGCTGATCAGGTTTGGCGATTCCTCATAAATTCATGCTGATACAGAGGAATAAGGTCATTTTTACTGAGATACTTCAGGAAAACATCCCTTAGAAAACCTTCAATGCTGCAATACACGGGGCTGCCACAGGGGGCATAGGTATAGACCACCAGTCAAGCCTATGATTAGTGATCTACTGCTAGGGAATCGGAGGCAGTGCTAGAAGTCGCTGCCAAGTTTCTGCTTCGAGATGCTGCTTCAAGGTTATAGGAACAGAGAAGAGATATGACAAGGTAAGCTGCTGAATTATGTTTATTACATTTTGCTTGGATAGTCCCTTTTTATGTTTATATAGCAATGTCACACATGTTTGCATAATCTACTGAATATTTTCAGTGTAATATCAAAGGTTGATCAAACGGACACAATGGGGCCATAGCAACAGCAAAGGCCCTGATTTGTTCCAGGTTTTGGCTTACAATACCACCCAAGGTCAGGAACACTTACTCCCATTTCCAGTGGACCTTATGGACTTTATCGTTGGTGGGCTTGAAATGAGGTCCCCTGCAGGAACGTCTCAAGCACTGTACTAAAAATTGTCAAGAGGTTGACATAGCTGGGTACCTGACTGAAGAAAATCCAGGTAGTGTACTGTCATTTGGTAGTCTTGCCTTTTGCACCATAAAACTAGACCTCCCAATGCTCCAAGCGCGGAGTGGACCTACCGAACAAGTAGTCACGGAAGGAAGTGAAGAATGTCCTTCAAAAAAAAATAAAAACAACCTCCTAGCATATGTCCAGCCTGTCCCAACTAAGAAACAGAGAGGCATGGATCTTGTTCAATTTGAGCAACCCCATTCCACAACAGGGACCCCCATGTTGTCCTCTAGCCCATAGCCTGAGCTAAGTGGGCAGCAAAGCAGAGATAGGGGATCTCAGGATGGGTTCCTATAACACCTGTGTAGTTGGGGGTAGGGGACACTAGTAAGCCCTCAATGCGAGTACCTAGGGAACTGTTTTTACTTTGATCGGCTACAGGCATGAAGTATACTTGTTCTGCAGGGGATCCATGAAGAACAGTAATGAGAGCTAATGACTGCAGAAAAACAAAAGGGCTGCAGTAAACATTCTGTTCTAGAAATCTATCTCTCATGAGACACTATATAAAACTGGATGGCTCCTGGCTGCTGGGATGAACTGGGGACACAACGCCCTAGTGAGTGATATCAGTAGAACTTAACATTTGGAAGAATGGGAAGGAAAGAGGCTCTCCAGGACCTGCTGTAAACACTAGTAAATGACTCCAATTATAAAGCAAATTTAGGATGAGAAGCCTGTCTCCTCTAGGAATATGTTTTTAATAGCTGTAAACTGGGTTGGTGCAGAGGTTATTCCAACATCCGAACCCATCACAGTTGAAGACTCCATGGATAAGTTTTTGCCATGCTGACCACCTATGCATATCAAACCCTTCTTGGTCAATTTGGAGCAACCAGAACAGCCTTGACTGTTCCCAGTTTCAGATTGCAAAGACCTGAGTCATCAGAGGAAGTAAAGAAGAGATGCATCAGATACTCCAAACAATATTCCAGCATTTCTGGCAGAAGATGCATCTTTTACCAGCACTGTTATAATGTGTGCCTTCCAATGTGGTGGGATGTTATGGCTGCCCTTAACTTCCCTGGACCAGTTTTGTAGAGACTAGAAAATCCCCCTAAAATTCAGGACATCAAGGAATATTTGGAGCACTGCCCCTGAGCCGTCTTGTTTCCCTTCTTCCCCTGGAGACATCGAGACTGGCATTGGTGGTCATCGCCTTCAACTGAACAGACAAGAACTGGCCCTCTAGAATGTGCAGGGCACTAAGCACCACAGAGGAGCTGTCCTTAATGGGAAATGAGCAGATGACTGAGGCTAGGGGGCAGGCTAGTGTGCAGAAGGATGCAGATGAATGGGGCTGCAGGTCAGGTTGGGATTTAGATAGATTGAGCCGAGGGTCAGGTTGGAGTACAGATGAATGGGACTGGGGGTCAGGTTATGGTGAAGATGAATCAAGCAGAGGTTCCAGTTGAAAGACAGATTCATTGATCTCGGGGCCCAGTTGGAGTACAAATTCATCAAACTCGGGGTCTGGTTTGGTAGGCAGCTTAATTGGGTTCAGGGTGTTTTTACAAGGCACTTGTTACTGGGTTCCCGGCTGGCAATAAGCAGGGTCCCAGAAGCATTGTCCTGAAGAAAGGAAGTTAGGTAAGGTAAATGACCTGAAATGTGTGGCTGTGAGCTGTGCTGGGTAGAAGCTTCCATCTCAAGGGTCTCACCACTTTGCCATAGTGGAATGGCTTGTGTGCCAGGTGAGCCACAGGGGCCCCAAATAGCCTTGGCCTGATGGGCCAATATTACCAAGTGGATGGCTGGAAATGCCTGAATTGCTTGAACATGCTGTGGCTCCTCAAATCAATTTAGCCAATGTACAGAGACAGGTCCCCTTTTGCTGCGGTCGGGCAACAATTTGCATTTGCGATTCTATTCCAATGGATTGGAATCGCAAATGCTTTTATTAAATATCGCTGACTTTTTCATACCCCTTTTTAGCACATTTTTAAACTTTACAGCCACAAATTTACATTTATTTTATTGAGATTTTAGGTTCTAGGACAACACAAAGTAGCAAGTATTTATGAAGTAAAAAAAAGATACATGCTTTTCCAAGTTTCAAAAAATTGAAAAGCGTGGCATGTATATTTTTTCAGCCCCTTGTACTCTGATACCGCTAAATAAAATCCAGTGTATCCGGTTATCTTCAGAAGTCACTATTAAATAGAAACCACCTGAATCTAATTTACCTTCAGTATAACTACAACTAGGGCCTCAGAGGTTTGTTAGAGAACATTAGTAAACAAACAGCATCATGAAAACAAAGGAACACACCAGACGGCTTAGTGGTGAAGTGTATTGCAATGTTCGGTTTTAAAAAAATAAGCCTTGTCCAAGCTCTGTAGATCTCACAGAGCACTGTTCTATCCATCATCTATAAATGGAAAGAGTATGAACTGCAAACCTAGAAAGACTCAGGCCTCCACCTAACGTGTAAGTATACTTTTCTTACACTTTACCAATAGGTGCTCTATTACATGGACCAACACCCTTACGAAGAAACCATGCTCATATTCATCCTTCCCCAGGACATTTCATATTGCTGCACATTAAAAATGTATCTTTTTGTAACGCCTGTGATGGTCTATCTTCCACCCTCAATGGCGCCCTATAGATCGGCCAGTGGCTGGCAAAGAGGCAATGCCGCTTGGGTTTCTGCTCCTTTGCATGGTGGGTTTTGTTGGTTAAGTCCAAGCAGCAGCATGGCTGAGAAGAGAAGCCTCCCGTGTACTCAGATGGCTGCGACCAGGAGAAAATCTGTGTTTCAACTTTGAGTGGTTGCAGGAGCAATTGTAAGTGCTGACAATGGCTCAGTATCATGCATGCAGAAGGGACATGGGCATTTTGGGGAATTTTTTTCAACTACGCAAGGCTGTTAAGGTTTGTGGCTGTAACATTCAAAAAATGTCGAAACGTTCAAGGGGTATGAATAGCTTTTCAAGCCACTTAATGAGATCAAAGGAAATATTCACTTGCAGAAGCTCTTTTCTTAAAGTGGACCAACACCCAGGATTTTGACTATCCTGGGTCTTGGTCCACTTCGGTGGGGCACCCCCGATCGGGGTGCCCCGCTGTGTGAAACCCCCCCTAACCCCCCGAAAAACTCACCTCTCCCCGCTCCCAGCGCTGACGTACAAGAGAAGATCTTGAACGTCTAAGCGGCGGCCATTCGCAGACGGCCGGCGCGGAGGCGCGCACGCCTACAGGGGCGCGAGGGAGGCGGCGGCGGCCGGCCGCCGCCGAAGATAAGGTAAGTGAGTTGGGGTGTTTGGGGGGGGGTTTCACCCCGCGGGACATCCCGATCTCGGATGTCCCGCGGGGTGGGGGGTGATCGGCCCGGGAATCTTATAGATTCCCGGGCCGATCACCCGTGGGTGTTGGTCCACTTTAAGGCTGCCATGTTAAGTAAGGGAGAGACTGCTTACCTAGCAGCAGTATGCACTATGCTTCTGCTCTTTGTTATTACAGAGGAAGATAAAAACACTCTCTACTTTCCCCAGGCAGCCAGACCCGCCCCTCACACTCGTCGGGGAATAAACTATCAGGCTTTCTTGATGTGTAGCCCCGCCCATCTCTCTCAGCTCCACTCCTGTGAATGACCAGACTGTATTCAAAGGCAGCACAGGCTGCTAACCAGGAGAAAGAAAAGAAGTAAAGATCAGGTAAGGCTGGGTGACCCCCTTCCCTCCCCCATTGACCAGTAATGAAAAAAAGCTTATTGAGGGGGGCTGCCCGCAGTGGTTCACACACATCTTGTGTGAATGGAGGCTAGGGGTAGTAACACAATATCCCTCCAGAACTCAGTTCAGATGTCCCCTCACCCTCCACTCTCCCCTCAGCCTGTGCACTACTGTACACCCTCCAGGAGATGAGCAAATACACAGTGTCCAAAATAGCATTCTGGATGTTGTAGTGCCACAGCTGTGGACGGGGTCACCAGTGTCTGATGCGCACATATCTTGCTGAAATGAAGAGAGAAACTCAAGTATATCCTTTACTACTCTGCTCTGTTAGGTATAAACCAGGTTCCTACATCATGATTCTTATTGTGTGACTTTTAAAAAGGCTCTGTGGGGAGGCCTGAGCATGGAACATAAATATTCTTTACGTGGTTGGCCAGCCTGGCTGGCCACAGGGCCAGTGGCGCCTCAGGTGTCAAAGCACATTGACACTAAAGACCATGACTTAATTCGTACCAACACCCTTACAATAAACAGTGATCCTATGCACCCTCCCCAGGGCAATTCAGATTGCTGTACATAAAAATTATTTACCTTTTTGTAACTCCTGCTGTAGGTAATTTAAAAAAAACAAAATGGCATCTCATGGAGCTGCAGGCTACCTGCAAAGAGGAAGTTTCCTGCTGCTGTGCATTGTGGGTATATGTTGGTTGAATTCAGGCAGCAGCACATCTGGGATGCGGGGCAAGGAAGCTTCAAGATGGCTGCTACCAGGAGAAAATCTGTGAGGTGGCGTTTCAGTTTTGAGTGGGTGCAGGAGCATTTGTAAGTGTTGACAATTATTTTTTTCCCAAAGGTGCAAGGCTGTTGTTTTGGTTTAAAACCTAAAGCTAGACATCATTTTACACGTTGGCTAGAATGAAAGGCTGGAGCCATCTGTACCTTGACTATAGAGTGAGTCTTAGCCTCAGTTCCTGTCTGTGACGACCAATGATAAAACAATAGCGTAGAAGCAGCTCTAATTCATGCCCACCTAATGTTTTCTCTGTTACAGGAGGAAAGATGAATCTGGGCTGA
This sequence comes from Gastrophryne carolinensis, assembly GCA_027917425.1. Taxonomy (NCBI): domain Eukaryota; kingdom Metazoa; phylum Chordata; class Amphibia; order Anura; family Microhylidae; genus Gastrophryne; species Gastrophryne carolinensis. The sequence continues at coordinate 69,596,742 of CM051244.1, forward strand.
CACTGATCTAGCCTTAGGAAAATGGCGGAATTAAACCGGACCAAAGGCCCGTTATTACTTTAACGGGTGTTGGTCCCTCTCTCTGCTGATAGGAAGAACCTCGGGGGGTTTGGCCATCCAGAACGCTGGAGCCACCTCGCACCTAACTGCACAAATCGCTCGTAATACTCACCTTCATTACGAGCCAGCGCCGGAGTCCCGCGATTGGCCACTGGGTGGTCACGTGGGCAGGTCCTGCCGGCGGCCAGCACAGAGGACGTGACTACAGCCTACGAGACCACCCCCGAGGTTCTTCCTATCAGCAGAGAGAGGGACCACAGTAATAACAGGCGTTAGTCCGGTTTAAAGGGACGCAAATGAACCACACCAGAAAGCACACGAGGGCAGTGAGTGCAAACACATACCCAGGGTGGTGGGGGTGAAGAGCACTTCAATCATACCCCAATCGGGAAGCGAACCTGCAGCGCTCTGAGCAAAAGATCAGTTCTCTGGCACAAGGCCATTACTACCTCACTTTAGGCATTAATCCTTCCCCAATGCAGGGGAGGGGTTCTGCATGGCAGAGATAGACTTGAGCAACAGACAAGTCGCCCAAGACCCCAGCTTTAAAGATATGCTTAAGGCAAACTCAATTGTTGTCCCATTGTCTCAGGTTACATATTGCACTGTCCCAAACTTCAATTCGTTTTTAAATAGCCTGTAGCTCCGTTATTTGTAAAATTGTTAGAGCATTGGAGAGGCATAGAAAAATTAGAAATGGTGGGTGTGGCAACAGTGATGTAAACACACTGTGTGCTTTACATATATCATAGCAAAAAAAGTACATTGTTGTGTCTCTAGTTATTACTGCCAGCACATAGTGTGATCAGAAAAAGAGTGAGAGATGCTGAAGGCTAAGAGTGACACCAGCCTGTCAGCAAATGGTGTGGCCAGAGAGGAGAGAGGGGTTTCATACCTGCAGAGAGAGGCAGCCAATCAGGACGTCTGAAGGTTGATTGATGGACCAGATCAGCAGTGTGGGGACTGAAAGCTGAATGAGGAAGTGATTTCCTCATTAAGGGGACAGAGAAAGGAAGAATCACAGCGCTCCATCCAATGAAATTAAGCTACTGATTTTATTTTCCTATTGCATGGCACGGCCTGCTTCAAGAAGTCCTTACGTATGGGATATTCCGCCACAAGGTGGCGCAGTGCACTGCAGAAGAGTTGTGGCTCCTCCCGGTACCATATAAAAACAGGATCACCAATAGACCCAGGGTTAGGTGCTCGAGGAGCGCTGCTCCAAGCCGCAGACCCTGTAACACAAAGGGTAGCCGGCCATAGGCTATATGGTGAGCCTACTGAGGGATGCAAAGTTCCTTTCCTAGCTTCTGAGGGGGTGAGAGTTTTGGGGACTGGGTGCCTTGTTTCTCTGGCTGGGGTCCCCCCCCCCCCCGTCCCTGGCCTGGCTCTCGCCAGCGAGTGTTTTTTGACTGTGTTTAACTGTGTTTTTTTCGCCGCCGTTGCCGCTTTGTACTACGCTCGAGGCGGGTGGCGCTATAACCGGAGTGTGTTTGTTGCATTGTGATGGCACGTGGGCACCGCTTTCGCGAGGGATGACGCATATCGCGTTGTCCCCCCACGGCCCGCCCCTCGAGGTTCTTCTGGCGGCGCCATCTTGAGTCTGCTGCGCGTCCAGGGCCCCTCTTCCTCCCTAGGCTGCGGCGGTGATTTTCCTGTGTTGCTTCTTCCTGTGCCCTTGGTCCGTGAGTCCCCTTTGGGGGTTTTGTTTCCTTGGGGCATGGGCTGCGGGATGTTTATGTGCTTTTTACTTATGTCTTTCAGGCGGGACAACTGGGGGTTGTGGTTTCTCACGGTTCTGCTCCTTCCCCCCTTATTTCCCCCATACTGGCTCGGGGGGCATCCTGGGTGGCTTGTTTATTAGCCCTTACCCTGTGCTGGCCTATTGCGCCTGTGTTAATCACCATTTTTAGGCTTCTGTGGATAGCATGCTCCTGGGTCCTTCGGGGCAATCCCGGCTGTGTGCCATGTGCGGGGTATCCCCTTTGAGTAACAGTGCCGCGGTGTGTGTGCCGTGCGCCCAGGGTATCGTTGCGGCCCAGACTGGGCTACTCGCTTTGCTTCCCAGTTCTGCGCCCCCTTCGGCATCGCCTACCCTCCGCGCCTGCATTTAGCCCCCAGTGAGGGGGGATACTAGCAGAGGGTCACAATCTGATCTGGCACTTCGTGTGGCCAGCATTGAAAGGCAGCTTGCCAGGCCTGTTCCACATAAGGCCTCTGGCAAGAAGCGGCACCTGGCTCCCACGCCCTCCCTCTTTGCTGAGGAGGATGAGGGAATTGATGCTCTTGGTGGCCGTTACTCCCTAGAGGAGGGGGAGCTTTTCCAGGACGACTCCTCTGGGGACCAGCAGGAGGATTACGACAGTGACCCTGGGTCTGCGTCTGGGGAGGATTCATGGCTCCCTGATGACACTGATAGACTGTTGCCCCCCCCCCCCCCCCGAGGTAGCTAATTTTGGTGCCCAGGTGAAGTGGGGATCCACAGAACGCGTCGGCGGGCCAGTACTTACACGGGGGATTTGAGGAGGGCGAGCTACAACATGTGGTAATGTTTATTTGATCCTTCTTTGTTAGCTGTTGATGTTTCCCATCTGCCTGCATATTATTAGTATGCTTATGTCTGTATCAGACACTCTCTTACTTCATTGTTACATTTGTCAACAGACTGTGTATAATCATGTTACATTGTTAGTATTGTCAGTAATACCTTGGATACATGAATTAGGCACACTAGGATATTTATTACATGCATATTGCGGGCTTTGGAGACAAAGCTCATTGATAGGAATAATAACAGTTAATATATATGAAGCCCTATTATCCTCTAACCTTCCCCCTGTGTTTGTGTGTTTATGTTTTTTAGCATTGTAGTTGTATTTTTGCATGTGCGTGGGCTTCCCTAGGAGTCTTTTTAACCATTAATAAATTGTATATTTTTCTAGTAACAGTTTTGTGGTTTATTGAGAGTATTTACAAATTTTGGGTGGAGTGCAGATCCTCTGGGGACCTGTTTGGGATCTCCAGAAATCCCTTTATTTGCTCATCAGTCTTAGTATAGACAGGCACATAGTGATCTAGCACCCCCATTTATTGATAAGTAGCGGGCTGTGCGCGTCTAATTCATTGTTTAACTGCGTCTGGGGAGGACTCATGGTTCCCTGATGACACTGATAGACTGTTGGCTCACATTTTTGACATTTTGCACATTGTCCCTGCTGAGGTGGCTAAGAGGAAGCAGGGTGAGCTATTTCGTCCTGATAAACAGTGTTTGGAGTTCCCTGAGCAGGGTAATTTCACTAATATGGTGCTCAAGGAGTGGGAACGTCCTAGTAGATTGCCCGCGGTGCCCAAAGGGTTGGATAAGAGGTAGTCCTTTCCTGCTGACCTGGTCAAGCGATGGTCGTGTCCCCCTGAGGTGGACGCTCCCGTTCTAGGGCTGTCCAACGCCTCAGTCATGCCTTCCCCTGACACTACTCCACTGTGGGACAGCGAGGACCGGTGTATGGATTAGCTGGCCTGCCATGCTTTTACATTTGTGGGGGCTGTGTTGCTTCCGGTCTGTGCCTCTGCCATTACAGCTATTGGCCTAAACAGCTCAAGCGTCTCCTTGATGGTGCTGTGGCTGGTAAGGGGGGGGGGTGGAGGATTATAGGGCCCTCCTTGCTTTGCTCTGATTTTGTTGCTTTTGTCCTTACTGCCATGGATGATGCGGTACGGATGAGTGGTAGGGCCTCTGCCCTTTTGGTGGCTATGCGCCGCTCTAGTTGGTTGCTTCAGTGGGCGGCTGACTAAGAAGGCTTTTCGGGTAGCCGCAGAGATTCTTGGGGCCGAGGCAGATCCCATGGTCGTCCCCGGTCTCTCATGGGGTCCCAAACCTTCTCCCAAGCCCCCTCAGGCATGAGGAGGCGCCCTCACCCATCCGGGTGGGGGGACGGCTTCGGCTCTTTGCTCACGTCTGGAGGCTCCGCGTCTCAGACCGGTGGATTCAGGGGATGTGTCCTCCGGTTACAAGATAGTTTGCAGCCTGGCCGCCCCCAAGATTCCTCCGATCCCAGATGTCTCAAAACCCTCTGTTAGCTCAGGGTTTGCGCGTTGCGGTTCAACGTCTGCTGGAGTCAGGAGCCATTGGCCTGGTGCCTTCCCAGGAACGGTGTCAAGGCTTCTACTCCAATCTTTTCACGGTCCCCAAAAAAGACGGGTCCTTGAGGCCCATCCTGGATTTGAAGGGTCTCAACAAGTTTGTCAGGTTCAAGCACTTTCGCATGGAGACGCTAAGCTCGGCTGTCAGTACCCTTCGCCCGGGCGACTTCATGACCTCCATGGACATCAAGGATATCTATCTTCACGTGCCAATCTTTTCAGGTCATCCGAGATTTCTCAGGTTCGCTCTAGAGGATCAGCATTACCAGTTTGTGGCTTTACCGTTCGGTGCCTCGGGTGTTCACCAAGGTGCTGGCGGGCGTGATGGCTCTGCTGAGGAATCAGGGCATTCGCATCCTCCCTTACCTGGACGACTTTCTGATTGCGGCTCAGTCTCTTCGTCAGGCCGAGAAGAGGTGGTGACTTCCACTCTCGAGTCCTTCGGCTGGGTGATCATCTACCCCAAGTCTTCACTGTCTTTGGTGAGGTCCTTTCTGGGCATGACTCTGGATACCTCTCAGATCAAGATATTCCTGCCTCAGCAGAAAGTGGAGGGCCTTCAGAAGCAGGCGTGAACTCATCCCTCCATCCGAGCAAGGGATGCAGTTAGTGGGCCTGATGGTGTCCTGCTTCAAGGCGGTCCCCTTTGCTCAGTTTCACATGAGACGTCTTCAGTTGCACCTCTTGTCAGTTTGGGATCGGGACCCTGTGTCCCTGGATTAGGAATTTGCTCTGTCCCCCCTGGCCAGACAGTCCCTCTCGTGGTGGCTGGACTCAAGGAACCTTCTAGTGGGCAGGAACCTTCTGCCTCTGTGCTGGGAGACTGTCACCACAGATGCCAGTCTGACCGGGGGGGCTGGTTTGCGGGGCTTTTGGAAGTCTCTGAAGTTCCAGGGTCGGTGGGGCCACCAGGAGGCCCATGCTCCCATCAATGTCCTGGAACTGAGGGCGATCAGGTTGGTTCTTTCTCAGCTGACCACACACCTTTAGGGTCGGGCTGTTCAGATCCGCTCGGACAACCAGACAGCGGTTGCCTACATCAATCATCAGGGAGGGACTCGGAGCAAGCGAGCCCTCAAGGAAGTGTCCCTGATACTGTCTTGGGCGGAAGAGAATGTCCATTGCATCTCGGCAGTCTACATTCCAGGGGTGGAGAACCAGGAGGCAGACTCCCTGAGCAGGGGGATGTCTCGGCTGGGGGAATGGTCCCTCGGCAACCAGGTATTTCACTCTCTGTGTCATCGCTGGGGTTAGCCGGATGTGGACCTGTTTGCGTCCCGACACAATTACAAGCTTCCCAGGTTTGTCTCCCTGTCACAGGATCCTCTGGCCTTCGCCACGGATGCTCTGGCAATGCCTTGGATGGAGTTTCGGCTCCTCTATGTGCTCCCTCTTTTTCCTCTGCTGGGCAGGGTGCTGCGCAAGATAGCCCAGGAGGGGGTACCCATCCTGGTGGCCCCCTGTTGGCCAAGGAGGGTGTGGTTCGCAGATGTGCAGTTGGCAGATCGGTACGTCTTGCCCAAGGATCCAGATCTTCTCACTCAGGGACAGCTGCGCCATCCCAATTTACAAACGCTGGCTTTAACGGCTTGGCTGCTGAAACCTCCATCTTGATGGATAAGGGGTTGCCGGTCTCTGTTGTTGATACTATGATTCAGGCTAGGAAGAAGTCCTCGTCCTTTATCTACTACAGGGTCTGGCATGCTTACATTGCCTGGTGTGAGTCCAAATCTCTTCCTTGTCGGGTGTTTTCTATCCCCAGGATTCTGGAATTTTTACAACATGGTTTGGATTTGGGCCTTCAACTTAGTACCCTCAAGGGACAGATGTCAGCTCTTGCAATTTTTTTCCAAAGATCCTTTGCCAATCACCGGCTGGTTAAGACTTTTTGCCAGGGAGTTACTCATATGCGTCCGCCATGTAAACCTATGCTACCGGTTTGGGACCTAAATCTTGTGTTGTCTGCTCTGCAGGGTCCTCCCTTTGAGCCTATCCGTGGAGCTGCGTTGCCCATTCTGACTCTAAAGGTGGCCTTTTTGGTGGTTATTACTTCGGTCAGGCGAGTTTCTGAGCTAGCGACGCTTTCCATCAGACCTCCTTATTTTGAGCGGCATCAGGATAAGGTGGTGTTTCGGCTTAACCTGGATTTTTTGCCTAAGGTTGTGTCTGCTTTTCATCTCAACCAGGACATTGTTTTGCCTTCTTTGTGTCCTAACCCTGCTAATTCCAAGGAGCGGACCCTTCTTTCTCTGGATGTTGTCAGGGCTCTGAAATTTTACTTGGTTGCTACTGAGTCTTTCAGGAAATCTGATGCTCTTTTTGTTCTTCCTGCTGGGCCTAGGAAGGGTTTGCCTCCGACTAAATCCACTATCAGCAAGTGGATCCGTCAAGCGGTGGAGCAGGCCTATTCTGCTAGGGGGAAGGTTTCTCCTTTTAGGGTTACTGCTCATTCCACTCGGGCTATTGGTGCTTCTTGGGCTTTTCAGCACCATGCTTCTGTTGAACAAGTTTGTAAGGCCGCAACTTCTGTTCATACTTTTTCCAAGTTTTACAAGGTTGATGTTAAAGCCTCAGCTGATGCTGCTTTTGGCCGCATGGCACTTCAGGCGGTAGTGGTTTGAACTGCCTGTTGTTACTCTTTGGGGATCCCACCCTACCTTACGGACACTGCTTTTGGACGTCCCATCCGTAAGGACTTCTTGAAGCAGGCCGTTCCATGCAATAGGAAAAAGACAATTCTGTGAGTACTCACCTGTAGAATTGCTTTTACTATGCATGGCACGGCCTGATTCACCCCACCCTTGTTATCGTTATTCTTGGTTGCCTCTTTATGGTGGTTCTAAGTTAGTTGGGGTTCGTTACCTTTTTTACCTTTATTATCTCCCGGTTTCTTGAATAACTGCTTGTCAACACTGGATAGGTCTATTGGTGATCCTGTTTTTATATGGTACCGGGAGGAGCCACAACTCTTCTGCAGTACACTGCGCTACCTTGTGGCGGAATATCCCATACATAAGGACTTCTTAAAGCAGGCCGTGCCATGCATAGTAAAAGCAATTTTACACTTTTGCCTTGTCAATCACTTGCAAAGCATATGCCTCACCCCCCAGGGTGTTGTTTTTTATGCTATTGCCCAAATTGGACTAAGCACGGGGCAATGAGGTGTAGGCAAAGAGTTACAAAAATGCTTTTAAAGCAGACCAAGGTGCTGCAACCTTGGTTTAAAAATGAACGAAAAAATACAATTCTGTGAAACTCACCTGTAGAATTATTTTTGGATACATCCAGTCCAGGCCATCCCAATATACTCACGATTGGGTGTTCTCCCCTAGGGGGCACTTGACTGCAAGATCAAAGATGTAGCTCCTCCCGGCCCCCTATAAAGACAGCTGTCCCTCTATCATTCCCCAGTGGTTTAAAAGCAGTATTCAACAAAAGAGAGTAGGCCGGAAGGCCTTCACAAAGCTTCAGCTTGTACTCTCTCTAAGCAAAAAAACTACAAAAACCAATGTCCTATGAAATAAAAAAATGGTTGATCACCATAACAGGCATACAGTACATAATGAACACAAGGGCGGGGTGGGACGGCCTGGACTAGAATGTATCCAAAAACAATTCTACAGGTGAGTTTCACAGAATTGTATTTTTCCCTACATCCAGTCCAGGCCAATAGCCTCACGATTGGGACATCCAAAAGCAGTGTCCACATGGGCGGGATCCCCAGTGCAGAACAGCATGTAGTTCATTTCACTACCACCTGAAGCACCTTTCGGCAAAAAACAGCGTCAGCTGAAGCCCTGACATCCACCTTGTAAAACTTTGTAAAAGTATGAACAGAAGACCAATTTGCGGCCTTGTTCCACCGATGCCTGGTGCTGAAAAGCCCAAGAGGCACCAATAGCTCTGGTAGAATGAGCTGTGATCCGAAAAGGAGGTTCCTTCCCCCTGGCAGAATATGCCTGCACCATCGCCTGTCTGATCCACTTACTGAGAGTGGACTTGGCTAGTGGTAATCCTTTCCTAGAACCCTCTGTTAGGACAAAGAGCAAATCCGATTTCCTGAAGGATTCAGTCCCAGCCAGGTAATACTTATGGCTCTGACCACCTCCAAAGCATGGAGGGTCCGTTCTTTGGAATTATCCGGTGCTGCACACCTGTAAGACAACTTCCTCATTAAGGCGAAAGGGAGAAACGACCTTAGGCATAAAATCAGGTTTAAAGCGAAAAAGCACCTTATAAACACCATACAAAGCGCGGCCAGCTCTGATACACGACGCACCGAGGTGATCGCTACCAGAAAAAACAGTTTGAGTGTCAACATAGACAATGCAGCATCGCACAATGGCTCGAAGGGAGGACCCTGAAGAGCAGATAATACTAAATTCAAATCCCACACCGGTAATACTGACTTACGTGGTGGCCGGACATGGGTAAATCTGGAAAAAAACTGGAAAAAAGTCTTGATCAACCTATGGTTGGCAATGGATCTCTGGAAAAAAAAATGGCTAAAGCCGAGACCTGACCCTTGAGGGTGCTCAGCTGAAGACCCAAGTCTAAGCTGTGTTGTAAAAACTCCAGAATCCTAGAAATAAAAAAATTTTGGCAAGGAAGGTTCTTGGCCTCGCACCAAGCGATATAGGCCCGCCAAACTCTGTAGTATATCATGGAAGAAGATTTCTTCCATGCCTGAATCATTGTATGAACAAACATGGCCAATAACCCCTTCTCTGCCAGGATTGAGGTTTCAATAGCCAGGCCGTCAAAGCCAGCGCCTGTAAATTGGGGTGCGCAGCGACCCCTGTGTGAGAAGCCCTGGGTCGTCGGGCATGATGTAGTGATCTATTGACATCTGGACTATGTCTGCAAACCAACTCCTTCTCGGCCAGCGAGGAGCCACCAGGATAGTTGGTACCCCTTCCTGGGCTATCTTGCACAGCACTCTGCCCAGGAGCGGAAACAGAGGGAATGCATACAGAAATTGGAACGCCGTCCAAGGATTCATCAGAGTATCTGTTGCAATGGCCAGAGGATCTCTTGAGAGGGAGACGAACCTAGGAAGCTTGTGATTGTGTCTGGACACAAACAGATCCACGTCCAGCTGACCCCAGCGGAGACAGAGCCTGAAAGGTCTCGCTACTGAGAGACCATTCCCCCAGGCGCAAGGAACTCCTGCTCAGGGAGTCTGCCTCCTGGTTTTCCACCCCAGGGATGTAGATGAGATGCAGGGAACATTCTCCTCTGCCCAAGACAGAATCTGGGTTACCTCCTTGAAGGATCTCTTGCTCCGAGTCCTGCCCTGGTGGTTGATGTAGGCGACTGCAGTCTGATTGTCCGAGTGGACCTGGATCGCACGGCCTCTTAAATGGGGAGTTAAGCGTAGAAGAACCAACCGAATTTCTCTCAGCTCCTAGAGATTTATGGGTAAACGGTTCTGCGGACCCCACTGACCCTGGATCTTCAGGGTCTGCCAAACACCTCCCCAGCCTGTCAGACTGGCATCCGTGGTAACTATCTCCCAATGGGGAGTCAGGAAGGACTTGCCCACCAACAGGTTCCGGGGGTTCAACCACCACAAGAGAGACTGCCTGGCAAGGGGGGACAACGAAAAACCCTGTTCCAGGGATTCCTGCGTCTGATTCCAGCCGGTCAGCAGGTTCAACTGTAGAGGTCTCATGTGAAACTGGGACACCATTAGGCCCACAAATCTCATCCCCAGACGTACCGACGGCTGCTGACAAGACAGCAAGGCCTGCACTTGCGTCTGGAGACCCAAAACCTTCTGCTGTGGCAGAAAAACCTTGACCTGAGCGGTATCGTCATTCCCAGGAAGGATCTCACTGTTGAGGGAGTGATAAAGGACTTGGGGTAATTGATTACCCAGCCGAAGGCCTCCAGGGATGACAACACCGTCCGAGTATCGCTCTTGGCCTGCTGAAGGGACCAGGCCAAAATCAGTAAATCGTCCAGATAGGGTAACACACGGATACCCCGACTCCTCAGGATAGCCATGATGCCCACCAACACCTTGGAGAACACACGGGGGGGGGGGTGAGGATATCCCGAATGGAAGTGCTACAAACTGGTAATGTTGGTCCTCCAGAGCAAACATCAGGAACTTCTGATGTCCCTGGAAAATCGGGATGTGCAGATAAGCATCCCTGACGCCCACCGTGGTCATGAAGACGCCGGGCCGAAGCGATCTCACTGCCGACCTCAACGTTTTCATGCGGTTTCCATGACTCTTACAAACCTGTTGAGACCCTTCTGGTCCAGGATCTGCCTTAGCGTCCCGTCCTTCTTGGGAACCGTGAACAGATTGAAATAGAATCCCTGACCCTGTTCCTACGGGGGTACAGGGCAAATCACACCTATCCGCAGGAGGTGTTGCACAGCCGTTCTCAAAGCCTGAGCCTTTAGCGGGTTTCGGGATATCCTTGAACGGAGGAATTTTGTGGGCGGCCGGCTGCCAGCTCTATCTTGTAACCCGGAGGACACTACCTCCTGAATCCACCGATCCGAGACGTGACGTCTCCAGATCTGAGAAAACAGCAGAAGCCGCCCCCCACCCGGATGGGTGAGGGCACCCCCTCATGCCTGAGAGGGCTTGGCAGGGGGCTTGGACTTAGCCCCCCAGGAGGGGTTGGGTCGGCTGCGGGACCTACCTCTGCCCCAGGTATCTCTGCGGGCACCAGGATATGAAGAACCTCTTCCTCCGTGAAAGGAACGATGGGAAGAGGGGTACCGAAAGGTCCGAGCAGGCTTCCTTCTCTGAGGGAGTCTACCATCCTTGACCAGAAGGTCCAGGTGCTCCCCAAACAGCCGGCTCCCCACAAAAGGGAGACTTGTGAGGGACTTCTTGGCAGCCACATCAGCTGACCACTGCCTCAGCCAGAGCGAGTGGCGCAGAGCAACAAGCAAGGCCGAAATCCTGGCACCAAGCCTGACCACATCATCCATGGCAGTAACAACAAAGCCAATGACATCCAAGCAAGCCTTGAGTTCCTTATACTCCTCAGCCAGCTTGCGAGCCTTAGCTCTAGCCACAAGGTGTCTCACCGTTCTCCTGTTGGCTAGTGAGACGATTGCTGAGGCGCACGCCGGGCGAAAGAGGGCATCAGTAAAGGTGAACGCATGGCAGACCAGCTGATCCATGCGCTTGCAGTAGTGTTGGACAAACCTGACACGGGAGGATCCAACTCGGGAGGGTGACACCATAACCGAACCAACTCATTAGGGAAGTGATACCGCCTATCCAGGCCCTTAGGGGCCGACGGTAACTTGTTGGGCCTTTCCCATTCCTTAAGGGTCATGTTGGAAAAGTGAGGCTGCTCCGGGAAGACCCGTCTTTGCCTTTCAGGCCGAAATAAATCACCCTGCTTCCTCTTAGCCGCTCTGGGAGGAGCAATGTGTAGGGTATCAAATACAAAGGAGAGCAAATTCTCTGCATCGTCCAGGAGCCAAGAATCCTCGTCTGAGGAGGAACCAGAGATACTGTCATCGCCAGCGGAATATTCCACTGTTGAGCGTGAATCATCTGGAAATTCCCCTTCCTCCACAGAACCCAAGCAATCAAAAAGATCGTCATCCGAGTAAATCGGCTTCAGATGCCACTTCTTACTCGAGGCTTTTTTAGGGGCTGTTAACTAGATCTGTCTCTCGAGACTGGCCAGTCTATGCGCAAAATCAGTATGAGACCCCTTGCTGGCTCCCCCTTCGCTAGGGCCTGAATGTAGCAGCGGAGGGTCTGGAGAGGCCGATGGTAATACAGGGCTAGGGTCAGGGACGACCGCCCCATTCATGGTCCAAAATAATGCCTCTGGCGCAAGTGGTACAAACAGTGCTGAATCTGCCCAGAGAATTCCTTCTGCACAAGGGGCACAGCTTGTCCTGCCCAAATGGGGCCCCCAGCTCATTATCCCGATGCCTCCATTATGGTGATTTAAAACAGTAAAATTTCAATAAGGCTACAAGACTCTAGTGGCCTAAGCCTATAAACGATTCCTCTTAAAAAGGGGGACTGGGAGGAACCTCAACCGTAGCCCACGATCTAGACAAAAAGGAGAGAGAGCCCCTGGCCAGCCTTAGCATGATACAAATGGCAGAAAGCAAAGCATCAAAAGAGGGACTCACGACACCGACAGGAGGGATCACAGCAGCATCTGCAGCAGGCCTGAGGCTGATCCCCAGCAGCAGCAGAGCAGCACGTCTGGCCCAGCCGCGACGTCAGCAGTGCGCCAACGCCGGTCTCCGCGGCGCATCACAAGAAGAACGCCGCCTCCTTTAGTGCTGCTCGATACTGGCCAGCATAATGGCGGCGGCGGCGCCGCCTGTAGCGAGGGCCGCCGCATGTACAAGCGCGACCACACGCCCCCCCCCCCCGTCTCTCCACAGACAGCGCTGCACAACGGCGATGCAGAGGAGGCCTGCGGGGCGCGACAGCCGAGAGGCACGCGTCCCGGGCACCCAACGAGGGAACGCAGGGCGGTGAGTAGGAAAGCCAGAGACCGCTACTCACTGCAGTCAGCAAGGAGCACAGTAAAATCACACCAAACAACAGTGAATACACAGAAAAATAAAGCTTGTGGGCAGGGAGGGACACATACAAAAAATATATACATAGTGGTTCCTCCTCAGGCTCACCATAAGCCTATGGCCGGCGACCTTTTAGCATAAGGTAGCCGGCCCAGAGCCTGAGCTCTGCCGAATGCCACAGACCCCGGCGTTCACCCTACTGTCACGGATCCCGTAGCAGCCAAGGGCTGGGAGGCAGGAATGGGTCAGAAGGGATCCATGGAAATCTGCAGCGGCCGACGGGCTAGGTGGCCCCGCTCTGCTGTCAATATCTGAGAGAGAGTGCCAACGGTCTTATGCAGCCAAACTGCAAGATGAACAACTGGGGAATGATAGAGCACAACTGCCTTTATAGGGGGCCAGGAGGAGCTACATCTTTGATCTTGCAGTCAAGCACCCCCCTAGGGGCGAACACCCAATCGTGAAGATACTGGGACGACCTGGACTGGATGTAGGGAAAAAATGTTCTCCGTGGGAGCGACGCCAGCCAGCAGAGCTCACTGACTGGCCAATGTGCCCGGCTCCCACCTACTTTGAACAGCAAGGATTCGGAATGCACCAGAGCTAGAGGAAAGATGGGGATGCTGATGCAAAAACACCATGGGAGCTGCAAAAAAGGTAAGATTTGTGGGATTTCACACAGCAGGGGCCGGCTCTTTTAAGCTCCAGGGCTGGTGCTAGTGGCTTTGATTCGCTTTAATCTGCCTCAAAGCTATTCCACCACAGATTGGCCAACAAGACGGGCAGTTAACAATTCAGAAGTCCTTCCCAGCAAAAGTAGAATGGTAAATTCTAAAATCCATTACACCTGCTTTATGTCCCTTAGAAAAAAACAAGCTTGTTGGGAAATAACCTCTATCACAAATCGGCCATTTTGTACTTCTTGTATTGGGCAGCTGAAGTGTCGCCAGTTTGTTAACAGACTACTGCCAGAAGCGATGTGTGTGGCCTGTTGGATTTGGTTTATTAAAGGAAAGAGATCATAAAGTGGTAACATCTTTTCCCCCCTCTCATTGAGCCATAGAAGGTGTTTCCCCCTGGTGTTCTCCTTGATGAAGGCTTCTAAGTGGAGCCTTTGTGTATTATTGATGGCTTTAAGGTAGCCATTTGTGAAACAGGACCTGGCACTTGTTATTCTTCTGCAGGACCTGCAAGCTGTACACACTTGTGTGAGTTAGTGTTAATGAATAGACATTAGAAAGGTTCTTTTGCTGTTTAGTCATCTTGTTTTAGTTAGATTAGTATGCAGCACTCTGGGACCAATTTTTGATCACACCACATTTATAGGAGCAGGGACTGCAAATTTTTTAGTTATAACTGCATCAGGGCCATCACCAGCACTAGGCATATTTGGGAAAGTACCAGGGTCCCACTTAGGCACAGACTGACCTGGAGGGGCGATTCTTCATCCACTCACCCGTTGAACAATGATCAGCAGCAAGGACTGGAGGAAGAGTGGCAGCAGACAAGAAGGCGACAAAGACCGGGGTGGTGGAGTGTTACAAAGCCAAGGCTAAACGTTAGATTTTCCCATTCAGGGTAACCACTTACTCTACAAGGGCAGTAAGGTTATTCTGGGCCTTCTGCCACCAAGCTACAGTCCTTAGCTAATTAGTCTTGCAAAACTTTGCAAGTGTGTGTACCGACACAGCCTTTGGCAACAAGATTTTATTTTTTCCTGGTTATCCTCTTTTCTGGCACATCCATTAGGGATGCTGAGTTTTTGTAATATAGTTGATGTTTAAAAGGAAAAACCTTAGAATCAGAGCACATCTGAGCGCACAAGACTATGCTTGTGGGTAGGTGTGGCCTGTGTACATTGGATCCTATTGAGTTCAGTGGGCAACTCTGTACACAAGAATTTCTGTGTACAGAGGCGCCTGTTGTTCTCAGTCTGAGCCATCGTACATTGCCATTACTTAACCAGCCATGTAGGAGTGGGTGCCAAGTAAGTGTATAGTTCCCTCTGGGATGTTCTGATCCTAAGGTTTGAAGGAAAGCCCCATGAGTCATCTGTTCATGAACACTCCCATAAGGCGATGAACTGGAAAGTGAAATGGAAGTGCACGTTGGAAAGTGAATCATCAGCAGCAGAAAAAAGCAGCAAGGACTGGAGGACAATTGGCAGCAGACAAGTAGGTGACAAAGACCAGAGGATGATCGGTGGCAGCAGTGAAGAGTTGGAAGCACCAGGGGACTGATGGCAGTGCAGATCTGCATATGTCTTGGGTGAGGAGTAATAAAAATACCGTTTTGTGAGTACTCACCTTTAAAACGGGTATTATGAGTGTGCCATACACACATCGATCTTCATGACATGTGGGGGTAATCTCCAGTAGAGGGTGAACTTCTGCAGAGATGAATATGCAAAAAAGAAAGCCCCTCCCGGTCCATATATACCTGGGACCTCCCACCAAATTCCCAGTGTAAAAAAGCAGTAAAGGGACCAGGAAGAACCAATTATAACCTAACAATCAAAACCAATGGTTCACCATATAAAAGCCCCAGAATACCTAAAAAACAAACAAAAAAAAAGGGGTGGGGCGAAGTGGAGTGTATGGCACACTCATAATACCTGTTTTAAAGGTGAGTACTCACAAAACGGTATTATTCTAAGTGTGCCATACACTCCATTTGCTAATCGTAGACTTAGCAGGTGCCAAACCTTTCCTGGGCCCGCAGGGCACCACGAAAAAAGCATCCGTCCTGCGGAAGGAAGAAGTAGTCACCAAATAGTACTTCACACAGCGCACAACGTCCAAATTGTGCAGAACCCTCTCCTTGTCATTGTTAGGCTTAGGACACAAGGAAGGGAGAACAATATCCTGATTGAGGTGGAAAGCAGACACCACCTTAGGAAGGAAATCCGGCTTAAAACGAAAAACCACCTTATCCTGGTGTCTCTCAAAGTAAGGGGCCTGAATCGACAGAGCCGCCAACTCAGAGACACGCCGAACAGAGGTAATAGCCACCAAGAAAGCAACCTTCTGAGTGAGAACCGAAAGAGCCATATCCTGTAACGACTCAAAAGGAGGACCCTGCAGAGCCGAAAGAACCAAATTCAAATCCCAAACAGGAACTACAGCCTTCCGAGTGGGCTGCACATGCGTGACCCCTTGGAAAAAGGTCTTAAACAGCGGGTGAACGGCAAAAGACCTCTACAAGAAAACGGACAGAGCAGAAACCTGTCCTTTCAAAGTACTAAGCTGGAACCCAAGATCCAGATTATGCTGAAGAAACTCCAAAATCCTGGGTATAGAAAAAACCCTGCAAGGCAAGGCCCTAGCCTCACACCAATCAATATAGGACCTCCAAGTCCTAGTAAATGCCAGAAGAGGACCGCTTCCTAGCCCTAATCAAGGTCTGAACAACAGCCTCAGACAAACCTTCCTCTTTCAAGATGAAGGTTTCAGCAGCCAAGCCATTAAAGCCAGCGTTTGTAAATTGGGGTAAAGTAGATGACCCTGAGATAGCAGATCCGGCAACAAGGGAAGCCGGTACTGATCTACGGCCATCCTTACGACGTCTGCGTACCAAACCCTTCTTGGCCACCTTGGAGGCACCAGAATCGCTGGTGCCCCTTCTAGAACCAGTTTGCGAACTACCTTGCCCAGTATGGAGACGGGTGGAAACAGGTACAGAAAACCCAACTCCTTCCAAGCCAGTGACAAGGCATCCACTGTCAGAGACAGAGGATCCTGAGAAAGACACAAAGGCCGGAAGTTTGTGATTGTGCCTCGAGGCAAAGAGATCCACCTCCGGAGTCCCCCACTTGCAGCAAAGATCCAGAAAAACCTCGGGGTTGAGAGACCACTCTCCTTGGCAAGAGGATCCCCTGTTCAGGGAATCCGCCTCCGTGTTCTCTACTCCCGGAATGTAGACTGCCGAAATGCAAGGAACATTGCTCTCCGCCACTGCAGGATCAGAGAGACTTCCCTCAGGGCACTCCTGCTGCGAGTCCCTCCTTGGTGATTGATGTAAGCTACCGCCGTTCGGTTGTCCGAGCGAACCTGAACCGGTAGACCCCGTAAATGTGAGGTCAGCCGAGCCAGAACCAGTCGGATGGCTCTGAGCTCCAAGACATTGATGGGGGTGTGAGCCTCCTGAGGACCCCACACCCCACTGAACTGATGACTTTTTCAATAACCTCCCCAGCTCGACAGGCTGGCATCCGTGGTAATCGTCTCCCAACAAGGGACCAGAAAGGATCTGCCCTTCAACAGATTGCTCGATTCCAGCCACCACCGAAGGGACTGCCGAACTCTGGGAGACATCCTGAAAGGTTGATCCAATGACTGCGGACACCTGTCCCAATGTGTCAATAGGTGAAGTTGAAGAGATCTCATGTGAAACTGTGCAAACGGTACCGCCTCGAAGGAGGATACCATCAAGCCCACCAGTTTCATCCCCTGTCGGATAGAGGGACGAGGATTGGCCAGAAACACTCTGGCCCGAATGGTATCCAGATTCATGCCCGGAAATGAAATCACACGATTTCATGTTGATCACCCACCCGACCCTCTCCAGGGTCGACACCACCTGGTGGGTGTCCAGCTCCGCCTGACGGAGGGAAGAAGCTGAGATCAACAGGTCGTCCAGATAAGGCACAATGCGAATGCCCTGAGCTCTGAGCAGAGCCATTATTCCCGCCAAGACCTTGGTGAAGACCCTCTGCGCCGAGGTCAGACCGAAGGGAAGAGCCACAAACTGATAATGTTGATCCTCCACCGCAAACCAGAGAAATCTCTGATGTGCCTGAAAAATCGGAACATGCAGATACGCATCCTTGATGTCTATGGATGTCATAAAATCCCCTTGGCGAAGGGAATTGATAGCCGAGCGCTATTTTGGCTCTGATAAACCTGTTGAGAACCTTGGAGATCTAGAATGGGTCTCACCGAACCCTCCTTTTTGGGAACCGTGAAAAGGTTGGAGTAGTAACCCCTGCCTCTCTCCGACGGAGGCACCGGGCATATAACCCCCATGTCCAGAAGGTTTTTTACTGCTAACAGGAGCCCCTGTGCAGCCTGAGGGTCCGAGGGCACCCGAGACCTTAAGAATCTTGGGGGCGGCCAGTACTCGAACTCCAGTTTGTACCCGGAGGAGACCACTTCCAAGATCCAATTGTCTGTGACCTCCCGGGCCCAGACCTGGAAGAAGAGCCGCAGCTGTCCCCCCCACCCATGCGGGTGAGGGCGCCCCTTCATTGCCGAGCCGGTTTAACGGCAGGCTTGGGCTTGGAATCCCAGGCAGCCGCGGGACGTGCCCGACCTCTGCTTCTGTTCCAGGACGAGCCCCTGACACCCGAGAAGGCCAAACCCCTAGCCGCTCTGGCCCCTCGAAAGGAAGGAGTGAACGAGCCAGCCCCCCCGAAAGGGGCGGCGCTGTTTCCTCCGCTGATATAACTTACCTCCTTTAGCAACAGCATCCAATTTATCTCCAAACAGCCGCGATCCCAAGAAGGGAAGAGCTGTGAGCGACTTCTCTGCCCCAATGTCCGGTGTCCATTGGCGGAGCCAGACCAATCTGCGCATAGCCACCAGTAAGGCTGAAGTCCTACTACACACGACAATAGAATCTTCCATCGCAGCCATGACAAAATCCATGAACAATTTGCATCTCTAAAGGATAGCGAACTCAGAGCCAGCTGGATCAAACTGAGCGTTATTCAGCCAGTCCCTGATAAGAGACCTGGTAGCAAGCGACACCAGGGCAGATGCACTAACAGGCTGCAGGGCCGAGCCCACGTTGGCAAATGCGTGGCACGCCATCTGATCAAAGCGCTTAACCTCGCGTCAGGGGTGTTCAGCACAGAAGAGTTGGTCAAACCTAAAACTGGCGCGTCGACCTCGGGAGGAGAAGACCAGCGCTTTACCGCCTCGGAAAAGGATACTTCTTATCCCATCCCTGAGGAACACCAGGAGGCCGACTGGGCCTCTCCCATTCTCTAAGGATCAGCACATCAAAGTGACCCTGGGTAGGGAATTCCAGACGGGGCTTGCAGGCCCCAAAAAATTCCCCCTTCTTGAGAGGGGGCGCCTCAGGCGCTTCAATATCCAACACCTCCAATAAATGTGACAAAACGTATCTACGGCATCCCCCAGCGCCTGCCCGACATTGGCATTCCCAGACTGAACATAATCAGCCTCTGTTTCCTGATACAATTCCCCCTCCTCTAACGGGGAATAATCTGACAAATCAGCGGAATCGTCATCAACATCCCACAAGGGCTGGACCGATGACAAATGTCTCTTTTTAGCCTGGGCCTTCTTGCCCACCGTGCTAGCAATAATTTTCTCGATGCTGGCCAACCTAGCCCAAACATCAGAGAGCGACTCCCCGCTGGCACCAATGTCACTTGGGGTACAGATAAGGTGGGGAGGGGAAGGCGATGAAGCGGGAGGAGCCGACCCAGAAGGCTGGGTACCAGACTGCCGCGTTATGGCCTTTTGTGCGCATGGTATTCAGATCAG
This sequence comes from Gastrophryne carolinensis, assembly GCA_027917425.1. Taxonomy (NCBI): domain Eukaryota; kingdom Metazoa; phylum Chordata; class Amphibia; order Anura; family Microhylidae; genus Gastrophryne; species Gastrophryne carolinensis. The sequence goes on from CM051244.1 coordinate 69,615,986, forward strand.
CACATTCTCTCCTGTAAGGAATACCCCACACATGGCCCGGATTGTCCCAGAGGGAGCCCAAGCCCAGTATCCTGCGGAGCCTCCATATGGTGAATTTTTGTGGTCAGTCGCAAGACCGCAGGGAATTTACGCCTAAGCAACCCGGGATACCCCTTAAAAGTCCCGGTGGGAGAATTTGAGGTGAACAATTTTACACTAGGGACCCCAGGACCAGGAGGAACCCCTTAATATGCACATATACAATGCAATCTGTAACACACAAAACAGGCAACGTAAGTGCAATCCTACATATATAAGGCAATAACACATACCTAATTGTATATGTAATACAGCCAGACATGCCAGACAGCCAGACCTGCGTAACCAACACAAAAAAAACACACACACATGCCCGCAATCAGTGAGGGCCCCCATACAAGCTAAGGAAGTGGCCATCCGGCCCTTACCACTCGGAGCGCAGCTCAGAACCAGAATCAAAATGGCCCTCGAGAAGTGCCACAGGCAGGAAGAGGGAGAGAAGGGGGAGGGCGGGCCAGCGCAGAACACGCGCTCGCCAGGCCACGCCCCCCTCCCAGCAACACGGATCCCCTAGAAATGAGCCACAGAATCGCGCCAAAGAAGGGGGCGGGGCTACCGCGGCTGTGCCGGGAACCCAGCCCCGCCCCCTCCCCGAACACAGCCTGAGGAGAAGCTCCCCCAGGCTAATCACAGCACCTGACATGGCCCAAAAGTAAAACACTCACTGTCAGCCACACACACGCACAGTGAATCACACACCCACACACACAGCGGCATATGTGGGAGAACGAAAAACGAAATAACATCAAGGACATCAAGGGCAACCCCCCCCCGGAGGGGAATAAGGGACTCAGAAGGGGGGGGAACCCTGCCAGAATCCGGCCATAAGCATAGAGGGACGGGGCATCCCACACCAGGATCACCAAAAACCTGGATAACCGCCTACCCCATAGTGAGGTCTCACGGTGGAGCAGTGCTCCTTCCGCACCCATAGGGTGCTGCCTACCTTCACCAGGACCCGTAGCCTAAGCTGGGAGGCTCAAATAGGGGCAATTTAGAAAGGGTCCTGGCAGTAATAGGGACAATAGACGGCCCGGCTTACCTGTAAGTAAAGAAGTCTTCGTCTTCTGTCTTGTCGCCTTCCCTGCAGAGAAGGAACTGGGGGAATTTGGTGGGAGGTCCCAGGTATATATGGACCGGGAGGGGCTTTCTTTTTGCATATTCATCTCTGCAGAAGTTCGCCCTCTACTGGAGATTACCCTCACATGTCATGAAGATCGAAGTGGAGTGTATGGCACACTTAGAATATAACCATTCTGTCCAGACAGAGAACATTCATCTCAAGAATAAAAAACAACCTTTTATTGCCCAGTTGAATATTGAGACATGCCCTATGACATAACCAATAATGCACAGTGTGAGCACTAGAGCCAGTGTGAAGATTACAGAAGTGCTTCTACAGAGCCTATTAGCCACATTCCATGTGAAGTCCTAGCACAAGCACAGCCAACATTACACTACAATAACAGTTCCCAAAATGCTTTGCAACTTTCCTTTTATGTTAAGCCTTCATCAGATAGATGCTTGACTACCGAGTCACATTGTACCTTAGCAGGACACACGTCAGCCAACTTTAAATCAGATCACCAATCACCATGTAGTTTAACAGCTTACCATAAACCCGGCTACAGCACTTTTTTTGGCTATTTAAATATTTATTTTGCTGCCAATAATTTAGTTGTAGAGATTTTGCCCCATTTTCTGTGGGAGCTGACCAGGAAGCTTATCTAATAGAATAGAGTCTTGATGACACTCATAGACTTGCTCAACTTGTTGCAGTGACACAACAAAAGGTTTACTTAGCAACAGCAGCCCATATTTCCTCAAAGTAGCAGCACATTTGCTAGGCAACCAGCATCTTATAGAGGGAGGAGATACGATTTATATCCTTCTGTTTATCTGCCGTCAGCTACAATGCCGACAGGGTGCTCCATGGCTAGCTTCTGTGTGCACCATGTGACCATCCAACCAGATATGCTTATTACAGCACGCCAGTGCCACTGGGGTACACGCTGTAAGAATTAGAGATAATTGCAGAAGGACCAGACTGAGGGGAATTGATCGGGAGGTAAAATAAGTATATTTTTTTCTTTTGCATTTTGTGTTTACTCTTGGAACAAAACTCAGGAATTTGACTTTGCCAGGTTTTGCTCCGTGCCCCGAATTGGGATGCCCCGCTGTGTAAAACTCCCCTCTCCTTGCTCCAACAGCAAAGCAAATGTGTAGGCTCTTGTCCATAATAGGCAGCGCGTGCTTCCCATTGAATTCAGTCAGAGTCCTTTGCCGAAAGAATGTAAATATGGCAAAGGGCTCTGACTGAATTCAATGGGAAGCACGCGCTGCCACACCCTCGGCAGTGTATACTCTCCCCTGCCCCAGCCTATCTAAATGGATGGGGCAAGAGTGCACGTGGGTATACGTGGAGGTGTTTGGTGAGCGAGGGCTCCAGGAGCAGGTAAGTGGAACAGTTGATACGGTGGGTTTCACAGGAAAAAAACACACCTGGCCTCTGAAGTTCCTCTTTAAAAAAGGACAATAAAGCCAAATATATATTAAAAAACGAAATAAAAAAAATACAATTCTGTGATTACTCACCTGTAGAATTGGTATTATGAGTATACAGCACGTCCTGTTCCAGAAGATTCCTTACACTTAGGTTATACATCCACAAGATGGCGCTGGACTGCAGAGATAGCAAAAAAGTGGCTCCTCCCGGCCCCATATATACCAGGGACCTCCCACAAATTCCCTAGTATTGAAAAGCAGTTAAAATGAAGCTGGGAGAACTAGAACAATCAAAATTCAATGAACATCTGACCAATCACCATAAAGAGGTAACTGAGAATAATGATAACAAGGGTGGGGTGGAGCAGGACGTGCTGTACACTCATAATACCAATTCTACAGGTGAGTAATCACAGAGTTGTATTATTCTAAGTATACAGCACGTCCTGCTCCAGAAGATTCCTTACACTTGGGACATCCAATAGCAGTGTCCGTAAGGTAGGGTGGGATCCCCAAAAAGTAACAGCGGGCAGTTTAAACCACTGCCGCCTGCAGAACTTTGCGGCCAAAAGCAGCATCAACTTTGTAAAACTTGGAAAAAGTATGAACAGAAGACCAAGTGGCGGCCTTGCAAACTTGGCCTGGTGCTGAAAAGCCCAAGAGGCACCAATAGCACGAGTGGAATGAGCAGTAAGGCGGAAGGGAGGATTCTTCCCCTTAGCAGAATAGGCCTGAATCACAGCCTGACAAATCCACTTGCTGATAGTAGATTTAGCTGGAGCCAGACCCTTCTTAGGTCCAGAAGGAAGAACAAAAAGAGCATCAGTCCTCCTGAAGGAATCAGTAGCCACCAAATAGAACTTCAAGTTCCTGACCACATCCAGAATGTAAGAGCCTCTCCTTAGAGTTACTAGGATTAGGACACAGAGAAGGCAAAACAATGTCCTGATTGAGATAAAAGGCAGACAAAACCTTAGGTAGAAAGTCTGGCTTAAATCGAAACACCACCTTGTCCTGGTGTCTCTCAAAGTAAGGGGGCTTGATGGAAAGCGCCGCAAGCTCAGAGACACGCCTAACAGAGGTAATAGCCACCAAAAAGACTACCTTAAAGTGGACCAACACCCAGGATTTTGACTATCCTGGGTATTGGTCCACTTCCCCGGAGCACCCCGATTTGGGGTGCCCTGCTACCTGAAACCCCGAAAACTCACCTCTCCACGCTCCCACGTGAGTGCGCTGTCCAATGCCCGCCGACGGACAAGTGACGTCCGTCGACGGACAAGGGATCGCGCCAGCCGCCGCCGCCTCCCGCGCGTCACTCTTGACGTGTGCGCGCCCGCGCCAGCCATTCAGAGACGGCCGGCGCAGGCGCGCGGAAGCAGCGGCAGGAGAGGTAAGGTTAGGAATCTTATAGATTCCCGGGCCGATCACCCCTGGGTGTTGGCCCACTTTAAGTGTAAGAATAGACAAAGGGGCCTCCTGCAAGCGTTCAAAAGGGGACCCCTGCAAGGCAGATAAGACCAAATTCAAGTCCCAGACAGGTAACATAGGCTTACGTGGGGGATGCACGTGAGTAACCCCCCTGGAAGAGGGTCTTGACCAGGGGATGCTGAGCAAAGGATTTTTGGAAGAAAATGGCCAAGGCAGAAACATGACCTTTAAGAGTACTGAGTTGACGACCCAGATCCAAACCATGTTGCAGAAATTCCAGAATCCTAGGAATAGAAAAGACACGACAGGGGAGTGACTTAGACTCGCACCAGTCAATGTAGGTACGCCAAACCCTATAGTAGATGGAAGAAGAGGACCTTTTCCTAGCCCTGATCATGGTGTTAACAACTGAGGCAGGCAGCCCTTTCTCCATCAAGATGGAGGTTTCAGCAGCCAGGCCGTCAAAGCCAGCGTTTGTAAATTGGGGTGGCGTAGCTGCCCCTGAGTGAGCAGATCTGGAACCCTGGGCAGGACGTACTGATCTACTGCCAGCTGCACGATGTCTGCAAACCACACTCATCTTGGCCAACAGGGGGCCACCAGAATGGCTGGCACCCCTTCCTGAGCACAGCACCCTGCCCAGCAGAGGAAACGGGGGAAACACATACAGGAGCTGAAAGCTCTTCCAAGACATTGCCAAGGCATCCATGGCTAAGGCCAGAGGGTCCTGGGACAGAGAGACAAATACTGGAAGCTTGTGATTGTGACGGGACGCAAACAGATCCACATCTGGCTGACCCCAACGGTGACACAGGAAGCGAAACTGGGCTGAGGGACCATTCTCCCAGACGAGAGGTCCCCCTGCTCAGAGAGTCCGCCTCCAGATTCTCCACCCCCGGAATGTACACTGCTGAGATGCAAGGAATATTGTCCTCCGCCCAAGACAGAATCAGAAACACTTCCCTGAAGGCCCTTCTGCTCCGGGTCCCTCCCTGATGATTGATGTAGGCAACTGCCGTCTGGTTGTCCGAGCGGACCTGAACAGCCCGACCCCGCAGGTGTGGGGTTAGGTGGGCGAGAACCAACCTGATCGCAACTCCAAAATGTTGATAGGGGTGTGGGCCTCCTGAGGGCCCCACTGACCCTGGAATTGCAGGGACTTCCAGAAGCCCCCCCAACAGGTCAGACTGGCATCCGTGGTGACAGTCTCCCAGCAAGGGACCACAAAAGATCTGCCCCCTAGCAGGTTCCTTGAGTCCAGCCACCACGATAGAGACCGCCTGGCCAGAGGGGACAGAACAAAAACCTGATCCAGGGACGCAGGGTCCCGATCCCAAGCTGACAAGTGATGAAGCTGAAGAGGCCTCATGTGAAACTGAGCATAAGGAACCGCCTCGAAGCAGGCCACCATCACGCCCACCAGCTGCATTCCCTGCCTGATGGACGGATGAGGACAAGACAGAAGGAGCTGAGCCTGCGCTTGAAGACTCTCCACATTCTGCTGAGGAAGAAAAATCTTGACCTGAGATGTATCCAGTCATGCCCAGAAAGGACTTCACCATGGAAGGAGACAGGGAAGATATGGGGTGGTTGATCACCCAGCCAAATTACTCCAGTGTGGACACCACCAACTGGGTATCCTGCTTTGCCTGCTGGAAGTACTGAGAAGTGACGAGAATGTCGTCCAAGTAGGGAAGAATGCGAATGCCCTGAGATCTCAGCAGAGCCATCACACCTGCCAACACCTTGGTGAATACCCCGAGAGCCGAGGTGAGACCAAAGGGTAAGGTCACAAATTGGTAGTGCTGATCCTCCAGAGCGAACCTGAGGAATCTCTGATGGCCTGGAAAGATAGGTATGTGAAGGTAAGCATCCTTGATGTCTACAGAGGTCAAGAAGTCCCCTGGATGCAGAGAAGTCACAGCTGGGCGCAGAGTCTCCATGCGAAAGTGTCTGAATCTGACAAATTTGTTTAGGCGTTTTAAATCCAGGATGGGTCTGAAGGACCTGTCTTTTTTGGGAACAGTGAAAAGATTGGAATAATAGCCCTTGCCCCTTTCCCTTAAGGGCACTTGGCAGATGACCTTCAACTCCAGAAGTTTCTGGACAGTAAAGGACAGACCCTGAGCTGACAAGGGGTTTTGAGCTACTCGGGATCTGATGAATCTTGGGGGCGGCCAGGATGCAAATCTTATAACCGGAGGACACTACCTCTGCCCCTGCCCCAAAAATCTCTGCGGGCCCCAGCAAAGGAAGCTCCCCGTCCAACTCTGGAACCACGGAAGGAAGACCTGAACCCCGAAAGGGCCGGGGCTGCCTTTTACGCTGAGGTAACTTGCCTCTCTTCGCAAACAAATCCAGGCGTTCACCAAAGAGGCGCAGCCCCTTGAGGGGAAAACCAGTGAGAGCCTTCTTAGCAGCGTTGTAAGCTGCCCACTTGTGCAACCAGACCGAGCGGCGTATAGCCACCAATAAGGCAGATGCCCTGCCACACATTCTAATGGTATCATCCAGGGCAGAGAGAACATATGCAACAAATTCCTCACAATGCAGAAGAGCTCTATACTCTTCACTACCTGCATCATCAGGGGCCCCATCTAAGACACTCCTGAGCAGGCTCTTAATAGCAAGAACTGTAATAGCAGAGGCACAGACCAGACGCAGCGTGGTCCCCACACAGGCAAAAGCATGGCAAGACAGCTGATCTATGCGCCTGTCTTCCTCATCCCGCAGGGTAGTAGAGTCAGGGGAATGCATGACGGATGTGTTGGACAACCCCAAAACCGGTGCATCCACTTCAGGAGGACATGACCAATGTTTAACCATCTCAGCGGGAAAGGGATACCTCTTATCCCAACTCTTTGGTACCCCGGGAAGCCTGCTAGGCCGTTCCCACTCTTTGAGCACCAAATTATTAAAACGAGTTTGTTCAGGAAACTCCAAGCGTGGTTTAACAGTATGAAACAGCTCCCCCTGCTGCCGCGGGGCCACGGCAGGAGGAGAGATACAGAGCACTTCAAAAATGTGAGCCAGAAGTCTGTCAGTATCATCTGAAGCCCATGGGTCAGACCCAGACTCAGCATAACCCCTAGGCTGATCCTCAGATGATTCTGAATCAGAAAATAATTCCCCCTCTTCCAGGGGGGTATATCCAGTAATATCAAAAAACTCCTCAGCTTCCACAGGAAAGAGAGTAACACCGGGTGCCAGATGCCGCCGCTTAGCAGGAGCCTTACGCGGACCAGACCCAGCAATATGCCTTTCAATGCTGGCTACCCGGGCAGCCAAATCAGGTTGAGACTCCCCACTGGTATGCACCTCACTGGGAGTCAGGTGTAAGCGTGGGGGGGTAGGCGAAGCCAGAGGGGGCGCAGCACTAGGCCCAGCCGCAGGTAACCCAGACTGCAGCGCAAGTACCTGCTGGGCGCAGGGTACACAAACCCTGACGTCATCACTGACGGGATACCCCACACGCAATACACAGCCGGGCTTATCCTGAAGGAACCCCAAGCACATTATCCTGAGAAGCCTCCATATGGTGATTATCACGGGACAACAGGCCAATAGGGATTGACGCTAATAATAGCAACCCGGGATGCCCCAATAACCCGCTAGGGAAGTGGGAGTAAGGGAATACAATAGCCCTCCAATAAGAGTTAACACTAGAGGGGATAGGACCGGGAGAAACCACAAAAGTTTTACCCGCCTGCAAGACATAAGCAAAAAGATCCCATAAGCAATATGCAATACAGAGAAATACAAAATAAATCAGCCCGCAGGGGCACTTACGGACCGCGATAGGGAGCCACCAGACACACGCAGCAGAGAACTAAAATGGCGCCCGCATATGCCTCGAAACAGCGATGCAGAACGCGTCAGCCGCAAGGCCCGCCCCCCCGAAGAGCACGAAAACGCGCCCACATGACAAGGCCAGCCAATGATGGCGCAGCAGCATCTGAGGCGATGTCGCCGCCTGCGGAGCGTAGTAAAAGCGTGCGGCGGCAGCAAAAGAAACAAGTGCAACCAATTCAAAAGGGATCATCACATAAATCATATAGTCAAGACATGCAGCCCCCCCCCCCCCCCCCCCAAGATCTACCACAGAGAGCGAAGGGGAAGCGACGGCCAGCCTAAAGGGAGCCAACTGCGGGGACAGGGGGCGAGGGGCACAAGACGCGGGAGGGGCATCCCATAAGGCTCACCACGGGCCTGTACTGCCTACCCTTTGGTGGGGGACTGCGGTTGGAGCAGTGCTCCATAGCACCTGACAGCGGTGCTGTCTACCTTCACCCGAACCAGTGCAGCCTAAGCTGGGAGGCAGTAAAAGGAAACGGGTGGGAATAGTCCTACAGGGCCGCAGGCTAATAGCCCCGCTCACCTGCGAGTAGAGAGAGCCATCTTCTAGTCATCGTAGCCCAGACTGCAGAGAAGATCTGGGGAATTTGTGGGAGGTCCCTGGTATATATGGGGCCGGGAGGAGCCACTTTTTTGCTGTCTCTGCAGTCCAGCGCCATCTTGTGAATGTATAACCCAAGTGTAAGGAATCTTCTGGAGCAGGACGTGCTGTATACTTAGAATAAAACTATTATACTCCCCTTTTCTCCCCCGCAGCAGCTTCCTCCTAGTTTGGCACTCAAACACCCCTAGAGAACAATTCCCGTGGCATGAACGTGCCCCGCCAGAATTCCTTGGGGCCCAACCAATGCTCACTGTCAGTCATAGCTCTGACCCTGTGCCAGTCACATCCGACTCCACTCACTGCATTACCATGAGGAAGCTGCTAGCGTGGGAGAAAATGTGGGATCCCTTTGTTTTTTTTCTAAACAGTCCCCTTAATAATTACAGCAAGGTCACAAGCAGCAAAAAAAAAAAAAAAAAGACAGTAGCCTAAAATTTTGATCATACAATCTAAAACCTATAAATAAAATTTGGCAGGAAAACAGAAATTTAACGCACCTATAAAAATCTAAAACAAGGCATACCGTATATTGCTCGCTGGGTTATTAAATAAGATAAAAATTTTGACATGACTTGAAATATACAGGTGTGCACATAAACGTGGGATAAAGTTGTAAACCTTGGGGCGTCTACATCGCAATTCAATTGAAGAACACTGCAGCCAGCCTTCTGCTTAGCGGTTGGTTGAAGCCACCATACATGTAAATTCCGGGTGAGCTAGCTTCTTTCTTCCCCAAAATGCATGGACACACTTGTATACAGATGGTATATGCATCTATATATGTACTTTTCATTTCTTCTGCCTTTTGGTCAACGCAAAAAGGTCAAACTCGAAATTCCAGAATGTTATTGAGGAGTTCCAAACTGAATGTGTTTTTAATTCCATGGCACAACCATCAGCACTTTCTGTTGTGTAAATTAAGAAAAAACTTTGAAAATCGCTGTCACTGTAAAACTTTTTAAAGGGCACAGGCTCTAATAACTTATAAGACTTTGGAAAACTTTTTTCCACTTAAAAAAATGACAGATACATGTGGCTGCCACTCATAGTCTCAGTGTTGAATCTTATTACGGCATGGAGCCAAATAATAAAGCAAAACGCTTAGCGATGGCCGGCGTATGCTCTGAACCAAGAGGTGACAGACGCAGCAGCAGAGGAGATCATGCCGCCGGCACTGCTGCTTGCTATAGGCTGAGACATCATTGTACTCTGGCTGTCCAGCATCTCCAGCTGCTGAGATGGGATATCACAGAATTTGGGACTTGGTAGATTCTCCCAGTCAGTGCCAAGATCTGTCTCCTCGTCACTTATATGCTCATTTCCACTCTCATCACTCTCATCAGCGCTACTTGGATCCACAAATTCCATAGAGTCCTCCAGGTCAGCACTAATTTCAAATGGGCCGGACCTAAACAGATAAGGAATAAAAAGGTTACTGTACAAGCTAAGTACAAGTCCAGCCCAGAATTTTGCTCCACATGCAACTAGATGTAGGGGAACCTAAAACAGAGGTTTGTTAAAGTGGACTGAAACTGAGCATGATCGGCCCAGGAATCTATAAGATACATTTGTGAATGGCCGGCGTGGGCACGCTCCCTGTTAGAGGGAAGCGGGTGATGCAGCCACCAGCGCACTCGGAGCCACTGTGCTAAGACGCCAGTTTAGACGTCCATAGCTCAGCAGCCTCGAGCGCGCTGATTGGACGAGCAGCCGCGCATGCGCCGTAGGACCGGGATGAGGTGAATTGATGTGGGGAATCTGGGGGGGAACCAAAACCCAGGATAATCAAAAGCCTGGGTTTTGGTCCACTTTAAGATGGCTAGTCACGCCTGCCTAGGAACTGATTGAAAGGAAACCCCCCCCCCCCCCCCCCCCAATCATTAAAAGCATACCTCCATACCTTCCCCAGCTCCAGTCTGGCATAATACTTACCTTCAATCAAACCCATTCTTCTTCAGGCCAGAATTTGAAAATACTGGGTAACCTCGAAACAAATCAATGTCCGAGTTTGTGGTTGTAGAAACATCAGCAGCAGTGTTGAAAGTGAGCGACTTGGGGGGCGTGTCCTGGACATGGCGGGGAGAAGACACACCTAACTGCTCCTGTCCCCCTGACAGCAATATTTGGCAACCAGCGACCCATTTTCAGCAAGGAAAACAGCAATGACAACCTTACCTTTCCTCCCGTTCAGACGATGACTCCGCTGGTGACTGGCCCGAGCTAGGGCACGACGAGACTGATGGAAGCCGCTCGGAGATGCATACCTCCGGCCGGCGAGAGCGCGAGCTGCTTCGGGGCAGCGGAGGTGGGTGCAGCAAGATGGGGGCCGGTACTCCCCGCTCGCCTCCCCCTGAGCAGCAGAGCGCGCATGCTCACCACCGCTCCCACGGTGACAGCAGTAATGAAACCGCGGCCTCGGCCCCGGGGGAAGGGGAGGGAGCTGTCAGTGAAGAGAGAGGAGCCCGGGGGTTTAGTCGCTCTCCTATGCCTGGCCACAATGAAGCGGTTCCCTCCTGCACAGCCCAGTTGTCATCCGTGGGCATATGTCTTAGAGATTCAAATAATAAAGCTTCTGCCTCAGCCACAACGGCAAGTGAAAACCCCTCTACACAGAGTAACATGTCTGCAGCATGGGGTTCAGGAGAGATGATTCTGAAAGAGGGCGGGATCCCCATTGGGGATACCCCGGAGCAGCAGTTCACTCACATAGTGCCCAGGGAGGGCGATCACAGCATGCAGCAGTTTGCATACGCCCCCCAAGGGGACAGAACCCACGCATTTGGCATGCCCCCACATCTGTAGCGAGAAAAGGAGTTGGAGAGGCGGTCCTCGACCCTCGGTTCCCCACTTTACTCATTACCAGCATCGCCTGCGCAAACGCCCGCGGCGCTGGGGGGCAGCCCCACCTTGATGTCTCCGGCATCTGCTTTCCCCCTCCCCTCCCTGCCGGCTTCCTTCACCAAACTCCCTGGAATGTCTACCTGCTGTAGAGGCCCTAGAAAATGACGAAAGCCTAACAAAGGAGATCCACAAAGAAACTCTCTCTCTTGAGGGGGCTCCCGACGAGAGCGGACATAGAAAATACCGTTTTGTGAGTACTCACCTTTAAAACGGATATTATAAGTGTGACATACACTCCGCTTCAATTCTTCATGACATTTGGGTTATTCTCCATTAGAGGGCGAACTTCTGCAGAGATGAATGCAAAAAAAGGAGCTACTCCCAGTCCATAAATACCTGGGACCTCCCACCAATTCCCCAGTGTAAAATAGCAGTAAGGGGACCAGGAAGAACCAAAAATAAAAATACTAACAACCAAGAAACAATGGTTCACCATATAAAGGATCCAGAATACCAAAAAGGGTGGGTGAAGCGGAGTGTATGTCACACTTATAAAATCCGTTTTAAAGGTGAGTACTCACAAAACGGTATTACTCCAAGTGTGACATACACTCCACTTCAATTCTTCATGACATTTGGGACATCCAATAGCAGTGTCCATCATGGGTTGGAACCATAAACAGTAAAGAATGCACCAACTTAAACCACTGCAGCTTGCAGAACCTTGTGGCCAAAAACAGCATCCGCTGAAGCCCGCACATCAACCTTATAAAACTTGGAAAAAGTATGAACGGAAGACCAAGTAGCAGCCTTACAAACTTGTTCAACAGAAGCCTGGTGCTGAAAAGCCCAGCACGAGTAGAATGCAGTGACCCTAAAAGGGGGAGTCTTCCCCTTAGCAAATGGATTCATCCGGCCATTGTTGGGGCCTATTCTGCTAATGGTAGACATGGCGGGCGCCAAACCTTTCCTGGGCCCGCAGGGCACCACGAAAAAGGCATCCGTCTTGCGGAAAGAAGAAGTAGTCACCAAATAGTACTTAACACAGCAAACCACATCCAAATTGTGCAAAACCCTCTCCTTGTCATTGCTAGGCTTAGGACACAAGGAAGGGAGAACAATATCCTGATTGAGACGGAAAGCCGACACCACCTTAGGAAGGAAATCTGGCTTAAAGCGAAAGACCACCCTGTCCTGGTGTCTTTCAAAGTAAGGGGCTTGAATCGACAGAGCCGCCAACTCAGACACGCCGAACAGAGGCAATAGCCACCAAGAAAACAGAAAGAGAAATATCCTGTAATGGCTCAAAAGGAGGACCCTGGAGAGCCGAAAGAACCAAATTCAAATCCCAAACAGGAACCATAGCCTAACGAGGGGGTCGAACATGAGTGACCCCCTGGAAAAAAGTCTTAACCAGCGGGTGTAAGGCAAAAGATCTTTGGAAGAAAACAGACAGAGCAGAAACCTGCCCTTTCAAGGTACTAAGCTGGAACCCAAGATCCAGACCGTGCTGAAGAAACGCCAAAATCCTAGGGATGGAAAACACCCTGCAAGGCAAGGCCCTAGCCTCACACCAGTCAATATAGGACCACCAAGCCCTATAGTAGATGCCAGAAGAGGACCGCTTCCTAGCTCTAATCAAGGTCTGGACCACAGCCTCAGACAAACCTTCCTCCTTCAGGATGAAGGTTTCAGCAGCCAAGCCGTCATAGCCAGCGTTTGTAAATTGGGGTAAAGTAGTTGACCCTGAGATAACAGATCCGGAAACATGGGAAGCCGGTACTGATTTACCGCCAGCCTTACAACGTCTGCGTACCAAATCCTTCTTGGCCACCTTGGAGCCACCAGAATTGCTGGTGCCCCCTCCAGAGCCAGTTTGCAAACCACCTTGCCCAGCATGGAGAAGGGAGGAAACAGGTACAGAAACCCCAGATCCTTCCAAGCAAGGGACACTGCCAGAGCTAGAGGATCCTGAGATAGAGACACAAAGGCCCGGAGTTTGTGATTGTGCCGTGAGGCAAAGAGATCCACCGTCAGAGTCCCCCCACTTGCGACAAAGAAACCGAAAAACCCCGGGGTTGAAAGACCACTCACCTTGGCGAGAGAACCCCCTGCTCAGGGAGTCCGCCTCCGTGTTTTCCACTCCCGGAATGTAGATTGCCAAAATGCAAGGGACATTGCTCTCCGCCCAATGCAGGATCAGAGAGACTTCCCTGAGGGCACTACTGCTGCGAGTCCCTCCTTGGTGATTGATGTAGGCTACCGCCGTCCGATTGTCTGGACGAATCTGAACCGGAAGACCCTGCAAGTGCAACGTCAGCCGTGACAGGACAAGCCGGATGGCTCTGAGCTCTAAGACATTGATGGGGTTGTGAGCTTCCTGAGGACCCCACACCCTGCTGAACTGATGACTTTTCCAGAAACCTCCCCTCTGAATAGGGCCATTATGCCCGCCAGAACCTTGGTGAAGACCCTCGGCGCTGAGGTCAACCCGAAGGGAAGGGCTACAAACTGAAAATGTAGATCGTCCACCTCGAACCTGAGGAATCCCTGATGCGCTGGAAAAATTGGAACATGCAAATATGCATCCTTGATGTCTATGGATGTCATGAAATCCCCTTGACAAAGGGAATTGATGGCCGAGCGCAGAGTCTCCATGCGGACCTTGAGGTCCAGAATGGGTCTTACAGAACCTTCTTTCTTAGGAACCGTGAAAAGACTGGAGTAGAAACCCCTGCTTACTTAGCCGCCTGAGGGTCCAAGGGCACACCTGGAGGAGGCCAGTACTCGAACTCCAGTTTGTACCCGGAGGAGACCACTTCCAATTGTCTGTGACCTCCCGAGCCCAGACTTGGAAGAAGAGCCGCAGCCATCCCCCCACCCAAGCGGGTGAGGGCGCCCCTTCATTGCTGAGCTGGTTTACCCGCAGGCTTGGGTTTGGAACCCCAAGCCGAAGCGGGGCGGGCCCGACCTCTGCCCCTGCTCCAGGAAGAGCCTCTGACATCCGGGAAGATTAAACCTCTACCAGCTCTGGCGCCTCGAAAGGAAGGATTGAAAGAGTCTGCCCCCCGAAAGGGACGGCGCTGTTTTTTCCGCTGAGGTAACTTACCTCCCTTTGCCACAGCATCCAACTTATCTCCAAACAGCCGCGTACCCAAGAAGGGAAGAGCTGTGAGCGATTTCTTGGCTGCAAAGTCCGCCGTCCACTGACGAAGCCATACCGATCGTCGCATGACCACCAATAAGGCTGAAGTCCTACTACACATAACAGTGTCTTCCATAGCGGCCAAGACAAAATTCATGAACAATTCAAACCTTTTAAGCGTAGTGAACTCCGCGCTGGCCGGATCAAGGCGAGATAAATTTAACTAGTCCCTAATCAGAGACCTAGCACCCACCGACACAAGCGCAGATGCACAAACAGGCCGCATGGCCGACCCAACACTGGCAAAGGCATGGCACGCCTATCCTCAGCATCCTTTAGGGAAGTGGCGTCTGGGGTGTGAAGCACGGAGGAGTTGGTCAACCCCAAAACTGGTGCATCGACCTCGGGAGGAGAAGCCTTAACTCTTATCCCATCCCTGAGGAACACCCGGAAGCCGACTAGGTTTCTCCCACTCCCTAAGGATCAGTGCATCAAAATGACCCTGGGTAGGGAACTCCAAACGAGGCTTGTGGGCCCCAATAAATTCCCCCTTCTTGAGAGGGGGCGCCTCAGGCGGCGCAATATCCAAAACCCCCAAGAGATGTGACAAAACCGTGACTGTGTCAACAGCATCCCCCAGCGCCTGCCCAACATCAGCCTCGCCAAACCGTACATTGTCATCCTCTGACTCCTCATACAATTCCCCCTCCTCTAACGGGGAATAATCTGACATATCAAATTAATCATCATCAATATCCCAAGTCGCCTGGACCGACGACAAATGTCTCTTTTTAGCCTGGGCCTTCTTGCCCACCGCGCTAACCATAAATTTCTCGATGCTGGCCAACCTAGCACAAACATCGGAATGCGACTCCTCGCTGGCACCAATGTCACTTGGGGTACGGATAAGGCGGGGAGGGGAAGGCGATGAAGCTGGGGGCGCCGACCCAGAAGGCTGGGCACCCGACTGCCACGATATGGCCTTTTGTGCACATGGTATACAAATAAGCACATTCTCACTAGTAAGGGATGCCCCACAACCCACACATGGCCGGGATTGTCCCAGAGGGAGCCCGAGCCCGGTATCCTGCGGAGCCTCCATATGGTGATTGTTGTGGTCAGTCGCAAGACCTTAGGGGATTTAAGCAAAAGCAACCCGGGATGCCCCTTAAAAATCCCAGTGGGAGGATTTGAAGTGATAAATTTAAAGACTAGGGACCCCAGGACCAGGAGGAACCCCTTAACATGCACATGTATGATGCAATCTGTAACACACAACAAGGCATAAGGGGGAGCCCCACTGCTAGAGAGGGGCCCCCGCATAGCAAAGGAAGTGGCCACCAGGCCCTTACCGTCCCCACGGATCAGCAAGCAGCAGCACAAGATGGCCCCCAATAGCCTTTAGAGGAGAAGCAGGAAGAGAAGGAGGGCGGGCCAGCGCCGAAAGCGCGCTCTCCAGGCCACGCCCCCCCTCCCAGCAGCGCGGATCCAACCGGAGCAGGCCCAAAGTCGAGCCAAACGAGGGGGCCCCCTCCCTGAACACAGCCTGAGGGAGAGAAGCTCCCCAGGCTGAGAGAAAAAAACACCAGCAGGCTAGGCAAACGATGTAACAATGCACTGTAATCAAATCATCAAGGGATTACTTCCAGATGAGTCACTGCCATCACACACACACTAACAGTGAAACACACCACACACACGGTCACTGAATATACTAAAAACAGGAGTATGACAGCCAGCCCCCCCCCCCCCAAGGAGGGAAGTAAGGGACCCGGAGGGGGGGGGGAAACTCAGCCAGAATCCGGCCATAGGTATGAAGGGACAGGGCATCCCACACCAGGATCACCAAAACCTGGATAATCGCCTACCCCTTATAATGAGGTCTCACGGTGGAGCAATTCTCCTTCCGCACCCATAGGGTGCTACCTACCCTCACCAGGACCCGCAGCCAAAGCTGGGAGGCTCAAATAGGGACAATTTAGAAAGAGTCCTGGCAGCAATAGGGGCCATAAACGGCCGGGGCGTAGGCCCGGCTTACCTGCAAGTAAGAGAAGTCTTCATCTTCTGTCTTGTCGCCTTCCCTGCAGAGAAGGAACTGGGGAATTGGTGGGAGGTCCCAGGTATTTATGGACTGGGAGGAGCTCCATTTTTTGCATTCATCTCTGCAGAAGTTCGCCCTCTACTGGAGAATAACCCAAATGTCATGAAGAATTGAAGCGGAGTGTATGTCACACTTGGAATAGTCTGATAGCCAGATACGAAGCTGCGCATAAGCGCAATTTAGCGGTCGTCAAACAGCAAATTCTAGCAGTGGAGGAGAGAGTGGACTCGCTTGAAACAGAAGAGACGAAAACAAGTGACCCCATCCTAGCCCTGGAATCTATATGCGAAAGGCAGGAAGCACAGCTGCAGACATGCTTCCTCCATTTAGATGACCTGGAGAACAGGAGCAGGAGAAATAATCTGAGATTCAGGGGCGTCCCGGAAGCCACATCGGGAGAGGATGTAAAGACCATAGTGACAGAAATCTTCAACGTGGTCTTGGATAGAGACCGCAATACCAATATAGAGCTGGACAGCGTGCATAGGGCTCTTGGCCCTAAGAATCCAGACCCTGCGTTCCCCAGAGACATTGTGTGTAGAGTGCACTTATTCTTTATCAAGGAGGAAATACTACGGAAGTCCTGGAACAAGGGATCCATCACATACAGGGGGGGGGGGGGGGCGGGGGGGCAGCAGTGATGATCCTTCAGGACTTGTCGACGCGCACTCTTCAGATGCGGAGATCTCTGAGACCATTGCTGGATGTCATTACTACAAGAGGTCGTCGTACAGGTGGGGATTCCCGTTCCACCTTGTGGTCAGAAAGGACCAGAAAAGTTTTTCCTTGAAATCCCACGCGGTCCTCTCCCTCCCCCGGTCTCCCCTACTGGGATGGGGGATAGGTAGGCGGCTTAAGTAGCGCTCCAGCTAGTCTTGCTGTATCTAGTAGGAGCAGAAGCAGGTGAGGAGACGAGTGAGTCTCACCTTTACAGTTTATACTCTTCTTCTTTGACCCGGATCCCCTATCTGCATTTGTTGGCCGGGATGAAGACGTGTTTGAGGGGCAACCGCCTCCTTGTTAATGTTGTTATTGTTGTTGTTTGCTGTGAGGGGCGGGGTCCTGGACTCAGAGCGCACTCCCCGGGGTGTGGTCTGGGTTCGTGCTCCCCTCTCCCTTTATGTTTTCTGCCGTAGCTGGTCAGTCAAGGGTCTCAGTGCGGGATGGTGGACTACAGCATTCAGAGAGAGTCGCTTACTCCCCCCTCCACGTCCCAGACACAGTTCCTCAAATAGCCTGGGTCTATAGGGTTTGATCAGTACCCTCCCCTTTTCCCTCCCTAGCCATCCACAAGTGCAGCAGCTCAGTACAAATCTAACTCCTATCTGCCCTTCATAGCGTCGAATATGCAGGCAACATCTATATCCGGGGTGAATATAGTCTCTCTGAATGTAAAGGGTCAGTATAGCCCTGAGAAAAGGTCAATGATCCTGAGAAATCTTAAGGGTCTGAGGGCTCAGGTGGCATTTCTGCAGGAAACCCCCTTTAGGGCAAGTAATCCACCTTCATTCGGCAACAAGTCCTATCCTAGGGGCTATCACAGCTTTTCTCCAAACTCACGATCCAGGGGGGTGGGCATCATGATAGACGCCGCCCTTCCTTGGGAATTGATAGACTTCAAGACGGACCAAGAGGCGAGATGGATCTTTCTGAAAGGAAGGATCGCGTCCCACCTATATTTACGTTCGCCAACATTTATATGCCGAATGCGAGTCAGATTACATTCCTGGAGAGGACGCTGGACCTTTTGGAAACGTTTAGGGAGGGGGAATTGGAGGGGATCTCAATTTAGCACTTGACCCATTAATTGACACTTCGAGAGGATCTCCCCATGCACCTTACGCCAGACTTAGGCGACTCAAGAAAATACTGGCCCTGCATCAGTTAGTCGACCCTTGGCGTATTCATAATCCCTCGGTTAGGGACTACACCTTCTTTTCTACACCCCCATGGGTCTTACTCAAGAATAGACCTTTTCCTGGTGCCTCATGGTTCATCATCCCAGATAGTCAACACCACCATTGGTAACATAACACTTTCAGAGCATTCTCGCTCCCCCGCCCAATTCCCAGGGGGTGGTCCTGGCGCTTAAACGCCTCCCTTTTGGAGGAGCAGCACATCTTAATGGAGCTTAGGGAGGAAGTTAAGAAATTTCTCGACACCAACTCCTCGCCTGACATTAGCCCCGGGATCCTCTGGGAATCGCACAAGTGCGTAATTAGAGGGCCTCTTATACGCTTTGGTTCCAGGATAAAAAGGGAAAGGGCCAAACAGGTTATGCATCTCCTAGCTGATATAGGGAAGCTAGAGAAATTGCACAAAGAGTCCTTGGCGGCTGCTCATCTGGCCTCACTCACATCACTTAGAGAAAAGCTTAAAACGCTGTGTTGTGACAGGGTGAGGGCTCAAATGACCAGATGCCGGACAAGATTTTACGATTCGGGAGACAAATGCGGCAAGCTTTTAGCGAGGGCCCTCAGAGCAGAGAGGGTTAGATCATATGTCCCGAAGATCGTGTCATCGAATGGGCAAAATATACATCTGACAGAGAAAATTACTGATGCATTTTGCAAATTCTACGAAACCCTTTATAATATCAAGGGTACAGGGGGAAGGGAAGCTGGGACAGGCATAGCGGACTATATCAGAGACTCGGGACTTCGAAGCTCCCGGACGAGGTGGTGGAGATGTTAGAGGATCCGATCCCCATGCTGGAGTTACAGAAGGCAGTGGCCGGAGCGGCAGGTAAAAAGGCACCGGGGCTGGACGGATTTCCCGCCCAAAACGATAAGAAATTGTTCCCCCTACTGGCTCCCAATATGCTGAAGCTACTCAACTCAATCAGAGATGGGGATGGATTTCCCTCTGACTCTCTAAGGGCACATATTGCAGTCCTCCCTAAAGAGGGAAAAGATCCCGCCCAATGTGCCAGTTATAGGCCCATCTCCCTCTTGAATTCAGATATCAAATTCTTCGCTAAGGTCTTAGCATCTAGAATTGCTCCCCATTTAAACCATATTATTGCCCGGGACCAAGTGGGATTTATGCCCCACAGGGAAGCCAGGGACAATACCATCAAAGTCTTAAATTTAGTACACCTGGCCAAAAAAGAAAATACACCCATCCTCTTGCTTGCCACCGATGCCGAGAAGGCTTTCGACAGGGTTAATTGGAGTTTTATGCATGCAGCGCTCACCCATATTGGTCTCGGGCCGAATTTCCTGAAATGGATTATGAGCCTTTTTGCAGCCCCCTCGGCATCGGTGCGAGTCAATTCCAACAGGACTAGACAGGGATGCCCGCTATCACCCTTGATTTTTATCTTGACCTTGGAGCCATTGTTGTGCAGGATACGCAGCCACCCAGATATCAGAGGGTTGATTAAATCTAATTCCGTGTATAAAGTGGCGGCGTATGCCGATGACCTTATGTTCTGCATTTCCAACCCTGAGATCTCACTGCCTAACCTAATGGACGAGCTCAATAGGTACGGTGACCTGTCGGGTTATAAAAATAACCTCTCAAAATCAGAAATATTGAATGTCAACATCCCCTTGCAGAGATTCACTAGGATTAGGAACTCATTCCCATTCAAATGGGCTAAAGAGAGTGTCACATACCTGGGAACCAAAATTGGGAATGACCTGTCCAAAATTTTTTATTTAAACTTCCCACCCCTCCTGAAAAACATATCCAGATGGTCCCTGGGGAAAATATCCTGGTTTGGACGCATAAACGCTATCAAAATTAACCTGCTCCCCCGACTCCTGTATTTGTTACAAGCCCTTCCAGTTGCTATTCCACAGTCCTTCCTTGGGAAGGTTCGTGCCCTTTTCACCAGTTTTGTATGGAAGGGCAAAAATAGAATTCTGTGATTACTCACCTGTAGAATTGGTATTATATGTATACAGCACGTCCTGTTCCAGAATATTCCTTACACATGGGTAATACATCCACAAGATGGCGCTGGACTGCAGAAAACAGCTTGTGGCTCCTCCCGGCCCTATATAAGTCAGGGACCTCCCACAAATTCCCTAGTATTGACAAGCAGTTAACAAGAAGCCGGGAGAACACTAATAACAGGAATTCAAAAATGAACATATGAACAATCACCGTACAGAGGTAACTAAGAATAATGATAACAAGGGGGAGATGGAACAGGACGTGCTGTACATATAATACCAATTCTACAGGTGAGTAATCACAGAATTGTATTATTCTAAGTATACAGCACGTCCTGTTCCAGAATATTCCTTACACATGGGACATCCAAAAGCAGTGTCCGTAAGGTAGGGTGGGATCCCCAAAAAGTAACAGCGGGCAGTTTAAACCACTACCGCCTGCAGAACTTTGCGACCAAAAGCAGCATCAGCTGAGGCCCTAACATCAACCTTGTAAAACTTAGAAAAAGTATGAACAGAAGACCAAGTAGCGGCCTTGCAAACTTGTTCAACAGAAGCTTGGTGCTGAAAAGCCCAAGAGGCACCAATAGCACGAGTAGAATGAGCAGTAAGGCGGAAGGGAGGCTCCTTCCCCGTAGCAGAATAGGCCTGTACCACAGCCTGATGGATCCACTTGCTGATAATGGACTTAGCTGGAGCCAGACCCTTCTTCGGTCCAGACGGGAGCACAAAAAGAGCATCAGTCTTCCTGAAGGATTCAGTGGCCACCAAATAGAACTTCAGAGTCTTGACCACATCCAGAGAGTGTAAAACCCGCTCCTTAGGGTTATTAGGATAGGGGCACAGAGAAGGCAAAACAATGTCTTGATTGAGATGAAAGGCAGACACAACCTTAGGTAGAAAGTCTGGCATAAAACGAAACACCACCTTGTCCTGGTGTCTCTCAAAGTAAGGGGGTTTGATGGAAAGCGCCGCCAACTCAGAAACACGCCTAACAGAAGTGATAGCCACCAAAAAGACTACCTTAAGAGTCAAAATGGACAAAGGGGCCTCACGCAAAGGTTTAAAGGGAGACCCCTGCAAGGCAGATAAGACCAAGTTCAAATCCCAGACTGGTAACATAGGCTTACGTGGAGGAGGCACGTGAGTAACCCCCTGGAAGAAGGTCTTGACCAGACGATGGTGAGCAAAGGATCTTTGGAAGAAAATGGCCAAAGCAGAAACATGACCTTTGAGGGTACTAAGTTGAAGACCCAAATCCAAACCATGTTGCAGGAATTCCAGAATCCTAGGGATAGAAAACATCCGACAGGGAAGCGACTTAGACTCACGGCAGTCAATGTAAGCATGCCATACCCTATAGTAAATGGATGACGAGGACTTTTTCCTAGCCCGAATCATGGTATTAACAACAGAGGCAGGCAGCCCCTTTTCCATCAAGATGGAGGTTTCAGCAGCCAGGCCATTAAAGCCAGCGTTTGTAAATTGGGATGGCGTAGCTGCCCCTGAGCGAGTAGGTCTGGATCCTTGGGCAGAGCATACTGATCTACTGCCAACTGCACGACGTCTGCGAACCACACCCTTCTTGGCCAACATGGGGCCACCAGAATGGTTGGCACCCCTTCCTGGGCAATCTTGCCTGCCCAGCAGAGGGAACACATAGAGAAGCTGAAAGCTCTTCCAAGACATGTGCATCCATGGCCAAGGCCAGAGGTCCTGGGACAGAGAGACAAAGACTGGAAGCTTGTGACGGGACGCAAACAGATCCACATCTGGCTGACCCCAGCGATGGCACAGGGAGCGAAACACCCTGCTGCTAAGGGACCATTCTCCCAGACGAGAAGTCCCCCTGCTGAGGGAGTCTGCCTCCAGATTCTCCACCTCGGGATGTACACAGCAGAGATGCAGGGAACATTGTCCTCTGCCCAAGACAGTATCGGGGACACTTCCTTGAGGGCCCTCTTGCTCCGGGTCCCTCCCTGATGATTGATGTAGGCAACCGCCGTCTGGATGTCCGAGCGGACCTGAACAGCCCGACCCCGCAGGTGTGGGGTTAAGTGGGCGAGAACCAACCTGATCGCCCTCAATTCCAGAATGTTGATAGGGGCATGGGCCTCCTGAGGGCCCCACTGACCCTGGAATTTCAGGGACTTCCAAAAGCCCCCGAACCTGTCAGACTGGCATCCGTGGTGACAGTCTCCCAGCAGGGGGGCAGAAAGGATCTGCCCCCCAGCAGGTTCCTTGAGTCCAGCCACCACAATAGAGACCTCCTGACCAGAGGGGACAGGACAAACACCTGATCCAAGGACACAGGGTCCCGATCCCATAGTGACAAGAGGTAAAGCTGAAGAGGCCACATGTGGAACTGAGCAACTGCCTCGAAGCAGGACACCATCAGGCCCACCAGCTGCATTCCCTGCCTGATGGATGGATGAGGACAAAAGAGAAGAGCTGAGCTTTCTCTTGAAGACTCTCCACCTTCTGCTGAGGAAGAAAGATCTCCACCTGAGATGAATCCAGAATCATGCCCAGAAAAGACTTCACCATGGAAAGAGACAGGGAAGATTTGGGGTGGTTGATCACCCAGCCGAATGACTCCAGTGTGGAAACCACCAACTGGGTATCCTGCTTTGCCTGCTGGAAGTACTGAGAAGTGATGAGAATGTCGTCCAAGTAGGGAAGAATGCGAATGCCCCGAGATCTCAGCAGAGCCAACTCCTGCCAGCACCTTGGTGAATACCCTGGGAGCCGAGGTGAGACCAAAAGGGCAAGGCCACAAATTGGTAGTGCTGATCCTCCAGAGCGAACCTGAGGAATCTCTGATGACCTGGAAAGATAGGTAAATGAAGGTAAGCATCCTTGATATCTATAGATGTCATGAAGTCCCCTGGGCATAGGAAAGTCACAGCTGAGCGCAGAGTCTCTGTGCGAAAGTGTCTGAATCTGACAAATTTGTTGAGGTGCTTCAAATCCAGGATGGGTCTGTTGGACCCATCTTTTTTGGGGATGATGAAAAGATTGGAATAATAACCTTTGTCCCTTTCCCTCAAGGGCACCCGGCAGATGACACCCAGTTCTAGAAAACCTTGGACAGCCAGGGATAGACCCTGAGCTGACAGGGGGTTTTGAGCTAACAGATTTGATGAATCTTGGGGGCGGCCAGGCTGCAAACTCTATCTTTTAACCAGAGGATACTACCTCCTGAATCCACCAGTCTGAGACATGACGCCTCCAGACATGAGCCCAGAGCCGAAGCCGTCCCCCCACCAGGATGGGTGAGGGCGCCCCTTCATGCCTGAGGGGGCTTGGGGGAGGACTTAGGCTTGGGACCCCAGGAGGGGCCAGGGCGGCCACGTCCTCTACCCCTGCCCCAAAGAATACAATTCTGTGAAATACTCACCTGTAGAATTGGTATTATAAGTATACAGTACGTCCTGCTCCAGATAGATTACTTACACTTGGGTTATCCTCCGCCAGATGGCGCTGCACTGCAGAGACATATAAAACAGGCTCCTCCCGGCCCCTCAAATACCCGGGGACCTCCCACAAATCCCCAGCATTGAAAAGCTGTGAACAAGAAGCCGGGAGAATTTAACCACCCAAACTGGTAACTATAACAATGATAACAATCACCATACAGGGGATCCAGAATAATGCAAAACCAAGGGTGGGGTGGAGCAGGACGTACTGTATACTTATAATACCAATTCTACAGGTGAGTATTTCACAGAATTGTATTATTCTTAGTATACAGTACGTCCTGCTCCAGATAGATTACTTACACTTGGGACATCCAATAGCAGTGTCCATAAAGTAGGGTGGGATCCCCAACAAAGAAGCTAACAGCAGACAGTTTAAACCACTGCCGCCTGCAAAACTTTGCAGTCAAAAGCAGCATCAGCTGAGGCCCTAACATCAACCTTGTAAAACTTGGAAAAAGTATGAACAGAAGACCAAGTTGCGGCCTTGCAAACTTGTTCAACAGAAGCCTGGTGCTGGAAGGCCCAAGAGGCACCAATAGCACGAGTAGAATGAGCAGTAAGGCGGAAGGGAGGATTCTTCCCCTTAGCAGAATAGGCCTGAATCACAGCCTGGCGAATCCATTTGCTAATAGTAGAATTGGCAGGAGCCAAACCCTTCCTGGGCCCAGAATGAACCACAAAAAGAGCATCAGTTTTCCTGAAGGACGCAGTGACTATCAGGTAATACTTCAGACACCTGACCACATCCAAGGAATGCAGAAACCTTTCCTTAGCGTTGCTAGGATTAGGGCACAATGAAGGAAAAACAATATTTTGATTTAAATGAAAAACAGACACCACCTTAGGCAGAAAGTCTGGCTTAAAGTGGAACACTCCTAGTATGAGGGCTGAATAGACAGAGCTGCCAACTCAGACACACGCCTGACCGAAGTAATGGCCACCAGAAAGACAACCTTGAGGGTAAGCGCAGCCAGAGCAGCATCCTGTATAGGTGCAAAGGGAGCACCCTGCAAGGCAGACAAAACCAAGTTCAAATCCCAAACAGGGACCATAGGTTTACGTGGGGGACGCACATGAGTAACCCCCTGGAAGGTCTTAACCAAAGAATGCTGAGCAAAAGACTTCTGAAAGAAAACAGACAGGGCAGAAACCTGACCCTTCAGAGTACTGAGTTGGAGTCCCGACTCCAACCCATGCTGTAAGAACTCCAGAACCCTGGGAACTGAAAAGACCCGAAAGGGAAGAGACCTAGACTCACACCAGTCAATGTAGGTACGCCATACCCTTTAATAGATGGAAGAAGAAGTTTTCTTCCTAGCCTTCACCATGGTATCAACCACCGAGGCGGACAAGCCTTTCTCCATCAAGATGGAGGTTTCAGCAGCCAGGCCGTCAAAGCCAGAGTTTGTAAATTGGGATGGCGTAAGGGGCCCTGAGTGAGCAGATCTGGCACCCCTGGCAGAACGTACTGGTCTACTGCCATCTGCACCACGTCTGCGAACCACACTCTTCTTGGCCACCTGGGGGCCACTAGAATCACTGGCACCCCTTCCAGAGCAGAACCCTGCCCAGCAGGGGGAATGGAGGAAAGACATACAGGAGCCGAAATTCCTGCCATGACATGGACAGAGCATCCGTGGTCAAGGCCAGAGGATCCTGAGACAGGGAGCCAAAGGCCGGGAGCTTGTGATTGTGACGGGACGCAAACATATCCACATCTGGTAGACCCCAACGGCGACACAGGGACTGGAATACCCTGTTGCAGAGGGACCACTCTCCCTGACGAGAGGTCCCCCTTCTCAGAGAGTCTGCCAGTAGATTCTCTGCCCCCGGGATGTACACAGCCGAAATGCATTGAACATTGGCCTCCGCCCATGTCAGAATCCGTGACACCTCCTGGAAGGCCCCCCTGCTCCGGGTCCCTCCCTGATGGTTGATGTATGCAACCGCCATCCTGTTGTCTGAGCGCACCTGCACAGACAGACCCCGCAGGTGGTCGGTCAACTGTTCCAGAACCAATCTGATAGCCCGTAGTTCCAGAATGTTGATGGGTAAGTGGGCCTCCTGAGGCCCCCACCTCCCCTGGAACCGCAGGGACCTCCAGAATCCCCCCCCATCCTGACAGACTGGCATCCGTGGTGACCATCTCCCAGGAGGGGGCCAGAAAGGACCTGCCCCCCAGAAAGTTCCTGGGACCAAGGGGGAGGGAGCACACAGACCCCATCCAAGGACGTTGGGTCCTTGTCCCAAACTGACAGAAGGTGAAGTTGTAGAGGCATCAAATGGAACTGAGCAAAAGGCACCACCTCGAAGCACGCCACCATCAGGCCCACCAACTGCATTCCCTGCCTGAGGGAGGGATGGAGACACGACAGCAGGAACCTCACCTGCGCAGTTAGAGCTTCCACCTTCTGTTGAGGAAGTAATATCCTTGACTGAACCGTATCCAGAATCATTCCCAGGAACGGGATCACCGAGGAAGGGGACAGAGAAGACTTAGGGTGATTGATCACCCAGCCGAAGGACTCCAGGGTGGACACTACCAGCTGAGTGTCCAATTCTGTCGTCCAGGTAGGGCAGCACGCGGATGCCCCTTGACCTCATCAGAGACATCACCCCCGCCAGCACCTTGGTGAACACTCTGGGAGCTGAAGTGAGGCCAAATGGCAAGGCCACAAACTGGTAATGTTGATCTTCCAACGCGAATCTGAGGAACCTTTGGTGTCCTGAAAACACAGGGATGTGAAGGTAAGCGTCTTTGATGTCCACAGACGTCATGAAATCCCCTGGGCACAGGGAGCTGATGGCCGAGCGCAGAGTTTCCATGCGAAAAACGCCTGTTCTTGACAAATTTGTTGAGGATCTTTAAATCCAGAATAGACCAGACTGACCCATCTTTTGGGAACTGTGAAGAGGTTGGAGTAGAACCCCTTGCCTCTTTCTCTTAAGGGGACCCTGCAAATGACCCCCCAGACCCAGAAGGCCTTGAACGGCCTGCGCCAACACCTGAACTGAGACAGGGTCCTGGGGGATCTGGGACCTGATGAATCTTGGGGGAGGCCGCAC
This sequence comes from Gastrophryne carolinensis, assembly GCA_027917425.1. Classification (NCBI taxonomy): domain Eukaryota; kingdom Metazoa; phylum Chordata; class Amphibia; order Anura; family Microhylidae; genus Gastrophryne; species Gastrophryne carolinensis. Next base: position 69,642,996 of record CM051244.1, read on the forward strand.
AGCAAACTCTATCTTGTAACCGGAGGACACTACCTCCTGAATCCCACCGGTCTGAGACGTGATGCCTCCAGACGTGAGCAAAGTGCTGCAGCCGTCCCCCCACCCTGACGGGCGAGGGCGCCCCATCATACCTGAGGGGGCTTGGGAGAGGATTTGGGCTTAGCCCCCCCAGGAGGAGCCAGGACGTCGTCCTCTGCTCCTGTGCCAGGAATCTGCACGAGCCCCCGCGAAGGACACCCCTTTTCCTTGTTTAGCACCACGGTAGGAGAGTGAAAGGGAGCCCTGGCCCCGAAAGGGTAGAGACTGCCGTCTGCGCTGGGGTAACTTACCTCCCTTAGCAAAAGGGTCTAGGCGGTCCCCAAACAGGCGTAGCCTCTTAAATGAAAGCCCAGTGAGGGCCTTCTTTGCAGCATTGTCAGCAGCCCACTGACACAGCCAAACCGCGTGGCGTATAGCTACCACCAAGGCAGAAGTTCTCGCACACATCCTAATGGCATCATCCAAGGCAGATAGGATAAAGTTTACAAACACATCACAGTTAGTGCATTAAACACATCAGGTAGCAATCATCTCTGATCAGGGACCTGAGCGCCACAGATGTAATGGCCGATGCGCAAACCGGGAGAAGCACCGTCCCCACAAATGCAAAGGCATGGCACGCCAATTGGTCAATGCGCCGGTCCTCGGCATCCCGCAGAGTAGTAGAGTCAGGGGAGTGCATAACAGAGGTGTTAGACAGCCCTAGAATAGGAGCATCCACCTCGGGAGGGGATGACCAGCACTTGACCATATCAGCAGGAAAGGGGTACTTTCTGTCCTCACTCTTAGGTATACCGGGAAGTCTACTGGGACGTTCCCACTCCTTAAGCACAATATTATTAAAATGGGTTTGCTCAGGAAATTCCAAATGAGCCTTAGCAGTATGAAAAAGCTCACCCCTTTGCCTCGGAGCCGCAACAGGGGGAAGAGATGCACAGAACCTCAAAAATCTGAACCAGCAGTCTGTCAGTATCATGACCCCTGGATCTCTCAACAGATGATCCTGAATCAGAAAACAGCTCCCCTTCGTCTGAGGGGGTATAGCCACATAGATGCAACAACTCATCAGACTCCATAGGGAAAAGAGTGGCATCAGGGGTTAAGTGATGCTTTTTAGCAGTGGCCTTACGCGCTAAAGTATTAGCAATCAATTTTTCAACACTGGCCAGTCTAGCAGACACATCAGGCTGAAAATCCCCGCTTGTATGCAATTCAATGGGGGTAAGACTCAAGCTTGGGGGAGTAGGTGAAGTGAGACGAGGTGCAGGCCCAGCCACAGGAGGGGCGGATTGCAATGTTAGCACCTGCTATGCGCAAGGAACACAGACCCGTGCATTGTCACCGCTAATAGGTGAGACCCCACAAGCTACACACAGCCGGGCTTGTCCCAAAGGAACCCCGGTCACATTATCCTTAGATGATTCCATATGGTGATTATTAAGCACAATATGCCAGTAGTGATTGACGCTATAAAGCAACCCTGGATGCCCCAATGACCCGCTAGGGAAGTGGGAGTAATTATACAAGGCCCAACTATCAATTACACCGGGCCGGGAGAAGCCCATGGATTCACCCGTCTAAAAGACACAATGGGAAGAAGGGGTGTCAGAACCAAACACACTAAAATGAGTATTAAGTCGCCCACGAGTGCACTTACGGACCGCGGTAAGTAGAACCGTCACCGAACCTGACAAAATGGCGCCGAGAGTACCTCGAAGGGCGGGCCAGAGCGAGCCGTGACGCAGAGCGCGCCAAGCCAGACCCCGCCCCCCCTCGAAGAGCGCGAAGCCCACAGACAAGCAACCAATGAGAACGCAGAAGCGTCTGAGGCAACGCCCCCGCCAGGCGTGGAACATCCAAATGAAGGAAAAGATGCGCGCGCAGCGGCGGCATTTGCAATAGTAAAAAGACAAGTCAGCGCGGCGGCTGACACCACATATACTAGTCAAAAAACATGACAAAAAGCCGTATGCACGAATCACAATACACGCTCACCCACACCCCCCCCTTCTTTCCCCCCCGAAGGCTACAGGGAGAATGAGGGAGGATGGCGGCCCATTGTACAGGACCCACCGCTACACGGGGCATGAGACAATAATGCGGGAGGGGCATCCCATAAAGGCTCACCATCAGCCTATTCCGCCTACCCTTTGGTTGGGGGATTGCGGTGGAGCTGCGCTCCTTAAAGGAGCAGTATCGCGAAATTTGCATTAAAAAAGATAAATAATTAAATAGCCATACAATAGCTTATAACATGTGTATAAATAATCTGGCGATAGAAAAAGAAAAAAATATATGCCTCTCTTTTAAATTGTATAATTATAATAGCTCAGTCCATTTGCTGAATAGGGGGATCTGCTGGGTTTATATTTAGTGAGCTGCTTCATTTAGCCCACTGGTCTCCTAGCAACACTTTACCTCAGAGGCTGACACTGTAACGGCTGTGTGTGTGTGAGCTGCTGCTTTTGTTATGAGACCAGGTGACTCAAATGTGTAAAATCTATACAAAATAAACTAAACTGACTGAAAATGACTGAAATTCTTCTTTGAATAACTGTGAAGGAAAATCTAAAAGTATTAAAGTGGAACAAAACCCCATTCTAAATCAGGATGCCCACTGTGTGAAACGACCCCTGGATAACCACAGATCCCCCCATTTTTCTGGTGCGCTCACGCAGATAGTCATTTAGACAGGCCGGGCAGACAGGAAGGTTACTGCTCAGGTTCCCCATCTGTGTGCAAACAGATCTGATTGGATGAGAGCCCGCGCATGCGCTGTGGGACAGGGAAAGGTACGTTTTCACAGGCGAACTTGGGGATTTCACATATCAGGGCATCCCAAGTCGGGATGCCCCTAGGGGCACAAAACAAAACTCCAGATAGTGAAAATCCTGGGTTGGGCTTTGCTCAAAACACACAAAGCTGAAAGAAAGATCATATGGAAAAAAAAGAGAAAATGGTAAACTGAACAATTTTGCAGCAGAGCCAACATGAAGGGAAAACTGTCAAAATCAGCTAAATGACTTCTAGAGCTTTTCTCTCTGTTTTAGATATAAGTTCTGGCCAGGCAATGTTGCAATGTTATCTGATGCTGGACGGCTGCCAGCACTGAACAGCTGAGACTTTGATACATTCTCCTCAGCGTGGAACTGATACATTGTTGCACCCCTCTCCTCAGTGTGGAACAGGCCAGAGTGTCGGCGCCCGACACTGACAAGACATAAACATCAGCTATTAGTCTCCAGCTGCTCAACACACACATCATTTTTTTCTACATTTGTAATTCTTACTCCAACACTTATCTACATTCAAAGTACCATTTAAATATAAGACACCAAGAAAAATTCGCGATACTGCTCCTTTAAGCACACATGGTGCTGCCTACCTTCACCCGACCAGCGCAGCCAGGCTGGGAGGCACATCACACGAAGGACAGGTGGGAATAGTCCAACAGGGCCGCAGGCTAATAGCCCTGCTCACCTGCGAGAGAGTGATAATTTCATGTCTTCGCAGTAAGCACTGCAGAGAAATCTGGGGATTTGTGGGAGGTCCCCGGGTATTTGAGGGGCCGGGAGAAGCCTGTTTTACATGTCTCTGCAGTGCAGCGCCATCTGGCGGAGGATAACCCAAGTGTAAGTAATCTATCTGGAGCAGGACGTACTGTATACTAAGAATATCTCCACAGGCTCCAGCAAAGGAAGCTCCCCGTCCAATTCTGGAGCCCCTAAAGGAAGGAGAAAAGGCACCTGAACCCTGAAAGGACCGGGGCTGCCTTCTACGCTGAGGTAACTTGCCCCCCTTAGCAAACAAGTCCAGACGCTCACCAAAGAGGCGCAGCCGCTTGAAGGGAAACCCAGTGAGAGCCTTCTCAGCAGCGTTGTCAGCTGCCCAGTGGCTCAGCCAGACCGAGCGGTGTATCCCCACCAACAAGGAAGATGCCCTGCCGCACATTCTGATGGTATCATCCAAGGCAGAGAGGACACATGCAACAAATTCCAGCTCTATACTCTTCACTAACAGCATCATCAGGGGCCCATCTAAAACTCCTGAGCAGGCTTTTAGTAGCAACAGCCGTAATGGCAGAGGCACAGACCAGACGCAGTGCGGTCCCCACACAGGCAAAGGCATGGCAAGCCAGCTGATCAATGCGCCTGTCCTCCCCATCCCTCAGTGTAGTAGAGTCAGGAGAATGCATGATGGATGAGTTGGACAATCCCATAACTGGTGCATCCACCTCGGGAGGACATGACCACCATTTAACCATTTCAGCAGGAAAGGGATAACGCTTATCCCAACTCTTTGGCACCCCTGGGAGCCGGCTAGGCCGTTCCCACTCCTTGAGCACTAGATTATTAAAATGAGTTTGTTCAGGAAACTCCAAGCGTGGTTTAACAGAATGAAACAGCTCCCCCTGCTGCCGCTGAGCCACGGCAGGAGGAGAGATACATAGTACTTCAAAAAATACAATTCTGTGATTACTCACCTTGTAGAATTGGTATTATAAGTATGCAGCATGTCCTGCTCCAGATAGTATTCATAACAGCTGGGTTTACCTCCACAAGAGGGCGCTTTACTGCAGAGATGTCAAAAAAGAGGCCTCTCTCGGTCCATATATACCCGGGACCTCCCACTAATTCCCCAGTATAGAAAAGCAGTAAGGGAACCAGGAGAAGCCAATAACAAATTCAACAACATTAACAAGGAACAACAATCACCGTATAGAGGATCCAAGAATAAAGCAATCAGGGTGGGATGGAGCAGGACGTGCTGCATACTTATAACAATTCTACAAGGTGAGTAATCACAGAATTGTATTATTGCAGCACATCCTGCTCCAGATAGTATTCATAACAGCTGGGAGATCCAATAGCAGTGTCCATAAACGGGTGGGGATCCCCAAAAAGGCATCAACGCGCAGTTCACACCACTGCCGCCTGCAAAACTTTGCGGCCAAAAACAGCATCCGCTGAGGCCCGAACATCAACCTTGTAAAACTTGGAAAAGGTATGAACAGAAGACCACGTAGCAGCCTTGCAAACTTGTTCAACAGAAGCCTGGTGCTGGAAGGCCCAGGAAGCCCCAACAGCACGGGTAGAATGAGCAGTAACACAGAAAGGAGGATCCTTCCCCCTAGTAGAATAGGCCCCAACAATAGCCCGACGAATCCATTTGCTAATAGTAGACTTAGCAGGAGCCAAACCCTTCTTGGGACCCGAGGGAACCACAAACAAGGCGTCCGTTTTTCTGAAAGGCGCAGTAGCCACCAGGTAGAATTTCAAATTCCTAACAACATCCAGAGAATGCAATGCCCTTTCCTTGGAATTACCAGGATTAGGGCACAAAGAAGGAAGCACAGTGTCCTGATTGAGATGGAAGGCGGAAACAACCTTAGGCAAGAAGTCAGGTTTAAAGCAGAGAACCACCTTGTCCTGGTGTCTCTCAAAGTAGGGGGCCTGAATAGACATCCGCCAACTCAGAAACACGCCGGACAGAGGTGATAGCCACCAAAAAGGCAACCTTCAGGGTAAGGATAGACAAGGCAGCCTCATGCACAGGTTCAAATGGAGGACCCTGAAGGACAGACAATACCAAATTCAAATCCCAGACCGGTACCATGGGTTTGCGGGGAGGGCGCACATGAGCGACCCCCTGGAAGAAGTCTTGACCAGAGGATGTAGAGCGAAGGACCTCTGGAAGAAAACTGCCAAGGCGGACACGTGACCCTTCAAAGTGCTGAGCTGAAAACCCATATCCAAACCATGTTGAAGGAACTCCAGGATCCTAGGAATGGAGAACACACGACAGGGAAAGGCCCTAGACTCACACCAGTCAATGTAGGTCCGCCAGGTCCTATAGTAGATAGTAGAAGAGGATTTCTTCCTAGCCTTTACAAGAGTATGGACAACCGAATCAGACAGTCCTTTCTCCTTTAGGATGGAGGTTTCAGCAGCCAGGCCGTCAAAGCCAGCGTTTGTAAATTGGGATAACAGAGCCGTCCTTGAGTGAGAAGGTCCGGAACCAAGGGTAGAGCGTACCGATACACTGCCAGCTGCACGACGTCTGCGAACCACACCTGTCTTGGCCACCTGGGGGCCACCAGAATGGCTTGCTCAGAAGAGGAAACAGAGGTACAGGAGACCGAGTCCCTGCCAGGACAGAGCATCCACCGCCAGAGGGTCCTGGGACAGGGGGACAAATGCTGGCAGCTTGTGATTGTGGCGAGAAGCAAACAGATCCACGTCCGGCATCCCCCAACCGTGACAAAGGGATAGGAAGACCTCGCTGTTGAGGGACCATTCCCCCCAGCGAGAGGTTCCCCTGCTCAGGGAATTCGCCTCCAGATTCTCCGCTCCCGGAATATAAACTGCTGAGACGCACAGGAATTGTCCACGGCCCAGGACAGAATCAACGACACCTCCTTGAGGGCACTCTCTGGTGATTGATATAGGCGACCGCCGTCTGGTTGTCGGAGCGAACCTGTACCGGCCGGCCCTGAAGGTGAGGAGTCGACTGCGCCAGCACTAACCGAACCGCCCTCAGCTCCAGGACGTTGATAGGAGCATGAGCCTCCTGAGGGCCCCACAGCCCCTGGAATTGGAGGGCTCTCCAGTAGCCCCCCCAACCTGACAGACTGGCATCCATAGTGACCGTCTTCCAACATGGTGTCAGAAATGATCTGCCCCCCAGAAGATTCCTCGAGTCCAGCCACCACAGGATGGACCGCCGGACCAGAGGAGAGAGAACAAAGGCCTGATCCAGAGACAGGGGACACTTGTCCCAGACTGAAAGGAGATGGAGCTGAAGGGGTCTCATGTGAAATTGAGCATAAGGGACTGCCTCGAAGCAGGCCACCATCTGTCCCACCAATTGCATCCCTTGCCTGATGGTAGGACGAGGACTGGACAGCAGGAAATGAACCAGAGCTTGAAGAGAATCCACCTTCTGCTGAGGAAGAAAAATCCTGGCCTGAATTGTATCCAGATTCATGCCCAGGAAGGGGGTCACCCGGGACGGAGAGAGGGAGGACTTGGGATAATTGATCACCCATCCGAACGTTTCCAGGGCAGTTACCACCGTCTGGGCATCCAATTCTGCCTGCTGGAGAGAATGAGATGTAATGAGAAGGTCGTCCAGATAAGGGAGAATGCGAATGCCCCCGCCTCTGAGAAGGGCCATCACCCCCGCCAGCACCTTGGTGAACACTCTGGGGGCTGAGGTGAGACCGAAGGGAAGTGCCACAAATTGGTAGTGCTGGTCCTCCACGGCACACCTGAGGAACCACTGATGCCCTGGGAAGCATCCTTGATGTCTATGGAAGTCATGAAGTCCCCCGGGTGCAAAGAGCTGATCGCGGAGAGCAGGGTCTCCATGCGAAAGCGTCTGGTTCTGATGAACTTGTTGAGAAGCTTTATGTCCAGGATGGGCCTGATGGAACCATCCCTTTTGGGTACTGTTAAAAGATTGAAATAATAACCTTGACCTCTTTCCCCCGGAGGGACCGGACAGATGACCCCCATATCCAATAGGCTCTGTACAGCCAGAAACAGACCCTGAGCTGCTAGGGCGTCTAGAGGAATCCGAGACCTGAGGAATCTTGGAGGGGGCCATGCAGCGAACTCTAGCTTGTAGCCGGAGGACACAACCTCCAAAATTCACCTGTCTGAGACCTGTTGTCCCCAGACATGAGCGAAGAGCCGCAGCCGTCCCCCCACCCGTAAGGGTGAGGGCGCCCCTTCATGGCTGAGCGGGCTTGATGACAGATTTGGGCTTGGATCCCCAGGAGGATCCGGGATGGGCACGGCCTCTGCCCTTGCCCCAGAAGTCTCCCCTGTGCCCCGCAAAGGAAACCCCCCTCCCTGACCTGGATCCACGAAAGGAGGGAGTAAAGGACCCTGAACCCCGAAAGGGCCGCGGCTGTCTTTTGCGTTGGGGCAACTTACCTCCCTTTGCAAAAAGGTCCAAACGGTCACCAAAAAAGGCGCAGCCCCTTAAAGGTTAGCCCTGTGAGAGCCTTCTTAGCAGCATTGTCAGCTGCCCACTGGCGCAGCCAGACTGAGCGGCGAATAGAAACAACCAGAGCAGAGGTCCTGCTACACATCCTAATGGTGTCATCTAAGGCAGAAAGAATATAAGCGATAAACATCTCACATTGTGATAAGGCTCTAAATTCGGCACTAGAAGAATCATCAGGAGAGCCTTCCAAAAGGCCCTTGACCAGAGACCGAATGGCCACTGCAGTAATAGCAGAAGCACAGACTGGGCGCAGGGCCGATCCTGCACAGGCATGGGAAGCCAGCTGTCCTCACTATCCTTCAATGTAGTGGAATCAGGGGAATGCACCACAGAAGTGTTAGACAACCCCAAAACAGGGGCATCCACTTCCGGGGGAGTTGACCAACATTTAATCACATCCGAGGGAAAAGGGTACCTTTTATCCCATCCCTTAGGGATACCAGGAAGCCGGCTAGGCCGCTCCTATTCTTTGAGAACCAGATTATGAAATGTGCCTGTTCTGGAAATTCCAAACGTGGCTTTGCAGTACCAAACAATTCCCCCTGTTGCTTGGGTGCCGCAGCAGGGAGGAAAATGGAAAGCACTTCAAAGACTTGAGTCAAAAGTCTATGGGTGTCATCAGCATCCCAATGCTCTCAGCCGGCATCAGCGCCAAGGTAATGCTGATCATCAGAAAATTCTGAATCAGAGAATAATTCCCCCTCCTCAAGCGGGGTATAGTCAGATAAATCAAGGAAATCTTTAGTCTCCAAAGGAAAGGCTGACGCAGCAGGCGCCACGTGCCGTCTTTTAGCTGGGGCCTTACGGGCCGCAGAGCTAGCAATCAATCTCTCAATATTGGCCAGCCTGGAACACCCATCAGGCTGAGACTCCCCACTAGTATTGATCTCACTGGGAGTCATAATTAAGCGAGGGGTGTGGGAGAGGACATGGTGGGCGTAGACCCGGACACAGGCAGCCCAGAGTGCCGCGCAAGCGCCTGCTGGGCGCAGGGTGCACAGACCCGCACATCATCGCTAACGGGGGATACCCCACACGCCACACACAGCCGGGCTTGTCCCGAAGGGACCCCGATCACAATATCTTGTGAAGCCTCCATATGTGATTTCAGTAGCACAACAAGCCAATGGGATGCCCCAAATGTCCGCTGGGATAGTGGGAGGATTTAACCACTTAGGCCTCTAATAAAGTTACAGGGAACTAATAGAGGGGACAGGACCGGGAGAAACCTCTAAAGCAGTTTTTCTGCCTGTAAGACATAAAAAATACACCCATGAGAATGCAATAAAGTGATAATTAAAAACACACAGCCCGCAGGGGCACTCACGGACCGCAGAGGGAGCAGCGATGAGCCAGTCGGGGATCCAAAATGGAGCAGGAAGGATCCTGGAGGGGCAGGCAGCAAGAAGGAAAACGCGCGGAGCGTGCCGACGGTTAAGCCACGCCCCTCCAGGAAGCACGGGGACAGGCTGAGAGACAGCCTCCCCGCAGCCAATCAGCACCAAACAGGCCCCCCGATGACGTGACCGCTGACGCCGCAGGGAGCGCGTGTCAGCGGCGGCAATTTTTAAAAAAGAGTAGGCAGCATAATGGCGCCAGATCAGAGAGGACTCCTGGACTGGCCCTGATATCCAGTGCGGTAGCTCCATGCAACAGTGCACACATAAAAACACACACATACAAGTACAGTGCATGCACCCCCCCCCCCCCCCAACGAACTGGGATAGCGGGAGAAGGGGGGAGATGGATGCCCATAATGACACCCAAGTTCTGCTGGGGAGGGCACATAGTGGACGGGGCATCCCAATTCAGGTTCACCAAACCTGGACCGCCTACCCTTAGGTGGGGGATTTGCGGTAGGAGCAAGATCCTGACAAACTGCCTACTGCTGCCTACCATCACCCGATTACGCAGCCAAAGCTGGGAGGCAGAATAAAAGGTGGAACGCGTGGGAATAGTCCTACAAGGTCATGGGCTGTAAGCCCCGCTCACCTGCGAGAAGAGAAGCCATCATCTTGACTTTCGCAGCCCACTGCAGAGAAAAATCTGGGGAATTAGTGGGAGGTCCCGGGTATATATGGACCGGGAGGGGCCTCTTTTTTGCCATCTCTGCAGTAAAGCGCCCTCTTGTGGAGGTAAACCCAGCTGTTATGAATACTATCTGGAGCAGGACGTGCTGCATACTTAGAAAATGTGAACTAAAAGCCTGTCAGTATCATCTGAAGCCCATGGGTCAGACCCAAAATCGGCACCATACACCCTAGATTGTTCCTCGGATGATTCTGAATCAGGAAATAATTCCCCCTCTTCCAGGGGGGTATAACCGGTAACGTCAAAAAATTCCTCAGCCTCCATAGGAAAGAGGGAAACGCCAGGTGATAAATGCCGTGGGCCAGGGCCAGCAATATGTCTCTCAATGCTGGCCACCCGAGCAGCCAAATCAGGTTGAGACTCCCCACTGGTATGCACCTCACTAGGAGTCAGATGTAAGTGTGGGGGGGGGGGGTAGGCGAAGCCCGAGGGGGCAGGCCCAGCCACTGGTAACCCAGACTGCAGCGCAAGTGTCTGCTGGGCGCAGGGAACACACACCGACATCATCACTTATAGGGGATACCCCACACGCCACACACAGCCGGGCTTGTCCCGAAGGAACGCCGAGTACATTATCCTGAGAAGCCTCCATATGGTGATTATTGTGGCACAACAGGCCAATTGACGCCAATAAGGCTACCCGGGATGCGCCAATAGCCCGCTAGGGAAGTGGGAGTAAGGGAATACAATAGCCCTCCAATAAGAGTTAACACTAAATAGAGGGGATAGGACCGGGAGAAACCACAAAAGTTTGACCCGCCTGCAAGACATAAGCAAAAAGATCCCATAAGCAATATGCAATACAGAGAAGTACAAAATAAATCAGCCCGCAGGGGCACTTACGGACCGCGATAGAGAGACGACAGACACACGCAGCAGAGAGCTAAAATGGCGCCCGCATATACCTCGAGGGGCGGGCCGCGGAGAAAGCGATGCAGAACACGGCAGCCACAAGCACCCCCCACCCCCGAAGAGCGCGAAAAAGCGCCCACATGACAAGGCCAGCCAATGATGGAGCGGAGTACAAGCGTGCGACAGCAGCAAAAGAAACCAGTGCAATCAATTCAACAGGGATCATCACATAAATCATATAGTCAAGACATGCACCCCCCCCCCCCCCCGAGATGCAAAAGGGAAGCCACGGCCTGCCTAAAGGGAGCCAACTGCGGGGGACAGGGGGCGAGGGGCATAAGACGCGGGAAGGGCATCCCATAAGGCTCACCATGGGCCTGTACTGCCTTCCCTTTGGTGGGGGACTGCGGTTGGAGCAGTGCTTCTTAGCACCTGACAGCGGTGCTGCCTACCTTCACCCGAACCAGTGCAGCCTAAGCTGGGAGGCAGTAAAAGGAAAAGTGTGGGAATAGTCCTACAGGGACGCAGGCTAATAGCCCCGCTCACCTGCGAGCAGAGAGCCATCTTCTAGTCATCGCAGCCCAGACTGCAGAGAAGAACTGGGGATTTTGTGGGAGGTCCCTGGTATATATGGGGGCCGGGAGGAGCCACTTTTCTGTCTCTGCAGTCCAGCGCCATCTATTATATTTATAACCCAAGTGTAAGGAATATCTTCTGAAACAGGACGTGCTGTATACCTAGAATATCTCTGTTGTGCCACTTATTAAATGCAGCTAAAGCGTGCATCCCTGTGTTATGGAAAAAGACAACCTCCCCCAAAATGGCTGATTGGGTCCTAAAAGTCAATGAGGCCATCCGTTTTGACGACCTTATGCGGGACAAGGAGGGTGGGTTTAAAAAATTCACGATGACATGGTACAACTGGATGGTCTTTCTCGACTCTGAAGACTGTAAAGCGATACTGGAGGGTGCCTGAGCTGCCGTACTTTCCCCTTGCTTCCCCTCCCTCCCCTTCACTTCCCATTTCCCATCTCTCCTCCCCCCATCCACCACCCTCCCAAATGCATGGAGTTTCTTTGTTAATCTCGTCTAAATTGTGCATTTCCTGGTTTTTGAGAATGTTCTATGAGCATTATTATTTGAAAGCAAGCGGACATTGTATTTATTTTTGACTTCCTTTATTGATACTGTATGTGCCGCAATACTTTACTGATGCTGTATGTGCAGACATGCTTTGTATACTTGTAAAACTTCTAAATAAAGAAAAAAAAAAAAGTGAGCGACTTCCCTGCTCTGCAGTTACTCTTTGTGGTGAGCATGGCTGCCATTACACAAGTCAACAAAAAACTACTGTGCCGGGGTAATCCGTGTGCCCTTTCATCCTCTGGTGACTCAATTTCTAGTCCTCTATTGAAGCTCTTCAGCATGGGAAGGGGGTGCAATGTACTACATTAGGATATGAAAAGAGAGAGCCAAGGAATTTCTTATGGTTGTCTTGAAGGTAAAAGCTATCATTGATCTATGCCAAGGTCCACTGTTGTGAATAGGATGTAGGGTGAATAAAACAGGGGTTTGTTAAGGTGGGTCACGCCTAGGAAGGGGAAATTATTAAAAGCACAATAATGCTGCTGGGATGGCAGATAACACTGAAAGAGCTGTGTCAAAATATACCATTTTGTACTCACCTGTAAAATGGGTATTACGAGTATGTCACACACCCCGCTTCCAACTTTCATGACACTTGGGATACCGGCCTGTAGAGGGCGATCTTGCAGAGATGACATGAGAAAAAGGAGCCCCTCCTGGTCCATAAATACCCGGGACCTCCCACTATTCCTCAGTCTTTTAAAAAAGCAGTGAAGAACCAGGAAGAGCAAATTATATAGTGAAAAATAATAAGAAACACCATATAAAGGATCCCAGAACAAAAAAGGGCGGGGGAAGCGGGGTGTGTGACATACTCGTAATACCCATTTTACAGGTGAGTACTCACAAAATGGTATTATTCCTAGTATGTCACACACCCCGCTTCCAACATTCATGACACTTGGGACATCCAATAGCAGTGTCTATAATGAGAGGGGATCCCACAAGGAAAATAAGGCATAACTTAAATTACTGCAGCTTGCAGAACCTTGCAACCAAAAGCAGCAACCGCTGAGGCCCGCACATCAACCTTGTTGAAAAAGTGTGAACCGAAAACCAAGTAGCAGCCTTGCAAACTTGTTCAACAGAAGCCTGGTGCTGAAAAGCCCAGGACGCACCAACAGCACGAGTAGAATGAGCAGTAACACGAAAAGGGGGAACCTTCCCCTTAGCAGAATAGGCCCCAACAATGACCTGACAAATCCATTTACTAATGGAAGATTTGGCGGGTGCCAAACCCTTTCTAGGCCCAGAAGGCACAACACAAGGAACAACATCCAAAGAATGTAAAACCCTTTCCTTGTTATTACTAGGACTAGGGCACAATGAAAGAAGAACTATATCCTGATTTAAGTGGAAGGCAGACACCACTTTAGAAAGAAAATCTGGTTTAAAACGGAAAACCACCTTATCCTGATGCCTCTCATAGTAAGGAGCCTGTATTGACAGGGCCGCCAATTCAGAAACCCGACGGACAGAGGTAATAGCAACCAAAAAGGCAACTTTCTGAGTGAGAATATGAAGAGGAACCTCCTGTAAAGGTTCAAAAGGAGCCGCCTGCATAGCAGAGAGCACCATACTAAGATCCCAAACTGGAAGTAGGCGCTTTCTAGGAGGCCGCACATGCGTGACCCCCTGGAAAAAAAATCTTAACCAAAGGGTGAAGAGCAAATGACCTTTGAAAGAAAATAGCCAAAGCAGAAACCTGCCCTTTCAAAGTACTAATCTGGAAGCCAAAATCCAGACCCAGTTGCAGAAACTCCAAAATCCTAGGGATAGAAAATAACCTGCAAGGCAGGGACCTAGACTCACACCAGTCAATATAGGACATCTAAGTCCTGTAATAAACCACAGAGAAAGACTTCTTTCTAGCTCTAACAAGAGTCAGAATGACAGCATCAGAAAGGCCTTCCTCCTTTAAGATGGAGATTTCAGCAGCCACGCCGTCAAAGCCAGCGTTGGTGAATTGGGGTAACAAAGTTGACCCCGGGTTTAAGAGATCTGGAAGAAGAGGCAGAGGCAACAGATCACCCAAGCAAGAAGCGGTCTCTCACACCGCGAAGCGCAGGTGGAGCAGCCTCCCGCCCTGACTGTCCTCCCTGGTGATTGACTCACATGTTGCCCTACAGCTGAGTATCCCCCTTGTCTTTACAATTGTTACTTGTTTCACCTTGAGTTGCCACTTGTTATCTATTACAATACTATGTTGGTGATCTCTTTTCTTTAGCTTTTTGTCATTTTGTATGATACTTTGTAACACGTGTTTACCTTTTTTGGCCCCTACTGAGCCAAGATATTATTTGCACAATGCACATGTCACTTTATAGATAGGGTTTGGATGCAATTTTGGATATTATTAATCAATACACATTATTCATGGGATAAGTTAATTTTGTGCCGGCACAAATATATGGTTTAAATATAAGGGAGTATACTCTATTTAGGGAACAGGCTTTAGTGACCATTCCCTCAAGATTTGGTATTATTTATGGGTACTACTAGGACAGGTGTATATACACTTTTTCAGGGCAGGTAGAGGTGGTTTTAAAATGTTTATTGTTGTGTTGTTGTGGTTTTTAAATGTGTTTGTCTTTGGTACAAATTCAATAAACGGTGTATGAATTTATATTGGTGGTGCTCCTTTGTGTGACTCTCTGGTCTGTTTGACCACTGAGTCAATCGTTTTTTCTGTTGCATATATTAGTGAGCACGCCCTTACTGGCTGGTTATTAGTGGTGCACCATTTGAATAGTCAAATCTAGAATAGGCCGAACAGAGCCGTCCTTTTTTGACCCCAGACCTCTTTCCGCTGGAGGAACCTGGCGGATAACATCCATGTTTAAAAAGTTCGCCACAGCTGCCCGGAGCCCCCGGATCTGGGGGCATCCGAGACCTGAAAAATCTGGGAGGAGGCCGAACCTCGAATTCCAGCTTGTAACCGGAGGACACAACTTCCAGAATCCATCTGTCTGATACCTCTTGACCCAAGCCTGGAAAAAAGAATCGCAGCCATCCCCCCACCTGTACGGGTGAGGGCGCCTCCTCATTGCTGGGCAGGCTTGGAAGTGGACTTGGGCTTAGATCCCCAACTCTGACCTGGACGGCCACATCCTCTGTTCCATGCAGTCCCCCTTGGGGCTGAAAAGGGCCGATCCTCTGCCCGTTCTGGAACCACGAAAGGAAGGGTCAAAAGGAAGCCGATCCCCGCAAGGAACGACGTTGCTTCTTACGCTGAGGCAATTTGCCTCCTTTAATGACATAATCCAACTTCTCACCAAAGAGGCGTAATCCCCCAAAGGGAAGCGCTGTAAGCGACTTCTTTGCCACCATGTCAGCCGCCCAATGGCGTAGCCAAATAGAACGCCGAATCGCAACAAGCAAGGCAGAAGTTCTGCTACACAAGACCATGGAGTCATCTAAAGCAGAAAGTACAAAAGACACAAATAAATCACATCGCTTGAGAGCGGAAAACTCATCAGAGGCTGAATCAAGCCCTGAGGTATTCAATTGGTCTCTAATAACAGACCTAATAGCGACTGCCATAAGTGCCGAGCCACCCACAGTCCGCAAGGCCGAGCCAACGCTAGCAAACGCATGGCAAGCCATTTGTTCAATACGTTTGTCCTCCCCATCCTTTAAGGGAAGTAGATTCCGGAGAATGCGAAACAGAGGAATTGGACAAACTGAGCACAGGTGAATCCACCACAGGGGGGATGACCAACGCTTACAGTGTCTGCAGGAAAGAGATATTTTTTTTTGTTTTTTTTATATCCCAGCCCAAAGGAATGCCAGGAAGCCGCGCAGGCTTTTCCCATTCCTTAAGAATGAGTTCAAAATGTTTCTGATTAGGAAATTCAAAACGAGGCTTGGAGGCTCCAAAGAACTCCCCTTTCTGAGGAGGGACTGCTTCTGGAAAATCGATAGCCAAGACCTCATATAATTGAGCAAGAGCTTTAGGGGTGTCAAAATTCTCCCCTTCACCTTGTTCAGCGTCAATACCCACAATTGCTGAACAACTGAAACATCAGATTCTTCAAAGAATTCTCCTTCTTCAAACGAAGAACAACCAAAAATGCTCGCTACAATTAAGCTCATTTGCCTCAACGGCCAGAGCTAAATGTTTTCTTTTAGCTGAGGCCCTCTTGGCCACGGAGCTAGGCATTTATTTTTTCAATGTGAGCCAATCAGGCACATACATCAGAAAGCGACTCTCTACCCATTACAATATCACAGGGGGTATGAACAATACAAGGCGGTGTGGGGGAAGAGGCAGGAGCCACCTACCCTGAGGCTTGGGCCCCTTACTGCTGCATTATAACCAATTGAACACAAGATACACAAAAAATCCCCAACAAGGGATGCCCCACATCGCAAACACTGCCGAGTCTGTCCCGCAGGTACTAAAAAGCCAGTATCCTGAGATGCCTCCATATGGTGTTTATTAAAATACTTAATTTTTTTATAGTCAAGTATATGGGATTTTTACAGCCGAAGCTACCCGGGATGTCCCTTAATAGTCCCTAGGTGGAGGATTTTAAACAAGGACCAGGAGAAACCCCTATTAAGAGAGTTTCCCCCTGGAATATGGAGAAAACACAATGAGCCTTATGCATATGCAAGAAAGAAATGACAGTAAATAAAAAAAGATTTCCCTTTAGTATAACTAAAGGGTACTCACAGTGACCACAACGGCCCAGCGACAGCCCTGCAACCAATCGATATAAGAAAAGCCCCAACGCAGCAGCCAGGACCAGTGGAGGCCAGCACCAGCAAACCACATGTCAAACAGGAAGAGGAAGCAGAAATGCGACGCCGACTCGAAGCCCCGCCCACCACCTAGCACTGCTCAGAGAGCAGAGGGCGGGTCAGCCAAAGACAATAGCATGACATCATAGAACGGGGCCGAACGAAAAAAAGAGAGGGACATTTAAAAAAAACAAAACAGGTATGTCACTTTCTTATCCTTTCCTTTTTTTTAAAAAAAACAAAAACAAATGCATAGGCCAAAAGATACTCCCTAAATAAAGATTCCCCCCCCCCTTCACCTCAGCAGGGTCCAGGAGGGCCAAAAGGGGGGAAAACAATAAGCACCCAATAGGCACAAGGAGATTTAAAAGGACGGGGCATCCCATGCCAGGGACACCAACCCGGATTCCGCCTACGCCTTATTTGATGTCTCACAGAGGGAGCAAGCTCCCATATACACCCAAGGGTGTATCTACCTTTGCCCGAGCCCATCAGCCAAGGCTGGGAGGCATAACATACATATCACAATACAAAAATGTGGCTTCAGGCAGAAATAGAAAAAGGCTGGGCGTAACCCGGCTACCTGCAGGAAGGAGAGTCATCTTCTGAATGCTTCGCCGACTGCAGAGACGAAAAGACTGAGGAATAGTGGGAGGTCCCAGGTATTTATGGACCAGGAGGGGCTCCTTTTTCTCATGTCATCGCTGCAAGATCGCCCTCTACAGGCCGGTATCCCAAGTGTCCTGAATGTTGGAAGCGGGGTGTGTGACATACTAGGAATAGGAAGCATTAAAGTGGACCACAAGCCACCCTGGAGTCTTTGAGACTCCAGGGCATGCTTACTCCCTCCCTCCAAACCATCCCGAACTGGGATGGCCTGCTGTGCAAAACTCCCCAGGGCGCCCAATAATCTTACCTTCGAGCGCATGCTCGGACGGCATCACTCGTTCCCCTTCTCGACTGTGCGCAGGTTTGTCTGCTGCAACTGAAAGGCTGTGCATGGTCGTGCACAGCTGAAGGTAGCTGAGTGATGCCGCACACGGCTTGTAAGCGCAGCTGGGATTCCATTCAGCTTCTCTGGCCGCACATTAATCTGTGTGGCGGAAGGAGTGGATTGGATAAGCAGCTGCACCTGCTCTGTGGGCTCGAGGAGAGGTGAGTGAGCTTTGCGTCCTGGGGGGGGGTTCACACAGCGGGGCACCCCAAACCAAGGGGCAGAGGGGAAGGAACAAAACCCAGGATAGTGAAAATCTGGGGTTTTGGTCCACTTTAAGAGACTGCAGAGTGCTTCGGATGTTTGAGAGATCACTTACCTCCCCAGGGCTTTTCCTTTCTTTTTACCCTTCTTTCCTCCCCCCCCCCCCCCCCCCCACCTTCTTTGATTTGTTCCTTGGTCTCTTAAAAAGGTAACAAAACATACCTGGCTTGGCCATGAAATCTAAAAGAATCCAGGGCTGGCTGCTGGCCTTCCCCCCCGGGGCATCCCGAATTTGGAAACCTCGTTATGTAAAACCCAGCAGGGTGCCAGTAATCCCTCAACTTTACCCGGTCCAATCGCTCCTGCGCATGCTCTCATCTGACTGAGGTAATTTGGCAGGTCAGCTCTGATTGTTGTGAATGGGGCTGTGTGCGTGCTCCCACCCCAGCCATTCAGATAGGCTGCAACTGTTCTCGCTCCCTATTCACACTAATCAGGGCAGCTCTGATTGGGTGAGCGAGAGTGCTGTGGCCCTTTAAGGCTTTTGTATCCTAATGCCCTGCTCATGTGCGCCCCCCTTTGCTTCATTTGATTTTGTGCAAGCACATGGTGAGGAGGGTCTAAAGCTGTGCTGCAAGGCTTTAGACCCTTCCTCCCCATGTGCTGCACTCGAGGTTATAAACTGCAGGTAATCTGCTCCCGATGTATCCTTTGCATTGTATGTCTCATAGATTAGGGTTAGGACTGCATCTGCACAGAGGCACCGTGGCATTTGCTTAAGAATACTTCTGCAGATGTGTGTGGACCAAGACCTTGGTTTTTAACCAGATTGAGAGATAGATTATTGGTTTGTATAAAGACACAAACATTGCACAATATTAAAATTCTTAAACTTTAAAAATAAACAGTCCAATCCTATATATTAATACGCTTCAACCTGCAGAACTCCTCATCCCAAGCAAGTCCCAACACAAGTATTATATAAATGCACAGAGCGAACAGTCTCCTTATTCAGATGATGTAACCGGACAATATCCCAAAGTGCATGCACCATAAAACGCTTGCCACCACCTTTTGGATGTCTTCTTACCCCGCTCTTTAATAAAGAGACGCGCTTGTTATAATCTCACTGGGCTTCAGACCAATATCATACTTCATATGCAGTGAAAAACTCCACATCGGCCGTAGTGGATGTTGACAAGAAGGAGTGTCCTGCTTTTACTTTTATGCTGAATTCATCCTGAGGAGTTTGCACTTTTCTTATTAAAGTTTATTTCTTTTTAATGCGGAGTTGCACTAGATTTTATTTGTGCTCTCTCGTATGTCCTGCTCATCTAAATATTGAGTTTGAATTGTGGATAATGGAAATTTTAGGTATCCTGGAGTTTTCTCACTGCATATGAAGTATGATATTGGTCTGAAGTCCAGTGAGATTATAACAAGCGCCTCTCTTTATTGAAGAGCGGGGTAAGCAGACATCCAAAAGGTGGCGGGCACGTGTGATCGATTTTATGGAGCATGCACTTCGGGAGATTATAGGTTTGGTTGCAAGCTAACATGGTTGAGTGCTGTGGCCCCTTGCAATTCCTTAGCTAACCTTCCAGAATGGACCATTGTCCCCCAAAAATGTGAGTGTTTAATTTACCTTTCTTGTGCTTTTTTTGCAGCGCAACATCAACTGACCAGTTGCCCTCAGAACGCCATTTAACCCCTTATTAACCCCTTATAGGTATAAGAATAAGATTAAGAGTACATAATCTCATTCTGAGGCAGACTGCATTAGCATTCATCTCTTCACAAAAAGGGGTCAGTTCCCAGACAGGAACAGTCTAAAATGCCAATAATGATGAAGAAGAGGTCGTACTCCCTGCAGAATGAGAAGGAACGGTTACTTTGAAAATAGAGCTTTAGAGTTTCGGCCTAATTTTGCCCAAATTCTTTTGTGATCAAACAATAGAATCAGCAAAATCACGGTCAATTTACCCCTGATCTGAATCCAGCAACATTATTAGCAAACTAAAGAAATCACACCCTCATTCCTCATCTTGCCTTCCCAAATGTCTGGGAATAGGAGGTGGGCGGAGCCTGTGCACACTGTGAGACCTGTTCTCCCAGGAAGACCCAATAGGAAGCTTCTGTAGTGTTGAGGCGTTTCTTATTTATTTTATGGCCAGACATGGACTTTAAGCTGGTACATAAAACCATTAAATCCGTCTGTCTTACCTGCCCAGGTTTTCACTGTCTGAGCTGACCAAGTACATGAGATTCCTGAGTGTATGCAGTGGGTGCAGCAAGTCCAAGTCCACATGCTAGGGAGAGAAAAACAAACTTATGTTCAGGTTAAAAATGACAGCAGAATATTTACCTATGTTACACATGATTATCAAAATGAAAAAAAAAAAAAAAAAAAAAACAATTAGCAGAGAGAAAGTGATAGAAGCTCCCCAACCTCATGGTGTAGAATTCACTAAAATGAATCAAGTATATCACAGCAACACTTGGTCTATCTTTTAGCAATCTATTTTAGGCTCGCCATTTGATTGAAGCCTCAACCTTAGAAAAAAAAAAAAAGGCCACAGGGCACCTACCTACCTATTTGTTAAAGCGGACCTTCACCCTGAATGAGAGCCTATCTTATATGTTTCCTCTACCCTGTACATACAGATTGCCAACAATAAAAATCATCCTACCTGAACCTATTGAGTTTTTTTGAGCCTTTTAACATTCAAGATGGCCGACAGTGGAGTCTCAGGTTGCCTGCAGACAGGAAGTGTCCTCTTACTGTGCCACTGTGCATTCTGGGATTGCTGTCTTTTTCCTTACCCTGGCTCTGCTCTGTCTATGCAAAGCACAGCTATAGCTGCCCCTTGCACTTTTCACCCCACTCCTTTCCTAAATATGTGATGCTTCTGAGGCAAGATGGAGGTGCCCGTATCTTAAAGTCCTGAACAGGACTTCAGCCCAGTGGGGGAAAGAATTATAAGTAAGCAACTAAAAACTTAAAATATATTAATTTTAGATGCTGGGGAATAGTTTAAGGGTTTGGCCTTTTCATTAAATCATGCTGAAGTCCTGGTTCAAAGAAATCCTTTTGGGAGTCTGGCGTCAGAAAAGGTGTAATAAATGAGGTTACATTATTACCCCACACCTAGGGAAGAATGTACGCACAGGACCAGAAGGCATCATTGCAAGTCTGTGGCTTGCTGTCCAGCCGGTGACAAAGTTACATTTACAAAATGGTCGATTCTAGCAATACTTGAGGCCACATAAAGTATTAGTTCATGCATACTTTGTTCTTCCACTTTAAAGCAGAAAAAAACCTAGGACTTTCACTATCCCTGGCTTTTGACATGGCCCCAGGGGCATCCCGATTGCCCCCCCCCCAAAATAGCCCATCAAAAAAAAAACAAAAAAAAAAAAAACACCTTCGAACTCAAGGTGCATGCGCAGACTCTTGACTCAAGGGCCGTCCGCTATCCTGTTCCTGGGGAATCCTATAGCAAGATGCCACACTGTGTGAAACCCCTAGGGTCACCGGTAAACTCACCCTGTGTTCCCTAGCATCCGCATCCCTGGCTTCCCTGCAGGGGTGCGCCCTGCCATTCAGATGGGCTGTGTGCACGTCATACAGCATTTTGAAAACAGCCAACCGGTGATCTCAAAATTGCCCTAGGGCATGGCATCAGGGGTGGAAAAACACGTTTTTTCTTTTGAACCTGGGCAACCATCGAGCCGGCACCATTGCCTGAGGTACTCGGGTGTGTGGGGTGGCCAAAGAAAAGGGTTTTGATCTGCTTTAATATGCACGATTAGACACAGAACCCATAAAATACAAATAGAATTGGTATTATGAGTATACGGTACGTCCTGCTCCAAATCTAATACTTACAGTCGGGATATACTCCGCCAGATGGCGCTGGACTGCAGAGACATCGAAAATAGGCTCCTCCCGGCCCCTCAAATACCCAGGGACCTCCCACAAATCCCCAGCATTGAAAAACAGTTAATGAGAAGCCGGGAGAATTAAACAATCCAAACCATCAACTATAACAATGATAAAAATCACCATACAGGGGATCCAAGAAAATGCAAACCAAGGGTGGGGTGGAGCAGGACGCACTGTATACTCATAATACCAATTCTACAGGTGAGTAATCACAGAATTGTATTATTCTTAGTATACAGTACGTCCTGCTCCAAATCGAATACTTACAGTTGGAACATCCAATAGCAGTGTCCATAAAGTAGGGTGGGATCCCCAAGAAAAATACGCAGCAGGCAGTTTAAACCACTGCCGCCTGCAGAACCTTTCGGCCAAAAACAGCGTCAGCTGAGGCCCTAACATCAACCTTGTAAAACTTTGAAAAGGTATGAACAGAAGACCAAGTAGCAGCCTTGCAAACTTGTTCAACAGAAGCTTGGTGCTGAAAAGCCCAAGAGGCACCAATAGCACGAGTGGAATGAGCAGTAAGGCGGAAGGGAGGATTCTTCCCCTTAGCAGAGTAGGCCTGAATCACAGCCTGACGAATCCACTTGCTTATAGTAGACTTGGCAGGAGCCAAACCCTTACTAGGACCAGAAGGGGGCCACAAAAAAGCATTAGCCACCAGATAGTACTTCAGACACCTAACCACATCCAAAGAGTGCAAAACCCTCTCCTTAGCATTGCTAGGATTAGGGCACAAAGAAGGAAGAACAATATCCTGATTCAAATGAAAGGCAGACACTACCTTAGGCAGAAAATCAGGTTTGAAACGAAACACCACCTTGTCCTGGTGCCTCTCATAGTAGGGGGGCTGAATGGACAGCGCCGCCAACTCAGACACACGCCTGACAGAAGTGATAGCCACCAGAAACACAACCTTGAGCGTAAGAATGGCCAAGGCAGCATCCTGCACAGGTTCAAAAGGAGTACCCTGCAAGGCTGACAGAACCAAGATCAAATCCCAAACAGGCACCATAGGTTTACGTGGGGGACGCACATGAGTGACCCCCTGGAAAAAAGTTCTGATCAGAGGGTGCTGAGCAAAGGACTTCTGGAAAAAAATAGCCAGGGCAGAAACCTGACCCTTCAGAGTACTGAGTTGGAGCCCCATCTCCAACCCATGCTGCAGGAACTCCAGAATCCTGGGAATAGAGAAGACACGACAGGGAAGAGACTTCGACTCACACCAGTCAATGTAGGCACGCCAAACCCTGTAATAAATGGAAGAGGAAGACTTCTTCCTAGCTTTAATCAAAGTCTCCACAACTGAGGAAGACAGCCCCTTCTCCATCAAGATGGAGGTTTCAGCAGCCAAGCCGTCAAAGCCAGAGTTTGTAAATTGGGATGGCGTAGTGAGCCCTGAGTGATCAGATCTGGCACCAAGGGCAGAGCGTACTGATCTACTGCCAGCTGTACCACATCTGCGACCCACACTCTTCTTGGCCACCTGGGGACCACCAGAATTGCTGGCACCCCTTCCAGAGCAATCTTGTGCAGAACCCTGCCCAGCAGGGGAATTGGGGGGGGAAGACATACAGGAACTGAAAGTCCTTCCATGACATTGCTAGCGCATCCGAGTTCAGGGCCAGAGGATCCCTGGACAGAGAGACAAAAGCTGGAAGCTTGGGATTGTGGTGGGACGCAAACAGATCCACATCTGGTTGGCCCCAACGGTGACACAGAGATTGAAACAACCTGCTGCATAGGAACCATTCTCCCTGGCGAGAGGTCCCCCTGCTCAGAGAGTCAGCCAGGTGATTTTCCTCCCCCGGGATGTACACAGCTGAAATGCAGGGGACATTGGCCTCCGCCCAAGTCAGGATCAGAGACTCTTCCTGGAGGGCCCCCTTGCTCCGGGTCCCTCCCTGATGATTGATGTAGGCAACTGCCGTCTGGTTGTCCGAGCGCACCTGAACAGGCAGGCCCTGAAGATGAGTAGTCAAGCGAGCCAGAACTAGCCTGATCGCTCGCAGCTCCAAGACATTGATAGGTGTGTGGGCCTACTGAGGGCCCCACCTCCCCTGGAACCGCAGGGACTTCCAGAAACCCCCCAACCTGACAGTCTGGCATCCGTGGTGACCGTCTCTCAGGAAGGGGCAAGAAAGGATCTGCCCCCCAACAGGTTCCTTGAGTCCATCCACCACAAGATGGACCTCCTGACCAGGAGGGAGAGCACACAGACCCTGTCCAGGGATGCTGGGTCATTGTCCCATACAGACAATAGGTGAAGTTGCAGAGGCCTCAAGTGGAACTGAGCATAAGGGACCGCTTCGAAGCACGCCACCATCAGGCCCACCAGCTGCATCCCCTGCCTGATGGAGGGATGGGGACAAGCTAGGAGGGACTGAGCCTGTGCAATCAGACTGTCCACCTTCTGCTGAGGAAGGAAGATCCTTGCCTGAGCTGTATCCAGATTCATTCCTAGGAATGGAGTTACCAAGGAAGGGGACAGTGAGGACTTGGGGTGGTTGATCACCCATCCAAATGACTCCAGAGTGGACACCACCAGCTGAGTATCCAACGCTGCCTGATGTAGAGACTGGGAAGTGTTGAGAATGTCGTCCAGATAGGGAAGCACGCGGACGCCCTGACATCTGAGCAGAGACATCACGCCAGCCAGCACCTTGGTGAACACCCTGGGAGCTGAAGTGAGGCCGAAGGGCAAGGCCACAAATTGGTAGTGTTGATCCATCAGAGCGAACCTGAGGAACCTTTGATGACCTGGGAACACAGGAATATGAAGAGAAGCATCTTTGATGTCCACAGAAGCCATGAAATCCCCTTGGCACAGGGAACTGATGGCAGAGCGCAGAGTCTCCATGCGAAAGCGCCTGCCGCTGACAAACTTGTTGAGGATCTTTAAGTCCAAGATGGGCCTGACAGAACCATCCTTTTTGGGTACTGTGAATAGGTTGGAATAAAAGCCCTTGCCTTTTTCTCTTAAAGGGACCTGGCAGATGACCCCGAGCTCCAGGAGGCCTTGCACTGCTTGCACTAGCTCCTGAGCTGACACAGGGTCCTGAGGAATCCGGGATCTGATGAATCTTGGTGGGGGATCAGCAGCAAACTCCAACTTGTAACCGGAGGACACTACCTCCTGAATCCACCGGTCTGAGACATAAAGCCTCCAGACGGAGGGTGGGTGAGGGCGCCCCGGATGGGTGAGGGCGCCCCATCATGCCTGAGGGGGCTTGGGAGAGGATTTAGCTTTGGGACCCCAGGAGGAGCTAGGACGTCCACATCCTCTGCCCCTACCCCAGAAATCTCCCCGGGCCCCAGGGAAAGACACCCCCTTCCCTGTCTTGCACCACGGTAAGGGGAGGAGGAGGAACCCTGACCCCGAAAGGGCCGAGGTTGCCGCCTGCGCTGGGGTAACCTGCCTCCCTTAGCAAAAAGGTCCAGGCGGTCTCCAAACAGACGCAGTCCTTTAAAGTGGACCAACACCCAGGATTTTGACTATCCTGGGTCTTGGTCCACTTCGGTGGGGCACCCCCGATCGGGGTGCCCCGCTGTGTGAAACCCCCCCGAACTCACCTCTGTCCGCGGCGACGGACAAGCCGCGGACAAGCGGCTCCTCCGCCGCCGCCTCCCGCGCGTCCCTGTTGACGCGCGCGTGCTCGCGCCGGCCATTCACAGACGGCCGGCGCGGGCACGTCTAGAGGGGCGCGAGGGAGGCGGCGGCGGAAACTAAGGTAAGGAGTTTGGGGTGTTTGGGGGGGTTTCACCCCGCGGGACATCCCGATCTCGGATGTCCCGCGGGGAGGGAGGTGATCGGCCCGGGAATGTTATAGATTCCCGGGCCGATCACCGGTGGGTGTTGGTCCACTTTAAAGGGAAACCCAGTGAGGGCCTTCTTGGCAGCGTTGTCAGCAGCCCACTGGCGCAGTCAAAACGAGCGGCGTATAGCCACCACAAGGGCAGAAGTTCTGACACACATTCTGATGGTGTCATCCAATGCTGATAGGACAAAATTTACAAAAACATCACAACTAGAGAGTGCATGAAACACCTCACAAGGCAAATCATTAGGGGCACTATCAAGCATATTTCTGATAAGGGTTCTAGTGGCCACAGCAGTAATGGCAGAGGCACAGACCGGGCGCAGCGCCGTCCCCGCACATGCAAAGGCGTGGGATGCCAGCTGATCAATACACCGGTCTTCGGCATCCCGCAGGGTAGTAGAATCAGGGGAATGCATGACAGAGGTGTTAGATAGCCCTAGGATTGGGGCATCCACCTCGGGGGGGGGGGGATGACCAACATTTAACCACCTCAGCAGGAAAGGGATACTTCCTATCCCAACTCTTTGGAACCCCGGGAAGTTTACTGGGGCGCTCCCATTCCTTGAGCACAAGGTTATGGAAATGTGCCTGCTCTGGAAATTCCAAACGTGATCTTGCTGTATGGAAAAGCTCCCCTCTTTGCCTGGGAGCCTCAACAGGGAGAGAGATATACAGAACCTCAAAAATCTGGGTCAATAATCTGTCAGTGTCATCCGGGGCCCAGGGGTCAGAGCCAGAAACGTCATGACCCCTCGGTCTCTCATCAGATGAGCCTGAATCAGAAAAGAGCTCCCCTTCATCAGACGGGGTATAGCCACACAGATTCATAAACTCCTCAGTTCCCATAGGGAAAACAGTAATATAAGGCGTCAAGTGACGCTTCTTAGCAGGGGCCTTACGCGCTAAAGACTTCGCAATAATCTGTTCAACAGTAGCCAGTCTAGAAGACACATCAGGCTGAGAATCCCCACTTGTATGCAACTCAGCAGGAGTGAGATTCAAGCTTGGGGGAGTAGGTGAAGTGAAACGAGGTGCAGCCACTGGCAGGCCAGATTGCAATGCAAGCACCTGCTCAGCACAGGGTACACAGACCCGCGCCTTGTCAGCGTCAGCATGAGGCTGCACACACGCTACACACAGCCGGTCTTGTCCCAAAAGGACCCCGGTAACATTATCCTGGGATGCCTCCATATGGTGATTATAGCTGCGCTATACGCCGATAGGGAATGACGCTATATAGCAACCCTGGATGCCCCAATAACCCGCTAGGGAAGTGGGAGTATAATTTGTACAAGGCCTACAAGTAAGTATACTAAAAACAGGGCCGGGAGAAGCCAAGAAGGGTTTGTCCCGCCTGAAAGACATAAGCAGGCAAGACCTTAAGTACATCGTAACAAAAGTGAAGAAGATGAAGCCGCCCGCGAGGGCACTTACGGACTGCGGTAGGTAGGAGCCCGTCGTGCATAGGCCAACCAAGTCAGAAAAGATGGCGTCGGTATACCTCGACGGGCGGGCCAGTAATAGCGATGACGCGGAACGCGCCAAAGACGGGCCCCGCCCCCCGAAGAGCGCAGAGCCAGAAGGCCAACAGCCAGTGATGGCGCACCAGCAGCTGAGGTAATGCCGCCACCAAGCGCGGAACCAAGTCAGCGCGCGGCGGCGGTAAATTTAAAAGCAATACAGACAAGTCAGCGTGGCGGCTGACACAATAATAAAGAAATGTGAAAAGTGAAAGCACAGAATGCATAACATACATATCTATACACATACACACACCCCCCTCTTTCCCCCCAAAGACTACAAGGCGGATGAGGGAGGACGGCGACCACTTAAATAGGGCCCACCGATAGGCAGGGGCAAGGGGCAATAGTGCGGGAGGGGCATCCCATAGAGGCTCACCATAAGCCTGAACCGCCCACCCTTTGGTGGGGGATTGCGGTGGAGCAGCGCCCCTAAGCACCAACAGCGGTGCTGCCAACCTTCACCCGACCAGCGCAGCCAAGGCTGGGAGGCATATTACTAGTGGAACGGGTGGGAATAGTCCTACAGGGCCGCAGGTTAATAACCCTGCTCACCTGCGAGTAGAGAGCCAATTTCTCATCTTTCGCAGCCAGACTACAGAGAAATTCTGGGGATTTGTGGGAGGTCCCTGGGTATTTGAGGGGCCGGGAGGAGCCTATTTGCGATCTGCAGTCCAGCGTCATCTGGCGGAGTATATCCCAACTGTAAGAATTAGATTTGGAGCAGGACGTACTGTATACTAAGAATATAGAGAGCAAGGTCAGTCGCACTTCCAGTTTCCATTTAGACTGGGGAACCTTCTCACCCACAGCCTATTTGAATGGCTGGGAGATGCTGGGGATGTGTCCGACATTGCTTACCTCGCCGTGGCAGCCAGGGCAAAGGTGAGTTTTGCGGTGACCCAGGGAGGGTTCACACAGCGGGGCATCCTGATTAGAGATGCCCTGGGGAAGACCAGTCTTTGAGACTCCAGGAGTGGCCACACTGGGTTGTGTTCTGCTTTCAGAAGAATGATGGTGGAAGGGTTTACATGACCCATGCTGCAATGGCACAACGCTAACACACACCATGCTGGTTACAGATACTGCTTATGAACCTTGTGTGCAGAAGCTAGATGAAGTATTCCTATACCAAACACAGATTATATATTTAACTATTAGAAAAAAAAACAATACATACCTCCACCTGTCTGACTGGGTTCTGATCCGCAGCCTAATCACAGCCCAACTCCCACAAACTATACAGTAACTTTGGGGATACAACGAGCAGCTAGATTAATTTCCAATAACAGAAAGCCACATACCTGAGAAAAACACAGATATAAGATGTTGGAGTTGAGCTTATTGACTGCTCGATTGAACTTCCATCGGCTTAAATTTTCTCCACAAAACTCACTGTAGAAGCAATGGAACACAAAGAATACAGCCAGTGAAATATAAAAGCATTTTACCCAGCAAGCCCCAAAAGGGCGCAGGTTGAAGGCTTACAAAAACAGTCCTTAAAGAATAGCGTTTTTAAAGGGGAACTTCACTTAAAAATGGAGGTGCTGTATGTGCCTGGGAGCATCACTAATTGGGATGCCCCTCCACAATTAGATTTTGTAACAATATTGTGACAGTTTTCCTTCAAAAGCATTCAATGCTAAACACCAGTAACAATAACTGTCATTATATGATCAATATATAAAAAAATAATACTTGACTAATATATTTAGGTTTGATGTGCTAGCCCACTTGGCAAATCAATTTGGTCACATGACTGGCAGCCATACAATGAAGAAGCAAGATGGCTGACTTGACTACAGTGCTGCTTTAAATTGGTCCTGGATCCATGAGACTCCAGGGCATCCTGATTTGGGATACACCTGCACCCTCGACGAAAAGTGGGCAAACCGGGTGGCTTCACACAGCGAGACATCCCAAACTCGGGTGCCCCAGGGGGACAGACCAAAACCCAGGATAGTGAATATCCCAGGTTTTTTCCCACTAAGGTTTATTTCAGCCCCCCCTCACTTGTCACAGTGACAGGTCACTACAATAAAAACACACAAAAAGGGAAATTTGTGTACTCTTCCATTCCGTGGCACCACCATTATCAACGAGTGGGTTAACCTCAGCCTTAGGCAGGGACAGCAAGACAGAAAAAAAAACTACCTCCTCCCAGCATATATAGGGCAGGCCGTGGCATGATCTCCTCAGTTAAATGAAAATTAGTGCAGCCACAGCCTAGGAAGGGAGAACGCTAACCTGTGCATCATGCGCGCAACTAGAAACAGTGACTAGATACAAAACTAAAACCACGTAGAAGGCATTAACCGTCACCGATGCAGTCGTAACAGAACAGCAGGGTGGGTGTGGTGCCCTGGAATGGAAGTCGATGAGAAAGGAAATTTACCGGTGAGTACACAAATTTCCCTTTTTTAATCCCTTCCATTCCAGGGCACCACCAGTAGCAACGAGTGGGACGTTTCAAAGCCGTACTCTCAATAAAGGTGGGACAATGCAAGAACAACCAAGAGCCGACTGAGTCAACCTAACCAAGAACGACAACACCTCAAGCTTAGACCCCCAGAGAGGGGTTCACCACCGCCAGCAACACCTTACACCCCAGAGCGGCATTGGTAGATGCCTTGACATCAAGTCTGTAAAACTTTGTGATGTGGGGAGACGACCAGGCCGTCACCTTGCAGACCTGTTCCACTGACGCCTGGTGTTGGAAAGCCCAATACGCGGCAATGACCCTGTTGGAGTGAGCGGTGACTCGGAAGGGCGTCTCCATCTTTTGAGTACAGAAAACCTCCTACAGGAGTGGTCTTTAGATGCGCACCAAGACACAAAGGTCCACCAAGTCCTGTAGTAAATTTGAGAGGCTGGCTGTTTCCGCGCTCGAATCAGGGTCCGAATTACTGAGGTGGACGAACCTCTCTCCTCAATGGTCTGGTCTCAACAGTCAAGCTGCTAAAGACGGTGCTGGAGAATGGGGTGCCAGAGAGGACCCTGTTGCAGAAGATTTAGGGGGGTGGGGAGTCGCCACAGGGGCTCCACTGCCAGGCTGACCAGATTCACAAACCACACCCTTCTGGGGCAGTGTGGGGTGAACAGGATGATGGACATCTGCTCGCAGTTGGCCCTCCTTAACACATGACCCTGAAGAGGCAGTGGCGGGAATGCGTAGAGAAGGCTTTACCCTGACCAGGGAATGGCCAGAGTATTGACCACCACGGCCAGAGGGTCTCAGACCCTGGCCATGAACCTCTGGACCTTCCAAATGTGCCAAAATGTGAAGAGGTCCACCTCAGGCACTCCCCACCAGTCGTAGAGTGCTTGAAAGACATCCTGCAGTAGAGACTATTCCCTTTTGGTCCACCGTCTCCCTGCTCAAAAAAAGGCCTGCAGATTTTCCACCCCTGAAACATGAACTGTCGAGATGCACAGAACGTGAAGTTCCACCCACCTCTTGATGCAACTAATTTCCTGGAACACCTGCCAGCTCCTGGTACCCCCCCCCCAAATGCTTTACGTAGGCCACAGCTGTGGTATTGTCCGACTGTACCCTGACGGAAGGCCCTGGAGCTGGGCAGACCAAAGCCTGAGAACCAGCAGAATCGACCTCAGTTCCAACACAATGATTGGAAGACTGCACTCCCAAGAGACCCTGAACCACCTGGTTGTCCAGGATGCCATGTCAACCAATCAGACTAGTGTCTGTGGTCAGCATGAAGGACCCCTGCCGTCGAGTATCCAATGTCATACCTATGTAAGCCACCACCATAGAGGGAACCACCTGGGACTTGACCACCCACCCGAAAAGTTCCAGCAGTGCCTCTGCCAGAGATGGGGCTCGGATGTGCAAGTTGCTCACCTTGCCTCTGCAGGAGTGCCATCACCACCGTCAAGACCTTCGTCAACACTTGCGGGGCAGTGGACAGTTCGAACAGCAGTGCCATAAATTGGAAATGTTGGGCGTCCACCTCAAAAAAGCGCAGGTATTGTTGATAACGGAAGATCGAGACATGCAGATAAGCATCCTTCAGTTGGAAAAAAATTGCCCCAGTTGCACCGAGGTCACAACTGATCTTAGGGATTCCATGCAGGACTTCTGCACCTGAGCGTAACTGTTGAGATGCCGGAGATCCAGGATCGACCGAACGGACATGTACATCTTGGGGATGATGAATAGTATTGAGTAGAAGCCACAGGCCCCCTCTGAGGGCAGCACAGGTACTCCACGATCTATCAGGCAGTCTCGAGCCACTACCCTTTCCACGATGCAGGAAGGCTTGGACACCACAAACCTGTGGAGGCATGGTCCAGAATTCGATCTTGTATCTGGAAGAAACATCTTCCTAGATCCAGGCGTCGGATATCCGTTTACTCCACACTGGCGCCTAGTGCAAAAGCCACCTCCCTACCCCTATCGGGTGAGGGAGCCCCATCAACCCTGAGAGGCCTTGGCTGGGGGCTTGGGCCGGCTGGGCCATTGGGATCTAGGTTTACTCAGTGGCTTTCTGTTACCCAAAAAATTCTTGTGGCGCCTGAAGTCTATCGAACCTCTGAACTTCCAGAAGAAAAATCAGCGACCTGCAAAACAAGGTCCTCAGTTTCCGTTTCTGTGGAAGCCTCCCACCTGTGGCTTTCTGGTCCAGATTATCCAGAGGCTCACCGAAACAATGACCCCCCTCGAAAATGGGAGGGCAGTAAGCGTTTTCTTTGAAACGGAGTAAGCCGTCCACTGTTTCAGCCAGACCGTGCGTTGCAAGGTGACCAGCAAGGCCAGCCCCCTAGCCACCTGACACACCAAGTTGTCCATAGCCGGCACAATGTATCTGAAGACCTCCATAGCGAAGGAGCTCAAGCGAAATGCAGAGGAATGCGAACCTCCATGTCGCAAACGTCTCTTCTGCGGCTTCATCCAGACCTTACCTGCCATAGTAGCCATGGATGTGGCTTAAAGCAAACCTTCACCCTGAATAAGAGCATATCTTATGTTTTCCACACCCTTTACATACAGATTGCTTACATTAAAAATCATCCTACATGCATTTACTACATGTTAAACATCCAAGATGGCAGCTCATGGAGCATCAGGCAGCCTGCAAACAGGAAGTATCTTCTGACTTTGTCACTCTGCATTCTGGGATTGCTGTCCTTTTCCTGACCCCGGTCTGCTCTGTCTGTGCAAAGCACAGCTATAACCTCACCCCCTTTATCCCGCTCTCCTCTCCTCAGTATGTGTGATGTTCCTGAGTCAAGATGGCAGCACCCGTATCCTAGAGTCCTGAATTGAGTTGCAGCCTAGTGGGGGAAAGAATAATAAGTGACTAAAAACTTAAAATATATTAATTTTAGATGCCGGGAAATATTTTTTGGGGGGGTTTGGGCTTCTGCCGCCTTGGCAGAGGAGTAGTGAGGTGCAGAACCTCGAATAATGCCCAGGATAGTGAATATCCCAGGTTTTTTCCCACTAAGGTTTATTTCAGCCCCCCCTCACTTGTCACAGTGACAGGTCACTACAATAAAAACACACAAAAAGGGAAATTTGTGTACTCTTCCATTCCGTGGCACCACCATTATCAACGAGTGGGTTAACCTCAGCCTTAGGCAGGGACAGCAAGACAGAAAAAAAAACTACCTCCTCCCAGCCTATATAGGGCAGGCCGTGGCATGATCTCCTCAGTTAAATGAAAATTAGTGCAGCCACAGCCTAGGAAGGGAGAACGCTAACCTGTGCATCATGCGCGCAACTAGAAACAGTGACTAGATACAAAACTAAAACCACGTAGAAGGCATTAACCATCACCGATGCAGTCGTAACAGAACAGCAGGGTGGGTGTGGTGCCCTGGAATGGAAGTCGATGAGAAAGGAAATTTACCGGTGAGTACACAAATTTCCCTTTTTTAATCCCTTCCATTCCAGGGCACCACCAGTAGCAACGAGTGGGACGTTTCAAAGCCGTACTCTCAATAAGGGTGGGACAGTGCAAGAACAACCAAGAGCCGTTTTCCACACCCTTTACATACAGATTGCTTACATTAAAAATCATCCTACATGCATTTACTACATGTTAAACATCCAAGATGGCAGCTCATGGAGCATCAGGCAGCCTGCAAACAGGAAGTATCTTCTGACTTTGTCACTCTGCATTCTGGGATTGCTGTCCTTTTCCTGACCCCGGTCTGCTCTGTCTGTGCAAAGCACAGCTATAACCTCACCCCCTTTATCCCGCTCTCCTCTCCTCAGTATGTGTGATGTTCCTGAGTCAAGATGGCAGCACCCGTATCCTAGAGTCCTGAATTGAGTTGCAGCCTAGTGGGGGAAAGAATAATAAGTGACTAAAAACTTAAAATATATTAATTTTAGATGCCGGGAAATATTTTTTGGGGGGGTTTGGGCTTCTGCCGCCTTGGCAGAGGAGTAGTGAGGTGCAGAACCTCGAATAATGCCTCAATAAGCTCCTCCCTATCTGATCCAGAGGGTTCTCCAGCACATGCGCCCCTTCCGGTCCCTCTCCGCTGCCACACGACACCTCCCCCCCCCCCCTCGACCGGCCAGAACTAGATCCTGATCTCCCTAAATAGGTTCTCGGCATAGGAGCTAGAACTCTCCAAGGACTCTTTCAGGAGTCAAGATGCTCTTGCCGACGAAGGCCACTGACCATGCTCTCCAACCGAGCCACTCTGTCTGCTACTTCCTCAGGAGGAACCCCATCCGTGGGCAGACCCTGGGACAAAAATGGATCTGGCAGCCCCCCGGGTATCCTGCTCAGACGTGTCCAAGTCTTAAGCCCCAGAGGACACTGGACGATCTGGCGGAGGTCAGTAGTTCACCCAGTGGAAAAGGGGTCCCTCGCCTAAGGTCAGGCACGCTTGGCACATGGGAAAAGTAGCATCACTTTCTGTTAAAATACGAAACCCAGATGCCTCCAACATGGTAAAATGGCTGCACTAATTGCTAAGCAATACAGCTGGAGAGCTGGTCCCCACACCCTCCTGCCTGCAATACCGGAAAAGCAACCCCCCTACATCTGAGATCAACCCACCAGCCAAGGATGCAGCAGCCTCCGGACCCTCAACCTGCAACAAAATGAACAAATGTCAAATTTAGAACGGAATCAGTAAAAATCAAAAGACTTTGTCCCTAGAGGGAGCCCTACCTGACCAGGGCCAGCGTTTGTAAATTGGGGTAATAATTGAGTGAGAAGATCCGGAACCAGGGGCAAAGGGTACTGATCGACCGCCAGCTGCAGGACGTCTGCGAACCACACCTGTCTTGGGCACCTGGGAGCCACCAGAACAGCTGGCACTCCTTCTTGAATCAGCTTGCGTAGGACCCTGCCCAGAAGGGGAAACGGAGGGAAGAGGTACAGGAGACCAAACCCCTGCCAGGACAGAGACATGGCATCCACCGCCAGAGCCAGAGGATCCTGGGACAGTGAGACAAAAGCTGGAAGCTTGTGATTGTGATTGTGACGAGAGGGAAACATATCCACATCCGGCCTCCCCCACCTTTGACAGAGGGATAGAAAGACCTTGCTGTTGAGGGACCATTCTCCCCGGCGAGAGGCCCCCCTGCTCAGGGAATCAGCTTCCAGGTTCTCCGCTCATTGCTGAGCGGGATTAGCAGTGGATTTGGGTTTGGCACCCCAGGAGGATCCGGGTCGAGCACGGCCTCTGCCCTTGCCCCAGAAATCTCCTCTTTGCCCCGCAAAGGATACCCCCTGCCTGACCTAGGCCCACGAAAAGAGGGAGTGAAGGAGCCCAAGCCCCGAAAGGGTCGCGGCTGCTTTTTGCATTGGGGTAACTTACCTCCCTTAGCAAAAAGATCCAGACGATCACCAAACAGGCGCAATCCTTTAAAGGGAAGCCCCGTGAGAGCCTTCTTGGCAGCATTGTCAGCTGCCCACTGGCGCAACCAGACAGAGCGGCGGATAGAGACTACCAAGGCCGAGTTCCTGCTACACATTCGAATGGTGTCATCTAAGGCAGAGAGAACATAGGTGATGAACATCTCACATTGTGACAAGGCTCTAAATTCAGCACTAGAAGGATCCTCATGGGAGCCGTCCAGAAGGCCCCTGATCAAGGTCCTAACAGCCACGGCCGTAATAGCGGAAGCACACACCGGGCGCAAGGCCGAACCCACACAGGCAAAAGCGTGGGAAGCCAGTTGATCAATACGCCGGTCCTCACTATCCTTCAAGGTAGTGGAATCCGGGGAATGCACAACAGACGTATTAGACAACCCCAAAACAGGGGGGTCCACCTCGGGGGGAGTTGACCAACATTTGACCACATCCGAGGGAAAGGGATACCTCCTATCCTACCCCTTACGGATACCGGGAAGCCGGCTAGGCCGCTCCCATTCCTTGAGTCTGTTCTGGGAATTCCAAATGTGGTTTTGCGGTACCAAACAATTCCCCCTGCTGCTTAGGTGCCGCTGCAGGAGGGGAAATGGCAAGTACCTCAGTACCTTTGAGTCAGAAGTCTATGGGTTTCGTCAGCATCCCAATGCTCTGAGCTGGCATCAGCGCCAAGGCAATGCTGATCGTCAGAGAGATCTGAATCTGAAAATAATTCCCCTTCCTCAAGAGGGGTGTAGTCAGACAAATCAAGGAAATCATCTTGCCCAAAGGTAAAGGCCGGCGCAGCGGGCGCCACGTGCCGTCTTTTAGCTGGAGCCTTACGGGCTGCAGAGCTAGCAATCAACCTCTCAATGTTGGCCAATCTGGCGGAAACATCATATTGCGACTCCCTTCTA
Source organism: Gastrophryne carolinensis (assembly GCA_027917425.1). Lineage (NCBI taxonomy): Eukaryota > Metazoa > Chordata > Amphibia > Anura > Microhylidae > Gastrophryne > Gastrophryne carolinensis. The sequence goes on from CM051244.1 coordinate 69,679,126, forward strand.
GTGTTAGTGTCACTAGGGGTCATGACCAGGTGCGGGGGTGTCGGAGATGACACCAAGGGTGCTGATCCAGCCGCACGGGGCCCAGATTGCCGCGTAATAGCTTTCTGGGCACAGGGTACACAAACCCGCACATCATCGCCCATAAGGGATGCCCCGCACACCACACATAGCCGGGCTTGCTTATTAGTCGCAGTGACCAATGGGAATTACGCTGTGCAGCTACCCGGGATGCCCCTTAAATGTCCGCTAGTGGGCAGAGCGCGCACGCGGGCCGTTTGAACAAATGTCAGTATGAGGGGAAAAGGCAAAAGAACAGTAAAAAGCAGTACACAACCATACAAGGCATTAATACTGACAGCCACCCCCCCCCCCCCCCCCCCCGCTAACCAGACAAGGGAGAAGGGGGAATAAGCCCATATTTACATTTGGCCACATGTAATGAGGGCTGAGCGGACGGGGCATCCCATGTCAGGCTCACCAACCTGTGCCGCCTACCCTTTGGTGGGGGATTTGCGGTGGAGTGATGCTCCAATAAAAAGCATCTCTAATAGGTGCTGCCTACCATCACCCGGACCATGCAGCCATAGCTGGGAGGCAGGTAATAGTGGCACGGGTGGGAATAGGACCTAGGGCCGGGGCTGTGCCACCCGGCTTACCTGCAAGGAGAGAGAGCCATCATCTTGACCTTCGCCGCCGACCGGGACCGGGGACCGGGAGGGGCATCTTTTTTGCCATCTCTGCAGTAAAGCGCCCTCTTGTGGACTATATCTCAGACGTAATGATATTATTGGAGCAGGGCGTGATGCATACTTGGAATATATTGTTTTTTTCAGCAGAGTCTGAGCTTCAACATGCAATGTCTTGTTTGGCCTTTTTTTAGTGTATTATCAATACTTTTGGGTGAAATATGTGCAAAAAATTTAAAAAAATCTATTTTTTGCAATTTGTAGTGTTTTTTGTAATAAAAAAAAATGTAAGTTTGTCAATAAAATCTTATTGCGTGTGAAACCCCAATTTTTCCCACCACAGCGGTAACACATATGTATTGGTAGACACCCTTTCCAGCCCAGAAGACTCCCCCAAACTGAAACGGCGCTTTAGGAGATTTTCAGATAAAATACAACTATGCTACGCGCTAAGCGCACCTTGCAGTTTTTCCAGAAAATCAACCCTTTACATTTGAAATATGCCCCACAAACTATATATTCTCTAGAAGTACATGCCTCAAGCTTTCTAGGTGTACCAGGCTTGTTTATGTGGGTGTAGTTTTGTGGAAGTAATCCCTCAATCAATTCTTTGGTTGCACAGAGTTTCCCTAAAAAAGAATAAAAAAGAAGAATCAAAGCCACATTTTCCTAAAAAAAACTATATGCAAACAAGAAAAAACAAAATTTGAAAAAGCAACATCCCCCAAATAGAACGGTACCCAACATGCATAGGTAGTTTCAAGGGAAGAGTTGCCAAACACCCCAAAGTAAAGCATACGCTTAACGGTAATTTTACTTGAAATTTTCAGCTCTGCTGACAAAGTGCGCACCTTGCAATTTTTCAACCAAAACAAACCATTACATTTGGAATATCCACCATAAACCATATATTCCCTGAAAGTACATGTTAAGCTTCCTAAGCGTACTGAGCTTGTTGTAATGGGCTCATCTTTCAGGAAGTAATCCCTTGAAGAATTCTTAGGTTGCACAGGGTTTCCCTAAAAAAAATTATAAAAAAGCAGAATAAAAAACATGTTTTCCTAAAATATCAATATGCAAACAAGAAAAAACAAGCTAAATCTGAAAGCGCAAGGTCCCCCGAGCAGAATACCCAACATGCATAGGTACTATTAACCCTTTTATTTGCCAGCCTACTTGAAGTTTTGTCACCCTCCGTTAACAGGTCATTTTTCCCCATTTTGCGCCATGTTTAACGGTGATTTTTGCCGGAATTTCCAGGAAAATTATAGATATATATTTTGCAGGGGCCAGCTCTGGTGGCCCCCCCACCCTGCAGCCTACAAGCCCACATACCCTCTTTAGGCCCAGGCTCTTCTGCCCCCCCCCCCCCCCCGGGCTTTGGGGAGGCAGGTAATTGGGGGTGCCGGGGGTTAATGGCAAGTTACCCGCTAGCCGCAGGTGACTTGCCACCCCCCAGCCTTGTGAACTGGCATAGGGGTCTCATGGACCCCTTACCAATTCACAAGGGGTTAAATGTAAAAAAAAAAAAACACAGACACATGGAGAAAAAAATATTTTATTTTTTTTTTTTTTTTTTTATACTTACCTCCCATCCATCCTCGGCCACTGTGTCCCACGCTGATCAATCTGGCTTCTGCTCTCCTGCTGCTGCTGGAAGCCTTTTATAGCTGCATAAGGGGTTAATAAAAAAAAAATGACATAGGGTTCCCCCTCCCAGGGGGGGGGGGGGGGGGGGGAGGACCCCATTTTTGGGGGGAATTTTAAGAGTTAGGGTTGGGCTAATCCCGTCATAACCAGCCCGGGACCAGCTATGGGGGCTTGTAGAGTGGAGGGGCCAGCTTTTGTGGCCCCCAACCTGCAGCCTACAAGCCCACATACCCTGTGTGGGCCGGGCTCTTCTGCCCCCCCTGGGCTTTGGGGAGGCAGGAAATGTGGGGGTCTCGGGGTTAATGGCAAGTCACCCGCTAGCCGCAGGTGACTTGCCAGACCCAGAGATTTGTGAACTGGTAAAGGGGTCCCATGGACCCCTTACCAGTTCACAAAGGGTTAAAAGTAAAAAGAAAACACACAACACAGTAAAAACATTTATTTAAAAAAATATATTTTCTTACTTTACTCACCTCCGATTGTCAGCTCCTGTGTACCTCGTCGAGATGACAGATGCCGGAGATCGGCAGCCAGAGGAGGGGGAGACAGGAGATCAGAGGATCTCCTGCCCCTCTCCTCTGCCCACCGTTCTCCGGGCATATGACAGCTGAGATGCCGAGAGCCGGGACGACACCCGCATGATGACGTCACAAGCCAAAGGGACGGGGCTACCCGGCAAGATGGTGGCGCCCGTCGGGAGGGCAGGGGAATGGTGCCCGCCCTCCTCAAGACTGAAGAGCCAGGGGGGTTGATCAGAGGTCCCCCCAAAGAAGAGGAGCGCCGGCGGCAGCGATCTGGAACCAAGGTTAGTAAATGTAATTTTTTTTTTTTTTACATGTAATACTGGCAGCTCGGAAGTGGGGGGGGGGGGCACCTATTCCGGGCACTCCCCTGCAGCCGGGGGGGCCTCGGTGGGGGATCGAAGCCCCCCCTGATGAAGAGGAGACCCGGACGGTTCGATTTCTCCCCGCTAGCAGGGGAGAATGCCAGGTACGTAAAATATACGTAGCTGGCGTTTAACGACAGGAGAGGCAGCTACGTGAATTTTACGTAGCTGGCGCTAGAAGGGTTAAATTAAAAAAAAGAAATCTTATACTTGTCAAGCTGCAATGATGTCAAAGCTGTAACAAGCTTTTGTTGGAGGCAGTTTCACAGATTTATAGTTCTTATGTTAATGAAGGATTTTCACCTCTAAACATGAAATCTTTTTTTCTCCAGATGGAGGGAGCACCCCATGTCCTTTGATTTTAAATTAAACAACTTTTCCCCTATATTTTGTATTACCCATTTATATCAAGGATTAAAAACATTACTAAAATACATATATTTACACACAGTCTTGGCCCTGCCCTGGAGAAGTGACGCGAGACGTCACGCAACGCGTCGGCTGGGAGAGGAGGGGGTCTGTGTGGCTTGTTACTGGAATATCTGAGGTACTGTGTCTTGTTATGTACTGTATGTGTCTGTTTTTTTTCCCCACGGCTGTCCTTAGGATGAATATGAACAATTCGTGATTTATGGCACTTAGCACTTTATGTAAATAATACTTGATTTTTTGCACATTATTGAGATTTATAGCAATAGGTTTATGAGATAGGCACTGGTAGATAGGCAGCAATGGGCATTTAAAACAGTAACAGACAAATATATGTTATTAATTAATTGAGCCATAAGGGCGTCATCCATCTGGACACTCTGGTCAGTGTTGTCCTGCCCCCCCTCCACACATTCTGGTCCTCCCCCCCTTTCTCCTTTCCCCACTTTCGGTGGGACTGTGTGTAAATATATGTATTTTAGTAATGTTTTTAATCCTATGTATGTACATAGTAGAAATAATTGAATAAAGCAATATTAAGTGTTAATTAAAACGGAGTGGTGCCATTCACTATAGGGTGTGGATTAAGGGAGTGTGGGACTCTCTATATTGGTGGGATACGTAGTAGGTGCACACATGTGCCTCCACCCCTAGTTTGTGCACACCCTTTACTAGAAATTTAGTGGGTGCGGTCTTTCTTGTCTTTTGTCTGGTTCCCATTTATATTAAGTTAACCATGTCTCCTTCCTCAGGCCTCTGTTTCCTAATATATCTTCATAATGAAGATCCTTCATTCCCCTTATCAGTTTGGTAGCTCTCATCCAAAATGATGGTGTCTTTTCTATGATCGGGGGCCCAGAACTGGACAGCATATTCCAGATGAGGGCACACCAGTGTCTTGTAAAGGGGTGAATATTACATCCCTATCTCATGATTTCATGCCCCTTTTAATGCATGACAATATCTTGGTGCCCTGGTAGCAGTTGCTTGGTATTGCATACTGTTATTTAGCGTGTGGTCTGCCGGTACCCCCAGATCCTTCTCAACTAGCGACGCTCTCTGCTTTACTCCCCCAAGGACAAATTAGTACATTCAGTGTGCAACAAACTTGAATACATCCATGACCTGTTTATTACCAACCTCTTCACTTTCATGTTTTTTACTGAAACCTGTCTCCCTCCCTGTGATACAGCCCCACCCAATGCCCTCTCACATGGGGGCTTACAGATCAGCCACACCCCAAGATCAAGCACCCAAGATTAACAAACAGGGTGGAGGTGTTGGCATCCTGTCAGAACACTGCTCATTTAACCCAACCCCTGCCCTGCCCTCCCTATCTTTCTCTTCTTTTGAAGTTCACTGTGTCCATCTCTATTCTCCCTGTCACCTAAACATTGCCATTATCGATCGCCCTCCTGGACCTGCTACTCTTTTCCTGGACCAGCTACTCTTTTCCTGGACCACTTGTCCACCTGGCTCCTCCATTTCCTGTTCACTGACATCCTGGCTATAATTATGGGTGACTTCAACATACCTGTTGACACCAACAACTCTACATCCACCAAATTACTATCGCTAACCTCATCTTTTGGCCTCAAACAATGGTCCGCTAGCCCCACCCACAGACGGACACATGCTTGACCTGCTCTTCACTCACCTCTGCTCTGAATACAGTCTCTCTTCATCCCCAATTCCCCTCTCTGATCACAACCTCCTAACACTCTCTTCCCCCAACCACTACCCCTTCTGCACACAAACCTGCAGTTCAGCACAGGAACCTCAGAGACTTAGACCTTCAAGCTCTCTCTGACACTTTACAACCCCTCCACACCCTGCCCTCATTCACCAATGTAGACACTGCAGCCTCACACTACCATAATGCACTAAGCTCTGCCCTTGATGCTGTCCGTCCCCTTAACTATAGCTACCCTTAGTCCAAAAAAAATACAACCCTGGCTTAATACTAACACTGCAACATTGAAGCGGCATTCTTAAGTTGCTGAACGGCAATAGAGGAATTCCAAAACCAAGGAGAATTCAAACAGGCCCTTCAAAAACTCAAGACTGCCCCCCCAAAAAAACACTATTTAACACATTCAACTCCCTACTTTGCTCTGTTACCTGGGAAGGCGGAGGAGGTGGACAATTTGTCACAGATAAAATAGACAAGATTCAAAGTGGCTTCAACCCTCACAACAACTCTCTCCTACCAACTTTCTCCCTGCCCCAGTCATCAACTCGTTTCACTCAGTTTACTGCACAAGGTCTGGTCACCTGCTCCCTTGATTTCATCCCACCTTAACTGTCTCCAGCTGTCATTCCAGCCCTCAACTGTCTCCAGCTGTCATTCCAGCCTTAACATCAACCTCTCCCTCTCCACAGGTACCTTTCCCTTTTGCCCTTCACCAGGTACACATCGTCAACCTCAAGCACTACCACTTCTGATCCCGCCCCCTTTTATCTCCACCCCAATCTTTTAGGCTGTAAGCTCGCAAGGGCAAGGCTCTCTTTCCTATTGTCTTTTGTGATCGCAACATTTGGTTTGAACCTAATAGCATCTAGTTTGTATTGGTCCCTGTACTATGTTTTACCTGGTCTGTAATTATACCTTGTAAAGCATACCTTGTAATTATACCTTGTAAAGCACTACGGAAGATGATGGGTGTTATATAAACAAACAATAATGATAATAATGATGTGATTATTAGACCCCAAGTGCATAACTTAACATTTAGTCACAATGAACTTCATTTGACAAATGGATGCCCAGACTATTTGCGTCCAAATCAGCCTGAAGCTTGTGAACATCTTCAGTGGCCTGCATTGTGACGCCATAATGGTGTCATCTATATCACTTTTCTTAACTTGCAGTACATTTAACCCAGAGGGTACCCAACAATGTTCGTGTGTGCACCAATTGGTCTAGGGGGTCTAATTGGTCTAGTACATTATTTTAACAGGAAAACATTTTCTTGCTTCAAAAATTCTACAAGACCCTCTTTATTTCGGTAGCATTAGTACCGTATTTCTCGCACCATAAGACACACTTATTTTTCCTCAAAAGTGGGGGGAAAATGTCTGTGCGCCTTATTGGGCGAATGTAAAAAAAACTCAACCCGTTCCCGGCGCTCCTGTGTTGCCTGTCACTCTGCGAGAGGCCAGAGGAGCGGTGGGGGCTCTGTCCCAGCCCCGCAACTGCGATCGCTGTCTTTTCAGGCAGCTTGGGCAGAGACAGCGCCAGCCGCTCCTCCAAGTGCTGCCTCTTCCGCTTCATTCGCGGAGCCGGCCTCTTCCTGGGCACGCGCAAGCACCCAGATCAGGGCAGCGGGTGGGCGTGGCCTGCACCAACTCGGTGCAGGCCACGCCCACCTGCTGCATGGACCAGGAAGAGGCAGCAGATGGAGGAGCGGCTGCCGCCGTCTCTAGCTGCTGCTGCTATTGATGCCTGAAAAGACAGCGATCGCAGCGGCGGGGCCGGGACAGAGCCCGCCGCTGCTTCTTACTGGCCGGCTCCGTGAATTGGGTGGGCGTGGCCTGCGCAGACGCAGCGTAGGCCACGCCCACCCTATTCGTGGAGTCGGCAGCTCAACTGAACTGTGTCAGCGGAGAGGTGAGTTTTACTTTTTACTTTACTTTACTTTTTGCCACACAGCCTATACTAATGGGGGGGGAGGGGGATGCCACACAGCCTATACTAATGGGGGGGAGAGGGAGATGCCACACAGCCTATACTAATGGGGGGAGGGGGATGCCACACAGCCTATACTAATGGGGGGAGGGGGATGCCACACAGCCTATGGGAATAGGGGGAGGGGGGTGTCACACAGCCTATGGGAATGGGGGGGAGGGGGTGCCACACAGCCTATGGGAATGGGGGGGAGGGGTGCCACACAGCCTATCGGAATGGGAGGGGGAGGGGTGCCACACAGCCTATACTAATGGGGGGAGGGGATGCCACACAGCCTATGGGAATGGGGGGAGGGGGATGCCACACAGCCTATGGGAATAGGGGGAGGGGGGTGTCATACAGCCTATGGGAATGGGGGGGAGGGGGGTGCCACACAGCCTATGGGAATGGGGGGGAGGGGGGTGCCACACAGCCTATGGGAATGGGGGGAGGGGGGTGCCACACAGCCTATCGGAATGGGAGGGAGTGGGGTGCCACACAGCCTATGGGAATAGGGGGAGGGGGGTGTCATACAGCCTATGGGAATGGGGGGGAGGGGGTGCCACACAGCCTATGGGAATAGGGGGAGGGGGGTGTCATACAGACTATGGGAATGGGGGGGAGGGGGGTGCCACACAGCCTATCGGAATGGGAGGGAGTGGGGTGCCACACAGCCTATGGGAATGGGGGGAGGGGGGTACCACACAGCCTATGGGAATGGGGGGAGGGGGGTACCACACAGCCTATGATAATGGGGGGAGGGGGATGCCACACAGCCTATGATAATGGGGGGAGGGGGATGCCACACAGCCTATGATAATGGGGGGAGGGGGATGCCACACAGCCTATGATAATGGGGGGAGGGGGAGGCCACACAGCCTATGATAATGGGGGGAGGGGGAGGCCACACAGCCTATGATAATGGGGGGAGGCCACACAGCGTATGATAATGGAGGGAAGGGGGATGCCACACAGCCAATGAGAATGGGGGCAGGGGGATGCCACACAGCCAACGAGAATGGGGGCAGGGGGATGCCACACAGCCAACGAGAATGGCGGCAGGGGGATGCCACACAGGCAACGAGAATGGGGGCAGGGGGATGCCACACAGGCAACGAAAATGGGGGCAGGGGGATGCCACACAGCCAACGAGAATGGGGGCAGGGGGATGCCACACAGCCAACGAGAATGGGGGCAGGGGGATGCCACACAGCCAACGAGAATGGGGGCAGGGGGATGCCACACAGCCAACGAGAATGGGGGCAGGGGGATGCCACACAGCCAACGAGAATGGGGGCAGGGGGATGCCACACAGCCAACGAGAATGGGGGCAGGGGGATGCCACACAGCCAACGAGAACGGGGGCAGGGGGGATGCCACACAGCCAACGAGAACGGGGGCAGGGGGATGCCACACAGCCAATGGGAATGGGGGGAAAGGGATGCCACACAGCCAATGGGAATGGGGGGAAAGGGATGCCACACAGCCAATGGGAATGGGGGGGAGAGGGATGCCACACAGCCAATGGGAATGGGGGGGAGAGGATGCCACACAGCCAATGGGAATGGGGGGAGAGGATGCCACACAGCCAATGGGAATGGGGGGAGAGGGATGCCATGGGGGGTGAGGGATGCCACACAGCCTACGATAATGGGAAGAGGGGGATGCCACACTGCCAATGGGAATGGGGGGGGGGGGACACTGCCTATATGGGGAATAGGAGAGGGGGAATGCCACACTGCTTATGATAAATGGGGGTGCACACTGCCTATATGGGAATGGGAGGGGGGATGCCACACTGGGTATACGGGGAATGTGAGGGGGGAGAATGCCACACTGCCTATATGGGGAATGCCACACTGGTATACGGGGAATGGAATGGGGGCATGTAACACTGTCTATGGAATGGGGGCATCCCACACGGCCTATGGGAATGGGATAGGGGGAATGCCACACTGTCTGTAATGGTGCGTTTTTGGTTTGAAATATATTTTTCTTCTTATTATCCTCCCCCAAATCCTAGGTGCGTCTTTTGGGCAGGTGCGTCTTATAGGGCGAAAATAGGGTAATTGATCTTCTCTTTAAGTGTAGTAAACTGCTTGTTGCTTAGGGGGTACTTGGCGTACAAAGGTTGGGAACCACCGATTTATATCATTTATAAATCAATCGTTCAGTTGTTCATTTAAAGTGATATAGCAGCAGGATGGTTGGGGACATTTCTCAAATAACTTCAGGGTACACAGTTTTTTTTGGTCTGAATACATCTTGGCCATTCAAGGTGGGACAGCCCCCCAAGTGGCCATATTTTTATTTACCTGTTATAAAGCTTTCTAGGAAGGTTGACATTCAGTATGTGTGACAGGATGTTGACGAGTTGCGTTGCATAACATAAGGCAGCACTGATCGTGTAGGCGGGATTGTTGTGCTCCATTTCTATTAGAAAAAAAATAAAATAAATCCAGACAAAGTTATTACAACTGCCATCAAACGAAAAATACCATTTTGTGATTACTCACCTGTAAAATGGGTATTATAAGTATGTCTCACACCCTGCTTCGGAAGTATTAATTACACGTGGGTTATGGTCCAGTAGAGGGCGAACTTCTGCAGAGATGACTAGAAAAAGAAGCCCCTCCCGGTCCATAAATACCTGGGACCTCCCACACATTCCCCAGTATAAGAAAGCAGTAAGGGAACCAGGAAGAGCCACTAAAATCTATGAGAAAAAAGTTTTACCATATAGAGGATCCAAGATACAACTCAGGGTGGGACGAAGCAGGGTGTGAGACATACTTATAATACCCATTTTACAGGTGAGTAATCACAAAATGGTATTATTCCAAGTATGTCTCACACCCTGCTTCGTCCCACCCTAATACCCATTTTACAGGTGAGTAATCACAAAATGGTATTATTCGAAGTATGTTTCACACCCTGCTTCGGAAGTATTAATTACACGTGGGACATCCAATAGCAGTGTCCAAAAAGGGTGGGGATCCCAACAGGCAATAGTGCACAAATTAAACCACTGCAGCTTGCAGAACTTTGCGGCCAAAAACAGCATCCGCTGAGGCCCGCACATCAACCCTATAAAAACTTAGAAAAAAGTATGAACAGAAGACCAGAGGCTTGGTGCTGAAACACCCAGGAAGCCCCAACAGCACGAGTAGAATGAGTAATGATCTGGAAAGGGGGATCCCTCCCCTTAGCAGAATAGGCCCTAATAACAGCCTGACGAATCCATTTACTAATGGTAGACTTGCCCGGAGGGCACCACAAAAAAGGCATCCGTCTTCCAGAATGGTGAAGTAGCCACCAGATAGTACTTTACACATCTAACGACGTCCAGAGAGTGCAAGGCCCTCTCCTTGTCATTGCTAGGTTTAGGACAAAATAAAGGAAGCACAATGTCCTGATTCAGGTGAAAGGCAGAGACAACCTTTAGCAAGAAGTCTGGTTTAAAATGGAAAACCACCTTGTCCTGATGTCTCTCAAAGTAGGGGGCCTGAATGGACAGAGCCGCCAACTCAGAAACACGTCGAACAGAGGTGATAGCCACCAAAAAGGCAACTTTAAAGGTGAAAATGGATAGAGCAGAATCCTGCACTGGTTCAAAAGGAGGACCCTGAAGGGCAGACAACACCAAATTTAAATCCCAAACAGGTAACATGGAAACCCCATGTCCAGACCATGCTGAAGAAACTCCAAAATCAGAGGAATGGAAAACACCCAACAAGGAAAGGCCCTAGCCTCACACCAATCAATGTAGGTCCGCCAGGTCCTGTAGTAGATATTAGAGGAAGATTTCTTCCTAGCCCTGACAAGAGTCTGGACAACGGCTTCAGACAAACCCTTTTCCTTTAAGATGAAGTTTTCAGCAGCCACGCCATCAAAGCCAGCGTTTGTAAATTGGGGTAACAAAGCTGACCTTGTGTGATCAGATCCAGAAGCAGAGGCAGCCTGAATTGATCGACCGCCAGCCGGACGACGTCTGCGAACCACACCTGTCTTGGCCACATTGGGGCCACTAGGATTGCTGGCACACCCTCTTGAGCCAGCTTGTGTACCACCTTGCCCACCATGGGAAAGGGAGGAAACAGATACAGGAGACCGAGCTCCCGCCAGGACAGAGACATGGCATCCACTGCCAGAGCCAGAGGGTCCTGGGACAGAGACACAAATGCCGGAAACTTGAGATCCACCTCCGGACTCCCCCACCTGCGACAGAGGGATAGAAATACCTTGTTGCTGAGGGACCATTCCCCCCGGCGAAAGGTCCCTCTGCTCAGAGAATCCGCTTCCAGGTTCTCCACCCCTGGAATGTAGACTGCCGAGATGCACGGAACATTGCTCTCGGCCCAGGCAAGAATCATAGACACCTCCCGGAGGGCTGGACAGAAGAAAACAAATAAGAGCCTGAAGAACATCCACCTTCGGCTGGGGTAGGAACACCCTGGTCTGAATGGTATCCAGAGTCATGCCCAGGAACGAAGCCACCCTTGACAGGGATAGAGAGGACTTGGGGTAATTGATTACCCACCTGAACCTCTCCAGCGTCTTCACCTGGTGGTGTCCAGTCAGAGTCTGGGAACAGTTCCCCTTTCTCAAGCGGGGAACAATCAGACCAGTCAAAAGGTTCAAAATCAGCATAATTAAAAGGCCGGCGCCACGGGCGCCAAGTGCCGTCTCTTAGCTGGGGCCTTCCTGGCGCAGAGCTAGCAATCAGTCTCGCGCATACATCAGATTGCGACTCCCCACTGGTGACGTCACTTGGGGTCATACCCAGGCGTGGGGGTGTAGGTGATGAGGCCAGCGGGGCTGAACCGTCCGCACGGGGACCGGCTTGCCGCACAAGCACCTGTTGTGCACATGGTATACAAATTTGCACATTATCTCCCAAAAGGGATGCCCCACATATCACACACGACCGGGGTTGTCCCGAAGGGACCCCGAGCGTCTGTTAGTGGGAGGATTTAATAATGACCAAAGGGAACCCCAATTTGAACAAGGGACCGAACGGAAGAACCCCCTTTTTTATTAAAGGCTTGATAGTCCCACCTGAAAGACACAATAAGGGACCCCATAAGAATCACATATGCACACAGAAAACCAAGCACCAACATATGCAGCATAAGGCATAAAATGCAGTAATTAAGGCAGTCTCCAGGCCCCCAGGAGCTGTGACAACAGCGCAATGTACATATAAATATAACGGCAATAATAAAAACCAAGGCCCGAAGGGCACTCACAGTATCCGGCAGACAGGAATGGCGTCTATTAGCCAGGAGATCCTCAGGAAGAAGGGCGCACCGCGCGTGGCCCCTCCCGGCCCGGGAACTGACAAGCGGTTCCCAGCAAATGGCTGAGAGCCACAAAACGCGCCGGAGGAGAGGGGAGGGCCTTAACCAGCGCGCAGAGTGTCAGGCCCCGCCCCCTCCTGTGACTGAGGAGAGAGAGAGAGAGAGAGAGACGCGCTCCCCAGCCATGCTGCGGAGCCGGCCATGAGACAACCGGCCCGCCGCCGCTGCACAATACAGCAAAGCGCGGGCCGCAGATCACAGTGAAACACATGCACAGACACACGACCACCCACACACGCGCTGGCAGTAGCCAGCACGTGAAGTAAAAACAGCACATGACAGTAACTATAATGGGACAAGATGGAGGTCAGGCCCTCCCCATCCGGGACCGGGGAGTAATGGAGGGGAAGCCGAAAGCTACCTATAATAATGTAGCGACGGCATAGATACGGACAGGGCATCCCACGTCAGGATCACTAACCTGCGGTGGAGCATGTCTCCTGTTCAAACACCTCTAAGGTGTGCCCTATCCTCACCCGGACCTTACAGCCAAGGCTGGGAGGCATAGGGACATTAATTAAATAGTCCAGGTGGAAATAGGAAAAAAGTGGCCGGGTGTACACCCGGCTTACCTGTAAAGGAAAGAGACAGCCATCTTCTTGACTTGCTTCGCCGTCTGCAGAGACTTCTGGGGAATGTGTGGGAGGGTCCCAGGTATTTATGGACCGGGAGGGGCTTCTTTTTCTAGTCATCTCTGCATAAGTTCGCCCTCTACTGGACCATAACCCACGTGTAATTAATACTTCCGAAGCAGGGTGTGAGACATACTTGGAATATATGCGAAGTTATCTAACTAACTTTCTTCTATGACCTGCATACTGAGGAGTATATTCAGGTTTGCCAGGCTGGTGTCCATCAGATGCCCGGCAGGGGTGCGCAGCTGGGCATGCCAAATTAGAGGTGCCCATAATGCAGAGTAGATTTTATTGTTTAATGGGGTACATAAACCTGTTCCTTTGTCTGCTAACACACTTTATCAGCAACACTGGTACGCAGGTTATTCAGGCAATTATTCCCTTGCAGTAGCAGTAAAAAGCAAAGTCATGCAGATACAGGTCATACACTGCAGTTAATGGTAACATCAAACATCAGAACAGGGACAATGTTGGTCTCAGTTTTCAGATAGCTTGGCTGCCGATTTAAGCAGAACCTGGAAATCCTTCTGGGATTTTCTGGCTCCTCGTGAGGGGGGGGGGATACCAGACGCAAGTAGGAGTTGGAAAAGGGATGGTTTCATGAGGAATTTTTATTTCCTCATGAAACCATCCTTCTAGATGTCCAGTCATTAAAATGTTGGCAAGACAAAAGTTAAAAAATAAATCAGTAGCTTACATTTCACTAAGTGGCTCAGAGCATCTCCTGTCTGTTGCCTTAGTGAGGAAAATCACTTCCTCGTTCAGCTTCCAGCCCCCCATCCCGCTGATCTGGTCCATTAATCAACCTTCGGTGGCCCAAGTACGGAAACACAGCTTACTCCCTTCTGCCCAGACGTTGTGATTGGCTGCCTCTCGCTGCAGCTATAAATCCCCGCCCCCCTCTCTCACCTTACACTCATCACAGTGTGCTTACATCACATCGATGTTGCCATACCCACAGTTTCTCTTATTTTTTTCTATGAATCTCCAATGCTCTAATACTTTTAAAAGATAACTTAGGAACTACAGGGTCTTTATGAAAACAGATTGGTCAGACAGCAATCGGGCTTGCCTTTAGTATAACTGAACTGAATTAACTGAATGAGGCAGCATTACCAAGTCCCTGGACGCTCTTCTTCTCCTCCACCCAGTTGTAGTAAGCAGAGTAATCTCCGTTATTAGGAAGAGTGATCCAGGGCCCAGTGATACTAATGCTGGTATCCCCATTGTGGTCATCACACACCCATCTTCCAGAGAGGTAAGTAGTCCTCCTAGCTTCTGCCAGCTTGCTCACAGTGCTGGAGGTCATTGCATTGTCATTTTCAAAGGATGCATCTGCAGGATCCCTACAACCAGAAATGCACAAAAGATTAAAAAAAAAGCCTGATTAATGTGATTTAACAAGGAATGGAGCACTTTAAGCCTGTATGCCAAACCAAACAGTGAGCAATTTATAAGGTAGTATGATCACCCGGATTAGTTGGGGAACCTAATTTTTCAAGGGGCCATTCCAAGCAGAGCCACCCCCCCCCCCCAGCCACTTCCCTAGCAGTGCAAGGGGTTACATAAAAAAAGAAACAAACACATACCTGGCTTGCAATTCAGCAGTGACGATCAGCGGATCAGAGTGCAGGCGCTGCCATCTTGCTTTGGACGTCCATAGAGCACAGTACCCCCGCTGTGCATGCTCCAGCCCACCGGTTCAAGCCGGGCAGGAGCGCACACCGTGGCAACTGCACTCTATGGATGGCACCAGACGGATGGAGGGGCGCCAATGCCCTGCTTCAGTGCTTGCAGCAGCCGAGTCTGTTTGGGGAGCTTTGCAATTGAAGCCCATTTAAGACCTTGCTCATCCAAAAGTAAAAATTCATGTGGGTGCAGGAAACATATGGGTAGTAATGACTGCTAGGTTTCACATTTGATTTCTTTCCTGGAATGTTTTTCTTTTTCCTTTGCTACCCAACCCCCCCCCCCCCCGTTGCCTCCATACATGTATACAGTTTATCACCTTGTACAGTGACTGCCCCCTCACAATGTCCCTGAGGCCATTCAGACAAGAAGTCATAAGGTAAACCTGTAAACCTCAATATCTCAGCCATTTCTTCTATTTAAAATGGAAAACAATTAAAAAGGAACTTAGGAAGACTCCAGGGCCATCCCAAATTGTCCAACAGTCAAAATTACTTTGTCCCCTTTTACACTGTACCCTGGGACAAGTCGGTTTGGGTTGCTGTCCGGGATAGGGCGAATATTATATCTGCATAAAAACAGGAAGCCCCTCCCAGGCCATAAATACCTGGGACCTCCCAAACATTCCCCAGTATAGGACAGCAGTAAGAGGACCAGGATCAGAGTGCAGGCGCTGCCATCTTGCTTTGGACGTCCATAGAGCACAGTACCCCCGCTGTGCATGCTCCAGCCCACCGGTTCAAGCCGGGCAGGAGCGCACAGCGTGGCAACTGCACTCTATGGACGGCACCAGACGGATGGAGGGGCGCCAATGCCCTGCTTCAGTGCTTGCAGCAGCCGAGTCTTTTTGGGGAGCTTTGCAATTGAAGCCCATTTAAGACCTTGCTCATCCAAAAGAAAAAATTCATGTGGGTGCAGGAAACATATGGGTAGTAATGACTGCTAGGTTTCACATTTGATTTCTTTCCTGGAATGTTTTTCTTTTTCCTTTGCTACCCAACCCCCCCCCCCCCCCCCCCGTTGCCTCCATACATGTATACAGTTTATCACCTTGTACAGTGACTGCCCCCTCACAATGTCCCTGAGGCCATTCAGACAAGAAGTCATAAGGTAAACCTGTAAACCTCAATATCTCAGCCATTTCTTCTATTTAAAATGGAAAACAATTAAAAAGGAACTTAGGAAGACTCCAGGGCCATCCCAAATTGTCCAACAGTCAAAATTACTTTGTCCCCTTTTACACTGTACCCTGGGACAAGTCGGTTTGGGTTGCTGTCCGGGATAGGGCGAATATTATATCTGCAGAAAAACAGGAAGCCCCTCCCAGGCCATAAATACCTGGGACCTCCCACACATTCCCCAGTATAGGACAGCAGTAAGAGGACCAGGAAGAGCCAATTATAACAAACTTAACAATAAAAGGTTCACCATATTAAGGATCCAGAATACAAAAAGGGCAGGGTGAAGCGGGGTGTGTGACATACTTATAATACCCATTTTACAGGTGAGCAATTACAAAATGGTATTATTCCAAGTATGTCAAACACCCCGCTTCCAATATTTATGACATGTGGGACATCCAATAGCAGTGTCCATCATGGGTGGGAATCCCAATACGGCAAAAAAATGCACAAATTTTAAACCACTGCAGCTTGCAGAACCTTGCGGCCAAAAACAGCATCCGCTGAGGCCCGCACATCAACCTTATAAAACTTGGAAAAAGTATGAACGGAAGACCAAGTAGCAGCCTTACAAACTTGTTCAACAGAAGCCTGGTGCTGAAAGGCCCAGGAAGCCCCAACAGCACGAGTAGAATGAGCAGTGATCTGAAAAGGGGGAACCTACCCCTTGGCAGTATAGGCCCCAACAATGGCCTGGCGTATCCATTTACTTATGGTAGACTTGGCGGGCGCCAAACCTTTCCTGGGCCCGGAATGCACCACGAACAAGGCATCCGTGTTACGAAAAGGAGAAGTAGCCTCCAAATAGTACTTCACACAACAAACCACATCCAAAGAATGCGAAAACCCTCTCCTTGTCATTGCTAGGCTTAGGACACAAGGAAGGGAGAACTACATCCTGATTGAGGTGGAAGGCAGAGACCACCTTAGGAAGGAAATCTGGCTTAAAGCGAAAAACCACCTTGTCCTGGTGTCTCTCAAAGTAAGGGGCCTGAATGGACAGAGCCGCCAACTCAGAGACACGCTGAACAGAGGTAATAGCCACCAAAAAGGCAACCTTTTGAGTGAGCATATAAAGTGCAACATCCTGCACCGGCTCAAAAGGAGGCCCCTGGAGGGCCGACAGAACCAAATTCAAATCCCAAACGGGCACCAAAGGCTTTCTAGGGGGCCGCACATGAGTGACCCCTGGGAAAAGGTCTTAACCAGTGGATGCAGAGCAAAAGACCTTTGAAAGAAGACCGCCAGGGCAGAGACCTGACCTTTCAAGGTACTAAGCTGGAACCCCAGGTCCAGACCGTGTTGAAGAAACTCCAAGATCCTAGGAATTGAAAAAAAACCCTGCAAGGCAAAGCCCTAGCCTCACACCAGTCAATATAGGACCTCCAAGTCCTGTAGTATATGTTAGAGGAAGATCTATTCCTAGCTCAAACAAGAGTCTGAATCACAGCCTCAGACAAACCTTCCTCCCTTAAGATGGAGGTTTCAGCAGCCACGCCGTCAAAGCCAGCGTTTGTAAATTGGGGTAACGTAGTTGACCTTGAGTGATCAGATCTGGAAACAGGGGCAGCCTGTACTGATCTACCGCCAGCCTTACGACGTATGCGAACCAAACCTGTCTTGGCCACCATGGGGACACCAGAATTGCTGGCGCACCCTCTAGAGCCAGCATGCGCACCACCGTGCCTACCATGGAGAAGGGGGGAAACAGGTACAGGAACCCCAGATCCCTCCAGGCAAGAGACATGGCGTCCACTGCCAGGGCCAGAGGATCCTGAGACAGAGACACAAACCTTGGGAGCTTGTGATTGTGACGTGAAGCAAAGAGATCCACTTCTGGAAACCCCCACTTGTGACAGAGGGACCTGAATACCCTGTGGTTGAGAGACCATTCCCCTCGGCGAGAGGATCCCCTGCTCAGGGAGTCCGCCTCCGTGTTTTCCACTCCCGGAATGTACACTGCTGAGATGCATGGAACATTGCTCTCCGCCCACGCAAGAATCAGAGAAACTTCCCTGAGGGCACCCCTGCTGTGAGTCTCTCCTTGGCGATTGATGTAAGCTACCGCAGTTCGATTGTCTGATCGAACCTGAACCGGTAAGCCCCGTAGGTGATGCGTCAAGCATGACAGAACCAACCGAATAGCTCTCAGCTCCAAGACATTGATGTGGTGTGAGCCTCCTGAGGACCCCACAGCCCCTTGAACTGATGTGTCTTCCAAAAACCTCCCCAGCCCGACAGGCTGGCATCCGTGGTAACAGTCTCCCAACAAGGGGTCAGAAAGGATCTGCCCCTCATCAGATTGCTTGGTTCCAGCCACCACTGAAGGGACGGCCGAACCCGGGGAGACATCCGGAATGACTGATCCAATGACTGCGGACATCTGTCCCAGGCCAACAATAGATGGAGCTGGAGCGACCTCATGTGGAACTGAGCAAAGGGAACTGCCTCAAAGGAAGCCACCATCAATCCCACCAGTCTCATCCCTAGCCGGATAGAAGGACGAGGTTTGGACAGGAGAAGACGTATCAGATCCTGAACCATCTGCACCTTGGACTGAGGTAGGAACACCCTGGTCCGAATGGTATCCAGATTCATGCCCAGAAACGAGATCTCCCTTGAGGGGGAGAGAGAAGACTTGGGATGGTTGATCACCCAGCCGAACCTCTCCAGCGTCGCCACCACCAACCTGGTGTCCAGCTCCGCCTGACAGAGAGGATGCCGTAATGAGGAGGTCGTCCAAATACGGCACAATGCGAATGCCCTGGGCTCTGAGTAGGGCCATTATGCCCGCCAGCACCTTGGTGAACACCCTTGGTGCCGAAGTCAACCCGAAAGGGAGGGCCACAAACTGAAAGTGCTGATCTCCCACCACAAACCTGAGAAATCTCTGGTGTGCCGGGAAGATTGGTACATGAAGGTAAGCATCCTTGATGTCTATGGATGTCCTGAAATCCCCCTGTTGAAGGGAATTGATGGCTGAGCGCAGAGTCTCCATGCGGAACTTCCTGGTTCTGATGAACCTGTTGAGAAGCTTCAAATCCAGAATGGGTCTTATGGATCCATCCTTTTTGGGAACCGTGAAGAGGTTGGAATAATAGCCCCGGCCTCTCTCCGAGAAAGGCCCTGGGCATATGACATCCATGACCAGAAGATTCTTTACAGCCAACAGGAGCCCCTGCGCAGCCTGGGGATCCAAGGGCACCCGAAACCTTAGGAATCTGGGAGGAGGCCGGTACTCAAACTCCAGTTTGTGAAGAGACCACTTCCAAGATCCATTTGTCTGTGACCTCCTGGGCCCAGACATGGAAGAAGTGCCGCAGCTGTCCCCCCACCTGCAAGGATGAGGGCGTCCCCTCATTGCTGAGCTGTCTTGGCAGCAGGCTTGGGACCCCAGTTAAGGCCTGGACGTGCGCGTCCTCTGCCCCTGTTCCAGGAATCACCTCTGAAGTTAGAGTAGGCAAAACCTCTGCCTGCTTTAGCATCACGAAAGGAAGGATTTAAAGGAGCCTGCCCCCCGAAAGGAGCGACGCTGCTTCTTACGCTGAGGTAACTTTCCACCTTTCGCCACTGTATCTAATTTATCTCCGAACAGCCGCATACCCAGGAAGGGCAGTGCTGTAAGTGATTTCTTAGCCGCGATGTCAGCCGCCCACTGGCGCAACCAGACAAACCGGCGAATAGCCACCAGCAATGCCAAGGTTCTACTGCACATACATATTGTGTTGTCCAAAGAGGACAAAACAAAAGACATGAATAATTCACACCTCTTAAGGGCTGCGAATTCATCACTGGCCAGGTCCAGCTGGGAAACACTCAACAGGTCCCTAACAACAGACCTGGTA
The DNA here is from genome assembly GCA_027917425.1 of Gastrophryne carolinensis. NCBI lineage: Eukaryota > Metazoa > Chordata > Amphibia > Anura > Microhylidae > Gastrophryne > Gastrophryne carolinensis. Next base: position 69,699,154 of record CM051244.1, read on the forward strand.
GCCACAGCCGTGAGCGCAGAAGCACAAACAGGCTGCAAGGCTGAACCCACACTAGCAAAGGCATGGCAAGCCATTTGATCAATGCGCTTGTCCTCACCATCCTTGAGAGTGGTGGCCTCCGGAGAATGTACAACCGAAGTGTTGGACAATCCCAGAACGGGCGCATCCACTTTGGGAGGGGGCGGCCAGCGCTTCACCGCGTCCACCGGAAAGGGATACTTCCTATCCCATCCCTGAGGAACACCGGGAAGCCGGCTAGGTCTCTCCCATTCCTTAAGAATAATACTTTCAAAATGCTTCTGATTTGGGAATTCCAAGCAAGGCTTAGAGGTCCCAAAAAATTCCCCCTTCTGCGGAGGGGACTCCGCCGGAAGAGAAATAGCCAGAACCTCAAACAAGTGGGCCAGGACCTTGGGGGTATCCACGGCATCCCCCTGCCCATATTCAGCATCAGCACCAACAAACTGCTGATCCTCAGATCCATCAGAATCCTCAAACAATGCCCCTTCCTCAAGTGGGGAATAATCAGACCAGTCAAGGATATCACAATCATCAAAATCCAGAACCGATGCGGCCGGTGATAAATGTCTCTTCTTAGCTGGGGCCTTTCTGGCCGCAGAGCTAGAAATCAGTCTCTCGATGTTGGCCAATCTAGCACATACATGAAATTGCGACTCCCCACTAATGACAGAGTCACTTGGGGTACAGATCAGGCGGGGTGGAGTAGGTGATGAGGCTGGCGGCGCGGACCCAGACGCCTGGGACTCCGACGCGTTATGGCTGGCTGAGCACATGGTATGCAAATCAGTACATTATCCCCCGTAAGAGATACCCCACAACCCACACACTGCCAGGATTGCCCCGGAGGGAGCCCAAGCCTGGTATCCTGGGGAGCCTCCATATGGTGATTTTATGGTAGTCGCAATGACCAGAGGGAATTACGCTGTGTAAGCAACCCGGGATGCCCCTTTAAGTCTCGAGTGGGAAAATTTGAGTGATACCCCAATTTTAACACCAAGGGACCCTAGGACCGGGAGATACCCCCCCCCCCTTTTAAACACTCGCTAGGGAGTCCGCCTGACAGACACAATTGAAAAGGGGGCCCAAAAAGCGCAATCATCACACACAGACATACATATGTAACAATATATATATACAAAAATATCTGAGCAAAATATAAAAGGCCTGGGAAGCTGTCCCAAGCGCTATAATGGTCAAGGCACAGCGCACAAAGAAAACTTGAGGAACAAATAAATAAATAGCCCAAAGGGCACTCACGGAGAGCTGCAATGGCGTCCAGCCAGCGAGAGAGAGAGAGAGAGAGAGAGAGAGAGAGAGAGAGAGAGAAAGGGCCAGGCCAGCGCGGATCTCGCGCAGCACCCGGCCCCACCCCCCCTCCCTCAGAACAAGAAGACCCGGCTCCCAGCCAGTGATTGGGCACCGCGACGGTGCCAAAGAGCAGGGGGGGGGCGGGCTGCGGCGAGTGCGCCAAGCGCTCGGCTCCGCCCCCCCCCCTCCGAGTACCTGAGGGGAAGAAGCTCCCCCACCATGAAAAAAAACGACACATGCGGCCAGCGTACATCGGCCTTCCAGTTTAGACACAAGTAAAAACGCACACACACCCACGCAGAAAGCACATACTAACACCAGGAAAAAATGATGGGTAGAGACAGCGCCCCCCCGAGAGGGGCACAGGGAGACCTGGAAGGGGGAAGTCCGCACCATATAAGTGGAAGGACAAGCTAGGGACGGGGCATCCCGAACCGGGATCACCAACCCGGATACCGCTTACCCCCTAGTCTGGGGTCTCACGGTGGGAGCATGGCTCCCTGTATACACCACAAAAGGTGCTGCCTAACATTGCCCAGACCCACAGCCAAGGCTGGGAGGCATAATAAGGGCTTAAATAAAGTCCGGGCAGCAATAGAAACAAATTGGCCGGGGGTAACCCGGCTACCTGCAAGGAGGAGACACAGCCATCTTCTGCTTGCTCGCCGTCTGCAGAGACGAAAACTGGGGAATGTGTGGGGGGGGGGGGAAAGAAAGCATATTTGGGCAGAAGGACAATTAGCACTGCCCTAAGAAATCAGCAAGCAGGCAGATCACAGACCCACCCTGCGGCTGCCCTAACACCTTTGTCAGGCAGCAAGGAACCAAGGAGCCCACCTATTTGAAAAGGTGTGATAGAAGATGGGTTTCAAACCAACCGCTGGGAGGTAGAGAGGGGAAGTGCACAGTCCCGGCATAAAGATGGGGCTCCCAGACCAGCACATGCTCACTACTTGGAGGGGAGTCACGTGCCAGCGTGCCCATTAGGACCAGCAATTGGGCTATCTCAATGCTTCCTCGATGCCCTGATCCATACACATCATTCATCTTGCTAAGGTAACTTGACATTTTATTGTATCTTTGTTTTGTAATCACTATACCTGTAACCTGTATGCCACTTCTCAGATCATTATTTGTATTATTTCCACCCTAGTCAAATTCTTGATAGAACTGTCTAGTGTGCCTATCGCATTAAAATAATACAATTCTGTGAAATACTCACCTGTAGAATTGGTATTATACGCATACAGTACGTCCAATATAATACTTACACGTGGGTAATCCCCCGCCAGAGGGCGCTGTTCACTGCAGACATGCAAAAACAGGCTCCTCCCGGCCCTTCATATACCCAGGGACCTCCCACAAATCCCCAGTATTGAAAAGCAGTGAGAAAAGAAGCCGGGAGAAACCAACCACCAAACTGGTAACAATAGTAATGATAACAATCACCATACAGGGGATCCAGAAAATGTAAAACCAGGGTGGGGTGGAGCAGGACGTACTGTATGCGTATAATACCAATTCTACAGGTGAGTATTTCACAGAATTGTATTATTCTAAGCATACAGTAACGTCCTGCTCCAATATAATACTTACACGTGGGACATCCAATAGCAGTGTCCATAAAGTAGGGTTGGATCCCCAACAAAAAAAGGCACAGCAGACAGTAAAGGCGCTGTCACCTGCAAAACTTTGCTACCAAGTACGACATGAGCAAAGGCTCTAACGTCAATCTCATAACAAAACCTTTGAAAAGGTATGAACAGACACAAGCAGCGGTCTAGCAACTTATTCAACAGAAAACCTAGTGCTGAAGGGCCAAAGGTACCCAAACACCAATGGAACGGAATAAAAAGAGAGGGAGATTCTTCCCCCTTAAAGGAATAGGCCAGTGTAACGGCCTAACCAGCCCAAAAGCAACAAAGCCTCGGTAAAACTTACAACTCTCCCCAACGGGGAATTGAAAACTGGTCTCCCGCAAGACAGGCGGGGATACTGACCCCTTCACTAACAAGGATAAGAAAGAAGCCGAAACCTTTACTCAGGACCAGGAAGGCAAACCATCCAAGTAAGATCAGTCCAAAGGGCGCATAGGCCCTGGAAGCAAACGAGATCAGGCGCCCGCAGACCCCAAAGGGCATCAGTCCCCCTAAGGGACAAAAAAACAACCAGGAAAATTTCAAGACCTGTTGAATGGGAATGTAGACCCCCTTACTTCAGCATTACAAAGAAGAAGGCCCATAGGCAGACTAAAATGACTTAAAGTGGACCAACACCCAGGATTTTGACTATCCTGGGTTTTGGTCCACTTCAGGGTGCCCCGCTGTGTAAAACCCCCAAGAAACCCCCCAAAACTCACCTCATCACGCTCCCACGTAGCCACGGACAAGCGCGGACAAGACAGCGCGTCCGCCGCCGCCTCCCGCGCGCCCCTTCGACAGAGCGCGCGCCCGCGCCGGCCATTCACAAGCGGGGGCGCGCACGCCTAGAGGGACGCGCGGGAGGCGGCGGTAGACTGAACCAGACTTCTACAGGAAGGCAGACAGGACAGAACCTGAACCTTCAGAGTACCTAGATGGGGAGCCAACCCCAACCTATGCTGTAACGACTCTAGAACCCTGGGAACCGAGAACGTCCAACAGGGGAGAGACCAAGACTCATGCCAATCAATATGAGTACACCATAACCCACAATAGACGGAAGGAAGAAGAAGCCAAGGAAGCTTGCTCCTAGCCCCCCATAGACCAAGTCACCCAGAAGATAAACCCGTCTCCAAAGGGGTGAATAAATCAGCTGTCAAGCCCTCAGACTAGAGTCTGTAGATTGGGACGACATAAGAAGGAGCCTGACAAGGGCAGAACCGCACTCCTGAGAGATCGTACAGGTCCGCTGACCTCAGCAGAAGCATCTGCGAACCACAGTTCACTAGGCCACCCAGGGGCCATCAATCTCACGGGTCTCTTTATCAGCACAACCGTGCGCAGAACCCCACATAGCAGGGTGAATGAAGAGAAGACATATAAAATAGAAAGTCTATACATAAATTACAAACCCCCCAGAGTCAGAATATTCTGGGGCAGTAAAAACAAGGGCAGAGCCCCTGTGATATTAGCAAGACCCAACAGAGCCACCCTAGTTGGCTCTCAGAGGGACACCAAGATAGCACAACCTGCCACTGAAAGACATCCATTGGAGCGAATACCACTGAGGAGCAGGGGGCGTAGACCCCCACCCAGATCAGGATCAGGAACCCCCAAATAGACAGGTCCTGAAGAGGAGAAGTCCAGCAGTATAAAGTCAACTGAAGGCTCATTGTTTTAACAAAGCCAGTAAGTAAGATGGACCCTCTAGGGGACCCTACCTAGGAACCACGGGGGGTTTTGGAAGAAATTCCCCCCCCCCCCGCCAACCTGCGAGACTTGGTACCCAAGGTGACCATTCACAGGAAGATGCAAGCAAAGAAGGGGGTGCCCCCTGACAGGGTCCTTGAATATAACCAGCTCAAGAGGAACCACCGTACCAAAGGGGAATGAGCACAGACCTAGCTCCCGGGGTGCTGGAACCCCATCTAGGATCAATAACCTACTGTGCCTAAGAGCCCAAAGGCTCTGTATATAAGGGACATCATCTGATACGCCACCAACGGGCCCACCAGCTGCAATCCTGCCTGGTGAAAGTAAGATGTCAGCAAAGAGGGACAGAGCCCCCGTAACCAGGAGTCCACTTGTTGCCAAGGAAGAAGGCTCAAACCTGAACTGAATCCAAGGACTCGAGATAGCGGATAAGGGACCATGAGGGATTGAGGTGACTGAGCACCCGTCCAGTAACTCCCAGGGGACATCGCCGGCCGACTAACCTACAGGGCCTGACGTAGAGATTGGGAAGTAAGGAAGGACGATCCGGCAGGTTCTAGTGCAGACGCCCCACCGGCATGTCAGAGACATAACCCCCATCCACACCTTGGCGAGTAGCTTGGGAGCAGAAGAGAGGCCAAAAATAAGGCCCCAATCCGCAGGGTTGGTCCTTCAACACTGACTAGTAAAGGTCTTGGTGTCCAGAAGACACAGGGGGATCTAGATCTCCCCAGGAGGCCAGAAGCCCCCTTTTGCACAGGGCGCCTGTGTCCCAAGACAGAGATATCATGCAGGGACTACCTGTGAGTGTAGAATTGCCAAGCCTACCATAGGCCAGCATGGCCCAGACCGCCTCATCATTTTGAGGGAAAGAGGAAAGTTAACATAGAGGCCATAGCCCCATTCTGTGAAGGGCAACCGGTAAGTAAGCCCAGACTCTGTAGGCCGAGTACGGCCTGCACCAACTCCTGAGGGGAAAACAGTGGCCAGAAACACCCTGACAACCCCTGAGAGGGACCGCCCAGCAAATTCTATCCTGTGTCCAGGGGAACTACCTCCTGGAACCATCAGAAGAAGAAGATACACTACTAGATAGGAGTCAGGTGCTGTGGCAGTCCCCGCGCCCCGAAGGGCGAGGGCGTCCCTTCATGCTTGGGAAGTCTAGGCAGATTTGGACTTAACCCTGCCAGAGGGCCCAGGGCGTTGCCTGCCCACCCCGTGGTGGAAATCCACTCCGAAAAGTTAGAAGCACACCTCAGGTTCGCGTTTGACACTAACGTAGGGAGGGGTGTCCCTGCCCCGAGGAGGCCGAGACGGCCTTCTGCGTAGGGGTGCCTTACCCTTTTTTCCAAAAAGGTCCAAATGGGCCCCAAATAGATGCCGTCCTCTGAAGGGAAGGCCAGTGAGATCCTTTTTCGTATCATCGTCAGCACCCCACCGTCGCAGCCAGACCAGGCGGCGAATAGCTACCACAAGAGCAGAGGTTCTAGCACACATCTTAATGGTGTCATCCAGCGCTGAGAGGATGAACCTCACAAACATATCACAATCTGAGAGTGCATTAAAGACCTCCCAGGGGAGGTCCTCTGGTCGGTGATCAAGTAGCTTTCTAATGAGGGTCCTGGCGGCCACCGCAGTGATGGCCGCGGCACAGACCGGGCGCAGAGCCGTCCCTGCACACAAAAAGGCGTGGGAAGCCAGTAACCACATCAGGGGGAAAAGGGTACTTCCAATCCCAGACCCCTGGAACCCCTTTAAGTTTACAAGGCGATTCCCATTCTTTGGATATAAGGGCCTGGAAATGCTCCTGTTCCAGAAATTCCAAGCGTGGCGTCGCTGTGTGGAAACTCTCCCTCTTAGGCTTGAGAGCCTCTCCAGGAGGAGAGATTGACAAAACCTCAAAGATCTTTATAAGTAGTTCATCAGTGTCACACAGGCCCCAAGAACCGGGGCCAGAATCATCATCGGAGACTAGCTCACCTTCATCAGAAGGATCCAGGTCCTGCATAGCAGCAGATTCATTGGTTTCGTTAGGAACCGGAGAACCAGGAGGCGTCAGGGACCGCTTCTTTCCAGGGCCCATACGCTCCGCCAAACTAGATAGCACCTGCTCAGCCGTAGGCAGCCTGCACGGCACGACTTGCTGGTCATCCCCGCTCGAGTGAGACTCATCCGGAGTGAGATTTAGGTCCAGGGAGACGGGAGTATTGAAGTGAGGTGCAGCCACTGGCAAACCTGATTGCAGGGTCAGTGCCTGTTCAGCACAGGGTCCGCAGACCCGTGCTCTGTCAGCATCGGCATGGGGCTGACCACACACTGTACACAGCCGGTCTTGTCCCCGAGGGACCCCGGGTACATAATTTTGAGATGCCTCCATATGGTGATTATCTGAGCAGTATGCCCGCAGGGATTTACGCAATAGGCAACCCTGGATGCCCCAAGACCCGCTAGGAATGTGGGAGAATTTTTTATGTGAACCCGCTATAACATATGTCAGGCCAGGAGAAGCCACCGAAATCTTGGCGTCTGAAAGACATAAAGGGAATAAGAGGGGGGTGTCAGTGCCATGCGCAGCTGAATAAAAAATCATAGGAACAAAAACCGCCCAGGAGGGCACTTACATGACCAAGGGAGGAGGCGGATCGCAACCACGTGCGCGAAGACCGTCAAAATGGCGCCAAGCGAACCTCGAGGGGCGGGCCGCCACACACATACCCCCCCCTTTCTTTTCCCCCGAGCTACGGGAGGAAGCGAGGGAGAAGCGGACCTGCACCCAGGGTTCATCGCTATGAGGGGCACGGGCAACAATGCGGGAGGGGCATCTATTGAAGGCTCACCATCGGCCTAAACCGCCTACCCTATGGTTGGGGATTGCGGTGGAGCGTAGCTCCGTGAGCACACGAGGTGCTGCCTACCTTCACCCGACCAGCGAAGCCCAGGCTGGGAGGCACATCTTATCGAAGAGGACAGGTGGCAATAGTCCTGCAGGGCCGCAGGCTGTAAAAGCCCCGCTCACCTGCGAGAGAGTTGATACTTCATGTCTTCGCAGTCAGCACTGCAGATAAATCTGGGGATTTGTGAGAGGTCCCTGGGTATATGAAGGGCCGGGAGGAGCCTGTTTTTGCATGTCTGCAGTGAACAGCGCCCTCTGGCGGGGGATTACCCACGTGTAAGTATTATATTGGAGCAGGACGTACTGTATGCTTAGAATATATATTTAACTTGAGCTGTCTTTTGCCTTAACTGAAACAAGTGTGTCTGTGGCTAGAAGGTTAGGCCTTTGGGCTGGTTAACAGACCAGGGTTAGGAAGGCGTGCTGTATATTCCTTCATGCTGTGTTAGCGTGATCACGCGATACGTTTCCTCACAGATGCCTCTACTGCTAAAGGTCCCTAGAAACCAAAACCATGCATTAAGTCCTTATAATTGGGCAGTGAAGCATGAGCCGTGGATTCAGCAATCGAGTAGCTATTAACAGGGAGCCTGCTCGACATACAAAAAAAAAAAAAATTAAAGAGACATAAATGTTCTAGAAGATAACCAAAAGGTACCTTGTAACATTTTTCACTTCCCCTATAGGGAATATAACAGAAGTGAGTTCCAGTATGTGTGACTGTCGCAGGCTGGCCAACTCCGTATGTCGGCCCTGCAAATCTTTATTCCGCTTCTCTACAAATGCACTAAGCTTGTGATTGCGCCTCTGGATCTTCTCCTTTCTGTCCTGGTGCCTCTGACTCCTGAGGTAAAGTTCCTGGTTGTACTTTCTGGACTTGGACAGCACCTCAGAATCTGAAAAGTTAATAAATATGTTACAAGTGACAAATGCGGCGGAAAAAGCCAAGGAAGCACAGGGGACAAGTCTGGGTTATATTGAAGAGCACCCGCACAAATCAGAAAGTGAGGAGAGGGGGCAAGCGGACCAAAGGAAGAGGAAAGGCAATGGTTATGTCTGTATGGGGTGGGGTAGGGAATCTGCAACAAAAAAACCAACAGATCCAGAAAAAGGGCAGCAGAGCAAAACTATGGCTGTCCCATGTGGGCAGGAAAATGCTTTTAGTTGCACTCAAATTTATTCCTACATTTTTTAGCATGTTGGCCCCTTTGTAAACTTACCTGAGGTAACAAATCTAGTTTCTGCACACATCAGCCAGACAGGCTGGAAAAAAAACAGTTTGATCCCCAGGTAAGTCAGATAAGGGCCCCCATGCTGAAAATTATCACAGTTAAAGCGGACCTGAATAAACCCAGAATAAGAGTCTATTTTGTGCGTTTCCCTCACCCACCCCCACATACAGATTGCTCATATTAAAAATCATCCTACCTGCACCTGTTGCGCTTTTTTTAACCATTTAAAAACCATTAAATCATGCTTTTCATTAAATCATGCTGAAGGTCCAGTTTAATGGTGCATTAGTTAGCATATGTACAGTTTAAAAGGAACAAAATAATACAATTCTATAAAAATATGCGAACTAGCACGCAGAGGGGTTACCTATATACACTGAAAGTGGACCTTCACTCTGAGTCTATCTTATATGTTTCCCACACCCTGTACATACAGATCGCTCATATTAAAAATCATCCTACCTGCATCTACTGCATGTTATGAGCCTTTAAACATCCAAGATGGCGGCTTATGGAAGTCGCCATCTTATCAGGCAGCCTGCAAACAGGAAGTGCCTCCTGACTGTGCTGCTCTGCATTCTGGGACTGCTGACCTTTACCTGATCCCAGCTCTGCTCTGTCTGAGCAAAGCACAGCTGTACCTTATCCCACTCTCCTCTCCTTAGTAAGTCTGATGCTTCTGAGTCAAGATGGCGGCGCCCGTATCCTAAATTCCTGAACAGATTTGCAGCCCAGTGGGGGAAAGAATAATATGTTAGTGACTAAAAACATAAAATATATTAATTTTAGATGCTGGGGAACCGTTTTTTAAAAGTTTGGGCTTTTCATTAAATCACGCTGACTACGTCATTCGGTTTTGATTGTTTTCAATGCGGAGAGCACGCTGCCGCATCCCCGGCGCACGCTCAGATGGGACGCTCAGATGGGACGGGAGCATGCACACCTCCAGGCATACAGGGGATTGGCAGTGCTCCCCACTGAATTCATCAGAGCCCTTTGCTGAAAGATGTAAACACAGCAATTGACTCTGATTGAATGAGAACCCGCACATGCCCCATTTGACCAGAGTAAGGTGGGTTTTAGGGGGCGTTCTGGGGGGGGGGGGGTTATACACAGGGGCACAGTACGAAAGCCAGGAAAGTCAAATTTGTTCCATTTTAATGGAAGGAAAATAATGACAGGTTTTAAACATTCCAATCTGCTTTTAGAGGGGGAGATCAGCTCAACGTTGGACCAGGAAGTAAGGTAAGTGTACCGGGCATCCTGAGGGGTTTCACACCTGACTTTGAATGCCGCGGGGGGAGGGAACGGATCAGGGCTCTGTTTCAGTCCACTTTAAAAGTGGAAGTATGGTCAAAACTATCCCCCCGCCACCAGTAGTATGTGCCGCTGCACCGGGATGTAAGGTAAGTGAACGGGGTGACCTAAGGGTTTCACACAGCGGGATCCTGATTTTGGGTGCCCTGGGGGGGGGGGGATGAACTGGCCCGGAATCTTATAGATTCCCAGGCCGATCAAGCTGGCTTTGGTTTAAGTGAAAGGATGGCAGTGGAATGCAATTCCACTGTTACCACTTTTTAAAGCTGAATAGTACCACCCCTGGATTTTCCTCCTACAGGGAGAAAGCCAAGAACTTAGTCGGAATTTATATCACTTGATATGTCCTCTCACTATCCAACATGCTTTTACAGATTTTTAATATTATACAATTTCACGATACAGCTCCTTTAGGAGATGCCCATTCCTCAGCCATTTATACAAGATCACTAACCAGTAGACAGTTTTTAAAATAAATACATGGGGAACAAGGCAAGATTTGTCTGGTATGTTAAGAGCTCAGGCGTTTCCCCCAGAGCAGTCGGTACAGAGCGTTGCTTGTGCTGCTAGAAGGTCAGGCAAACCTCTCCAGCTACAGACAGGAACAGGTATGCAAGTCTGAACACCGCACCGCTATGGCTCCCAATGGTTTATTTCCAGTCTCCTAGAGTCAACTGAGTGACTAAGACAGTTCTTTTCCTGCTCTGGCATATATTAGGAAGGGCAGGGTGCCCTTTATTTTGACCATTACACCAACAATATTCTTAGAAAGAGGATGTCATAGTTGAGCTCTCTAAGAGTCTGGCAAGAGGGTTGTGCTTAGGAGGCTGCATTAAAACAAATTCTCTTTATTACTAGCAATGTCTCCTTCTCTTACTAAATTCATCTAATGTTCCCACATAAGCCCATGAGATTAATGCAATTATGGTTATTGGCCTTTTTATGCTGCAAAAATTAAATCCTTCTTACTTATATAATAATAAAGCAAGTCAGGTAGGCCAATGCTTACCACTTCCTCCTTTACTGTATGGCTGCCAATCACCAGACTGGAAGTGGTTGCTTGACTTTAGTTACGCTTTAGGAGATTGCCCTAGGGGCATCCTAATTGCTCCACAGTTGAAAACCCCTTGGTTTCCCTGTATGTGGCCCTCAGCTACTGCAAAGCTTTGTCACAGGGGGGGTTACACATTGTGGGGCATCTCAAATCAGGATGCAACTAGGGAAACCCCTAAATAGGAACTAAAGTCACCACCTTTTACTTGTATGGCAGCAAATTGCAGCCAGTCATCTGACTGCAATATCATCTTCTGGGAATCTGAGCCCTCTTGACACATGGCTGATGCTCTGGACATTAACGCTGGCACCAGGCTTGCTTCTTCTAGTTCCAGGGCATTCCCCTGCTTCCAGTCAGTAAGGGAGCAGACCCCCCCCCCCCCCACACACAAACACTCACTCTAATTGGAGGATAAGAAGGGGCACGCACAATGAGCAACAACACAGATTGCTTCTAGCTTAGTGCACGCATACAGTCACTGTGTTAGGAGCTGGTACTGATAAATCATGTCTCCAAAAAGCAAGCAGGATGCTCGGCTGCATAGCTCGAGGCATCACCAGTAGGAATTGGGAGGTTGTGATGCCGCTGTATAGAGCCCTGGTAAGGCCACAGCTAGAATACTGTGTGCAGTTCTGGAGACCTTACCTGCAAAAAGACATTATTCAAATAGAACGGGTCCAAAGGCGGGCAACGAAAATGGTGGAAGGACTTAAACTTAAAACTTATCAGGAGAGACTTAAAGAACTTAATCTGTACAGTCTGGAGGAAAGAAGGGAGAGGGGGGACATGATTGAGACCTTTAAATATGTGAAAGGATTGAATAAGGTTCAGGAGGGAAGTGTTTTTAAGAAGAAGCTTAATGATAGAACAAGGGGGAACAACCTGAAGCTAGTCGGGGGGAAGATCAGGAGCAATGTTAGAAAATATTATTTTACAGAAAGAGTAGTAGATGCTTGGAACAAACTTCCAGCAGAGGTAGTTGAAAAATCAACAGTCACTGAATTTAAACATGCCTGGGATAAGCACACATCTATCCTAAGATAAAGAGAACATACAGTATACACATAAGGGCAGACTAGATGGACCGTATGGTCTCCTTCTGCCATCAACCTTCTATGTTTCTATGTAAAAGTTTTTTCTAATTTTCTTTAAATGGCCAATCACAGCACACTAGGCACACAAAATCCCTCGCCTTAGTTCCGTCACAGCCTGTAAGCTGCAGGCTCATCATTCACAAAAATCCCTTGCTCTAGACTGTACTGCTTGCAGGTGGAGGTGCCACTATAGAAGGGGGTGGCAGTCTTTTTGTGAATTAAAGGGTCATTCTAAGCAAACTGTTAATTTAGTCTGTTTTCTGCCAGCCCTGTGCTGGCTACAAGGGCTTTACCTGCTTGTGCCTGGATAAGCCCTAGTGTACTCTCCTTTCTGACGAGCCTTCTCATCACTCTGCTGCTGAACATGAAAGGTCCCTAACAATCCTTAATCAGGAAATGGCAAGTGCTGGTGAATGAGATGTGACAAGCAGAAAGAAGGCTAATTTAACCACTTGCCTGGAATGTCTTTTGTAAATCCCTTGTCCAGGTGATATCACCTTTTGTCCCCCCGGAAATCCTTCCGTCTTAGTCCAGTAATGGCGTCCCACAGCATTCATGCTGACTGATCTCCAGGACGAATGCCCCCTGCATCAGTTATAGTGACAGGCCACGCCTGTTCTATTCAGTGCAAAGTTTTGTTTTTTTACATTTGCCAACAGATAAAGAAAAAACAGCGGCCTTGTTCTGGGGAACCAGATTTGGGGGGCAGGTTTTGTGACGCGACGATTGGCTGTCAAACTCAATTTGCCAATGGTATTTTCCATTTTTGATAGAGCTTTGGTTTGGCTATGAGAGTAACTGGGGGATAAAGCAACATACTATAAAAACAAATAAATAGAAACTGTATTCAAACGTACCTAAATCCTCCCCTTACTAGTAAGCTCCACAATTAAGAGACACTCCCCTTTTCTTAAAGCAGAACAGAATGTTGACTATCCCGGGTGTTGTTCTGTGCCGCAGGGGCATCCCGAGTTGGGATGCCCCCGTTTGAAACCCGTAGAACAGAACTCCCTTACAAGCTCCCCTTTCCCCGGCTCTATGGTGCATGTGCGGGCTCTCGTCCAATCAGAGCCGCTTGCTGTGCATATGTAATGTTTAGCAAATGGCTCTGTTTACATGCAGGGCTTGGGCAAATGGAGCGAGAGCAGTTGCAACCCCCACAACGCACATTCCCACCCCCGGCCTATCTGAATGGCTAGGCATGGGAGCGCACACAGCCCAAAGATGCAGGGATGTGGCCGCTGTTGTTTACATCAACAAGGGAGCCCTGGAAGCAGGCAAGTCCTCGGTTACATGGAGTGCTACAAGAAAAATCTCTCTTAATTGCAGGATTATGAGCGACAGGGTTAGGGTGCTCTGGGCCCTCCTGGACACAAAGCTGCCAGGAAGAGTTTAGTAATACTGAAGGCAAAAGGTAATTATTAAACCAATGCTTCATTCGGCACGGCCCTAAACCCTTTTCGTTTTTTAAATTGAAGAAGAAATGGCCGAGATATTAGGGTTTAGTGGTTCAGCTTATGATTTTTCATCTGAAGAAAGTGGGCGTTGCCCTGGGATCTGTGATGCTGCATAATAATCAGCTTTCTGCGCTGACAGCATTGTGATGAATCTGGAGGAGGAGGCGGCAGAGGGAGGGGCCAGCAATCCTGTCCCACTCTGCTGAGCTGATTGGGGTACAGGATGAAAAAGAGAATGGTCATTGGCTGGACCTATAAACCTTGATATTTCGGCCACTTCTGCTTCAATTTAAAAATGCATACCTTTGAAAAAGAGCCGGTGGAGGCTCGAAACGGCCGTCAGGTGTGAATGTGGGTTCGCGGTATATGAGGTAATGATGCTTTGTTCGATCCTTTATTGTCCTTGTGATACAGGCTTATGTGTTTAGAGTGATGTTAGGTGCTGTTGTAAGGGTACTTTATGACAATATAAGTAGGTGCAATATGTGGCTGTGCAATAATAGTTATATATATCATGCTTTTACTTGTAACTTCTACATGGAATTGACTTATTTAATAGGTTTACTGCACAATGCACTTTGGAACCCATATTGAACACTCCGACTTATGCAATTTTGCACAGTTTTAAAAAACATTTATGAATTGAATTTTTGCTTGAACTGTCTTTTGTACCCTGCATTTTGCACATTGCATATAATGAGTATAAGGTGTATTGTATATTCTGATGTTGTGATTTATCGAAAGGAAGTTTAAATAAATGAATATACATTTTTCCAACAAATGAACTGTTTGTGATTTACTTTGAGTGCGCTCCTTAAAATACTTTCTTTATCAATTTAAAAATGGAACACAGCTTAGGACAATGCCAAATGTAGCCCAACGCAATAGTGTAACAATTATCTTTGCCTGCAGTAGCACTTTAATCCAGATCTTCAGCATTTGATGAAAAGCCCAAACCCTTAAACTATTCCCCACCATCTAAAAATACAGTTCTGTGAAACCTCACCTGTAGAATTGTTATTATTATTATGAGTATACAGTACGTCCCGCTCCAGATAAGATTCATTACTCTTGGGTATTACTCTGCCAGATGGCGCTGGACTGCAGAGACAGCGACATTGGTTCCTCCCAGGCCCCTCAAATACCCGGGAACTCCCACCTCCCCAGCATTGAAAAGCAGTTAACGAGAAGCCGGGAGAACTAGTAACTATAAAACAAAGATAACAATCACCATACAGGGGATCCAAGGATAATGCAAACCAAGGGTGGGGTGGAGCAGGACGTACTGTATACTCATAATAACAATTCTACAGGTGAGTAATCACAGAATTGTATTATTATTAGTATACAGTACGTCCTGCTCCAGATAAGATTCATTACTCTTGGGACATCCAATAGCAGTGTCCATAAAGTAAGGTGGGATCCCCAAAGGTAACAACAGACAGGTCAGACCACTGCCGCCTGCAGAACCTTGCGGCCAAAAGCAGCATCAGCTGAGGCCTTAACATCAACCTTGTAAAACTTTGAAAAAGTATGAACAAAAGACCAAGTCGTGGCCTTGCAAACTTGTTCAACAGAAGCCTGGTGCTGAAAAGCCCAAGAGGCACCAATAGCACGAGTAGAATGAGCAGTAAGGCGGAAGGGAGGATTCTTCCCCTTAGCAGAGTAGGCCTGAATCACAGCCTGACGGATCCATTTGCTGATAGTAGATTTAGCAGGAGCCAAACCCTTCCTAGGACCAGAGGGGACCACAAAAAGAGCATCAGTTCTTCTGAAAGGTGCAGTAGCCACCAGATAGTACTTCAGACACCTAACCACATCCAAGGAATGCAAAACCCTCTCCTTAGCGTTACTAGGATTAGGGCGCAAGGAAGGAAGAACAATGTCCTGATTCAGATGAAAGGCAGACACGACCTTAGGCAGAAAATCTGGCTTGAAGCGAAACACCACCTTGTCCTGGTGCCTCTCAAAGTAGGGGGGCTGGATGGAAAGCGCCGCCAACTCAGAAACACACCTAACAGAAGTAATAGCCACCAAAAAGACAACCTTGAGAGTAAGAATGGCCAGGGCAGCCTCCTGCACAGGTTCAAAGGGAGCACCCTTACAAGGCAGACAAGACCAAGTTCAAATCCCAAACAGGAAACATAGGCTTACGTGGGGGACGCACATGAGTAACCCCCTGGAAAAAAAGTCCTGATCAGAGAATGCTGGGCAAAGGACCTCTGGAAGAAAACAGCCAGGGCAGAGACATGACCCTTCAGAGTACCGAGTTGAAGTCCCAGCTCCAACCCATGCTGTAGGAACTCCAGGATCCTGGGAATAGAGAACACGCGACAGGGAAGAGACCTAGACTCACACCAGTCAATGTAGGCACGCCAAACCCTATAGTAAATGGAAGAAGAAGACTTCTTCCTAGCCTTTATCATGGTATCAACAACAGAGGCAGACAGCCCCTTCTCCATCAAGATGGAGGTTTCAGCAGCCAGGCCTTCAAAGCCAGAGTTTGTAAATTGGGATGGCGTAAATTACCCCGAGTGAGCAGGTCTGGAACCCTGGGCAGAGCGTACCGATTTACTGCCAGCTGCACCACGTCTGCGAACCACACTCTTCTTGGCCACCTGGGAGCCACCGGGATAGCTGGCACCCCTCCCGAGCCATCTTGCGCAGAACCCTGCCCAACAGGGGGAATAGGGGAAAGACATACAGGAGCTGAAAGTCCTGCCATGACATTGCTAGAGCATCTGTGGCCAAGGCCAGAGGGCCCTGGGACAAGGAGCCAAAGGCCGGAAGCTTGTGATTGTGACGGGATGCAAACAGATCCACATCTGGTTGGCCCCAACGGTGACATATAGAGTGCCCTCCGCCCAGGACAGGATCAGAGACACTTCCTTGAGGGCCCCCTTGCTCCGGGTCCCTCCCTGATGATTGATGTAGGCAACCGCCGTCTAGTTGTCCGAGCGTACCTGAACAGGCCGGCCCCGAAGGTGTTGGGTCAAGTGAGCCAGAACCAACCTGTTGCCCTCAATTCCAGAATGTTGATAGGCGTGTACCTCCTGAGGGCCCCACCTCCCTTGTAACTGCAGGGACTTCCAGAAACCCCCCCAACCTGTCAGACTGGCATCCGTGGTGACCGTCTCCCACCAGGGGGCCAGAAAGGATCTGCCAACCAACAGGTTCCTGGAGTCCAGCAACCACGAAAGGGACCACCTCGCTAGGGGGGACAGAACAAGGACCTGGTCCAGGGACACAGGATCCTTGTCCCATACTGACAAGAGGTGGAGTTGCAGAGGCCTCATGTGAAACTGGGCATATGGAACCGCCTCGAAGCACAACACCATCAGGCCCACCAGCTGCATTCCCTGCCTGATGGAGGGATGAGGGCAAGGGAGCAGGGACTAAACCTGCACCAGCAGACTGTCCACCTTCTGCTGAGGAAGAAAAATCCTTGCCTGATCTGTATCCAGATTCATTCCCAGGAAGGGCGTCACCAAGGAAGGAGACAGGGAAGACTTGGGATGGTTGATCACCCAGCCAAATGACTCCAGAGTGGACACTACTCGCCAAGTATCCAGCTCTGCCTGATGGAGGGACTGAGAAGTGATGAGAATGTCGTCCAAATTTGGCAGCACGCGAATGCCCTGAGCAGAGCCATCACCCCTGCCAGCACCTTGGTGAACACTCTGGGAGCTGAAGTGAGACCGAAGGGCAATGCCACAAATTGGTAGTGCTGATCTTCCAGAGCGAACCTGAGGAATCTTTGATGACCTGGAAAAACAGGAATATGAAGGTAAGCATCCTTGATGTCCACAAAGGTCATGAAGTCCCCTGGACACAGGGAACTGATGGCAGAGCGCAAAGTTTCCATGCGAAAGCGCCTGCACCTGACAAATTTGTTGAGGATCTTCAAGTCCAGGATGGGCCTGACCGACCCATCTCTTTTGGGCACGGTGAAAGGGTTGGAATAGAACCCCTTGCCCCTTTTTCGTAAGGGGACCCGACAGATGACCCCCAGCTCCAGAAGGCTTTGCACCGCCAGAATTAGAGCCCGAGCTGACATGGGGTCCTGAGACATCCGGGATCTGATGAATCTTGGGGGCGGCCAAACTCCATCTTGGAACCGGAGGACACTATCTCCTGAATCCACCGGTCTGAGACATGAAGCCTCCAGATGTGAGCAAAATGCTGAAGCTGCCCCCCCACCCGGATGGGTGAGGGTGCCCCTTTTATGCCTGAGGGGGCTTGGGAGAAGACTTAGGCTTGGAGCCCCAGGATGGGCCAGGGCGTCCACGTCCTCTGCCCCTAAGCCAGAAATCTCCTCGGGCCCCAGTAAAGGAGACCCCCCTCCCCTGTCTGGATCCACAGTAAGGGGAAGAAAAGGAGCCTTGGCCCCGAAAGGGCCGAGCCTGCCTCCTGCGCTGGGGTAACCTGTCTCCCTTAGCAAACAAGTCCAGGCTGTCCCCAAACAGGCGTAGTCCTTTGAAGGGAAACCCAGTGAAAGCATTCTTGTCAGCTGCCCACTGGCGCAGCCAAACCGAGCGGCGTATAGCCACCACTAGGGCAGAGGCTCTGCCACACATCCTAATGGTATCATCCAAGGCAGAGAGGACATAAGTCACAAAAACCTCACAACGAGAGAGAGCATTAAACTCTTCACTAGACATCATCAGGAGCACCATCTAGGACACTTCTAAACAGGGTCCTAATAGCCACAGCTGCAATGGCAGAGGCACAAACCGGGCGCAGCGCCGTCCCCACACAGGCAAAGGCATGGGACGCCAGCTGACCAATACGCCGGTCCTCACTATCCCGCAGCGTAGTAGAGTCAGGGGAATGCATGACAGAAGTCTTAGATAACCCTAGGACTGGGGCATCCACCTCTGGAGGGGATGACCAACGCTTCACCTCATCAGCAGGAAAGGGATACCTCTTATCCCAACTCTTAGGGACTCCAGGGGAGCCTGCTAGGATGCTCCCATTCCTTGAGCAAGAGATTATTAAAATGGGCTTGCTCCGAAAACTCTAAACGTGGCTTAGCAGTATGAAACAATTCCCCCTGCTGCCTAGGGGCCGCAACCGGGGGAGAGATAAACAGTACCTCAAAAATCTGAGCCAACAGCCTATCAGTATCATCTGAGCCCAGGGGTCAAAGCCAGAATCATCATGACCCCTGGGCCTCTCATCAGATGACTCAGAGTCAGAGAACAATTCCCCTTCTTCCAAGGGGGTATAACCGGACAGTTCCAAGAACTCTTCAGCCTCCATAGGGAAAAAAATGACATCAGGCGTCAAGTGCCGCTTCTTAGCAGAGGCCTTACGCGCCATGGTATTAGCAAGCAACTTCTCAACACTAGCCAGTCTAGCAGACACATCAGGCTGAGAATCCCCACTGGTATGCAACTCAATGGGAGTCAAATTCAAGCTTGGGGTGTTGGTGAAGCCATACGAGGAGCAGGCCCAGCTACTGGTAAACCAGGCTGCAGCGCAAGCACCTGCTGGGCACAAGTTATACAGACTCGCACATTGTCAGCACTAGTAGGGGACACCCGACAAGCTACACACAGTCGGGCTTGTCC
Source organism: Gastrophryne carolinensis (assembly GCA_027917425.1). Lineage (NCBI taxonomy): Eukaryota > Metazoa > Chordata > Amphibia > Anura > Microhylidae > Gastrophryne > Gastrophryne carolinensis. Next base: position 69,718,456 of record CM051244.1, read on the forward strand.
CGAAGGAACCCCGAGCACATTATCCTGAGACGCCTCCATATGGTGATTATAGCGGCACAATAGGCCGATAGGGATTCACACTGTAACAGCAACCCGGGATGCCCCAATAGCCCGCTAGGGAAGAGGGAGTAATTAGCACACTAGGCCTCACAAGTTTAATAACTAAAAAGAGGGGTAGGGCCGGGAGAAACCAATGGAGTTCAACCCACCTGAAAGACATAAGCGAAGAGAACCCCATAAGCAACATGTATAATGACACAGGGTAAAGAAACCGCCCGCGAGGGCACTTATGGACCGTGGTAGGTAGATGCCAGCCACACAGCAGACAGAATCCAGAGACAAAATGGCGCCGAGTATACCTCGAGGGGCGGGCCGCAGAGACAGTGACGCGGAATGCGCCATCCGCAGGCCTCGCCCCCCCGAAGAGCGCGAAGCAGCACACGTGACAAGCAGCCAATGAAGGAGCATTAGCGCCTGAGGTAATGCCGCCGCCCAATGCAGTGGAAGTGCAGGCAACGGCATATTCAAACCGCAACCAGTGCAGCCAAGTCAGCGCGGAGACTGGAAAAAGTCAACAAGCACACCATCCAAGTGAAGCACCAACGCATAACACCCCCCCCCCCCCCCCGAGAGCTACAAGGGAGAGCGAGGGAAGGCAACGGCCACTTAACGTAGGGCCCACCGATAGACAGGGGCAAGGGGCAATAGTGCGGGAGGGGCATCTCATAGAGGCTCACCATATGCCTATACCGCCTACCCTTTGGTGGGGGATTGCAGTGGAGCAGCGCTCCTAAGCACCTGACAGCAGTGCTGCCTACCATCACCTGGACCAGCGCAGCCAAGGCTCGGAGGCACATTAATAATGGACCGGGTGGGAATAGTCGTACAGGGCCGCAGGCTAATAGCCCCGCTCACTTGCGAGAAGAGAGAGCCATCTTCTTGTCCTTCGCAGTCCAGACTGCAGAGAAATTCTGGGGATTTGTGGGAGGTCACGGGTATTTGAGGGGCCGGGAGGAGCGAATTTCGCGGTTTCTGCAGTCCAGGGCCATCTGGCGGAGTAATACCCAAGAGTAATGAATCTTATCTGGAGCAGGAAGTACTGTATACTAAGAATATTAATATATTTTAAGTTTTTAGTTACATACCTATTATTCATTCCCCCACCGGGCTGCAACTCTGTTCAGGATCACATACTGAGGAGAGCGGGATTAAGTGCAGGGGGTCAGGGGCTTTGCACGGACAGAGCAGAGCTGGGGGTCAGGAAAAGGACAGCAATCCCAGAATGCAGAGCGACGTCAGAAGACACTTCCTGATTGCAGGCTGCCTGATGCTCTATGAGCCACCATCTTGAATGTTTAAAGGCTCATATCATGCAGTAGATGCAGCTAGGATGATTTTTAATGTGAGCAATCTGTATGTACAGGATGTGGGAAACATATAAGATAGGCTCTTATTCAGGGTGAAGGTCCCCTTTAATTTCACTTTTTAAAAAAAAACAATCTAGTTACACAACATAATTCAAAACGTTATAAATTATTTTGAAAAAAAAATTAAAAAAAAAAAAAACGTACTCTTTGCAATTTCTTCCTTCCCATTCCATATGCTTTGCTTTAGTTGTTCAATCCTCATCTTACACGACATGATTTTCCATTTCTAAGAATAAAAATTTGGATTTTAGTACTCCCCATAAAACTCCTGTAGAGCGGACAACAAATATTCAGATTAGTAGCTGAAACACCAAAGAAAACTTTGCCTGCTTCAAATACTCTCTGCCCTGACAGAGGAAGCCAAGTATGCAGCAAGCTGTATCACAAGCACAGCGATAGATGTACAGCTCCAAGATAGAAACCCAGGGTGGAAGATGTGCCGACGGGATGGGTGGCCCAATATGCAACCATGAACAGCGCGTTGGGGAACATTCTAGGTGCAGTGGCCAACCCCAAAGGCAATGCCAAAAACTATAAGTGGGCTTTGTGAGCTTGGCAAACATGTAAGTAAACCTTCTTGATGTCCACTAAAGCCAAGGACAGACCTCAGTTATCCCATTCTAAACTTCTGGGCTTGAGATCAATAATAGGAAGGATTGAGCCATACTTTTGGGGAACCGCAAAGATAATAGCATGAAATCCAAAGCCATGCTATTGGGAGGGATCGAAGTTTATGACCTCCCACAGCTTCTCCAGCCGGTATACCATATCCCAGAAGGTTGGCTACCTTTCCTGTTAAGTCAGGGGAAGGTCATTGGAGAAAAAACATGTTTATAGGACTGGTCATGCCCTCTGCACAGCTTAGGTATCCCAGGGGTTCCCAACCAGTGGTACGAGATGAGTAGCACTGGTGGTATGCAAGGTCCTATGAGGTGGTACCTGATCTGTTGCCATCTATACCTAACCCAATACAGTACAAAACTGCTCCATAAGATGATGAAACCTATTTATGTACATTTTGTTATGTATTTCAAGAAAATGGTTGTTTTGTATAGTTTTAACACCATTTTAGGGGAGTGACTACCCAGCTAGTACTTAAAGTGGACCAACACCCTCCCGTGATCGGCCCGGGAATCTATAAGATTCCCAGACCGATCAGCCCCCTGACTGCGGGGCACCCCCCAGAAACCCCTAAATCCCTACCTGCTCCTCGATCCAGCGGCGCCCGCCGCCGCCGCCTCCCTCTAGCTGTAAGCGTGACGCGCGGGAGGCGGCGGCGGGCACGCTCTCTTGTCCGTCGCTGCCTCCCGCTTGTCCGTCGGCGGGGATTGGCAGCAGCGGTCACGTGGGAGTGGGGAGAGGTGAGTTTTTGGGGCTTTCTGGGGGGTTTCACACCGCCGAAGTGGACCAAAACCCAGGATAGTCAAAATCCTGGGAGTTAGTCCACTTTAAAGCGGGTCAAAACCAGCCCTGGAGTCTATGAGATGTCAGGGCCAGCTGATTCCCTCTTCCCTGGGGCATCCCGATCTAGGATGTCCCGCTGTGTGAAACCCCACCATTCAGACCTTTCTGACAAGTCCATGACGCGTGCGCGGATGGTGGCGGCATCATTTGCATCCTTTTTCAGCTATGTGTGGCCACACCAACCGCAACTGAATGGCTGTGCATTACCGTGCAAAGCCGAAGAATGCGACTGGCGCTGCCCAAGGCCTTGGTATTGATCCACTTATAGAAAAAAAGTGGTAATTGATACTTCATAAAAAAAAATAATAAAAAAACTGTTTTGAATTCCTACCCCCCCAAACGGCACACAAATAGTACTTGTGTACCTGCTGTCATTCAAATTATCTACCCCTGAATACTTATTACTAAATCATGAATTATAAATAAAATTTAAAAAAAATACCATTTTGTGAATACTCACCTGTAAAATTATAAGTAAGTATGTCACACACCCCGCTTCAGATAGTCATTACACTTGGGTTATACCGACCTGTAGAGGGCGATCTTGCAGAGATGTCATGAAAAAAAGTGAGCCCCTCCCGGTCCATAAATACCTGGTACCTCCCACTCATTCCCCAGTATTAAGACAGCAGTAAAGGGACCAGGAAGAGCCAAAATAACCAGTAACAGTAAAAAAGGTTCACCATAGAAAGGATCCAGAATACCAAAGGGCGGGGTGAAGCGGGGTGTGTGACATACTTATAATAACCATTTTACAGGTGAGTATTCACAAAATGGTATTATTCTAAGTATGTCACACACCCCGCTTCAGATAGTCATTACACTTGGGACATCCAATAGCAGTGTCCATAAAGGGCAGGGATCCAAAACAAGGCAACAATGCACAACTTAAACCACTGCAGCTTGCAGAACTTTGCGGTCAAAAACAGCATCCGCTGAGGCCCGCACATCAACCTTGTAAAACTTGGAAAACGTGTGAACTGAAGACCAAGTAGCAGCCTTACAAACTTGCTCAACAGAGGCCTGATGCTGGAAGGCCAGGACGCCCCAACGGCACGAGTAGAATGAGCAGTAACAAGAAAAGGGGGAACCTTCCCCTTGGCAGAATAGGCCCCAACAATGGCCTGGCGAATCCATTTACTAGGCCCAGAGGGCACCACAAAAAGGGCGTCAGTCCTACGAAAAGAGGAAGTAGCCACCAAATAGTACTTCACACAGCGAACCACATCCAGAGAATGCAAAACCCTCTCCTTGTCATAGCTGGGCTTAGGACACAAGGAGGGTAGAACAATGTCCTGATTAAGATGAAAGGCAGAGACCACCTTAGGAAGGAAATCTGGCTTGAAGCGGAGAACAACCTTGTCCTGATGCCTCTCAAAGTAAGGAGCCTTAATGGACAAGGCCGCCAACTCAGATACACGCCGAACGGAAGTGATGGCAACCAAAAACACGACCTTCTGAGTAAGCGTAGAAAGAGCAATATCCTACAAAGGTTCAAAAGGAGGACCCTGAAAAGCAGAGAGAACCAAATTCAAATCCCAACCTGGGAGCAAAGGCTTCCTAGGAGGCCGCACATGCGTAACCCCCTGGAAAAAGGTCTTAACCAGAGGATGAAGAGCAAAAGGCTTTTGAAAGAAAACCGCCAGGGCAGAAACATGCCCTTTCAGCGTACTAAGCTGCAAACCTAGGTCCAGACCATGTTGCAGAAATTCCAAAAACCTAGGGATAGAAAATGCCATGCAAGGCAAGGCCCGGACCTCACACCAATCAATATAAGACCTCCAAATCCTATAGTAGATGGCAGAGGAAGACTTCTTTCTAGCCCTAACCAGAGTCTGAATGACAGCATCAGAAAGACCTTCCTCCTTCAAGATGAAGGTTTCAGCAGCCACGCCGTCAAAGCCAGCGTTGGTAAATTGGGGTAGAGCAGTGGACCCTGAGTGAGCAGATCCGGCAGAAGGCGCAGATCTAACTGATCCTCTGCCAACCTTACCACGTCTGCGAACCAAACCTGTCTTGGCCATCTTGGAGCCACCAGGATTGCTGATGCGCCCTCTAGGGAGCTTGCGCACCACTTTGTCCACCATGGGAAACGGAGGGAACAGGTACAGAAACCCCAGATCCCTCCAGTTCAGAGACATGGCATCCACTGCCAGAGCCAGCGGATCCCGCGAGAGAGACACAAATGCCAGAAGCTTGCGATTGTGACGAGAGGCAAAGAGGTCCACCTCCGGAGTCCCCCAACAGTGGCAAAGCGACCGAAACACCTTGGGGCTGAGCGACCATTCCCCCCGGCAAGATGAGCCCCTGCTCAGGGAGTCCGCCTCCGTGTTCTCCACTCCCGGAATGTACACTGCCGAGATGCATGGGACATTGCCCTCTGCCCAAGCCAGGATCAAAGACACTTCCCTGAGGGCACGCCTGCTGTGAGTCCCTCCCTGGTGATTGATGTAGGCGACCACCGTCCGATTGTCCGACCGAACTTGAACCGGTAGGCCCCGCAAGTGAGCCAGAACCAACCTGATGGCTCTCAGCTCCAGAACATTGATGGGATCGTGAGCCTCCTGAGGCCCCCACAGTCCCTGAAACTGAAGATCCTTCCAAAATCCCCCCCAACCTGACAGGCTGGCATTCGTGGTGACCGTCTCCCAACGAGGGGTCAGAAAGGATCTGCCCCTCATCAGATTGCTCAGTTCCAGCCACCACGGAAGGGAACGCCGCACCCGGGGGGACATCAGAAAAGGCTGATCCAATGACGGTGGGGACCCGTCCCAGGCCACCAAGAGATGGAGCTGGAGCGTCCTTGTGTGAAACTGGGCAAAGGGAACCGCCTCGAACGATGCCACCATCAATCCCACCAGTCGCATCCCCAGCCGGATGGACGGGCGAGGGATGGATAGGAGACGCTGAGTCAATTCCTGAATCATAAGAACCTTGGGCCGGGGGAGGAACACCCTGGACTGAGAAGTATCCAGAGACATTCCCAGGAACGCCACCACCCTGGAGGGAGAGAGGCAGGACTTGGGATAGTTGATCACCCAGCCAAATCTCTCCAGGGTGGCTACCACAGTCCTGGTATCTAGCTCCGCCTGGCTGAGAGAGGATGCCACAATAAGAAGATCGTCCAGATAAGGCACGATGCGGATACCCTGGGCTCTGAGGAGGGCCATCACCCCCGCCAGCACCTTGGTGAAAACCCTTGGAGCCGAGGTAAGGCCAAACGGAAGAGCCACAAACTGAAAGTGCCGATCTTCCACCACGAACCTGAGAAATTTCTCATGTGTCGGGAAGATTGGAACGTGCAGATAAGCATCCTTAATGTCTATGGACGTCATGAAGTCCTCCTGCCGAAGTGAATTTATGGCAGGGCGCAAAGTTTCCATGCGGAACTTCCTGGGACGGAAAAATCTGTTGAGAAACTTCAGATCCAGGATGGGACGAACGGAGCCATCATTCTTGGGCACCGTGAACAGATTGGAATAGCATCCCAGGCCCCTGTCCGAGGGAGGAACCGGGCAGACCATGTCCAGGAGATCTTTTACTGCCGCCCGGAGCCCCTGCGTGGCCAGAGGATCCAAGGGCACTCAAGACCTGAAGAATCTGGGAGGAAGCTGGATCTCGAACTCCAGCTTGTAACCGGAAGACACCACTTCGCGAATCCATCTGTCCGAGACCTCTTGGTTCCAGACCTGGGAGAAGTGTTGCAGCTGTCCCCCCACCCGCGCGGGTGAGGGCGCCCCCTCATTGCTGAGCCGGCTTAGCAGCGGCTTTGGGCTTGGAGCCCCAGCTGTGACCTGGACGGGCACGTCCTCTTCCCCTGTGCCAGGAATCACCTCTGGAGGGGAAGACAGCCGATCCCCATCCGGCTCTGGCCCCACGAAAGGGGTAAATGAAGCCGCCCCCTGAAAGGGACGACGTTGCTTCTCGCTGAGGTAACCTACCTCCCTTGGCGACCGAATCTGAATTTTTTTCTACAAAGAGCCGCAAGCCCAGAAAGGGAAGAGCGGTAAGAGACTTTTTGGACACAAAATCAGCTGCCCACTGGTGCAACCAAACCGACCGCCGAATTGCCACCAGCAAGGCCGAAGTTCTACTACACATCACCATGGTGTCATCCAGGGCAGCTAGCACAAATGACAAAAACAATTCACACCGCTTAAGGGCGGTGAACTCATCACTAGCCGGGTCAAGGCTGGAGGTAGACAACAGGTCCCTGACAACCAACCTAGAGGCCACTATAAGAAGCGCCGAAGCACAAACAGGCCGTAAGGCCGACCCGACGCTGGCAAAACCATGACAAGCCATCTGGTCAATGCGTTTGTCCTCACCGTCCTTGAGAGTAGAACAGTCAGGAGAATGCAAGACAACCCCAAAACAGGGGCGTCCACCTCGGGAGGGGACGACCAGCGCTTCACTGGGTCCACCGGAAAGGGATATTTCTTATCCCAACCCGGAGGGACACCCGGAAGCCTAGTAGGCCTCTCCCATTCCTTTAGGATAATGCCGTTGAAATGCCTTTGATTCGGGAATTCTAAGCGCGGCTTGGCCTCCTCAAAGAACTCCCCCTCCTGCGGAAGAGTCACCTCGGGAGGAGAGATTGCCAGAACCTTAGGGGTATCCCAAGAATCCCCCTGACCCCGCTCGGCATCAGTGCCAACAAACTGCTCATCGTCAGAACCATCAGACTCCTCAAAAAGCTCCCCTTCCTCTAGCGGGGGGTAATCAGACCAGTCCAGCGAGTTAAACTCAAAATCAGAAGCCTGCGTGGCTGGGGACAAGTGCTTTCTGGCCACGGAGCTAGAAAATAATTTTTCAAGATTGGACAATCTGGCACACACCTCAGATTGCGGCTCCCCACTCGTGACAACATCACACGGGGTACGGGTCAGGCGGGGAGGGGTAGGAGAAGGGACTGGTGGCGCAGAACCAGACGCAAGGGACCCGGACTGCCGCGTAATAGTCTGCTGCGCACATGGTATGCAAAGAAAAACATCATCCCCTGTAAGGGATGCCCCACACCCCAAACACTGCCGGGGTTGCCCCGAGGGGAGCCCGAGCCCGGTATCCTGGGAAGCCTCCATATGGTGATTTTATAGGTACTCACAATACCCAAGGGAATTACGCGATATAAGCGACCCGGGATGCCCCTTCTGTGTCTCGAGTGGGAGGATTTTATGGGGAATTCTAAGATTAAACCAGGGACCCTAGGACCAGGAGGACCCTTTAGGCTCCGACAAAGGGCCACCTGGAAGACAGATCACAGGGCTATTCAGCACCTCAATCATGCCCAAGCACACACAATGCAGACATACTGACAATGTAAAAAACATATGAATTGTATATATACACATATGCAGGTCAAAGCCATGGCTGTTCATATAATAACAAAACGCTTAAAGTATAATGCAGAGATCGCAGGCAGTGCCTGAAGAAATGAGGCCGCAGGGGCCACTCACGCGTTCAGCCGGAGACCTGAGAAGCAGAGGGGGAGAGAGAGGGGCGGGCCGGCGCGACACTCCCCTGACGAAAACGCCGCTCCCGGCCAGAGCGCCCGACCCCCCTTCACCAACCGTACCTGAGGGGAAAACCCCCCCACGCCGAATGTCACAATGGCCGGCGCTGCGGCACAGCCAGCGCCGCCTGAATACAGTTTAAAACAAAAGTGCGCCCAGTGAACACATGCACCCAAACACACACACAGCTGAACAAACACACATTAAGAGAGAAAGGGGACCCTACGCTGCCCCCCCCCCCCCCCCCCCTCTAAGGAGCAATGGCCATCCGAGAGAGGGGGAATCCACGCTGGAAGGTGGAAGGGCAAGGGACGGGGCATCCCTAACCGGGATCACCAGCCCGGCAAAACCGCCTACCCCTTAGTATGGGGTCTCACGGTGGAGCGTAGCTCCTAAGCACCATTAGGTGCTGTCTACCCTTGCCCGGACCAGCAGCCTAGGCTGGGAGGCAAGGCGAAAACTAAGACAGGGGTCCAGGCAGAAATAGACTAACACGCGGCCGGGAGATAGTCATTACACTATAACCCAAGTGCAATGACTATCTGAAGAGGGGTGTGTGACATACTTAGAATAGTAAAGATACTCACAAATAGTCCCACATAGCCTTATCCTGAACTTTTAAACTTTCCATGGCAGAGGTCCCCACTCACGACCTGCAGTTGCCCACCTGCCTTTTGGAATCACTTACAGTGACTGGCCACAAACACTCCTTTAATTTCAAAGGAGGAGAGATGCCAGGACTGAACGCCCCCTCTATTGTGGTGAATGGAGAGCGCGTGGCCAGTCACCTTGACTGGCATGAGGGGACAGGCTGCGGGGTCTAGATCGCCAATGTTGTTAAAGTGGACCAAAACCCAGCGTGATCTTATAGATTCCCAGGCTGATCGATTCCCTCCCCCGGGGCATCCAAAATCAGGATGCCCCGCTGTGTGAAACCCCCCGGGTCACCCTATACACTTATTTTGCTTCTTGGTCCAACAGCGCCCGCGCCAAACATTTGTGAATGGCCAGTGCGGGCACACTCCCTGTTAGAGGGAAGTGGGGGATGCGGCCGCCAAAGCACTCGGAGCCGCTGGCCTTAGACGAAGGCTTATCTGACGTGGCGTCCGCGACTCCGAGGGCACTGATTGGACGCGCGCCCGCACATGCATCGTAGGACCGGGAACAGGGTAGTTTTACTCAGCGATCTGGGGGGTTTCACACAGCGGGGCACCACCGGTCAGGGAGCCCCATGGGAAAGGACCAAAACCCAGGATAGTCAGAATCCTGGGTTTTGGTCCACTTTAAGAATCAAGCTACCACTATAGGGCTAATCAGCTGCATGGGACTACTGGCGAGTATCTACTGTTTTTCATTTCTGCCCATGAAGGGACTTTAACAAATTCAGTGACCGAAGGTCAGGGAATAAGCAATGAAGAGCCCAAACTCCCCTAAAGAAGTCAAAGCTAGCAAAAAAAAAAGTGCTACCAAAATGCGACCACGGCAATATTCACCCTACTCCACCACTACCTGGTTCTCCTGATGCAGCAACAGGGTTGACTAGTCCTCATCAAACTTTGCTCATGAAGGACTGAGTGGATCCCTATAACAAGGAACAGGTTCTGCTACGATACCTGCTAATTGCCATGTTAATCTACTTACTACATCTGTGTAGTGGCAAAATAAACTCAGGTGACTACTTACCAGCTTATCTGTTACCAGCTTGCCCTCTATGACATTTGCAACTCTAGAAGTAAAAAAAATGTACAAAAAGGAGAGGTTATATAGTGGTTACATAGACTATACATCAAGAAAGCAAAAATACAATTCTGTGAAACTCACCTGTAGAATTGTTTTTGGATACATCCAGTCCAGGCCGTCCCAATATCCTTACGACTGGGTGTTCGCCCCTAGGGGGCGCTTGACTGCAAGATCAAAGATGTAGCTCCTCCCGGCCCCCTATAAAGTCAGCTGTCCCTCTATCATTCCCCAGTGGTTTAAAAGAAGTATTTAACAAAAGAGGGCAGGCCGGGAGGCCTAAGAAACCATGTTACCTCACATAGCTTCAGCTTGTACTCTCTCTAAGCAAAAAAACTACAAAAACCAGTGTCCATGAACAAAAAATGGTGGATCACCATAACAGGCATACAGTACATAATGAACACAAGGGCGGGGTGGCACGGCCTGGACTGGATGTATCCAAAAACAAAACAATTCTACAGGTGAATTTCACAGAATTGTATTTTTCCCTACATCCAGTCCAGGCCGTCCCAATATCCTTACGACTGGGACATCCAAAAGCAATGTCCATATGGGCGGGATCCCCAGTGCGGAACAGCATGTAGTTCATTTCACTACCACCTGAAGCACCTTTCGGCCAAAAACAGCGTCATCGGAAGCCCTGACATCCACCTTGTAAAACTTTGTAAAAATACAATTCTGTGAAATACTCACCTGTAGAATTGGTATTATAAGTATACAGTACATCCTGCTCCAGATAGATTTCTTACACTTGGGTTATCCTCCGCCAGATGGCGCTGCACTGCAGAGACATGTACAACAGGCTCCTCCCGACCCCTCAAATACCCGGGGACCTCCCACAAATCCCCAGCATTGACAAGCAGTGAACAAGAAGCCGGGAGAATTTAACCACCCAAAAACTGGTAACTATAAAAATAAAAAATAAAAATAATACCACCAATTCTACAGGTGAGTATTTCACAGAATTGTATTATTCTTAGTATACAGTACGTCCTGCTCCAGATAGATTACTTACACTTGGGACATCCAATAGCAGTGTCCATAAAGTAGGGTGGGATCCCCAATAAAAAAAGGTAACAGCAAACAGTTAAAACCACTGCTGCCTGCAAAACCATGCAGCCAAAAACAGCAGCAGCTGAGGCCTTAACATCAACCTTGTAAAACCTTGAAAAAGTATGAACAGAAGACCAAGTAGCGGCCTTGCAAACATGTTCAACAGAAGCCTGGTGCTGGAAGGCCCAAGAGACACCAATAGCACGAGTAGAATGAGCAATAAGGCGGAAGGAAGGATTCCTCCCCTTAGCAGAATAGGCCTGAATCACAGCCTGACGGATCCATTTGCTGATAGTAGACTTGGCAGGAGCCAAACCCTTCCTACGACCATAAGGGACCACAAAAAGAGCATCAGTTTTCCTGAAGGACGCAGATACTACTAGGTAATACTTCAGACACCTGACCACATCCAAGGAATGCAAAACCCTCTCCTTAGCATTGCTAGGATTAGGGCACAAAAAAAGAAGAACAATATCTTGATTCAAATGAAAGGCAGACACCACCTAGGCAGAGAATCCGGCTTAAAGTGGAACACCACCTTGTCCTGGTGTCTCTCAAAGTATGGGGGCTGGATAGACAGAGCCGCCAGCTCAGACACACGCCTGACCGAAGTAATAGCCACCGGAAAGACAACCTTGAGGGTAAGTACAGCCAGAGCAGTATCCTGAATAAATTCAAAGGGAGCACCCTGCAAGGCAGGCAAGACCAAGTTCAATCCCAAACAGGGACCATAGGTTGAATGCTGAACAAAAGACTACTGACAAGACAGACAGGGCAGAAAACTGACCCTTCAAAGTACTGAGTTGGAGACCCGACTCCAACCCATGCAGTAAAAACTCCAGAACCCTGGGAACTGAGAACACCCAACAGGGAAGAGACCTAGACTCACACCAGTCAATGTAGGTACGCCATACCCTATAATAGATGAAAAAAGAAGTCTTCTTCCTAGCCTTCACCATGGTCTCAACCACCGAGGCAGACAAGCCTTTCTCCATCAAGATGGAGGTTTCAGCAGCCAGGCCGTCAAGCCAGAGTTTGTAATTGGAATGGCGTAAGGGGCCCTGAGTGAGCAGCTCTGGCACTCCTGGCAGAACGTACTGATCTACTGCCATCTGCACCACGTCTGCGAACCACGCTCTTCCTGGCCACCAGAATCACTGGCACCCCTTCCAGAGCAATCCTGCGCAGGACCCTGCCTAGCAGGGGGAATGGAGGAAAGACAGATTGTCCTGCCATGACATTACTAAAAGCATCCATGGTCACGGCCATAGGATCCTGGGACAGGGAGACAAGGGCCGGGAGCTTGTGATTGTGACGGGACACAAACAGATCCACATCTGGTTGGTCCCCACGGTGACACAGAGATTGGAACCCCCTGTTGCAGAGGGACACTCCCGGAATGTATACTGCTGATATGCAGGGAACATTGGCCTCCACCCAGATCAGGATCAGAGACACTTCCTGGAGGACCCTCTTGCTCCGGGTCCCTCTCTGATGCTTGATGTAGGCAACTGCCGTCAGATTGACCGAGCGCCCCTGAACAGGCAGGCCCTGAAGATGAGTAGTCAAGCGAGTCAGAACTAACCTGATCGCTCACAGTTTCAAAACATTGATAGGTGTATGGGCCTCCAAAGGGCCCCACCTCACCTGGAACCGCAGGGACTTCCAGAAACCCTCCCCCCCAACCTGATAGACTGGCATCCGTGGTGACCGTCACCCAGGAAGGGGCAAGAAAGGATCTGCCCCCCAACAGGTTCCTTGAGTCCATCCACTACAAGAGGGACCTCCTTACCAGGGGGGGGGAAGCACACAGACCCTGTCCAGGGATGCTGGGTCCTTGTCCCATACAGACAATAGGAGAAGTTGCAGAAGCCCCAAGTGGGACTGAGCATAAGGGACCGCTTCGAAGCACGCCACCATCAGGCCCACCAGCTGCATCCCCTGCCTGGTGGAGGGACGGGGACAGCTAGGAGGGACTGAGCCTGTGCAAACAGTACAGCACTTTCTGCTGATGAAGGAAGATCCTTGCCTGAACTGTATCCAGATTCATTCCTAGGAATGGAGTTACCAAGGAAGGGGACAGTGAGGACTTGGGGTGGTTGATCACCCATCCAAATGACTCCAGAATGGACACCACCAGCTGAGTATCCAACTTAGCCTGATGTAGAGACTGGGAAGTGATGAGGAAGTCCAGGTAGGGCAGCACGTGGAAGCCCCTTGGTCTCATCAAAGACATCACCCCTGCCAGCACCTTGGTGAGCACTCTGGGAGCTGAAGAGAGGCCAGATGGCAAGGCCACAAATTGGCAGTGTTGGTCTTCCAACGCGAATCTGAGGAACCTTGGTGTCCTGAAAACACAGGGATGTAAAAATAAGCATCTTTGATCTCCACAGACGGCATGAAGCCCCCGGGGAGCAAGGAGCTGATGGCCGAGCGCAGAGTTTCCATGCAGAAAACGCCTGTACTTGACGATTTGCTGAAGATCTGTAAATCCAGAATGGGCCAGACTGACCCATCCTTTTTGGGAACTGTGAAAAGGCTGGTGTAGGAGTCCCTTGCCTCTGTTAAGGGAAATCTGCAAATGACCCCCAGACCCCACAGGCCTTGCACGGCCTGTGCCAACACCTGAGCAGAGGCAGGGACCAGGAGTACCCGGGACCTGATAATCTTGGGGGAGGCCGCACAGCAAACTCTATCGTGTAGCCGGAGGACACTACCTCCTGAATCCACCGGTCTGAGGCGTGATGCCTCCAGACTTGAGCAAGGTGCCGCAGCAGTCCCCTCACCCCGACGGGCGAGGGCGCCCCATCATGCTTGAGGGGACTTGGGAGAGGATTTGGGCTTAGCCCCCCCGCCCCCGGAGGAGCCAGGGTGTTGTCTGCTGCTCCTGGGAAAGGAATCTACGCGAACCCCCGCGAAGGACACCCCTGGTTCCTGTTAACACCGTGGTAGGGGGTAGAAGGGGGGCCCTGGCCCCTAGGGGCCGAGACAGCCGCCTGCGCTGGGGTAACTTACCTCTCTTACCAAACAGGTCTAGACGGGCCCCAAACAGGCGTAGCCCCTTTAAAGGAAGCCCAGTAAGGGCCTTCTTCGCAGCATTGTCAGCACCCCACTGTCGCAGCCAGACCAAGCGACGTATAGCCACCACGAGGGCAGAAGTTCTTGCACACATTCTGATGGTGTCATCCAATGCTAATAGGACAAAATTTACAAACACATCACAACTGGAGAGTGCATTAAACACCTCACAAGGGAGATCATCAGGGGCACTATCAAGCATTTTTCTGATGAGGGTTCTAGTGGCCACAGCAGTAATGGCAGAGGCACAGAACGGGCGCAGCGCCGTCCCCGCACATGCAAAGGCGTGGGAGGCCAGCAGGTCAATGCGCCGGTCCTCAGAATCCCGAAGGGTAGTAGAATCAGGGGGATGCATGACAGGGGTGTTAGATAGCCCTATGATGAGGACATCCACCTCAGGGGGGGGGGGGGGATGACCAACATTTAACCACCTCAGGGGGAAAAGGATACTTCCTATCCCAATCCCTTGGAACCCTGGGAAGTTTACTGGGGCACTCCCATTCCTTGAGCACAAGGGTATGGAAATGTGCCTTCTCTAGAAATTCCAAACGTGATGTTGCTGTATGGAAACTTCTCCCCTCTTTGCCTGGGAGCCTCACCAGGGAGAGAGATAGACAGAACCTCAAAGATCTGGGTCAATAATCTGTCAGTATCATCCGGGGCCCAGGGGTCAGAGCCAGAATCGTCATGACCCCTCGGTCTCTCATCAGATGAGTCAGAAAAGAGCTCTCCTTCATCAGAAGGGGTATAGCCACACAGATTCATAAACTCCTGAGATCCTATAGGGAAAACAGTAACATAAGGCGTCAGGTGCCGCTTCTTACCAGGGCCCTTACGCGCTGAAGACCTTGCAATAATCTGTTCAGCCATAGGTAGTCTAGAAGACAAATCAGGCTGAGAATCCCCACTTGTATGCGACTCAGCAGGAGTGAGATTTAAGCTTGGGGGAGTAGGTGCGGTGAAACGAGGTGCAGCCACTGGCAGGCCAGATTGCAAGGCCAGCGCTTGCTGAGCACAGGGTACGCAGACCCATGCCTTGTCAGCGTCAGCATGAGGTTGTCCACACGCCATACACAGCCGGTCTTGTCCCAAAGGGACCCCGGTCACATTATCCTGAGATGCCTCCATATGGTGATTATTAGGCACAATATGCCAGTAGGGATTGACGCTATAAAGCAACCCTGGATGCCCCAATGACCCGCTAGGGAAGTAGGAGTAATTTTACAAGGCCCGACTATCAATTACACCGGGCCGGGAGAAGCCAATGGATTCACCCGTCTGAAAGACACAATGAGAAGAAAGGGTGTCAGAACCGAAAACACTACAAGGAGTATAAATCCGCCCGCGAGGGCACTTACGGACCACGGTAAGTAAGAACGTCACACGCGTGCGCGACCTGACAACATGGCGCAGAGTACCTCGAAGGGCGGGCCAGAGCGAGCCGTGACGCGGGGTACAACAAGCAGCCAATGAGGACGCAGAAGCGTCTGAGGTAACGCCGCCACCCCGCGCGGAACATCCAAATGAAGGAAAAGGCGCGCGCGGCGGCGGCATTTGCAAGAGTAAAAAGACAAGTCAGCGCGGCGGCTGACACCACATATACTAGTCCAAAAGACATTACAAAAGGCCATTTGCACGTAATCACGATACACTGACACCCCCCCCCCCTTTCTTTCCCCCCGAAGGCTACAGGGAGAATGAGGGAGGATGGCGGCCCTTTGTACAGGGCCCACCGCTACCGGGGCATGGGACAATAATGCGGGAGTGGCATCCCATAAAGGCTCACCATCAGCCTATACCGCCTACCCTTTGGTGGGGGACTGCGGTGGAGCAGCGCTCCATAAGCACGCATGGTGCCGCCTACCTTCACCCGACCAGCGCAGCCCAGGCTGGGAGGCACATCACACGAAGGACGAGTGGGAATAGTCCCCGGGTATTTGAGGGGCCGGGAGGAGCCTGTTTTACATGTCTGTGCAGTGCAGCGCCATCTGGCGGAGGATAACCCAAGTACTATATCTGGAGCAGGACGTACTGTATACTAAGAATAGTATGAACAGAAGACCAAGTTGCGGCCTTACAAACTTGTTCAACCGATGCCTGGTGCTGAAAAGCCCAAGAGGCACCAATAGCTCTGGTAGAATGAGCTGTGATCCGAAAAGGGGGTTCCTTCCCCCTGGCAAAATATGCTTGTACCACCGCCTGTCTGATCCACTTACTGAGAGTGGACTTGGCTGGTGGCAATCCTTACCTAGAACCCTCTGGACAAAGAGCAAATCTGATTTCCTGAAGGATTCAGTCGCAGCCAGGTAATACTTATGGCTCTGACCACATCCAAAGCATGGAGGGTCCGTTCTTTGGAATTAGCCGGTGCTGGACACAAGGAAGGTAAGACAACTTCCTCATTAAGGTGAAAGAGAGAAACGACCTTAGGGAAAAAAAAAATCGGGTAAAAAACAAAAAACCACCTTATCCCTATGCAGCTCAAAGTAGGGTGGTTTCATACAAAGCGCAGCCAGCTCTGATACACGACGCACCAAGGTGATCGCTACCAGAAAGACCACTTTGAGGGTCAACATAGACAAAGCAGCATCGCACAATGGCTTCGAAGGGAGGACCCTGAAGAGCAGATAGTACTAAATTCAAGTCCCACACTGGCCAGCATAGCTGCGGCGCCTGTTACGAGGGCCGCCGCATGTACAAGCGCGCTCACGCGCTCCCCCCATCTTTCCACAGACAGCGCCGCACAACGGCGATGCGGCGGGGGCCCGCGCGACGCGACAGCCAAGAGGCACGCGTTCCGAGCAGCCAACGAGGGAGCGCAGGGCGGTGAGTATGAAGCCAGATCGCTCCTCGGTGAGCCAGCGAGGAGCACAGTAAAAGCTCACCAATCAGCAGTGAATACACAGAAAATAAAGCTTGTGAGCAGGGAGGGACACATACAAAAAATATATAAATAGTGGTTCCCCCCCAGGCTCACCATAAGCCTGTGGCCGGTATTTTAGTATAAGGTCTGCGGCCCAGAGCCTAAGCTCTGCTGAACGCCACAGACACCAGCGTTCACCCCACCGTCACAGATCCCGCAGCAGCCAAGGGCTGGGAGGCAGGAATGGGTCAGAAGGGATCCATGGAAATCTGCAGCGGCCGACGGGCTAGGTGGCCCCGCTCTGCTGCCAATATCTGAGAGAGAGTGCCAACGGTCTTATGCAGCCAAACTGCAAGATGAACAACTGGGGGATGATAGAGGGACAGCTGCCTTTATAGGGGGCCGGGAGGAGCTACATCTTTGATCTTGCAGTCAAGCGCCCCCCTAGGTGCGAACACACAGTCGTAAGGATATTGGGACGGCCTGGACTGGATGTAGGGAAAATTTACAGGTTAAGTATTTGTTGGGAGCAGATTTCTAACCTAAGATCTCACAGTGGCCCTGCTGCACCCCCCTATCCCGATTAGGGATGCCCCACCCCCCTGGCTTTTACCGATTTGGGATGCCCTGCTGTGTGAAAACCCACAGGGTGCCCATAAACCTCACCTTTCCACGCTGCAAAGGCGCATACGCAGGCTCTCGTCCAATGAGTGCTGCCTGATATGACTATGTCATCCAGCTCTCATTGCTTACAACGGAGAGCATGTGCTGCCGCATCCCCTGCATCGTGTGCGCTTTCCCATCCCAGCCTATCTGAAAGGCTGGGGCGGGAGCGCGTGCACAGCCAGGGATGCAGCAGCCCACGCTCCCATTCTAGTAAATGAGAGCGGCCTGCCCCAGACATTTCAGACGGCTCTCATTGAGCGAGAGACCACGCATGAGCCGTAGGCGACAGTTTCTGATTTCCTGAGGGGTTTCACAAAGTGAAGCATTTGGGATGCCCCGGGGGCACAGAACCAAGCCCAGAAGTCAAATTACTGGGTTTTGTTCCGCTTTAAAGTGGACTTATTCAGTCCCCCTCTATACCCAGTGCCCCAAAACAGCCTTTGCATAGTATTCAGAAAAGCACTAGCTGGATGCAGTCTGATGCTCTAATGGCAGTCATATTGCTTCCTGGACATGTAGCAGCGCCCCTGGTGCTCTTCTGCAATAATTCTTACAGTCACACACACAGCCCAGCATGGAATGAGAGAGGGGGCGTGGCCAGAACTGCCCACAGCGTGTCTCTTACCTTTCAGATCGAGCCCCCAGAGAACTCGAGCCCCGTGATTGGCCGCTGCAGGCACATAGCTGACAGCCTTCACTGTGTATCCCAGTAACCACGTGACTGCGGCAGTTCGAGTTCTCCAGGGGCTTGATCTGAAAGGTAAGATTTCGTTGTTTTTATTCGTTTATTTACTGTCAAAAGACTTATATGGGGCGTTGTTCTGGTTGAATGTCTTTATAAATATTATGCAAAGGTTTTAGTTAGAAAAAGAAAATGATAAAAAAAAACATACAAACACATTTCTAGATATACAATGCTTCTTGATTACAGTAAATAAATGCAAAGGAAGTGTCTGATCTTTTCTGCAGATACTTGAGTTTCCAGTTACTGGGTGTAGCCTCTATAACATTAGCAAAGTTATACATAAACTTGCTCTCATAATTCACAGCAACGTCCTCGCCTGCTCCACACATCTAAACCCTTTAATCTCTGTCTGGATGTTTTTCTAAGATTGACTTACTGTTTTTGAAAATCCAGCTGGGTTTCTTTTAAGCAGTTTAATCGCTCCCTCTTGTCTGCAAAACTGAAAATAAAGAATAAAACAGTTGAGGTTGGGAAATAATAAAATGCATATAACAATTTCTCCTACTTTGGTGTGGCGTCCAATCAGCACACTCGGAGCCGCTGCCGTCACACTGTTTAATACACCGTCTAAGGCCAGCGGCTCTGGGCGTGCTGGTGGCCACATCCCCCGCTTCCCTCTAACAGGGAGCATGGCTGCGCCGGCCATTCGCAAACGGCTGGCGTGGGCACGCGCCCTGCTAGAGGAATAGCGGGGATGTGACCGCAGCCTGTGCATTTTCTGTCCACTGATATCCACCAGCTGGCACAGAGTCATGGACCATCGAATGCAAGTACCGCTGACCACATTTAAATCAATGCCCCTCCCCCATTTCTAGAACATATCTAAGCGTCCTTAGCAGTTGTCGGAACAATGTCTACTGAGCAATATGGTTCAGATACATGTGCTTCAAAAAAACAGCTCAGAAAAATTCCCATAACGGGGTCATTGGGTGCAAGGAGGAATATCTGCAAGTGTGCTATGAACATGTATCCAGCTCACCAATGCCCTTTAAAACATAACTTTTACTAAAGCATTTAAAAAGATTGTATACCCAGTGCAAGATATATGTGAAAGGCTACTTGCTACCCCCCCCCCCCCCCCCCCAAGGCTCTTTAGTCTTCAGGAGAGCGCCCAACAGGCTCTCTCCCCCTGCCTTCCCGACGGGCGCTGCCATGAGTAGCCCTGTGGGCGTCAACACAACGGCTCAGCTCTCAGATGCCCACAAATAGCTGGCCAGGGGAGAGAGGCAGGCAATGCTCTGATGTCTTCCTCCCCCTTCTCTGGCCGGTGATCACTGCATCTGTCATCGGGTCGACGAGGGACACAGGAGCTGACAATTGGAGGCGAGTAAACAATTTTTTTTTTTTTTTTATATTAAAGACATTTTCTCTATGTGTGTTTTTTTATTTACTAGCCCTTTTTGAAGTGGTAGGAGATCTATGTGACCCCAATACCAATTCACAAGGCTCTGGGTCTGGCAAGTCACCTGCGGCTAGCGAGTGACTTGCCATTAACCCCTAGCCCCCCATTACCTGCCTCCCCAAAGCCCAGGGGGGGCAGATAAGCCCGTGGCCATGGGCTATGCTGGCTTGTAGCTGGCCCCTGCACCTGTTTTACAAGCCCACATATATACAACAAGGAGGCTTCCACACAGCCCCCAAGACACAATCTGCACCACTCTGTTTAAATGATAACAATGGTCACTTATTAACTCATCTAGACACTACACAGGTTAAAATACATTAAAAAAACTGATTGTATGAACATTCCACTAGAGGGCACTGGTGGTAATGCACAATTAACTAGGTCAGATATCAAGCATATGTCCCTATGAAAACCGAATGGATCCTAGTGTTCCAAGCAAAAAGTGCTATGTGCTATACATACAATTCATAAACAACTCTAATGATACTATAAGTGCTAAAGTGACCAAGTGCAAAAAACTTTAAGCAGTGTAAACCTACATATGCATAAAAAAATAAGAGAAAATGACCATACCAGGGGACACAGCAGGTTAACAAGAGGGACAACCAACCATAAATCTTACATGTGCAAGCCATCACAGCGCACAAGTCATAGCACTTTTTGCTTGGAGCACTAGGATCCATTCGGTTTTCATAGGGACATATGCTTGATATCAGACCTAGTTAAATGTGCATTACCACCAGTGCCCTCTAGTGGAATGTTCATACAATCAGTATTTTAACCTGTGTAGTGTCTAGATGAATTGATAAAAGTGATCATTGTTATCATTTAAATGGAGTGGTGCAGATTGTGTCTTGGGGTTGGGGGCTGTGTGGAAGCCTCGTTGTATATATGTGGGATTCAGGTACCCAAGCCTGCACACTTCTTTGATTAATTGTTGTTGGTGCGGCCATTTGCTCTGTATTCTGTTTTACAAGCCCCTATAGCTGGTATGGGCTGGTTATGCTGGGTAAGGGGGACCTCACGCCATTTTTGGGGGTGATTTTTAAAGGTTTTTAACCCTTCAAATTCCAGGAAAAAAAAAACCTATATTATTTAAAAAATGTAAATTAAAAAAAAATTGCAATATATCATCTTTTGAGACAGAATCAGGATATATTGTATCGCCATACGTGTTTTGTGATACGTATCGTATTACCAGATTCTTGCCAGTTCACACCCCTACCTAACACACATGATTATTTTACATTCCAGAAGAGGAAAACAATAAGGCAGAACACCAAAGAAAATGAGAAAAGGGGAGATTTCCTTTAAACATATTTAATGTACTTGGCAGGACATAGATGTGCCTTATATAATCACTTCCTCATCTTTGTTTTTAATGATCTTGGGTTTAATTAATGTCAGACAGTCCAGCAAGATATCTGATTTGCATCAGACTATGACGCTTCTCTGGGGTGTGTTTAAAATAAATATGTGCAGGTTCTTGACATCTAGAAGGTGCAAAGACGCTGCCTCCATTTCCTGTACACCTATTGCATTCCTTCTACTAGTGAAAACAATCCAATCACATCCATGCTCGCTCCTGCAGCATGTACAAGCTCTAATCATTACAAGACAATTAGCAGAATGTATGAGACGGTCTATCAAAGTAGCAATTAATGCACATGTCAGTGACTTGTGCTGGGTGTCCTTGTTTGCATTCCTCAGGATGATTAATAGAAAGCCATTAGTAGGAGGAGCGACGTCACTGTCCTGTTACTACCCAGATACACAACTGGAGATCAGCGGCCAGCTCTGGTGCAAACATTAGATGTGGCCCCAGTCAAGTCCCATACAGTAAACTTTTAACTCAATTGGATGCAACTAGACAACTAAAGACTGAAACAGCAGATACAAATGAAATGGTGCTTCCTTTCTCTAAATGATGAGCACAATTCTGATAAATAAGGAGATGCAGCAGCAATGATGCCCCCCTTCCTGGGCTCAGATGCAGCTGCCATAAAAAATAAGGGGAGATCTGAAGTACTTAGGAGACCCTTATTCATACACTGTGGGGAAGGAATGGACAATGCAAGGCAGTGCTTTATCATCAGTAGTTGCCATGATTTCTATAAGATCATGCAACACACTTTCCTAACCCTAGTCCGTTAGCCAGCCCAAAGTCCAAACATTTTAGCCACAGACGCAAAAAGTTAGCTCAAGTTAAATATATATTTTAATGCAATAGGCGCACTAGGCAGTTTACAAGCGTTTGTCTATTGCAGAAATAATACAAATACCAGTCTGAGAGCAGAGTACAGGTTACAAGGAAAGTGGATTACAAACAGAGCTACTACATAAAGTCAGATTACCTTGATGCGTTCAGATGAGAGGTTGACAGGATAGCTTTCGGGGGCATAAAGCAGCCTGCTGCACCATGGAACCACATGCTGGTAACCCCCAGGAAAATGGAACAGCTTCCCCTAGATTGGGGGCCTGGCATTTAACAACCAGCTGGAAACTCAACGATCCTTTGCTTGGGAGCCAGCTTACAACCTACAAACGCTAACACACTGATTCTGGCGTCAATCTAGTCGGATAGTCCTGGGGCACCTGGAGAGTCCAAATATGGAGTTCCTGAATGGGTCAGAACCCCAGATCTCCATTTCCTTTCTTAATTAGTTATGGAGATAGGCCGAGTATGCACAGTTGTGGCTTTCCAGGATGGTTCCGATTCTGTGCCTGGCTTGGTGCTGGCACAGATAGCGGCCCAGTTATTGACAGTTTTGTGTCAGCGCTGCTGTCTGAGAAAAGGGCGTTGGAAGATAATGCTCTCTGCATGTAATCTGTTGGCAACATCCTGTGGCTGCATCTTAGGCTAGAAGTGTGAAAGCAACAAGGATTTTCTTTTGAAGCAGGGCCCCTGGGGTGCAAGCCTTGAATGGTCACCTATGCTGGCGGGTGCGAGTGACAAGGAAACATCTGGTTCGAATGGGTCTTAGGTTATTCAAATATTTGTCCTATTCCTGCAGTGTGTTGTAAAAGCTTTAAATTCTACTCAATTTCTTGACCATCGCCAAATGTGGTCTTACAACCACCCCTGTCCCTCAGCACTTCAAATGTGAGCAAGCCAGGCTTGCTTGTGCCGAGAGCACTGAGGGAGAGAGGCAGCCACGTGACCACATTTGGAGGGTGGTCATGGAAAAATGGAAATTAATGTAGGGACACACTTTGGAGACTTGCTACAGGAATTACAACGCACTGAAAGGAGAAGCTGAATGAATGCCTGGCCTGCCCCTTTAATTTAACTTTTATAGGAAGTTTAAAAATGTTAGTCATAAATATATTTCACATTCTGTCATTCCAGGGCCCTTGTAATAAGCAGTAGCAGAGTGTTCTAGTAATGATAGATCATGCATTCTCCAAGATCCCCTATCCCTTATACTCCGTAACGCCATTGTACCCCAAGGCCCTTGGCCATTAGTTACAATGCCTGAAACTGTGCTCCACATGCTCAGCATTAAGTTTCTCCTCTAAAGACCCTGGAAAGCTCATCACTGAGTGTTATATGAGGCATTTTTGTTTAAAATAAGGGCCCTATTACCATAGTACATATAAGCCAGAATGTATCACATTACTTTCAACAAGTTACAGTACAAACATATTAATGTGTATTTCAATATTTGGGCAAAGAAAGCCACTGCATTTGTGTGCACACATGGAATTTTTTCCTCCACATTTAATCCATCCATACACTTGGTGTACACATGCTTGGAGCAGTGGGCTGCCCTAATTACAGCACCCGGGGTGCAGTTGGGGGATTAGGTGCCTTGCTCATGCGAACCTGCAACCCTCCAGTCACAAGGGCACTTCCGTACCGCTAGACCACGCATCTTTGTCCACATAAACACTTAACTGTGACAGTTTTGTGCATTCCAGGTTAGGGTGTCCCTGTCCCAAGTTAATGCACCGTGGACAGGTTAAGCCAATTAGTGCTGAAACATTATTTGTTGGCCCTGATGCATTTTGCCCAATACAGCATCAGAGGGTATCCAGATTCATCCTGCTGAGCTGAATAATACTGGACCGTCTCATCAGGCTTGCTGAGAGCACCTGCGGTGGTAAATTGTCAGCTTTCTTACTGCCTGAGGCTGTGTAGCCTACGTGGCAGTTTACCGTGTTATAGGATGGATAAAGGAGGAGTCATGCTGCTGGTGTTTGCACAGTGAGGGTAAACTTTGTGTGGGGGATCTGTATTTAGGACTTCTGTCCATATGCCTTGTAAAGGACGTCTTTCCCATTCTCATAGTGGTACTGTGTTGTGGCTCAGTGCTGATAGTGGCGACAGCAGCATCCATAGACACACATCCCAAATCAGGATGCCCCGCCAGAGAAGAAAGCCCAGGAGAGTGAAAATCCTGGGTGGTGTTCCTCTTTAAAGAGGGCCTTCAGTCAGAAAATGACTTAGCTGCCATTCAACAGTCCTTGTGAACCAGAAGCCTAGCACAGGCGTTCCCAGGTGAAGGCCTGCTTTAAAACATCTTCCAACAAGAGTCAGTTTTCAAGTTTTACCTAAACCTGGAATGTCACTAATAAGGAGATCTGTCAACATGCCCTGTTCTGCAGAAGCTCAGAGGTAAAATAAACCCACGCAGATAGCTAGTTTAAGCAGACCTGGGATGCTTACAGGTGGCATCCAGATTTGCCATGTTGTGTAAATTCCCCTGGAACACCCAAAATGTTAACTTGAGCTATGCTTCCACAGCACATACACAGGCCCTTCTCCCTTCAGCATGGATTGCCAGTCGTATTATTGAACCATAACCCTTGACACCCCCTCCTGCTATGTGAAAACCTCAGGATCACTCATTATCTCTCTCCCACAGCACATGCACAGACTTCTGGGGGCATATCTGAAAGGCTGGCAGCTGTCGTGTGAAGCTGGGGGAGGAGCCCAGCAAGCTATTCATTCAGAGCTATTCATTCAGAACATATTGTCAGACAATATTTTACGCACAGCAATCTATTGTATTTTGATTGGAGGAGGAGGGATCCTGGGGGGGGCTTTACATAGAGAAATCCCAATGAGTGCCATTAAGCCAACCAAAACCCAAGAGGAGGAGGAAAATGTTTTTTTTTTGTTTTAAAAGTGGACCAATACCCAGGATTCTCACTATCCCAGGTTTTGGTACACACCCCTGGATGCCCCACTGTGTGAAACCTCACCATTCGCTCAGTAAAATTCCTTGGTACAACGGCGCATATGTGCGCACATCTGGCTGCAGATGAAGAAGCTATATGGAATCCCAGCCAACGCACAGTAAGCTCGCCGGACAGGTGAGTATTCTGAGCAATAGGGGGGTTTCACAGAGCAGGAAACCCCAGATCTGGATGTCCCGGGGAGAGGGAATCAGCTGGCCCTGGAGGCCGCTAGTTTTGGTCTGCTTTAAAGAGGAACCACCATCTCCCTGAACTCAAAAGGACTCCAGGGAGGCCGTTGTCCTCATCCCTAGAGCCTTCCGATATTGGATGCCGCACTGTGTAAAACCCTCAGGATTACAGGTTTTACTCACTTAGATGGACATGCTTGGGCCACTTTCTCACTATACCTCTGTATCTGAGATGCCAGGGATTTGTGATTGACAGGTGCGGGTATGCGGAGAATTCTATCTGAAATCCTTAGCCAATCTGGCGTCAGGTCGGGGGTCAAGGAAGCTTGATTGGACAGGGACTCGCAGGAAGCTACGTTTTTCTGGGAAATCTATGGTGAAACACACAGCGGGCATCCCCAAGCAGGATGCCCCCCACCACCAATCAGGAGGCCCAGAGCAGGCAGTCAACAATCACACATCATGTGACCACCATCAACCAATCTGGTTAACCAGGCAAAGCCAATACCGCTGGCAGTCACGATGAGCAGTAAACATCGAGGGAATATAGAAGCAGGGCATTTGGGCTGTCCAGTGTAATTAGCCAATCAGATTTCACTAGAGTTCCTCTTTAAGGCAGAATGATGTCAATATGCTGTCAGAGCACAGTCGTGACCCCGCCCCTAATTAAAGAAACAGTCTACATAAAATGTTAATGGGGGGTGAGGTGGAGGCCCCGGTCACTGGCTATAGTGTTAGAAGCAATAGGTTGCCAGGCAACAGCTGAGGAACTAGAAGTGGCAGCAGCCTGACAGGCACAAGCCCCTCCGGTTACCTCTCGGTGTCCCGGCCGTCGAAGAAGATGAAGTCTCCGCTTTGGACGCACTTGGCACAGGTGAGGCGGCGGCGGGTGGTGTTACAGAGCGGGCAGCGCTCCACCGCCACATACAGCCCCTCCGCATCCTCCACCGACAACTCCGGCCCGCACCGGGCTCCCTTCACACTGGGGGCCGCCATGACAGCACCTTCGCCACCGCCGGCCGTCACGTGGGAACTTTGTTTTCAACCGAGTGCATGCCGGGAGAGGAGGCGGGACTACAGCAGCTGTCAGCGCTCACGTGAAAGAAGGCCTATGCTGCGGACTTGTCATGGCTTCTTAAAGTGGACCCAAACCCCTAAATGCTTGTGTGGCCCCTTGTGCAGGGACATATGGATTTGGGGTATCCCTGCTGTGTAGAAAACCCGCCAGAATCCTGTATATTTACCTGACTAGCAATCCCACAGCACATGCGCTGGCTCTCATCCAGTCAGTGTCTATGCTGTGGGTATGAATAATTGACAAGGCTAAATGAACACTTTGGCCTCGATTCAATAAAGGTAGAAATAAACTCTCACGGCAGAAAAAAATTTATTTCACGAGAAAAAAGCCTGAGTATGTCACTGTTACTGAATCACTAGATAAAAAGACAATGAAAGTCAATGGCAGCTTATACTACAGTGTAGAAAGGAGTAAACAGTTCTCTACTTTTCTTAGGAGTAAAGAAGTGCCATTGACTTTCATTGTTTTCTTATCTGGTGATTCAGCAACAGTGAAAGCCTCAGGCTTTTTTCTCATGAATTGAATCTTTTACTACCATGAGAATTTTTTTCTACCTTTATTGAATGGAGGCCTAAGAGATGTTCACTATTCATTGGGGCATCTGCTCTGTGTAACACCCCAAAATGCCCATACCACTTACCGCTCCGCTGTTCCCATTGCACATGTGCAGGCTGTTGTCCAATCAGCCCTCATACTAATGCTCCGCTGTTCCCACTGCACATGTGCAGGCTGTTGTCCAATCAGCACTCATACTAATGCTCCGTTGTTCCCATTGCACATGTGCGGGCTCTTGTACAATTAGTACTCATACTTATGCTCCATTGTTCCCATTGCACATGTGCGGGCTGTTGTCCAATCAGCACTCATACTAATGCTCCGCTGTTCCCATTGCACATGTGCGGGCTCTTGTACAATTAGCCCTCATACTAATGCTCCGCTGTTCCCATTGCACATGTGCGGGCTCTTGTACAATTAGCCCTCATACTAATGCTCCGCTGTTCCCATTGCACATGTGCGGGCTCTTGTACAATTAGCCCTCATACTAAGGCTCCGCTGTTCCCATTGCACATGTGCGGGCTCTTGTACAATTAGCCCTCATACTAATGCTCCGCTGTTCCCACTGCACATGTGCGGGCTCTTGTACAATTAGCCCTCATACTAATGCTCCGCTGTTCCCATTGCACATGTGCGGGCTCTTGTACAATTAGCCCTCATACTAATGCTCCGCTGTTCCCACTGCACATGTGCAGGCTCTTGTACAATTAGCCCTCATACTAATGCTCCGCTGTTCCCATTGCACATGTGCGGGCTCTTGTACAATTAGCCCTCATACTAATGCTCCGCTGTTCCCATTGCACATGTGCGGGCTCTTGTACAATTAGCCCTCATACTAATGCTCCGCTGTTCCCATTGCACATGTGCGGGCTCTTGTACAATTAGCCCTCATACTAATGCTCCGCTGTTCCCATTGCACATGTGCGGGCTCTTGTACAATTAGCCCTCATACTAATGCTCCGCTGTTCCCACTGCACATGTGCGGGCTCTTGTACAATTAGCCCTCATACTAATGCTCCGCTGTTCCCATTGCACATGTGCGGGCTCTTGTACAATTAGCCCTCATACTAATGCTCCGCTGTTCCCATTGCACATGTGCGGGCTCTTGTACAATTAGCCCTCATACTAATGCTCCGCTGTTCCCACTGCACATGTGCGGGCTCTTGTACAATTAGCCCTCATACTAATGCTCCGCTGTTCCCATTGCACATGTGCGGGCTCTTGTACAATTAGCCCTCATACTAATGCTCCGTTGTTCCCATTGCACATGTGCAGGCTCTTGTACAATTAGCCCTCATACTAATGCTCCGTTGTTCCCATTGCACATGTGCGGGCTCTTGTACAATTAGCCCTCATACTAAGGCTCCGCTGTTCCCATTGCACATGTGCGGGCTCTTGTACAATTAGCCCTCATACTAATGCTCCGCTGTTCCCACTGCACATGTGCAGGCTCTTGTACAATTAGCCCTCATACTAATGCTCCGCTGTTCCCATTGCACATGTGCGGGCTCTTGTACAATTAGCCCTCATACTAATGCTCCGTTGTTCCCATTGCACATGTGCGGGCTCTTGTACAATTAGCCCTCATACTAATGCTCCGCTGTTCCCATTGCACATGTGCGGGCTCTTGTACAATTAGCACTCATACTAATGCTCAGTTGTTCCCATTGCACATGTGCGGGCTCTTGTACAATTAGCCCTCATACTAATGCTCCGCTGTTCCCATTGCACATGTGCGGGCTCTTGTACAATTAGCCCTCATACTAATGCTCCGCTGTTCCCATTGCACATGTGCGGGCTCTTGTACAATTAGCACTCATACTAATGCTCCGCTGTTCCCATTGCACATGTGCGGGCTCTTGTACAATTAGCCCTCATACTAATGCTCCGTTGTTCCCATTGCACATGTGCGGGCTCTTGTACAATTAGCCTTCATACTAATGCTCCGTTCTCATTGCACATGTGCGGGCTCTTGTACAATTAGCCCTCATACTAATGCTCCGCTGTTCCCATTGCACATGTGCGGGCTCTTGTACAATTAGCCCTCATACTAATGCTCCGTTGTTCCCATTGCACATGTGCGGGCTCTTGTACAATTAGCCCTCATACTAATGCTCCGCTGTTCCCATTGCACATGTGCGGGCTCTTGTACAATTAGCCCTCATACTAATGCTCCGCTGTTCCCACTGCACATGTGCGGGCTCTTGTACAATTAGCCCTCATACTAATGCTCCGCTGTTCCCACTGCACATGTGCGGGCTCTTGTACAATTAGCCCTCATACTAATGCTCCGCTGTTCCCACTGCACATGTGCGGGCTCTTGTACAATTAGCCCTCATACTAATGCTCTGCTGTTCCCATTGCACATGTGCGGGCTCTTGTACAATTAGCCCTCATACTAATGCTCCGCTGTTCCCACTGCACATGTGCGGGCTCTTGTACAATTAGCCCTCATACTAATGCTCCGTTGTTCCCACTGCACATGTGCGGGCTCTTGTACAATTAGCCCTCATACTAATGCTCTGTTGTTCCCACTGCACATGTGCAGGCTCTTGTACAATTAGCCCTCATACTAATGCTCCGTTGTTCCCATTGCACATGTGCGGGCTCTTGTACAATTAGCCCTCATACTAATGCTCCGCTGTTCCCATTGCACATGTGCAGGCTCTTGTACAATTAGCCCTCATACTAATGCTCCGTTGTTCCCACTGCACATGTGCAGGCTCTTGTACAATTAGCCCTCATACTAATGCTCCGTTGTTCCCATTGCACATGTGCGGGCTCTTGTCCAATCAGCACTCATACTAATGCTCCGCTGTTCCCACTGCACATGTGCGGGCTCTTGTACAATTAGCCCTCATACTAATGCTCCGTTGTTCCCACTGCACATGTGCAGGCTCTTGTACAATTAGCCCTCATACTAATGCTCCGTTGTTCCCATTGCACATGTGCGGGCTCTTGTACAATTAGCCCTCATACTAATGCTCCGCTGTTCCCATTGCACATGTGCGGGCTCTTGTACAATTAGCCCTCATACTAATGCTCCGTTGTTCCCATTGCACATGTGCGGGCTCTTGTACAATTAGCCCTCATACTAATGCTCCGCTGTTCCCACTGCACATGTGCGGGCTCTTGTACAATTAGCCCTCATACTAATGCTCCGCTGTTCCCATTGCACATGTGCGGGCTCTTGTACAATTAGCCCTCATACTAATGCTCCGCTGTTCCCATTGCACATGTGCGGGCTCTTGTACAATCAGCCCTCATACTAATGCTCCGTTGTTCCCATTGCACATGTGCGGGCTCTTGTCCAATCAGCACTCATACTAATGCTCCGCTGTTCCCACTGCACATGTGCGGGCTCTTGTACAATTAGCCCTCATACTAATGCTCCGCTGTTCCCACTGCACATGTGCGGGCTCTTGTACAATTAGCCCTCATACTAATGCTCCATTGTTCCCATTGCACATGTGCGGGCTCTTGTACAATTAGCCCTCATACTAATGCTCCGTTGTTCCCATTGCACATGTGCGGGCTCTTGTACAATTAGCCCTCATACTAATGCTCCGCTGTTCCCATTGCACATGTGCGGGCTCTTGTACAATTAGCCCTCATACTAATGCTCCGTTGTTCCCATTGCACATGTGCGGGCTCTTGTACAATTAGCCCTCATACTAATGCTCCGTTGTTCCCATTGCACATGTGCGGGCTCTTGTACAATTAGCCCTCATACTAATGCTCCGCTGTTCCCATTGCACATGTGCGGGCTCTTGTACAATTAGCCCTCATACTAATGCTCCGCTGTTCCCATTGCACATGTGCGGGCTCTTGTACAATTAGCCCTCATACTAATGCTCCGTTGTTCCCATTGCACATGTGCGGGCTCTTGTACAATTAGCCCTCATACTAATGCTCCGTTGTTCTCATTGCACACGTGCGGGCTCTTGTACAATTAGCCCTCATACTAATGCTCCGCTGTTCCCATTGCACATGTGCGGGCTCTTGTACAATTAGCCCTCATACTAATGCTCCGCTGTTCCCATTGCACATGTGCGGGCTCTTGTCCAATCAGCCCTCATACTAATGCTCCGCTGTTCCCATTGCACATGTGCGGGCTCTTGTACAATTAGCCCTCATACTAATGCTCCGCTGTTCCCATTGCACATGTGCGGGCTCTTGTACAATTAGCCCTCATACTAATGCTCCGCTGTTCCCATTGCACATGTGCGGGCTCTTGTACAATTAGCCTTCATACTAATGCTCCGTTCTCATTGCACATGTGCGGGCTCTTGTACAATTAGCCCTCATACTAATGCTCCGCTGTTCCCATTGCACATGTGCAGGCTCTTGTACAATTAGCACTCATACTAATGCTCCGCTGTTCCCATTGCACATGTGCGGGCTCTTGTACAATTAGCACTCATACTAATGCTCCGTTGTTCTCATTGCACACGTGCAGGCTCTTGTACAATTAGCCCTCATACTAATGCTCCATTGTTCCCATTGCACATGTGCAGGCTGTTGTCCAATCAGCACTCATACTAATGCTCCGCTGTTCCCACTGCACATGTGCGGGCTCTTGTACAATTAGCCCTCATACTAATGCTCCGCTGTTCCCATTGCACATGTGCGGGCTCTTGTACAATTAGCCTTCATACTAATGCTCCGCTGTTCCCACTGCACATGTGCGGGCTCTTGTACAATTAGCCCTCATACTAATGCTCCATTGTTTCCATTGCACATGTGCGGGCTCTTGTACAATTAGCCCTCATACTAATGCTCCGCTGTTCCCATTGCACATGTGCGGGCTCTTGTACAATTAGCCCTCATACTAATGCTCCGTTGTTCCCACTGCACATGTGCGGGCTCTTGTCCAATCAGCATTCATACTAATGCTCCGCTGTTCCCACTGCACATGTGCGGGCTCTTGTACAATTAGCCCTCATACTAATGCTCCGCTGTTCCCATTGCACATGTGCGGGCTCTTGTCCAATCAGCACTCATACTAATGCTCCGCTGTTCCCATTGCACATGTGCGGGCTCTTGTACAATTAGCCCTCATACTAATGCTCCATTGTTCCCATTGCACATGTGCGGGCTCTTGTACAATTAGCCCTCATACTAATGCTCCGCTGTTCCCATTGCACATGTGCGGGCTCTTGTACAATTAGCACTCATACTAATGCTCCGCTGTTCCCATTGCACATGTGCGGGCTCTTGTACAATTAGCCCTCATACTAATGCTCCGCTGTTCCCATTGCACATGTGCGGGCTCTTGTACAATTAGCCCTCATACTAATGCTCCGCTGTTCCCATTGCACATGTGCGGCACATGTGCGGGCTCTTGTACAATTAGCACTCATACTAATGCTCCGCTGTTCCCATTGCACATGTGCGGGCTCTTGTCCAATCAGCACTCATACTAATGCTCCGCTGTTCTCATTGCACATGTGCGGGCTCTTGTACAATTAGCACTCATACTAATGCTCCGCTGTTCCCATTGCACATGTGCGGGCTCTTGTACAATTAGCCCTCATACTAATGCTCCGCTGTTCCCATTGCACATGTGCGGGCTCTTGTACAATTAGCACTCATACTTATGCTCCGCTGTTCCCATTGCACATGTGCAGGCTGTTGTCCAATCAGCACTCATACTAATGCTCCGCTGTTCCCATTGCACATGTGCGGGCTCTTGTACAATTAGCCCTCATACTAATGCTCCGCTGTTCCCATTGCACATGTGCGGGCTCTTGTACAATTAGCCCTCATACTAATGCTCCGCTGTTCCCATTGCACATGTGCGGGCTCTTGTCCAATCAGCACTCATACTAATGCTCCGCTGTTCCCATTGCACATGTGCAGGCTCTTGTCCAATCAGCACTCATACTAATGCTCTGCTGTTCCCACTGCACATGTGCAGGCTCTTGTACAATTAGCCCTCATACTAATGCTCCGCTGTTCTCATTGCACATGTGCGGGCTCTTGTACAATTAGCCCTCATACTAATGCTCCGCTGTTCCCATTGCACATGTGCGGGCTCTTGTCCAATCAGCACTCATACTAATGCTCTGCTGTTCCCACTGCACATGTGCAGGCTCTTGTACAATTAGCCCTCATACTAATGCTCCACTGTTCCCACTGCACATGTGCGGGCTCTTGTACAATTAGCCCTCATACTAATGCTCCGCTGTTCC
Organism: Gastrophryne carolinensis; assembly: GCA_027917425.1. Lineage (NCBI taxonomy): Eukaryota > Metazoa > Chordata > Amphibia > Anura > Microhylidae > Gastrophryne > Gastrophryne carolinensis. Next base: position 69,751,609 of record CM051244.1, read on the forward strand.
CATTGCACATGTGCGGGCTCTTGTACAATTAGCCCTCATACTAATGCTCCGCTGTTCCCATTGCACATGTGCGGGCTCTTGTACAATTAGCCCTCATACTAATGCTCCGCTGTTCTCATTGCACATGTGCGGGCTCTTGTACAATTAGCCCTCATACTAATGCTCCGCTGTTCCCATTGCACATGTGCGGGCTCTTGTACAATTAGCCCTCATACTAATGCTCCGCTGTTCCCATTGCACATGTGCGGGCTCTTGTACAATTAGCCCTCATACTAATGCTCCGCTGTTCCCATTGCACATGTGCGGGCTCTTGTACAATTAGCCCTCATACTAATGCTCCGCTGTTCCCATTGCACATGTGCGGGCTCTTGTACAATTAGCCCTCATACTAATGCTCCGCTGTTCCCATTGCACATGTGCGGGCTCTTGTACAATTAGCCCTCATACTAATGCTCCGCTGTTCCCATTGCACATGTGCGGGCTCTTGTACAATTAGCCCTCATACTAATGCTCCGCTGTTCCCATTGCACATGTGCGGGCTCTTGTACAATTAGCCCTCATACTAATGCTCCGCTGTTCCCATTGCACATGTGCGGGCTCTTGTACAATTAGCCCTCATACTAATGCTCCGCTGTTCCCATTGCACATGTGCGGGCTCTTGTACAATTAGCCCTCATACTAATGCTCCGTTGTTCCCATTGCACATGTGCGGGCTCTTGTACAATTAGCCCTCATACTAATGCTCCGCTGTTCCCATTGCACATGTGCGGGCTCTTGTACAATTAGCCCTCATACTAATGCTCCGCTGTTCCCATTGCACATGTGCGGGCTCTTGTACAATTAGCCCTCATACTAATGCTCCGCTGTTCCCATTGCACATGTGCGGGCTCTTGTACAATTAGCCCTCATACTAATGCTCAGTTGTTCCCATTGCACATGTGCGGGCTCTTGTACAATTAGCCCTCATACTAATGCTCCGCTGTTCCCATTGCACATGTGCGGGCTCTTGTACAATTAGCCCTCATACTAATGCTCCGCTGTTCCCACTGCACATGTGCGGGCTCTTGTACAATTAGCCCTCATACTAATGCTCCGCTGTTCCCATTGCACATGTGCGGGCTCTTGTACAATTAGCCCTCATACTAATGCTCCGCTGTTCCCACTGCACATGTGCGGGCTCTTGTACAATTAGCCCTCATACTAATGCTCCGCTGTTCCCATTGCACATGTGCGGGCTGTTGTACAATTAGCCCTCATACTAATGCTCCGTTGTTCCCATTGCACATGTGCGGGCTCTTGTACAATTAGCCCTCATACTAATGCTCCGTTGTTCTCATTGCACATGTGCGGGCTCTTGTACAATTAGCCCTCATACTAATGCTCCGCTGTTCCCATTGCACATGTGCGGGCTCTTGTACAATTAGCCCTCATACTAATGCTCCGTTCTCATTGCACATGTGCGGGCTCTTGTACAATTAGCCTTCATACTAATGCTCCGCTGTTCCCATTGCACATGTGCGGGCTCTTGTACAATTAGCCCTCATACTAATGCTCCGCTGTTCCCATTGCACATGTGCGGGCTCTTGTACAATTAGCCCTCATACTAATGCTCCGCTGTTCCCATTGCACATGTGCGGGCTCTTGTACAATTAGCACTCATACTAATGCTCCGCTGTTCCCATTGCACATGTGCGGGCTCTTGTACAATTAGCCCTCATACTAATGCTCCGCTGTTCCCATTGCACATGTGCGGGCTCTTGTACAATTAGCCCTCATACTAATGCTCCGCTGTTCCCATTGCACATGTGCGGGCTCTTGTACAATTAGCCCTCATACTAATGCTCCGCTGTTCCCATTGCACATGTGCGGGCTCTTGTACAATTAGCCCTCATACTAATGCTCCGCTGTTCCCACTGCACATGTGCGGGCTCTTGTACAATTATCCCTCATACTAATGCTCAGTTGTTCCCATTGCACATGTGCGGGCTCTTGTACAATTAGCACTCATACTAATGCTCCACTGTTCCCATTGCACATGTGCGGGCTCTTGTACAATTAGCCCTCATACTAATGCTCCGCTGTTCCCATTGCACATGTGCGGGCTCTTGTACAATTAGCCCTCATACTAATGCTCCGTTGTTCCCATTGCACATGTGCGGGCTCTTGTACAATTAGCCCTCATACTAATGCTCCGTTGTTCCCATTGCACATGTGCGGGCTCTTGTACAATTAGCCCTCATACTAATGCTCCGTTGTTCCCATTGCACATGTGCGGGCTCTTGTACAATTAGCCCTCATACTAATGCTCCGCTGTTCCCATTGCACATGTGCGGGCTCTTGTACAATTAGCCCTCATACTAATGCTCCGTTGTTCCCATTGCACATGTGCGGGCTCTTGTACAATTAGCCCTCATACTAATGCTCCGTTGTTCCCATTGCACATGTGCGGGCTCTTGTACAATTAGCCCTCATACTAATGCTCCGTTGTTCCCATTGCACATGTGCGGGCTCTTGTACAATTAGCCCTCATACTAATGCTCCGTTGTTCCCATTGCACATGTGCGGGCTCTTGTACAATTAGCCCTCATACTAATGCTCCGCTGTTCCCATTGCACATGTGCGGGCTCTTGTACAATTAGCCCTCATACTAATGCTCCGCTGTTCCCATTGCACATGTGCGGGCTCTTGTACAATTAGCCCTCATACTAATGCTCCGTTGTTCCCATTGCACATGTGCGGGCTCTTGTACAATTAGCCCTCATACTAATGCTCCGCTGTTCCCATTGCACATGTGCGGGCTCTTGTACAATTAGCACTCATACTAATGCTCCGTTCTCATTGCACATGTGCGGGCTCTTGTACAATTAGCCCTCATACTAATGCTCCGCTGTTCCCATTGCACATGTGCGGGCTCTTGTACAATTAGCCCTCATACTAATGCTCCGCTGTTCCCATTGCACATGTGCGGGCTCTTGTACAATTAGCCCTCATACTAATGCTCCGTTGTTCCCATTGCACATGTGCGGGCTCTTGTACAATTAGCCCTCATACTAATGCTCCGCTGTTCCCATTGCACATGTGCGGGCTCTTGTACAATTAGCACTCATACTAATGCTCAGTTGTTCCCATTGCACATGTGCGGGCTCTTGTACAATTATCCCTCATACTAATGCTCCGCTGTTCCCATTGCACATGTGCAGGCTCTTGTACAATTAGCCCTCATACTAATGCTCCGCTGTTCCCATTGCACATGTGCGGGCTCTTGTACAATTAGCCCTCATACTAATGCTCCGTTGTTCCCATTGCACATGTGCGGGCTCTTGTACAATTAGCCCTCATACTAATGCTCCGTTGTTCCCATTGCACATGTGCGGGCTGTTGTCCAATCAGCACTCATACTAATGCTCCGCTGTTCCCATTGCACATGTGCGGGCTCTTGTACAATTAGCCCTCATACTAATGCTCCGCTGTTCCCATTGCACATGTGCGGGCTCTTGTACAATTAGCCCTCATACTAATGCTCCGCTGTTCCCATTGCACATGTGCGGGCTCTTGTACAATTAGCCCTCATACTAATGCTCCGTTGTTCCCATTGCACATGTGCGGGCTCTTGTACAATTAGCCCTCATACTAATGCTCCGTTGTTCCCATTGCACATGTGCGGGCTGTTGTCCAATCAGCACTCATACTAATGCTCCGCTGTTCCCATTGCACATGTGCGGGCTCTTGTACAATTAGCCCTCATACTAATGCTCCGCTGTTCCCATTGCACATGTGCGGGCTCTTGTACAATTAGCCCTCATACTAATGCTCCGTTGTTCCCATTGCACATGTGCGGGCTCTTGTACAATTAGCCCTCATACTAATGCTCCGCTGTTCCCATTGCACATGTGCGGGCTCTTGTACAATTAGCCCTCATACTAATGCTCCGTTGTTCCCATTGCACATGTGCAGGCTGTTGTCCAATCAGCACTCATACTAATGCTCCGCTGTTCCCATTGCACATGTGCGGGCTCTTGTACAATTAGCCCTCATACTAATGCTCCGCTGTTCCCATTGCACATGTGCAGGCTGTTGTCCAATCAGCACTCATACTAATGCTCCGCTGTTCCCATTGCACATGTGCGGGCTCTTGTACAATTAGCCCTCATACTAATGCTCCGTTGTTCCCATTGCACATGTGCAGGCTGTTGTCCAATCAGCACTCATACTAATGCTCCGCTGTTCCCATTGCACATGTGCGGGCTCTTGTACAATTAGCCCTCATACTAATGCTCCGTTCTCATTGCACATGTGCGGGCTCTTGTACAATTAGCCCTCATACTAATGCTCCGTTCTCATTGCACATGTGCGGGCTCTTGTACAATTAGCCCTCATACTCATGCTCCGCTGTTCCCATTGCACATGTGCGGGCTCTTGTCCAATCAGCACTCATACTAATGCGCTGCTGTTCCCATTGTGCATGTGCGGGCTCTTGTCCAATCAGCACTCATACTAATGCGCTGCTGTTCCCATTGTGCATGTGCGGGCTCTTGTCCAATCAGCACTCATACTAATGCACTGCTGTTCCCATGTATGTGCGGGCTCTTGTACAATCAGCACTCATACTAATGCTCCGTTGTTCCCCTTTCACATGTGCGGGCTCTTGTCCAATCAGCACTCATACTAATGCGCTGCTGTTCCCATTGCACATGTGCGGGCTCTTGTACAATCAGCACTCATACTAATGCACAGCATAAAGTGTTGGTTAGAACACAGCGTTGGTATATTTTGGGGGGAGGGTCACATCCCTTGTTTCCTTGTGCAGTGCGCAGGAGCACGCCTCAGCTAAAAGGATGCAGAGGATGTATTCTTAGCAAGGAATCGGTGGAAAGGTAAGTGATATCGGGTAGGCTCGCACAGTAGGGCATTCAGTTAGCCGTCTGAACACATGCATGATCCACTTTAACAGTGTCCCATCAAGTGTTTTGGTGCACTATACAGATGTCTACCTCGGGGAGTTCTTACACTGATCTGAATTTTACTTTTCTTTTTTTCGAGCTGCCCACTAATAACTTCTGTACTTAAACCAGGCCAACAGCCTGGCAGTTAGAAAAGAAAGTCCCAGCATATCCCAAAATGTCTCCCAGCATATCAGCCATGCTGCTGCTGCTGCTGCCGCCTGAATTCAACTGAGATAACTGAAAATGCACAGTAGCAGGAAGCCCAGCAACACTTCCTGTTTGCAGGTGACCTGCAGATGCATGATGCCATATTGTAAAGTTTACTACAACAGGAGTTAGAAAAGGTAAATACATTTTTATGTGCAGCAACCTAAATTGCCCTGGGGAGGGGTGCATATGAGCACTGTTGTGTTGGTCTGGTTTAAGTTATTTTTCACTGTTGGTCGCTTTAAAGTGAATCAAAAGCCTGATTCCCCCCAGATTCAGGATGCCCTACTGTGTGACCTCCTCCTGTAAAAATACAGTTTTGTGAGTACTCACCTTTAACCCTTTAAGTGCCAGCCTTCCTGGAGATTTTGTCACACTCTGTTGCCAGACCATTTTGCACTATTTTGCGCTCCCCATGTTCAACTGTGATTTTTTTAAGGGATTTCCAGGGATTTCACAGGAAAATGATATATTTTTTTTCAGCAGTGTATTCCCAATATTTTGGGGAGAAAATTGTGCCAAAAAAAAACTTTTTTACAATCTGTAGTGTTTTTTTGTAATAAACAATTTAAGTTTGTCAATAAAATCTTATTTTGTGTGAAACCCCAATTTCTCCCGGTTACAGCGGTACCACATATGTATAGGTAGACACCCTTTCCTGCCCAGGAGACTCCCCCAAACTGAAACAGCGCTTTAGGAGATTTTGAGATAAAATACAACTATGCTATGCAATATGCGCACCTTGCAGTTTTTCAAGAAAAACAACCCTTTACATTTGAAATACCCCCAATAAACTATATATTCCCTAGAAGTATACACCTCAGGCTTTCTAGGCGTACCAGGCTTGTTGACATAGGTGCAGTTTTCTGGAAGTAATCCCTCAATGTATTCTTTGGTTACACAGGGTTTCCCTAAAATGAATAAAAAAGCAGAATCAAAACCACATTTTCCTAAAAAAAAACTATATGCAAACCAGAAAAAAACTGAAAATCTAAAAAAAAGCAACATCCCCCAAACAGAACAATACCCAGCATGCATAGGTTCTGTCAAGGAGAGAGTTGCCAAACACACCAAAGTAAAGCATGCGCATAACGGTAATTTTACTTCAAAATTTCAGCTCTGCAGACAAAGTCCGCACCTTGTGCTTTTTCTACCAAAACAACCATTTACATTAGGAATATCATTGATAAACCATATATTCCCTGAAAGTACACATGTTAAGCTTTCTAAGCGTACCCAGCTTGTTGTAGTGGGCTCATCTTTCTGGGAGTAATATCTCGAAGAATTCTTAGGTTGCACAGGGTTTCACAAAAAATTGTATAAAAAAGCAGAATAAAAAACACCTTTTCCTAAAATATCAATATGCAAATAAGAAAAATCAAGCTAAATCTGAAAGCGCAAGGTCCACCGAGCAGAACAATACCCAACATGCATAGGTACCTGTAACCTTTTAACTGCCAGCCTACTTGAGATTTTGTCACCCTCTGTTGACAGGTAATTTTTCACCATTTTGCGCCATGTTTAAGTGTGATTTTTGCAGGAATTTCCAAGAAAATGGCATATTTTCTTTTTGTGGCAGAGTTTAGACTTTATGCATAAAATGAACTAGTGATAAAAAACATTAATTTCATCAAACACTGTGCTTACAACACATATTAATTAGTGAAAGATAAGTTGAATATAAATTAGATCAGAAATAATTATTAAACTTAAAAGTCCTCGCTGGAGTACTCAAATTGTGTTGGATCAGTCTGTATTACATTCAAATTAATTAGTTGTATGTTGAGCACATCACCACTCCGCGGGACATTACTTTCTCCTTCAATACAAAAACACTTTTCCTCTTGACTATAACAAATCCACCTTTTGTGTATATTTCTAACAAGGATGATAATTGGTGACAACTCCCACCACCATCTATTAAATCACGTACCAGATGCAAATGAACAACTTGCAAAATAATTTAGATCCTCTTTAGGGTGTCAAAAACTTCTGCGTGCCTTTCATCAATTAGGGTATATTTGAACAATACTAGTAGCTTTTAAATCCTCCTTATCTTTCAGAACTCCTTAAATCTCTTCCACTCCAAAGATTTATAACATGAAAGCAAGCAAATAAAAACACATGGCGTGATATCTTCAAAAATTAGGAGCTCCTGCCCACATTTAATATGCCTACCAGCATTCAGATAAAAACACATTTTCAAAATCAAGTTTCAAACTTCAGATGCTATACTGGGAGGCGCGCTGTAAAGACCTTTTGTACCCCCATACACGCTACCTTCAGCTTAGTGTCAATCCGTGATGCAGCTGCGCGTTCCTCCCCGTCTCCTCGGCCGCCGGACACGGGAGCGCTCGCTGTCTCTCCTCTGTGTAGCTACGTAGTGACGCCTCACAGTACTGGCCCCGCCCAACGCGTTTCGTCGTCACCTGACAACTTAATCATGAGCTACAGGCACTGTGGAGCGTCTCTCTTTTCTAGTAAAGCAGCGATCATATGGTCTAGCTGATTTAACACTTTAGATGCCATCATTGATCTTATCTTAATACTGAGGCAGACATTTTCCTTAAAAAAAGGGGGATAATACTGTCTTTCTAATACTTCCTTATAAACTTAATATGGGTCTCCTTCCAGAATTTAAAATATTAATTACAATCTTGATTAAAAAGATTTACTCTTAATATTATTTAGGTAAGTATCATATAAAATGTCATTTTTATATCTCCTATTAAACCCTATCACGGAATCACCTATAGAAACAAATAATCTTTTCAGCCTGACTCCCATATAGCTTTAAGACTATCATAAAAATACAGCAATTATAAATGTATTATACATTTTTTAAAACCTTTAAAGCACAACCAAATTAATAAATCTATACACATCTTAAAAAATATAATATAAAAATATGAAATCCACAAAAATACCATTTTGTGAGTACTCACCTGAAAAATGGATATTGTTGGTGTGCCACACACCCCGCTTCACTTTTAAATATTCTTCACTTATTGGGTTAACTCACCGCCAGGTGACGCTGTGCAGAGAGGAAGTCTTGTAACGAGCCCCCTTCCGGCCTATATATACCTGGTACCTCCCTTCAATCACCAGTATATTAAAAAGCAGAAAAGACAAGGTACCAGTATTTTACCGGTAACCTCAAAATCAATTTGATATAAATAAAAGCTTCACCATATAAAGGCTTCGGAAATACCGAAAAGGGTGGGAGTGAAGCGGGGTGTGTGGCACACCAACAATATCCATTTTTCAGGTGAGTACTCACAAAATGGTATTATTCTTGGTGTGCCACACACCCCGCTTCACTTTTAAATATTCTTCACTTATTAGACATCCAAAAGCAGTGTCCACAAGGGATGGGCATCTCAAGGCCAGGTGAAGCATAACTTAAATGACTGCAGTCTGCAGAACTTTGCGGCCAAAAACAGCATCCGCTGAGGCTCGCACATCAACTTTGTAAAACTTAGAAAAAGTGTGAACAGAAGACCAAGTGGCGGCCTTACAAACTTGTTCAACAGAAGCTTGGTGCTGAAAAGCCCAAGACGCCCCAATGGCGCGAGTAGAATGAGCAGTGATCCGAAAAGGGGGAACTTTCCCCTTAGCAGAATAGGCCGCAGTAACGGCCTGACGTATCCACTTGCTAATGGCAGATTTGGCTGGTGCCAAACCCTTCTTAGGCCCATGGGGCACAACAAAAAAGGAATCCGTCCTACGAAAAGGAGACGTGATAATCAAGTAGTACTTAACACAGCGTACTACATCCAAACAATGCAAAACCCTCTCTTTGTCATTCTTAGGATTAGGACATAAGGAGGGAAGAACAATGTCTTGGTTCAAATGAAAAGCAGAAACAACCTTGGGAAGAAAGTCTGGCTTGAAACGAAAGACCACTTTATCCTGATGCCTCTCAAAGTAAGGCGCCTGGATAGACAAGGCCGCCAACTCTGAGACACGCCAGACTGAAGTGATAGCTACCAAGAAGACAATCTTCTGAGTCAGGGTAGACAAAGCAATATCTTGCAAAGGCTCAAAAAGGAGGAGCCTGAAGAGCAGAAAGAACCAAATTCAAATCCCAAACCGGGAGTAATGGTTTCCTGGGAGGCCGCACATGCGTAACCCCCTGGAAAAAAGTTTTAACTAAAGACTGAAGCGCAACACGCTTCTGAAAAAAGATAGATAAGGCAGAAACTTGCCCTTTCAACGTACTAAGCTGAAGACCAGAGTCCAGCCCTGACTGTAAAAACTCCAGAATCCTGGAGACCGAAAAGACCCTACAAGGAAAAGATCTTATCTCACACCAAGCGATATAGGCTTTCCAAGTCCTATAGTAGATGACAGAAGAAGACCTCTTTCGGGCACTGATCAGAGTTTTAACGACTGAATCAGAAAGACCCTTCTCCTTCAGGATGGAGGTTTCAGCAGCCAGGCCGTCAAACCCAGCGCTGGTAAATTGGGGTAACACAATCGCCCCTGAGTGAGCAGAAGAGGCAGAACGAACTGGTCCACTGCCAGCCGAACGATGTCTGCGAACCACACTCGCCTTGGCCACCTTGGGGCCACGAGAACGGCGGACACCTTTTCCAGAGCCAACTTCCGAAGCACCCTGCCCAGCATGGGTATTGGAGGAAACAGGTATAGAAATCCCAGAACTCCCCAGCTCAGGGACATGGCATCCACTGCCAGAGCCAGAGGATCCCGGGGATAGCGACACGAAGTTCGGGAGCCTGTGATTGTGACGAGAGGCAAACAGGTCCACCTCCGGGGTCCCCCATCAGAGACACAGTGAGCGAAACACCTGAGGATGGAGAGCCCATTCTCCCAGACGGGGAAAGCCCCTGCTCAACCGGTCCGCTACCTGGTTCTCCACTCCTGGAATGTATACCGCCGAGAGACAAGGAACATGGGCCTCCGCCCAGGTCAGGATCAGGGACACTTCTCTGAGAGCACTCAGACTGCAAGTCCCTTCCTGAAGAATGATGTAAGCAACCGCTGTTTGATTGTCTGAACGCACCTGGACCGGAAGGCCCAGAACGTGCTGAGTCAGGAGAGCAAGCACCCGACGGATGGTTCTCAGTTCCAGAATATTGATGGGTAAGTGGGCCTCTTGAGGTACCCACTGCCCCTGAAACTGCAGCTCCTTCCAGAATCCGCCCCATCCCGACAGACTGGCGTCCGTGGTGACAATTTCCCAAAGGGGGGTCAGGAAGGACCTGCCCTACACAAGATTGGTCGAGACCAACCACCACAGGAGGGACTGCCGGACCCGGGAGGACAACTGGAAGGACTGATCCAGCGACCGAGGCTGCTGGTCCCAAGACGCCGACAGAATAAGCTGAAGCGTTCTCGTGTGAATTTGAGCAAAAAGGAAGAAACACTCTGTGTTGATGAGAGTCCAGGCCGGGACGAACTGACCCATCTTTCTTGGGGACTGCGAAAAGATTGGAGTAGAAACCGAGGCCCATCTCTAAGTGCGGTACCGGCCGGATGACCGCCATCTCTAACAGATTCTTTACCGACGCCAGGAGCCCCTGCGCGGCCAAAGGATCGATGGGCACCCGAGACCGAAAGAACCGCGAAGGAGGGCGAGACTCGAATTCCAGCTTGTAACCGGACGACACCACTTCCTGGATCCATCTGTCTGGAACCTCTTGGTTCCAAACCTGGGAGAAGTGTCGCAATAGTCCCCCCACCCGCACGGGTGAGGGCAGCCCCTCATTGCTGAGTGGGCTTATCAGCAGGTTTGGGCTTGGTGCCCCAGGACTGAGTGGGCCGGCCACGGTCCCTCCCCCGAGTCCAACCTTCACCTCTGGTAGCGGGAAAGGAAGCCCCCTTACCCGCTCTGAATCCTCGAAAGGAAGCCCTACCAGAACTTGCCCCCCTAAAGGGACCACGAGGCCTCTTGCGTTGTGGCATCTTACCACCCTTTGCGACTGAATCAATTTTCTCCCCAAACAGACGCAACCCCAAAAAGGGGAGAGCTGTGAGCACCTTTTTAGAAACTGCGTCCGCCGACCACTGACGCAGCCATACTGACCGGCGAATAGCCACCAGCATAGCCGCTGCCTTGCTTCTCATAGCCAGCGCATCGTCCTGAGCGGATAGGACATAGGACACAAAAGATTCACACTGCTTAAGCGCAGTAAACTCTTTACAAGCGGGATTGAGATCCTCATATAGCCCCTGAATTACAGACCTAATCGCCAATAGAAGAAGGGCTGAAGCACACACCGGGCGCATCGCTGACCCGGCATAAGTAAAACCATGGCGAGCGTACTGGTCAATCCGACGATCTTCCCCATCTTTAGGGACAGTGGTCTCAGCAGACTGTACCATAGCCGTGCTGGAGAGCCCTAGCACAGGGGTATCGACGTCAGGAGGGACAGACCAAAGCTTCACCAACTCTGGCGGAAAAGGATAACGCTTTTCCCAACTGGAAGGGATTCCAGATAACCGCGTGGGATGTTCCCATTCCTTAAGGACCACCCTCTCAAAGTGGTGCTGTCTGGGAAAAACCCAACGCGGCTGAGGCTCTTTAAACAACTGACCCTTTGGCAGGGTGACAGCCTCAGGCGGATCTAAATTCAAAATTTTAAACATTTGAGCCAGAATAGAGGGGGTGTCAAAAGCAACCCCCGCCGACCAATCGCCAATCGCATCAGCCTCAAGCTGATCTGCAGGCTCATCTGACTCCAACAGGAATTCTTCCTCATCCGGGGATCCATCGGACCATTCCACAGGCTCACATAACTCGTCCTGTGGAGCCGAAGGTACCGGAGTCAGGTGCTTCCGTTTTGCAGGGGCCTTTAACCCTGCTTTAACGGGCACTACTTTCCGGGGGCTGGCCGACCGTGCTGCCACCTCGGATTGCGAATCCCCACTTTTGACAGTGTCATGCGGGGTCCGGAACAGGGAGGGAGAGGTAGGAGATGATGAAGGTTGCGACGGGCCAGCAGCCGAAGCAACAGACTGACGCGCAATGCTCTGCTTTGCACAAGGGATGCAAATAAAGCAGAGCCCCACAACTTATGCACCCCCCGAATGGCTCAGAAGAACCGTTTCCGGCAATAACGGAAGCCTCTATATGGTGATGTATGGTATTCGCAATTTTTTGGGCTTAAAGGCATAAGCCAACCCGGGATGCCCCCTTATTTGTAAATGTCCCGGAAGCGGAAGGGAGTTTTTTTTTTTTTTAAAAAGGAAGGTCCCCCTTAATATTATATATATATATATATATATATATATATATATATAGATATATATAGATTATAGATTATATATATATATGTATATTCTTAAATATAAAAATATCCCAATATTCATTTTTTTTTTTTTTTTTTTTTTTTTAAAGAAAGACTAGCCAAGTAACATAGAGCCGGAGGGCCACCATAAACAGGGATCCTGGGATCTGTAAGGAAAAGAAAAAAACCACAATCAGATCCCCACATGCGTGTAACAAGCCAAAAAACCTATGTATGCATGGCACCAAAGTGCCTTTAAATGAGCAAGAAAAGACCACAACCCTGCCCCTTAATAAATTCAAAACATGATGCCTCCTTAAAGTGGACCAACACCCACAGGTGATCGGCCCGATCACCTCCCTCCCCGCGGGACATCCGAGATCGGGATATCCCGCGGGGTGAAACCACCCCAAACTCCTTACCTTATCTTCGGCGGCGGCCGGCCGCCGCCGCCTCCCTCGCGCCCCTCTAGACGTGCGCGCGCCCGCGTCAAGAGGGACGCGCGGGAGGCGGCAGCGGAGGAGCCGCTTGTCCGCGGCTTGTCCGTCGGCGCTGGGAGCGGGGAGAGGTGAGTTGTTCGGGGGGGGTTTCACACAGCGGGGCACCCCGATCGGGGGTGCCCCACCGAAGTGGACCAAGACCCAGGATAGTCAAAATCCTGGGTGTTGGTCCACTTTAAAAACACTCGCCCCCATATCTACATATTATAGATATTTAACTCCCACTCAACGGCCCCACCAGGGTGGGTCCGCTTACCTGAAAGGACCGAGAGCAGCAACCGGAGGGACCAAGCAGCAGCCAGCAGCAGCACAGGTAAATACAACCAGGAGTAAAAAAAAGTTCAGGTCAAATGTAACAGGGGAAAGTTTTAAGATTAAAAACTTTTTTTCATGTAATAGCACTAATGTGGTATATCTCTTGGAGTGCAGCTGTGGAAAACAGTATGTAGGGAGAACTATCAGGGCCTTTAAAACCAGACTGAGGGAGCACATATAGAATATCAAAAAAGGTCTTATTTCCCATAGTGTTTCCTCCCACTTTAAAGAAACCTACAATAGAGACCCGAGAGATTTAACCCTTTAAATGCCAGCCACGTAAAATTTACGTGGTTGCCTCTCTGTCACTTAAGTGCCAGCCACGTAAAATTTACGTGCCTGGCATTTACCCCTGCTAGTGGGCAAAAAAAATACTCACCTGACCCCTCGTTGGATCCGGCCGGGTCTCCTCTTTAATTTGGTGCCATCCGATCCCCCGTGGGGGGTCTGATGGCTCCAGGAGAGCCCCCGAAATAGGCCGCCCCCCCCCGCGCTTCTGCAGCAGCAGCTGCTAACTGTAAAAAAAAAAAAATATATAAAAATGACATTCACTTACCTGCGTGTGCGCTGGCTCCCGCTGTCCCTCTTCACCTGGGGGGCCTCCGATCCCCCCCCAGGACTTACCGATCTTCAGGAGAGAGCCCGGGAGGCTCTCTCCTCCTCGATGGCGGCCGCCATCTTGCCGCTAAGCCTCGCCCCCTCATCCCGTTCCGTCTCGCGCCAAGCCATGCCCCTTTTGGGGGCGGGGCTATGACGTCATCCCAGCCCCGATCACCGGCGTCAGCTCTTTCAGCTGTCAGATGCCGGTGATCGGCGCCGGGGAAGGAGCTGGCAGGAGATCCTCTGATCTCCTGCCTCCCCCTTCTCTGGATGCCGATCACTGGCATCTGTCATCAGAGCAGCGCGGGACAAAGGAGCTTACAATCGTAGGTAAGTACACTAAAAAATTTTTTTTTTTTTTTTAATAAAATACTTTTAGTGTGGTGTTCTTTTTTTTCAGTTAACCCTTTGTGAACTGGTAAGGGGTCCATGAGACCCCTTATACCAGTTCACAAGGCTCTGGGTATGGCAAGTCACCTGCAGCTAGTGGGTGGCTTGCCATTAACCCCCAGCCCCCCATTACCTGCCTCCCCAACGGCCAGGTGGGGGGGCAGAAGGGCCCGGGCCACTTAGCCCGGGTCGGTAATGCTGGGTAGGGGGGACCCTACGTCATTTTTTTGGGGGATCTTTAAGGGTTTTTAACCCTTAAAATTCCCCCAAAAAATGCCCCCCCCCCCCCCCCCCCCCCGGGAGGGGGGACTCTATGTCATTTTTTTTTTTTAATTAACCCTTTTGTGTTCTGTCATCCAGCAGCTATAAAAGGCTTCTAGCAAGTGAGCAGAAGCCAGTGATCGCCGAGTGCTCCACTATGGATGGGAGGTAAATATTAAAAAAAAAAAAAAATAAAATATTTTTTCTCTGTGTTTTTTTTACATTTAACCCCTTGTGAACTGGTAAGGGGTCCATGAGACCCCTATACCAGTTCTCAAGGCTGGGGGGATGGCAAGTCACCTGCGCTAGCCGGTGACTTGCCATTAACCCCTGGCACCCCCATTACCTGCCTCCCCAAAGCCCAGGGGGGGGGGGGCAGAAGAGCCCGGGCCCACGGGCTATGCGGACTTGTAGCCTGCAAGGGCCAGGGGCCCTGTTCCTCCAAGCCCTGCATAGCTGGTCCCGGGCTGGTTACGTTGGGTAAGGGGGGGCCCCATGTCATTTTTTTTTTATTTTTAAGGGTTTTTAACCCTTAAAAATCCCCCCAAAAAAATGGGCCCCCCCTCCCCTGGGAGGGGGGACCCTATGTCATTTTTTTTCTCGATTTAACCCTTTGCAGTGTGGATGGTAGTTGTATTTTATTTGTAAATGTTAAAAATTACTTGTTTCAGTTAGGGGGGTCTCCTGGGCAGGAACAGGGGGCTACCGATAAATATGTGGTACCGTTCTAATCGGTAGAAATGGGGCTTTCACATGCAATATGGTTTTCCCTAATCAAATACATTTTTTTTTTTTTTTACTTAATAATAAATAAAATTAATAATAAATAACATTTACAAACAAGACATTTCATGTTAAAGCCTAAACTCTGCTGCAAAAAATATATATATAATTTTCCTGAAAATTCCAGCAAAAATGTCGCAAAACATGGCGCAAAATGGGGAAAAATGACCTGTCAACAGAGGGTGACAAAATCTCAAGTAGGCTGGCAATTAAAAGGGTTAATAGTACCTCTGCATGTTGGGTATTGTTCTGTTCGGGGGACCTTGCGCTTTCAGACTTAGCTTGTTTTTTCTTGTTTACATATTTATATTTTAGGAAAAGGTGTTTTTTATTCAGCTTTTTTTTATACATTTTTTAGGGAAACCCTGCGCAACCAAAGAGTTCTTTGAGGGATTAATTCCAGAAAGATGGGCCCACTACAACAAGCTGGGTACGCTTAGAAAGCTTAACATGTGTACTTTCAGGGAATATATGGTTTATGGGGGATATTCCAAATGTAAAGGGTTGTTTTGGTTGAAAAACCGCAAGGTGCGCACTTTGTCTGCAGAGCTGAAATTTTCAAGAAAAATTACCGTTATGCTCATGCTTTACTTTGGGGTGTTTGGCAACTCTTCCCTTGACAGAACCTATGCATGTTGGATGTCGTTCTGTTCGGGAGATGTTGCTTTTTCAGATTATACTTGTTTTTTCTTGTTTGTATATAGTTTTTTTAGGAAAATGTGGCTTTGATTCTGCTTTTTTATCCTTTTTTTAGGGAAACTCTTTGCAACCAAAGAATACATTGAGGGATTACTTCTAGAAAACTATCACACACATCAACAAGCCTGGTACAAATAGAAAGCCTGAGGTGTGTACTTCCAGAGAATATATAGTTTGTGGGGGGTATTTCAAATGTAAAGGGTTGTTTTTCTGGAAAAACTGCAAGGTGCGCACAGCGCATATCACAGTTGTATTTTTTCTGAAAATCCCCTAAAGCTCTGTTTCAGTTTGGGAGAGTCTCCTGGGCAGGAAAGGGTGTCTACCTATACATATGTGGTACTGCTGTAACCGGGAGAAATTGGGGTTTCACACGCAATAAGATTTTATTGACAAACTTACATTTTTTATTACAAAAAAACACTACAAATTGTAAAAAATTTATTTTTTTTATTTTTTTGCACATATTTCTCCAAAAAATATTGAGAATACACCTAAAAAATGACAAACAAGACATTTCATGTTAAAGCCCTGACTCTGCTGAAAAAAACAATATATCATTTTCCTGGGAAATCCCTGGAAATCCCTTCAAAAATCACATTTGAACATGGGGAGCGCAAAATAGTGCAAAATGGTCTGGCAACAGAGTGTGACAAAAACTCCAGGTAGGCTGGCACTTAAAGGGTTAAAGTTTTGTATTATTGATAGTCCAGTAAAAGACCCTGAAAGGTGGTAATATGATTAGGAAAATCTCCCGCTTAGAATCTAAGTGGATATATAATTTGAAATCCATGGTCCCAGGAGGTTTGAATATAGAGTTCGACTTAAATTGCTTCATTGGCAATCATTAGTAATTTGTAGGTCAGCTTTAGGAAGTTCTCTGGTTAGAGTCCCCCTTTTAGAATAGTATATACATTACTTGATAGTTGTTCTAATGATTTTGTGGATTTCATATTTTTATATTATATTTTTTAAGATGTGTATAGATTTATTAATTTGGTTGTGCTTTAAAGGTTTTAAAAAATGTATAATACATTTATAATTGCTGTATTTTTATGATAGTCTTAAAGCTATATGGGAGTCAGGCTGAAAAGATTATTTGTTTCTATAGGTGATTCAGTGATAGGGTTTAATAGGAGATATAAAAATGACATTTTATATGATACTTACCTAAATAATATTAAGAGTAAATCTTTTTAATCAAGATTGTAATTAATATTTTAAATTCTGGAAGGAGACCCATATTAAGTTTATAAGGAAGTATTAGAAAGACAGTATTATCCCCCTTTTTTAAGGAAAATGTCTGCCTCAGTATTAAGATAAGATCAATGATGGCATCTAAAGTGTTAAATCAGCTAGACCATATGATCGCTGCTTTACTAGAAAAGAGAGACGCTCCACAGTGCCTGTAGCTCATGATTAAGTTGTCAGGTGACGACGAAACGCGTTGGGCGGGGCCAGTACTGTGAGGCGTCACTACGTAGCTACACAGAGGAGAGACAGCGAGCGCTCCCGTGTCCGGCGGCCGAGGAGACGGGGAGGAACGCGCAGCTGCATCACGGATTGACACTAAGCTGAAGGTAGCGTGTATGGGGATACAAAAGGTCTTTACAGCGCACCTCCCAGTATAGCATCTGAAGTTTGAAACTTGATTTTGAAAACGTGTTTTTATCTGAATGCTGGTAGGCATATTAAATGTGGGCAGGAGCTCCTAATTTTTGAAGATATCACGCCATGTGTTTTTATTTGCTTGCTTTCATGTTATAAATCTTTGGAGTGGAAGAGATTTAAGGAGTTCTGAAAGATAAGGAGGATTTAAAAGCTACTAGTATTGTTCAAATATACCCTAATTGATGAAAGGCACGCAGAAGTTTTTGACACCCTAAAGAGGATCTAAATTATTTCGCAAGTTGTTCATTTGCATCTGGTACGTGATTTAATAGATGGTGGTGGGAGTTGTCACCAATTATCATCCTTGTTGGAAATATACACAAGATGTGGATTTGTTATAGTCAAGAGGAAAAGTGTTTTTGTATTGAAGGAGAAAGTAATGTCCCGCGGAGTGGTGATGTGCTCAACATACAACTAATTAATTTGAGAGTTTAGACTAACATGAAATGTCTTGTTTGTATTTTTTTCTACTTTTTTTAATATATTTTTAAGTAAATAAGTAAAAAAAAAAAAATAATATTTTTAAATTGTCTCCTTTATTTTAACAAAAACATTTATTTTAATAAAGAAAACCATATTGCACGTGAAAGCCCCATTTCTCCCGATTACAATGATACCACATATGTATTGGTAGTCCCCCCGTTCCTGTCCAGGAGATCCCCTAAACTTAGAAGAGCACTTTATAACATTACAAATAAAATACAACTAATATCCACATAATAAAGGGTTAAATAAAAAAAATTGGTGTGGGGTCCCTCTTCACGGGGGGGGGGGGGGGGGACACCATTTCTTGGGGGAATATAAGGGTTTTTTGGGGGGGGCTCGGGGTTAATGGCAAGTCACCCACTAGCCGCAGGTGACTTGCCAGACCCCCGAGCCTTGTGAACTGGTATAGGGGTCACATGGACCCCTTACCAGTTCACAAAGGGTTAAAAGTAAAAAAAAAAAACACACACTTTTTTCAAAATAACTTTATTAAAAAAATATTTTTTTTTTAATACTTACCTCCCATCCATCCCTGTGTCCCACGCTGATCACTTAGGCTTCTGCTCTCCTGCTGCTGCTGGAAGCCTTTTATACCTACTGGGTTACAGGTAACATAGGGTTAATTAAAAAAAAAAAAAAAAATGACATAGGGTCCCCCCTCCCAGGGAGGGGGACCCCATTTTTTTTAAGGGTTAAAACCCTTAAAAAAAAAAAAAAAAAAAATGGCGTGAGGTCCCCCCTACCCAGCATAACCAGCCTGTGACCAGCTATGGGGGCTTGTAGAACAGGGCGCAGGGGCCAGCTTTAGTGGCCCCTGGCTCTGCCGGCTACAAGCCTTCATAGCCTAGGGCCACGGCTCTTCTGCCCCCCCCCCCCCGGCCTTTGGGGATGCAGGTAATTTGGGTGGCCAGGGGTTAATGGCAAGTCACCCGCTAGCTGCAAGTGACTTGCCAGACCTCCGAGCCTTGTGAACTGGTATAGGGGTCACATGGACCCCTTACCAGTTCACAAAGGGTTAACAGTATAAAAAATAAACACAGGTTGTTTAAAAATTTTATTTAAAAAAAAAAAAAAAACATTTTACCTTTACTCACCTCCGATCTTCAGATGCAGTGTCCCGCGGCGATCTGATGCTGGTGACAGCTGGGCAGAGAAGGGGGGAAGCAGGCTATCGGAGGATCGCCTACCTCCCTCCTTCTCTGCCCAGCCGTCACCGGCATCTGACAGGAGAACTGCCGGGTGCCCCGATGACACCCGGCGGTGACGTCATTAGCCATGACGCCCCCGAAGGGGCGGGGCTAAAATCCAAGATGGCGGCCGCCATCGGAAGCTGCGGCGGAGGGAGGGCTGTTATGCCCCCCTCCAGAAGACAGAAGAGCCGGGGGGGTGATCGGAGCCCCCCCCCCCCCCCCAATGAAGAGGAGAGGCGGTGGGAGCGTAACTGTCTTTTTTTTTTTTTTTTTTTTTTGCAGGCAATCTCGGAGCCCCAATCGGCGATCGGAGCCCCGCTGGCTGAAGAGGAGACCCGGCCGGATCAAACAAGGGGTCAGGTAAGTGCCTTTTTTTTTTTTACTTTTTTTACTGGGATTGGGGAAAGCCAGGCACGTAAAATTTACGTGGCTGGCACTTAAGTGGCGGAGAGGCAACCACGTAAATTTTACGTGGCTGGCATTTAAAGGGTTAAAACGGATATTATAAGTGTGACATACACTCCGCTTCAACTCTTCATGACATTTGGGTTATTCTCCAG
Organism: Gastrophryne carolinensis; assembly: GCA_027917425.1. NCBI lineage: Eukaryota > Metazoa > Chordata > Amphibia > Anura > Microhylidae > Gastrophryne > Gastrophryne carolinensis. The sequence goes on from CM051244.1 coordinate 69,771,464, forward strand.
TAGAGGGCAAACTTCCGCAGAAATGAATGCAAAAAAAGAGCTCCTCCCAGTCCATAAATACCTGGGACCTCTCACCAATTCCCCAGTTTAAGATAGCAGAAAGGGGACCAGGAAGAACCAAATATAACAATACTAACAACCAAGAAAACAATGGTTCACCATATAAAGGATCCGGAATACCAAAAAGGGTGGGTGAAGCGGAGTGTATGTCACACTTATAATATCCATTTTAAAGGTGAGTACTCACAAACCGGTATTATTCCAAGTGTGACATACACTCCGCTTCAACTCTTCATGACATTTGGGACATCCAATAGCAGTGTCCGTCATGGGTGGGAACCATAAACAGTAAAGAATGCACCAACTTAAATCACTGCAGCTTGCAGAACCTTGCGGCCAAAAACAGCATCCGCTGAAGCGCGCACATCAACCTTGAAAAAGTATGAACGGAAGACCAAGTAGCAGCCTTACAAACTTGTTCAACAGAAGCCTGGTGCTGAAAAGCCCAGGACGCACCAACAGCACGAGTAGAATGCGCAGTGACCCTATTTGGCGGGCACCAAACCTTTCCTGGGCCCACAGTGCACCACGAAAAAGGCATCCGTCTTGCGGAAAGAAGAAGTAGTCACCAAATAGTACTTAACACAGCGAACCACATCCAAGTTGTGCAAAACCCTCTCCTTGTCATTGTTAGGCTTAGCACACAAGGAAGGGAGAACAATATCCTGATTGAGATGAAAAGCAAAAACCACCTTAGGAAGGAAATCTGGCTTAAAGCGAAAGACCACCTTGTCCTGGTGTCTTTCAAAGTAAGGGTCCTGAATCGACAGAGCCGCCGACTCAGAAACACGCCGAACAGAGGTAATAGCCACCGAGAAGGCAACCTTTTGAGTGAAAACAGAAAGACAGAAGGATCCTGGAAAGCCGAAAGAACCAAATTCAAATCCCAAACAGGAACCATAGCCTTCCGAGGGGGTCGAACATGAGTGACCCCCTGGAAAAACGTGTTAAAGTGGACCATCACCCTCCCGTGATCGGCCCAGGAATCTATAAGATGGCTCTAAGACATTGAAGGGGTTGTGAGCCTCCAGAGGACTACACACCCCGCTAAACTGATGACTTTTCCAGAAACCTCCCCAGCCCAACAGGCTGGCATCCGTGGTAACAGTCTCCCAGCGAGGAACCAGAAAGGATCTGCCCCTCAACAGGTTGCTCACCTCTAGCCACCACCGAAGGGACTGCCGAACCCTGGGAGACATCCTGAACGGTTGATCCAATGACAGCGGACACCTGTCCCAATGCGTCAATAGGTGAAGTTGAAGAGATCTCATGTGAAACTGCGCAAACGGGACCGCCTCGAAGGAGGCCACCATCAATCCCACCAGTTTCATCCCCTGTCGGATAGAGGGGCAAGGATTGGCCAGAAGAAGGTGGAATCCTGAATCCCCTGCACCTTGGTCTGGGGTAGAAACACTCTGGCCTGAATGGTATCCAGATTCATGCCCAGGAATGAAATCACCCGTGATGGTGAGAGAGAGGACTTGGGGCGGTTGATCACCCACCCGAACCTCTCCAGGGTCGACACCACCTGGTGGGTGTTCAGCTCCGTCTGACGTAGGGAAGAAGCTGAAATCAATAGGTCATCCAGATACGGCACAATGCAAATTCCCTGAGCTCTGATTAGGGCCATTATGCCCACCAGAACCTTGGTGAAGACCCTCGGCGCTGAGGTCAACCCGAAGGGAAGGGCTACAAACTGAAAATGTTGATCGTCCACCGCAAACCTGAGGAATCTCTGATGCGCTGGAAAATTTGGAACATGCAAATATGCATCCTTGATCTCTATGGATGTCATGAAATCCCCTTGACAAAGGGAATTGATGGCCGAGCGCAGAGTCTCCATGCGGAACTTCTTGGTCCTGATGAATCTGTTGAGGACCTTGAGGTCCAGAATGGGTCTTACAGAACCCTCTTTCTTGGGGACCGTGAAAAGATTGGAGTAGAAACCCCTGCCTCTCTCCGACGGAGGCACCGGGCATACAACTCCCATGTCCAGAAGGTTTTTTACTGCTAACAGGAGCCCCTGTGCAGCCTGAGGGTCCAAGGGCACCCGAGACCTTAAAATCTTGGAGGAGGCCAGTACTCGAACTCAGTTTGTACCTGGAGGAGACCACTTCCAAGATCCAATTGTCTGTGACCTCCCGGGCCCAGACCTGGAAGAAGAGCCGCAGCCGCCCCCCCACCCGTGCGGGTGAGGGCGCCCCTTTATTGCTGAGCTGGTTTACCCGCAAGCTTGGGCTTGGAACCCCAGGCAGAAGCGGGACGGGCCCGACCTCTGCCCCTGTTCCATGAAAAGCCTCTGACACCCGAGAAGGCCAAACCTCTGCCAGCTCTGGCACCTCGAAAGGAAGGATTGAAAGAGCCTGCCCCCCGAAAGGTATGGCGCAGTTTCTTCCGCTGAGGTAACTTACCTCCCTTTGCCACAGCATCCAACTTATCTCCAAACAGCCGCGTACCCAAGAACGGAAGAGCTGTGAGCGATTTCTTGGCCGCAAAGTCCGCCGTCCACTGACGGAGCCATACCGATCGGCGCATGGCCACCAATAAGGCTGAAGTCCTACTACACATAACAATAGTGTCTTCCATAGCAGCCAAGACAAAATCCATGAACAATTCAAATCTTTTAAGCATAGTGAACTCAGCGCTGGCCGGATCGAGGTGAGTGTCATTTAACCAGTCCCTAATCGGAGACCTAGCACCCACCGACACTAGCGCAGATGCATAAAGAGGCCGCAAGGCCGAACCAACACTGGCAGAGGCATGGCATGCCATCTGATCAAGGCGCCTATCCTCACCATCCTTTAGGGAAGTGGCGTCTGGGGTGTGAAGCACGGAGGAGTTGATCAACTCCAAAACTGGCGCATCGACCTCGAGAGGAGAACCCCAGCGCTTAACCGCCTCCACCGGGAAAGGGACTAGGTTTCTCCCATTCCCTAAGGATCAGTGCATCAAAATGACCCTGGATAGGGAACTCCAAACGAGGCTTGTGGGCCCCAAAAAATTCCCCCTTCTTCAGAGGGGGCGCCTCAGGCGGCGCAATATCCAAAACCTCCAGGAGATGTGACAAAACCGTGGCCGTGTCAACAGCATCCCCCAGTGCCTGCGCAACATCAGCCTCGCCAAACCGTACATCGTCAGCCTCTGACACCTCATACAATTCCCCCTCCTCTAACGGGGAATAATCAGACATATCAAATGAATCATCATCAATATCCCAAGTCGCCTGGACCGACAACAAATGTCCCTTGCCCACCGCGCTAACCATAAATTTCTCGATGCTGGCCAACCTAGCACAAACATCGGAATGCAACTCCCCGCTGGCACCAATGTCACTTGGGGTACGGATAAAGCGGGGAGGGGAAGGCGATGAAGCGGGGGGCGCCGACCCAGAAGGCTGGGCACCCGACTGCCACGATATGGCCTTTTGTGCACATGGTATACAAATAAGCACATTCTCACTCGTAAGGGATACCCCACAACCCACACACGGCCGGGATTGTCCCAGAGGGAGCCCAAGCCCGGTATCCTGCAGAGCCTCCATATGGTGATTTTTTGTGGTCAGCCGCAATGATCGTAGGGAATTAAACTGGTAAGCAACCTGGGATGCCCCTTTAAAGTCCCTGTGGGAGGATTTGAAAATGAGTAATTTTAAGGCTAGGGACCCTAGGACCAGGAGAAACCCCTTAAAATACACACACGACAATCTGAAAAACATAATTGAAAAGGGCCCATCAGGAAAATTCACTCTATATAAAATATATATATATATATATATATATATATATATATATATATATATTATATTATACATAAAGAATTACCATGAGAAACCAATAAGTATAAATGCAAAAAATACCATTTTGTGAGTACCTGAAAAATGGATATTGTCAGTGTGCCACACACCCCGCTTCCCCTTTAATTCTTACGATCGGGTTACTCCACCAGCAGGTGGCGACGTTGCAGAGAAGTCTTGAAAACGAGCCCCTTCCAGCCTATATATACCTGGGACCTCCCACTCAACACCAGTGATTTAAAAAGCAGAAAGACAAGGTACCAGGAAATCCAACGGTAACCTCAAAATAAAGAAAAGCTTCACCATATAAAGGATCCAGGATACCAAAAAGGGCAGGTGAAGCGGGGTGTGTGGCACACTGACAATATCCATTTTTTAGGTGAGTACTCACAAAATGGTATTATTCTCAGTGTGCCACACACCCCGCTTCCCCTTTAAATCTTACGATCGGGACATCCAAAAGCAGTGTCCACAAGGGATGGGTATCCGAAGGCAAAGTGAAGCATAACTTAAATGACTGCAGTCTGCAGAACTTTGCGGCCAAACACAGCATCCGCTGAGGCCCGTACATCAACCTTGTAAAAAAGTATGAACAGAAGACCAAGTAGCGGCCTTACAAACTTGTTCAACAGAAGCTTGGTGCTGAAAAGCCCAAGACGCTCAAACGGCGCGAGTAGAATGAGCAGTGATACGAAAAGGGGGAACTTTCCCCTTAGCAGAATAGGCCGCAATAATGGCCTGACATATCCATTTGCTAATGGAAGATTTGGCCGGAGCCAAACCCTTCCTAGGCCCACAGGGCACAACAAAAAAAGGCATCAGTTTTACGAAAAGGAGAAGTAATAATCAAATAACACAGCGTACTACATCCAAAATGCAAAACCATCTCCTTGTCATTCTTAGGCTTAGAAATATTAATTCATAATCAAGCACTTCCTTTCTAATAAGACATCCTTTACCAAAACTTGATTAGCCAGGTGCTGCAACCTTATACGGGGTTTCCACCTCCTAAACCCCAAATCAACACTATATATTACCAATAAAGGCGCGCACTCATATAACTATTTTAGAAAAAATAACTACAATGATATCAAAAAGATAATTTCATTTATTATGCATATCACCAAATAGTAGAGACAAGACAATCTTTAGACTAACACATAATTAAAAATTAAGTCCATGCAACGTGACAGTGTGATTTAAGGTATGCTTTAAGGTTCCGCTATAGCAGCATTTGTAATACATACACACTCTACATAACAATATAAAGCTAAAGTGCTTGTGTGCCAGGAATCAAACACTAGCAACATCCTATAATGACAGTCCCAAGATATAAAGATTGTAGCAAACGCTACCAAATATTGCACAAGCCCAGCAGCGATACATTGTATTAAAGTACTATTGCGCTATATCACATAGACCAACCAGTGAATGCACTGACACATTTATAGTATGCAATGGACTAACAGACTAACACAAAGTGTGATACATACTTATATACAAAGTCCATAGTACACAGACATCACCTGACGGCCGTTTCGGGCGACCCTCGCCCTTTCTCAAAGGTATGTTTACTAACTCTAACTGCGCGCTCTTTATACCATTACCCAGCCTCGCTCCCAGGCGCCACGTGACTCAGAGTGACGCGGCCACCAGGCCGCGCCTCTGTGACTCACCTCCTACCTACGTCAGTCCCGGCGAGCACGCCAACCATGCAAGCAGGCTCAAAGAGCCAACCACATCATGGAGGCGCGCACGCGCACGGGGCCGGCGCTGGCGGGAATCGTCAAACACAGAAATTTATACATTCATCAAAACCAAAAAAATGGTATAGAGTATTGCAAAATATGACGATCTTTTAAGGGAAGCTTCAATCCATCTTGGATGTTCTTGGGGAGCTGGCTGCTCAGTCTTGCATACCTGCATATTGAATACATGTACATCATTAAAACACAAATAACTATGGATACTCATTATATTTACATTAAATCTCCTACTAAGACATTGGGTCTTGCTCACAATATGGCTACACTCTCAAAATCACATTCCAACCCTTTCCACAATACCCACAGGTGGACCTAGATTGACATAATATGGAAATCAATACCGACTCGTCTCATCCTACACCAAATTGGACCCACACTCTGATTGCATCAATGCTATAATAAAATTGTCAGAAGGATCAACTACTCAGATCTGTGGGGTCTATTATCTGATATTTATGATCAATTTCTAATCTATCATCCCCATTATTAATCCGGCCCCCCATTCTCCAGAAGATTTGCATTTACATTCTCGTATCCAGATTCAAAGTCTACCTTTACTTATCAACATATTTTACAAAAAAGGTGTGTGATCACATTCTTCGTTCATACCCTGAGGTGCTAAAGCATTAAGTTCATATAACCAAAAGAGTTCTCTCTGTGACAATCTTCTCCTCATGTCGCCACCCCTTTTGGAAGCTTTAACCTGTTCTATAACCATAAATCTAAGTTGAGATATATTATGGCCTGCCGATAAGAAGTGCCGTGCTACCGGTGAATTCAAATCGCCCCTTCTGATCGCACTCCTATGTTCAGAGATCCTTTGTCTCACCTCCCTAGTGGTCTGGCCTATATAGACCATCCCACAGGGACATTTCAGCATATAAATCACGAATAGTGACGAACATGTCACAAACTCATTCACTGTATATTTTTTGCCAGTGCGTGGATGATAGAAGTCTCGACCTTTCATCACAAAACTGCACTGGGCACAATGTCCACAATTGTGCATGCCCTGTGGTTTAGGTAAGCCAAAAATTGTAGTTTCATCCTGCTGTTTACCAATTTCTGTGTCGGCTCTAATCAAGTGGCTCCTAAGATTCCTTGGTCGCTTACATGTGAATAATGGCGGGGTCGAGAAGATTTCAGATAAAGCAGGGTCACTCGTTAAAGTTGACCAATGCTTATTAATAATATGTTTAACATGTTGATTGTGTATATTATACGTTAACACTGCAGGAATCCGATCAGATCTTTTTTTAGGATTATACCTGAGTAATGATTCCCTTTGTACCCCCAAGGCTTTAAGTTTCGCTTCTTCAACTACTTTCTCTGGGTAACCCCTAGTTTTGTAATCTCTAGCCATTGCCTCAGCCTGTTCTAAAAATGTCTGTTCACTGTCAATAATTCTCCTTAATCGCAAAAATTGACTATAGGGAATGCTTTTTTTCTGTGCTGTTGGATGGAAGCTTCTATAATGAAGATAGGTGTTCCTATCAGTAGGCTTTCTGAAAATATCGGTTGAAATCTCATCCTCTTTCAAGCTTACATTCACATCCAAAAAATGTACACATTCCCTACTATAGTCAATCGTAAAGGAGATAGATGGTAAGCATTTATCTAGATCCATCTTAAATTCCAATAAGGCTTCAAGAGGTCCATTCCATATCATTACAATATCATCTATAAAGCGATACCATAGGATCGCATGGTCTCCATATAGGGGATGGGTATATACAAACCGTTTTTCGAATGCTGCCATACCATCTTTTCTTTTGGATACGGGTGACTTCTTAAACAAAATTTCCACTTTGGGTAAGCTTCCAGATGGATGTTACTTGTGTACACTAGATGTCAACAGTTTATACACTTCCATTCCCCATGATCTAGGGATGGAGGTAATTGGAGAAACACTGGAGGAGATGGGCTTAGATGCCCAATATAGGAAATTTTTGTTGAAATTGTTAGAGATGGTATTAACCCGTAATTACTTTTACTATAATGGTGAATTCTATCAGCAGTTAAGGGGTACGGCGATGGGGTCCAATGTGGCCCCATCTTATGCTAATCTTTTTATGGCAGCATTCGAAAAACGGTTTGTATATACCCATCCCCTATATGGAGACCATGCGATCCTATGGTATCGCTTTATAGATGATATTGTAATGATATGGAATGGACCTCTTGAAGCCTTATTGGAATTTAAGATGGATCTAGATAAATGCTTACCATCTATCTCCTTTACGATTGACTATAGTAGGGAATGTGTACATTTTTTGGATGTGAATGTAAGCTTGAAAGAGGATGAGATTTCAACCGATATTTTCAGAAAGCCTACTGATAGGAACACCTATCTTCATTATAGAAGCTTCCATCCAACAGCACAGAAAAAAAGCATTCCCTATAGTCAATTTTTGCGATTAAGGAGAATTATTGACAGTGAACAGACATTTTTAGAACAGGCTGAGGCAATGGCTAGAGATTTCAAAACTAGGGGTTACCCAGAGAAAGTAGTTGAAGAAGCGAAACTTAAAGCCTTGGGGGTACAAAGGGAATCATTACTCAGGTATAATCCTAAAAAAAGATCTGATCGGATTCCTGCAGTGTTAACGTATAATATACACAATCAACATGTTAAACATATTATTAATAAGCATTGGTCAACTTTAACGAGTGACCCTGCTTTATCTGAAATCTTCTCGACCCCGCCATTATTCACATGTAAGCGACCAAGGAATCTTAGGAGCCACTTGATTAGAGCCGACACAGAAATTGGTAAACAGCAGGATGAAACTACAATTTTTGGCTTACCTAAACCACAGGGCATGCACAATTGTGGACATTGTGCCCAGTGCAGTTTTGTGATGAAAGGTCGAGACTTCTATCATCCACGCACTGGCAAAAAATATACAGTGAATGAGTTTGTGACATGTTCGTCACTATTCGTGATTTATATGCTGAAATGTCCCTGTGGGATGGTCTATATAGGCCAGACCACTAGGGAGGTGAGACAAAGGATCTCTGAACATAGGAGTGCGATCAGAAGGGGCGATTTGAATTCACCGGTAGCACGGCACTTCTTATCGGCAGGCCATAATATATCTCAACTTAGATTTATGGTTATAGAACAGGTTAAAGCTTCCAAAAGGGGTGGCGACATGAGGAGAAGATTGTCACAGAGAGAACTCTTTTGGTTATATGAACTTAATGCTTTAGCACCTCAGGGTATGAACGAAGAATGTGATCACACACCTTTTTTGTAAAATATGTTGATAAGTAAAGGTAGACTTTGAATCTGGATACGAGAATGTAAATGCAAATCTTCTGGAGAATGGGGGGCCGGATTAATAATGGGGATGATAGATTAGAAATTGATCATAAATATCAGATAATAGACCCCACAGATCTGAGTAGTTGATCCTTCTGACAATTTTATTATAGCATTGATGCAATCAGAGTGTGGGTCCAATTTGGTGTAGGATGAGACGAGTCGGTATTGATTTCCATATTATGTCAATCTAGGTCCACCTGTGGGTATTGTGGAAAGGGTTGGAATGTGATTTTGAGAGTGTAGCCATATTGTGAGCAAGACCCAATGTCTTAGTAGGAGATTTAATGTAAATATAATGAGTATCCATAGTTATTTGTGTTTTAATGATGTACATGTATTCAATATGCAGGTATGCAAGACTGAGCAGCCAGCTCCCCAAGAACATCCAAGATGGATTGAAGCTTCCCTTAAAAGATCGTCATATTTTGCAATACTCTATACCATTTTTTTGGTTTTGATGAATGTATAAATTTCTGTGTTTGACGATTCCCGCCAGCGCCGGCCGCGTGCGCGCCTCCATGATGTGGTTGGCTCTTTGAGCCTGCTTGCATGGTTGGCGTGCTCGCCGGGACTGACGTAGGTAGGAGGTGAGTCACAGAGGCGCGGCCTGGTGGCCGCGTCACTCTGAGTCACGTAGCGCCTGGGAGCGAGGCTGGGTAATGGTATAAAGAGCGCGCAGTTAGAGTTAGTAAACATACCTTTGAGAAAGGGCGAGGGTCGCCCGAAACGGCCGTCAGGTGATGTCTGTGTACTATGGACTTTGTATATAAGTATGTATCACACTTTGTGTTAGTCTGTTAGTCCATTGCATACTATAAATGTGTCAGTGCATTCACTGGTTGGTCTATGTGATATAGCGCAATAGTACTTTAATACAATGTATCGCTGCTGGGCTTGTGCAATATTTGGTAGCGTTTGCTACAATCTTTATATCTTGGGACTGTCATTATAGGATGTTGCTAGTGTTTGATTCCTGGCACACAAGCACTTTAGCTTTATATTGTTATGTAGAGTGTGTATGTATTACAAATGCTGCTATAGCGGAACCTTAAAGCATACCTTAAATCACACTGTCACGTTGCATGGACTTAATTTTTAATTATGTGTTAGTCTAAAGATTGTCTTGTCTCTACTATTTGGTGATATGCATAATAAATGAAATTATCTTTTTGATATCATTGTAGTTATTTTTTCTAAAATAGTTATATGAGTGCGCGCCTTTATTGGTAATATATAGCATTCTTAGGCTTAGGACACAGGGAGGGAAGAACAATATCCTGATTCAAATGAAAAGCAGAAACAACCTTAGGAGGAAAGTCCGGTTTGAACCGAAAGACCACTTTGTCCTGATGCCTCTCAAAGTAGGGCGCCTGAATAGACAAGGCCGCCAACTCCGAGACACGCCGAACCAAAGTGATAGCTACCAAGAAGACAATCTTCTGAGTCAGGGTAGACAAAGCAATATCTTGCAAAGGCTCAAAGGGAAGAGCCTGAAGAGCAGAAAGAACCAAATTCAAGTCCCAAACAGGGAGTAATGGTTTCCTGGGAGGCCGCATATGCGTAACCCCCTGGAAAAAAGAAGCGCAAAATGCTTCTGAAAAAAGATAGATAAGGCAGAAACCTGCCCTCTCAAAGTACTCAGCTGAAGACCGGAGTCCAGCCCTGATTGTAAAAACTCCAGAATCTTGGAGACCGAAAAGACCCTACAAGGCAAGGACCTAACCTCACACCAAGCGATATAGGCTTTCCAAGTCCTATAGTAGGTGATTGATCGGTGCCTGAAAGAGGTCTTCTTCTGAGTCTTAAAAACCGAGTCAGAAAGACCCTCCTCCTTCAAGATGGAGGCCTAAGCGGCCAAGCCATCAAAACCAGCGTTGGTAAATTGGGGTAAGACAGCCGACCCTGAGTGAGCAGATCGGGCCGAAGAGGCAGAATGAGTTGATTCACGGTCAGCCAAACGATGTCTGCGCACCATACTCGTCTTGGGCATCTTGGGGCCACGAGAATGGTGGACACCCTTTCCAGAACCAGCTTCCGTACCACCCAGCCTAGCATGGGTATCGGAGGAAACAGGTACAGAAACCCCGGGTCCCCCCACCTCAGGGATATGGCTTCCGCCGCCAGAGCCAGAGGATCCTGGGAGAGCGACATAAGGATCGGGAGCCTGTAATTGTGACGAAAGGGAAACAGGACCACCTCCGGTGTCCCCCACCGGAGCGGACTGCTGGCTGCCGAGAGACAAGGAACATGTGCCTTCGCCCAGGTCAGGATCAGGGACACCCCTCTGAGGGCACCCAGACTGCAAGTCCCTCCCTAATGATTGATGTAAGCAACCGCTGTTTGATTGTCCGAGCGAAGCTGAACCAGAAGGCCCAGACCCTAATGAGACAAAAGAGCAAGAACCAGACGGAAGGCTCTCAGCTCCAGAACAGACGGCCGAGGGTTGGAAAGAAGGACCCAAGCCAACTCCTGAATCAGACAAATTTTGGACTGAGTGAGAAACACCCTGTGTTGACCGGAATCCGACCGCATTCCCAGAAAGGACACCACCCTGGCCGGAGCAGGGGAGGACCTGGGAAGGTTGAAAAACTTCAGATGCAGGATGGGGCAAGCCGACCCGTCCTTCTTGGGAGCTGCGAAGAGAGTGGAGCAAAAACCGAGGCCCACCTCTAAGCGCGGCACCGGCCGGATGCCCGCCATTTCCAGGAAAAACCGTGAAGGAGGGCGAGACTCGAACTCCGGTTTGTAACCGGGCGACACCCCCTCCCAGATCTATGTGTCCGGATTCTCGCGGCCTTAAACCAGGGAGAAGTGTCGCAATCGTCCCCCCACCCTTACGGGTTGAGGGCAGCCCCTCATTGCTGAGCGGGCTTAGCAGTAGGTTTGGGCTTGGCGCCCCAGGACTGACCGGGACGGCCACGACCTCTTCCCCGGGACCAACCTACACCCCCGGTAACGGGAAGGGAAGCCCCTCTGCCCGCTCTGGCTCCTCGAAAGGAGGGACTAAAGGAACTCGCACCCCGAAAGGAGCGACGGGGCTTCTTGAATTGAGGCAACTTACCATCCTTGGTAACAGCATCCAATTTCTCGCCAAAAAGGCGTAAACCTAAGAAAGGTAGCGCTGTAAGCGCCCTTTTAGAGTTAAGGTCCGCCGTCCACTGGCGCAGCCATATAGACCGACGAATAGCCACCAGCAATGCCGCTGTCCTGCTACTCGTCGCAAGAGCATCGTCCTGAGCAGTCAGGACAAAAGAAACAAACAACTCACACTGCTTGAGAGAACTAAACATATCACAAGCGGGATCAAGATCTGCGAGCAGATCCCTAATAATGGATCTAACTGCCAGCAGAAGAAGCGCCGAAGCACAAATTGGCCGTAGTGTCGACCCGGCACTGATAAAACCATGGCGAGCCAATTGATCAACCCGACGATCCTCACCATCCTTAATGGTAGTGGTGTCAAAGTGCAACGCAGCCGAGCCAGTCAGCCCTAACACCGGGGTAGCGACGTCGGGGGACACTGACCAAAGCTTCACCAAGTCCTCCGGAAAGGGATATCGCTTATCCCAATTAGGAGGAGTTCCAAACAGGCGCGCGGGTTGTTCCCATTCCTTAAGGACAACCCTCTCGAAGTGCTGTTGCCTGGGAAACACCAAACGCGGCTGGGGTACGTCAAACAACTCACCCTTTGGCAGAGGGACCACCGCAGGCGGATCCAAGGCCAAAACTTTAAACATTTGAGCCAAAATGGAAGGGGTGTCAATGGACACCCCCACAGCCTGATCACCAGCAGTGTCAAACAATAGCCGGTCTGCAGGCTCATCCGACTCCTCAAGGAGTTCCCCCTCCTCATCAGGGGGACAATCGGACCAATCCAAAAATTCAGGTACCTCACCCTCAGGCACTGAGCAGGCACTGCCGGAGAAAGGTGCTTCCGCTTTGCCGTAGCCTTCTGAGCCACTGAAGCGGAAATTATTTTCTCGAGGTTGGCCAACCGCGCATGCACCCCGGAATGCGAATCCCCATTTTTGACAATGTCACACGGGGTCCGGAATAGGTTGGGGGGATAGGAGATCCTATCGGACTGGCGCGCAATGTTCTGCCTTGCACATGGAACGCATAATATGACATCATCGCCTGGGAGCGGAGCCCCACAACCCCCACACAGCCTGGATAGCCCCGAAGAGCCATTTCCGGTAACGTTGGAAGCCTCCATATGGTGAATTTGTGGTATTCGCAACAACCCAGGGTTTTACGCATTAAGCAACCCGGGATGCCCCTTTATAATTAAAGTCCCGGAAGTGGACTAGGAAAGCCTAGGAAAATCCCAATTTAGAGACTAAGACTAGCCAGGTATAACAGACCGGGAGAGCCACTGCAGTGAGGGGATCCCAGAATCTGTGGGGGAAAAGAGACCACAGTCAGTCCCCCAACCAGTATGCACCACATTCATACATAACCAACAAGGCAAACATATATGAATAGTTTAAACATCATGAATAAAATATACATGACACATGCTATTTCAAGGCAAAGCCAGAGAGTGCATCAATAAAAGTATATACCTGCATAAATATATGCACATTATATATATATATATACACACACATAAATATATAATATATAATAAATATATATATATATATATATATATATATCCACACATACACACACACATACCCAAATACAGGCATTTGACCCATACATAAGCAGAAGTGCCCCAGGAAAAAACGCTATACATGGCAGGCAATAACAAAGTACACCTCTACAGCTCAAGCAGCACTGGACCTCTTCCCCCACCGGCTTCAGCACACCTGTCTCTAATGAGACAGGGGAAGTGAAGGGCGGGCCCGGACACAGCAAAAAAGGGGGGAAATTTTAAAGTGCAACACAAACAAAGGCCCCAGCAGCCCAAGCCACGAACGCCACCGCAGCGCTGCCCTGCCAAAGCACTTCCACACATAACACTAAGTAAAGCACCTAATGCAACACGCACCCCCCCCCATTTAGCGGAGAAGGACCGAGCGGGAGAAGGTGACCTAAAGGGAACATCGGGACAGGGGCATCCCAAATCCGGATCACCATGCCGGATAGCCGCATTGCCCCACAAGTGGGGTCGAGCAGAGGAGATAAGCTCCTAGGCACCTAAAGTGCCATCTACCTTTGCCCAGCCAGCAGCCTAGGCTGGGAGGCTTCCGTTTAACTAGGCATGACCCTTGTCCTTGAAGCAGCATGGGGGCTGCGTGCGCAGACATTTTTCATTGAGGTTGGCCTGACTGTTGCCCTGGGTGTTATCTTATGACGTGAGATTTAACCATTTATTTTCTCTCTGCTGGCACTTGCATTTATATTATATACTGTTATTGTCTGCACTTTAAAGTCTTATTGGAATGGGTTTCCCTGTGCAATATTAGGTAGTGTTTTAGGTTTATGTGTTTTTCATGCATTTGCAATTTTTATATTGATATTTTTGTTTATATTGGATTATTGTATATACACTTTTTTTTGGCCATATATATTATTAATATTTTTGTAGTATTGGTTTTATGAAATTGCACATATCTTTACATGTGGTTAGGATTTTTTGTGCCGGCACAAAAAGGATGGGTTATTACCATTCTAGGATAATTAATATTATTCACCCATAGGGCAGTTATTTAAGAGGCCCTTAGGGGCCATACACATTGATATAGATACATTTGGCCATACTGGTTGTTTTTAAATTTGTCTTGTGGTGTATGTATTTTAATTGTTTTTTTTTTTTTGTACTAATAAAATCATTAATATATACTGTTGATTGTAGTGGTGCTTCCTTTGGGAGATTGGTGTGTTCTTTGCACGCCCACTCCAAATTATTGTGGATTGCATTTTTGATGGGTGAGCACACAGTTGTATGCATTTTGTAGGAAGATTTGGGCGGTGCACCCTTTGTTAGTAAATTAACTAGGCATAAACAACACAATAGAACTGGGCAGAAATAGACCAAAAGGGGATGCCGGGTTTGAACCCGGCTACCTGCAAGCAGGAGACTTCTTTCTTCTGTCTTGTCGCTTCATGCAGAGAGAAAAAACTGGTGTTGAGTGGGAGGTCCCAGGTATATATAGGCTGGAAGGGGCTCGTTTTCAAGACTTCTCTGCAACATCGCCACCTGCTGGTGGAGTAACCCGATCGTAAGAATTAAAGGGGAAGCGGGGTGTGTGGCACACTGAGAATATACAAGTATTAAGGGCAGCCCCCCACGGAGAGGGGTACCACCCGTATAAGCTAAGGAAGGGGGCCCACAGGCACTCACAGACCGGCGGGAAACCGCAGCAGCAGGGACAGTCAAAATGGCCACCGGAGCACAGCCTCGGAGTGAAGAGGAGAAGGCGAAGGGGGGCGAACCAGCGCAGAACGCGTGCTCTCCAGGCCACGCCCCCCTCCCGGCAATTCCAGAAGCACGGATCCCAGCCAGGGGCTGGGCCGCAGCAGGGCGCCAAAACGAGGGGCCAGCCCCGCCCCCTCCCAGAACGCTGCCTGAGGGAGAGAAGCTCCCAGGCTGAGAAAAAACGTAAAAAGAACAGTCAGCACCAAACACCCTGACACAAAGTAAAACACTCATACCACACACACCGGAGGGTCAAGGAAGACGACCTGGAAGGGGGAGGAATCCGAAACCAGATTCTGGTCAGAGGATAATGTAAGGGACAGGGCATCCCAAACCGGGATCACCAACCCGGATGAGGTCTCACGGAGGAGCAATGCTCCCTCAACACCTAATAGGTGTTGCCTACCCTCACCAGGACCTGCAGCCAAGGCTGGGAGGCTCTATAGGACTAAAAGATAAAGGTCCAGGCAGAAATAGGGTGAAAATTGGCCGGGCGCAAGCCCAGCTTACCTGCAAGAGAAGTCCTCATCTTCTGTCTAGCTCGCCTTCCTGCAGAGAAGAAACTGGGGAATTGGTGGGAGGTCCCAGGTATTTATGGACTGCGAGGAGCTCCTTTTTTGCATTCATCTCTGCAGAAGTTCGCCCTCTACTGGAGAATAACCCAAATGTCATGAAGAGTTGAAGCGGAGTGTATGTCACACTTGGAATACTCACCTTCTCCCTGATCCAACAATGCATGCATGTGCCGCGGCTGCCGTCAGCTATATATCTTTAGCAGGGCCAGGCCTTTCTTAATGGCTGTTACGGGCATGCACCATGTTAGAGGGTAGCGGTGATTGGATGAGAGCCTGCACATGCGCCATAGGACAGGCAAAAGGTGAGTTTACTGTGTAATCTGAGGGATCTCACACAGCAAGACATTCCTGTGACATCAAATGTCCTAATTTATGTCATGTTTTCCCCCTCTGCCTCATCTCCAGCATTCCTACATACATCCTATAACAAATAAACAGTTCTCCAAAGTCTTCCTGCACACAGGGGCAATAAATCCTTATCTAGTAATAGAAAACATCACTGATAAGGAAAGGTTGGGGGGGAGTGCAGCTTGGAGAAAAGATTTACAATAATTTGTCCACACAGCACCCACCCAGGGAGGGGGATGGCATCTGTCTTTCCAGCCCCTTGGAATTTAGGATAAATCAGGGGAAGAAATGGTTTTGAGGGTCAGATACAGAGGGTCTGATCTTCAATCGTGGGGTGTCCGATCCATTGCTCCTTCTAACCCTTGGAAAACTGAAGACTTTGTATCCATTTAAGAGGTATAGGATTTTCAGTGTTTACTCCCCTTTTATTTTATAACTGTTTTTCTGCACATTTGTTTATTGTCTTTTTTTTTGTTTATTATTTGAATTTTTGTCTTTTTTTTATAAAAATTTTAAAATTTCCATTTTGCACGGGCCTACCTTCTTGGCAATTAAGAAATCCTCTAACCTGGTTTCCTTGAAGCTCTAAAAACGACCCTGGTTTCTGAAGATTGTATGACCGCTCGTAATTGTGTATTAACCCATAGACTGTAAGATCGATTGTAACTAATCCATTGTATGATTGGGAAAGTGTAACTAATCATATAGTGTTACAAGGTTGGATGACTCACAGTTAACTTGGAGTGCTGCATGGTGACTGTGTGTGAGCCAGCAGATTGCAAGCTGATTGTATCTGATCGTTCGACAGCAGAACTGATCAGACTCTCCTCGGGATAAGTGTGGGACAGAATCAGTGTGTATTGCCTGTGCCCTGCTTGTATGTGGAGAGGGGTGTGTAAGTGTGTGTGGTCACTGTCTCGATTACTCGCCAGCAGAGTTTGATCGGATGGTGATTGAGGAGGGTTCCACCGGCCCGATTTAATCGCTTAAAGTGTAGTTGCGGTGGTGGTGGCAGCGTGTTGTAATTGGTGTGTGGGGTGTTTTTGGTGTGATTGCTCTCTGTGCTGGAAGCAGCCCACACACACGTCGCAGATCGCTCGATCAAATAGACGTTGAACGATCGATTTCGTGACATATTAGATGCCATCCCCCTCCCTGGGTGGGTGCTGTGTGGACAAATTATTGTAAATCTTTTCTCCAAGCTGCACTCCCCCCAACCTTTCCTTATCAGTGGTGTTTTCTGTTCCTAGATAAGGATTTATTGCCCCTGTGTGCAGGAAGACTTTGGAGAACTGTATTTGTTATAGGATGTCTGTAGGAATGCTGGAGATGAGGCAGAGGGGGAAAACATGACATAAATTAGGACATTTGATGTCACAATTCCGACTTGGGGTACTGAGGGAAAGAATCAAAACGCGGATAGTCAAAATACCAGGTTTTGTTCCACAAGAGTCTATAGGATGCTAATCTTTATAGGGCATCCCAAAGTGAGATGTCCCACTGTGGAAAACACCAGGGGTTCCCGATCTACTTACTCTGTGCCAGGCCTTTCTGAATGGCCAGAGTGGGCACACCCCAGCTAGAGGCAATGCAGCCAGTGGCATTCACTTCAAGCAGGAAATATGAATGAAATGTGCACAACGGAAAAGATGTACACCTAGCGGGGCATCCCAAATCAGGAGGAACAAAACCCAAAATGGTAAAAATCTTTGAAAAACCTTGCAAACTCGTTTTCCACGGGGTTCCATGCAGAGTTCACAAGCTACGGCTGCCTCTCCACTGCCGATGTGCGCTCCCACACCCAGCCATTCTGATAGACTGGGCACCTGCCTGTGCCGCAAACTCCTGGGAGACCAGGCATGCAGTTCCCGGCTCCATAAACAGTGCTGTGTGCCCTTGCCTTGATATGCATGAAATATAGCACTGATTGAACTACAGCCCGTGCAGTGGGAATGCCGGCAAGGTAAATCTTAGGGGAGCTTCACATGGTTTGACACATCCAAGGGACAAGGACCAAAAACAGATTTGTGAAAATCCCAGGTTTTGCTCCACTTCACCAGGATTTTGAACAGCAAATGTGCAAAACATAATAATGATCACTAAAAGGTCCTCTTGACAATCCAGGCTCTACACTCTTCCAGCACCAACAATCTTATATTAAACCGGACCTTCAGCACAATTTCATGAAAAGCCCAAACCCTTAAAATATAAAAATATATTAATTAAAATATATTAATTTAGATGCTGGGGAATAGTTTAAGTTTTTAGTTACGTACTCTTTTCCCCACTGGGCTCCAATTCTGTTTAGGACTCTAGGATATGGGCACCGCCATCTTGACTCACAAGCATCACACATACTGAGGAGAGGAGAGCGGGATAGAGTACAGGGGGCAGGTTATAGCTGTGCTTTGCAGAGACAGAGCAGAGCTGGGGGTCAGGAAAAGGACAGCAATCCCAGAATGCAGAGTCAGAAGAATGTTTAATGTAGGCAATCTGTATGTACATGTTGTGGGAAACATATAAGATATGCTCTTATTCAAGGTGAAGGTAGCAATGCTCGCTTTATAATTAGAGCAAAATGAAATTCACTGTCAAGGCAAAGTGCATAAACCATTATACAGCCGTTCACCTCCTAATGGCCACCTTGTCTCTTCCTGTCAGAACGTAGATGTTCCTGAAGTAGAAACAAGGCAAAGAGTAGTGGCACACCCCCTGAATTCCTCACCATAGACCACCACTGCTGGATGTCTATAGCTCCATCCCAGCAGAGCAAGAAAGAGCACACTTGTATTCTGCAATGTCAGATTCCACAGAAGCACTCTTACCAAAGACAGCGTCGTGGTTGGTGCTGTGACCCTGCGTGGGAGCTTGAGAGGTTCCCCCGGCAGCACCGTTCCACGCATGCGCCGGCATGCTGACAGCAACCGGCGCGGGTGTGTAGACACCAGTTTTGTGGGACTGGAAGCTCCTGGACTACTAGGAGGAGCCCTGGCAGCGCCGCCTATCAATCGCAGCGGCCTGCTGCTCTGCTGGCACGTGGTGCTGCGGGGTACGACCTACCCTCCTGTTCAGCGACCGCATCATGTCTCTGCTGCGCTATATTTTACTTGTTTCACATGATTGTATTATGTATATGGTTTGTAAATGCATCCGTTTGGCTGGTTTTGTTCTGATTGACTGCATCAGCTCTGATGCCACTGACATCAGGTGGTAATCCCGGGCCCTCTAAGGACACTTAATCCTCAGTGGAGGGGAATCTCTGCTTACTTGTTGCTGCTCCCTGATGAAGGGGCGCTAGACGCCCCGAAACGTTGGATCTTTTTGGTCTTTGCTGTTATATCGACCTGTTGGATTTGAATACAATATCTTCTGGAGTGCTGGCTGATAGTCTTTCACACTTGTATTCTGAGCAATCTTTCCATTCAGCCTCTCTCCTTGTGCCTTCCTCCATAATTAGCATATCTAATTAGCACTTAAATCACAGTCACACCTACTTAGCATTTGAATCATCTGTGACTACCCGTGTGCTTGTGAAGAGGTAGCACAATCACAGCTTTGGAACAAGACAACAAAGCCTACACCCCCTCCCTTCATTATTGATTATCGGACTGTGGCTTAGACACTACTCTGCTGGTATGTATAAACTGATTCTATCCAATGTACAAGATAACAGCAAAAGGGAGAGAGGGAGGAGCACAGCCAGGGTGTCGGAAGCACATTGGGCTTTTACAAACCCTGCCCATTATGTTGCGTATTATACAGGACCATGTCCTCTTGCTTCAGTTAGTGCGAGGCGAAAGCATAGTTAGTGCGAGGCGAAAGCATAGTTAGTGCGAGGCGAAAGCATAGTTAGTGCGAGGCGAAAGCATAGTTAGTGCGAGGCGAAAGCATAGTTAGTGCGAGGCGAAAGCATAGTTAGTGCGAGGCGAAAGCATAGTTAGTGCGAGGCGAAAGCATAGTTAGTGCGAGGCGAAAGCATAGTTAGTGCGAGGCGAAAGCATAGTTAGTGCGAGGCGAAAGCATAGTTAGTGCGAGGCGAAAGCATAGTTAGTGCGAGGCGAAAGCATAGTTAGTGCGAGGCGAAAGCATAGTTAGTGCGAGGCGAAAGCATAGTTAGTGCGAGGCGAAAGCATAGTTAGTGCGAGGCGAAAGCATAGTTAGTGCGAGGCGAAAGCATAGTTAGTGCGAGGCGAAAGCATAGTTAGTGCGAGGCGAAAGCATAGTTAGTGCGAGGCGAAAGCATAGTTAGTGCGAGGCGAAAGCATAGTTAGTGCGAGGCGAAAGCATAGTTAGTGCGAGGCGAAAGCATAGTTAGTGCGAGGCGAAAGCATAGTTAGTGCGAGGCGAAAGCATAGTTAGTGCGAGGCGAAAGCATAGTTAGTGCGAGGCGAAAGCATAGTTAGTGCGAGGCGAAAGCATAGTTAGTGCGAGGCGAAAGCATAGTTAGTGCGAGGCGAAAGCATAGTTAGTGCGAGGCGAAAGCATAGTTAGTGCGAGGCGAAAGCATAGTTAGTGCGAGGCGAAAGCATAGTTAGTGCGAGGCGAAAGCATAGTTAGTGCGAGGCGAAAGCATAGTTAGTGCGAGGCGAAAGCATAGTTAGTGCGAGGCGAAAGCATAGTTAGTGCGAGGCGAAAGCATAGTTAGTGCGAGGCGAAAGCATAGTTAGTGCGAGGCGAAAGCATAGTTAGTGCGAGGCGAAAGCATAGTTAGTGCGAGGCGAAAGCATAGTTAGTGCGAGGCGAAAGCATAGTTAGTGCGAGGCGAAAGCATAGTTAGTGCGAGGCGAAAGCATAGTTAGTGCGAGGCGAAAGCATAGTTAGTGCGAGGCGAAAGCATAGTTAGTGCGAGGCGAAAGCATAGTTAGTGCGAGGCGAAAGCATAGTTAGTGCGAGGCGAAAGCATAGTTAGTGCGAGGCGAAAGCATAGTTAGTGCGAGGCGAAAGCATAGTTAGTGCGAGGCGAAAGCATAGTTAGTGCGAGGCGAAAGCATAGTTAGTGCGAGGCGAAAGCATAGTTAGTGCGAGGCGAAAGCATAGTTAGTGCGAGGCGAAAGCATAGTTAGTGCGAGGCGAAAGCATAGTTAGTGCGAGGCGAAAGCATAGTTAGTGCGAGGCGAAAGCATAGTTAGTGCGAGGCGAAAGCATAGTTAGTGCGAGGCGAAAGCATAGTTAGTGCGAGGCGAAAGCATAGTTAGTGCGAGGCGAAAGCATAGTTAGTGCGAGGCGAAAGCATAGTTAGTGCGAGGCGAAAGCATAGTTAGTGCGAGGCGAAAGCATCGTTAGTGCGAGGCGAAAGCATCGTTAGTGCGAGGCGAAAGCATCGTTAGTGCGAGGCGAAAGCATCGTTAGTGCGAGGCGAAAGCATCGTTAGTGCGAGGCGAAAGCATCGTTAGTGCGAGGCGAAAGCATCGTTAGTGCGAGGCGAAAGCATCGTTAGTGCGAGGCGAAAGCATCGTTAGTGCGAGGCGAAAGCATCGTTAGTGCGAGGCGAAAGCATCGTTAGTGCGAGGCGAAAGCATCGTTAGTGCGAGGCGAAAGCATCGTTAGTGCGAGGCGAAAGCATCGTTAGTGCGAGGCGAAAGCATCGTTAGTGCGAGGCGAAAGCATCGTTAGTGCGAGGCGAAAGCATCGTTAGTGCGAGGCGAAAGCATCGTTAGTGCGAGGCGAAAGCATCGTTAGTGCGAGGCGAAAGCATCGTTAGTGCGAGGCGAAAGCATCGTTAGTGCGAGGCGAAAGCATCGTTAGTGCGAGGCGAAAGCATCGTTAGTGCGAGGCGAAAGCATCGTTAGTGCGAGGCGAAAGCATCGTTAGTGCGAGGCGAAAGCATCGTTAGTGCGAGGCGAAAGCATCGTTAGTGCGAGGCGAAAGCATCGTTAGTGCGAGGCGAAAGCATCGTTAGTGCGAGGCGAAAGCATCGTTAGTGCGAGGCGAAAGCATCGTTAGTGCGAGGCGAAAGCATCGTTAGTGCGAGGCGAAAGCATCGTTAGTGCGAGGCGAAAGCATCGTTAGTGCGAGGCGAAAGCATCGTTAGTGCGAGGCGAAAGCATCGTTAGTGCGAGGCGAAAGCATCGTTAGTGCGAGGCGAAAGCATCGTTAGTGCGAGGCGAAAGCATCGTTAGTGCGAGGCGAAAGCATCGTTAGTGCGAGGCGAAAGCATCGTTAGTGCGAGGCGAAAGCATCGTTAGTGCGAGGCGAAAGCATCGTTAGTGCGAGGCGAAAGCATCGTTAGTGCGAGGCGAAAGCATCGTTAGTGCGAGGCGAAAGCATCGTTAGTGCGAGGCGAAAGCATCGTTAGTGCGAGGCGAAAGCATCGTTAGTGCGAGGCGAAAGCATCGTTAGTGCGAGGCGAAAGCATCGTTAGTGCGAGGCGAAAGCATAGTTAGTGCGAGGCGAAAGCATAGTTAGTGCGAGGCGAAAGCATAGTTAGTGCGAGGCGAAAGCATAGTTAGTGCGAGGCGAAAGCATAGTTAGTGCGAGGCGAAAGCATAGTTAGTGCGAGGCGAAAGCATAGTTAGTGCGAGGCGAAAGCATAGTTAGTGCGAGGCGAAAGCATAGTTAGTGCGAGGCGAAAGCATAGTTAGTGCGAGGCGAAAGCATAGTTAGTGCGAGGCGAAAGCATAGTTAGTGCGAGGCGAAAGCATAGTTAGTGCGAGGCGAAAGCATAGTTAGTGCGAGGCGAAAGCATAGTTAGTGCGAGGCGAAAGCATAGTTAGTGCGAGGCGAAAGCATAGTTAGTGCGAGGCGAAAGCATAGTTAGTGCGAGGCGAAAGCATAGTTAGTGCGAGGCGAAAGCATACAGTCAGGGCCAGAAATATTTGGACAGTGACACAATTTTCGCAAGTTGGATTCTGCATGCCACCGCATTGGATTTGAAATGAAACCTCTACAACAGAATTCAAGTGCAGATTGTAACGTTTAATTTGAAGGGTTGAACAAAAATACCTGATAGAAAATGTAGGAATTGTACACATTTCTTTACAAACACTCCACATTTTAGAAGCTCAAAAGTAATTGGACAAATAAACATAACCCAAACAAAATATTTATTTTCTCAATATTTTGTTGCAAATCCTTTGGAGGCAATCACTGCCTTAAGTCTGGAACCCATGGACATCACCAAACGCTGGGTTTACTCCTTCTTAATGCTTTGCCAGGCCTTTCCAGCCGCAGCCTTCAGGTCTTGCTTCCTTGTTTGTGGGTCTTTCCGTCTTAAGTCTGGATTTGAGCAAGTGAAATGCATGCTCAATTGGGTTAAGATCTGGTGATTGACTTGGCCATTGCAGAATGTTCCACTTTTTTGCACTCATGAACTCCTGGGTAGCTTTGGTGTATGCTTGGGGTCATTGTCCATCTGTACTATGAAGCGCCGTCCGATCAACTTTGCAGCATTTGGCTGAATCTGGGCTGAAAGTATATCCCGGTACACTTCAGAATTCATCCGGCTACTCTTGTCTGCTGTTATGTCATCAATAAACACAAGTGACCCAGTGCCATTGAAAGCCATGCATGCCCATGCCATCACGTTGCCTCCACCATGTTTTACAGAGGATGTGGTGTGCCTTGGATCATGTGCCGTTCCCTTTCTTCTCCAAACTTTTTTCTTCCCATCATTCTGGTACAGGTTGATCTTTGTCTCATCTGTCCATAGAATACTTTTCCAGAACTGAGCTGGCTTGTTGAGGTGTTTTTGGGCAAATTTAACTCTGGCCTGTCTATTTTTGGAATTGATGAATGGTTTGCATCTAGATGTGAACCCTTTGTATTTACTTTCATGGAGTCTTCTCTTTACTGTTGACTTAGAGACAGATACACCTACTTCCCTGAGAGTGTTCTGGACTTCAGTTAATGTTGTAAACGGGTTCTTCTTCACCAAAGAAAGTATGCGGCGATCATCCACCACTGTTGTCTTCCGTGGACGCCCAGCCCTTTTTGAGTTCCCAAGCTCACCAGTCAATTCCTTTTTTCTCAGAATGTACCCGACTGTTGATTTTGCTAATCCAAGCATGTCTGCTCTCTCTGATGGATTTTTTCTTTTTTTTCAGCCTCAGGATGTTCTGCTTCACCTCAATTGAGAGTTCCTTTGACCGCATGTTGTCTGGTCACAGCAACAGCTTCCAAATGCAAAACCACACACCTGGAATCAACCCCAGACCTTTTAACTACTTCATTGATTACAGGTTAACGAGGGAGACGCCTTCAGAGTTAATTGCAGCCCTTAGAGTCCATTGTCCAATTACTTTTGGTCCCTTGAAAAAGAGGAGGCTATGCATTACAGAGCTATGATTCCTAAACCCTTTCTCCGATTTGGATGTGGAAACTCTCATATTGCAGCTGGGAGTGTGCACTTTCAGCCCATATTATATATATAATTGTATTTCTGAACATGTTTTTGTAAACAGTTAATATAACAAAACTTGTGTCACTGTCCAAATATTTCTGGCCCTGACTGTAGTTAGTGCGAGGCGAAAGCATCGTTAGTTAGTTAGTGCGAGGCGAAAGCATCGTTAGTTAGTTAGTTAGTGCGAGGCGAAAGCATCGTTAGTTAGTTAGTTAGTGCGAGGCGAAAGCATCGTTAGTTAGTTAGTTAGTGCGAGGCGAAAGCATCGTTAGTTAGTTAGTTAGTGCGAGGCGAAAGCATCGTTAGTTAGTTAGTTAGTGCGAGGCGAAAGCATCGTTAGTTAGTTAGTTAGTGCGAGGCGAAAGCATCGTTAGTTAGTTAGTTAGTGCGAGGCGAAAGCATCGTTAGTTAGTTAGTTAGTGCGAGGCGAAAGCATCGTTAGTTAGTTAGTTAGTGCGAGGCGAAAGCATCGTTAGTTAGTTAGTTAGTGCGAGGCGAAAGCATCGTTAGTTAGTTAGTGCGAGGCGAAAGCATCGTTAGTTAGTTAGTGCGAGGCGAAAGCATCGTTAGTTAGTTAGTGCGAGGCGAAAGCATCGTTAGTTAGTTAGTTAGTGCGAGGCGAAAGCATCGTTAGTTAGTTAGTTAGTGCGAGGCGAAAGCATCGTTAGTTAGTTAGTTAGTGCGAGGCGAAAGCATCGTTAGTTAGTTAGTTAGTGCGAGGCGAAAGCATCGTTAGTTAGTTAGTTAGTGCGAGGCGAAAGCATCGTTAGTTAGTTAGTGCGAGGCGAAAGCATCGTTAGTTAGTGCGAGGCGAAAGCATCGTTAGTTAGTGCGAGGCGAAAGCATCGTTAGTTAGTGCGAGGCGAAAGCATCGTTAGTTAGTGCGAGGCGAAAGCATCGTTAGTGCGAGGCGAAAGCATCGTTAGTTAGTGCGAGGCGAAAGCATCGTTAGTTAGTGCGAGGCGAAAGCATCGTTAGTTAGTGCGAGGCGAAAGCATCGTTAGTTAGTGCGAGGCGAAAGCATCGTTAGTTAGTGCGAGGCGAAAGCATCGTTAGTTAGTGCGAGGCGAAAGCATCGTTAGTTAGTGCGAGGCGAAAGCATCGTTAGTTAGTGCGAGGCGAAAGCATCGTTAGTTAGTGCGAGGCGAAAGCATCGTTAGTTAGTGCGAGGCGAAAGCATCGTTAGTTAGTGCGAGGCGAAAGCATCGTTAGTTAGTGCGAGGCGAAAGCATCGTTAGTTAGTGCGAGGCGAAAGCATCGTTAGTTAGTGCGAGGCGAAAGCATCGTTAGTTAGTGCGAGGCGAAAGCATCGTTAGTGCGAGGCGAAAGCATCGTTAGTGCGAGGCGAAAGCATCGTTAGTGCGAGGCGAAAGCATCGTTAGTGCGAGGCGAAAGCATCGTTAGTGCGAGGCGAAAGCATCGTTAGTGCGAGGCGAAAGCATCGTTAGTGCGAGGCGAAAGCATCGTTAGTGCGAGGCGAAAGCATCGTTAGTGCGAGGCGAAAGCATCGTTAGTGCGAGGCGAAAGCATCGTTAGTGCGAGGCGAAAGCATCGTTAGTGCGAGGCGAAAGCATCGTTAGTGCGAGGCGAAAGCATCGTTAGTGCGAGGCATAGCATGAAACCAAGGACAAACAATTGCTTTTGCATGCTGTATCCTTTTAAGGCCAGAAGAGGCTATATCCAGATTCTGCATGTAGCCCGGAAAAATTGTTTATTTAAACCCAGGTAGTGGCTTTGCTGTAAAGATAGTTTGGTGGCAGAAATGCCCACCTGACAGCTCTATTAGAGCGAGCTATTACCTTAAAACGGAACAAAACCCAGGATTTTGACTATCCTGGGTTTTATTCTGTGCCCCAGGAGCTTCCCGAATTGGGATGGGCCCCTGTGAGAACCCATTTTCCCCACCAGCTGTTAACTAGACCCCTACCCTCTAGGACGACAGGAGAATACCCGTCTAACTGGTTCACAATAAATGAAATAACAGACCGCACTCCAATAATACCGTTTTGTGAGTACTCACCTTTAAAACGGATATTATGAGTGTGCCATTCACTCCACTTCAATCTTCATGACATGTGGGTAATCTCCAGTAGAGGGCAAACTTCTGCAGAGATGAATATGCAAAAAAAGAAAGCCCCTCCTGGCCCATATATACCTGGGACCTCCCACCAATTTCCCAGTATAAAAAAAAAAGCAGTAAGGGGACCAGGAAGAACTAATTATAACCTTATCAATCAAAACCAATGGTTCAACAAATAAAACTCCAGAATACCTGAAAAAAAGGGGTGGGGCGAAGTGGAGTGTATGGCACACTCATAATACCCATTTTAAAGGTGAGTACTCACAAAACGGTATTATTCCAAGTGTGCCATACACTCCACTTCGATCTTCATGACATGTGGGACATCCAATAGCAGTGTCCGGCATGGGTGGGAACCAGAAACAGTAAAGAATGTACCAACTGAAACCACTGCAGCTTGCAGAACCTTGCGGCCAAAAACAGCATCCGCTGAAGCCCGCACACCAACCTTGTAAAACTTGGAAAAAGTATGAACGGAAGACCAAGTAGCAGCCTTACAAACTTGTTCAACCGAAGCCTGGTGCTGAAAAGCCCAGGATGCACCAACAGCACGAGTAGAGTGCGCCGTGACCCTAAAAGTGGGAGTCCTCCCCTTAGCACAATAGGCCCCAACAATGGCCTGACGAATCCATTTGCTAATGGTAGACTTGGCGGGCGCCAAACCCTTCCTGGGCCCGCAGGGCACCACGAAAAAAGCATCCCGTCTTGCGGAAAAAAGAAGTAGTCACCAAATAGAAATTCACACAGCGAACGGCATCCAATTGTGCAGAACTCACTCCTTGTCATTGTTAGGCTTAGGACACAAGGAAGGGAGAACAATATCCTTATTGAGGTGGAAGGCAGACACCACCTTAGGAAGGTAATCTGGCTTAAAGCCAAAGACCACCTTGTCCTGGTGTCTTTCAAAGTAAGGGGGCCTGAATCGACAGAGCCGCCAACTCAGAGACACGCCAAACAGAGGTAATAGCCACCAAGAAGGCAGCCATCTGAGTGAGAACCAAAAGAGCAATATCCTGTAGCGGCTCAAAAGCAGAGCCGAAAGAACCAAATTCAAATCCCAAACCGGAACCACAGCCTTCTGAGGGGGCCGCACATGTGCGACCCCTTGGAATAAGGTCATAACCAGCGGGTGTAAGGCAAAAGACCTCTGGAATAAAACAGACAGAGCAGAAACCTGTCCTTTCAAAGTACTAAGCTGGAACCCAAGATCCAGATTATGCTGAAGAAACTCCAAAACCCTAGGAATCGAAAACACCCTACAAGGCAAGGCCCTAGACGCACACCAATCAATATAGGACCTCCAAGTCCTATAGTAAATGCCAGAAGAGAACCGCTTCCTAGCTCTAATCAAAGTCTGAACAACGGCCGCAGACAAACCTTCCTCCTTTAGAATGAAGGTTTCAGCAGCCAAGCCGTCAAAGCCAGCGTTTGTAAATTGGGGTAAAGTAGTAGACCCTGAGATAACAGATCCGGCAACAAGGGAAGCCGGTACTGATCTACGGCCAGCCTTACGTCGTCTGCGTATCAAACTCTTCTTGGCCACCTTGGAGCCACCAGAATTGCTGGTGCCCCTTCTAGAACCAGTTTGCGAACTACCTTGCCTAGCATGGAGACGGGCGGAAACCGGTACATAAAACCCAGATCCTTCCAAGCAAGGGACAAGGCATCCACTGCCAGAGATAGAGGATCCTGAGAAAGACACAAAGGCCGGAAGTTTGTGATTGTGCCTCGAGGCAAAGAGATCCACCTCCGGAGTCCCCCACTTGCAGCAAAGATCCAGAAAAACCTCGGGGTTGAGAGACCACTCTCCTTGGCAAGAGGATCCCCTGCTGAGGGAATCCGCCTCCGTGTTCTCCACTCCCGGAATGTAGACTGCCGAAACGCAAGGAACATTGTTCTCCGCCCAGTGCAGGATCAGAGAGACTCCCGAGGGCACTCCTGCTGCGAGTCCCTAGTTGGTGATTGATGTAAGCTACCGCCATTCGTTGTCTGAACAAACCTGAACCGGTAGACCCTGTAAATGTGAGGTCAGCCGTGCCAGAACCAGTCGGATGGCTCTGAGCTCCAAGACATTGATGGGGGTGTGAGCCTCCTGAGGACTACACACCCCACTGAACTGATGACTTTTCCAATAACCTCCCCAGCCCGACAGGCTGGCATCCGTGGTAACCGTCTCCCAACAAGGGACCAGAAAGGATCTGCCCTTCAACAGGTTGCTCGCGTCCAGCCACCACCGAAGGGACTGCCGAACCCTGGGAGACATCCTGAAAGGTTGATCCAATGACTGTGGACACCTGTCCCAATGTGTCAATAGGTGAAGTTGAAGAGATCTCATGCGAAACTGTGCAAACGGTACCGCCTCGAAGGAGGACATCATCAAGCCCACCAGTTTCATCCCCTGTCGGATAGAGGGACAAGGACTGTCCCAAAGAAGGCTGATCAGATCCTGAATCCCCTGCACCTTGGTCTGGGGCAGAAACACACTGGCCTGAATGGTATCCAGACTCATGCCCAGAAATGAAATCACTCATGACGGAGAGAGAGAAGACTTGGGGCGGTTGATCACCCACCCAAACTTCTCCAGGGTCGACACCACCTGGTGGGTGTCCAGCTCCGCCTGACAGAGGGAAGAAGCGGAGATCAACAGGTCGTCCAGATAAGGCACAATGCGAATGCCCTGAGCAGAGCCATTATTCCCGCCAAGACCTTGGTGAAGACCCTCGGCGCCGAGGTCAGTCCGAAGGGAACAAACTGAAAAAGTTAATCCTCCGCCACAAACCGGAGGAATCTCTGATGTGGCGGAAAAATCGGAACATGCAGATACGCATCCTTGATGTCTATGGATGTCATAAAATCCCCTTGGCGAAGGGAATTAATTGCTAGCCGAGCGCAGAGTCTCCATGCGGAACTTTTTGGCTCTGATAAATCTGTTGAGAACCTTGAGATCTAGAATGGGTCTCACCGAACCCTCCTTTTTGTGAACCGTGAAAAGGTTGGAGTAGTAACCCCTGCCTCTCTCCAACTGAGGCACCGGGCAAATAACTCCCACGTCCAGAAGGTTTTTTACTGCTAACAGGAGCCCCTGTGCAGCCTGAGGGTCCGAGGGCACCCGAGACCTTAAGAATCTTGGAGGCGGCCAGTGCTCGAACTCCAGTTTGTACCCGGAGAAGACCACTTCCAAAATACAAATGTCTGTGACCTCCCAGGCCCCGACCTGAAAGAAGAGCCGCAGCCGTCCCCCCACCCGTGCGGGTGAGGGCGCCCCTTCATTGCTGAGCTGGTTTAACGGCGGGCTTTGGGCTTGGAACCCCAGGCAGCCGTGGGGACGTGCCCGACCTCTGCCCCTGTTCCAGGCCGAGCTCCTGACACCTGAGAAGGCCAAACCTCTAGCCGCTCTGGCCCCTCGAAAGGAAGGAGAGAACGAGCAAGCCCCCCGAAAGGGACGGCGCTGTTTCTTCCGCTGAGGTAACTTACCTCCCTTAACAGCAGCATCCAATTTATCTCCAAACAGCCACGCACCCAGAAAGGGAAGAGCTGTAAGCGACTTCTTGGCCCCAAAATCCGCCGTCCACGGTAGGAGCCATACCAATCTGCGCATAGCCGTCAACAGGGCTGAAGTCCTGCTACACATGACAATGGAATCTTCCATAGCAGCCAAGACAAAACCCATGAACAATTCACATCTCTTAAGGGTAGCGAACTCAGCGCTAGCCGGATCAAACTGAGAGTCATTCAGCCAGTCCCTGATAAGAGACCTGGTAGCAAGTGACACTAGGGCAGATGCACAAACAGGCCGCAGGGCCGAGCCCACGCTGGCAAATGCGTGACACACCATCTGATCGAGGCCCTTGTCCTCTCCATCCTTAAGGGAAGTGGCGTCAGGGGTGTTCAGCACAGAGGAGTTGGTCAAAACCAAAACTGGAGCATCGACCTCGGGAGGAGAAGACCATCACTTAACCTCCTCCACTGGGAAAGGATACTTCTTATCCCATCCCTGAGGAGCACCAGGAAGCCGACTGGGCCTTTCCCATTCTTTCAGGATCAGCGCATCAAAGTGACCCTGGGTAGGGAATTCCAGACGGGGCTTACGGGCCCCAAAAAATTCCCCCTTCTTGAGAGGAGTCGCCTCAGGCGGGTCAATATCCAACACCTCCAATAGATGTGACAAAACAGTGGCCGTATCGACGGCATCCCCCAGCGCCTGCCCAACATCAGCATCACCAGACTGTACATAGTCAGTCTCCGTTTCCTCATACAATTCCCCCACCACTAACCAGGAATAATCCAACTAATCAACGGAATAGTCGTCAACATCCCACAAGGGCTGGGCTGACGACAAATGTCTCTTTTTAGCCTGGGCCTTCTTGCCCACCATGCTACCAATAATTTCTCGATGCTGGCCAACCTAGCACAAACATCAGAGTGCGACTCCCCGCTGGCACCAATGTCACTTGGGGTACGGATAAGGCGGGGAGGGGAAGGCGATGAAGCGGTAGGAGCCGACCCAGAAGGCTGGGTACCAGACTGCCGCGTTATGGCCTTTTGTGCACATGGTATACAGATCAGCACATTCTCCCCCCCTAAGGGATACCCCACACATGGCCCGGATTGTCCCAGAGGGAGCCCGAGCCCAGTATCCTGCGTAGCCTCCATATGGTGATTTTTGTGGTCAGTCGCAAGACCGCAGAGAATTTACGCCTAAGCAACCCGGGATGCCCCTTAAAAGTCCCGGTGGGAGGATTTGAGGTGATCAAATTTTTATTTTTTAACTAAATAATTAAATGGCAAAATCTGCAAAAACAACAGCACCACAGGGCCCCCCCCCCACCAGAGAGGGACCCCCAAGTGACAAAGAGGTGGCCAACAGGCCCCTACCTGTCCCCAAGAACGGCAGCAGCAACCGCAGCAAGGCAGCAAAAATGGCCCCCGATCTGAGGAGAAGCCGAGAAGCAGGGCAGGCCAGCGCCGAAGGCGCGCTTTTCCGGCCCCACCCCCCTCCCAGCAGCGCGGATCTGGCCAGTGAAGTCCCCGCAAAATGCGCCAAATGAGGGGGCGGGGCTACCGTGGCCGCGCCCAGCCCCGCCCCCTTTTCTTAACACAGCCTGAGGGAGAGAAGCTCCCCAGGCTAACAGGAAAGCCACCACGGGCTAGTAACACCAATTCATCCAGGGATACTTCCAGGAGATCCACACTCATACACAACACAAAGTAAAGTGAAACACCAACACACATACACTCATATATAAATCTTAATAAATGAAAAGGGAGAGACCGAGGATGACGGCCCGCCCCCCTCCCCCAGAGGGAAGTAAGGGACCCGGAAGGGGGGGTGGGAACCCGGCCATAATAAAGCCACAGGCATGTAGGGACGGGGCATCCCGCACCAGGATCACCAATAACCGCCTACCCCATAATGAGGCCTCACGGTGGAGCAAGGCTCCTTCCGCACCCATAGGGTGCTCCTACCCTCACCAGGACCCGCAGCCTAAGCTGGGAGGCTCAAATAGGGGCAATTTAAAAAGGGTCCTGGCAGTAATAGGGATAATAAACGGCCGGGCTTACCTGCAAGTAAAAAGTCTTCATCTTCTGTCTTGTCGCCTTCCCTGCAGAGAAGGAACTGGGAAATTGGTGGGAGGTCCCAGGTATATATGGGCCGGGAGGGGCTTTTTTTTTTGCATATTCATCTCTGCAGAAGTTCGCCCTCTACTGGAGATTACCCACATGTCATGAAGATCAAAGTGGAGTGTATGGCACACTTAGAATAAATGCACAGTCCTTTAACCAACGTTTTGGGGCATCCCATGCCCCTTTATTACCTTGATGTGCATTACCCTTATGAAGGGGCATGGGATGCCCCGAAACGTCAGTTAAAGGACTGTATGGACACAGACTTTATCTGCACAGTGTTTGTACACTCCGTTGGACTTTGGTTGGATTAATATATGCATTTATCGGCGTGCGGGCTGTTATTTCATTCATGGTTGATGGCGCCACAGTTGGCCGCAGCACCCAATTCTATTGTTGGAGGTTAAGAATGCTTCTGTGATATGAATCTTAACTGGTTCACAAGCTCAACTATGTCCTTGATCTTCTATTTTTTTTTTTGTTTTAGAGTGAAGGACACTTTAATACCAGGTACCTGTTTGTAGTATTGTGGTTTTTAATATTGCACTCTATAACAAATCTGTAAAAATAACAATTTTTTATAGTTCCACAAACATAAATAACATAGAAACAAGATAACCGTTCAGACAGAGGTAACCTCAACGTCCAGCATGGCAGGAGAAGAGCACCACCTGTAAAGACAGGTATAAGAAACCTGTCCATGTTGCACAGAGCCTTGAGGTTTATAATTCTATATTCTAACCATATTTTATAGCTCTTTAAAAGACAGATAACATACAAACAAGATAACGGTTCAGGCAGAGAGGTAGCATGACTGCCCAGCATGGCAGTAAAAGAGCATCACCTGCAAAGACAGGTAAAAGTATAACACACACTAAGAACATTCTTTTGACTGAACAGTTCATGTTGTTTTCTTAAAACTCTTCAGTATAGGATAAATATTTTCAAAGGCTTCGTAGATTTCAGAACGTTCTTTCGCACCTAAAGTCGTAAAGAAAAACAAAAAATGTATACATCTCAAGAGGGAAAATCCCAAATATACCAAATTATACATCTAAAGAGGGAAAATCCAAAACATGCCTGGTCTATAGGTCTACAGGGTGAAAAGCACTCTCCAGCACCACTTACCCCTCACCACGACTTAATGACACCTCCGGTCCTGGTGATTCGCCTTTAACCCCACTCTGACCTACAACAAGCCCCCTCTTTTTTCAACTTCATTCTGAAGCAAAAACCTGCAACAGGCTAGTTATGTTAACACCTTAACACATTGACAGTAGACCAGTACATGAGTAGATCAGCATGTCTCTTACATGTTTCAGACTACAAAGCCATGCATGTCCTTAGTCAGAGATGAACTGAAGATCTCCCATAGCAATGAATAAGAGAAAAGAGACTGTTACAGTGGATCAAAACCCCAGGCAATGTCCAGTCGAAACAATGAAAATCCTACCCCCCCCCCCCCCCCAGCTCCTCAGTATAGGTCCAGTGTACACGTGTGTAATAACAAGTAAAGTGGCAACCTGGCCGCCATTTTGTCCTTTGCTCCCCCATTTTGTGCTCAGAGAATAGACACCATCTTACAACTGGCAGACATTTTGTGACCATTGTGTTGTGGCGTAGCAAACATAAGTCAGAGACATGTCTGGACATGCCCAGAATATGAGAAAAAACAACTGATACAGTAAATTTAAGTGAAAAACCATGTTTAATCAAAATATACAGCTTGAAAAACAAATATGACAGGGCATAGGGGGCTTATCAGTATAGCATATGGATTTATGACCTATGTTCCTTGCTTATCCTTACCTGGGAATTTGGCCAATTCTTGGGTGAGATAGGTATGAAAGATTAGATAAACGCTTATAAAGAAAACAGGTTGCTTGCACCCCTTGGAGTTTGGCCAGCTCTTGGTGGGGGGGGGGGGCAACTTTCATGCCACTTTGATATCAGGATGCTTGGGAGTGATTGACGGGGTCCGCCCGTTATGGACAGCGATCTGCCATATGAACCTATGGGCTGTGGAGCTCCTCAGTGACCAGGACCCATGATTAACCATATGCATACTGGGTAGGTAAGCGAACGTTCCATGGACTAGCTATAGTGATGTTTTAGTTATTTAAAATGTATCCCATATCCTTCAGATACGACAACCACATGTATCCTATATCCTTCAGATACAACAACTGAGAGGTACCATTAAACAGTGTGAATTGACGTTATAAAATGTTTTTATGTCTCTGTTATTGTATAAGTTCCATGCTATTCTTGTGCTTTAAAGCAGTCCTTCACTCTGAATAAGAGTCTACCTTATATGTTTCCCACACCCTGTACATACAGATTGCTCACATTAAAAATCATCCTACCTGCATCCACTGCATGTTATGAGCCTTTAAACATCCAAGATGGCGGCTTATGGAAGCCGCCATCTTATCAGGCAGCCTGCAAACAGGAAGTGCCTCCTGACTGTGCTGCTCTGCATTCTGGGACTGCTGACCATTACCTGACCCCAGTTCTGCTCTGTCTGAGCAAAGCACAGCTATAACCCGCCCTCCTGTACCTTATCCCACTCTCCTCTCCTCAGTAAATGTGATGCTTCTGAGTCAAGATGGCGGCGCCCGTATCCTAAATTCCTGAACAGAGTTGCAGCCCAGTGGGGGAAAGAATAATAAGTTAGTGACTAAAAACGTAAAATATATTAATTTTAGATGCTGGGGAACCGTTTTTTAAGAGTTTGGGCTTTTCATTAAATCACGCTGAAGGTCCGGTTTAACCCTTTCGCTGCCAGCCTACCTGCAGCATTTCCCACTCCCTGTTGCCAGACGATGTTTCACCATTTTGCGCTACACATATTCAACTGTCATTTTTGAAGGGATTTCCAGGGATTTCCCAGGAAAATTATATATTGTTTTTTTCAACAGAGTCTGGGATTTAACATGAAATGTCTTGTTTGTATTTTTTAGGTGTATTCTCAATTTTTTTGGGTGAAATGTGTGAAAAAAAACAAAAAAAAAACATTTTTTTACAATTTGTAGAGTTTTTTTGTAATAAAAAATGTAAGTTTGTCAATAAAATCTTATTGCGTGAGAAACCCCAATTTCTCCCGGTTACAGCGATACCACATATGTATAGGTAGACACCCTTTCCTGCCCAGAAGCCTTTTATAGCTGCTGGATGACAAATGGTTAATTAAAAAAAAAAATGACATAGGGTCCCCCTTCCCGGGGAGGGGGACCCCATTTTTTTTTGGATTTTGAAGGGTTAAAAACCCTTCAAAATCCAAAAAAAAAAATGACGTGGGGTCCCCCTTACCCAAAGTAACCAGCCCGGGACCAGCTATGGGGGCTTGTAGGCACAGAGTGGGGGGGCCAGCTTTGGTGGCCCCCCCACCCTGCAGCCTACGAGCCCACATAGCCTATGTGGGCCCGGGCTCTTCTGCCCCCCCCTGGCCTTTGGGGAGGCAGGTAATGGGGGTGCGGGGGTTAATGGCAAGCCACCCGCTAGGGCAGGTGACTTGCCACCCCCCCAGCCTTGTGAACTGGTATAAGGGGTCTCATGGACCCCTTACCAGCTCACAAAGGGTTAATGTGAAAAAAAAACACCACACAATAATAAAAAGTATTTTATTAGAAAAAAAAAAAATTTTTTTTTACTGTACTTACCTTCGATTGCAAGCTCTTGTCCCTCGCCGCTCAGCTGACAGATGCCGGTGATCGGCATCCAGAGAAGGAGAAGGCAGGAGATCAGAGGATCTCCTGCCACCTCCTTCCAGGGCACCGATCACCGGCATCTGAGAAGCTGAGAAAGCTGAAGCCGGTGATCGGGACCGGGATGACGTCATAAGCCCCGCCCCCAAGGGGGCGGGGCTTAGAGGCATGATGGCGGCCGCCATCGTGCAGAAGAGAGGAGAGAGCCTCCCAGGCTCTCTCCTGAAGATCGGTAAGTCCTGGGGGGGGATCGGAGGCCCCCCAGGTGAAGAGGAGGGACAGCGGGAGCCAGCGCACACACAGGTAAGTGAATGTCATTTTTATTTTTTTTTTTTTTTACAGTTAGAAGCTGCTGCTGCAGAAGCGGGGGGGGGGGGGCGGCCTATTCCGGGGGCTCTCCTGGAGCCATCCGACCCCCCACGGGGGATCGGATGGCACCAAATTAAAGAGGAGACCCGGCCGGATCCAACAAGGGGTCAGGTGAGTATTTGTTGTTTTTACTTTTTAAACTACAAGCGAGGAAAGTCAAGCACGTAACACCTACGTGCTTGGCACTTAAGGCCCAGCCAAGCCAGCACGTAGGTGTTACGTGCTTGGCAACAAAAGGGTTAAGCCGTCATTATATCTTTGCCATTATTAAAGTTATATTTTGTGCAACACTTTGAAGTTGTAGTGCTTCCTTCAGGGCGGGAATCTGAACAAGGGTCACGGCTAGCGGGCCCCTTACCAATCAGGAACGTCACTTACGGTTCCGGCCACTTCCATTTTTGACTGATCTGATTGGCACAGCACCGTGCAGCTCCTCCAACTGCACCGACATCATCATACTTACCGAGGGTGGGGAATCAAGTGATTCCATCTCCCAGTGCCATTGTACCTGGGGTCTTGTTTCCCCCCTTACACGCCTACTCCTTTCATTGCAATGGAGGGGGCATGTCAAGGCAGGTTTGGCACGCCCCTGTTAGTCTGATAGATGCCCGCCTAGAGCTAGAGGATGGAATCGCATGATCACCCGTTATCAGTAAGTATGAAGATGCCAGTGCTGCAACGAGAAACTGTAGGGGACAAAAGGCAAGTATAGGCTTTTTTAATGCCTAGACATGGCCTTTAACTAAAAAGAAAAAACAAAACACACTGTTGGCCATCAGGCCCTGCCACTAAACAATCCGTCACAGTAGGATATATGTTATAGTACATTATTGATGTCAAATGACTTACCAGTTAACACAACCTTTCCAGAAACGAAAATCAACAGTACAATTCTTGGTTTCACCATTCTGTAAATAAGGCCTGGAAACAATTCAGGTTCATAACTAAAAGTACAAGAGATTAAAAACACTTACTGGTCTTATAACAAAAAGGTGTGTTATTATTTTAGTTCTTAAATTCTCCTGAAAGTAAACTTACTTTCAGGAGAATTTAAGAACTAAAAGGAAAATGCAGGTTAAGAAAAATTTACTCCCTGCCAAGAATAACATTGTGGGCAGTTCAATGGCTATTGTGGCCAACAGATATCTGTAAGTGGATTAGTAGCCCCCTCCATGACCGATGAGTACATTAGAGTATATGTGGCCCATGTAATATGTCAACACATAGGAAGTATAGCAGGGGATTCACTGACAAGCCCTTTGGCTTGGTGCTGGTTGGGGACACATTCAGATTTCTGCACATAAAAATACAATTCTGTGAAACTCGCCTGTAGAATTGTTTTTGATTATATCCAGTGGTATTCCGAGATCAAAAGATGTAGCTCCTCCCGGCCCCCTATAAAGGCAGGTGTCCCTCTATCATTCTCCAGTGGTTAAAAAGCAGTAAAGAAAAAGAGGGCAGGCCGGGAGGCCAAGAAACCATGTTACTTCACATAGCTTCAGCTTGTACTCTCTCTAACAAGACTTAAAGTGGCAGCCTTACAAACTTGTTCAACCGATGCCTGGTGCTGAAAAGTCCAAGAGGCACCAATAGCTCTGGTAGAATGAGCTGTGATCCGAAAAGGGGGGTCCTTCCCCTTGGCAGAATATGCTTGCACCACCGCATGTCTGATCCACTTACTGAGAGTGGACTTGGCTGGTGGCAAACCCCTTCTAGAGCCCTCTGTTAGGACAAAGAGCATATCCGATTTCCTGAAGGATTCAGTCGCAGCCAGATAATACTTTATGGCCCTGACCACATCCAAGGTATGAAGGGTCCTTTCCTTGGAATTAGTCGGTGCTGGACACAAGGTAAGACAACTTCCTCATTAAGGTGAAAGGGAGAAACGACCTTAGGCAAAAAAATCAGGTTTAAAACGAAATCCCTATGCAGTTTCAATATAGGAAGGTTTCATACAAAGCACGGCCAGCTCTGATATAGGACGCACCAAGGCGATCGCTACCAAAAAGACCACTTTGAGAATCAAAATAGATCATGCAGCATCGCACAATGGTTCGAAGGGAGGTCACTGAAGAGCAGATAGTACTAAGTTCAAGTCCCACACCGGTAATACTTACATGGTGGCCGGACATGGGTGACTCCCTGGAAAAAGGTCTTGATCAACCTATGGTTGGCAATAGATCTCTGTAAAAAGATGGCCAAGGCCAAGACCTGACCCTTGAGGGTGCTCAGCTGGAGACCCAAGTCTAAGCTGTGTTGCAAAAACTCCAGAATCCTAGAAATAGAAAAAGTGCGGCAAGGGTGACTCTTGGTCTCGCACCAAGCAATATAAGCATGCCACACTCTATAGTATATTATGGAAAAAGACTTCTTCCGTGCCTGAATCATGGTATGCACAACCGTGGCCGACAGCCCCTTCTCCGTCAAGATTGAGGTTTCAATAGCCAGGCCGTCAAAGCCAGCGTCCGTAAATAGGGGTGCCGCAGCGACCCTTGTGTAAGAAGCCCTGGGTCGTCGGGCATGATGTAACGATCTACTGACATCTGAACTATGTCCGCAAACCAACTCCTTCTCGGCCAGCAAGGAGCCACCAGGATAGTTTGTACCCCCTCCTGGGCTATCTTGCGCAGCACTCTGCCCAGGAGTGGAAACGGAGGGAATGCATAAAGGAACTTGAACTCTGTCCAGGGAATCGCCAGAGCGTCTGTGGCAATGGCCAGAGAATCTCTTGAGAGGGAGACGAACCTTGAAAGTTTGTGACTGTGTCCGGACGCAAACAGGTCCACGTCCGGCTGACCCCAGCAGAGACACAGAGCGTGAAAGGTCTCGCTGTTGAGGGATCATTCCCCCAGGTGCTCCTGCTCAGGGAGTCTGCCTCCAAGTTTTCTACCCCGGGAATGTAGACCGCCAAGATACAGGGAACATTCTCCTCTGCCCAAGACAGAGCTCTCTTGCTCCGAGTCCCGCCCTGGTGACTGATGTAGGCAACAGCCGTCTGATTGTCCAAGCGAACCTGGATCGCACGACCCCTTAAATGGAGAGTCAAGCGAAGAAGCATCAACCGGATCGATCTCAGCTCCAGGAGATTTATGGGCAAGCGGTTCTTCTGCGGACCACACTGACCCTGGATCTTCTGCGTCTGCCAAACGCCTCCCCAGCTGGTCAGACAGGCATCCGTGGTAACTATCTCCCAATGGGGAGTCAGAAAGGACTTGCCTACCAACAGGTTCCGGGAATCCAACCACCACAAGAGGGACTGCCTGGCCAGGGGGGACAGTGAAAATTCTTGTTCCAAAGATTCCTGCATCCGATTCCAACCAGTCAGCAGGTTCAACTGAAGAAGTCTCATGTAAATTGGGCGAAGGGCACTGCCTCGAAACAGGAAACATTAGGCCCACCAATCTCGTCTATCGACATTCCCTGGAAGGATCTCACCGTTGAGGGATTGATAAATGACTTTGGGTAATTGATTACCCCACCGAAGGCCTCCAGGGTTGACAACACCATCCGAGTATCGCTCTCGGCCTGCTGAAGGGACTGGGCAGCAATCAGCAAGTCGTCCAGATAGAGCATTCGGGTGCTGCCCTGGTTCCTCAAGATCGCCATGATGCCCACCAGCACCTTGGTGAAGACGCGAGGGGCTGAGGAATTTCCGAAGGGAAGTGCCACAAACTGGTAATGCTTATCCTCCAGAGCAAACCTCAGGAACTTCTGATGCCCCTGGAAAATCGGGATATGCAGGTAAGCATCCCTGATGTCCACCGTGGTAATAAAGTCGCCGGGCCGAAGCGATCTCACCGCCGAACGTAAGGTTTCCATGCGGAAAGGTCTGACTCTTACAAACCTGTTGAGACCCTTCAGGTCCAGGATTGGTCTTAACGTTCCGTCCTTGGGAACCGTGAAAAGGGTGAAGTAGAAACCTTGCCCCCGTTCCTGGCGAGGTACAGGGCAAATCACACCTAACCGGTGTGGCACGGCCAATCTCAAAGCCTGTGCTTTTAGTGGGTGAGGGTGCCACCTCATGCCTGAGGGCAGGGGGGCTTGGGTTTGGCTCCCCAGGAGGGATTGGGTTGGCCGCGGGACCTACCTCTACCCCAGGTATCTCTGCGGCCACCTGGAAATGAAGAGCCTCTTCCTCCTCGAAAGGAACGATAGGCCAAAGGATTCCAAAAGGACCAAGCAGGCTTCCGTCTCTACCATCCTTGACCAAAAGGTCTAGGCGCTCCCCTAACAGCCTGTGCCCCACAAAGGGGATACTTATAAGCGACTTCTTGGCCGCAGCCAGAGCGAGCGGCAGAGGGCAACAAGCAGGGCCGAAATCCTGGCATCAAGCCGGACCCCATCGTCCATGGCAGAAGCAACAAAACCTTGAGGCCTTGAGTTCTTTATACTCCTCCGCCCGCTTGCGAGCCATAGCTCTATCCACAAGGTGTCTCACCTTCTTTCTGATGGCTAGAGAGACAATCACCGCAGCACACACAGGGCGAAAGACCAGCTAAGGTGAATGCATGGCAGACCAGCTGATCCATGCGCTTGTCAGCCGGGTCACGTAAGGAAGCAGTATCCACTTCGGGAGGACGAGACCATAGCCGAACCAGCTCATCAGGGAGAGGATACCGCCTATACAGGCCCTTAGGCCTGCTCCGGAAAGACCCGCCTTTGTCTTTCAACAAATCCCCCTGCTTCCTCTTAGGCGCTCTGGGAGGAACAATGTGCAGTGGCTCAAACACTGAGGTAAGCAATTTCTCTGTATCATCCGGGAGCCACACATCCCCGTCCGAAGAAGAACCAGACAATACCATTCTGTGATTACTCACCTGTAGAATTGTTTTTGTTGGTATCCTGCTCTGGTCGCTTCATTCTTCACAATTGGGTTATCCGCCACAAGGTGGCACAGTTGACTGCAAGACGAACTTGTGGCTCCTCCCGGCCCATATAAGGGCAGCTACTTTACCATAATTCCCAGTGTTGAAAAGCAGTAAATACAGAGACAAGCTGGGAGGCCAGAGACCATGTTACTTCACACAGCCCCACTATAAACTCTCTCAACGGTAATCACCATAAAAAGGCAAAAGAGGATAACAGAACAAGGGTGGGATGAAGCGACCCTAGCAGGATACCAACAAAAACTATTCTACAGGTGAGTAATCACAGAATTGTATTTTTCCTGGTATCCTGCTCAGGTCGCTTCATTCTTCACAATTGGGACACCCAATAGCAGTGTCCAAAAAAGGGTGGGATCCCCAGTGAGCAACAGCACGTAGTTCATGACATTACCGCCTAAAGCACCTTTCGGCCAAAAACAGCATCAGCTGAGGCCCTAACGTCAACCTCGTAAAACTTAGAAAAAGTATGAACTGAAGATCAAGTAGCGGCCTTACAAACTTGTTCAACCGAAGCCTGGTGCTGAAAAGCCCAAGAAGCACCAATAGCTCTAGTGTTATGAGCAGAAACACAAAAAGGGGGCTCCTTCCCCTTGGCAGAGTACGCTTGCACCACCGCCTGTCTGATCCACTTGCTGATAATGGATTTGGCTGGAGGCAAGCCCTTCCTAGGCCTATCAGGAAAGACAAACAGAAAATGCGACTTCCTAAAGGATTTCGTAGCAACCAGGCAGTACTTAAGGGCTCTCACCACATCCAAGGAATAGAGGGTCCGCTTCTTAGAATTAGAAGGTGCCGGACATAAGGAAGGCAAGACAATGTCCTCTTTGAGATAAAAAGGCAGAGACAACCTTGGGTAAGAAACCCGGTTTAAGATGAAAAACCACCTTATCCTGAGGACGCTCAAAGTAAGGAGGACGCTCAAAGTAAGGAGGACGCTCAAAGTAAGGAGGACGCTCAAAGTAAGGAGGCTTCATACAAAGTGCCGCCAGATCCGAGACGCGATGCACCGAAGTGATAGCTACCAAAAAGACCACCTTCAGAGTCAAAATGGGTAAGGCAGAATCGCACAAGGGCGATAAAAAAAGGTCTTGATAAATCTATGATTGGCGAAAGATCTTTGGCAAGAAATTGCCAAGGCCGAAACCTGCCCCTTGAGGGTACTCAATTGTAGACCCGAATCCAAGCCATTTTGTAGGAACTCCAAAATCCTGGAAAGGGAAAAAGTGCGACAACGGAAATTCTTAGACTCACACCAGGCAATGTAAGCGTGCCAGACCCTGTAATAAATCATGGAAGAAGATTTCTTCTGAGCCTGAATCATGGTACTCACGACCGAGTCAGGCAGCCCCTTTTTCGTCAGGATGGAGGTTTCAGCAGCCAAGCCGTCAAAGCCAGCGTTTGTAAATTGGGGTAGCGTAGCAGTCCCTGAGTGAGAAGCCCTGGATTATCAGGCATGACGTAATGATCCACTTACATTTGGACTATGTCCACGAACCAGCACAGTCTCGGCCAGCAGGGGGCCACCAGGATGGTCTTGCGCAGCATGCGGCCCAGAAGAGGAAAGGTAGGAAAAGCATAGAGGCGTTGAAACTCCGTCCAAGGAATTGCAAGCGAGGATCTCTTGAAAGAGAGAAGAAATTTGGAAGCTTGTGACTGACGGGACGCAAACAGGTCCACGTCCACTTGACCCCAGCGGCGACACAGGGCGTGAAAGATCTTGTTGCTGAGAGATGCAAGGAACATTCTCCTCCGCCCAAGACAGAATCAGGGATGCTTACTTGAGGGCTCGCTCGCTCTGAGTCCCGCCCTGATGATTTATGTAGGCGACAGCCGTCTGAGCGCACGACCCCGTAGATGGGGTCAAATGAAAAAGGACCAACCGAATCGCTCTCAGCTCCGGGAGATTGATAGGCAAATGGGCCTCCTAAAGGCCCCACTGCCCCTGGAACCTTAGCGATTGCCAAAACCCTCCCCAACCGGTCAGACTGGCGTCCGTGGTGACAATCTCCCAGCGCAGAGGCAGAAAGGACCTGCCCACTAGAAGATTTCTCGAGTCCGACCACCACGAGAGGGACTGTCTGGCCAGAGGGGAGAGAGCAAATTCCTGCTCCAGGGACTTCTGAGTCTGATCGCAAACAGTCAAGAGATTCAACTGAAGAGGTCTCATGTGGAACTGGGCGAAGGGTACAGCCTCGAAGCAAGACAAGATGAGGCCCACCAACTGCATCCCCAGGCGGATGGACGGGTGAGGGCACGACAGCAAGGTCCGCGCCCGAGGACCCTCCACCTTCTGCTGTGGGAGGAACACCTTCAACACAGAAGTAAGTGTCCAACGTCATATCCAATAAGGACCTCACCAATGATTGAGTGATCGAAGACTTGGGATAATTGATCACCCAACCGAATGCCTCAAGAGTGGACAATACCTTCTGAGTGTCGCTCTCGGCCTGCTGAAAAGATTGAGCAGCAATCAACAAGTCGTCCAGGTAAGGAAGAATACAAATGCCCTGGCTCCTCAGTAGGGCCACGACACCCGCCAGCACCTTAGTGAACACCCGAGGGGCCGAAGAGATACCGAACGGCAGTGCCACAAACTGGTAGTGTGCAGGTAGGCATCCTTGATGTCCACTGTGATCATGAAATCGCCAGGCCGAAGTGAACTCACCGCTGACCGTAAGGTTTCCCTGCGGAAGTGTTTGAACCTGACAAACCTGTTGAGACCCTTCAGGTCCAGTATAGGTCTCAGAGACCCGTCCTCCTTGGGCACCGTGAAAAGATTGGAATAGAACCCTCGACCCCGTTCCTGATGAGGCACAGGACAAATCACTCCGGACGACAGAAGTCATTGGACAGCCAACCTTAGGCCCTGCGCCGTCAAGGGGTTCTGGAAAATCCGGGACCGAAGAAATATTGGGGCGGCCAAGCTGCCATCTCTATCTTGTAGCCGGAGGACACCACCTCCTGAATCCACCGGTCCGAGACGTGCGGTCTCCAGACGTGACCAATAAGGAGAAGCCGTCCCCCCACCCAAATGGGTGAGGGCACCTCCTCATGCCTGAGGGGCCTTGGCTGGGGGCTTGGACTTGGACCCCCAGGAGGGACTGGGATGACCACTGGATCTACCTCGTCCCCAGGAGTCCCTGCGGCCCCCAGATAAGGAAGAACCTTGTCCCCCTCGGAAGGGACGAAAGGAAGAAGAGCTCCGAAAGGGCTGCACCTGCTTCCGGTGCTGAGGGAGCCGCCTATACTTTGCCAAGTGATCGAGACGCTCCCCAAAAAGACGAAGTCCCAGGACGGGAATCCCAGTGAGGGATTTCTTGGCGGCAGCATCGGCCGCCCACTGTCACAGCTAGATAAACCGACGAAGAGCAACCAGCAGGGCCGAAGCCCTGTCGCCAAGCCGGACAGCATCATCCATGGCTGAGATCACAAAAGCAATGAAGTCCGCGCAAACCATGGCGCAGACCCGCCCCCACAAAAGTGAAAGCGTGGCAAGAGAGTTGATCCATGCACCGGTCGGCATTATCA
Source organism: Gastrophryne carolinensis (assembly GCA_027917425.1). Classification (NCBI taxonomy): domain Eukaryota; kingdom Metazoa; phylum Chordata; class Amphibia; order Anura; family Microhylidae; genus Gastrophryne; species Gastrophryne carolinensis. Next base: position 69,816,234 of record CM051244.1, read on the forward strand.
CGCAAGGTCCATGTGTCAGGAGACGGCATAACCGAGGTATCGGAGAGCCCCAGAACAGGATCATCCACCTCCGGGGGACGGGACCATAGACGAATCAACTCCTCCAAAAATGGATACCGTCTGTCCGGGGCCTTAGCCACCGACGGCAATTTATTAGGCCTCTCCCACTCCTTAAAAAACAATTTGGAGAAGTGACCTTGCTCAAAAAAGACAAGATGCCGTCTTTTAGGCCGAAAAAGGGTCCCCCTGCTTCTTCTTGGCCGCCTTCGGGGGGACAATGTGCAGGGTATCAAGCACCGCAGACAATAGCTTTTCCGTGTCATCTGGAAGCCACATGTCCTCGTCTGAGGAGGACCCAGGGTCACTATCAAAGTCACCCGGGCGGTCCCCTGAGGAGTCAGAATCATGAAATAACTCGCCCTCCCCCATGGAGTCATGGCCACCAAGGCCCCATAGTCATCATCATCGGCAAAGAGGGAATAAACGGGTTCCAAATGCTGCTTCTTACCTGAGGCCTTGCCGCCAGTCGGGCGGGACAACTGCCGCTCAAGGCTGGCCACCCGCAGCGCCAGGTCCGAATGGGACCCCTGCTAGCTTCCCCCTCAATGAAAGCTAAATGCAGATGCGGGGGTGTCGGCGAGACCGTAGGTAAAATAGGACTGGGGAGATTGGCGCTCTCCCCATCCTGTTCCGCAATGACGCTCTGGGCGCAGGGGACACAAACCGCGCTGGGACTGCTCAAAGGGGATGTACAGCACAAGAGACACAGCTTAGCCCGCCCAGAGGGGCCCCCAAGCTCTCTATTCCCAGAAGCCTCCATATGGTGATTAGAAAACCGATAATGCCTCTGCTAAATACCGATCTTAAACTGTTTTCTAAAATTTGGGCTACTAGAATTAATGTTTTCTTGGGCTCCCTGGTGCATCGGGACCAGGTGGGCTTTGTCCCTCTTCGACAGGCGGGAGATGGAGTCAGACCTATAATCCAGTTGATTGATTAAATCAAAGGTACCAGTCAAGAAGCCATGCTACTGTCACTTGATGTGGAGAAGGCATTTGACTCCATCTCCTGGGAGTATCTGCAGTGGGTGCTGGAGAAATGGGGCTTGGGGGTTGGTCTCCAGACGGCAGTATCTGCTCTGTACAATGCCCCACAGGCTGCTTTGAAGTATGCGGGTGCGATGTCGGCCCCATTCTCGATCCTTCGGGGCACTAGGCAAGGTTGCCCACTATCGCCGATATTTATTTTGCCAATAGAGCCCTTGGCCATTAAGATTCGAAATAATGTGAACATAAGAGGCATAGTGTCTCCAGCTGGGGAGAGCAAGTTGTCCCTGTTTGCAGACGACATGCTGCTCATGATCACGGCTCCCCATATTTCTATCCCCAATCTAATTAGTACTTTGTCAGAGTTTGGTGGTCTGTCCGGGCTTCGGATTAATGATACAAAGTCAACGGCATTGGACGTGTCGTTATCAGAGCTAACCAAAAAACCCCTGCAGGCTAATTATAGGTGGACTTGGACACATCAGCTGCCCTATTTGGGTATTAAAATCACCTCTAATTATGAGACGTTATTTAAAGCCAATTACTCCCACATCCCGAAGTTAGTGGACACGCTTTTAAACCCATGGTACAATCTGAGGATGTCATGGTTGGGGAGGCTGGCCGCTATTAAAAATGGTTCTACTGCCTAAGCTGCTGTACCTTTTCAGAGTGCTTCCAGTAAGAGTTCCGCTGTCCTTTTTCAAACCGTTACAGAGCAGAGTTTTGAAATATATTTGGGGTCCAATCAGGCCGAGAGTCAATAGGAAAACATTGTATTACCATACTACTAAGGGTGGGCTGGGTGTACCCTCGCTCTATAGATATTATTTGGCGGCGCAGATTGCTTCGGTGCTACTTCTTCACGTAAAAGAATCCCCTCCACTGTGGGTTTTGGAGGAGGCTAAGAGGTCTGAGCCGATGGATGCGAGTGACCTGCCGTGGCTTCCCAGACGTGTCAGACCCAAGAATGTGTCCCCTGTTTTGGACTGCCTGCTGGGTAGGTGGGATAGTTGTAAGTCACGGGCAGGATTGACTTCTGGACATCTCCCGCTGATGAGGCTTTTTAACAACCCCATGTTCCCCCCTGGAGTGACACATACCTCAGGTTTCAGTTGGTGGAAAGCTAATGGCCTGGAGGTGGTGCAGGATTTATGCACAGTGGGGGGTATGAAATCCTTTGAAGACCTCAGAGAAACTAAACAGATTCCACCATCTGAGAATTTTAGGTATTTGCAGCTCTCTCACTTTGTTAGAGGCATATTGAAAAGGGGCTCCCAACCATTCCGGCAGACATACCTGGAACAGATGTGTTACCAACAGCCATACGCTACAGGAGTGATTATGCATATTTATGGGACCTTGGTCAATCAGGTGGACCCGCCTAGGCATGGGTATATGGCGAGGTGGGAGGCAGAGCTTGGGGTGACAATTGATGATGTGTCTTGGAGGAGAATTTGGAAATCAGTTCGCTCCACCTCACTTAATGTGTTGGCAACAGAGAATGCCTTCAAGCTGGTGCTGAGATGGTACTATACCTCTGCTAGGCTCCATAGGTGCTCTGCCTCACACTCCCCCATGTGCTTTAGGGGCTGTGGGGAGGTGGGGGACTATCTCCATGTGTGGTGGGCTTGCCCGAGGGTCAGACCGCTCTGGCAGAGAGCATATACAGTCCTATCCCAGATGGTGGGGAAAATGTGCACCCCTAACCCAATAGAAGTTTTATTATCTTTGAAGCAGAATGCCCTTTCCAAGGATGAGTGACTCTTGACTATGCACCTCTTGGTGGCGGTCAGACTAACAATAGCTGCAAATTGGAAGGCCTCGAAGTTACTGTGGAAGGAGGTAGAGGCCACAATGTCTAACATAATGGTTAATGAACAGTTGACGGCTGTAACCAATCTGCAGAGGGAGAAGTATGACTCGGTCTGGGAACCATGGCAGAAGTACTGCGCCCAAAGGTGCCAGAAGTAAACGATCAGCAGACTGCCTTACTAGGGACAAAGTGGTATGAGTGTCATTGGGCTTAAATGGGTTGAGCAGTTCCTCCCCCCCCTCCCCTTCCTCCTTTCCTTGCTTTTCCTCCCCTCCTCCTTGTCTAGCGTCTTCCCCCACCAATCCCCATGTGATCTGGTGTTTGTCTTGTTGGTCCATACTCCAATCTTTAGGTAATGTTCTGCTTCTTTTTTTCTATTTTTATTCGTAGTAAGTGTTACAAAAAATGGTAAAAATACTGATTCGGATTTGTGATTATTATGCTGCTGATATTAAGATATGTTGCGATATGTTATTGTACTATTGCATTGTTGTCTAATCTGAATCTTTCAATAAAGAGATTGTGAAAGAAAACCGATAATCCACGGGTAACAAGCACTAGGGGCCCAAACCCGGACAACCCAACAATAGCCCCTAAAAAGCCCGAGGGGGGGGGGGCGGGGGGGTGTATGAACCGGGAGGAACCACAGTAACCAATATGGGACCCGCCTGAAAGACACAAGAGGGGACATACATGAGCGTCCCAGAGCACATGCACCGCAATAAAACACGAAACGATAGATACAAATACAATCAAGATAAAGACCGGACTCACAGACCAGGAGCGTGGCTGGCGAATGGAAGACCCAGCGCAGAGGAGCAGTCCCGGATGCAGAGTAGAGTAGAAGCGGGCCGCTGGCTAAAGTGACCTCCCACGCTGCTAGGAGGTAAAATGGCGCAGGGCTCGGCCAGGCAGCACCACGCGGATCTCGTGGCCCCGCCCCCCGCGACCCTCCGGGGGCCCATGCCAGAGAAAATGGCGCCCGGAGAGTAAGATAGACAGGGAGGGACTCCCCTCCACCCCTGCCACGCGCTGCTGGACTGCCGCCCTCAATTACGAGGGTGCCCGCCCGACGCAGAACGACAGGGAGGCAGAAGGGCAGGAGCGAGGAAGGTAAGAACAACATAGCCAGTGAAAGACAACAAAAAAACAAAACAGTGAACACCAGATACACAAGTAACAATAAAGCATGTGGGATACACAGCACAAAGTCAGACCAGGCAAAAAGGGGTCCCTAGGTGGTTACTCCACCCCCCTCCCCATATAGGCTCACCATAGCCTATGGCCGGCTACCCTTTGGGTCAGGGTCTGCGGCCCAGAGCATAGCTCTGAACGCTTGACCCTCGGCGTTCCCCTACCATCACCTGATCCGCAGCCGGGGCTGGGAGGCAGAAGGGTCCTGGAAGCAGGTGGGAACAGGGCTGCAGTGGCCGACAGGCTTGGGATGCCCCGCTCGCCTGCGATATCCATGAGAGAGATAGCATTCCATCTTCTCAGTCCCGACTGCAAGAGAGATCTGGGAATTATGGGAAAGTAGCTGCCCTTATATGGGTCGGGAGGAGCCACAAGTTTCGTCTTGCAGTCACCTTGTGGTGGATAACCCAATTGTGAAGAATGAAGCGACCCGAGCAGGATACCAGGAAAATACAGCCGAATAATCCACAGGGGAGCGTGAATCCTCTGGCAACTCACCTTCCTCCATAGAGCCCAGATCAAAGAGATCGTCATCATCCGATTAAAGGGGCTCGAGGTGTCGCCTCTTACTCGTGGCCTTCTTAGGAGCCGTCCGTGAGATCTGTCTCTCAATATTGGCCAGCATATGCGTCAAGTCCGCATGAGACCTGCTGGCTCCCCCCTCACTGGGGGCTGAGTGCAGCAGCGGAGGATCCGGAGAGGCCGCAGGCAGCGAAGGGCTGGGGACAGGGTGGCCCGCCCGGTCATGGTCCAAAATAATGCCTCTGGCGCAAGTGGTACAAACCGTGCTGAATCCACCCAGAGGATTCCTACTGCACAAGAGGCACAGCTTTCCTGCCCAAATGGGGCCCCCGCTCACTATCCCCTGATGCCTCCATTATGGTGATTAAAAATGGTCAATCATAGGTTTGGGCCATTAGTGTTTTGTAACCTTTCTAAGTGATCCCTCACTTATAAAGAAAAAAAAAAAAGGGGGGGGGGGGGGACCGGGAGGAACCACAACCCTCAACCACAAGCCCACGACCTATACAAGAGAGGGGGAGAAATGCCCAAGATCAGAATAAGCAAAAGCAATTGTTCATAATACACAGTCAGAAAAAAAGATAAGGGACTTACGACACGACAGAGGGACAACGACACGACAGAGGGACAACACAGCCATTGATGACAAAAAAGGATCCCCAGCTGCAGTAGTAAGAGGGACTTACCAGGCTCCCAGCGTCAGCAGCAGAGTGCACAGAGCACAAGGGCCCTCCAGAAACGCTCTTCGAGGGGCGGACTGCGCCGTGATGACGTGGACAGAAAATGGCCACGGGAACACTGCAGCCCACCGCACCAGAAGCCAGGAGGCGCTGTGCACTGCAGACATGAGAAAACAGGCTCCTCCCGGCCCCTTAAATACCCAGGGATCTCCCACAAATCCCCAGCATTGAAAAGCAGTTAACAAGAAGCCGGGAGAATTCAACCACCAACAAAACTGGTAACTATAACAATGATAGCAATCGCCATACAGGGGATCCAGAATAATGCAAAAACCAGGGTGGGGTGGAGCAGGACGTACTGTATACGTATAATACCAATTCTACAGGTGAGTAATTCACAGAATTGTATTATTCTAAGTATACAGTACGTCCTGCTCCAGATATAATACTTACACTTGGGACATCCAATAGCAGAGTCCATTAAGCAGGGTGGGATCCCCAACAAAAAAGGCACAGCAGACAGTTAAAAGCACTGTCACCTGCAACCTTGCTACCAAGAGCGACATGAGCAAAAGCTCTAACGTCAACCACATAAAAACCTTTGAAAAGGTATGAACAGAGAACAAGTAGCGGTCTAGCAGACTTGTTCAACAGAAAACTGGTGCCGAAAGGCCCAAAGATATCGAAGTACAAGTAGAATCAGAAGTAAGGCGAGAAGAAGATTCTTCCCCTTAAAAGAATAGGCCTGAGTAACAGCCTGACAAGTCCAAAACGCTAACAGTAGCCTTGGCAGAAGCCGAAACCTTTCCTAGGACCAGAAGGGACAACCCATCCAAGTAAAGACCAGGCCAAAGGCCGCTTAACCCCTGGAATCAGACTAAATCAGGCACATACAGGATGGAGACGCCCGCAAACCCCAAGGGGCATCAGTCCCCCTAAGGGATGAGAGACATTCCAGGAAAACACTTTCAACAGCTGTTGAGGGAACGTAGACCCCCCCCCCCCCCCCCTTTTTTTTTTTTTTTTTTTAGCGTTATTAGGAATAATGCACAGAAAAAAGACAAGATGTCTTGAATACATGAGCATAAGACACCACCTTAGGCAGAAGGTCCGGCGTAAAGCGGACCACCACCTTATCTTAGCGTATATCAAAGAACGAGCCGCCCGCTCAGGCACACGTCTGACAGAAGCAACAGCCCCCAGAAGGACAAACTTGAGGGTAAAAACAGTCAGACAGCATCTGGAATAGGTCCAAAGGGAACACCCCGCAAGGCAAACAGAATAAAATTCAAATCCCAACGGGAACCATAGAATTACGTGGGGAATGCACATGAGCAATCCCCGAAAGAATGCTTAACCAAGGAAAAAGTGAGCAAAAGACTTCAATAGGAAGGCGGACAGGGCAGAACCTGAACCTTCAGAGTACAGAGATGGAGAGCCAACCAACCCATGCTGTAATAACTCTATAACCCTGGGAACAGAGAACGCCCAACAGGGGAGAGACCTAGACTCACACCAATCAATATGGGTACACCATACCCTATAATAGACGGAAAAAAAAGAAGAAGAAGAAGAAGAAGCTTGCTCCTCTGTGAATAGTCACAGAGAAAATAAGCACGTCTCCATCAAGATGGATGAATCAGCCGTCAGGCCGTCTAGACCAGAGCCTGTAGATTGGGGTGACATAAAAAGGGGGCCTGAGTGAGCAGATCAGCACTCCTGACAGAACGTACTGGTCCGCTGTCCTCAGTACCACGTCTGCGAACCACACTCCACTAGGCCACCCGTATCACTGGTCCCCCCTTCAAGAGCAATCTTGCATAGAACCCCGCCTAGCAGGGTGAATGAAGATAAGACATATAGAATAGAATGTCCAGCCATAACGTTACTAAGCCCCATGACCAGAGTCAGAATATTCTGGGACAGGGAAACAAGGGCCGAGAACCTGTGATAGTGACGGGGCCCAAACAGATCCACACTAGTTGGATCTCATAGTGACACCAGGATTAGCACATCCTGACGCAGAAGGACATCCACCGGAGCGAATACCACCGAAATGCAGGAAACGCTGTCCTCCACCCAGATCAGGATCAGATACCTTCCTGGAGGATCATCCTGCTCAGATAATTAATACAGGCCACTGTTGTCCAGCAAGATAGAGCCAAACTAAAGTCTCACTGTTTCAAAAATCAATAAGTGTATGGACCCCCTAAATGACCCACCTCGGAACCACAGGGGATTTTAGAAGAACCCCCCCCCATCAACCTGCTAGATTTGGTATCCATGGTGACCATCTACAGGAAGATGCAAGAAAGGGGGGTGCCCCCTGATGGGTTCCTTGAATTCAACCATCTCAAGAGGAACCTCCGTACCAAGGGGGAAGGTACACAGACCCAGCTCCAGGGATGCTGGAACCCTGTCCAGTATTAACAATATAAGTTGCCGAAGAGCCCAAGGGCACTGAGTATAAGGGACATCCTCTGAGCAGCCACCAATGGGCCCACCAACTTCAATCCTGCCTGGTGAGGGTACGGGGACAGCAATGAGGGACAGAGCCCATGTAACCAGATTGTCCATTTATTGCCAAGGAAGAAGGTTCTCGCCTGAACCGAATCCAAATGCAACCCTAGGAATGGAGATACCAAATAAGGGGACAATGAGGAATTGAGGTGACTGAGCACCCATCCAAATGGCTCCCAAAAGACACCACCAGCTGAGTAACCAACTCGGCCTGACGTAGAGATTGGTAAGTAAAGAAGGACGTCCAGGTAGGTACTCGCGCGGACGCCCGTTGGTCTCATCAGAGACATCACCCCCGCCAGTGCCTTGGCGAGCACTCTGGGAGCAGAAGAGAGGCCAGATAAAGCCATAGTCAGCAGTGTTGGCCCTCCAACACTAACCTGTAAGAGCCTCGGTGTCCAGAAGACACAGGGGTATTAAAATAATCATCTTAGATCTCCACAGACAGCAAGAGGCCCACTGGGCGCATGGCGCAGGCGGCCCAACTCAGATTCCATGCAGAAACTGCCTGTGAATGTAAAATTGCCGAACCTATGGAAGGCCAGAATGGGCCAGACTGCCTCATCCTTTTGGGGGAATGTGGAAAGGCTGGTGTAGAGGCCCCTGCCTCTGCCTGTTAAGGGCAACCTGCAAGTAACCCCAGACCTTGCCATCCTGCACCAACACCTGAAGAGAGACAGGGACCAGAAGCACCCTGACAATCTCGGGAAGGGACCGCTCAGCAAACTATCATGCATCCGGAGGAAACTACCTCCTGAATCCACCAGAACGAGGCATGACGCCTCCTGATAGGAGCAAGGTGCTGCGGCCATCCCCTCACCCATACGGGCGAGGGTGTCCCATCATGCTTGGGGGGTTTTGGTAAAAGATTTGGACTTAGTCCAGACGGAGGGGCCAGGACGTTGTCTGCCACTCCTGGGGCAGGAATCTACACCAAATAGCTGGAAGGACACCCCTGGTTCGTGTTTGAGGGGTGCGGGGGGGGGTGCCCCTGCCCCGAGGAGGCCGAGACAGCCTTCTGCGTAGGGGTGTTTTGCCCTTTTTTCCAAACAGGTCCAGACGGGCCCCAAATAGGCATTGCCCTCTAAAGGGAAGCCCAGTAAGAGTCTTTTTTGCAGCATCGTCAACACCCCACTGTCGCAGCCAGACCAAGCGACGTATAGCTACCACAAGGGCAGAAGTTCTTGCACACATCCTAATGGTGTCATCCAGCGCTAAAAGGATAAACCTTACAAATACATCACAACTGGAGAGTGCATTAAACACCTCCCAGGGGAGATCCTCAGGTTGATGATCAAGCATCTTTCTGATGAGGGTCCTAGCGGCCACTGCAGTGATGGCCGCAGCACAGACCGGGCGCAGAGCCGTCCCTGCACAAGAAAAGGCGTGGGAAGCCAGCCTATCAATGCGCCGGTCCTCAGCATCCCGAAGGGTACGATAAGTAGGGGCTGCAATAAAGGGGGGATTAAGAACCCCTATGATCGGTGCATCCACCACGGGAGGTGATGACCAACAGTTAACCACATCAGGGGGAAAAGGGTATTTCCAATCCCAGTCCCCTGGAAGTTTACAAGGGAATTCCCATTCTTTGAATACCAGAGCCTGGAAGTGATCCTGCTCCAGAAATTCCAAGCGCGGCGTCGCTGTATGGAAACTCTCCCCTCTAGGCTTGGGAGCCTCACCAGGGAGAGAGATAGACAAGACCTCAAAGATTTCATCAATGTCACACAGGCCCCATGAACCAGGGCCAGAATCATCATGACTCCTCGGCCTCATCAGATGAGCCTGAGTCAGAGAACAGCTCACCTTCATCAGAAGGAGCAAAAACCCACGGAGAAGTGAACTCCTCAGTTCCAGGAAAAGGTGAAACCGGAGGCGTCAGGGACCGCTTCTTACCAGGGCCCAAACGCTCTGCCAACCTCAAAATAATCTGATCAGCCGTAGGCAGTCTGCGCGGCATGTCTTGCTGGTCATCCCCGCTCGAGTGCGACTCATCAGGAGTGAGATTTAAGCACGGGGAAACAGGTGTATTGAAACGAGGTGTAGCCACTGGCAACCCTGATAGCAGGGCCAGTACTTGTTCAGCACAGGGTCCGCAGACCCGTGCTCTGTCAGCATCAGCATGGGGCTGTCCGCACGCTGTACACAGCCGTCTTGTCCCAGAGGGACCCCGGTCACATAATTCTGAGATGCCTCCATATGGTGATTATTTAGGCACGATATGCCAGTAGGGATTTACGCAATAGGCAACCCTAGATGCCCCAAAGACCCGCTAGGAAAGTGGGAGTAAATTTACAAGGCCCGCTATAATTACATCGGGCCGGAAGAAGCCAATGGTGTTCATCAGTCTGAAAGACATAATGGGAATAAAGGGTGTCAGAACCATGCGCAGTAATCAAGGATCATGAAAATCGCCCGCGAGGGCACTTACAGACCAAGGGAGGAGGAGGACCACTACCACGCGTGCGTACGACTAGCATCAAAATGGCGCCAAGCGAACCTCAAGGGGCGGGCCAGAGCGGGCTGTCACGCGGAGCGCGCCAAACCAGGTCCCCGCCCCCCCGAAGCTCTGAGATAGTCTCAACTTTGTCATGAGGAGCGAAGTGTATGACACACTTAGAAAAAATACAACTCTGAAGTACTCACCTGTAGAGTTGGTATTATATGCAGACAGCACGTCCTGCTCCAGACATAGTCCTTACATGTGGGTATACCTCCGCCTTCAGCGCCGTGCACTGCAGAATCATGAAGAAAACAAGCTCCCCCCAGCCCTACATATACTGAGGGACCTCCCACAAATCCCCAGCATTAACAAGCAGTGAGAGAAGAAGCCAGGAGGAAAACAACCACCCAGAGACTGGCAATAATATCCAAGATAATAATCACCACACAAGGGATCCAGAACAAAGTGAATCAGGGTGGGGTGGAGCAGGACGTGCTGTCTGCATATAATACTAACTCTACAGGTGAGTACTTCACAGAGTTGTATTATTCTAAGCAGACAGCACGTCCTGCTCCAGACATAGTCCTTACATGTGGGACATCCAATAGCAGTGTCCATAAGTAGAGTGGGATCCCCATGAAAAAAGGCACAGCCAACCAAAACAGCGTTATCGCTTGTAACCTTGCTACCAGGAGCAACTAGAGCAAAGCTCTAACTTAACTTATAAAGCCTTACAAGGCTAATGAAACACGAGCAGAGAACTAGTCAGCCTGCTCAACAACCAAGTGCATAAGGCCCAAACCAAGCACCGGTAGAAGAAATCCAAACCAAGAGAGAAGAATGAATCTCCCTTAACAAACAGGCCAGAGTAACAGCCTAACCATGCTACTAACGATAACAGGGTAGCCATGGCAACCATAGAACCTTTCCCGTCAGGGAATACGAACCCTGGTCTCGCCGAGACCAGGGTAATACTGAACACGTGCTAACAAGGCTCCTCAAGATGATAATCAAGAGCTCAGAAGGGCAACCAGCCAAGCAAGACCAGTCCAACAGGCTCCCATACTCATGGGAGTAACCAGATCCTGCTGCAAGAATGATGGGGACGTCTATAAGCCCAACGGGCATAGCCCCAACCCTGGACAGGAAGCAGTCCAGAGGTTCCCAACACCTATTGAGGGATACAGATCCCTTTTAAGCTCAGGAGTAAACAGACCACCAGTCCAAAGACCATAGGTTCTGGAATAGAGAAGAATAACAACCCTCCTCCTGGACTCAAGCTTGGTGCAAGGCGGACACATCCTCACCAAAACGGTGTACAGATATAAAGAGCTGTAAAAAAAAAAAATATAAAAAGGACTAGGCTAAGAAGCAGTCTCCTATGGTACGCCCCAGACTGAGGCCCCCGCCCCGAAAGAGTCGTCTGAGGCAGGGAACAGTTCAGACAAGAACCTAAGACCCAGGGAAACCCTTAGCAGGGCAACAGGATAAGCACCCCCCCCCCCAAGGGAGCTTAGAATTCCCTGGGGAATGCGCCTGAGCCACCCCTGAGGAATGCTCAACGCCGAAGCTTGAAACTAGTCCCTACCGAAGACAAACAGGGCGAGCCCTGGAACCTCTCAAGGAACTGAGTTGGGGGACCAACTCCAGCCATGCCATAAGAACTCTAGTACCCATGGGCAAGACCTCATTCCATAGGGAATAGAGAGCTAGTCCCAGCCATCCAACTAGGGCGCCAACTCCCAACATAGCTGGTAGAAAAGGGAGAAGAATAAAAAGGGAGAGATCTAGACTCAACCCTCCAAAAAGGAGACACCCAGAGGGAAAATTTCTGATAGGGTGAATAACGATCGTCCAAACTCTGTGAAGGGAACGACGGAGCCTTAAGGAGCCTAACTAGGCATAACCGCCCACATGAGAGGGCACACAGTACAACTGTCTCCAGCAGAAAATGTGAACCAAACCACACAGGGCCACTCATGGCCCCCAGTGCAACAGTTCACCCTTGCCACAGCAAGCCTGTGCAGAACCCCACCTAGAAGGGTGTAAGAAGGGTCAGACAAAGGGTAGAATACCCGGACAAAAGGCCAGACTAGGTCACCATGACCAAGGCCAGAGAGTCCTGGGACAATCACCCAGGGCAATGAATTAGGACCTTAACCAGGACAGAGTCTCTTTAACAGTCACGGGGCCACGGCCCCAACCAGTAGGCTCATTGAGACACTAGGGAAGGCCCTCCCAGCACAGTAGGACAGCCAACGAGCCAATACCAATGAAGCGCAAGGAGTGTAAAAAACCTCCACTAGACCAGAACCAGACCCTACAAGAAGGGTCAACCTGTTCCGAGACCTTCTCAGATAAAAGCTGGGACAGGCCACTGACCAAACAGACCAAGAGTCCCCAAGAGACAAGGCCTAAGGGAAACAGGCCAGCAAGCTAGGACCCAACAAGGCACAATGTAATGACCTACCAATAGTATGAAAATGGGCCCGCCTAAAGGGGCCCCCCTTAGGTACCTCGGGGAATTTCATAAGGAATAGAACCCCATTAGTGACCCTGCCAGACTTGGTCCCCATGGCAACCATCTACAGGGAAAGCAAGAAGGAAGTGATGTCCATCAACAACTTCCATGAGTAGACCAACCAGAAGGGAACCCCCATAAAAACAGGGGGAACGTACTGATCCCAGGGGAGTTGGAACCCCATCCAGGACAAGTAACCCAAGGAGCCGTAGGCCCCAGGGGCATCTGGGAAAAGGAACAGCCTCGGCCGCCAGCAATAGGCCCATCAGCCGCAAGGTGGATGTAATGAGACTACACAGAGGGCAAGGCCCCTTACATACCAAGGCACCCAAATCAGAAGGGAAGGTTGAACCTGGACCCATCTAAATGCCACCCCGTAGGGAGAGTATGAATCAGATTACACCAAGTAATAGATGTGCCTAGGCACCAATCCAAAAGACTCCAAGAGAGCCCCAAGTCAAAGTAGAAACTAGCGCGGACAGCACCGGTGAATGAGCATGAACGCGCTCCCATACCCGCCTTGGCGTGCCATCTGGGAACTGGGGAGGGACCCCAGACAAGACCCTAATATAAAGAATGGTCCTGTAACACCGGCTGGAAAAAAGGACTAGGCGTTCAGAGGGAACAAGGGACCGAAGGGGAAAAGGATCCTCGCAGGCATCAAGAGGTCCACTTGACAAGGGCGTCTGCGGCCCAACAGATGGATACCAAGTAGGCAGAGCCCGTGGAACCTAGATGCCGGGTCTAGACCGCCGGATCTGGGCAGACTGCGTCATCCTGGGGGAAGAGCAGAGTGAATGCAATTATCAGCCAAGGCCAACCTAAAAGAAGGCCCAGACCCTCCAGGCCAAACTCAACCTGTGTCAAATCACTAAGGGAAACAACGGGGACTAGAATACCCCTGACTAATTCTGAAGGGAAATGCCTAGAACACTCCATTCTTTTAAAAACCGCGTCCAGGGGGGCCATCACCTGAAATCGCCTGAACGAAGCATGGCATCCTGCCATAAGAGCCAAGTGCTGTGGCAGTTCCCTCACCCACAGAGCGAGGGCGTCCCTTCATGCTTGTGAGGTTTTGGCAGACTTTGGATTTGACCTGCCAGAGGTCCCAGGGCGTTGCCTGCCTCCCCTGGAACGAGCTTCCACTCCAAAAAGCTGGAAGCACACTTCTGGTTCTCGTTTAACACTAACGTAAGGAGGGGGCGGTGAGTCCCTGCCCCTGGGCTGCCTGGCCAACCGTCTGCGCGAGGGCGCCTTACCTTTTTTGCCAAAAAGGTCCAACCTGGCCCCGAATAAGCGACGTCCTCTAAAGGGAATACCAGTAAGAACCTTTTAAGTATCATTGTCAGCCCCCCACTGTCGCAGCCAAAGCAGGCGACCAATAGCCATCACAAGGACCGAGGTTCTAGCACACATTTTAATGGTGTCATCCATGGCTGAGAGGATAAACCTCACAAAAATGTCACAATCTGACAGTGCATTGAAGACCTCACAAGGGAGATCCTCTGGTTGTTGGTCAATTATCTTCCTGAACAGTGTCCTGGCGGCCACCGAGGTAACAGCCGCAGCACAGACCGGGCGCAAAGCGGTCCCTACACTAGAGAAGGCATGGGAGGCCAATCTGTCCATGCGCCGGTCCTCAGCATCCCGAAGGGTACAAGAGGGGGAGGCTGCCATGAAGGGAGGGTTAACAACCCCAATAATTGGAGCATCCACCTCTGGAGGAACTGACCATCGTTCAACCAAATCCTGGGGAAAGGGGTACTTCCAGTCCCAAACCCCCGGAACCCCTGTAAGTTTACAAGGAGATTCCCATTCCTTAGATATAAGATACTGGAAATGATCCTGATCCAAAAATTCCAGGCGCAGCGTCGCCGTGTGGAAACTCTCCCTCTTGGGCTTGGGAGACTGGACAGCACTTCAAAGATCTTAATGAGTAACTCATCAGTTTCACACAGGCCCCAGGACCCCGGGCCAGAACAGTCACGGTTCCAAGACAACTCGTCTGAGGAACTGGACCCTGAGAACAGTTCACCATCCACGGACTGATCAAGATCCTGCATAGCGGCAGGTTCTTCGGTTCTTCGGTTTCAGTGGAAAACCTATAGCTAGGTGGCGTCAGGGATCGTTTCTTCCCAGCGGCCAAGCGCTCAGCCAAGCCTGACATAATCTGCTCCGCGGTGGGGAGCTTGCGCGGCACCACTTGCTGGTCATCCCCGCTCGAGTGCGACTCATCGGAAGTGAGATTTAAGTCCGGGGAGACAGGTGTATTGAAGCGAGGTGCAGCTACTGGTAAACCGGAATGCAGGGCCAGCGCTTGTTCAGCACATGGTCCGCAGACCCGTGCTCTGTCAGCGTGGGGTTGTCTACACATGGTACACAGACGGTCTTGTCCCCGCCATATGGTGATTAATCTAGGTAATATGCCAGTAGGGATTTATGCTGTTAGCAACCCTGGATGCCCCAATACCCACTGGGAATGTGGGAGAATCTAAATATAACCCTGTGAGATTATATATATATATCAGGCCAGGAGAAGCCACTGGAAGCTTGGCGTCTGAAAGACATAAGGAGAAGAGAGGGTGTCAGAGCCATGCGCAGTACAAAAAGAAAGGTAAACGAATGCCCGTGAGGGCACTTACAGCAACCAAGGGAGAAACGCGCGCGCGGGAAGACCGACAAAATGGCACCAGCGAACCTCGAAGGGCGGGCCAGAGCTGTAGGTGACGCGGAACGCGCCAAACCAGACCACGCCCACCCCGGA
The DNA here is from genome assembly GCA_027917425.1 of Gastrophryne carolinensis. Lineage (NCBI taxonomy): Eukaryota > Metazoa > Chordata > Amphibia > Anura > Microhylidae > Gastrophryne > Gastrophryne carolinensis. The sequence continues at coordinate 69,831,737 of CM051244.1, forward strand.
GAGCGCGAAGCTCCGCGGAACAAGACAGGAAAAGAACAGAAATAAACGCCATGGCGTCGCAAAACAGAGCCGCCTTACGCGCCAAGTCACACTTTTTAAAGGCGCTGTGGCCAACATAAAAAATAAAGTTTAAAGCGCGGCTCTGACCCCTGGAAAACGATAGGGCTAAGGCAAGGCGTGTGATATGGCAAGATTAGACCAACTTACACAACCCCCCCCTCTTTTTTCCCCCACTAACGGGGGGAACTAAGGATGAAGGTGACCCAGCACTCGGGGTTCACCGCTACATGGGGCGTGGGGCAAGGTGCGGGAGAGGCATCCACTATGAGGCTCACCATTAGCCTAAACCGCCTACCCCATGGATGGGGATTGCGGTGGAGCATGGCTCCGTAAGCACACTAGGTGCTGCCTACCTTCACCCGACCAACGCAGCCCAGGCTGGGAGGCATGTTACTCACAAAGAGGACGGGTGGAAATAGTCCCGCAGGGCCTCGGGCTGTAAAGCCCCGCTCGCCTGCGAGAGCGTGATACTTCATGTCTTCGCAGTTCTAGCACTGCAGAGAAATCTGGGGATTTGTGGGAGGTCCCTCGGTATATGTAGGGCCGGGAGGAGCTTGTTTTCTTCATGATTCTGCAGTGCACGGCGCTGAAGGCGGAGGTATACCCACATGTAAGGACTATGTCTGGAGCAGGACGTGCTGTCTGCTTAGAATATACAATTCTGTGAAGTACTCACCTGTAGAATTGGTATTATATGCATACAGCACGTCCTGATCCAGATGTAGTAATTACATGTGGGTAATCCTCCGGCGCCATGCACAGCAGACATGTAGAAAACAAGCTCCTCCCGGCCCTACATATACCGAGGGACCTCCAACAAATCCACAGCATTGAAAAGCAGTGAAAAAAGGAGAAGCCAGGAGAAACCAACCACCCAAAACTGGCAATAATAACAAGGATAACAATCACCAAACAGGGGATCCAGAACAACGTGAAACTAGGGTGGGGTGGAGCAGGACGTGCTGTATGCATATAATACCAATTCTACAGGTGAGTACTTCACAGAATTGTATTATTCTAAGCATACAGCACGTCCTGCTCCAGATGTAGTAATTACATGTGGGACATCCAATAGCAGTGTCCGTAAAGTAGGGTGGGATCCCCAACAGAAAAGGCAGCAGCAAGCAGTTTAAACTACTGCCGCCTGCAAAACCTTGCGGCCAAACACAGCGTCAGCTGAGGCCCTAACATCAACCTTGTAAGACTTTGTAAAAGGTATGAACAGAAGACCAAGTAGCGGCCTTGCAAACTTGTTCCACAGAGGCCTGGTGCTGAAAAGCCCAAGAAGCCCCAACAGCTCGAGTAGAATGAGCAGTAAGACGAAAGGGGGGAGTCTTCCCCTTAGTAGAATAGGCTTGAACCACAGCCTGACGAATCCATTTACTGATGGTAGACTTGGGAGCCAAACCCTTCCTAGGCCCGTGAGGCACAACGAAGAGCATCAGTCTTCCTGAAAGCCTTAGTGATAACTAGGTAATACTTGACGCACCTAACCACATCCAAGGAATGCAAAACCCTCTCCTTAGGGTTACTAGGATTAGGGCACAAAGAAGGAAGTACAATATCCTGATTCAAATGAAATGCAGACACCACTTTAGGGAGAAAGTCTGGTTTGAAGCGGAACACCACCTTATCCTGGTGTCTCTCGTAGTAGGGAGGCTGAATAGATAAAGCAGCCAACTCAGACACACGCCTAACAGAAGTAATGGCTACCAGAAAGACAACCTTGAGCGTGAGAACAGCGAGAGCAGCCTCCTGAATAGGCTCAAAGGGAGCCCCCTGGAGGGCTGATAAAACCAAGTTTAAATCCCAAACAGGAACCGTAGGTTTCCGAGGGGGACGCACGTGAGTGACCCCCTGAAAGAAGGTCTTGATAAGGGGATGCTGGGCATAGGTCTTCTGAAAGAAGATAGACAGAGCCGAAACCTGGCCCTTCAGAGTACTAAGCTTAAGACCTAAGTCTAGACCATGTTGTAAGAACTCCAGCACCCTAGAGACTGAGAATTCCCGGCAGGGAAGAGACCTGGACTCACACCAGTCAATGTAAGAACGCCAAACTCTATAATAGATAGCAGAAGAAGTCTTTTTCCTGGCTTGCACCATAGTAGCCACTACAGATGCAGACAACCCCTTTTCCATCCGGATGGAGGTTTCAATAGCCAAGCCATCAAAGCCAGAGTTAGTAAATTGGGATGGCGTAGCGACCCTTGAGTTAAAAGATCTGGCAACCTTGGCAGATCGTACTGATCTACTGCCATTTGAACTACGTCTGCGACCCACACTCTTCTTGGCCACCTTGGGGCCACCAGAATCGCGGGAACTCCTTCCAGAGCGATCTTGCGCAGAACTCTGCCAAGAAGGGGAATTGGTGGAAACACATACAGGAGCCGAAACTCCCTCCAAGACATTGACAGGGCGTCCGTGGCCAGAGCCAGAGGATCCTGAGACAGGGAAACAAAGCTCGGGAGCTTGTGATTGTGACGGGACGCAAACAGATCCACGTCTGGCACACCCCAACAGTGACACAGGGACTGAAATACCCTGTTGCAGAGGGACCATTCCCCCTGACGAGACGACCCCCTGCTCAGGGCATCTGCTAGCAGGTTCTCCGCCCCCGGAATGTAGACAGCCGAGATGCATTGGACATTGGCCTCCGCCCATGTTAGAATCAGGGACACTTCCTGGAGCGCCCCCTTGCTCCGGGTCCCTCCCTGATGATTGATGTAGGCAACCGCCGTCCTGTTGTCTGAGCGTACCTGAACCGCCAGGACCCTTCAGGTGCTGGGTCAATTGTTCCAGCACCAATCTGACCGCCCTGAGTTCCAAGACATTGATGGGTAGATGGGCCTCCTGAGGGCCCCACCTCCCCTGGAAGCGCAGGGACTTTCAGAATCCCCCCCAGCCCCACAGACTGGCATCCGTTGTGACCGTCTCCCAGGAGGGAGCCAGGAAGGATCTGCCCCTTGTCAAGTTCCTGTGGTCCAGCCACCACGCAAGGGATTGCCTGACCGAGGGAGGAAGCACCCAGATCTCATCCAAGGACGCTGGGTCCTTGTTCCAAATTGACAGAAGGTGAAGCTGCAGAGTTCTCAAATGGAACTGGGCAAAGGGCACCGCCTCGAAGCTTGCCACCATCGAGCCCACCAACTGCATTCCCTGCCGGATGGAGGGATGAGGGCTCGAAAGCAGGGACCTCGCCTGCGTTGTCAGAGCTTCCACCTTCTATGGAGGAAGGAGTATCCTTGACTGAACTGTATCCAGAATCATCCCCAGGAACGGGGTCACTGAGGAGGGGGACAGAGAGGACTTTGGGTAATTGATCACCCAGCCGAATGACTCCAGGGTGGACACTACCAACCGAGTGTCCAGCTCTGCCTGCCGCAGAGACCGATAGGTGATGAGTATATCGTCCAGGTAGGGCAACACGCGTATGCCCCTTAGTCTTAACAATGACATCACCCCTGCCAGCACCTTGGTGAACACCCTGGGAGCCGACGTAAGGCCGAATGGCAGGGCTACGAACTGGTAATGCTGATCCAGCAGCGCAAATCTGAGAAACTTTTGGTGTCCTGAAAACACCGGAACGTGCAGGTAAGCATCCTTGATATCCACAGATGTCGTGAAGTCCCCTGGGCGCAACGAGGCAATAGCCGAGCGCAGAGTTTCCATACGAAAATGCTTGTTTCTGACAAATCTGTTGAGGATTTTTAAATCCAGAATGGGTCTGACTGACCCGTCCTTTTTGGGTACCGTGAAAAGGTTGGAATAAAACCCCACACCCCTGTCTCTTAAGGGGACCTTGCAAATGACCCCTAGATCCAGAAAGTCCTGCACAGCCAGCATCAAGACCCGAGCTGAGGCAGGGTCCTGAGGGATCCGGGACCCGACGAACCTGGTAGGGGGCAGTAGAGCAAACTATCTTGTAACCGGAGGACACTACCTCCTGGATCCACCGGTCTGAGACATGGGGTCTCCAGACATGCTCGAAGTGCTGTAGACGTCCCCCCACCCTGACGGGCGAGGGCGCCCCTTCATGCCTGGGGGGTCTTGGGAGGGGCTTTGGGCTTGGGCCCCCAGGAGGAACTGGGACGGCGTCCTCTGTTCTTGTTCCAGGAATCTGCGTGACACCCAGCGAAGGACACTCCTCTACCTTGCTTAGCCCCACGGTAGGGGGTCGAGTGGGAGCTTGGGCCACGAAAGGGCCGAATCTGATGCTTGCGCTGGGGTAACTTGCCACCCTTGGCAAAGATATCTAACCTTTCTCCAAACAGGCGCAGCCCCTTAAATGGAAGCCCCGTGAGGGCTTTCTTGGCGACGTTATCAACGGCCCACTGGCGCAACCAGACCGCACGGCGTATGGCTACCACCAGAGCAGAAGATCTAGCGCTCAGTTTAATAGCATCGTCCGATGCAGATAGGATATAGTTCACAAAAGTCTCACAGGTGGCCAGAGCATTGGCGGCATCAGAGGGCAAGTCATCCGCCCCTTCAAGAGCAGTCTTAACCACAGTCCTGAGCGCCACCGCCGTGATGGCTAAGGCGCAAACCGGGCGGAGCGACGCTTCCCCAAATGCAAAGGCATGACATGCCAGTTGATCAACTCGCCGTTCCTCCAAATCCCGCAGCGTAGTAGTGTCGGGGGAGTGCATAATAGAGGTATTGGATAGACTTAGGATTGGGGCATCAACCTCGGGTGGCGATGTCCAACACTTGACCAGGTCGGCAGGAAATGGATATTTCTTATCCACAGCTTTAGGAACCCCATGGAGTTTGCTGGGATGTTCCCATTCTTTCAGCACGAGGCTATTAAAATGAGTTTGTTCGGGAAACTCCAACCGCGCCCTAGCGGTGTGAAACAGATTACCCCTTTGCCGGGAAGCCGCGGGAGGGGGAGAGAGGGATAACACATCAAAGATCTGGGTCATCAGTCTATCAATGTCCTCCGAGGACCAATGATCAGAACCAGACTCCTCCTGTCCCCTAGACTCGTCGTCGTAAGACCCAGAGTCAGAAAACAGTTCCCCTTCCTCTGAGGGGGAATGTGCAAAGGAAAGCAGTAAATCATAAGATTCTATAGGAAGTATAGTAGATTCAGGATTCAAATGACGCCTCTTGGCAGTAGCCTTGCGCGCCAAGGAGCCAGCAATTAAGTTTTCCACACTAGCCAGTCTAGTGGCAAAATCAGTATGAGAATCCCCACTGGTATTGGGGGTTAGGCTTAGGCTTGGGGGAGTAGGGGAAGCAAGGCGAGGTGCGGGCCCAGCCTCGGAAGAGGTGGGAAGACCAGCTAGCGTCTGTTGCGCACAAGGGACGCAGACCCGTGCATTGTCACCGCTGCTTGGTAAGACCCCACAAGCTACACACGGACGGGCTTGTTAGGCCATAGGTTAGGCCATTGTACACACAATCCCCCCCCTCTTTTCCCCCCACTAACGGGGGGGGAACTAGGGAGGAAGGTGACCCAATATTCGTGGTTCACCGCTACACGGGGCGTGGGGCACTGATGCGGGAGGGGCATCCTCTGAAGGCTCACCATTAGCCTTAACCGCCTACTCTATGGTGGGGGATTGCGGTGGAGCAAGGCTCCGTAAGCACACAAGGTGCTGCCTACCTTCACCCGACCAACGCAGCCCAGGCTGGGAGGCATTAATTCACAATGAGGACGGGTGGAAATAGTCCCGCAGGACCTCGGGCTGTAAAGCCCCGCTCGCCTGCGAGAGCGTGATACTTCATGTCTTCGCAGTTCCAGCACTGCAGAGAAATCTGGGGATTTGTGGGAGGTCTCTCGGTATATGTAGGGCCGGTAGGAGCTTGTTTTCTACATGTCTGCAGTGCACGGCGCTGGAGGCGGAGGATTACCCACATGTAATTACTACATCTGGAGCAGGACGTGCTGTATGCTTAGAATAAATGATTTGCCAATGAAGACGCCGCCGCGGCGGCAGATACACAAAGAAGCAAACAGCGCGGCACTGACACCAAGTTACAAGTAAAGGGTAAAACTAAGGCCAAAAGCGTGTGATCACAGTACAAGAGACTGCCACACACCCCCCCCCCCACCTTTCTTTCCCCCCCGAGCTACGAAAGGGGACGAGGGAAGGTGGCGACCCTTTGTACAGGGTCCACCGCTACACGGGGCAATAATGCGGGAGGGGCATCCACTAGAGGCTCACCATCAGCCTAAACCGCCTACCCTTTGGTGGGGGACTGCGGTGGAGCGTGGCTCCATAAGCACACATGGTGCTGCCTACCTTCACCCGACCAGCGCAGCCAAAGCTGGGAGGCACTTCACAAGGAGGGTGGGTGGGAGTAGTCCAACAGGGCCGCAGGCTGTAATAGCCCCGCTCATCTGCGAGAGAGTGATACTTCATGTCTTCGCAGTTCAGCACTGCATAGAAATCTGGGAGGTCCCTGGGTATTTAAGGGGCCGGGAGGAGCCTGTTCTCATGTCTGCAGTGCACAGCGCCTCCTGGCGGAGAATACCCAAGTGTAAGTATTATATCTGGAGCAGGACGTACTGTATACTTAGAATAGGTGGTTCCCCCCCTAGGCTCACCATAAGCCTACAGCCGACTACCCTTTAACAAAGGGTCTGCGGCCCAGAGGCAAGCTCTGCCGAACACCAACTGACCCCGACGTTCACCCTACCGTCACGATCACGAAAAATCGGTGAGGCCGCATGTCAGCTTTGAGTAGATGCAGGTGCAAATCCAAGCATCGACATTGATTTAATATGGTGTAAGCAAATAAGTGCAAGGTTTTTATTGTAGGCTTTGGGTGCTGGCCACATTTTTACCACACCAACCTGTCTTTTCCTACGAATCTATTGCAGGACAGAATCAACACATAAGCAGGCACATAATTAAACAGACTAAACTTCTAAAGTCAAGGAAAGACTTCCAGAATCCTGGCAGACAGGGTGGGTACACCCACAGGGCATGGCCACTGTCTTACACCTGTTTAATCAAGGTCTATAAATCTATTAATCATTCAAAAGGCTAGAAAATGCAGTTGTCCTAAAGCAGGGATTCCTACTCGTTGGTACATGCACCACTGATGGTACGCAAGCCGAGGGAGCAGTAGCTGCAGCATGTCAGGCAATCTGGAGCTTCAAAGACTTAATTAGCTCAGCCCTGTCTGCGCGACCTCGTCCTAACGCCCACCACCGTTTCCCTAACAGACTTCAGACCAGTGACACCATGCAAGTACTGGCTGTAAGTGGCTCAGCCTTTGCCTTGGCCAGCTAAGGAGAGTATGACAGACATGGTAATGGAGTACAGAGCCCAACCTGTTCCCTGCACAGACAGGCGCTGCAAGAGACCTAGGCTCCTCAGAGTGAGGTATTATAGTTAACGCAGAGTCATAAAATATGGGGCAGGTGGGGCCTTAAACCAGACCAACAGTCAAAAATGACTTAAATCAGACCACCACAACAAACAGTGCTCATATGCATACCACCCCCCCCCCCCCCCCACCCCCCAGGGCAATTTAGATTGCAGCACATTAAAAAAAATGTACTTTTTTTTTTAAATGTACTTTTTTTTTTTTTTTTTTTTTTTAAATGCTGGGTTCAATTTTAGAAACAAGATGGTGGTTCATGCATTTGCAGGCCATCTGCAAACAAGAAGTTCTGCTGGGCTTCTTGTTACTGTGCAATGTCAGTTGGGAGTAGAAGCTCCAAAATGGCTGCTACTTTTCTTTTCCAACTGTGCCAGGCTGTTGGTCTGGTTTAAATCACTGGCTTGTTAATTTGCAACAGTTGTGGGTGGGGTCAAATTGCATTCTGGTAGGGAATACATTAAATTCTGGTTGGGGAAGGTGGAATAAATGTAATGTTGGTGGCTATTAGCATGCTAAGTACTGTAGGTTGGAAGGAGGAGAAGAGATTATAAACTGGTAAGGATGGGTGGAGGATTATTAAATACATCCTAGGAAAGGTAGGGGTTTAATTTCAAAGGGTGTTTAGTAATTCATCATTCTAGGGCGTGTTAAAAGGGATAACAATTTAGGTAAAGTGAGCAATACTCAACCAGTGCACACCTGGATCAATGTAAGAGTGAAGCTATAGTACACACTGCAGCAGTTAGCATCCCTTATTGGTAAACGTATCTTCTGCCAGTGTGTGTGGCATAACGGGGGCTATTTGTCCCATGCAGGGTGCAAAGGAACCTGTGACACAGGCTTTCCCTGTGGCTGGTATAAAGTGGGACAAAGCTGATAAAGATAAAGGGGATCCAAGGATAATGCAAACCAAGGGTGGGGTGGAGCAGGACGTACTGTATACTCATAATTACAATTCTACAGATGAGTAATCACAGAATTGTATTATTCTTAGTATACAGTATGTCCTGCTCCAGATAAGATTCATAACACATGGGACATCCAATAGCAGTGTCCATAAAGTAGGGTGGGATCCCCAAAGGTAACAACAGACAGGTCAGACCACTGCCGCCTGCAAAACCTTGCAGCCAAAAGCAGCATCAGCTGAGGCCCTAACATCAACCTTGTAAAACTTATGTTAAAGTATGAACAGAAGACCAAGTAGCGGCCTTGCAAACTTGTTCAACAGAAGCCTGGTGCTGAAAAACCCAAGAGGCACCAATAGCACGAGTGGAATGAGCAGTAAGGCGGAAGGGGGGGGGGGATTCTTCCCCTTAGCAGAGTAGGCCTGAATCACAGCCTGACGGATCCATTTGCCGATAGTAGATTTGGCAGGCGCCAAACCCTTCCTAGGACCAGAAGGGACCACAAAAGGAGCTCCAGCTCCTATCCATGCTGTAGGAACAGCAGGATCCTGGGAATAGAGAACACGCGACAGGGAAGAAACCTAGACTCACACCATTCAATGTAGGCACACCAAACCCTATAGTAAATAGAAGACGATGACTTCTTTCTAGCCTTTATCATGGTGTCAACAACAGAGGCAGACAGCCCCTTCTCCATCAAGATGGAGGTTTCAGCAGCCAGGCCATCAAAGCCAGAGTTTGCAAATTTGGATGGCGTAGTGAGCCCTGAGTGAGCAGATCTGGCACCAAGGGCAGAGCGTACTGATCTACTGCCAGCTGCACGTCTGCGAACCACACTCTTCTTGGCCACCTGGGAGCCACCAGGATAGCCGGCACCTCCGTGGTGACTGTCTCCCAACAGGGGGCCAAAAAGGATCTGCCCGCCAAGAGGTTCCTGGAGTCCAGCCACCACAAGAGGGACCGCCTGGCTAGGGGGGATAGAACATGGACCTGATCCAGGGACGCAGGATCCTTGTCCCATACTGACAAGAGCCCTCATGTGAAACTGAGCATAAGGAACCACCTCGAAGCACGACACCATCAGGCCCAACAGCTGCATTCCCTGCCTAATGGAGGGATGAGGGCAAGAGAGCAGGGACTAAACCTGCACCAGTAGACTGTCCACCTTCTGCTGAGGAAGAAAAATCCTTGCCTGAACTGTATCCAGATTCATTCCCAGGAAGGGAGTCACCAAGGAGGGAGACAGGGAAGACTTGGGATGGTTGATCACCCAGCCAAATGACTCCAGGGTGGACACTACCCGCTGAGTATCCAGCTCTGCTTGATGGAGGGACTGAGAAGTGATGAGAATGTCGTCCAAATATGGCAGCACGCGAATGCCCCGAGCCCTGAGCCGAGCCATCACCAATGCCAGCACCTTGGTGAACACTCTGGGAGCCGAGGTGTGACCAAAGGGCAATGCCACAAATTGGTAGTGCTGATCCTCCAGAGCGAACATGAGGAATCTTCGATGACCTGGAAAAATACAATTTTGTGAAATACACACCTGTAGAATTGGTATTATACGTATACAGTACGTCCTGCTCCAGATATAATACTTACACTTGGGTAATCCTCCACCAGAGGGCGCTGCGCTGCAGAGACACGAAAAAACAAGCTCCTCCCGGCCCCACAAATACCCGGGGACCTCCCACAAATCCCCAGCATTGAAAAGCATTGAACAAGAAGCCAGGAGGATATAACCACCAAAACTGGTAACTACAACAATGATAACAATCACTATACAGGGGATCCAGAATAATGCAAAAACCAGGGTGGGGTGGAGCAGGACGTACTGTATACGTATAATACCAATTCTACAGGTGAGTATTTGACAGAATTGTATTATTCTAAGTATACAGTACGTCCTGCTCCAGATATAATACTTACAGTTGGGACATCCAATAGCAGTGTCCATAAAGTAGGGTGGGATCCCCAACAAAAAAGACACAGCAGACAGTTAAAAGCACTGTCACCTGCAAACCTTGCTACCAAGAGCGACATGAGCAAAAGCTCTAACGTCAACCTCATAAAAACCTTTGAAAAAGGTATGAACAGAGAACAAGTAGCGGTCTAGCAAACTTGTTCAACAGAAACCTGGTGCTGAAAGGCCCAAAGACACCGAAGCACAAGTAGAATCAGAAGTAAGGCAAGAAGAAGATTCTTCCCCTTAAAGTGGACCAACACCGAGAGGTGATCGGCCCGGAAATCTATAAGATTCCCGGGCCGATCACCTCCCACCCCGCGGGACATCCGAGATCGGGATGTCCCGCGGGGTGAACCCCCCCGCCCAGACACCCCAAATCGCTTACCTGATTGTCGTTACCTTACCTCCCTCGCGCCCCTGTAGGCGTGCGCGCGCCCGCGCCGGCCGTCTGCGAATGGCCGGCGGGGGCGCGCGCGCCGAAAGTGACGCTGGGGAGGAGGCGGCGGCGGCAGCCGCTTGGAAGTTCCTGATCCCCGCCTGGACGTTGGCGGGGATTGGACCGTCCAGTCACGTGGCAGCGGGGACAGGTAAGATTTTGGGGCTTTCTGGGGGGTTTCACACAGCGGGGCACCCCTGATTGGGGTGCCCCGCCGAAGTGGACCAAAACCCAGGATAGTCAAAATCCTGGGTGTTGGTCCACTTTAAAAGAATAGGCCTGAGTAACAGCCTGACAAGTCCAAACGCTAACAGTAGCCTTGGCAGAAGCCGAAACCTTTCCAAGGACCAGAAGGGACAACCCATCCAAGTAAAGACCAGGCCAAAGGCCGCTTAACCCCTGGAATCAGACGAGATCAGGCACATACAGGATGGAGAGCCAACTCCAAACCATGCTGTAATAACTTTAGAACCCTGGGAACAGAGAACGTCCAACAGGGGAGAGAGCTAGACTCACGCCAATCAATATGGGTACGCCATACCCTATAATAGACGGAAGAAGAAGAAGAAGAAGCTTGCTCCTAGACTTCCAATAGTCACAGTCACCCAGAAGATAAGCCCGTCTCCATCAAGGAGGATGAATCAACCGTCAGGCCGTCTAGACCAGAGCCTGTAGATTGGGGTGACATAAAAAGGGGGCCTGAGTGAGCAGATCAGCACTCCTGACAGAACGTACAGGTCCGCTGTCCTCAGTACCACGTCTGCGAACCACACTCCACTAGGCCACCAGTATCACTGGTCCCCCCTTCAAGAGCAATCTTGCATAGAACCCCGCCTAGCAGGGTGAATGAAGATAAGACATATAGAATAGAATGTCCAGCCATAACGTTACTAAGCCCCATGACCACAGTAAGAAATTCTGTGACAGGGAAACAAGGGCCGAGAACCTGTGATAGTGACGGGGCCCAAACAGATCCACACTAGTTGGATCTCATAGTGACACAAGGATTAGCACATCCTGTCGCAGAAGGACATCCACTGGAGCGAATACCACTGATATGCAGGGAACGTTGTCCTCCACCCAGATCAGGATCAGATACCTTCCTGGAGGATCATCCTGCTCAGAGTCCCACGTAGATAATTAATACAGGCCACTGTCGTCAGACAGACCAAGAGCCCCCAAATAGACAGGTCCTGAAGAGGAGTAGTCCAGCAAGATAGAGCCAACCTGAAGTCTCACTGTTTCAAAAATCGATAGGTGTATGGACCCCCTAAAGGGCCCCACCTCGGAACCACAGGGGATTTTAGAAGAACCCCCCCCCGTCAACCTGCTAGATTTGGTATCCATGGCGACCATCTACAGGAAGATGCAAGGAAAGGGTGCCCCCTGACGGGTTCCTTGAGTTTAACCATCTCAAGAGGGACCACCGTACCAAGGGGGAAGGTACACAGACCCAGCTCCAGGGATGCTGGAACCCTGTCCAGTATTAACAATATAAGTTGCCGAAGAGCCCAAGGGCACTGAGTATAAGGGACATCCTCTGAGCAGCCACCAACGGGCCCACCAGCTGCAATCCTGCCTGGTGAAGGGACGGGGACAGCAATGAAAGACTGAGTCCATGCAACCCAATTGTCCACTTTATTGCCGAGGAAGGAAGATTCTCGCCTGAACCGAATACAAATTCAACCCTAGGAATGGAGTTACCAAATAAGGGGACAATGAGGAATTGAGGTGATTGAGCACCCATCCAAATGACTCCCAAAAGACACCACCAGCCGAGTAACCAACTCGGCCTCACGTAGAGATTGGGAAGTAAAGAAGGACGTCCAGGTAGGTCCTCGCGCGGACGCCCCTTGGTCTCGTCAGAGACATCACCCCCGTCAGCGCCTTGGCGAGCACTCTGGGAGCAGAAGAGAGGCCAGATAACTAGGCCACAAATCAACAGTGTTGGCCCTCCAACACGAACCTGAAGAGCCTTGGTGTCCGGAAGACACAGGGGTATTAAAATAAGCATCTTAGATCTCCACAGACGGCAAGAGGCCCACTGGTCGCAGGCGGCCCAACTCAGAGATTCCATGCAGAAACTGCCTGTGAATGTAAAAATTGCCGAACCTGTGAAAAACCAGAATGGGCCAGACTGTCTCATCCTTTTGGGGGAATGTGGAAAGGCTGATGTAGAGGCCCCTGCCTCTGCATGTTACTCTGCAAGTGACCCCAGACCCTGCAGGCCGTGCATGGCCTGCACCAACACTTGAAGAGAGCCAGGGACCAGAAGTACCCTGACAATCTCAGGAGGGGACCACCCAGCAATCTCTATCCTGCATCCGGAGGAAACTACCTCCTGAATCCACGAGAATGAGGCATGACGCCTCCTGATAGGAGCAAGGGGCTGCGGCCATCCCCTCCCCCAGACGGGCGAGGGTGTCCCATCATGCTTGGGGGGTTTTGGCGAAAGATTTGGACTTAGTCCGGCCGGAGGGGCCAGGGCTTTGTCTGCCACTCCTGGGGCAGGAGTCCACACCAAATAGCTGGAAGGACACCCCTGGTTCATGTTTGACACCAACGTTGGAGGCCAAGACAGCCTGCGTAGGGGTGTTTTGCCCTTTTTTCCAAACCGGCCTAGACGGCCCCAAATAGGCGTTGCCCTCTAAAGGGAAGCCCAGTAAGAGTCTTTTTTGTAGCATCGGCAACACCCCACTGTCGCAGCCAGACCAAGCGACGTGTAGCGACCACAAGGGCAGAAGTTCTTGCACACATCCTAATGGTGTCATCCAGCGCTAAAAGGATAAACCTTACAAATACATCACAACTGGAGAGTGCATTAAACACCTCCCAGGCATCTTTCTGATGAGGGTTCTAGCGGCCACTGCAGTGATGGCCGCGGCACAGACCGGGCGCAGCGCCGTCCCTGCACAAGAAAAGGCGTGGGAAGCCAGCCTATCAATGCGCCGGTCCTCAGCATCCCGAAGGGTACGATAAGTAGGGGCTGCAATAAAGGGGGGGTTAAGAACCCCTATGATCGGTGTATCCACCACGGGAGGTGATGACCAACAGTTAACCACATCAGGGGGAAAAAGGGTATTTCCAATCCCAGTCCCCTGGAAGTTTACTTGGGGATTCCCATTCTTTGAGTACAAGAGCCTGGAAGTGATCCTGCTCCAGAAATTCCAAGCGCGGTGTAGCTGTATGGAAACTCTCCCCTCTAGGCTTGGGAGCCTCACCAGGGAGAGAGATAGACAAGACCTCAAAGATCTTTATCAGTAATTCGTCAATGTCAGTACAGTGAAGCACTAAGGCATATACACACAGCCAACCCCCCCCTCCCTCTCGAGAGCTACAAGGGAGAGCGATGGAGGGCAGTGTCCACTTAACATAGGGCCCACCGATAGACAGGGGCAAGGGGCAATAGGGTGGGAGGGGCATCCCATAGAGGCTCACCATATGCATATAACGCCTACCCTCTGGTGGGGGGATTGAGGTGGAGCAGCGCTCCTAAGCACCTGACAGTGGTGCTGCCTACCATCACCCGGACCAGCGCAGCCAAGGCTGGGAAGCACATTAATAATGGAACAGATGGGAATAGTCCTACAGGGCCGCAGGCTAATAGCCCTGCTCACCTGCTAGGAGAGCCATCTTCTTGTCCTTCGCAATCCAGACTGCAGAGAAATTCTGTGGATTTGTGGGAGGTCCCGGGTATTTGAGGGGCCGGGAGGAGCCAATTTCACGGTCTCTGCAGTCCAGCGCCATCTGGCGGAATAATACCCAAGTGTAATGAATCTTATCTGGAGCAGGACGTACTGTATACTAAGAATAAAGCCCCGACCACTGTCCCTAAGGCACACCAAACAAGCCATTGAAAAGGGCATCACCGACTACTGATGCAGTCGCAATCAAGAAAACACAGTGGGAGTGATGTACCAAAATGTTATAACAAATAAAATAAAAGGCGAGTATACAGAATGTAATTTTATGTCTTATGCCATTCCGGAACAGCAAATAAGATACTCATGGGACGTCCCAGAGTGGGAATAATCCCAGTAACAGCCAGACAGGCCGGCCAAGTCTGCCAGAGCGATAATAGCTGAAAAAAGGCTAATAATTAGGGGTTCCTCAGAGGGTTCACCGCCTTACCGGAAATTTCTCTAAACCAGGGGACTACCTTGTCCTTGAGCAATGCCATGTATGCTGACCTAACCAACAAAGTGGCCGGCTCTGATACCTGCCGGACAGATTTTTTTTTTTTTAAAGGATAACGCCTTCAAAAGTTAAGAGCGCCAAGGAGAATACCGTCAGACTGTTGAGAACAAAGAGTACCAAGTTGCAAAACATACACTTCTGTAGAAAAACTCTGATCACAAAGAATATCCTACAGCATTGACCACCAGTAATAGAGTACAACAAGCTCATCCAAGATGTGAACTGCTGAAATGCACAGCAAGTTCTGCATACTTTATCATCAGATTCACCTCCCAAAGTGCCAGGCTGCTCATGGTGCCGTTCTGATGGTTTACCGTCATCACATAGTCTCATCGTAGCCTAACCGGAAGGCTCGCTAAGCGCCCGAGAGACAAGAGGATCACCCTCAGTTCCAAAGAATTTATGAGCGGATGAAACTCCAGCTGATCCCAACATCCCTGGACTGAGGACCTGCAGAAGCTTCCGGTGCCCCTAACTGTCCATACCATAGGGCACCATGCTGCCCTGAGGTCAGAGTCCCCCCTTTTAGGAACATGCCTACCTTGAACCAGGCACAGCACCCTCACGATACGTTCAAACAGTATAGGCTTGGTGTCCGACTTTAGGCATCGCGTTGAGTAATTCCAAAGAAGACATCCTTTGAGAGCCTGGAAGACAAAGGGGTTAGGGCCCCTGATTCCTGAGAACATGCTTCAAAAAAAAAAAAGAAAAAATGGAAAGAAATGCTTTCCAGTCTCCCTTCTCAAACTGCAAAAGATTACTGGAGTGGCTGAGTGCAGCCTGGTATAAGTAGAAGTCTTTTTTTTTATGCTTACTCTCTCACACCTCTGGCGAGTATCTAATTTGGTGAACCAGAATGAAACAAAAAAGGAGAAAAGGGACCAGGTGTGGCCCTCAAATGTTGGATTGTTTCACAACGATCTTCACAGGGCGGCAGTGTGCCATTGTACACGGATCTTAGAGCATAGCCAAATGCTTGTCACTCCAACACCCCACATTACTCTGAAGCCATTGACCTTTTTTCTTCTAATTATTACCGTACTTAAAGGGTTACTAAGCCCCAAAAAACAGGCATTTACATTCTCTCCCAAGCAGCAACTGCAGCCCTGTCTGTGGCTCAGAAACCTCTCTGTTTCCGTGTACGAGGGGCAGGGAGCGCTCCCTGCTTCATGGTCAACAGCAAGTGGCCGTGTTTGTGGTTGCTTCCTCCAGTTGCGTTGATCACACAGCACTGTCCATTTATTGCAATGGAGGAGCATGCCTGGCGCACGAGCAACCGGGAGCGCCATTCTCTGAAACCGGAAGATTTCCGAGCGAACAGGCTGGGGAGAGCTGCGCGTGAGAGAAGATAAGTGGCTGCTTTTTTTCTTTGGGTTCAATAACCCTTTAACCATGTATAGCTGCTAAACAACAACCCATATTTCCATTGACTGGGAAGTTTACCTGCTGAACTGCTGGTGTGTAAGAACCAATCCTTCAAGTCGTATTGGAAACCTCACGTCACAACTTCCCACCATATTCTGGATCTTAAAATCAAGAAATTTTGCAGGGAAACCCAACTTCTGGACGACTCGTGCATACTTCCTGGCTGCCAGTCGTGACTGCTCCTCACTGCGACAAAAATCACCACATAAATGTTGTATTAAATATAAAATGTGTTATATTTTCTGCCTCACCAACATTCCCTTGGTCCAAAAAAATACAATTCTGTGAAATACTCACCTGTAGAATTGATATTATTTGTATACAGTACGTCCTGCCCTAGATATAGTACTTACACTTGGGTTATCCTCTGCCAGATGGCGCTGCACTGCAGAGACATACAAAACAGGCTCCTCCTGGCCCCACAAATACCCGGGGACCTCCCACAAATCCCCAGCATTGAAAAGCAGTGAACAAGAAGCCGGGAGAATTTAACTACCAAAACCAGTAATTATAACAATGATAACAATCACCATACAGGGGATCCAGAATAATGCAAAAACCAGGGTGGGGTGGAGCAGGACGTACTGTATACAAATAATATCAATTCTACAGGTGAGTGTTTCACAGAATTGTATTATTCTTAGTATACAGTACGTCCTGCTCCAGATATAGTACTTACACTTGGGACATCCAATAGCAGTGTCCATAAAGTAGGGTGGGATCCCCAAACAAAAAAGGCAACAGCAGACAGTTAAAAGCACTGTCACCTGCAAAACCTTGCGGCCAAGACAGCATGAGCTGAGGCCCTAACGTCGACCTTGTAAAACTTTGAAAAGGTATGAACAAAAGACCAAGTAGCGGCCTAGCAAACTTGCTCAATAGAAGCCTGGTGCTGAAAAGCCCAAGAGGCACCAAAAGCACGAGTAGAATAAGTAGTAAGGCGAAAAGGAAGATTCTTCCCCTTAGTGGAAAAAGTAACAACCTGACGAATCCATTCGCCAACAGTATACTTGGCAGAAGCCAAACAACCCTTTCTAGGACCAGAGGGAATCATCCCATCCAAGAAATGACCAGGCCCAACGCCACCTAGCCCCCCCCCCCCCCCCGAGATCAGACGAGATCGGGCGCATTCAGGATGGAGTGGCCGTAGGCCCAAAAGAGCATCAGTTCTCCTAAATGACACAGTGACTACCAAGGAAAAACTTCCAACACCTGTCCAAGGAATGCAGAACCCTTTCCCCAGCGTTGCTAGGAATAAGGCACAGAAGGAAGAACAATATCTTGGATAAATGAACGTAATACACCACCTTAAGCAGAAAAGTCCAGCTTAAAGCAGACCACCACCCTATCCTGGTGTATCTCACCTAATAGGGCTAGATAGACAGAGCCGCCAGCTCAGACACACGTCTGACCAAAGCAACAGCCCCCGGAAGGACAACCTTGAGGGTAAGAACAGCCAGACAGCATCCTGAATAGTTCCAAAGGGAACACCCAGCAAGGCAGACAATCAAGTTCAAATCCCAAACAGGAACCATAGACTAAAGTGGGGAACGCACATGAGCAACCCCCTGAAAGAAAGTTTTAACCAAGGAAAACTGGGCAAAAGACTCCTAAAGAAAGGCGGACAGGGCAGAACCTGACCCTCCACAGTACCGAGTTGGAGACCAACTCCATCCCAT
Source organism: Gastrophryne carolinensis (assembly GCA_027917425.1). Lineage (NCBI taxonomy): Eukaryota > Metazoa > Chordata > Amphibia > Anura > Microhylidae > Gastrophryne > Gastrophryne carolinensis. Next base: position 69,849,746 of record CM051244.1, read on the forward strand.
GCTGTAATAACTCTAAAACCCAGGGAACAGAGAACGCCCGACAGGGAAGAGACCTAGACTCACACCAAGCAATACGGGTACGCCATACTCTATAATAGATGGAGAAGGAAGAAGCTTGCTCCTAATCTTCTCATAGTCTCAATCACCGAGACAGATAAGCCTGTCTCCATCAAAATGGATGTTTCAGCAGTCAGGCCGTCAAGGCCAAAGCCTGTAGATTGGGGTGACGTAAAGGGGGCCCTGAGTGAGCAGAGCTGGTACTCCTGGCAGAACGTACAGAACTACTGCCCTCTGAACCACGTCTGGGAACCACACTCTTCTTGGCCACCCGGGGGCCACCAGAATCACTGGTCCCCCCTTCCAGAGCAATCTTGCGCAGAACCTTGCCTAGCAGGGGAAATGGAGAAAAGACATACAGAACAGAATGTCCTGCCCTAATGTTACTAAGGCATCATGACCACGGCCAGAGGATCCTGGGACAGGGAAACAAGAGCCAAGAGCGCTCAGGTCACAAACAGATCCACAACAGGTTGGACCCCATAGTGACACAGGGATTAGCACATCCTGTCACAGAGGGACCCCCACCGGAACGAATACCACTGAAATGCAGGGAACATGGTCCTCCACCCAGATCAGGATCAGAGACACTTCCTGGAGGCCCTTCCTGCTCCAGGTCCCTGCAAGAAGATTAATGTAGGCCACTGTCGTCAGACAGACCGTGCGCCCCCTAACAGGCAGGTCCTGAAGAGGAGTAGTCAAGCGAGATAGAGCCGACCTGAACTGTTTCAAACATTGATAGGTGTATGGGCCTCCTAAGGGCCCCACCTCCCCCGAAGCCGCAGGGCGTTTCAGAGGAAAACGCCCCCCTTCAACCTGATAGATTGGCATCCGTGGCGACCGGGGGGGGTTGGGGGGGCACATAGACCCTGCTCCAGGGATGCTGGATCCCTGTCCTGTACTAACAATAGAAGTTGCAGAAGGGCCCAAGGGGGACTGAGTATAAGGGGCCGCTTCTGAGCAAGCCACCAATGGGCCCACCAGCTGCATTCCTGCCTGGTGAAGGGACGGGGACAGCTACGAGGGACTGATCCCATGCAACCAGATTGTCCACTTTATAGCTGAAGAAGGAAGATTCTCGCCTGAACCGTATCCAGATTCATTCCTAGGAATGGAGCTACCAATGAAGGGGACAATGAGGACTTGGGGTGATTGATCACCCATCCAAATGACTGCCACTAGACACCACCAGTCTAGTATCCAACTTAGCCTGACGTAGAGACTGGGAAGTGAAAAGGACGTCCAGGTAGGTCATAGCGCGGGCGCCCCTTGGTCTCAGAGACATCACCCCCGTCAGCACCTTGGTGAGCACTCTGGGAGCTGAAGAGAGGCCAGCTAACAAGGCCACACTAGCAGTGTTGGACTTCCAACGCGAACCTGAAGAGCCTCGGTGTCCAGAAGACACAGGGATGTGAAAAATACCATTTTGTGAGTACTCACCTGAAAAATGGATATTGTTGGTGTGCCACACACCCCGCTTCACCTTTAATATTCTTCACTTATTGAGTTAACTCACCGCCAGGTGACGCTGTGCAGAGAGGAAGTCTTGTAACGAGCCCCCTTCCGTCCTATATACACCTGGTACCTCCCATTTATCACCAGTATATTAAAAAGCAGAAAGACAAGGTACCAGTAAATTAACGGTAACCTCAAAATAAATCAATATAAATAAAAGCTTCACCATATAAAGGATTCGGAATACCGAAAAGGGTGGGAGTGAAGCGGGGTGTGTGGCACACCAACAATATCCATTTTTCAGGTGAGTACTCACAAAATGGTATTATTCTTGGTGTGCCACACACCCCGCTTCACCTTTAACCCTTTAACCGCCAGCCTACCTTGAGATTTTGTCACCCTTTGTTGCCAGACCATTTTGCACTATTTTGCGCTCCCCTTGTTCAACTGTGATTTTTGAGGGGATTTCCCAGGAAAATGATATATTGTTTTTTTCAGCAGAGTCTGAGCTTTAACATGAAATGTCTTGTTTGTCATTTGTTAGGTGTATTCTTAATATTTTTGGGTGAAATATGTGCAAAAAAAAAAAAAAAATTTTTTACATATTGTAGTTTTTTTTGGAATAAAAAATGTAAGTTTGTCAATAAAATCTTATTGCGTGTGAAATCCCAATTTCTCCCGGTTACAGCGGTACCACATATGTATAGGTAGACACCCTTTCCTGCCCAGGAGACTCCCCCAAACTGAAACAGCGCTTTAGGAGATTTTCAGATAAAATACAACTATGCTATGCAATATGCGCACCTTGCGGTTTTTCCAGAAAAACAACCCTTTACATTTAAAATACCCCCAACAAACTATATATTCTCTGGAAGTACACACCTCAGGCTTTCTAGGCGTACCAGGCTTGTGGATGTGGCCATAGTTTTCTGGAAGTAATCCCTCAACGTAATCTTTGGTTGCAAAGAGTTTCCCTAAAAAAAGGATAAAAAAGCAGAATCAAAGCCACATTTTCCTAAAAAAAACTATATACAAACAAGAAAAATCAAGTTTAATCTGAAAAAGCAACATCTCCCGAACAGAACGATACCCAACATGCATAGGTTCTGTCAAGGGAAGAGTTGCCAAACACCCCAAAGTAAAGCATGCGCATAACGGTAATTTTACTTGAAAATTTCAGCTCTGCAGACAAAGTGCGCACCTTGCGATTTTTCAACCAAAACAACCCTTTACATTTGGAATATCCCCCATAAACCATATATTCCCTGAAAGTACACACGTTAAGCTTTCTAAGGGTACCCAGCTTGTTGTAGTGGGCTCATCTTTCTGGAATTAATTCCTCAAAGAATTCTTTGGTTGCGCAGGGTTTCCCTAAAAAATTTATAAAAAAGCTGAATAAAAAACACCTTTTCCTAAAATATAAATATGCAAACCAGAAAAAACAAGCTAAGTCTGAAAGCGCAAGGTCCCCCGAACAGAACAATACCCAACATGCATAGGTACTATTAACCCTTTTAATTGCCAGCCTACTTGAGATTTTGTCACCCTCTGTTGACAGGCCATTTTTCCCCATTTTGCGTCATGTTTTGCGACATGTTTTGCGCCATTTTTGCTGGAACTTTCAGAAAAATTATATATTTTTTTTTGCAGCAGAGTTTAGACTTTAACATGAAATGTCTTGTTTGTAATTTTTTTTTTTTTTTTTACAATATTATTAAGTGAAAAAAAAAATAAATAAAATTTTTTTTTTAGAAAATTGACTCCTTTATTTTAAATAAAAAATGTATTTTATTAAGGAAAATCATATTGCATGTGAAAGCCCCATTTCTACCGATTAGAACGGTACCACATATTTATCGGTAGCCCCCCGTTCCTGCCCAGGAGACCCCCCCTAACTGAAACAAGTATTTTATAACATTCACAAAAAAAACACAAAAACCATCCACACTACAAAGGGTTAAATCGAGAAAAAACATGACATAGGGTCCCCCCTCCCAGGGGAGGGAGACCCCATTTTTTTTTTTTTATTTTTAAGGGTTAAAAACCCTTAAAAATCAAAAAAAAAAATTGACGTGGGGTCCCCCTTACCCACAGTAACCAGCCCGGGACCAGCTATGGGGGCTTGTAGGCACAGAGTGGGGGGGCCAGCTTTTGTGGCCCCCCCACCCTGCAGCCTACGAGCCCACATAGCCCATGTGGGCCCGGGCTCTTCTGCCCCCCCCTGGCCTTTGGGGAGGCAGGTAATGGGGGTGCCGGGGGTTAATGGCAAGCCACCCGCTAGCGCAGGTGGCTTGCCATCCCCCCAGCCTTGTGAACTGGTATAGGGGTCATGGACCCCTTACCAGTTCACAAGAGGTTAAAAGTAAAAAATGACACAGACACACAAAAGAGAAAAAATATTTTATTAATTTTTTTTTTTTTTTTTTACACTGTACTCACCTCCCATCCATCCTGGAGCACTCTGTCCCTCGTCGATCACTGGCTTCTGCTCACTTGCTAGAAGCCTTTTATAGCTGCTGGATGACAGAACACAAAGGGTTAATCAAAAAAAAAAAATGACATAGGGTCCCCCCTCCCAGGGGGGGGCGGACCCCATTTTTTTTTTATTTTTAAGGGTTAAAAACCCTTAAAAATCAAAAAAAAAAAATTGACGTGGGGTCCCCCTTACCCACAGTAACCAGCCCGGGACCAGCTATGGGGGCTTGTAGGCACAGAGTGGGGGGGCCAGCTTTTGTGGCCCCCCCACCCTGCAGCCTACGAGCCCACATAGCCCATGTGGGCCCGGGCTCTTCTGCCCCCCCCCGGCCTTTGGGGAGGCAGGTAATGGGGGTGTCAGGGGTTAATGGCAAGCCACCCGCTAGCGCAGGTGACTTGCCAGACCCCCGAGCCCTGTGAACTGGTATAGGGGTCACATGGACCCCTTACCAGTTCACAAAGGGTTAAAAGGTAAAAAAAAGACACACACGTTTTTTTAAAAAAGTTTATTAAAAAAAAAAAACTTTTACTTTACTCACCTCCGATCTTCATCTTCTGTGTCCCGCGGCGATCTGCTGTCAGTGACGGCTGGGCAGAGAAGGGGGGAGGCAGGCGATCGGAGGATCGCCTACCTCCCTCCTTCCCCTCCCAGCCGTCACCGGCATCTGAGAGACGAACTGCCGGGTGCCCCGATGACACCCGGCGGTGATGTCATCTGGCCCCGCCCCGTGACGTCACCAAGATGGCGGCCGCCATCGGAAGACAGCAAGGGAGGAGGGCTGTTATGCCCCCTCCAGAAGACAGAAGAGCGGGGGGGGGGGGGGGGGGATTGGAGCCCCCCCCCCGTGAAGAGGAGAGCCTGCGGGAGCCGGCGGGGACAAAGGTAGGTGACTTTTTTTTTTTTGTTTTTTTTTTCTAGGAAACCGGGCGGCTGCTGAAACGGGGGGGGGGGGGGGGCACCCTGTTCCGGGCCCTCCCCTGCAGCCGGAGGAGCCCCGATGGGCGATCGGAGCCCCTCTGGCTGAAGAGGAGACCCGACCGGATCGAACGAGGGGTCAGGTAAGTGTCTTTTATTTTTACTTTTTTTTTTTTATTTCTGGGGAAAGTCAGGCACGTAAATTTTACTGTTGGAGAGGCAGCCACGTAAAATTTACGTGGCTGGCGTTTAAAGGGTTAATATTCTTCACTTATTGGGACATCCAAAAGCAGTGTCCACAAGGGATGGGCAACTCAAGGCCAGGTGAAGCATAACTTAAATGACTGTAGTCTGCAGAACTTTGCGGCCAAAAACAGCATCCGCTGAGGCTCGCACATCAACCTTGTAAAACTTAGAAAAAGTATGAACAGAAGACCAAGTGGCGGCCTTACAAACTTGTTCAACAGAAGCTTGGTGCTGAAAAGCCCAAGACGCCCCAATGGCACGAGTAGAATGAGCAGTGATACGAAAAGGGGGAACTTTCCCCTTAGCAGAATAGGCCGCAGTAACGGCCTGACGTATCCACTTGCTAATGGCAGATTTGGCTGGTGCCAAACCCTTCTTAGGCCCATAGGGCACAACAAAAAAGGAATCCGTCTTACGAAAAGGAGACGTGATAATCAAGTAGTACTTAACACAGCGTACTACATCCAAACAATGCAAAACCCTCTCTTTGTCATTCTTAGGATTAGGACACAAGGAGGGAAGAACAATATCTTGGTGCAAATGAAAAGCAGAAACAACCTTAGGAAGAAAGTCTGGCTTGAACCGAAAGACCACTTTATCCTGATGCCTCTCAAAGTAAGGCGCCTGGATAGACAAGGCCGCCAATTCCGAGACACGCCGGACCGAAGTGATCGCTACCAAGAAGACAATCTTCTGAGTCAGGGTAGACAAAGCAATATCTTGCAAAGGCTCAAAAGGAGGAGCCTGAGGAGCAGAAAGAACCAAATTCAAATCCCAAACCGGGAGTAATGGTTTCCTGGGAGGCCGCACATGCGTAACCCCCTGGAAAAAAGTTTTAACTAAAGGCTGAAGAGCAACACGCTTCTGAAAAAAGATAGATAAGGCAGAAACTTGCCCTTTCAACGTACTTAGCTGAAGACCAGAGTCCAGCCCAGATTGTAAAAACTCCAGAATCCTGGAGACCGAAAAGACCCTACAAGGAAAAGATCTTAACTCACACCAAGTGATGTAGGCTTTCCAAGTCCTATAGTAGATGATCGAAGAAGACCTCTTCCAGGCACTGATCAGAGTCTTGACAACTGAGTCAGAAAGTCCCTCCTCCTTGAAGATGGAGGTTTCAGCAGCCAGGCCGTCAAACCCAGCGCTGGTAAATTGGGGTAGCACAACCGACCCTGAGTGAGCAGATCGGGCCGAAGAGGCAGGACGAACTGGTCCACTGCCAGCCGAACGATGTCTGCGAACCACACTCTCCTTGGCCACCTTGGGGCCACGAGAACGGCGGACACCTTTTCCAGAGCCAACTTCCGAAGCACCCTGCCCAGCATGGGTATCGGAGGAAACAGGTATAGAAATCCCAGATCCCCCCAGCTCAGGGACATGGCGTCCACTGCCAGAGGATCCTGGGAGAGCGACACGAAGTTCGGGAGCCTGTGATTGTGACGAGAGGCAAACAGGTCCACCTCTGGTGTCCCCCATCGGAGACACAGTGAGTGAAACACCCGAGGATGGAGAGCCCATTCTCCCAGACGGGGAGAGCCCCTGCTCAACCGGTCCGCTTCCTGGTTCTCCACTCCTGGAATGTATACCGCCGAGAGACAAGGAACATGGGCCTCTGCCCAGGTCAGGATCAGGGACACTTCTCTGAGAGTACTCAGACTGCGAGTCCTTCCCTGATGATTGATGTAAGCAACCGCTGTTCGATTGTCTGAACGCACCTGGACCGGAAGGCCCAGAACGTGCTGAGTCAGGAGAGCAAGCACCCGACGGATGGCTCTCAGTTCCAGAATATTGATGGGTAAGTGGGCCTCTTGAGGTCCCCACTGCCCCTGGAACTACAGCTCCTTCCAAAATCCGCCCCAACCCGACAGACTGGCGTCCGTGGTGAAAATTTCCCAAAGAGGGGTCAGGAAAGACCTGCCCTTCACAAGATTGGTTGAGACCAACCACCACTGGAGGGACTGCCGGACCCGGGAGGACAACTGGAAGGGCTGATCCAGCGACCGAGGCTGCCGGTCCCAGGATGCCAACAGATAAAGCTGGAGTGTCCTCGTGTGAAATTAAGCAAAAGGAACTGCCTCGAAAGAGGCGACCATCAACCCTATCAGCCTCATCCCCAGACGGATGGATGGCCGAGGATCGGAAAGTAGGACCCGAGCCAACTCCTGAATCAGATGAATTTTGGACTGGGGGAGAAACACTCTGTGTTGAAGAGAGTCCAACTGCATCCCCAGAAAGGACACCACCCTGGCCGGAGTGAGGGAGGACTTGGGGAAGTTGATCACCCAACCAAAGCTTTCCAGCGTGGAGACCACCAACCTGGTGTCTGTCTCCGATTAATTGAGCGACGGAGCCATGATGAGAAGGTCGTCCAAATAAGGTTTGACACGAATGCCCACGAGATCTGACCCCTGCCAGCACCTTGGTGAACACTCTTGGAGCTGAGGTAAGGCCAAACGGAAGTGCCACGAATTGATAATGCTGATTTTCCATCACGAATCGAAGAAAACGTTGATGAGCGTGGCAGATGGGAACATGAAGGTAAGCATCCTTGATGTCTATGGACGTCATGAAGTCCCCTTGCCGAAGGGAACCGACGGCCGTACGCAAGGTTTCCATTCGAAACTTCCGAACACGGATGAACCTGTTGAGTAATTTCAGGTCCAGGACGGGACGGACTGACCCGTCTTTCTTGGGAACTGCGAAAAGATTGGAATAAAACCCGAGGCCCATCTCTAAGCGCGGTACCGGCCGGATGACCGCCATCTCTAACAGATTCTTTACCGACGCCAGGAGCCCCTGTGCGGCAAAAGGATCGATGGGCACCCAAGACCGAAAGAACCGTGAAGGAGGGCGAGAGTCGAATTCCAGTTTGTAACCGGACGACACTACCTCTCGGATCCATCTGTCCGGAATCTCCTGGTCCCAAACCTGGGAGAAGTGTCGTAATCGTCCCCCCACCCGCACGGGTGAGGGCAGCCCCTCATTGCTGAGCGGGTTTACCAGCAGGCTTGGGCTTGGTGCCCCAGGACTGAGCGGGACAGCCACGGCCCCTCCCGAGTCCAACCTGCACCTCTGGTAGCGGGAAAGGAAGCCCCCCTACCCGCTCTGAATCCCCGAAATGAAGGCCTACCAGAACTTGCCCCCTTAAAGGGACGACGAGGCCTCTTGTGTTGTGGCATCTTACCACCCTTTGCGACTGAATCAATTTTCTCACCAAACAGACGCAAGCCCAAAAAGGGGAGAGCTGTGAGCACCTTTTTAGAAGCTGAGTCTGCTGACCACTGACGCAGGCATTACTGACCGACGAATAGCCACCAGCATTGCAGCTGTCTTGCTACTCATAGCCAGCGCATTGTCTTGAGCGGATAGAACATAGGAAACAAAAGATTCACACTGCTTAAGCGCAGTAAACTCTTTACAAGTGGGATCGAAATCCCCATACAGCTCCTGAATTACAGACCTAACCGCCAATAGGAGAAGGGCCGAAGCACACACCGGGCGCATCGTTGACCCAGCATAAATAAAACCATGGCGAGCGTACTGGTCAATCAGACGATCCTCCCCATCTTTAGGGACAGTGGTCTCAGCAGACTGTACCATAGCCGTGCTGGAGAGCCCTAGCACAGGGGTATCGATGTCAGGAGCGACGGACCAAAGCTTCACCAATTCTGGCGGAAAAGGATAACGCTTTTCCCAACTGGAAGGGATTCCAGATAACCGCGTGGGATGTTCCCATTCCTTAAGGACCACCCTCTCAAAGTGGTGTTGTCTGGGAAAAACCAAACGCGGCTGAGGCACATTAAACAACTGACCCTTTGGCAGGGTGACAGCCTCAGGCGGATCTAAATTCAGAATTTCAAACATCTGAGCCAGAATGGAGGGGGTGTCAAGGGAAACACCCGCCGACCAATCGCCAACAGCATCAGCCTCAAGCTGATCTGCAGGCTCATCTGACTCCAACAGGAATTCTCCCTCGTCCGGGGAGCCATCGGACCATTCCACAGGCTCACATACCTGTGAAGCCGAGGGTATCGGAGTCAGGTGCTTCCGTTTTGCAGTGGCTTTTGACCCTGCTTTAACGGGCACTATTTTCCAGAGGCTGGCCAATCGCGCCGCCACCTCGGATTGCGAATCCCCACTCTTGACAGTGTCATGCGGGGTCCGGAACAGGGAGGGAGAGGTAGGAGATGATGGAAGATGCGACGGGCCAGCAGCCGAAGCGACGGACTGACGCGCAATACTCTGCCTTGCACAAGGAATGCATACAAAGACATCATCATCTGGGAGCGGAGTCCCACATCTTGCGCACCCCCTAGATGGCCCAGAAGAACCATTTCCGGTAATAACGGAAGCCTCCATATGGTGATTTATGGTATTCGCAATTATTTTGGGATTTAAGGCATAAGCCGACCCGGGATGCCCCCTTGTTGTAAATGTCCCGGAATTTTTTTTTTTTTGGGGAGGATTTAATTCAAAAAGAAGATCCCCTTAATAATCTATATATAAAATATATAGAAAAAAAAAATATATATATATATCCCAATTTTCCTTTCCTTTTTAAAAAAGAAAGACTAGCCAAGTAATATAGAGCCGGGAGGCCGCTTTAATCAGGGGTTCCCGGGATCTGTAGGGGAAGAAAAAACCAACAGTCAGATCCCCAAACATGTGGCAACATGCAAACATACTAATGTATGGCACCAAGGTGCCTTTAAATAAACAAAGGAAAAACCCTTGCCCTCAATCATGATGAATCTCCTTATAGATCTCTCCCCCCCATGTCTAAAAACACTATAAACAATATAGTTTTTAAAAAGACACTCAACGGCGCCACACAAGGTGGGGCCGCTTACCTGCAAGGAACCGAGGGCGGACGCAGCAGCAAGAAGTAAACCAAACCATGTGTGGCAGCGAGCCCCCCCCACGTGACTTCCTTTATAGCCAGGAAGGAAGGAAGTGAGGCTGGGGCCGGTCAACACAAAGGCAGGAGGAGGGGGGAGGAGGAGGGAGGGAAGGAAAGACCAACGGGGGAGGGGGGAGGGAGGCTGCTATAGCAAAGGCTCAGGCAGCAAGCCAGCCTGCAATCAGCGCGGCCAAGCCCCAGCTGCCCCCTAAAGCAGACCTAAACGCTGGCCAAGCCGGCCAGTACTTATCTGCAAGACCAAGGAAAGTCCTTTTAAGAGGAAAAATAAGAGGAACAATCAGACCGAGTGCACACATGCGGTGCAGTCTGCTAAGTGCATGAAAGTAAAACACACGTTACAAAAAGTCATACAGTGAAATACACACACACACACACAATACACAACCCTCTAACCCCCCCCCCCATAGTGAAGGGACCGTAACGAGAGTGTAAGGGGCTAAGGGGGCCCTTGGGACAGGGGCATCCCATTTCCGGATCACCATGCCGGATAGCCGCATTGCCCCCAAAAGAGGGGGTCGAGCGGAGGAGATAAGCTCCTAGGCACCTATAGTGCCGTCTACCAATTGCCCAGTGAGCAGCCTAGGCTGGGAGGCTTCCAATCCACCATAAAGGTATAAACAATCAAAACCGGGCAGAAATAAGACCAAAAGGGGGTGCCGGGGTAAGACCCCGGCTACCTGTAAGCAGGAGACTTCAATCTTCTGTCTTGTCGTCAAGCAGAGAGAAAAATACTGGTGATAAGTGGGAGGTACCAGGTGTATATAGGCCGGAAGGGGGCTCGTTACAAGACTTCCTCTATGCACAGCGTCACCTGGCGGTGAGTTAACCCAATAAGTGAAGAATATTAAAGGTGAAGCGGGGTGTGTGGCACACCAAGAATATAAGCATCTTTGATCTCCCTAGACGGCAAGAAGCCCCCAGGCGCAGGGAGCTGATGGCCCAGCTAAGAGCCTCCATGCAGGAACTGCCTGTAATTGACAAGTTTCTGGATGCACAGTTTTCAGCAAGGTCCAGACTGACCCATCCTTTTGGGGGACTGTGGAAAGTTTGGTGTAGCGGCCCCTGCCTCTGCCTGTTTAAGGGCAAATCTGCAAGTGACCCCCAGACCCCGCAGGCCTTGCATGGCCTGCACCAGCACCTGAACAGAGGCAGGGACCCGGAGTACTTGTATCCGGAGGACTTGCCTCCTGAATCCACCAGTATGAGGCATGATGCCTCCTGACAAGAGCAAGGTGCCGCAGCCATCCCCTCACCCAGACGGGCGAGGGCGCCCCATCATGCTTGAGGGGGCTTGGTGGAAGATTTGGACTTAGCCCCGCCAGAGGGGCCAGGGCGTTGTCTGCTGCTCCTGGGGCAGAAGTCTGCGCAAGCCCCCGCGAAGGACACCCCTGGTTCTTGTTTAACACTATGGTAGGGAGGAGGAGGGGTGCCCCTGCCCCAAAGGGGCCGAGACGGCCGCCTGCATCGGGGTGACTTAGCCTTCTTACCAAACAGGTCTAGACGGGCCCCAAACAGGCGTAGCCCTCTAAAGGGGAGCCCGGTAAGAGTCTTCTTAGCAGCATCGTCAGCACCCCACTGTCGCAGCCAGACCAAGCGACGTATAGCCACCACAAGGGCAGAAGTTCTTGCACACATCCTAATGGTGTCATCCAATGCTAATAGGATAAATTTAACAAACACATCACAACTGGAAAGTGCATTAAACACATCCCAGGGGAGATCATCAGGGGGACGATCAAGCATCTTTCTGATGAGGGTTCTAGCGGCCACAGCAGTAATAGCCGCGGCACAGACTGGGCGCAGCACCGTCCCTGCACAAGTAAAAGGCGTGGGGGGCCAGCAGGTCAATGCGCCGGTCCTCAGCATCCCAAAGGGTAGTACAAGCAGGGGCTGCAATAAAGGGGGGGGGGGGGGTTAGGAACCAACAATTAACCACGTCAGGGGGAAAAGGGTACTTCCTATCTTAGTCCCCTGGGACCCCTGGAAGTTTACTGGGGCACTCCCATTCCTTGAGAGTGTGGAAATGTGCCTGCTCCAGGAATTCCAAGCGTGCAGTTGCTGTATGGGAACGCTCCCCTCTCTGCTCGGGGGCCTCACCAGGGAGAGATATAGATAGAACCTCAAAGACCTTGATCAACAAATAGTGTCACTCTGGGCTCAGTATTCAGGGCCAGAATCATCAGGACTCCTCGGCCTCCCATCAGATGAGCCTGAGTCAGAGAAGAGCTCTCCATCAGAAGGGGTATAGCCACATAGAGGAGTAAACCCCTCAGTTCCGAAAGGAAAAACAGTAACATGAGGCGTCAAGTGCTGCTTCTTACCAGGGCCCTTGCGCTCTGACAACCTCGCAATAATCTGTTCAGCCATAGGCAGTCTGGAAGACACAACAGGCTGCAAATCCCCACTTGTATGCGACTCAGCAGGAGTGAGATTTAAGCATGGGGAAATAGATGAATTGAAACGAGGTGTAGTCACTGGCAGGCCTGATTGCAGCGCCAGTGCTTGCTCGGCACAGGGTACACAGACCCGTGCCCTGTCAGCGTCAGCATGGGGTTGTCCACACGCTATACACAGCCGGTCTTGTCCCAGGGGGACCCCGGTCACATCATTCTGAGATGTCTCCATACGGTGATTTTTTAGGCTCAATATGCCAGCAGGGATTGACGCTATGAAGCAACCCTGGATGCCCCAAAGACCCGCTATGGAAGTGGGAGAATTTTACAAGGCCCGCTATCAATTACACCAGGCCGGGAGAAGCCAATGGTGTTCACCAGTCTGAAAGACACAAAGAAGAGAATGGTGTCAGAACCGAAACACTACAATGAGTATAAGCCGCCCGTGAGGGCACTTACGGTCCACAGCAAGCAGGAACGTTGCGCACAGACAAAATGGCGCCGTGTACCTCAAAGGGTGGGCCAGAGCATGCCATGGCGCGGAGCGTGCCAGATCAGGCCCCGCCCTCCCGAAGAGCGCGAAGTCCGACCCGCAAGCCAATGAGAACACAGAGGTGTCTGAGGTAACACCGCCGCCCGGCGCGAAACATCCAACGAAGGAGAAAACGCACGCGGCGGCTGCAGTTATACAAGTAAAATACAAAAAAAAGGCGCAGCGGCTGACACCATACATATAAAAAGTCCAAAGACAGAACAAAGCCATATACGTGTACACAGACACCACAGGCACACCCCCCCCCCTTTCTTTCCCCCCCAACAACGGGGGGAATGAGGGAGAATGGCGCCCCTTTGTCCAGGGCCCACCGCTACACGGGGCAATAATGCGGGAGGGGCATCCCATAGAGGCTCACCAACAGCCTATACAGCCTACCCTTTGGTGGGGGACTGCGGAGAAGCAGCGCTCCATAAGCACACATGGTGCTGCCTACCTTCATCTGACCAGCGCAGCCCAGGCTGGGAGGCACATCACAACGAGGACGGGTGGGAATAGTCCAACAGGGCCGCAGGCTTTAATAGCCCCGCTCACCTGCAAGAGAGTGATACTTCATGTCTTTGCAGTAAGAACTGCAGAGAAATCTGGGGATTTGTGGGAGGTCCCCGGGTATTTGAGGGGCCGGAAGGAGCCTGTTTTGCATGTCTCTGCAGTGCAGCGCCATCTGGTGGAAGATAACCCAAGTGTAAATACTATATCTGGAGCAGGACGTACTGTATACCAAGAATAGTAGCCCTCCCCTTTAATAGAGAACTGGGTATATGTGCAGATGCCTCGAAGGTAACGCATTTTACCTTTGTTGTGCAGTGTTTTATATAAATTGCTTAAATCCAGCATATAATTAAGGATGTAGCATACACTGCAACAATGTTTCCCCATATAGAGTAATCTCCATATAAAGGATGGTTTGCTCTCCAGTTATAACAAGTCCACTGCATAGCAAGTCCACTTTTAGGGGGCATGCGGGCCCAAGTCTCTTATTTACAAACTGCATCATCGGCACTCCCCCAGACCACATTTAATGTGGCTGATCCCAACCATGTGTGAGCTTAGGTGGCCAGGTATTCCAACATAATTTCAGTACTCTAAAGCAGGGGTCCCCAACCCTGTCCTCAAGGCCCACCAACAGGCCAGGTTTTGCAGATCTCCACAAAGATGCACAGGTGGAGTAATTAGTGCAGTTGCATAGCAATAGAGCTGCCTATTTGGAGATCCAAAAAACCTGACATGTTGGTGGGCCTTGAGGACAGCAAAGCCAAATCACTTCCTGGATTCTTTTTCATCTCACCCAGCCTAACCTTCTCCCAGAACTTTTCTGGCTTCATGTCTACATATATTGAATATTTTGTGGACTTTCCATCAGATCCCAGACCAATTTTGCACAGAAGACTCGAGGCTCTCTGCTTATCTGCGCACCTGTGGCTGCGCCCACCTGCGGCTGCGCCCACCTGCCACGTCAGCTTCTCATACCCGCATTTCGGCCGAATGAACAGCGGTGCGGGCAGCAGGGAGTCTTGCGCTTTCTGGGCACAGCTGATCTGGGGTCTGATGGGAAATCCACTAAAGTTTTATAGAAATATACAGTGCAATTTAAGTGTTAATTATTACCATCAATCATTTTCCAAAATGTATCTCAATATGGTAAAAGGACCCAGTGGATAAGGAATAATGATGGGCTTCGGATTTGGACCAAAGCTGGATTTGACCTGGATTTCCTTCCATTGTGCTCCACAAAGCAATCATGTATGCTAATGAAAGGGGTCATCAGATCTGTGCACCTTGGCAGAGATCTGTAGTGCATTTGCCACATGCACTAATCACCTGTCAGCTGAGAACAAATCCCTGGGAAATGGCCTTGCAGAAAAATCAACCATCATTGTGGGGGTCTGGGCTTGGTCAGTCACAGTGTTTACCCCTTTAATTACTACGATCCCCCCCCCCCCCCAAAATCACTTTTTAAGGCACAATACTCATTTACTCATAAAACAGTAAGTCTTTTTTTTAGCACACAAAAATAACATTTTGTGAGTACTCACCTGAAAAAATGGATATTGTTGGTGTGCCACACACCCCGCTTCACTTCTAAATATTCATCACGTAATGGGTTAACTCGCCGCCAGGTGACGTAGTGCAGAGAGGAAGTCTTGTAACGAGCCCCCTTCCGGCCTATATATACCTGGTACCTCCCTTCAATCACCAGTATATTAAAAAGCAGAAAGACAAGGTACCAGTATTCCACCGGTAACCTCAAAATCAATTTTGATTTAAATAAAAAAGGCTTCACCATATAAAGGCTTCGGTAATACCGAAAAGGGTGGGGGTGAAGCGGGGTGTGTGGCACACCAACAATATCCATTTTTCAGGTGAGTACTCACAAAATGGTATTATTCTTGGTGTGCCACACACCCCGCTTCACTTCTAAATATTCATCACTTAATGGGTCATCCAAAAGCAGTGTCCACAAGGGAAGGGCATCTCAAGGCCAGGTGGAGCATAACTTAAATGACTGCAGTCTGCAGAACTTTGCGTCCAAAAACAGCATCCGCTGAGGCCCGCACATCAACTTTGTAAAACTTAGAAAAAGTGTGAACAGAAGACCAAGTGGCGGCCTTACAAACCTGTTCAACAGAAGCTTGGTACTGAAAAGCCCAAGACGCCCCAATGGCGCGAGTGGAATGAGCAGTAATACGAAAAGGGGGAACTCTTCCCTTAGCAGAATAGGCCGCAGTAACGGCCTGACGTATCCACTTGCTAATGGCAGATTTGGCTGGTGCCAAACCCTTCTTAGGCCCATGGGGCACAACAAAAAAGGAATCCATCCTACGAAAAGGAGACGTGATAATCAAGTAGTACTTAACACAGCGTACTACATCTAAACAATGCAAAACCCTCTCTTTGTCATTCTTAGGATTAGGACACAAGGAGGGAAGAACAATATCTTGGTTCAAATGAAAAGCAGAAACAACCTTAGGAAGAAAGTCTGGCTTGAACCGAAAGACCACTTTATCCTGATGCCTCTCAAAGTAAGGCGCCTGGATAGACAGGGCCGCCAACTCAGACACGCCGGACCGAAGTGATCGCTACCAAGAAGACAATCTTCTGAGTCAGGGTAGACAAAGCAATATCTTGCAAAGGCTCAAAAGGAGGAGCCTGAAGAGCAGAAAGAACCAAATTCAAATCCCAAACCGGGAGTAATGGTTTCCTGGGAGGCCGCACATGCGTAACCCCCTGGAAAAAAGTTTAAACTAAAGAATGAAGCGCAACACGCTTCTGAAAAAAGATAGATAAGGCAGAGACCTGCCCTTTCAACGTACTTAGCTGGAGACCAGAGTCCAGCCCTGATTGTAAAAACTCCAGAATCCTGGAGACCGAAAAGACCCTACAAGAAAAAGATCTTATCTCACACCAAGCAATATAGGCTTTCCAAGTCCTATAGTAGGTGATGGAAGAAGACCTCTTCCGTGCTGGAGAGCCCTAGCACAGGGGTATCGACGTCAGGAGGGACAGACCAAAGCTTCACCAATTCTGGCGGAAAAGGATAACGCTTTTCCCAACTGGAAGGAATTCCAGATAACCGCGTGGGATGTTCCCATTCCTTAAGAACCACCCTCTCAAAGTGGTGTTGTCTGGGAAAAACCCAACGCGGCTGAGGCTCCTTAAACAACTGACCCTTTGGCAGGGCGGCCGCCTCAGGTGGATCTAAATCCAAAATTTTAAACATTTGAGCCAGAATGGAGGGGGTGTCAAAAACAACCCCCTCTGACCAATCGCCAAATCAGGTCAGCCGCAAGCTGATCCACAGGCTCATCTGACTCCAACGGGAATACATCCTCGTCCGGGGATCCATCGGACCATTCCACAGGCTCACATAACTCGTCCTGTGGAGCCGAAGGTACCGGAGTCAGGTGCCTCCATTTTGCAGCGGCCTTTAATGCTGCTTTAACGGGCACTACTTTCCGGGGGCTGGGCTGTGCCGCCACCTCGGAATGCGAATCCCCACTTTTGACAGTGTCATGCGGGGTCCGGAACAGGGAGGGAGAGGTAGGAGATGATGAAGGATGCGATGGGCCCGCAGCCGAAGCAACGGACTGGCGCGCAATAGTCTGCTTTGCACAAGGGATGCAAATAAAGACATTATCAGCTGGGAGTGGAACCCCACGAAGGGCTCAGCAGAACCGTTTCCGGAATTTACGTAAGTCAATACTTGGGACTTTTAAGGCATAAGCCAACCCGGGATGCCCCTTTATTAGTAAATGTCCCGGAAGGGAGGATTTTTTTTGTTTTTTTAAGTTAAGGATAATATATATATAAAAATATCCCAATAAATAGCCAGGCAACATAGAGCCGGAGGGCCACCATAAGCAGGGATCCCGGGATCTGTAAGGAAAAAGAAACCCCAATCAGATCCTCACATGTGTATAAGAATCATATAGGCATGGCACCAAAGTGCCTTTAAACATGAGCAAAATCATGCACCCTAATAAAATATGACTCCCCCCATATCAAATACAAAAAAAGATATGCACTCCCCACATAACGGCCCCAACGGGTGGGGCCCGCTTACCTGGCCCAGCGAAGGCAGCAGCCGGAGAGCAAGCCTGCAGCCAGCAGCCACAGCACAGAAGACTAAGTGCGGCCGCGCGCCCACGCGACTTCCTCCTTTGAAGGGAAGAGAATGCTGGGCCCGCCGCAAAGCGCCGCCGTCGGCGCCGCGCCCCTAATGCCGCGTCAACGGGACCGGCCCCCCTACGCAAATCAGTACAGCCATTCAGCTGAAGATTACACCAGATGGGCCACTACACGTGCTCCCAGGCAGCGGAGGGGGGAGGACAAAAAAGACCGCATCAGCGAAGGCAGCAGCCTATGCAAAATAAAGCACATTCAATGTCAGCGGAGAAGGGGGAAAGGGGGGAGGGGGGGGAGGGGGTAGGGGGCCACTAAAGCAATGGTCTGCTAAGAAAAGCGGCCAGCCACCTACCCAGCGCGGTCTGCCATTCAAGCAGACCTAAACCACATGAACCAAAGGTATACACATGCTGAATAACACAATGCATAACATGAACACACACACACACACACACGTTGAAATATAGTGATACAAGTGAAACACAAACTTAAAGCACACCCTCAACCCCCCCCCCCATAGTGAAGGGAGAAGGGACCGTAACGGGAGAGAAAGGGGCTACGGGGACCCTCGGGACAGGGGCATCCCATTTCCGGATCACCATGCCGGATAGCCGCATTGCCCCACCCATGAGGTCGAGCGGTAGGAGATAAGCTTCTAGGCACTTAAAGTGCCATCTACCATTTGCCCGGTGAGCAGCCTAGGCTGGGAGGCTTCCATTCCACCATTAAGGTATACACACTCAAACCGGGCAGAAATAGACCAAAAGGGGGGTGGCGGGGTAAGAAAACCCCGGCCTACCTGTAAGCAGGAGACTTCCAACCTCTGTCTTGTCAAGCAGAGAGAAAAATACTGGTGATTGAAGGGAGGTACCAGGTATATATAGGCCCGGAAGGGGGCTCGTTACAAGACTTCCTCTCTGCACTACGTCACCTGGCGGCGAGTTAACCCATTAAGTGATGAATATTTAGAAGTGAAGCGGGGTGTGTGGCACACCAAGAATACACATGAAACCAACCAGGAACTAACGAGTAGAGAGCAGTACGTATGTGTTCAGATTGTAATCACAGTATAGTGCAGCGATACACAGACCAGGGTCCAAATGCGGACCTCTGCACCAGATTTACGGACCCCTGCTCTGACAGCCCTGCACTCAGTTGCTTCTGTGTTGCCATGCTCAGAGCTGGCCCCCAATGTAGTGCTTAGTTTCCCTGCCACCTAGCGTTGCAATATGAAGTATTGCATGGATGGGAAGGGGTATTGCAAGGTACACACAAATTTGTTTTGGAGTCTCTTTGCCCTATCCATACAATTCCCCCCCCCCCCGGCCAAGCTCTGCCCCCATCCATCCATCCCTGTCCCCCTCAGCTCTGCCCCCATCCATCCATCCCGGTCACCCTCAGCTCTGCCCCCATCAATCCCTAGTTATAAAATGGTCTGAGCGGCTGCCACCCCTCTTTTGTTTCTTTTGAATTTGTGCAAGCACATGGAGTGTGGGGTCTAGGCTGTATTGCAAGGTCTTTGACCCTTCCACCCCATGGCTTGCACTTGAGGTTTAGGGAAACCTCAGGTAAGCCTGCTCCCAATTTATCTATTGCATTGTATGTCCCAAATGGGGCTCTTAGAGACTAGAATTAGTACTAGAGTTAGGACTGCACCTCACAGGGGCACCTTGGCGTTGGTGGTGCAGCTTAAGCATACTTCTGCAGATGTGTGTGACCGAGCCCCCTGTTTTTAACCTAGCTTAGAGACAGATTGTAGGTTGGTCAGCAAGCTAACTGGTTTGAGTGCTGTGGCCCCTTTAAGGCTTTTGTATCCCATCCATCCCTGTCCCCTCAGCTCTGCCCCATCCTTCCATGTCCCCCTCAGCTCTGCCCCCATCCATCCCCGTCCCCCTCAGCTCTGCCCCCATCCATCCCCGTCCCCCTCAGCTCTGCCCCATCCATCCCCGTCCCCCTCAGCTCTGCCCCCATCCATCCCCATCCCCCTCAGCTCTGCCCCCATCAGCTCTGCCCCCATCCATCCCCGTCCCCCTCAGCTCTGCCCCCATCCATCCCCGTCCCCCTCAGCTCTGCCCCCATCCATCCCCGTCCCCCTCAGCTCTGCCCCCATCCATCCCCGTCCCCCTCAGCTCTGCCCCCATCCATCCCTGTCCCCCTCAGGGGGTTGATTGTGTTACAGACTGCTATTGTGTTGCTGATTGTGTTACCGGCAGAGTTGAGGGATTTTG
The DNA here is from genome assembly GCA_027917425.1 of Gastrophryne carolinensis. Classification (NCBI taxonomy): domain Eukaryota; kingdom Metazoa; phylum Chordata; class Amphibia; order Anura; family Microhylidae; genus Gastrophryne; species Gastrophryne carolinensis. The sequence continues at coordinate 69,869,616 of CM051244.1, forward strand.
TGTCCTGCTCCCATTGGTCTGTGTGTTTGTCATGCAGTCCACGGGGGAGGTCCCCTTGCATGGAGACTTATATAGGCCCAGGGTGGCACTAATAAAAGAAGTCATCTTCACCCTCAATACTGAGTTCCGTCTCTTATTGGCGGGGGGATGAGAACGCTATATCGCAATTCACTAGCCCTTGTAAGAGCTGTTCCTGTTTTCCTCACGGATGAACTCCTGCAGCACCTCTCACCATTGGGAAAATAACGTCTCTGGCGGGGAAGCCCTCCGGCGATAAAGGTTATCTCTACAATTGGTGGCAAGCGGTGCCAGAGAGAGTGCTACCCTGAAGGAGAGTCAGTATGACAAGTTGAAAAGGCTGACCCTGAAGGATCTACTCGAGAGCCAGGGAAGGTCAGCTAGCAACCGCTCATGTCAGGAACTGATAGCCGAGCTGATCGAAATTGATCGTGCAGCAGTGAGGACCGAAACCAATATAGAGACCGATGAAGATGCTGCTCTCGTTCAAGCGGTTCGGAAGAGATTGTCGGTCTATGGCCCGAATCCATCACAGGAACTGATCGACCGAGTCTTCGCCGCAGCGGAGGCAGAGGCCAGTAAGCGAAGGGAAGATCAGTGACTCTCAACCCAGCAGCCTCTCAGCGCCCCTGTGTCTCCGAGCCTCAGTTACACTGGGGGGAGAAAGATTCCACTTGCAGCATTTAAGTCCTTCCAGGAAAGTGACGAGATTGACGGATTTTTGGCCGATTTTGAACGGCAGTGCGCTTTACAACGGGTACCCACGGAGAAATGGGTCACCATATTATCACGGAAACTATCTGGGAAAGCTTCCGATGCTTTCCGGACCATCCCTGATGCGGACTTACCACACTACCATCTGGTAAAGGCTTTGTTAGCGCGGTACGCTGTCACCCCGGAAGCCTACAGGCGACAATTTCGGGAATCCCAAAAGAAGGGAGGAGATTCTTACACGGAGTGGGCATGTTGCCTCCATCGTATAGCATCACACTGGGTCACTGGATGCCAAGCCACAACCGCTGAGGATGTACTACAGTTTTTACTAGAACATTTTCTCAATGCCCTGCAACCAGAGCTAAGAGAGTGGGTACGTGACCGGAGGCCTCTAACGCTACCTGAGGCTGCTCGTCTAGCCGACGAGTACACCGATGCCCGCCGGACTGAACAGTCCGCTCCAAAACCACCACCTCCAATCAAATTTCAAGCACCTGTGGCTTCACCACCAACTCGTGACTCTGGGCCACATAGGCCAGCGCAGCAACCGAACCTCTCCACAGTTCAGTGCCATCGTTGCAAACAATGGGGACATTATCGCAGGGATTGCGCCCTATAGCCTCCCCGAAACACGTGGGGCCAAACACAACCTTCCACCTCCCGCACTCCTGCGGCACACTGTTTGGAAGCTGAGAGCAGTTCAGAAGAGTATCTGGGGGTACTGTATGAAGCTGATCCCGTACAAGCAGCCATCCAAGACAACCGACAGCACCATCGCCAGGAGGTACGAGTCAATGGGCGCACCGCGCAAGGATTACGCGACACCAGAGCCACACTTACCTTGCTCCAACCTCATTTGGTCAAGAACAAAGACCGCACCGGACACACCGTTGCAGTAAGGGTGGCGGGAGGAGCTGTGTTTCGACTCCCCACCGCCCGAGTACATCTTGACTGGGGCGCTGGATCCGACAGGGTACATGTGGGACTTATGGACAACTTACCAGCAGAAGTACTATTGGGAAATGATCTAGGACCAATGACTTCTGCCTACGCTACCTCTGTGCCAGCCAGCATCAACCCTGTTACAACCCGGGCTCCAGCCCGAGCTGCCGACTCCAGTCCACTGGTCGGGGAGACCCAGGCGTTTCGTCTGCATCACGTCATGTCTGTTACAAGAAGCCAAGAAGAGGATCAGCCATCAGGTTACGTCCTTCCAGAAGGGAAACTTATGCCAAACACTATTTTTGTTGGGGGCATTGACCATCGGATTGATCAGCCTAAAATTAAGGATTTTTTTTCAAAGTATGGTGCTGTAAAGAATGTCAATTATTATGGATGCCTCTGGCGTTTCTAAGGGTTATGGTTTTGTCTCCTTCTACGATGATGTAGAGGTGCAGAAGATTGTGGATTCTCCGATCAGCTTCCATGGAAAGAGATTGAAACTTGGACCAGCTATAAGAAAGCAAAGCACCTGTGCACACATCCAACCAAGGACTTTGGTGCTGAACTCACCAACACCACAATATCCCAGTGTTTGGACCACACCCATGACCGATTCCTATGTACAGCCCACGCCAATGTTTAGTCCTGTTACTCACTATTTGCAGACTTGTCCTTACCCAAAAACTCGCCAGTCATGTTACAGCAATACCCTCTGCAAAATCAACAGCCAGGATATGCACAGATGCCTCCATGTTCAGACTGGGAGCAGTTCTAAGTCAAGTGGGAGAAGATGGAGGGGAGCACTCTGTCGCGTATATCAGTAGGAAACGGTTACCTCGGGAAGTGAGCTATGCGGCCGTGGAAAAAGAATGTTTGGCGTTGATATGGGCTTTGAAAAAACTTACTCCATATTTGTATGGGCGTGAATTCACCTTGATCACAGACCACAATCCCTTGGTATGGCTAAACCGGGTCGCAGGGGACAATGGACGACTACTGTGATGGAGCTTGGCCCTGCAGCCATATAATTTTACAATCCAATACAGGCCTGTAATTCAGACGGATTATCCCCGCAAACAGAACTCTGCCCATAACAAGTCTGGACAGCCCCACGTTAACCCGAACAGGGTCAATCCGGGGCTGCCGGGTGTTCCACAAAAAGGGGGCATTGTGACAGACTCTCTGCCTTTTGGATTTTAAAGGCACCGTTCCTGCCCCTTGGACTTGACATAGGTTCATTACTTTCATTTTCTTAAGCATGTTCCAGATAACCTTTATCGCCGGAGGGCATCCCCGCCAGAGACGTCCTTTTCCCAATGGTGAGAGGTGCTGCAGGAGTTCCAGAGTCATCCGTGAGGAAAGCAGGAACAGCTCTTACAAGGGCTAGTGAATTGCGATATAGCGTCCCCCCCCCCCCCAATAAGAGACGGAACTCAGTATTGAGGGTGAAGATGAACTTCTTTTATTAGTGCCACCCTGGGCCTTATATGCAAGTCTCCATGCAAGGGGACCTCCCCCGTGGACTGCATGACAGACACACACAGACCAATGGGAGCAGGACACACAATCCCTCAACTCTGCCAGTAACACAATCAGCAACACAATAGCAGTCTGTAACACAATCAACACCACAATGACATTGTCTGGAACATGCTTAAGAAAATCAAAGTAATGAACCTATGTTAAGTCCAAGGGGCAGAAACAGTGCCTTTAAAATCCAAAAGGCAGAGAGTCTGTCACACCCCTCCCAGCTTTGCCCCATTCAACCCTGTCCCCTCAGCTCTGCCTCATCCTTTGCGCCTCCCCCCCCCCCCCCCAAGTTTTACCCCATTCATCCCATGCCCATCCATTCCTGTCCCTGGCCAATCCCTGGCCCTCCTGCTTTGCCAATCCATTACTCTTTTTTCCAGTTCTGGCCATCTAACCCCCCCCCCCCAGCTCTGCCCATGTATTCCTGTCGCCCTAGTTCTGCCCATCCCTCCCTTCTCCAAGCTCTCTCTCCATCTCTCCCTGCCCTTCCTGTTCTGTCTATCCATCCCTCTTCCTTACAGCTGCTCTCCCACTCATCCTTCTCATCTGAGACCCATCTATCCATCCTTGTTACCAGACCTTATTGGCAGTAACATTTTGGGCCCTGTGCAGGCTGTACACGGCCTGCACAGAATGCAATGGAGGGGGGCAGTGGGCTGCGGGCCAGAGCTTTAGTTTCTGTGGGGCCAAAAAAGGGCAAATTATTTCCCAGTGTCCAATAGGATTTGTAAAGTGGGGGGAAAACTTCCTTTTTTAGTTTTGCCTGGGCAATCTATAGCCCCTCCCCCAGTGTGCTGATTTCTATCCACCCCCGCGCGACAGCCCTCCCCCCAGACCATCACCTCTCACCGGATGCCTTTAAATGGACCTTTACAAGAAATGGTTATGTACCTCTGGTAGAGTGATTTCTATATACATACTGATGGTCCCTTGGTATCTGTATAAATCATACACATCGTGGCGTCTTCCATCCACTACAGTGTGTGAATATGTATTATATCTCTCACACATCTATACATACACCAATCATGCTAATTCAATAGTGCCATTTATTTTATTAAAGCTTAAAGTGGACCAACACCCAGGATTTTCACTATCCTGGGTGCTGGTCCACTTCAGCGGGGAATCCGAGATCAGGATGCCCCGCTGTGTGAAACCCCCCGAAAAGCCCCCAAAAAACGTACCTTTGCGGCGACGGATAAGCCATTGCCGCCGCCTCCCGCGCGTCCCTCTTACAGGGCTCGCGCCCGCGCGCGGCCATTCACTAAAAAACTCATCCGTCGCCGCAAAGGTAAGGTTTTTTTTGGGGCTTTTGGGGGGGTCCCTCACTGTGGGACATCCCGATCTCGGATGCCCCGCGGTGAGGGAGGTGATCGGCCCGGGAATCTTATAGATTCCCGGGCCGATCACCCCTGGGTGTTGGTCCACCTTAACAAAACCCAAGAATTTGACTTTCCCAGGTTTTATTCTGTGCTCGCTGTGTGAAACACCCCCCAGTTTGCCCATAAAAATACAATTCTGTGAAACGCACCAGTAGAATTGTTTTTGAATATATCCAGTCCAGGGCGTCCCAGAAGTGATGACAGTTGGGTAATCCACTGCCAGGTGGAGCTTGACTGCAGGATCAAAAGCTGTAGCTCCTCCTGGCCCCCTATAAAAGCAGGTGTCTCAGATGTCTCAGATGATTCCCCAGTGGTTAAACAGGAGTAAGAAAAGAGACAGGCCGGGAGGCCAAGAAACCATGTTACTTCACATAGCTTCAGCATGTACTCTATCCAACAAAACTAAAGGACAACGGTCTAATACAAAAAATACAATTCAGTGAAATACTCACCTGTAGAATTGGTATTATACGCATACAGTACGTCCTGCTCCATATATAATACTTACACGTGGGTTACCCTCTGCCAGATGGCGCTGTGCACTGCAGACATGCAAAAACAGGCTCCTCCCGGCCCTTCATATACCCAGGGACCTCCCACAAATCCCCAGCATTGAAAAGCAGCGAGAAAAAGAAGCCGGAGAAACCAACCACCAAAAAAGTGGTAATAATAATAACAATGATAACAATCACCATACAGGGGATCCAGAATAATGTAAAAACCAGGGTGGGGTGGAGCAGGACGTACTGTATGCGTATAATACCAATTCTACAGGTGAGTATTTCAAAGAATTGTATTATTCTAAGTATACAGTACGTCCTGCTCCATATATAATACTTACACGTGGGACATCCAATAGCAGTGTCCATAAAGTAGGGTGGGATCCCCAACAAAAAAGGCAACAGCAGGCAGTTTAAACTACTGCCGCCTGCAAAACCTTGCGGCCAAACACAGCATCAGCTGAGGCCCTAACATCAACCTTGTAAAACTTTGAAAAGGTATGAATGGAAAACCAAGTAGCGGCCTTGCAAACTTGTTCAACAGAAGCCTGGTGCTGGAAGGCCCAAGAAGCCCCAATAGCACGAGTAGAATGGGCAGTAAGACGGAAAGGGGGAGTCTTCCCCTTAGTAGACTAGGCCTGAATCACAGCCTGCAAGGCAGACAAAACCAAGTTTAAATACCAGACAGGGACCATAGGTTTTCGAGGGGGACGCACGCGAGTGACCCCCTGAAAGAAGGTCTTAATCAGGTGATGTTGGGCAAAGGTCTTCTGAAAGAATATAGACAGGGCAGAAACCTGACCCTTCAGAGTACTAAGTTTGAGACCTAAGTCCAGACCATGTTGTAAAAACTCCAGAACCCTAAGGACTGAGAATTCCCGGCAGGGAAGAGACCTGGACTCACACCAATCAATGTAGGAATGCCATACTCTATAATAGATAGCAGAAGTTGTCTTCTTCCTGGCCTGCACCATAGTAGCCACCACAGAGGCAGACAAACCCTTCTCCATCAAGATGGAGGTTTCAGCAGCCAGGCCGTCAAAGCCAGAGTTTGTAAATTGGGATGGCGTAAGGACCCTTGAGTTAGCAGATCTGGCACCCCTGGCAGATCGTACTGGTCTACTGCCATTTGAACCACACTCTTCTTGGCCACTAGAATCACAGGTACCCCTTCCAGAGCAAACTTGCGCAGAACCCTGCCCAGAAGGGGGAATGGTGGAAACACATACAGGAGTCGAAACTCCCTCCAAGACATGGACAGGGCATCTGTGGCCAAGGCCAGAGGATCCTGAGACAGGGATACGAAGGCCAGAAGCTTGTGATTGTGACGGGATGCAAACAGATCCACATCCGGTAGGCCCCAACGGTGACACAGGGACTGGAATACCCTGTTGCAGAGGGGCCACTCCCCCTGACGGGACGTCCCCCTGCTCAGGGCGTCCGCTAGCAGATTCTCCACCCCCGGAATGTAGACAGCCGAAATGCATTGGACATTGGCCTCCGCCCATGTCAGAATCTGAGACACCTCCTGGAGAGCACCCTTGCTCCGGGTCCCTCCCTGATGGTTGATGTCCAAGCGTACCTGGACCGACAGACCCCTCAGGTGTTGGGTCAATCGCTCCAGTACCAACCTGACTGCCCGCAATTCCAGAATGTTGATGGGTAGATGGGCCTCCTGAGGACCCCACCTCCCCTGGAAACGCAGGGACTTCCAGAATCCCCCCCCCAACCTGACAGACTGGCATCCGTTGTGACCGTCTCCCAGGAGGGGGCCAGAAAAGACCTGCCCCCTACCAAGTTCCTGTGGTCCAGCCACCACGCAAGGGATAGTCTGACCGAGGGGGGGAAGCACACAGACCTCGTCCAAGGACGCTGGGTTCTTGTCCCACACTGACATAAGGTGAAGCTGCAGAGGTCTCAAATGGAACTGGGCAAAGGGCACCGCCTCGAAGCTTGCCACCATCAGGCCCACCAACTGCATTCCCTGCCGGATGAAGGGCTGTGGGCTCGAGAGCAGGAACCTCGCCTGCGCTGTCAGAGCTTCCACCTTCTGTTGAGGAAGGAATATCCTTGACTGAACCGTATCCAGAATAATACCCAGGAATGGAGTCACCGAGGAGGGGGACAGGGAGGACTTGGGGAAATTGATCACCCAGCCGAAGGACTCCAAGGTGGACACTACCAGCCGAGTGTCCAACTCTGCCGAGAGGTGATGAGTATATCGTCCAGGTAGGGCAGCACACGTATGCCCCTTAGCCTTAACAGGGACATCACCCCTGCCAGCACCTTGGTAAACACCCTGGGAGCCGAAGTGAGGCCGAATGGCAAGGTCACAAATTGGTAATGCTGATCTTTCAGTGCAAATCTGAGAAACCTTTGGTGTCCTGGAAATACCGGGACGTGAAGGTAAGCGTCCTTTATATCTACGGACGTCATAAAGTCCCCTGGGTGCAAAGAGCCGATGGCCGAGCGCAGAGTTTCCATACGAAAGTGTTTGTTTTTGACAAATTTGTTGAGTATTTTTAAATCCAGAATGGGCCTGACTGACCCATCCTTCTTGGGTACTGTGAAAAGGTTGGAATAGAACCCCATGCCCCCGTCTCCTAAGGGGACCTTGCAAATGACCCCTAGGTCCAGGAGGCACTGCACGGCCAGCAACAAGACCTGAGCTGAGGCAGGATCCTGTGGAATCCGGGACCAAAGAATCGGGTGGGGGGCCGTACAGCAAATTCTATCTTGTAGCCGGAGGACACTACCTCCTGAATCCACCGGTCTGAGACGTGGCGCCTCCAGACATGCTTGAAGTGCTGCAGACGTCCCCCCACCCAGACGGGCGAGGGCACCCCAGGAGGAACCGGGAAGGCGTCCTCTGTTCCTGTGCCAGGAATCTGCGCGGGACCCAGCGAAGGACACCCCCTCTGCCTTGTTTAGCCCCACGGTAGGGGGTCGATAGGGAGCCTTGGCCACAAAAGGGCCGAATCTGTCGCCTGCGCTGGGGTAACTTGCCTCCCTTGGCGAAGAGGTCTAAACGATCCCCAAACAGGCGCAGCCCCTTAAATGGAAGCCCCGTAAGGGCATTCATGGCGGCATTGTCGGCGGCCCACTGGCGCAACCAGTCCGCGCGGCGCATAGCTACCACCAGGGCAGATGACTTGGCACACATCTTAATAGCATCGTCCGATGCAGATAGGATAAAGTTCACAAACGCATCACAGCATCAGAGGGCAACTCATCTGTGCCATCGAGAGCACTCCTAACCACAGTCCTGAGCGCTACTGCCGTAATGGCTAGGGCGCAAACCGGGAGCAGAGTCGCTCCCCCAAATGCAAAGGCATGGCATGCCAATTGGTCAACACGCCGGTCCTCAGAGTCCCGCAGCGTAGTAGTGTCAGGGGAGTGCATAATAGAGGTGTTGGACAACCCTAGAATAGGAGCATCGACCTCGGGTGGCGATGACCAGCACTTAACCAAGTGAGCAGGGAAGGGATATTTCCTATCCACACTCTTAGCTACTCAAGCTATCCTGGATGCCCCAATAACCCGCGGGGAAGTGGGAGTAATTTGTAATGGTCACGACCGGGAGCAGCCACCGAGATCCACGGTCTGAAAGACAAAGGGAACAAGGATGTCAGAGCCATGCGCAAGGGAGTATAGAAGCTAATGGAAAGTCGCCCGTGAGGGCACTTACAGACAGAGAGGGGAGGACGGTCTTCACCACACGCACGTGAGTAAGAAATGGCGCCAAGCGAACCTCGAAGGGCGGGCCAGAGCTGACCGCGACGCGGAACGCGCCAAGCCAGAACCACGCCCCCCCCCCCAGAGCGCGAAGCTCAAAAACGCATAGCCAATCAGGGCAGCAAGGCAGTAACGCCTGAAGGAATTGAACGAGTGGATTACCTCAGAAGAGCCACTACAGGCTAAGAAAGAAGAAAGAAAGACGCCGTAGCGTCCACGAAGCCGCAGCCGTTCATGCAATGCAAAAATATAGTAAAGGCGCTGCGGCTATCAATACAAAATAAAATAAAAGCGCGGCTCTGACACCCGTTCACGGTAAAACACAATACTAAAGCCATAAGCGTGTAAATAGGGTACACTGAGGCCGCCATACACACAACCCCTCCCCCCCCCCTTTCTTTTCCCCCTGGCTAAGGGGGGGGAACGAGGGAGGAAGGTGACCCGTTACATAGGGTCCACCGCTACACGGGGCGTGGGGCAATGATGCGGGAGGGGCATCCCCTGAAGGCTCACCATCAGCCTTGACTGCCTACCCTATGGTGGGGGATTGCGGTGGAGCGTGGCTCCGTAAGCACACATGGTGCTTGCCTACCTTCACCCGACCAGCGCAGCCCAGGCTGGGAGGCACATCACAAGGAGGACGGGTGGAAATAGTCCCACAGGGCCGCGGGCTGTAATAGCCCCGCTCACCTGCGAGAGAGTGATACTTCATGTCTTCGCAGTTCAGCACTGCAGAGAAATCTGGGGATTTGTGGGAGGTATATAAAGGGCCAGGAGGAGCCTGTTCTTGCATGTCTGCAGTGCACAGCGCCAGCTGGCGGAGGATAACCCACGTGTAAGTATTATATATGGAGCAGGACGTACTGTATGCTTAGAATATGGCCATAGCAGGCAACCAGAGAATGAATAAGGGCTGGGTGGGACGACCTGGACTGGATAAATTGAAAAAATACTACAGGTGAGTTTAACAAAATTGTATTTTTCACTATATCCAGTCCAGGTCATCCCAGAAGGGATGACAGTTGGGACATCCAAAAGCAGTGTCCATTAGGGCGGGATCCCCAGTGCGGAACAGCATGTAGTTCTTTTCACTACAGCCTGAAGCACCTTTCGGCCAAAGACAGCATCAGCTGAGGCCCTAACATCAACCTTGTAGGACTTTGTAAAGGTATGAACAGAAGAGTGAACAGAAGTGGCAGCCTTACAAACTTGTTCAACAGAGGCCTGGTGCTGAAAAGCCCAGGAAGCACCAATAGCTCTAGAAGAATGAGCAGTAACACGAAAAGGGGGTTCCTTCCCCTTGGCAGAATAAGCTTGCACCACCGCCTGTCTGAACCACTTGCTGATAATGGACTTGGTCAGAGGCAAGGCCTTCCTAGACCCCTCGAAGAGGACAAAAAGACAATCCGAATTCCTGAAGGACTCAGTCGCAACCAGGTAATACTTAATGGCTCTGACCACATCCAGAGAATGGAGGGTCCTTTCCTTAGCATTAGTCGGTGCTGGACACAAGGAAGGCAAGACAACCTCCTCATTAAAAGGTGAAAGGGAGAAACGACCTTAGGCAAAAAAAAAAAAAAAAAAAAAAAAAGAAGAAGGAGGCTTCATACAAAGCACGGCCAGCTCTGACACGCGACACACCAAGGTGATAGCTACCAAAAAGACCACCTTTAGGGTCTAAATAGACAATGCAGCATCGCACAATGGCTCAAAGATGGGACCCTGGAGCACAGAAAGCACCAAATTCAAGTCCCACACCGGTAATACAGGCTTACGCGGTGGGTGTACATGGGTAACTCCTTACAAAAAAAGTCTTGATCAGTCTGATTGGCAAAGGATCTTTGGAAAAAAATGGCCAAGGCCGAGACCTGGCCCTTGAGGGTGCTCAGTTGGAGACCCAAGTCTAAGCAATGTTGTAAAAAATCGTAGAGATAGAGAAAGTACGACAAGGAAAACACTCTGGCATGCATACATTGCTTGGTGTGAATCCAAAACTCGGCAGTATATCATGGAAGAAGACTTCTTCCACGCCTGAATCAGGGTCTGAACAACCGTGGCAGACAGCCCCTTTTCCATCGGGATTGAGGTTTCAATAGACATAGCGATCAAGCTCCTTCTTGGTGAGCGAGGAGCCACCAGGATAGTTGGTACCCCCTCCTGGGCTATCTTGTGCAGCACTCTGCCCAGGAGTGGAAACAGAGGGAATGCATAAAGAAACTTGAACTCCGTCCAGGTCAGATGATCCCTTGAGAGGGAGACGAACCTTGGAAGTTTGTGATTGTGTCTGGACGCAAACAGGTCCACGTCCGGCTGACCCTAGCGGAGACACAGAGCGTGAAAGATCTTGCTGAGAGACCATTCCCCCAGGCGTGAGGCACTCCTGCTCAGGGAGTCTGCCTCCTGGTTCTCTATCCCAGGAATGTAAACCGCCGAGATGCAGGGAACATTCTCCTCCGCCGAAGACAAAATCTGGGTCACCTCCTTGAGGGCTCGCTTGCTCCGAGTCCCGCCTTGGTGATTTATGTAGGCGACAACCGTCTGATTGTCTGAGCGAACCTGGATCGCACGACCCCTTAGATGGGGAGTCAAGTGAAAAAGCACCAACCGGATCACTCTCAATTCGAAGATTTATGGGCAAGTGGGCCTCCTGCGGCCCCCACTAACCCTGGATCTTCTGCGTCAGCCAAAAGCCTCCCCAGCCGGTCAGATTTCTGGAGTCCAGCAACCACAAGAGGGACTGCCTGGCTGGGAGAGACAGTGAAAACTCCTGTTCCAGTGACTCCTGTGTCTGATTCCAACCGGTCAACAGATTCAACTGAAGAGGTCTCATGTGGAACTGAGCAAAGGGCACTGCCTCGAAGCATGACACCATAAGGCCCACCAGTTTCATCCCCAGATGGACAGACAGATGGTTGCTGACAAGACAGCAAGACCTGTACCTGCGTCTGAAGACCCACCACCTGCTGTGGCAGGAATACCTTTACTTGAGAGGTGTCCGTCATGCCCAGAAAAGACCTCACCATCGAGGGAGTGATTGAAGACTTGGGGTAATTGACTACCCATCCGAAATCCTCGAGAGTGGACAACACCGTCCGGGTGTCGCTCTCGGCCTGCTGAAGGGACTTAGCTGCAATCAGTAAATCGTCCAGATAAGGCAGCACGCGAATGCCCTGAATTCTCAGGATAGCCATAACGCCTTCCAGCACCTTGGTGAACACACAGGGGGGCTAAGGATATCCCAAACGGCAACGCCACAGACTGGTAGTGCTGATCCTCCAGCGCAAACCTCAGGAACTTCTGATGCCCCTGGGATATCGGAATGTGCAGATAAGCATCCTTGATATCCACCGCGGTCATGAAGTCGCCGGGGCCGAAACGAGCTCACTGCGGACCGTAAGGTCTCCATGCAGAAATTTCTGACTCCGACAAACCTGTTGAGACCCTTCAAATCTAGGATGGGTCTCAGCGTTCCGTCCTTCTTGGGACACCGTGAACAGATTGGGGCAAAAGCCTTGACCCCGTTCCTGCCGAGGCATGGGACAAATCACACCTGACAGCAGAAGGCGTTGGACGGCCATTTGCAGGCCTTGTGCCATCAATGGGTTCTGGGAAATCCGTGACTGAAGAAATCTTGAGGGCAGACAGACTGCCAGCTCTATTTTGAAACCGGAGGAAACCACCTTCTGAATCCACCGAGACGTGGTGTCTCCAGACGTGAGCAAATAGCAGAAGCCGCCCCCCCCACCCGAAAGGGGCCTTGGCAGGAGGCTTGGACTTGGATCCCCAGGAGGGATTGAGACGGCCGTGGGACCTACCGCGTCCCCAGGAATCTCTGCAAGTACTTGAAAATGAAGAGCCTCTTCCTCCTCGAAAGGAGCGATAGGCACATGAGCCTCGAAAAGGCCGCGCAGGCTTCCGACGCTGAAGGAGTCTGCCGTCTTTGACCAGGAGGTCCAGACGCTCCCCAAACCACCTGTGACCCACTAAGGGGATACTAGTGAGAAACTTTTTGGCCGCGGCATCAGCCGACCACGGTCGCAACCAGAGCGAGCGGCGAAGCGCGACCAGCAGGGCCGAGACCCTGGCACAAAGCCGGACACCATCGTCCATGGCAAAGACAATGAAAGCAATAAAATCCACCCAAGTCTTGAGGTCCTTGTGCTCCTCAGCCCGCTTGCGAGACTTTGCAATATCCACAAGACGTCTCACCTTTTTCCTAATGGCCAGGGAGACCATAGCCGCAGCACACACAGGGCGGAACCAGGCACCGGCAAATGTGAAGGCATGGCAGACCAGCTGATCCATGCGCTTGTCAGCTGGATCACGTAAGAAAGCAGTATTGGGCAAGGGCATGACGGTAGTGTTGGACAGACCCAACACGGGGGCATCTATCTCGGGAGGATGGGACCATAGCCGGACCACCTGCTCAGGAAAGGGATACCGTCTGTCCAGGCCCTTGGGCACCGACAGTAACTTGTTAGGCCTTTCCCACTCTTTAAAAACCATGTTGGAAAAATGGGCCTGCTCAGGAAAGATTCGTCTCTGTCTCTCAGGCCGAAACAAATCACCCTGCTTCCTTTTAGCCACTCTAGGAGGGACAAGGTGCAGCGTCTCAAAGACCGCACTAAGCAACCGCTCCGTATCATCAGGGAGCCATGCATCCTCATCCGAGGAAGAACCGGGCCCGCTATCAAGGCCAACACAATAATCCACCATGGAGATGGAGTCCTCATGCAACTCGCCCTTCTCCACGGAGCCGGGGGCCTTCAAAAAATACAATTCTGTGATTACTCACCTGTAGAATTGGTATTATGAATATACAGTAGGTCCTGCTCCAAATATAATACTTACAAGTGGGATATACTCCGCCAGATGGCACTGGACTGCAGAGACATTGAAAATAGGCTCATCCGGGCCCCTCAAATACCCGGGGACTTCCCACAAATCTCCAGCATTGAAAAGCAGTTAACAAGAAGCTGGGAGAATTAAACAACCCAAATATCAACTATAACAAATATAAAAATCACCCTACAGGGGATCCAAGATAATGCAAAACCAAGGGTGGGTTGGAGCAGGATGTACTGTATACTCATAATACCAATTCTACAGGTGAGTAATCACAGAACTGTATTAGTATACAGTACGTCCTGCTCCAAAACACTTACAAGTGGGACATCCAAAAGCAGTGTCCATAAAGTAGGGTGAGATCCCCAAGAAAAAAGGCAGCAGCAGGCAGTTTAAACCACTGCTGCCTGCAGAATCTTTTGGCCAAAAACAACATCAGCTGAGGACCTAACATCAACCTTGTAAAACTTTGAAAAGGTATGAGCAGAAGACCAAGCAAACTTGTTCAACAGAAGCCTGGTGCTGAAAAGCCCAAGAGGCACCAATAGCACTAGTAGAATGAGCAGTAAGGCGGAAGGGAGGATTCTTCCCCTTAGCAGAGTAGGCCTGAATCACAGCCTGACGAATCCACTTGCCGATAGTAGACTTGGCAGGAGCCAAACCCTTCCTAGGACCAGAAGGGACCACAAAACGAGCATCAGTTTTCCTGAAAGGTGCAGTAGCCACCAAATAGTACTTCAGACACCTAACCACATCCAAAGAGTGCAAAACTCTCTCCTTAGCATTGCTAGGATTAGGGCACAAAGAAGGAAGAACAATATCCTGATTCAAATGAAAAGCAGACAATACCTTAGGCAGAAAGTCAGGTTTGAAACGAAACACCACCTTGTCCTGGTGTCTCGCATAGTAAGAGGGCTGAATGGACAGCGCCGCCAACTCAGACACACGCCTGACAGAAGTGATAGCCACCAGAAACACAACCTTGAGCATAAGAATGGCCAAGGCAGCATCCTGCACAGGTTCAAAGGGAGCACCCTGCAAGGCTGAAAGGACCAAGTTCAGATCCCAAACAGGCACCATAGGCTTACGTGGGGGACGTACATGAGTGACCCCCTGGAAAAAAATGCTCATCAGAGGGTGCTGAGCAAAGGACTTCTGGAAGAAAATAGCCAGGGCAGAAACCTGACCCTTCAGAGTACCGAGTTGGAGCCCCATCTCCAACCCATGCTGCAGGAACTCCAGAATCCTGGGAATAGAGAACACACGACAGGGAAGAGACTTCGACTCACACCAGTCAATGTAGGCACGCCAAACCCTGTAATAAATGGAAGAGGAGACTTCTTCCTAGCTTTAATCAAAGTATCCACAACTGAGGAAGACAGCCCCTTCTCTATCAAGATGGAGGTTTCAGCAGCCAAGCCGTCAAAGCCAGAGTTTGTAAATTGGGATGGCGTAGTGAGCACTGAGTGAGCAGATCTGGCACCAAGGGCAGAGCGTACTGATCTACTGCCAGCTGTACCACATCTGCGAACCACACTCTTCTTGGCCACCTGGGGGCCACCAGAATTGCTGGCACCCCTTCCAGAGCAATCTTGCGCAGAACCCTGCCCGGCAGGGGGATTGGAGGGAAGACATACAGGAACTGAAAGTCCTTCCATGACATTGCTAGCGCATCCGAGGTCAGGGCCAGAGGATCCCTGGACAGAGAGACAAGCTGGGAGCTTTCAATTGTGGTGGGACGCAAACAGATCCACATCTGGTTGGCCCCAACGGTGACACAGAGATTGAAACACCCTGCTGCATAGGGACCATTCTCCCTGGTGAGAGGTCCCCCTGCTCAGAGTCCGCCAGGCGATTTTCCACCCCCGGGATGTACACAGCTGAAATGCAGGGGACATTGTCCTCCACCCAAGTCAAGATCAGAGACGCTTCCTGGAGGGCCCCCTTGCTCCGGGTCCCTGATGATTGATGTAGGCAACTGCAGTCTGGTTGCCCAAGCGCACCTGAACAGCCAGGCCCCGAAGGTGAGTAGTCAAGTGAGCCAGAACTAGCCTGATCGCCCGCAGTTCCAAGACATTGATAGGTGTGTGGGCTCCTGAGGGCCCCACCTCCCCTGGAACCGCAGGGACTTCCAGAAACCTCCCCAACTTGACAGACTGGCATCCGTGGTGACCGTCTCCCAGGAAGGGGCAAGAAAGGATCTGCCCCCCAACAGGTTCCTTGAGTCCATCCACCACAAGAGGGACCTCCTGACCAGGGGGGGGGGGGGGGGGGGGGGGGGGGGGAGAGCACACAGACCCTGTCCAGGGGCTGGGTCCTTGTCCCATACTGACAATAGGTGAAGTTGCAGAGGCCTCAAGTGGAACTGAGCATAAGGGGCCGCTTCGAAGCATGCCACCATCAGGCCCACCAGCTGCATCCCCTGCCTGATGGAGGGATGGGGACAAGCTAGGAGGGACTGAGCCTGTGCAATCAGACTGTCCACCTTCTGCTGAGAAAGGAAGATCCTTGCCTGAACTATATCCAGATTCATTCCTAGGAATAAAGTTACCAAGGAAGGGGACAGTGAAGACTTGGGGTGGCTGATCACCCATCCAAATGACTCCAGAGTGGACACCACCAGCTGAGTATCCAACTCTGCCTGGTGTAGAGACTGGGAGGTGATGAGGATGTCGTATGTCGTCCAGATAGGGAAGCACGCGGACGCCCTGACATCTGAGCAGAGACATCAACGCCAGTCAGCACCTTGGTGAACACCCTGGGAGCTGAAGTGAGGGCAAGGCCACAAACTGGTAGTGTTGATCCATCAGAGCGAACCTGAGGAACCTTTGATGACCTGGGAACACAGGAATATGAGGTAAGCATCTTTGATGTCCACAGAAGTCATGAAATCCCCTTGGTGCAGTTTCCATGCGAAAGCGCATGCCCCTGACAAACTTGTTGAGGATCTTCAGGTCCAGGATGGGCCTGACAGAACCATCCTTTTTGGGTACTGTGAATAGATTGGAATAAAAGCCCTTGCCTTTTTCTCTTAAGGGGACCTGACAGATGACCCCCCAGCTCCAGGAGGCCTTGCACTGCTTGCACTAGCCCCTGAGCTGACACAGGGTCCTGAGGAATCCGGGATCTGACAAATCTTGAAGGGGGATCGGCAGCCAACTCCAACTTGTAACCGGAGGACACTACCTCCTGAATCCACCAGTCTGAGACATGAAGCCTCCAGACGTGAGCGAAGTGCTGCAGCCGTCCCCCCACCCGGATTGGTGAGGGCGCCCCATCATGCCTGAGGGGGCTTGGGAGAGTATTTAGCTTTGGGACCCCAGGAGGAGCCAGGACGTCCACGTCCTCTGCCTCTACCCCAGAAATCTCCCCGGGCCCCAGGAAAGGAAACCCCCCCCTTCCCTGTCTAGCACCACGGTAAGTGGAGGAGCAGGAACCCTGACCCCGAAAGGGCCGAGATTGCTGCCTGCGCTGGGGTAACCTGCCACCCTTAGCAAAAAGGACCAGGCGGTCCCCAAACAGGGGCAGTCCTTTAAAGGGAAACCCAGTGAGGGCCTTCTTGGCAGCGTTGTCAGCAGCCCACTGGCGCAGCCAAACCTAGCGGCGTATGGCCACCACAAGGTCAGAAGTTCTGGCACACATTCTGATGGTGTCATCCAATGCTGATAGGACAAAATTTACAAAGACATCACAACTGGAGAGTGCATTAAACACCTCACATGGCAAATCATCAGGGGCACTATCAAGCATATTTCTGATAAGGGTTCTAGCGGCCACAGCCGTAATGGCAGAGGCACAGGCCGGGCGCAGCGCAGTCCCCGCACATACAAAGGCGTAGGATGCCAGCTGATCAATACGCCGGTCTTCAGCATCCCGCAGGGTAGTAGAATCAGGGGAATGCATGACAGAGGTGTTATATAGCCCTAGGATCGGGGCATCCACCTCGGGGGGGGGTGACCAACATTTAACAACTTCAGCAGGAAAGGGATACTTCCTATCCCAACTTTTTGGAACCCCGGGAAGTTTACTGGGCACTCCCATTTCCTGAGCACGAGGTTATGGAAATGTGCCTGCTCGGGGAATTCCAAACGTGATTTTGCCGTATGGAAAAGCTCCCCTCTTTCCTGGTGGCCTTAACAGGGAGAGAGATAGACAGAACCTGGGACAATCTGTCAGTGTCATCCGGGGCCCAGGGGTCAGAGCCAGAATCGTCATGACCCCTTGATCTCTCATCAGATGAGTCTTAATCAGAAAAGAGCTCCCCTTCATCAGACGGGTTATAGCCACAAAGATTCCAAAACTCCTCAGTTCCCATAGGGAAGACAGTAACATTAGGCGCCAAATGCCGCTTCTTAGCAGGGGCCTTGCGCGCTAAGGACTTCGCAATCAATTGTTCAATGGTAGCCAGTCTAGAAGACACATCAGGCTGAGAATCCCCACTAGTAGGCAACTCAGTAGGAGTGAGGTTTAAGTTTGGGGGAGTATGAGATGTAAAACGAGGTGCAGCCACCGGCAGGCCGGATTGCAATGCAAGCACCTGCTCAGCACAGGGTACACAGACCCGTGCCTTGTTAGCATCAGCATGAGGCTGCCCACAGGCTACACACAGCCGATCTTGTCCCGAAGGGACCCCGGTCACATTATCCTGGGATGCCTCCATATGGTGATTTGAGCGGCGCTATACGCCGATGGGGAATGACGCTAAATAGCAACCCTGGATGCCCCAATAACCCACTAGGGAAGTAGGAGTATAATTTTAAATAGGCCTACAAATTATATACTAATACAGGGCCGGGAGAAGCCAAGGAGGTTCGTTCCGCCTGCAAGACATAAGCAGACAAAGACCAGTAAGCACACAGTATACAAAAGTGAAAGATATAAAGCCGCCCGCGAGGGCACTTACGGACCGCGGTAATTAGGAGTCCATCGCGCATAGGCCAACCAAGCAGGAAAGATGGCGTCGTTATACCTCGAGGGGCGGGCCGGTAACAGCGATGACGCGGAGCGCGCCATAGATGGGCCCCTGCCCCCCCGCCCCGAAGAGTGCGAAGCCAGCAGGGCAAGCAGCCAATGAAGGCGCACCAACGCCTGAGGTAATGCCGCCGCCAAGCGTGGAACCAAGTGAGCGTGCGGCGGCATTTTTAAAGTAAAGACAAGTCGTCAGCGTGCCGGTTGACACAAGACTAAAAGCCAAAGAGTGAAGCACAGAATGCATAACCTACACAACACACGCACACATACACCCCCCCCCCTTTTCCCCCGAAGACTACAATGGAGGATGAGGGAGGACGGCAGCCACTTAAATAGGGCCCACCGATAGGAGGGGCAAGGGGCCTAGTGCGGGAGGGGCATCCCATAGAGGCTCACCATAAGCCTGAACCGCCTACCCTTTGGTAGGGGATTGCGGTGGAGCAGCGATCCTAAGCACCTAACAGCGGTGCACCCTACCCTCACCCGACCAGGGCAGCCAAGGCTGGGAGGCATAATACTAGTGGATCGGGTGGGAATAGTTCTACAGGGCCGCAGGTTAATAACCCCGCTCACCTGCGAGTAGAAAGCCAATTTCTCGTCCTTCGCAGCCAGACTGCAGAGAAATTCTGGGGATTTGTGGGAGGTCCCTGAGTATTTGAGGGGCCGGGAAGAGCCTATTTTCAATGTCTCTGCAGTCCAGCGCCATCTGGCGGAGTATATCCCACTTGTAAGTATTATATTTGGAGCAGGACGTACTGTATACTAAGGAAAGATCATCATCTCCATCATTATCAGAATAGACCGGCTCAATATCCCGCCTCTTAATTGTGGCCTTCTTAGGAGCCGAGCAAGAGATCTGTCTCTCAAGGCTGGCCACCCGATAAGCCAAATCAGATTGAGACCACCCTACTGGCTTCCCCCTCAATGGGGCTGAATGCCACCGCAGGGGTTCTGGGGAGGCCTCCGGCAATAACGGCTAGGGGCAGATACGCCCGTCCCATCATGCTCCAAAATAACACTTCTAGCACAAGTGACACAAACCGCGCTGAGTCCGCCCAAAGGGCTAGCACCGCACATGGGGAAGAGCTTCACCCGCCTAGATGGAGCCCCTAGCTCACTATCCCCAGAAGCCTCCATTATGGTGATTTGAGTAATGGTAAACAGGTACAAGGCACTAAAGACCCAACCTGACCAGCTCGCAAAAATGAATTTCGCTACACAGCAGTGACGCGAAAAGCGACCGTGCAAAAGAGCGTGCCCGCCCCCAAGATGGAGGGGGGCCCAGAGAATGAAGAGCGGCCCAGCCAAGAAGCGCCTGCCCAACGTCCTCGCGCAGCGCGGACACCAGACAAGTCACCCACCTGTGCAGCGCCATCTCCCCCCCCCCCCCCCACAGCACGGCAGCAGGATGGAGAGGGGAGAGAGCAGGAGCCTCAAGGGAGCGAGGTATGTGAGGAGAAGTCAGTCAAGAGCACAACACACTAGTTACCAGGAACTCCAGAGTCCTGTCAATACAAAAATGAAGTACACAAAGCACAACCAACAACAATAATAATAAAGCTTGTGGGGCAGGGAGGCCATGAAGCCCCCGTGGGCATGAGTGGCCCCCCCGCCCTATAGGCTTACCATCAGCCTATGGCCGGCTACCCTTCAGGCAGGGTCTGCGGCCCAGAGCCTAGCTCTGCCAACGCCTGACCCGGCATTCACCCTACCTTCACCGTCCCGATCAGCCAAGGCTGGGAGGCAGTAGTAGGTCCACCGGAACAGTGGGAATAAGGACGCAGCGGCCGACAGGCTAGTAGGCCCCACTCAGCTGCAGTATCCAGGAGAGAGTATCCAGACGATCCTCATGCAGCGAGACTGCAAGATGAACACAGGGGAATCAT
Organism: Gastrophryne carolinensis; assembly: GCA_027917425.1. Lineage (NCBI taxonomy): Eukaryota > Metazoa > Chordata > Amphibia > Anura > Microhylidae > Gastrophryne > Gastrophryne carolinensis. The sequence goes on from CM051244.1 coordinate 69,890,139, forward strand.
CTGAGAAACCTGCTTTTATAGGGGGCTAGGAGGAGCTACAGCTTTTGATCCTGCAGTCAAGCACCACCTGGCGGTGGATTACCCAACTGTCATCTGGGACGACCTGGACTGGATATAGTGAAAAACTCAGCTCTCATTGACTTGAATGGGGAGCGCAAGCTGGCACATCCCTGGCCATGCACGCATTCCCGCCACAACCACACAGCAAGGGTTTCACACAGCACGGCATCCCCATTCAGGATGCCCCAGAGAAAAGCCAGCAGCCAGCCCTCAACTCTTAGATTCCAGGCCAGGGGTTATTCTATAAATATGCAAATTTGAAATTAATGTGTATTAATGTGATATTATATAATTATTACCATCAAAGTACAAAAATGCAACATGTCTCAATGGCAATTCTTCCTGTATTTGGTCTACAAGGGAGAAAGTAGAACTTTTTGCACTCTAGTAGTGTACATATTATTGGCACATTTACTTGGGTGCACAGAAATACGTAAGTAGTTTAACAACATAATTGACACTAATGGATTAGCACAACTTATTTTATGTATACGGTGGTGGATGTAGGATGCCACGCTGTGTATGATTATTTATATAGATACCAAGACAATCAGTGTGTCTATAGAAATCCCTATATTGTAATTACAATCTGGATGCATGCATACTGCCCTCCACTGGTTGATTCTTAGTTGATTTTACGTATTTTAAAAGTGTTTTTGTGTACTAATAATTTTTTATGATAAGCAGGAGTATTGTGCCCTAAAAAGGGATTTGGGAATGTCCTAGTAATTTTACAGTGAAACATTCACTTAACACTGATTCTATAATGCTTTTGATTTGGAAATTGATTTGGCTGTGAATTACTTTTTCTCCATTTACCTGTTCCCCCACATCTATGGCAGACAGCTGGCTCACACAACTCAGACACAGATGTCAGACATGCTTGCAATACAACTTATTGTGACCTTAAAGCGGAACAGGCCCAACCTTCCACCCCCGGGTTCACATAAAAACTCACCTTTCTGGACTCCAAGGGCGCATGGACAGATTCTGGTCCAATGAGAGCAGTCTTCTGTTACTATGTCATTCAGCAAACGGCTCTCATTGTTGTCAACGGGGAGCATGCGCTGCCGCATCACCAACGTGCGTTCCTGTCTCAGTCATTCAGATAGGCCGAGGAGGGAGAGTGCATGCTGCTGGGGATGCGGCAGTACGCGCCACACGTAGTCCAAAAATACCATTTTGTGAGATACTCACCTGTAAAATGGCTATTACGAGTATGTTACACCCACCCCCCACTTCCCGATGTTCCTGACACTTGGGAACCCGGCCTGTAGAGGGCGATCTTGCAGAGATGACATGATAAAAAGGAGCCCCTCCTGGTCCATAAGTATTGGGTTCCTCCCACTATTCCTCAGTCTTTTTAAACAGCAGTGAATAACCAGGAAGAGCCAATTATATTCAATAATTGTAAAATTATTTGAAATAATAATAATCGCCATATAAAAGGATCCCTCGAACAAAAAAGGGCGGGGGAAGTGAGGGGGTGTGACATACTCGTAATAACCATTTTACAGGTGAGTATCTCACAAAATGGTATTATTCCTAGTATGTCACACCCCCCACTTCCCGATATTCATTCCCGACATCCAATAGCAGTGTCTATAATGGGTGGGGATCCCAAAGGAATAATGCATAAAACTTAAACTACTGCAGCTTGCAGAACTTTGCGGCCAAAAACAGCATCCGCTGAGGCCCGCACATCAACCTTGTAAAACTTAGAAAAAGTATGCACAGAAGACCAAGTCGCAGCCTTGCAGACTTGTTCAACAGAAGCTTGGTGCTGAAAAGCCCAAGAGGCTCCAATAGCACGAGTAGAATGAGCGGGGACACGAAAAGGGGGAACCTTCCCCTTCGCCATATAGGCCCCAATGATAGCCTGCGTATCCACTTACTAAGGGAAGATTTGGCAGGAGCAAAACCCTTCTTGGGCCCAGAAGGCACAACAAAAAAGGCATCCGTCTTGCGGAAGGCCAAGGTAGTAACTAAATAATACTTAACACAACGAACTACATCCAAAGAATGTAAGACCCTTTCCTTGTAGATACTAGGTTTAGGACACAAGGAAGGAAGAACTATATCCTGATTTAGGTGGAAAGCAGACACCACCTTAGGAAGGAAATCCAGTTTAAAAACGGAAAAACAACCTTATCTTGATGCCTCTCAAAATAAGGGGCTTGAATATACAAAGCCGCCAGTTCAGAAACTCAGCGGACAGAAGTAATAGCAACCAAAAAGGCAACCTTCCGAGTAAGAATAGGAAGAGGAATATCCTGCAATGGCTCAAAGGGAGCAGCCTTGCATAGCCGAAAGCACCAAATTAAGATCCCAAACAGGAAGTAAAGGCTTTCTGGGAGGCCGCACATGCGCGACTCCTTGGAAAAAGGTCTTAACCAAAGGATGAAGAGCAAACGATCTTTGAATAAAAATAGCCAAGGCAGAGACTTGCCCTTTCAAAGTACTAATCTGGAATCCCATATCCAGACCTCATTGCAGATATTCCAGAATTCTAGGAATAGAAAATACTCTACAGGGCAAAGCCCTGGATTCACACCAATCAATATAGGACCTCCAAGTCCTGTAATAAATGACAGAGGAAGACTTTTTCCTAGCTCTAATAAGAGTCTAAATAACCACATCAGAAAGACCATCTTCTTTCAAGATGGAGACTTCAGCAGCCATGCCGTCAAAGCCAGCATTTGTAAATTGGGGTAACAAAGTTGACCCTGAGTGATGAGATATGGAAGAAGAGGCAGATGGACCTGATCCACTGCCAGCCTTACGACGTCTGCGTACCACAGACGTCTTGGCCACCTTGGCGCGACCAGAATTGATGGCGCCTCCTCCAGTGCTAGCTTGCGCACCACCTTGCTGATCATGGAGACCCTGTAAGAAATGGGTCAGTCGAAGTAGAACAAGACGTATGGCCCGAAGCTCTAATACATTGATTGGAGAATGAGCCTCCTGAGGCCCCTACAATCCTTGGAACTGATGCTTCTTCCAGAAGCCCCCCCAGCCCACCAGGCTGGCATCCGTGGTAACCAGTTCCCAACGCGGAGTCAGAAATGACTTGCCCTTCTGGAGGTTGTGCGATATTAACCACCACTGAAGGGACTGCAAAACGTGGGGAGACAATAGACAAGTCTGATTCAATGATAGTGGGAACTTGTCCCACTCTGCCAAGAGGAAGAGCTGAAGCGTCCTTATGTGAAACTGGGCAAACGGGACTGCCTCGAATGCAGCTACCATCAATCCCACTAAATCATTCCTAGATGGATAGACTGACAAGGGTTGGACAAGAATAGACGAATCAAGTCCTGAATCAGAACCATTTTGGACCGAGGAAGAAAAACCTTGGCATGAAATGTATCTAGAATCAGGCCCAGGAACGGAATTTCCCTGGACGGACAGAGAGAGGATTTGGGGTAACTTATTACCCATCCGAATCTCTCTAGCGTAGAGACCACCGTCCTGGTGTCCAACTCTGATTGTTCGAGGGAAAAGGCACAATGCGGATGCCCTGGACCCTGAATATAGCCATCACTCCTGCCAGCATCTTGGTAAAGACTCTTGGGGCCGAGGTAAGGCCGAATGGCAGGGCCACAAATTGATAATGCTGGTCTTCTATCGAGAACCTCAAATCTCTGGTGACCCGGAAAATAGGAATGTGCAAATAAGCATCCTTGATGTCTATGGATGTCATGAAGTCCCCCTGATGGAGAGCATCAATCGTTGATCGCAGATCGCAGAACCCCAAACCCCTTTCCGCTGGAGGCACTAGGAATAGGACAGCCATGTTTAACAGATTCGCTACTGCTACCCGCAGTCCCTGCGCAATGGCCGGATCTGATGGCATCCGGGACATGAAAAATCTGGGAGGAGGCCGGAACTCGAATTCCAGTTAGGAACCGGAAGAGACTACTTCCAGAACCCAATTGTCTGATACCTCCTGAACCCAGACCTGGAAGAAGAACCGCAGCCGTCCCCCCACCCGTAAGGGTGAGGGCGTCCCCTCATTGTTGAGCAGGCTTAGTGGCAGATTTGGTTTTGGACCCCCAATTCTGACTTGGACGGCCACGTCCTCTTCCTCTATTCCATGCATTCCCTCTAGGGGCTGAAAAGGTCAAAAATGGAGGGAAAATTCAAATCTGAACACAGCCAGAAACAAAGAGCTTTAAAAAGGTAAGCAAAAAATGCTGCCTAGGATAGGAAAATCTAAATAAAACATTTCCTATTAAATAGTATAGTAAAACATACATAATAAAAATAAGAAATAAAGACAACTGACAACTAACAGCTTGAATAGCCCACACAGGCCACAAGCTCTTCTGCACCCCCCCATGGGCTTTGGGGATGCAGGTAATGGGGTGGGGCTTCTGGCAAGTCACCCGCTTGCCACAGGTGACTTGCCAGCCCCCCCTGCCCTGTGAACTGGTATAGGGGTCTCAAAAACCCCTTACCAGTTCACAAAGAGTTACCGTATATACTCGAGTATAAGCCGAGTTCGCAGAGACTCCATGGAGAATTTTCTGAAACTGATAAATTGATTGAGTCTCCTTAGGTCTAGGATAGGCCGAACAGAGCAGTCTTTTTTGGGTACCGTGAATAGGTTGGAGTAAAACCCCAAACCCCTTTCCGCTGGAGGCACTAGGAATAGGACAGCCATGTTTAACAGATTCGCTACTGCTGCCCGCAGTCCCTGCGCAATGGCCGGATCTGATGGCATCCGGGACATGAAAAATCTGGGAGGAGGCCGGAACTCGAATTCCAGTTAGGAACCGGAAGAGACTACTTCCAGAACCCAATTGTCTGATACCTCCTGAACCCAGACCTGGAAGAAGAACCGCAGCCGTCCCCCCACCCGTAAGGGTGAGGGCGTCCCCTCATTGTTGAGCAGGCTTAGTGGCAGATTTGGTTTTGGACCCCCAATTCTGAATTGGACGGCCACGTCCCTTTCCTCTATTCCATGCATTCCCTCTAGGGGCTGAAAAGGTCAATCCTCTACCAGATCTGGACCCCCGAAAGGAAGGGTTAAATGAGGCCACTCCACGAAAGGAACACCGTTGTTTCTTACGCTGAGGTAATTTACCTCCTTTAGTGACAGAATCCAATTTTTCTCCAAAGAGGCACAATCCCACAAAAGGGAGTGCTGTAATCGATTTCTTGGCTACAATATCAGCTGCCCACTGCCGCAACCACACCGACCGCCGAATGGCGACTAACAAGGCAGAGGTTCTGCTGCACATGACCAGAGTGTCATCTAAGGCAGAAAGTACAAAGGATGAAAACATCTCACATCGCTTAAGAGCAGCGTACTCATCAGAGGCTGGATCAAGCCCTGAGTAATTCATTAGGTCTCTCACAACAGACCTAATAGCCACTGTCATGAGCGCTGAAGCACCAACAGGCAGCAAGGCCGAGCCCACACTGGAAAAAGCATGGCACACCATTTGATCAATACGCTTACCCTCGCCATCTTTAAGTGTAGTGGAGTCAGGAGAATGCAACACAGAAGAATTGGATAAATTAAGCACAGGGGCATCCACCACAGGTGGTGATGACCAACGCTTAACAGTATCAGCTGGGAATGGATATTTCTTGTCCCAGCCCAAGGGAATGCCAGGAAGCCGCGCAGGCTTCTCCCATTCTTTAAGAATAATATCATCAAAATGCTTTTGATCGGGGAATTCTAAACGAGGTTTAGAGGCTCCAAAGAATTCCCCTTTTTGGAGGAGGGACTATTCAGGAGGAGTAATAACCAAAACCTCAAATAACTGAGAAAGAGCTTTTGGGGTATCCACAACACTTGCTTCACCCTGCTTAATCTCAGTACCAACAAATTGATGTTCATCAGAAACATCCGATTCCTCATATAATTCTCCTTCTTCTAACTGAGAAGGATCAGACCAATCAAGCAATTCCCAATTGTCTGACTCACTTGCCGGAGCGGCATGAGTCAAGTGCTTTCTTTTAGCTGAGGCCTTCTTAGGCACAGAGGTAGACATTAATCTTTCAAGATGAGCCAATCTGGCACATAAATCAGCATGCGACTCACCACCCATGACAATATCATTGGGGGTACGGACAAGACATGGCGGAGCAGGAGATGAGGCATTAGCTGCAGGCCCTGAAGTCTGGGCCTCAGTTTGCTGCATAATAGTTAATTGTGCACAAGGGACGCAAAGAATTGCGTTATCCCCAACAAGGGATGCCCCACATCCAAAACATTGCTGAGTCTGTGCAGAGTGAATTGCATGTCCGTTATCCTGGGATGCCTCCATATGGTGTTTAGTATTATACTATAATTGATTATAGTCGCCAAGTATATATGGGATTTACGCAATTGCTACCCGGGATGCCCCTTTAAATAGTCCCAAGTGGGAGGATTGAAACACAAATGGACCCCCAAATAAGGCTTAAGGGCTTTTTTTTTATATTAAAGTGGACCAACACCCACTGTCCCGCGGGGTGAAACCCCCCCCCAAAACCCCCAAAAAACCTTACCTTATCGGTGGCGGCAGCAGCCGCTGCCACCTCCCGCGCGCCCCTCTAGACGTGTGCGCGCCCGCCGTTTGTGAATGGCCGGCGCGGGCGCGCGCCCTGTAAGATGTGACGTGCGGGAGGCGGCGGCAGACGCGCTGTCTTGGACGTCGCTGCCACCCGCTTGGACGTCGGCAGGGATTGGACGGCGCGGTCACGTGGGAGCGTGGTGAGGTGAGTTTTTGGGGCTTTCTGGGGGGTTTCACACAGCGGGGTACCCCCAATCGGGGTGCCCCCCCCCCCCCCCAAGTGGACCAAAACCCAGGATAGTCAAAATCCTGGGTGTTGGTCCACTTTAAGGACCAGGAGAAACCCCTTTTTAAATAAGGAGTTTCCACCTACAGAGAAAACAAAAAAACAGTCACCAAATGCACACAATATATATATAAATGACAGAGCCAAGCTGAAGGGTACTCACAGCCCATGCAATAAGCTCACATCATGAGGTAAGGCCACAGGGAAGCAGCAAACAGGAAGTCAAACAGAGCATACCAGGTACTCTCTGAATAAAAGCATGCCTAAGCCGCGCACACTTCCAGGATCACATGGCCAAAAATGGAGGGAAAATTCAAATCTGAACACAGCCAGAAACAAAGAGCTTTAAAAAGGTAAGCAAAAAATGCTGCCTAGGATAGGAAAATCTAAATAAAACATTTCCTATTAAATAGTATAGTAAAACATACATAATAAAAATAAGAAATAAAGACAACTGACAACTAACAGCTTGAATAGCCCACACAGGCCACAAGCTCTTCTGCACCCCCCCATGGGCTTTGGGGATGCAGGTAATGGGGTGGGGCTTCTGGCAAGTCACCCGCTTGCCACAGGTGACTTGCCAGCCCCCCCTGCCCTGTGAACTGGTATAGGGGTCTCAAAAACCCCTTACCAGTTCACAAAGAGTTACCGTATATACTCGAGTATAAGCCGAGTTTTTCAGCCCACTTTTTGGGCTGAAAAAAGCCGCCTCGTCTTATACTCGAGTCAGTGGCCGCTCTCACACACACTGACACATACTGGCTGTTGCGCGCAGGTTGGTGGGAGGCGTCCATTGTTTCTATTGGACGCCGACCACATGGGGCACGCCCACCAACCGGCGCGCAACAACCAGGAAGTTCCTGCGCGCGTTTGTGAGAGCGGCGGCAGTGGAGGCGGCAGAGGGAACGGAGGTGGCCAGCGCGCGTTTGTGAGAACGGCGGCGGAGGCAGTCGCGGCGGCAGAGGGAACGGAGGTGGCCAGCGTGCAACAACAGGTAAGTGTGGGGGGGACCACTGGGTTTTTTTTATTTTTAATTGTTGTTAACTGTTAATGATGCCAAGTGAGCACACATATGATATCCAGGGCCAACCTGAGAAGAAAAGATGGGAAAAAGAGTAATACTTCCAGAAGTTGGAACAAGAGATGGACAGAATGTGGAAAAGAGAATTTAAAAAGTAGTAAAGTAGTAAAGAGTGAATTTAGAAAAGGGAGAGAGGGGTAATGAGGAAACATGAAGGAAGAGAAGGTGATAGAAACCTATGTGTGACGGCTTGGCCCCTAGTTTGAATTGGGCCCCAGCGCAAACCATCCTGGGGGGGGGGGGGAGGCAGGCACTCATTTATAAGCAACACCAGCAGTAATAGTGTGGCAACCTGCATGTCTCAGGTCAGAGTGGCCTGAGTAGGTGCCTCGGCTTATATTGGGGTCGACCTATACTCGAGTATATACGGTAAATGTACCTTGTACGCTGCTTCTGACAGCCAGAGGTGATTGACGGGAGCCAAGTGGGAGGAAGTGGACCACAGTCACCCCCCCCCCCCCCCATGCTGGTTCCCGGCCATAACAGGACTCAATTATATTAAATCTTGTAAAATGTTTTATTAATTTTCTTTTTTTAAAGTGGACCCAAACCCAGGATTTTGACTATTTTTGGTCTTTTCCCCTGCTGCGTGAAACCCTCTAGATCCCCAAAGCCAAATCGCCTCTTTCCGGTCCTACAGTGCATGCGTGGCCGCACGACCAGTCAGCCCTATCCCTCTAACAGGAAGCTTGCCCACGCCGGCCCCTCACAAATCCCTCATGGGATGCCGCCACGGCTTGCGCATTCGCCGTTGGACCGGTAAACAAGGTTAGTGTATGGGGCGACCTGGGGGGGGTTCACACAGGGGGGGATCCCGATTTTAGATTCCCTGGGGGGGTGGGAGGGAATTGATCTTATAGATTCCTGAGCCAATCGACATGCGTTTTGGTCCACTTTAAAAAAGGAACATAGTCCAAGTTCCACTCCAAATTGGGATGCCTCGCCGTGTGAGCCCCCCCCCCCCCCCCGATCATCAGTTTTCAGCGCTAGTCCAAAGATACTAGCCTAGATGCAGCCTCCACCCTGCCTAGAACCTCTTCCTGTCCTCAACCCCGATCACCTTCTCCCACTCTGGTCTTTAATAAATTAGACACAGCGCTCTATGCCTGTGAAATGCCCTCCCTCATACAATTCACCACAACTCTTACAAAGTGCCCTCAAATCTCACCTTTTCAGGTAAGCCCATCATCTGGCTTAAGCAGCCAATTTCACAATCTCAACAACCTTTGGAGAACGTGCCATCTACATCTGACCCAACCAAGTGTCTCTGTGCTATTGTACACCATTAGAAACTTGTATTTGTTGCATCTCTATCATATCTGTCCCATAATACCCTGTGTATTACATGTATATGACTTGTTTTAACCCCCGTCTATACTAGTTCCACTTTGTCATGAAATGTGAATTACCATATTTTTCGCCCTATAAGACGCACTTATTTTTCCCCAAAAGTGGGGGGAAAATGTCAGTGCGCCTTATCGGGCGAATGTAAAAAAAAAAAAAAAAATTAAAAAAAAAAAAACTCACCCGTCCCCGGCGCTCCCGCGTTGTCTGGCACACTGCGAGAGGCCAGAGGAGCGGCGGGGGCTCTGTCCCGGCCCCGCCGCTGCGATCGCTGTCTTTTCAGGCAGCGATGACAGCGGCGGGGCCAGAGACAGAGCCCCTGCTGCTCCTCCATCTGCTGCCGGGCTCAGAGCACATGCGAGCACGAAGGTCCCGGCAGTGGGTGGGCGTGGCCTGCACCGGCGCAGGCCACGCCCACCCGCTGCCCGGACCTTCGTGATCGCATGTGGGGGAGCAGATGGAGGAGCGGCAGGGGCTCTGTCTCTGGCCCCGCCGCTGTCATCGCTGCCTGAAAAGACAGTGATCGCAGCGGCGGGGCCGGGACAGAGCCAGCTCGTGAATGGGGTGGGCGTGGCCTGCGTCGACGCTGCGGCGCAGGCCACGCCCACCCCATTCACGGAGCCGGCCGCTCAGCGCAGCGGTGTCAGCGGACAGGTGAGTTTAAGTTTTTTTTTTTTTTTTTTACTATGGCGCCTGCCTGTACTAATGGGGGGAGGGGGGTGGGAATGGGGGAAGAGTGGCCACACTGCCTATGGGAATGGGGGGATGGGGATGCCACACAGCCTATGGGAATGGGGGGAGGGGGATGCCACACAGCCTATGGGAATGGGGGGAGGGGTATGCCACACAGCCTATGGGAATGGGGGGGGAGGGGTATGCCACACAGCCTATGGGAATGGGGGGGGAGGGGTATGCCACACAGCCTACGGGAATGGGGGGGAGGGGTATGCCACACAGCCTACGGGAATGGGGGGAGGGGTATGCCACACAGCCTACGGGAATGGGGGAGAGGGGTATGCCACACAGCCTATGGGAATGGGGGGAGGGGTATGCCACACAGCCTATGGGAATGGGGGGAGGGGTATGCCACACAGCCTATGGGAATGGGGGGAGGGGTATGCCACACAGCCTTTGGGAATGGGGGGATGGGGATACCACACAGCCTATGGGAATGGGAGGAGGGGTATGCCACACAGCCTATGGGAATGGGGGGATGGGGATGCCACACTGCCTATGGGAATGGGGGGAGGGGGATGCCACACAGCCTTTGGGAATGGGGGGAGGGGTATGCCACACAGCCTATGGGAATGGGGGGGATGGGGATGCCACACAGCCTTTGGGAATGGGGGGATGGGGATGCCACACAGCCTATGGGAATGGGGGGAGGGGGATGCCACACAGCCTATGGGAATGGGGGGAGGGGGATGCCACACTGCCTATGGGAATGGGGGGAGGGGGATGCCACACTGCCTATGGGAATGGGGGGAGGGGGATGCCACACAGCCTTTGGGAATGGGGGGAGGGGGATGCCACACAGCCTATGGGAATGGGAGGAGGGGGGTGCCACACAGCCTTTGGGAATGGGGGGAGGGGTATGCCACACAGCCTATGGGAATGGGAGGAGGGGGGTGCCACACAGCCTATGGGAATGGGGGGATGGGGATGCCACACTGCCTATGGGAATGGGGAGAGAGGGATGCCACACAGCCTATACTAATGGGGGGAGGGGGAAAGCCACACAGCCTATGGGAATGTGGGGAGAGGGGGATGCCACACAGCCAATGGGTATATGGGGAATGGGAGGGGGGGATGCCACACTGGATATACAGGGAATGGGATGGGGGCATGCTACACTGTCTATGGAATGGGGGCATCCCACACTGCCTATGGGAATTGGATAGGGGAATGCCACACTGTCTGTAATGGTGCGTTTTTGGTTTAAAATTTTTTTTTCTTATTTTCTTCCCCCAAATCCTAGGTGCGTCTTATGGGCAGGTGCGTCTTATAGGGCGAAAAATACGGTATTATTATTACTAAAAAAAGACAACGGATCAATCTACAACTGGAAAACCAAACAAGGACAGTCCTAACAAGAGGGAGCAGTGTCTCTCATCTGGTCCCCTTCTCTTCGTCCTGTCGGCGAAAAGCACACCCAAAACAAAATGCTAAATGCGCACAACTGAAAAAAAAAAAATGCCCTAGCCTAGCAAAACACCAGTTTGTCCATTTTGTTAAACGTCTGTAAAGCAACAATCCGTTTCCAAATAGTAAATATAGTCCCCAACCCCTCAACCCCACCCCTACCATCAGGGGCCAGGAAGAATCAGACACATGCCTCACGGAAGTCATGGCCAACAGGAAATGTTACCTTTCCAAAGAATTAAGCCTGCAAATTGGCTTGGAGGGGGTACTACTAAGGCCAAAAGGAACAGATTTTTGTCCCAGGACTCCATAGGCACCATGTGCTATATCAAATAAACTACCCCCTGCAAGGGTACTTGGGGGTACAGCAGACACAGATTGACACAGAAAGTGACCAGATTCAGTGGCCTGATTTGCAACGGGGCAAAAATGTATCCAAAGCCATGGTCAGATCAAACGGGCAACACAGACTGGTAATGAGGATCTGAGCCTCAGGAATATCGATTATATATCGAATATATTGTTCTTGATGTCCACTAATGCATGGAGCTCATCCTGATCTACTGTGACTTTACCAGATTTCAAGAACTCTACACATACGTACCGACAAGACAAGTTACTGAAGGTGATCCACCACCCATTTAACATTTTCTGCAGGGCGAGCACCAAACAGGTATGCTAATCTGTATCCCTTCAGGCTGACCGTTTCTTTGCAGGAGCCCTAGACCTGCGTCACCAAGAATTGTTGTTCCTTGAAGGTTGATCTAGCAGCACCCTCGGAGCTGCAGTGGGTCCAAGTTAGTGTTCCCAAGGTAGAGATCCTTTTTGAATGAGTATCCCATAACTGACAAACCACTGTCTTACTAAAAGACTCCCTCCTTAAGGGCCACAATAGTCTACATACCTGTGTAGGTCTTCAGTTGGAATGTGCTGGGCCATGACCAATAAGGACATAACCCTGGCCATAATTTTCCATCTTCCATAGATGCTTTGATCAATCAGCTTTTTAGGCTCGGTTCACACCTCTGCTCTCTCTGTACTGTACATTATTCTAGATAGGATAGCTCACACATCTAGAATATGAAACTACATTCTAGGGCTTGGTGGTTGTGTTTTCAACACAAACTAAGCTTTAATCTGAAACATACCACCTTCTTAGAGGTAAACAAGAAAATCTTTGATTTGGTTTCTAATATTTGATATTTTACATATCTACATCTCTATTTAGGATATAGATTATAGTTATAAATTAATCTGAACGGCTGTCCCCCCTTCTTTGTATATTAGATATGCATGTTTTAAAAGAGGAGCAAAACTTGTTAAACCTGGGATGCCCCAGTGTGAAGTCCCCCCCCCCACCCCATCCTGTATCATCATATACTTTCCTAGATCCAGGATGCCCCGAAGCATGAGCCACTCCAAAATGCAATCCCTGTATGTGTGCCAGGACCGCCTCATAAGGACACGTTTGGCACACTCTCTGGCACACTTGTGTGTCCTTGTGTAACCTAACTGACCTGCTCCCGTGCCCCTCCCAGGTTAGTTATAAATTGGTCTGAGCAGCTGCCACCCATCCTTCCTTTGAATTTGTGCAAGCACATGGGGTGTGGGGTCTAGGCTGTACTGCGAGGTCTTCGACCCTTCCACCCCATGGGCTGCACTCAAGATTATAGGGCAACCTCAGGTAAGCCTTCTCCCAATTTATCTATTGCATTGTATGAGAGCCCCCTTTGGGCCAGAGATTAGTTAGGACTGCACCTCACAGAGGCAACTTGGCGCTTGGTGCAGCATACTTCTGTAGATGTGTGTGGACCGAGACCTCAGTTTTAGAGACAGATTATAGGTTTGTCAGCAAGCTAACAGGGTTGAGTGCTGTGGCTCCTTTAAAGCGGACCTTCACCCTAAATAAGAGTCTATCTTATATGTTTCCCCCACGCTGTACATACAGAATGCCCACATTAAAAAAATCACCCTACCTGCATCTATGTATTTTCTGAGACTTTAAACATCCAAGATGGCGGCCCATGGAGGTGCAGGCAGCCTGCCAACAGGAAGTGTCTTCTGACTGTGTAGCTCTGCATTCTGGGATTGCTGACCTTTTCCTGACCCCCAGCTCTACTCTGTCTGTGCAAAGCACAGCCATAACCCCGCTCCCCTGCACTTATGACCACTCTCCTCAGTATGCGATGCTACTGAGCCAAGATGGCGGCGCCCGTATCCTAGAGTGCTAAACAGAGTTGCAGGCCAGTGAATAAAAGAATAAAAAAATAAGTGATTAAAAACTTTATATTAATTTTAGATGGTGGGGAACCGTTTTTCAAGGGTTTAGGCTTTTCATTAAATGATGCTGAAGGTCCGCTTTAAGACTTGTGTATCTGGATTTGGGTTGCCATCCTTTTGCAGCAAAATGATCAGCCATCAGGCTTTTACAAGAATAAGTCATCGAGTAGCACATTTTTATTAAAGTGGACCAACACCCTCCCGTGATCGAGATCGGGATGTCCCGCGGGGTGAAACCCCCCCAAACCCCCTTACCTTGACTTCGGCGGCGGCCGGCCGCCTCCCTCTAGACGTGCGCACGCCGGCCGTCTGTGAATGCCCGGCGCGGGCGCGTCAAGAGTGACGCGCGGGAGGCGGCGGCGGAGGAGCCGCTTGTCCGCTACTGTCAAATGGCTTGTCCGTCGGCGCTGGGAGCGGGGAGAGGTGAGTTTTTTGGGTGATCGGGGGGGTTTCACACAGCGGGGCACCCCCGATCGGGGGTGCCCCACCGAAGTGGACCAAGACCCAGGATAGTCAAAATCCTGGGTGTTGGTCCACTTTAAGTAAGTTGGAGTAGTTTTATGTCCAAAAAATTCTGCAATTTAACCATTTAAACTATTGGGCATGGGCTTTTTGTGGTTTATTTTAGTAATAAGCAGACATCCGGGTGATGCTGTGGTAAGGTGAGCTAGCCTCATTTTTATAGATGCATTTTCAGATTTATGCACTCTGCATTTTTGGGGGTTTTACCTCTTTGCACCAGTGCAGACCATTTTTCCGGAGCTGAATATAAGTGCTGTTGTTCGGGGTTCTCGGATTCTCATGATTACAGCCGCAAATCTCTAAAAAAGGGGAACAAAAGCATCAGCCTTTGCAAATACATGGATACATTTGTTTATTATTACGATTTACCTTTGGGTTGTATTCTGCGTTTCTGGCATGCAAAGCAATTTTTTTTAAATCTAACTTGCAAGCTAGGTTCACTGTGGAAACTATGTTCCTGGAAAAAAAAAAATAGATTTGTGTTTAGTATACAGTGAGACACTGGACAAAAGCTACTGCTTCCGTAGGAGGCAGCAAAGTCAACAAGCAGCAGTTGAAGCAGCTTGTGGCAGAGGAGTAGCTGGGCTTTGTGGCTCCCGGGGCAAAGATTTAAAATGGCATCCCCACCTGTGCTCAGGCCCCGCTTTGGCACCCTCCTGACCTGCCGCACTCAGGGCAAGTGCCCCCCCCGCTCCCCCCTGGCTTGCGGTAAGGACATGGCTGACAAAACAAAATGCTTGTTGGGCAGGTGGAGTACATATATTTCTTTAGTGTGGACCCTCCACCCACCTGGAAAGTTGTTCCCAATTGTAAAATGGGAAGTGGTACTCCTTGAAAAAAAGGTTGGGAGACTGCCCATAGCCTAACATTAAAGGGGACCAAAACCCAAGATTTTGACTATCCTGGGTTTTGGCCTTTTCCCTTTACCCCTGGGGCACCCCGATCAGGGGTGCCCCGCTGTGTGAAACCCCCCGAGGTCGCCTGAACAAACTCACCTCTTCCTGGTCCTACGACGCATGTGCAGCCGCTCGTCCAATCAGCAAGCTCGGATCGGCTTGAGCCCCTTCGTCCAGTAGCTCGTCTAGTGCGAGTGGATCCAAGCGATCTGGCGGCCACATCCCCCGCTACCTTCTTAACACATCAGCCATCACAAATGACTGGCACGGGTCACTGCTCAAGCATGCGCCGTTGGATCGAGAACAAAGGTGAGTTTTCGGGTGACCTGGGGGGCTTTACACAGTGGGGCACCGCTGGTGGGTTTTGGTCCTCTTTTAATTACTTACCACTTCAGGAACCAGTGATTGGGCCAACCAGTGGCTCCAGTTCTGTTTGTGAACACTGAGAGGTCACCAGCAGTATATGTGAATGGGGGGGGGGGTGGTACATTGGCTGGCTCATTTATCTTTTACAACTTTAGGACCGCTTGATAAAATGTACCAGTTGTGTTACACTCTGACATTGCTGGAATGGTTTCTAGTTGGGTTTGCCAAAACTGCCACAAAAAAATCATGGAATTTTACTCTGTCTGCATCCAGTGTCAGCCGATGATCTCAGGATATCAATCTGAACTTAAAGGGCAATTCCACTATCAATGGCACTTTTAAAAGTTTTCATTATTGTGTGCAAAAATGATGTCCTCAAGGTGCTGAACGTATCTGTTATTTTCTTTTCTATTGTTTGCAACTCTGTGTTAAAAAAAGAACCTGTTTTCTTTAGCAACAATGTGCAATGTACATAACAGACTTCCTGACCCTACCTTGGTGACTGGCTGAGGCAGAAAAAACGTCCCACATTCTTCACAAGTATAACCGCTCCTGCCATGTTACAGGCAGCATTCTCACCTGGGTAGGTCATTACTGCTGCTTGATGTTGCCAAAGCTGCTGATAAGCTCACCTATTACAGTGGAAGGATTTTACACTGTAAGTAGTCAGTAGTCTTTGCTCAAAGCCAGAAAAACTGCTCACACCTTATCAGTATGGCGTTTCCAAGTTTCTGCTATTCCTGTGGCTCTGTGTTGCTAAGTAAATCACAGGTCAGGGGGCACAACCCTAACACGGGTTTATTGCAGAAGAGGAAAATAATAAGGCAAAGCACCAAAAACCTGACAAAAAAGGGAGTTTTCCTTTAAAGACTATCTCACATTATCCTACTCATTGAATGCAAAAGCTATAGAAAGGGGGAAGTTATATTCAGGAGTTACATCATACAAGTCACCATTTTAAAGCAGACCAAAACCCACTGAACTTGTGAAATACTTTTGACCAAATCCCCTGCGGATACTCTCTTCTTTGGGTGTAAAACTCATCATTGCCACACACAGCAATGGTAATGAATGGAGGAGGTGAAGCTTACAGCTTAAAGTGGACCAACACCCACCGGTGATCGGCCCGGGAATCTATAAGATTCCCGGGCCGATCACCTCCCTCCCCGCGGGACATCCGAGATCGGGATGTCCCGCGGGGTGAAACCCCCCCAAACACCCCAAACTCCTTACCTTATCTTCGGCGGCGGCCGGCCGCCGCCTCCCTCGCGCCCCTCTAGACGTGCGCGCGCCCGCGCCGGCCGCCTGTGAATGGCCGGCGGGGGCACGCGCGCGTCAAGAGGGACGCGCGGGAGGCGTCGGCGCGGGGAGAGGCGAGTTCGGGGGGTTTCACACAGCGGGGGTTTCACACAGCGGGGCACCCCGATCGGGGGTGCCCCACCGAAGTGGACCAAGACCCAGGATAGTCAAAATCCTGGGTGTTGGTCCACTTAAACATGCAGGGGATCTGGGATTGGAGTGAAGCAGGAGCAGTAAAAATAAGGTTACTATCCATGGGGGGGGGGGGGGGGGGGAACACTTCAGGAGTGGGTTTTGGTCCACTTTAAATACATATACAACCTAACCATTTATATTTCATTTGCACAAACTACCTGGGCACTTGTACTTACTGTAACTGGGGAACAATTCCAGAAGCCTCTGACACAGGGGTCATTGGAGTCATAGGAGTCATTGGAGTAATTGGCATGGGGCAAAGGCTCGAAGCATCATGAGAAGCATCTCTGTTTTCACAGGGTGTGAATGGTTGAGAAAGGCCCGACTCATCCAAACAGATGCCACTATCCTGCATTTGTGAGGAACAGGAACTTTCTTTTGGGTCTCGCTTATCCTCATGCTCCACATTCAGGTCATCAGGTAGAAAACTGAGATCCAGATCTGTGGACATATACTTTGACTGGTCTAGATCAGACCTATAGGATGTCCCAGGAATAGGCTGTATACTTAGGTCATCATATGGTGTCATCGGAGTGTACATTTGAGATGCCGGGTCAAGGACATCCTGAGCAAAGAACAAAAAAATTTAAGAAAATGCAACTTGGGGGGCAACATTTTTACCCACATTTGCCACACTCTTAACCTACAAAACATGAACAGCAATAGATGCTCTGTTCCTGGTGGCCTTGACTACAATACACTCAATAGAGTAAGAAGCATATTTTCCATCACACAAGACACAACAGGTAATAGAGAAAAAAGCCTAAATATTACCATGAAGCAGATTAGGCAAAAATCTAGGCTGCTGGTGGCAGCTATTAACCCCTGAGCCACCACACATTTTAATTAATACTATCACTCAGGACTGGATTTCTGTGTACATGTGCATTGGGAGTGCATGCGTGTGTGCCCTATGGATTGATGTGTGTATTTGAATGGGGGGGGGGGGGGACTGATTGATTGTGTGTGCGTGCATGTGCACAGGGTGGAGAATGAGCAACTGATTTATGTGTGTCTAGCAGATTGAGGTCTGGCATGTCTGCTTTCTGCAGGTAGACATTTACTGTAGGTCCATAAGGCAGAGTGGGCATGATGCAGGGATAACAGAGACAGTCTGGCCATGCACCATGGAAACGAATAGGGAAGTAAGAATCTGGTGATTCCAGGCATTTCAAACTACAGGATGCCCCAATAAAGCGAACCAAAAACCGAACAGACGTACAGCAGGGAAATAAAAATACAAAAAAGGGTACTTACCTTTTGTCCTGCGCCACTGGTCACTGCAGGTCCGGAGCTCCAGATTTCACCCGATCACTTATGGGGGCCCTCAGCTGCAGCCACCTCCTCCCACGCAGTCCAGGGCCGGACCCCGGGGACGGGAGTGATGGCGGAACAGAATCGCGACTTACCATCAGTTACCGGGCTGTGGCCACAACCACTATTCATTGCAATGGAGGTAGTTTGCGATGTCTTACACGCCCCCTCCATTGTAGTAAATGGAGTAGGCGTGGCCACACCCCATGACTGATGGCGGGAGGGGCGTTGTCTGGCACGGAAGCGCCAGAGAATGGAGTTTCACGCCTGGATGGCGGCCCGGATAAAGCGATCAGGTGAGTTCTGGAGTGCCAAACCTGCACTAGACAGTGGCCCAGGACAAAAGGTAAATATCCTTTTGTATTTTTATGTCCCTGCTGTATAACTTTAATAGCGAATGCAAGGAGAATGATACATTTCATAACTCCTGCGGGGATTACGGCATGGCTCTACATCCTGGCCAGTTACTGACTACATTTTTTAGGATTTCGAGATCAAGACAAACGACAGAGTGGGATTCTCTCCATACCGGGGCCCCCAGATGAGGAAATGCTGAGAAATCCTGTTTGGGGCTAGGTAGGAAAGCAGAGTCTGGTCTCAAAGCTTGACCAGTCTATGGCGCCCTTAAGGCGATTAAATATACTGTAAATTTAATCTCGGGCTGTCCTTTAATCTCAATCCCAGAACCCATACAACCGTGGTCTTACTGGGCTGCCAGGGATCTGTTCACTGGTGTTAGTGAAAGGCCTAGCCAAGCTGTAGGGGAGTTTATAGGAATGGGTTAACATTTTGTGTTACAAGAAAGCTAGAGTTTGTGGAATGGATGGGGGGGCATTCTCAGGGTTCTGTACCGATTGATTTTGATAATATGACATTGTTCACACAGTAGGAATATGGAGTTATGAATAATCGGCTTCAAGTCAACCAATGAATACCCAAGTTGTGTTTGCACCAATGATTTTGTAGTTTTGTTATGCAGTTTTGACTACTAACCAATGAGTTTTTAGTTTGGCCAATATCTGATCTTGGCTGAAATGTATATAAAGTGGACCAATAGTCGAAAATGATTTAAAGCGGAACAAAACCCACTGAACTTGTGAAATACATTTGGCCAAAGCCCCTGCCAATATTCTCCTCTTTAGGTGTAGAACTAGAAATAAATACTTTTGCTTTTCAATTCGCCCTTTTTTTTTTCCGGTCCAAAACTGTAAGATGGCAGATGATCAGTCATTGCATAGGTGTGCCAATGACATCAGAACAGTGGCAATGAATAGAGGAGGCGGAGCTTTACAGCTAAAACAGGCACCATTATCTGGGATTAGAGTGAAGTAGGAGCAGTGAAAATTGTCAAAGGGTACTCCTTATGGGGGGAGCAATTCAGGAAATGCTAGTTGAGAATGTGGGTTATGGTTCGCTTTAAACCAGGCCAACACAACATCAGTTCTCATATACATCCCTCCCCAGGGCAATTTAGATTGCTGCACATAAAAAAAAAAAAAAAAAAAAAAAAAAAAATTTACCTTTTTCTAACCCCTTTTGAGGTAAATTTTAAAAACAAAATGGCGGCTCATACATCTGCAGGCCACCTGCAAACAGGAAGTGCTTCTGGGCTTCCTGTTACTGTGCATTGTCAGTTATGTCAATTGAATCGAGGAAGCAGCATGGCTGAGATGCTGGGAAAGGAAGCTCCAAAATGGCCGCTACCTTCCTTTTCCAACTGTGCCAGGCTGTTGGTCCGTTTTCCAATAAACTGGCAGAGAGAGCCACATGACTGCATTCTGAACCTGTGTCAGTCTGTATTTGTGATGCGGCCCCTCCCTAGTCACTGCTGACTACAGTGCGCCTAATTTGAATCCACAAGACATCAGATCGGCTAATTACTTTATCATTGTCAAACTCATTCATTCAATCATGGAGGGCCACATCATTATGGTTTCTTTCAAAGGGCCGGTTAATAACGAACACAGAACAAAATGCAAACACAACCATTTAAATATATGGTTACCAGAATTATTTTGCCCAGGACAGATGCAGAATTATTTTGCCCAGTACAGAAAACAAACAAAAGCATTCAAATATATAGTTAGACACATTTTTTTCCCCACGGCATCTGGAAAGGCTAGATCTTGCCTAGTTCAGCTCTACAGAGAATTATTTTGCCCAGAACAGATGCAGACATTTTTTTCCCATCATACCTGGCAATATGTTAGTAATACCTCCGGCAGCAGCTTTGGCAGCCTTTTCTGAGGCAGTAAGTAGGGTGTGTTAGACAGGCCCACCTTGTGAAAAGAGTGTTAGTTGCACAGACACACAGAACCATGCCAGACACTACTCTCTTATGCCCTAGAAGGTTAAAAATACCATTTTGTGAATACTCACCTGTAAAATGGGTATTATAAGTATGTCACACACCCCACTTCAAGAAATTCATAACGTGTGGGTAATACTGGCCTGCAGAGGGCGATATGCAGAGATGCCAGGAAAAAAGAGAGCCCCTCCCGGTCCACAAATACCTGGGACCTCCCACTCATTACCCAGTATAAGAACAGCAGTAAGGTAAGGGACCAGGAAGAGCCCAACACAAAGCATAACAACGCAAAGTTCACCATATAAAGGATCCAGAATACAAAAGGGCAGGGTGAAGCAGGGTGTGTGACATACTTAGAATACCCATTTTACAGGTGAGTATTCACAAAATGGTATTATTCTAAGTATGTCACACACCCCGCTTCAAGAAATTCATAACATGTGGGACATCCAACAGCAGTGTCCATAAAGGGCGGGGATCCAAAACAAGGCACAACTTAAACCACTGCAGCTTGCAGAACTTTGCGGCCAAACACAGCATCCGCTGAGGCCCGAACATCAACCTTGTAAAACTTGGAAAAAGTGTGAACAGAAGACCAAGTAGCAGCCTTACAAACTTGCTCAACAGAGGCCTGGTGCTGAAAAGCCCAGGACGCCCCAACCGCACGAGTAGAATGAGCAGTAACACGAAAAGGGGGTACCTTCCCTTTGGCAGAATAGGCCCCAACTATGGTCCGACGGATCCATTTACTAATGGAAGACTTGGCAGGCGCCAAGCCTTTTCGGGGCCCGGAGGGCACCACAAAAAAGGCATCCGTCTTACGAAAGGAAGACGTTACCTCCAAATAATAACCTCAGGTAAGCCTGCTCCCAATTTATCTATTGCACTGTATGTCCCAGATGGGCTCTCAGAGATTAGAGTTAGGACTGCACCCCACAGAGGCACTTTGGCGTAGTGGTGCAGCTTGAGCATACACTTCTGCAGATGTGTGTGACCGAGTCCTCTGTTTTTAACCAAGTTTAGAGACAGATTATAGGCTGGCCTGCAAGCTAACAGGGTCGAGTGCTGTGGCTCCTTTAAGACTTGTGTGTACTAATTGCCCTGCTAACGTGCACCTCCCAGGTTAGTTATAAAATGGTCTGAGCGGCTGCCACCCCCCTTTGTTTCTTTTGAATTTGTGCAAGCACATGTTGTGTGGGGTCTAGGCTGTATTGCAAGGTCTTTGACCCTTCCACCCCATGGCTTGCACTTGAGAGGTTTAGGGCAACCTCTGGTAAGCCTGCTCCCAATTTATCTATTGCACTGTATGTCCCAGATGGGCTCTCAGAGATTAGAGTTAGGACTGCACCCCACAGAGGCACTTTGGCGTAGTGGTGCAGCTTAAGCATACACTTCTGCAGATGTGTGTGACCGAGTCCTCTGTTTTTAACCAAGTTTAGAGACAGATTATAGGCTGGCCTGCAAGCTAACAGGGTAGAGTGCTGTGGCTCCTTTAAGACTTGTGTGTACTAATTGCCCTGCTAACGTGCACCTCCCAGGTTAGTTATAAAATGGTCTGAGCGGCTGCCACCCCCCCTTTACCTCCAAATAATACTTCACAACACGAACCACATCCAAAGAATGCAGGGCCCTCTCCTTGTCATTGCTGGGATTAGGACACAGAGAGGGCAGAACAATGTCTTGGTTTAGGTGAAAGGCAGAAACAACCGTAGGAAGGAAATCGGACTTGAAACGAAAAACCACCTTGTCCTGATGCCCCTCAAAGTACGGGGCTTGAATGGACAAAGCCGCCAACTCAGAGACACGCCTAACCGAGGTGATGGCTACCAAAAAGGCCACCTTCTGCGTAAGTGAAGACAAGGCAATATCATTCAAGGGCTCAAAAGGAGAATCTTGAAGAGCAGAAAGAACCAAATTCAAATCCCAAACAGGGAGCAAAGGTTTTCTAGGAGGCCGCACGTGCGTGACTCCCTGGAAAAAAAAGTCTTAACCAAAGGAGGTAGGGCAAATGACCTTTGAAAGAACACAGGGCAGAAACCTGCCCCTTCAGACTACTAAGCTGGAGCCCCAGGTCCAGGCCATGTTGAAGAAACTCCAGGATTCTGGAGATGGAAAATTCCCTACAAGGCAACGCCCTGATCTCACACCAATCAATATAAGACCTCCAAGTCCTATAGTAGATATTAGAGGAAGACCGCTTCCTAGCACTAATGAGAGTTCGAATCACAGCATCGGAAAGACCTTCCTCCTTCAAGATGGAGGTTTCAGCAGCCACGCCGTCAAAGCCAGCGTTGGTAAATTGGGATAACGTAGTTGACCCTGGGTGAGCAGATCCGGCAGCAGGGGCAGAACGAACTGATCCTCTGCTAACCTTAACCACATCTGCGAACCAAACCTGTCTTGGCCACCTTGGAGCCACCAGAGTTGCTGACGCACCCTCCAGGGCCAGCTTGCGCACCACTCTGGCCACCAAGGGAAACGGAGGGAACAGATACAGAAACCCCAGATCCCTCCAGTTCAGAGACATGGCATCCACTGCCAGAGCCAGTGGATCCCGTGAGAGAGACACAAATGTCGGAAGTTTGTGATTGTGACGTGAGGCAAAGAAGTCCACCACCGGGGGCCCCCACCTGAGACAAATCAAGCGAAACACTTTGGGGCTGAGAGACCTTTCCCCCGGCGAGCTGAGAACCTGCTCAGAGAGTCCGCCTCCGAGTTCTACGCTCCCAGAATGTAAAATACTGAAATGCACGGGACGTGGGTCTCCGCCCAGGCCAGAATCAAAGACACTTCCTTGAGGGCACTTCCCGGTGATTGATGTAGGCGACCGCCGTCCGATTGTCCGACCGGACTTGAACCGGCAATCCTTGCAACTGATGAGTCAAGCAAAACAGAACCATCCTGATGGCCCTCAATTCCAGAACATTGATGGACTCGTGAGCCTCCTGAGGCCCCCACAGTCCCCGAAACTGACGATCCTTCCAGAACCCCCCCCATCCTGATAGACTGGCATCCGTGGTGACCGTCTCCCAACAAGGGGCCAGAAAGGATCTGCCCCTCGACAGATTGATTGGATCCAGCCACCACTGAAGGGAGCACCGAACTCGGGGGGTCATCAGGAAGGACCGATTCAACGACAGTGGCGACCCGTCCCAGGCCGCCAACAGATGGAGCTGGAGTGTCCTTGTGTGGAACTGAGCAAAGGGAACCGCTTCGAAGGAGGCTACCATCAATCCCACCAGCCTCATCCCCAGTCTGATGGCCGGACGAGGGATAGACAGGAGGAGTCGAACCAACTCCTGAATCAAGAGAACCTTGGACTGAGGAAGAAACACCCTGGCCTGGGAAGTATCCAGGGACATTCCCAGAAAAGACACTAACCTGGACAGAGAAAAGGGAGGACTTGGGGTAGTTGATCACCCACCCGAATCTCTCCAGAGTGGACACCACAGTTCTGGTGTCCAATACCGCTTGGCTGAAGGAAGATGCCATAATGAGAAGGTCGTCCAGATAAGGGACAATGCGAATACCCTGGGCTCTGAGGAGAGCCATCAACCCGGCCAGCACTTTGGTGAAAACCCTTGGAGCCGAGGTAAGACCGAAAGGAAGTGCCACAAACTGAAAATGCCGATCCTCCACCACGAACCTGAGAAATCTCTGGTACGCTGGAAAAATCGGCACATGCAGATAGGCGTCCTTGATGTCTACGGACGTCAGAAATTCCCCCTGCCGAAGAGAATGGATAGCTGAAAGCAGCGTTTCCATGCGAAATTTCCGCGGACGGACAAACTTGTTGAGGATCTTTAGATCCAGAATGGGTCGAACCGAGCCGTCCTTCTTGGGCACCGTGAACAGATTGGAATAAAAGCCCCGACCCCTGTCTGAGGGGGGCACTGGGCAAATAACTGCCATATCCAACAGACTCTTTACTGCCGCCTGGAGCTCCTGCGCGGCCAGAAGGTCCGAAGGCACCAGAGACCTGAGGAATCTGGGAGGGGGCCGGAGCTCGAACTCCAGCTTGTAGCCGGAAGTCACCACTTTTTTTTTTTTTTTTTGTGTCCCAACCCTGAGGGACACCTGGGAGCCGGGCAGGCCTCTCCCATTCCTTAGCAATAATCCCATCAAAATGCTTTTGGTTAGGAAATTCCAAGCGCGGCCTGGATTCTTCGAAAAATTTCCCCTTTTGCTGTGGAACCGCCTCAGGAGGAGAAATAGCCAAAACCTCAAACATCTGAGCCAGAACATTAGGAGTATCCGAAGGCCTGCCCAAGCCCCGCTCGGTATCAGCACCCACAAACTGCTGATCGTCTGAATTATCTGATTCTTCATATACCTCCCCAAAGTGTAAGGCCAAGGGACGGGGCATCCCAAACCGGGGTCACCGTCCCGGATGACTGCCTACCCTCTTATATAGGGTCTCACGGGAGAGCATTTGCTCTTAAGCACCAAGGGTGCTTTTCTACCCTCACCCGGACCGTCAGCCTAGGCTGGGAGGCATGAGGTAACAGAAAAAAAGATCCAGGCGGAAATAGATAACTAAAGGGCCGGGAGTCATCCCGGCTACCTGAAATCCCCCTGTGCAAGGAGGAGACCACATCTTCTGACTTGCTCGCCGACTGCAGAGATGAAGACTGGGTAATGAGTGAGAGGTCCCAGGTATTTATGGACCAGGAGGGGCTCTCTTTTTTCCTGGCATCTCTGCATATCGCCCTCTGCAGGTCAGTATTACCCACACGTTATGAATTTCTTGAAGCGGGGTGTGTGACATACTTAGAATAAGGTACACACCAGCTATTTTTATAGGCACCACACCTGGGGACAGGATTAGAGGTGGAGTGCAGCATAGCAGTGCATCACTCAGCAGAGCCATACACAGGTGCATAGATGTGTTGCCGTTGTCAGAAGCCTTAGATTGACCAGGTGGGCTAGAAAGGGCACCGCCCAACTGCCACTTTCTGGCACCTGTCTGAGGGCTGCATCCGGTCCCTGGGCCTTGAGTATTCTAGGGGGTGTGGAATGTCAGCTTCTGGTAAAAACCAACTGACCGCACCCTGTGATCCTGGTTTCACAGTGACGCCGGAGGGGGGGCCCGATGTACGATCCTTTAAAATGGACAAAAACCCAGCAGTGATGCTCCCCAGGGGTCCAGGTTATTAGGTTATCAGATTGCAGCTCTGCTTTAAATCCTGGGAGGCTAAGCATGCCCTCCATTTCTTCCTCTCCTGAAATCCCAGTTGCTTGGTCATGATGCAATCTGCCAATCACTGGCCCTGCCACTTAAACCCCCGGCAATCTGCCAGGTGGGTGGACGTGGTTTCATCTATTGAGAAAGAAGAGAAGTCAAGATGGTAAAACCTTACATAAACAGAAACCCTCTGTGGGGGGTTAGTGATATTGGAAAGATCACTGAAACTGAGCCAGAACAGGCATGTCTTTTAGATTCCAGGGCCTGGGCACGCGGGTTTTGACCCGCTTTAAGATTTCTTTTCCAAAGCATGTGGGCACGGCCCTTAGAGCTGGCATCGGTCCAGGGTGGACAGCTGTTGGTGCTAGGAGCAAGAGGGCTTACTAGGGGGAGAATGGGCGGGGAGGAGGGGTTAGCTGTGCTTGAATGACAGCTCTGAAAGTGCCATTCAAGTCACTAATAAAGCAGGGGACCAGGTATGGACTAGCTCCCAACATAAGCAGAGTGGTGTTGGATGGGCAGATGAGGAAGTGTATTTCTTCTTCATTCATGGTGCCGATCTGAAAGGAGGCACAGTGCTGAAGGAATGGTTTATTTGGTTTTTAACCTTTTGCCTGAAAGAACCCTTTAAAGCTGACCTACACTCTGAAAACTACAAATAAGGTTGTAGGTCAACTTTGAATTGTTGGAACTGTTCCACCCCCAAATCCATTTTAAACGGGAGGTGGTTTCACACAGTGGAGCATCCTGATTTGGGATGCCCTAGGAGGAAGACCAGGGGCCAGCCCTGGGATCTTTAAATTGGGTTTTGTCCCTCTTTGAATACCCAGCTGTGTCTGACTGCCTTGGGTCAAGCTATCACATTATAGGGTGGGGGTGGTAAAATAACGCCTGTATAGAGTCTGGACCCCAGCAGAACCTATATGTAATGGCTGGGCCCCTAATTGAAACTAGGTCCCACGGCAATATTATGTGTGTCGGGGTCTTAAAGTGGACCAAAACTCCACTTTTCACTATCCCAGGTTTTTGCTTCAACAGTGAAAAAGCAGCATCGCCCGAGGTACTTGGATGGAGGCGCGCGAAGGAGGAGGAAAAAAGGGGTTTTGTTATGAATGGCAAAGTAAGCCTGGCTGCTTTGGGGCTAACTATGGAGGAAACTAGTCCAAAGTAGGGCCCAGCCATCACATTATGGGGGACAGGTAAAATATAGGCTGTATAGCAATTGGGCCACACCATAACCTATATGAGATGACTGGGCCCCTATTTGAAACTAGGCCCCAAGGCAACCAGGCTCAGCCCCAGTATTCAGACTATATAAAAAAACTCAGTTCAAACAAGGGTCCCAGCTGCCCCATTATAGGTTATGGGAGGCCCAGACAATATAGGGTGTATAGAGTTTGCCCCCAGCTCCCTAATAACCTATATGTGCTCCTAGTTTGAACCAGGCCCCAAAGCAACCAGTTTGCCCTGGGGCCCAGTTTGGAGCATGAGGGGGGCAATGTAGCAGTATGGGGCCCACATGTTCTGGCTCACACCACAAATAGGAGGAGAGAACGACATAATAATGGAAGTGCCTGCCATTGCCCTGTATCATAGTCTAGCAGGCAGCTCCCACCCAGCTGGGCCACATAACCCTGAACTCAGCAGGTACCTGAGCTTCACATTGGGCCAAGTAGCTTTCCAGATAGGATTCTTCATCCATTTTGGAGCCTTCTCCCAGCCTCAGCACAGTCACACAGTGAGCACACCTCCCCTGGCTGCTGTGCAACATGGAGACCAGCAGCTCTGTAAGGGGTAGAAGCAGGGGCTCGGGGGTGAAACCCGGCTAGCCACGCCCACTGGGAGCCACGCCCACCTATCCATCACTGCCCGTGTGCTCAGACAAGCCCCGCCCAGCCACCCCATCACCATCCACCTGTGTCACTAAGGTCAGGAAGCAGCTTTCTCAGCCATGTTCCTCTGCTCATTACACAATCCCTTATTATTCTCATGAAGATGCTGACACGCTTTTTATAATCATTGGCTATTTCTTTTTTTTTTTGGAGGCTTGAAGCAGGTTTTTTACTGACCTGGGATTTATTATTCTTTTCTGGGGCATCCTGTTTAGGTTCTCTGTATGTGAACCTGGTATTGCTGGTATTCATACATCACTCCTCAGGTATCCGGCTTTGGGATGCCTGCTGTGCGAAACCCTCCCATGCACCATTGGAGTGGGGTAAGGTGTTTACAGGCACCCTGAGGGGTGGGTCATACAGCAGAGGGGGGGGGGGAGGGGGGGGAGAAGGCCTGAAGGTTTTGTTCCACTTTGAAGCTTGACAAAAATCAGGATTTTAACTCTCCTGGGTTTTGTTCCCTGCCATGGTGGGGCATCCGGTTTGGGGCGCTCCGCTGTGTGAAACCCACCAGATCGGCCTGATCAGAGCAGTTTCCCACGTATGTTTTAAGTGGACCAAAACCCAGGATTTTGACTATCCTGGGTTTTGGTCCTTTCCCCCGGGGCTCCCCGATTAGGGGTGCCCTGTTGTCTGAACCCCCCACAGATCGCCAAGCGCAACTCGTCTCTTCCTGGTCCCGCGGCGCATGCACGGCCACTCGTCCAATCAGCGGCTCTGAGCCCGCTGTCGGGCGAATCCCTGCTTCGCTCTAACAGGGAGCGTGCCCATGACGGCCATTCACAAATGCCTGGCGCAGGCACGCACCCTGCTAGAGGGATAGCGGGGATACGGCCACGGCTTGCTCATGCACCATTGGGAAGCAAGGGAAGTGAATGGGGTTAACTTGGGGGATTCACACAGTGGGGCTTCATGATTTTGGATCCCCCGGAGCGAGGGAATCGATCGACCCGGGGGATTTTATGGATTCCCAGGCAGATTGCGCTGGGTTTTGGTCCACCTTAATGCTTGGTAAACAGCTCCGTTTATAGCAATCAGGAGCGTGAACAGCCACATCTCCAGAACAGGATGTGCTCCCACCCGTAATCCACCTTAAAGTCAGGGGGCAGGGGCGTGCGCAGAGCCTAAAGATGCTGTGGAAGCGTCCGCCAATATTTACTTACAGGGAGCGAGCCAGGAAGAAGGTGGGGGGGGGGGGGGCCGGATTCTTACAGTGGGGCACCCTCATTTGGAACACCCCAGGGGAAGGCCAGTGGCCAGTCCTGGAATCTTTTAGATTCCAGAGCCGGCCCCATTGGGTTTTGTTCTGCTTTGAAGAGGTTTAAAACTCACTTTGCCTGGGCATGGAATCTAAAACACTCCAGGACCGGGTACTAGGCTTTTCCCAATCTGGGATGCCCTACTGCCTGACACTCCCCCCCGCCCCCCTTTCCCACACACTTGCCTGCAAAACTCCATCACCCAGCCATTCAGATGGCAAAGGGAGGCAGCAGGCAGACTTGTTTACGGCAGCCGGGGCATTTAAGATCAGCCAATCGCTAATCTCACATCTGGCTACTGCAGCGACAAGTAGCATCGCCGCAGCTATCCGGGTGGGTTTTGGTCCACTTCTATCGCACTATGCCGTCCTGGTGTCAGAGCAGCTAGTAAAAGCTGGAATGTGAGCCACTGATTGGCTGGGAGTCTGCTCATGCTGTGAGGGAAATCGCTGGAAAGGTGAGTTTTTACAGCGATAAACAGCGGGGCATTTGAATAGGGGGATGTCCCACTGGGAAGGAACAATACACAATGTGATTTATAAATGAGTTGCCCATCTTTTAGAGATTTTCCTAGGGCATACCTATTTTGAGTATTTCCTGTATACTCCCCCCCCCTCCCCAGATACTCCTCCATATAGCATCCCTGCTTCCTCAGCCCAGCTTGGATTCGTGAATAAACATTTCAGTCTGCCAGGTGGGGCACGCATGCATAGAGGGGTTGCTGCCAGAGGCCCGTGCATGCACTGTGGGATGGGGAGCTAGATGAGTATTTCACAAATCAGGATGAACCTAGGACAGAGAATTGCCTCATCATAGAGCCTAACAGACAGGTTTTTCCTCTTCACAGCGGACCAAAAGTCAAAAATGACTGGCCAGTGACTCCCCCCCCCAAGCCACCTCGAATTGGGATGCCCCGCTGTGTGAAACCCCCCAGAACAATTGTAAACACTTACCTTCCCTGGCCCCAATGTCGCATGCGTGGGCTCTCGTCCATCGAAAGCCGCCCGCCGTGACTACGTAATGTGGCAGATGGCTCATTTTTTTTGAATAGGGAGCACGTGCTGCTGCATCCCTGGTGTGGTGCGCATGCGGGCGTGTGTGCCACCTGGGATATGGCAGCGCCTACTCCCCATTCATTTCATCTGCCGCCATCTACCGAATGACAAGAGCCTGTGCATGCGCCATTGGAACGTGGGAAGGAGAGTTTTTTTTTTTTTTTTTTACGGGATAACTAGGGGTTTCACACAGCAGGGTATCCCAAACTGGAAATCCTCAGGGTACGGAACAAATCCCATAAAGTGAAATTCATTCGCTCCATTTTAACATGCTCCCATAGGGCAACCTCTACAGTTAATGCAGACCAAACCCCCCTTTGGCTCACCCAATTCCCTCTCCCCAAATGTAGGATGCCCAGCTGTGTGAAATCCCCCAAAATCGGGCAAAAAAAAAAAAAACACACCACCTTTCTGGCGATCCCACAGAGGATGTGCGAGCCACAGTGGCATTTATGAAAAGCAGCAGCCGCCATTGTCGTTCCACAAATCACGCCACATTGTGCTCAAAAGTCAAAGCTGTTTTACACCATGCAGTTAGACACATGTATACATACAGAAGGGCCGGGGTCAGTAATTTTCTTACCCGGGCAGGTGCTGGGGCTCATGCGCCTTGGGAGTGCCACCCCACATGGTGACACACCTCTTGCCAGGAGGTGGACAGGGTCATTCCCTATCCCCTGGGCAAACACCTATTCAGGACATAGACTAAGCAGTAACCAGGACTGGGCAGATTGTTCCGTTTTTATCACTCTTTCCTTGTATACTTTATTTTGTTATTTCATCTATTTCTCTTATTCTGACATTCCTTTTCTTTCTCTCTCTCATAGCGTCTGTTCACTGGCATTCTTTTTTGTCTGTAATTCCTTCTATACTTTTCTTCTGCCATCCATTCTATTCTTCCTTCCATTTTATTAACTTTATTCCCTTTTCTTAATTTCCATCAATAATCTTTCCATTCTATGTGTCACTTCTTCTATTCTTTTTCCTTTTCTCTGTTATTCCTTATATTTCTTTTTAGCAGAATCTGCAGACAGGATGCACATAGAGGCAACCCTCGCTCTGTGCATGCTCATGCTCTCTTATTTAGGTGAATGGGAAAGCGGGGCCACACACAGAGTGAGGGATGCAACCTCTGTAACATGGCTGTGCCCAGAACTGGAATCACCGGGGAACGTACCCCAGGCCAGTAAGAGTCTTTCTTGTTGCAATACCCCCACCCCGTTTAAGCACCAGGGGAAACAGATAGGACTTCAGCTTTAAGGGGAAAATGAAGCAAGAGGCACTGGGCAGTGGGCTGTGGCAGCCATTAATGGACAAGTCAGCAGAAGCTGGGCAGCCAGGGATAGGACAGATTCCACTCTGACTGCTATGTATAGAGTGTCATGCCACATCACAAGGAGCCCACTGAGTCATCGAAGAACCCTAATAAACCTGGAGTCGGCCCTGCTGTACTGTGTAGTGCCCATCCCAACCTCCACAATTGTATTGGAAAAATTGTCCTCCAATCTAACAAAAATCATTCGCTGTACTACATGATCATTTTGCAAAAAACAGCATGTGCCATTTCCAAAGCAAATGCATTGCAGCCTATAGAACTTTATAGGCAGTGCAGTGGGCATCAGGTATCTTTACACTGCACTCGACAGTAATAGCAAACATTAGGGGGCCCCTATGGTCATGAGGGCCCTAAGCAATTGGCCAGTTTGCCACCGCCTAACACCAGCCACCCTGCTGGTCCAATGCCACTGCTGGTCTCAAGTGCCTTGTTGGGTCTTTGGTTCATTTGCTGCCAGGCTCATAGCTGCTGGCACTGCTTCTGCCACGGCTGATAAAACTTTAAGGAGCTGCTGCTGCTGCTGTGCCGTGTAGCATTCATTTCTGCCACCATGCAATGGAAACGTATGCATGGTGTGAATAGGCTCTTAAAGCAGAAGTCCAGTCTAGGGACAAAAAAAAAAAAAAGGGGGGAAACAAAACACCTGTTCTGTCCAGAATGCAGGGCATTTGTGTTCTGGGTGGCAGCTGCAGGGAGCCTGCACTGAGTGGTATCCCCTGCTCTGTGTGCACTTCCACCCCCCATTCAAGTTAATGGGTGGGTGCACACAGTGAGGGATGTCCCCTCCCAGAGCGCCACTGGATTGCAGGGAAAAAGGGTAAGGGAGGAACTAAGCTAGTCTGGACTTCATTTTTAAAGCGGACCTTCAAGCTCTTTGCCAAGGATGGACAACCTAACCTTCCCTTCACACCATCAGTGAGCCCTGCAGAACCCCATACGATGGGGTGCACATGTGAACTATTTGAATAGAAAACTTTCATTGCAATGCAGCTGTTGTCCCCCCAAAGGTGATCAGCAGTATTCTGGATCTCCCACAGAGTGAATAGAATGGATGCGGCAATGTCATTTTGACTGATGGCGAGGGGCAGCCTTGCGTCAGGAAACCGCTCTTATGCAGTAAATAAATTGGATATGGCAGTGCGATTGATGGGGAGGGGCACTCCTGTGCCGGAACACCCCCTCTAGTGGAGTGAGTGTGGCAATGTCACTGAAGGATGTTGAGGGGTGAGCCTGCGTCAGCACACCCCCTCCATTGCAGTGAATAGAGTAGGTGTGGCAGTGTGACAGCTGGGCCGGACGGTGTGGGCACTTAATCTAACATGTTGTGGTAAATCAAGCTTTGCGGGACGAAAGGAGAGCACCCCTTTCGTTTTTTAAAAAATCTGCCTGGAATGTTACTTAAAGTGAACGAAAACCCGGGAGTTTCACTATCCCGGGTTTTGGTATGCCCCCCTGGGTCACCCTGGTTTGGCGTGCCCCGCTGTGTCAAACCCCACGGTTTGCCCAGTAAACTCACCTCTCCTTCAATTAGCTTCTCCGACCAAGCTTACGAATATGTGTCTGGAGAAGCTGAATGGAATCCTGGGCAAACACATAGCCACTTGCATCCTTTGACAGTGCGCTGCCTCACACAGCCATTCAGTTGCGACGGGCAGGCCGCGCACAGCCAAAAGAGAATGCATATCATGCTTCCGCCGCGCACGCATGCACCATGGGCTTATCAGAAAGGTAAGAATTGCATTGAATGGCAGGGTTTCACACAAGAAGAAGGAATCAGCTGGCCCTGGAGTCTCAAGCCCCAGAGCCAGTTTGGCCCGCTTTAAAGGGTACTTTGTGATTTTGAAAGTGTATATTTTTGTGTGCCAAAACTATGTCCTCAAGGGATTTAGTATCTTTTAAAAATGGTCTTATGTTAGAAAATGTGTGTTTTATGGAAGCACAGAAATGCACACAGCTGCAGGGATGCCGATCTGGGGGGGCTTACACAGAGGGGTATGCTGAATCAGGACTGCCCCAGGGCACCTAGTCAGCCAGCCCAGGAGTAATTTAGCAAGTATGACACTAGAGTCCTTGCATAGGTACTGGAGTGTGCCAGAAGTGTGCACAGAGATGACAGATGCTGTAAATAACCAGATTTTGTGCAAGCTGACCTGAAGTGAGAGCCTGCAACTCTTAATAAAGTGGAACTTCCTCAAGAAGCTGTGTCAGTTTGTGCTCTACCATGGAGTGAGAGACCTTCTAGCCAGGTTGTGCCACCATTTAAGTTGGAAAATTCCTGCATGCTGTGTTTCCAATGCAACACAAACATAGCTGCATAGAAATCTATGGCAATGCAAGCAAAACGCAATGCAGCGCAAACACAAGAAAAGCGCAGGGGTGTGTGCACAGACACGCATTACAGCTCT
The DNA here is from genome assembly GCA_027917425.1 of Gastrophryne carolinensis. Classification (NCBI taxonomy): domain Eukaryota; kingdom Metazoa; phylum Chordata; class Amphibia; order Anura; family Microhylidae; genus Gastrophryne; species Gastrophryne carolinensis. Next base: position 69,923,873 of record CM051244.1, read on the forward strand.
TTTTAAGCACTATGTATTTCCTCCTAGAAATGCATATCTAGTTAAAGTGGAACAACCCCAGACCACCTCCAGTTTGCCTGTAGCAGCTTACCTTTTCCCAGTCCAACAGCTCATGTGCGGGCTATTGTCCAATCAAAGCCGTTTGCCATGCCTATGTCATTTGGCAAATGGCTCTGCCATTCTGCAATGGGAAGCGACAGTATCTTTATGCGCATGCTCCGACTCCAGCCATTGTGATAGGCTGGGACGGGAGCCTGCATGCTGCTGGGGTTTTGGCCGCTTGCGCTCCCCATTGCAGAAGAGCAGTTTGCTGAATGACACAGGCATGACAACTGGTTTTGATTGGACGAGGGCCCACGCATGTGCCGTTGGATTGTGGAAAGCTGTTACAGGCAAACTGGGGGATGGGGTTTCATACAGCGGGACATTCTGATTTACCATTGTTGATTGTTAGATTCCATGGCTGACCGTGCTTGTGTTTGGTACCGCTTTAAAGAGTAGCAACACCCACGAACTGTACTCTTACGGTTTTTGTCTGGTGGGCATCCTAGTTTGGGATGCCCTGCTGTGTGTATCCCCATGGATCGCCCACGTGGGTCACTCAGCCAGTGGCGCTCATTCAATTCAGCTTTCCTTTGCTGCAATAACTGCAAGCCGCATCCTTACCTCCACCTGTGGGCCATTCAGAAAGGCCTGGCGCAATTCTGCCCACAGCTAGGGGTATGCCAGGGATGTTGCCACAGCTCAGGCACTTTGGAGTGGCGAGTTGATCAGGGAAGATTCAAAGAGCAGGGCATCTCATGTCGGGATGCCCCATAAAGAGGTAGAGAAAACACCTCAAAAGTCTTGTAGACTCATTACTCCTCTTTAAAGCAATACAAAACCCTATTGTGCTTGTCCACACCTGGGGCATCTAGATTTGTGATGCCCCACTGTGTGAAACCCCTGAGACTGCCCCCAAAAAACTCACCTTTCCTGGGGCCCCTACTGCATTTTCATGGCCACATTCCCAGCTCACTTCTAGCTGTGTGCTCCCACCGCCCAGCCCAACTTGAGGTAACCTCAGAATAGAGGGACTCTTGTCACATCTCCTGAGAAAGCAGCTTTACCCAAGGTCTTTGGAGGGGAGAAGGGGACTTGGGGGGCGGGGGGGTTGGTTATAGAGGGTTTTGGCCCACTCTAAGTATTATAATACTGGAAACTTAGTTATGGTAAATTCCCATGGGGTCAGATAATAAATACTTGTTCCTCAAAAAGTCTGTGAGTAAGCTGCTCTCCTATATTTCTCCTACATCCCCAGCACCCTAAGTAACTGGTCCAAATTTGACACCTCTAGTCATTGTACTTTCTGTTATTATGTGGATGGGCTCAGCCTAACAGTATACAGCACATGAAACTCAGCAGGTACCTGAGCTTCACACTGGTCCAAATATCTTTCCAGACACGATTCTTCATCCATTTTGGAAAACTGCTTCCAGCTAAGGCACCCAGTCGCACACACTGATTACATCTCCCATAATTCCTCAGGTCAGGGTTTAGCTCCATTGGCCACAGGATTGAAGGGTTCTGATTGCTGGAGGTGAGGTTCAGGCAGCCCAACTAGCTCATTTGAGCAGACAAGCCTTTCAGCCTCCACCTGTGTCACTGGAGCATATTTATAAAGCTCTGAAGCACCTTTCCACACTATTTATTACTCACCTGTTCCCCTTTTACATCTTTTTACTTAGCTTTGATTATTTTCTTTGTAACACTAGATATGCTCAAAAGTCTTATACATGTAATCAGCCATTTTTACTGTGGTTTGGTGAAAGTTTTTGATCCACCATAGGTGGAGGTTAAAAGTGGAGCACCACCCATGATTTTTACTATCCCGGATTTTGTTCCCTACATCAGGAATAATCGGGATGCCCCTCTGTGTGAAACCCCAGAATAACTCCCCTTTCCCTGAGCCTATGGCACACGCACCAGATATTGACCAATCAGAGCCATTTGCTGCGCATATTTAATGCTCTACAAATAGCCCTGTTTACTGCAAAAGCGCTGCCAGCCCAGCCTATTTGTTTGGCTAGGGGTGGGATGCTCCTATGACTATTTACAGGGCCGGCTCCAGTTTTATGTGGGCCCTTGGGCAACAGAGTTTCAGTGGGCCCCTTGCGGTATGTTATGACACTCCACAAATGGTGGTAAAGTTGCATTCATGATAAACACTGCCAAAGAAATGACAGAAAAAGAATGAAACAAAGAAAGAAAAAATGACTAAAAGAAAGAAAGGAAGAAAAGAAAAAAAAGGAGAAAGAGGAAAAATAAAGAAGAACGAGACAAGTAAAAAATAGAAGGAATGACAAAGTATAGAAAGAATGATAGAAAAAAAGAAAGTAAAAAAGAAAAGGAGTCTGAAAGAATAGAATGAATGATAGAAAATGGAAAGAATAGAAGGAAACAAGAGAGAATAGAAAAGTAAAAATGGAATGGCAAAAATAATAGATACTAGATAGAAACAAAGAATAGATGGAAAGAAACATAATATAGAAGGCCTGATGAAATAAGTGAGGTAAAGAAATAGTACCGATAAAAGAAATGATTATAGAAATAAAGAAGGAAAAGGGGGAATGCCAGAAAGAAAGAATAGGTGGAAAAGAACGGAAGGACTGACGAAAAGAACGGATGATAAATAGACTAAAAAGAAAGAAAGAAAGAAAGAAAGAACAAAAGTAAAGAAACAGAGAACAGAAGGAAAAAGAAAGAAAATGGAATGACAGAAAGAAAGAATAGAGAAGAGTGAAATAAGCAAACTAAGTTTGAATGGAAAGAAAGGCTAGAAGGACTGAATGAAAGCGGACCTTCACTCTGAATAAGAGTCTATCTTATATGTTTCCCACACCCTGTACATACAGATTGATTAAACATCCAAGATGGCGGCTTATGGAAGCCGCCATTTTATCAGGCAGCCTGCAAACAGGAAGTGCCTCCTGACTGTGCTGCTCTGCATTCTGGGACTGCTGACCTTTACCTGACCCCAGCTCTGCTCTGTCTGAGAAAAGCACAGCTTTAACCCGCCCCCCTGTACCTTAAGTACCCTCCCCTGGTGCTGAAGGGGGTGTACAAAAAAAACCCAGCTTGCCATGCCCAGAATCTAGTGCTGTCGGTGCTCGTGGTCACACAGAACCTTCTAGTGAACAGGTGGGTGGGACCAGAAACACCAGACGCACGTTCCTGAATTCCAGCCAATGTAAGCTGTTTTTCTGTCCTGCCTCAGTGCCGGGGGGGGGGGGGGTAACCCTGAAACTGGACATCCATTTTAAAGCAGAACAAAACCCAGGAATTTGAATTTCCTGGGTTTTTGTACTGTGCCCCCGGGGCATCCCAAATTTGTATACCCCACTGTGTGAATCCGCCTTGTTCATCCAACGTTGCATGCGCGGGCTCTTGTCCAATGAGAGCTGCTTACTTTGACTATGTCATTTGGCAGACGGCAGTCTCCCGAATGACCTAGTCACAGCAGGCAGCTCTCATTGGATGAGAGCCCGCGCATGCTGCGTTGAAGAGTGGGAAGGTGAGTTTTTATGGGCGAACTGGGGGATTTTACCCAGCAGGACATCCTGATTCCAGGCTGGCCGCTGCTAGGTTTTGTTCCGCTTTAAGTGTGGAGGAGGCTCCTGGGTAACTGTAGCTCAAATATTTAGCATCTTCATGTTGACAAAGCAAGCGTTAAAATGGTAGAGATCAAGAGTTAGGCCCCTTTCACATCTTCCCAAATTGCTCCGAGTTAGAGTAGGAATACTCCCATGCAGGGAAGAGAATCTGTCCTATTGAAGTCAATGCACACCTTCACACAGTGGCGCACCCAGAATTTTGCCCTGGGGGGGTTGCATGACCTGGAAAAAGGTGTGGTACAGAAGGGAGCGTGGCATCTCAAGCAACTTTGCAAGATGGTGAATGGGGGGGGGGGGGGGGGGATAGGCACACAGAAAATTATTTGCAATTAAGCCTTGCCCCATGGTCACACCCATGCCACACCTCTAACTCCAAGAACACCTGAAAATGGCTGCATACTACTGCACAGCACACCTTCCTTTGGGGGGCCATTTCATAGCCCCCTTGTAGAGGCAGGAAAAAGTAAGTATCTACTTATAGTCATGATCACCAATGGCAGGAGGTGGGTAAGTTACATTTTAGGTTTGTACAAGTCAAGACCTCTGGGTGAGGGAGGGGTCCTGGTCCAAAGGGAGCTTAAAGGCTCCAAGTGCCACTGATTCCCTGTCCCAAATCAGGATAGCCCATTATAAATGCTATAGGTAAATAGACAAAGGATAGCATCCAGCTGCTCATGCTCCATTCCGCTTTACTGATGTCAGAGTGGCTTAGTAAAGCAGAATGGAGCGTGTGCATGTGAATGCGCTGTGGAATCAACGACACGAAAAGTATTATCAGCTTTCCACCATTTACAACAAATTGGGATGTTCCGCTAGAGGGAATCTATCACAAGGATAAAGAAATCCTGATGATTGCTCCTCTTCAGCCCTTCCTCTTCTGCCCTGCAGTGCAAAGATACTACATGTTTCTACTGGTACATTATTTAAAAGGAGAACATGGACATGGTTGCACACTGGGCTGTGTTGCTCTGCATTGTGGGTTGGGCTCTTAGTACTCACCACTAGGGTTGGGTAAACCCAACTCGAAAAGGTTATGCCGCAAACTTTGCGAGTTTGGGTCCCCAAACCTGAACACTGACTTCAAACAGTAGTTCATGGCGTTCGGCCCAAACCCCGCAAGAAGGTTGATTGACTGCACAGTAATCAATCTTCTTGCAGCCCTAGCCCTAGCAACCATTCTGGGAATAGCTATGATTGGCCAGACGGGACACATGACCCCGATGTATAAAAGGCAAGGTCCGTTTCCTGGCGCTCTCAGAGCGTTCTGCAGTAGATAGAGTGAGGGAGTTGTTGTTAACGAAATTGTCCTTTTCAGGGCAGTTAGTTAGGGACAACGGCTGGAGTGAGGGACACTAAGAGGGTTGTTGTTAAAGTGGACCAAAACCCATGGATGAAGGCCCTGAAACTCATAAGGCTGGAGCCGAGTCTTAGACACGTGGACATGAGCAGATTCAAGTGCGCTATTGGACAAGAGGCTGTGCATGCGCTGTAAAACTGGGGAAAGGTGAGTTAGACTGGGCAACATGGGGGGTTTCACAGAGCAGGGCATCCTGGATCGGGGTGCCCCAGGGACAAGGACTAAAACCCGGGATAGCCAAAATCACAGGTTTTGGTCCACTTTAAAAACTAAATTGTCTTTTTCAGGGCAATTACGGTAGTTAGGACAGCGGCTGGAGTAAAAGACAATAAGGGAGTTGTTTTAAAAAAAAAATGTCCTTTTTAGGGCAGTTATTAAGGGACAGCTGCTGGAGAGTGGGACAGAAAGGGGGTTGTTTAAAAAAAAAATTGTCCTATTTAGGGCAGTTAGTTAGGGACAGCGGCTTTAATGAGGGACAGTGAGGGTCATTTTATTTGAGGCCATGTGATTTGTGTCATTTGTGTTTAATAACGGATAGTAGTTGAGTGTCCTCTTGTTCAGGCCATGTGAGGCTCATTTGTGTTTAATAACAAATAGTAGTCGAGTGGCCACTTGTTCAGGCCATGTGAGGCTCATTTGTGTTTATTAGTGGAGTATCCACTTGTTCAGACCTTAAAGTGGACCAACACCCAGGATTTTGACTATCCTGGGTTTTGGTCCACTTCGGCGGGGCACCCCGATCGGGGGTGCCCCGCTGTGTGAAACCCCCCAGAAACCCCAAAAAACTCACCTCTCAGCGCTCCCACGTGAGCGCCGCAGCCAATCCCCGCCAACGTCCAGGCGGGGATCAGGAACGTCCAAGACGCTTCCGCCGCCGCCGCCTCCCGCGCGTCACTCTCGGCGCGCGCGCGCCCCCGCCGGCCATTCACAGAGGGCCGGCGCGGGCGCGCGCACGTCTGGAGGGGCGCGCGGGAGGCGGCGGCGGCGGATCAGGTAAGGTGTTTTTGGGGTTTCTGGGGGGTTTCACCCCGCGGGACATCCCGATCATCCCGATAGTGGAGTGTCTGCCACGGTATGAGACTTGGTCTTACTTACATGCCGGTGTGTGCACACTTGTCCATTGGGTGCTTTTTTGCAGGTGGTGTGATGCCAGAGATACGCATGGTCGTGAAGGCGATCGTAGTGCTGATCTGCGCATTGCCTGGATGGCCCCTGGACTCAGCTTGTGTGCACAGGACCCGTGCATGTCCACCGACGGGCACTTCTTGGTGCACTTCTTGGTGCCAAGCGGCCTTTAAAAGGGGGCCTGCGATGCTGGGAAGTTGCCTACAGATATTCCTGAAGTGACGCTTGCCTCCTGTTCCCATGTGTACCTGGTTCAACTTTGGTTCTGACTCTCTGGCTTGGATATCGATCCCAATCTAGTTCTGACGCCCTGGATACCACCTCACCCTGGCTCTCAAACCCCAGCATAGATGACTACCTGTTTTCACTCCTGAACTCTGGCTCTGGAATATGGCTTTCCCTGGCTCCAGACTCTCTGGCTCTACTGCATCAACCTTTCCCAAAATCTGGACTTGACTTTTCCATGTTGAACTTGAGCTCACTGGCCATTGGCAACTGCAGTGGGACCCCGACTTGTCTGTAGGACAGTCCGACCCTCCTGGAGCCTCCGAAAGCCAGACCTGTTGGCAGACTCCCTATGCTTCAACCATTTTGTGGTGTAGCACTTCATCAGTTGCTCATTGCTGGCTCCCTCCAGGTACAGACAGCCCTCTATTGCATTCCAGATCTTCCTCAGCTCCTGCCTGGTGTTCCTGATCCTGCCCAACCCTCTACTGCGTTTTCCCAGTACCCACTCTCTGGGGAGGCCACAAGTGGTATTGCTGGGAGCTGTCAGTATCTACCTTGGCCGAGTCTCCATTCAGGTACTTGACAGTATCTGCAGGCCAGACAAAATGGACTTGGTCCAGACACAGGCAGCCTTTGAAGCCATTATGCAATGACTGGGCAAATAAACCCAATTTGTGGGGGAAAGGTGGCAGAGGTGAGGTGGGCAGAGTTGATATGGGAAGAGGTAAGATGAGGTGGGTAGAGGCAGGCAGAGGTGACGTTAGGTCAGTTTGCCCAAGGTAAGATGTCCTGAAAAATGATGGACAAAGGTGAGGTGGAAAAAGATGTTTAGAGATAGCTATACATGGGTAAAGGTGTGATGGGGCAAGGTGGGAAGAGGTGAGGTAGGGAGAGATGAGTTAAAGAAGGCAGAGGTAAACAGATGAAGTTTGCATAGATAATGAATAAAGAGGTAAGCAGAGCTGAGGTGGGCAGAGCTGAGCTAGGAAGAGTCTACATAATGACCCAGCACAAACAACAGACCAGTAGCACATATGTGTCACCCTCCTCTACAGAGACAATCATAGGTCTCCCACTTCCTGCTTTGGGAGTTAAAGATGCACTTCCCTCAACTGACCAGCAACTTGCACTGCAGGCAACTCTGCAAGGGGTACTGTGGGCCGCAACTGAGGGCAGCGAGGGCCATATGTGGTCCCCGGGCCACAGGTTGTGCATCCATGCTCTACGTCACCCCGCTGCTAATTCCAATGCCTCCACCTCTGCTGAAGTTACTCTGCCAACCTCCAATCAAAAAAATTACACTCTGCCAGAGTCCAGGCCACATTACCTGAATGTTTTTGGGGGATTGGAAGAAGTTTAGTTCTGTGAAAAACAGTTGCAAGCTGTTCTCAACTCTGCAACCCCGCACCTATGCTCCAGATCTCACCCGGGTGTGATTCATCATCTCGCTGCTTCAAGGAGACCTACAGTCCTGGGCTCACCACCTCCTGGAACAAGAAGATCCCTCCCTGGACACTTTTTTGGGCAGCTTTTTAAGGCACTGGATGACTTGTATGATGATCCAGGTCGCATGGCTTCTGATGAGTTTGCTCTGCAGAGGATACTTTAAAATTTCAATTCAGATTGAAAGGGCACCTGATACCATTCAAACAAATTATTGACTCGTCAATCCAGATTGACAGACGTATTAGAGAACACCATTCATGCCTGCATGCCATAATTCCAGAAATGTGCAGTACTTTGTGGTATCCTCCATCCGAGTGTCAGTAAGTTGTTGTAGAGTGTTAGCCATCGATGTAAGCCTGAACCTGGGATTTCCTGCTTACATTGATCGCTAACGTGGTACAATGATGGGGAGGCCGATTCATTAATAGCGCCAGGTAGCGACAGATGAGCGACAGTAGCGGCATTTTCAGAGCGCCCGCTAGTAGTCGCTGTGCTTGGCCGTTGTTCTGTAGTTGATAGCGACTCAGTCGGTTTGCCGTAATGTTGAATATTGGGTGAGGAGTCGCTATTTGACAGGTTCCGCGCTGTATGGGAGCGCATGACAGCGAATGGCCATAGCAAACGGCTCCCAGCATATTCATTAACAAATCACGCTCAAAAAATTCTCGCGCAGTGAAATGCTTTTTTAAACCCCAGAGCGCTGGCGGCGATGGGTTAAAAGTAGTTTTTTAACCCCCATATTTTTTGAACAAAAAAACATGTTTTTCAAAACATTTTGTAATATGAATACATTAATATCAGACCTGTAATATCAATTCTGCACACATTTTTTTTTTTTTAGCTTAAAAATAATATTTAACATTGCAGAAGTGGTCACAGAATTTTTGACATTTAAAAAAAAAAAAAAAAAAAAACATTAATAGCAATTAATTAAGAATATTTAAAGATTGCTCCATTGAAATGCATTGGAGAGCGCCAGGTAGCGAGAGGTCATACCTGTCGCTGTTCAAGGTCGCTCGCTGGCACTGTGGGGTGAGGCCGGAATAATGATGAATGATTCGCTATCTGGCACTCTGTCAGTCGCTAAGCAGGATCGGCTTGATAAATGTGTGATTGCGGAGGGGAGCCGGCGTACTCGTGGCGGTGACCGTCATTACCGTTCACTCACCATTCGCTACCTGGCGCTATCCCTTGTTAAATAAGGGCCTTAGAATTGCACATAAATGAACCCTCAGTAATACTAACATCAACCACTGGGTGGTGTCCAAACACTGTTTCAAAATGGTACAGCCTGGTATAAGGTGCGTACACAGCGAATGAGAGGGTGGGGGGTTTCAATCTGCAGAGCCTGATTTTAGGATTACAAGGTACGGTTAACTATTAGGGTATCCCAAACCAGGATGATCAGGAGGCAGGGTGTCAGTTGTAACCTTCAGTCATCTATAACTTTTTACACTTCATGCAATTGCAACATTCTGGACAGACACATTTAAAGCTATTACATTACACATTCTTTTAGTTAAAAACGTATTTGTATTCACATCTCTCCCTGACACCCACTACCATAAAACTCCCTTTTGTCAGGCTTTTGGTTCTCTGCCTTATTGTTTTCCTCTTTTGGTATATGAAATAAAGATTTGTGTTAGGATTGTGCACCCCAGAACTGTGATTTACTTATCAGTATGTTTCCAAGTCTAATGACCTATCCAGAAGAGAACACACTATAACCCTTTTGCTACTGGAACACAAGACTGTGATCCTTCCAAACTGAAGACATTGAATTTCAGCAGAATGGGTTAAAGATGATTAGCAAGCTAGAGGGAGGAAGTCTCTGATATGTAATCGGAATCACCATTTTGCTAGCAAACAAATAGAAAATAGAAAAAAAACAGACGCTTAGCACATTGAAGACATGATTTTGTTCGCAAAAATTCAGTTGAAAGAGGAATTGCCCTTTAATTATCTCATAATAAGATAAAAAAAATTTTAATCTGAGCTCTAATTGTATCCTGTATAATGACTGAACAATTCGATTCATTTTTCTGGCACAGCACCAGTTTTTGAAAGCCAGCATCTCTTTTTTTTTTTTTTTTTTTGGTGTTGCTATTTGGACAGAATGCCAGTGGTAGTCACAGCGCTGGACAGGGGAGGACTAGCCATAGGGACACCCAGGAAAATGCCCGGAGGGCCACACTGCTTTGGGCAGTCTGGGCTGCTACCTATACTAACACTCCCATCCAAGTAGTTGTGGCATTCCACGATACAGGCAGTGAAGGGCATCCCACAATAAAGGCAGTGAGGGGCACCCCCATCCCCCTGTCCCCCCATTTGTGCATATAAGGGGGAAGCAGGCCCAACAATACATGGCCGTTCACACACAGAGACACATAGAGTACCTTACAGCACTCCTGTGCCATCGTAGCTGGAGTGCCTGCTTCTGGCGGGAGGGGGGCATGGTTTATGCAGCCCGGTGTTTATGAATGAACCCTGGGTGTGCATAGGCTACTGGCATTGCCTATACACGCCCAGGTTTATGAATCAACATCAGATGTGCATAGGTCACACCCACCCATAGGGTTGCCACCTGGGCGGTATTTTTTTTTTACTACTGGTTACTGTATTTTTATTGGTAATTGAAGAAAAGTATATCCGCAATTATATTTACCAGTAAATATACAATTACAGTCACTACCAGGCCATTAAAGTAAAAAAAAGTACCGGCCAGGTGGCAACCCTAGCCACCCGCCGGAGCTAAGAACTCGAGTAGAGGTGGCGCGGGAGCGCTGTAAGGTACTGTATATGTCTGTGTGTGTGGGGGGGGGTGCACATTGGAGGACCAACAGGCAGGGAACAAGTTTAATTGCTTCCTGCCCCAAACACACATTCGCCCTATAAGAGGCACCCATATTTCCACCTCACTTTGGGGGGAGGTGCGTCTTATAGATTGAAAAATGTGGTAGGTCCTGTGTTTACATTATTGACAAGTCATAATGCAAGTTCTGTACAAAAAATCTATATTATTCATAAGCATAAAACACTTCAATACAGATCTGCTTATCTGCTATATGGGATTCTAACAGATCTTACAGTGCCGACATAGCTTGAAAAAGAGTTCCCAGAGCTGGAACTACATGTCGCTAGTAGGGATGGGTGAACCCGTTGAAGTTCGGGTCCAAAAAGTTTGGTTCGCATCCTCGGATTTGACCCGAACCTGAACCCAAACCCCATTGAAATCAATAGGGACCCGAATTTGAGGGACCAAAAATGGCTGTAAAATGGGGGTAGCAAGGGCTAGAGGGTAGCAAATCAACGGAACAAACGGGGCGGTTGCCCTGATCAAAATGGCCTTTGTGAAGTACTCAAAATAATAACAGAGAACAAAAATAATTACATTAATAAAGCATTTTATAATTATACTATAATTACATTATTAAAACATTTTTTAAGGGTGTTGGAGGCCAAAATGGGAGGGGGGCATTGCCCTGCACAAAATGGCTAGGGAAAGTACTCAAAATAATAACAGAAAACTAAAAAATGTGAAATATATACATGATACATGAAAAAAATACTAAATATTAGTTTTTTTAAGGGGGTTGGAGGTCTAATTGGGGGCACCTGGGTGACTGCCCGGCACAAAATTGGCTAGGGAAAGTACTTAAAATAATAATAGTCTGGTACCACTACGTGCTATATAATCTATGACTACCTCAACTTCTGGCCTCACCACTCTGCCAGCAGTATTGGGGCCAACAAAAATGCGCTCCAAATCCTGGCACCGGCTTGCACCAGAGGAAGGTGTAGCAGGCAAGGATGAAATGCAACCTTTGCCTGCAGCACCAGCTCCATTATCAGCAGCACCATGGCCACGTCCCTGTCCCTTATTTGCTGCCTTCTGCTTTGTTAGACAACTGCAGTTACAGCGGCCTGAAATGGAAAAATAAAATAAACTACAGGAAAATGTCCCTTAAGTACCCTTAGCCAGTGGATACTCCACTAACAATTGGTATTAAAGAGAACTAACACACAAGTGCCCTGAACTATTGGTATTAAAGAGCACTGACACACAAGTTACCTGAACTAATGGTATTAAAGTGCACCTATACTCAAAAAGGAAGTTTATGTCGTCACCTTCCATCCCAAGCCCTATGTTTCTTTTTTTTAACTCTAGTAGTATTATGGTGAATGGCAGCCACATGCTAATTAATTCAGTTACAACCGAACTTTCACATAAAGGCAGTTAGGTTGAAGTGCTCCCTATTGCTGAGCGGTGTATACTGTGTATACTCTAACTGATTGCATCATCACTGGGGCTGCTCAGCCAGAGAGCAATATGGCTGACTGTGTGGGGCAGCTCAGCCAGAGAGCAATATGGCTGACTGTATTCAGTTCGTGCTGCTATGAATCTTGGGCAAAGGCTGAAGTAAAAAAAAGAAACAAGCAGTTTTGGGGCACTGGGCTGGAGATAGAAGGTGACCACATATACTTCTCTCTGAGTATAGGTGCACTTTAAAGAGCATTGACATACAAGTGCCCAGAACTATTGGAAATAAAGACCACCGACCCACAAAGTGGCCTTAACTATTGCTATTAACCCTTCTAACACCAGCCACACAAAATTTATGTGGCTGCCTCTCCTACCGTTAAACGCCAGCCACGTAAATTTTACCTGCTTGGTTTTCCCCCCTGCTGGCAGACCAAAAAAAAGCCTGACCCCTCGATCGATCCAGTCAGGCCTCCTCTTCACCCGGGGAGTCCCCAAGTTCCCCCTGGCCCGTAATAACTCTCCCTATTACCTGCCTCCCTAAAGCCCGGGGGCAGGAGAACTCAGGGCCATTTAGGCTTCCAACAGCAGGAGACTAGAAGCCAGAGTGATCAACGTGGGACACAGTGTTCAGGATGGATTGATCTGAGGTATTAAAAAATAAACTAATAAAACATTTTTTTCTAATGTGTGTGTGTTTTTTTATTTAACCCTTTGTGGACTGGCAATAGATCCATGAGACCCATATACCAGTTCACAAGGCTTGGGGGCTGGCAAGTCACCTGCAGCAAGTGAGTGACTTGCCATTAACCCCCAGCCCCCCCCCCATTTCCTGCCTCTCCAAAGCCCAGGGGGAGTAGAAGAGCCCGCTGGCCATATAGGCTATGCGGACTTGTAGCTTTCAAGGCCAGAGGCCACCGAAGCTGGCCTTCACCACAAGCCCCCATAGCTGTTGCCCGGGCTGGTTATGCTGGTAAGGGGGGGGAAACCCACGCTGATGTTTTTTAATTTAACCCTTTATGGTGGTGGTTAGTAGTTGTATTTTATTTGTAAATGCTAAAAAGTGCTCTTTTTATTTTGGGGGGGGGGGGGCTACCGATACATATGTGGTACCATTGTAATCAGTAGAAATGGGGCTTTCACGTGCAATATGGTTTTCTGGAATAAAATACATTTTATATTTAAAATAAATGAGACAAATGAAAAAACATGATTTTTAATTTTTCATAGCTCAAACAGAGGCTGACAACATCTCAAGTAGGTAGTTAAAAGGATTAAAACTAGCTATACATGTTGGGTACTGTTCTTTTCGGGGGACCTTGCAATTTCAGATTTAGCTTGTTTTTTCTTGTTTGCATATTGATATTTTAGGAAGATTTGTTTTTTATTCTGATTTTTTAGGGAATATATAGTTTGTGGGGGGTATTTCAAATGTAAAGGGTCGTTTTGATAGAGAAAGCGCAAGGTGTGCACAATTGCCCTTATTCATCAAGCGATAGCGCCAGGTAGTGTCTGACGAGCGCCAGGTCCCGCCAGCTAACGGCGGCTACCGACTCAAGTACGCCCGGCGTCGGCCACAATGACGCATTTATCAAGCTAATTGAGGCTAGCGCCGGCGAGAGCGACAGCTAGCGCGGGATTCATCATGTAGCCGACTGCAACGAACAGCGCCGCTGCTAATCCCATCACAGCGCCAGGTCTGACCTGTCGCTCCCTGGCGATGTCCAATGCATTTCAATGGAGCAATCTTTAATTAATCATAATTAATTGCTATTAATGTTTTTTTTTTTTTTTAATGTCAAAAATTCTATGACCACTTCTGCAATGTTAGGATTTTTTTTTAAGGTAAAAATAAAAAAAAAAGATTTTGTGCAGAATTGATATTACAGGTCTGATATTAATGTATTCATATTACAAAATGTTTATAAAAACTTGTATAATTTTTCAATCAAAAAATATGGTTGTTTGGGGGTTAAAAACTATTTTAAATCCATCGCCGCCAGCGCGGGGTTTAAACAAGGAATTCACAGCGCGAAAAAATTCGGAGCGTGATTTGTTAATGAATCTGCAGCAAGCCGTTCGCTCTGGCCATTCGTTGTCAGGCGCACCCATACAACGCTGAACCTGTGAAACAGCGACCCCCCCAGCCCGTATTCAACATTACCGCACACCGACTGAGTCGCTGTCAACAAGCAAACCCCGGCCAAGCACAGCGAATACTAGCTGGCGCTGAGAAAATCACGCTACTGGCGCTCATCTGTCGCTACCTGGCGCTATTAATGAATCGGCCTCTTTGTCTGCAGAGCTGAAACTTTCAAGTAAAATTACCCTTACGTGCATGCTTTACTTGGCAAATAGCAAGTGCTATTATGGAAGACTGACATCCAAGTGTTATTACAGAGTACTGACACCAAATTTCTTGGAGCAAGTGCTATTACATACTACTGACACCCAAGTGCTATTACAGAGTACTGACACCCAAGCGCTAATACAGAGTACTGACACCCAAGCGCTATTATAGAGTACTGCTTGGAGCAAGCTGACACCCAAGTGCTTGGAGAAAGTGCTATTACAGAGTACTGACACCCAAGTGCTATTACAGAGTACTGACACCCAAGTACTATTACAGAGTACTGCTTGGAGCAAGCGCTGTTGCAGAGTACTGACACCCAACCTATTTAGCCCTGACTGACTCCAGGCACTTTCCCTATATAAATGTCTTTACAAGGACTGTTTAGTAAAAAAAAAAGCCCTAACTGTCCCTCGGCAGCAGCCAACAGCACCTCTCCCTATCTAATGCAGAGAGCAGCAGCAAGATCGGCGTGATGTGGACCCGACCTTTTATATTGCAGGGTCACGTGTCCCGCCGACTAATGGTTGGAATTGAAGGAAGAAGGCTGATTTGCTGATGTTCAGCCAATCATAGCTTGCATAACTAATTTCCATTCAGTGTAGCAGCGCATCAGTGGGGAATGCCAAGGATGTGGCCTGTGCACGCGCTTTGGGATTGCTTGTGAGTTAAGTATACGTGCAATCCCAGGTAGATTCACACAGTTGGGGATGCCCCAGAGATAGGGAATCAGCCAACCCTGGAGTCTTATAAACTTCAGGGCCTGCTAATACAGATTTTGGTCCACTTTAAAACTGTCTGGCAGTCCAAAAATGACTGCTGGTCCACTTGTCCCTATTATCATGCCCCTCCCCCACCTCTGCATTGCCTCCCCTCTGGCTGCCAGTTCACCACCCCACAATAGGCCGGTAGTGAGGAAGTGCAGAAGTATGTTGGGACGGGCGCCATCCTGTAGTCTCACACAGGGCACCTTCCATCCTGAGGCCAGCCCTGGTTGGATCTAAGAATTCCTTGTTTTATCCAAAAACAAGTAAAAATGTTGGCTACAGTGTATGAAGAAAATCTGCTTTGGTGGACGTTTTATCCAGACCCAGTTTGCAAAAATGGGGCTCCCTTACACGTCTGCCACTGCTCCGGCCCTTTATCTCCCTCTCCTGTGGGGCACCAGGGCAGCAATCTCCCCATGGTCCTACACTCCCGGTGGTCGGCCTCAAGGTTGCATGTGTGGCATTATGCAACAGGACAGAGATGCCCATTATTCTCCATGAGAGCGTTGGGCTAGTTGGTGGCCCATTGGACCTAAATGGTGAGTAAGGATGCTGGGCCAGGACCAAACATGTGAAGTCAAACCCTGGCTCGAAATGAGTATACAGGACCCTGGGGGGTTTCACACTGTGAAGCATCCCAAATTTGGAATGCCACAGGACATGGAAATGAGTTTAGGTCATCTTTAAAGCTCAACATACAATCCATTTTTTAAAGCAGATAGTTAATGATGATAATTAAAAGCTGATGCGCTGAGTGTATACATCACCACCAGCCCTGGTTTCTTTTACCTGCACACTGCATTCTCCTGGTGAGAACCATCCCCATGTTTAGCCACTGGCAGTGACATGGTCTGTTGTCCAGGTATCACATGGTAAGCGGACCATGTGACTGCAGGAAGCCAACCACAGGGCTGGAATTTGCTGAGGCAATGTGGTGCTGGAACATGGGGATAGAAGCAGTGAATATGCAGAAGAAGGCATCGGCAATTGGGATGCCTCTGCCGTCCTCGGAACAGCACCCATTGGAGAGAGACAACCTCAACGCATAAATTAATAGAGATGAACGATTTTCTTCTCCCAATGGAAACACTGTTTCGGTGCTATCAGTTATGTAGGCCTGTCAGTGTTTAGAGGCAGATGTCTGACAGCTGTGGTTAAGCAGTGAGTGCGACATCGAGGAATGTGTTGAGAGGCTAGAGGCAGTCAGTGAGTTTATATTTAATCCTGGCTACAGACCAGGCACACCCACATAGACATTTAGTAGAGCCCCATAATGTATCAGTGACAAAAAATACATCCATGCTATTGAGGTTGTTCTTCAAGGGAACCTGTAGCAATAACTAAAAGGAGGCTTGCATGGCTGACCTCTTCTGTTAATCTCCTGCAATAAGCTTTTAAAAGGCTGAACTGAATATCTGTACATTCCTGTTTCTGGTTTACCACGAGGAGTTATAAGCTGTTAGAGGACTGTGTATACTTGATGACAACAAAAAAAACATTTATTTAAAGGGCATCTGTAGTTTAAAAAAACCTGCTCCTGGTCAGACTTGGTTCTTAGATCCTGGCTCTATTCTTTGTTCACAACTTCATTTAAAAGAGGAAAAACACTATCCTGCGTATTATTCCTCTCCAGTGGGGCATCGCAAATTGTATCCTTGGAGATTGCTAGACAGCAGGGCATCGCAATTTTGGATACCTCATGGGGATATTAGCCTAGTCCAGGGGTACTCAACCACTTCTTTTAAGGGTCCATATACAGACATCTGGTGACAGGTGAACGTCCGGACGGGGGTCTGTCACAGGGGGGTTTAGTTAGAAATCAGCACACGGGGTGGGGGTTGCTATAGATGCCACAGGCAAAAAAGACTGGGATGGATGGGGCAGAGCTGAGGAGACAGGGGTGAATGGGGGGACAGGAATCGATGGGGCAAAGCTGGGGGAAAAGGTATTGATTGGGCAGAGATAGCAGGACAGGGATTGATGGGGCTGAGCTGGGGCAGCGGGACAGGATTGGATGGGACAGAGAAACAAAGTTTGTGTGTACCTTGCAATGCCACTTTCCACCCATACAGTACTTCATATTACAACGCTAGGTGCCAAGCAGCAGAGTCATGACACTGGCAGAGAGACTAAGCACTACATCGACGATCAAGTGGACAGCGCTGAGCACAGCAGCACAGAAGCAGGGCTGTCAGGGCAGGGGTCCAGAAATCTGGCGCCGAGGTCCGGATTTGGACCCCGATCCGCCAGTTGAGTACTCCAGGGAGGCTGACATTCCTCTTTAAAGGGGGAAAGAGTGGGGCTGTTGTCCCATAAAGAGGGATTGCCATGAGGAAGAGCCAGACATGCCCCCTGCAAGCAGTGTGTGGAGCTGAGCACTCCCACGGTGTAATGACAAGAGGCTGTGTCCTGCCTATGGCTCCACTCTTCTTTTAAATGCCATGGATCCTTCAGTAGTTCCTAAGCAGCCACCCATTGGCTAAGGGTGCATGCAGTTGTTGAGGGCCACATAAAAGCATAAGCATAGAATGAGGAGCAGCACTACCCCACATTGATCTGCTGCAGGGGCAGAGCAGAACCTACAAGGTAGGAGAGGAGTCAGCCACGGTAAAGCTGGGTTGGTGGTTGTCAATTCAACAGCCACTCCGCTCAGGAGGGACAGTCTGAACTGAATCACCTGCAAAAGAGTGAGTGTCAGGAACAGGGCAAATATATTTTATTCCTGTTGCCAGACCCTTTTCATTAAAAGACCTGTGTTTCAATAGCTATCTGCTAGCCCAGGTATGAATCCTCACAGCAAACCCTGCTGTCAGAATGCATGCAGGCCTGGCTCCCCTGCTTCAGAGGCCTGAGATGGAGCCACAGAGTCTCAAGCCCTGAACCTCTCTTCAAACACACTATCCTTAGACAGCCGCTACTGACACAAAACCAGGAATAACTGGGTATCCATTCCCCCTAGCACCAAGCCCAGTACAGCTTAGGAACCAGGAGACAAAGCCGAATTCACCCCAAGTTGTCCTATTTCTGTGACCCCCCTAGAACCACAAATACAGAGATCTTGGATTCTTATCCACCCTACTCCCTTGTTGTTGGACCCAAAAATGCAGGACAGCAAGCCCAATAGTCCAACTCCAGAACCAGAATGGTACAAGCTTTGGTTTAAAAGTTACTCCCGAAATAGCATCTGTAGATTCTTAACAGGGTCATAGGCAGGGGAGATGCTTGAAACACTTCCAGAGGGGCATTGGGAGTGTCCAGATGAAGGTTAAATGCCAGGCCTCTATCTGGGGGAGCCATTCTATTGTCTCGGGGGTTACCTATAAATGTAAGGAGTGGTCCAAGGATCCAGCAGGCTGTCTATGCTGCAGACCACCCTGCCTAACAACTCATATGAATGCAGTTTAGGTAATGTGACATTCTGTTGTATCTCTGTTTTGTAATAACTTTACATTTAACCCACTTCTCAGGACTGTATTGGTATTAATTCTACCATAGTCAAATGCTTGTAATAACTGCCTACTGAGCCTATGAAATGTAAATATATCTTTCACTTGAGCGTGTTTGCCTTAACCTAAAAGCAATGTGTCCATGCCCAGACTGAATTTTTCAGGCCAGTGAAACAAACAGAGCAGGGTTAGAAAAGCGTATTGCGTGATCCTATAGACAGTGTCCGCCGCAGGCTCGTGTGATTCACTTGTCCTCACATTGAGGTTGGGCTGTGTCGCAGTGGGCCATTTTGTAGTAGTGGGACCACCAATTGTTTCCTTTCCCATCTGGATTCCTATCTAGAACACTGTTTTTAGGACCTGTAGCCCACCAGTACCTCCCTGCAAGCCTTCAATGCCTCTCTGTAGGCAGGGCCGGCATTTGGGGAGGCATCAATGGCATTTGCCCTGGGCACCCATGATAAGACAGGGCCCGCAACTTGCCACTGAGCACACACATACAAACACACTCATTCAAGCTTACTAGCACAGTGGTGGGTGTGCTCTGTATCTATGTGTGGTGGCCATTGTTCTCACCAGCCCCCTGGCACTACCACCACAGCAACTGAGTAGCGCAGGTAAGCTTGAGTGACCACAGCAACCAGGTAGCGCAGGTAAGCTTGAGTCTGTGTGAATGTGTGTGTGGGGGTGGTGGCAACAACAACAGCAGCAGTGGTGGGCAGGCACTGCTTTCTTGTTGTCTACCCTTCTGGTGGAGGAATGAGGGATGCCGCACACTGGCTGTAATGAAGATATGCCCCTCACTGGCTGTAATGGAGGGATTCTGTTCACTCCCTGTAATGAGGGATGTCCCTTACTGCCTGTAATGAAGATATGCCCCTCACTGGCTGTAATGGAGGGATGCCCCTCAGTGGTGGTAATGGAGGGATGCCCCTCACTGGCTGTAATGGAGGGATGCCCCTCACTGGCTGTAATAAGGGATGCCCCTCACTAGCTGTAATGAGGGATGTCACTCACTGGCTGTAATGAGGGATACCCCTCAATGCCTGTAACAGAGGGATTCTCCTCACTACCTGTAATGGGAGATGCTGCACACTGGGTTACCCTGCCCATCCGCTTTTTTCCTATTGTCCAGCTTTCTGGTGGAGGGGTGGGGGAGGCCGCACACAGGCTGTAATAGAGAGATGCTGCTCACTCACTGTAATGAGGGCTGCCCCTTACTCCCTGTAATGAAAGTTTGCCCCTCACTGGCTGTAATGAGGGATGCCCCTCACAGGCTAAAATGGAGGGATGCCCCTCACAGGCTGAAATGGAGGGATGCCCCACACTGACTGTAATGGAGAGATGCCCCTCACTGGCTGTAATGAGGGATGTCACTCACTGGCTGTAATGAGGGATACCCCTCAATGCCTGTAACGGATGGATACCCCTCACTGCCTGTAATTGGAGATGCCGTACAATGGGTTACCCTGCCTGTCCGTTGTTTTCTTGTTGTCCAACTTTCTGGTGGAGGGATGGGGGATGCCGCACACTGGCTGTAATAGAGGGATCCTGCTCACTCACTGTAATGAGGGATGCCCCTTACTCCCTGTAATAAAGGTATGCTCCTCACTGGCTGTAATGAGGGATGCCCCCCACAGGCTGTAATGGAGGGATATCCCTCACTGGCTGTAATGGAGGGATATCCCTCACTGGCTGTAATGGAGGGATGCCCCTCACTTGCTTTAATGGAGGGATGCCCCTCAATGGCTGTAATGAGGGATGTCACTCACTTGCTGTAATGAGAGATACCCCTCAATGCCAGAAACGGAGGGATGCCAAAGACTGGCTGTAATGTGGGATGCCCCCTCACTACCTGTAATAGGAGATGGCGCACACTGCTTGTAATGAGAGATTCCCATTACTGTCTGTAATGAGAGATTATGCACACTGCCTGTAATGGAGGGATGCTGCTCACTGGCTGTAATGAGGGATGCCCCTTACTGCCTGTATTGGGAGATGCTGCACACTGCCTGTAACTGGGGATGTCCCTCACTTCCTGTAAAGGGAGATGCCGCACTCTGCCTGTAGTGGGGAATGCCCCACACTGCCTGTAATGTGGGATGCCCATCACTGTATGTAATGAGAGATGCTGCTCACTGCCTGTAATGTAGGGCTGCCGCTCATTGCCTGTTATGAGGGATGTCCCTCACCCCCTGTGATGGGAGATGCTGCACACTGCCGGTAATGGAGGGATGCTGCTCACTGGGTGTGATGAGGGATGCTGCACACTGCCTGTAATGAGGGATGCCACACACTGGCTGTAATGAGGGATGCTGCTTACTGGCTGTAATGTGGGATGCCTCCTACTTGCTGTAATGGGGATTGCCGCTCACTGGCTGTAATGTGGGATGACGCTTACTATGTGTAATGGGGGATGCGGCTCACTGGCTGTAATGAGGGATGCTGCTTGCTGGCTGTAATGGAGGATGCCTGTAACAAGGTGATAGGGAGGGGGATTTTAGCACACCATTTGGTTCAGAATATTCTATATTGCCATCTTATATGTGTGCAAACCCCCAGGGTGCCAGTAAAAACTCACGTCTTCCTGCTCCAACAGCACATGCGCTGGCTCTCGTCCAATCATTTATACAGGCTGAGGTGGGGGGGTAGAAAAAAAGGGTAATCCCTGTGCTCTTCTGTTGTTCTATTAGCTTATGTGATTGATGGCAGTCAATGCAATCCATAGGCAATCCAACTGCTGTTTGTCTGCCACACATGAAAACAGGGCTCCATGGGAATGCAGAGAGGTGAGTTTGCTACTTGTTTTTCAGGCATTTCCAGGGACATTTAGGCAAAAAGATGTTAGATACAGCTGTGAGGAGTGGCTGGCACTTTACAGCAGCCCCCAGGCTGCTATGTCCCCCACCCATTTAGTAGGGGTATCTTCCACCCACTACCATGCCACCTACTTTTCCCCTCTGGCAGATTTACTCATTAGTGGTGCACAATTTAGAAAGGTGCTTTAAACTCTCTCTGTAGCTAAATTAAAAAACAGCTATATTCACTTTATCCTCAGTGTCACATCCAAAAAACTGGATATACAGCCCGACCCACAGTGCTATCAAGGCCACTGCACCACTGATCCCAGCTTCCCCTTCACATTGGGCTTGAATTACCATCTTAGCACTCCATCGGTGCTCCTGCAGCACTCACGGCTAGTGGTGACTAAGTGGGGACCCCAGGTCATGCATACCTTCCAACTTTTCAGGGTGGGAAAGAGGTACAATTGATAAATGAAGCCACACCACTCATTGAAGGATTAATAGGAGGATTCAACACTTTGAATAGGCAAAAGAATAATTTATTGATGAGGATCTGCATGTTACACCTTAAATAGGGACAAATGAAAATAACAAGGGGTATGGACTCAAAAGAGAGGCAGTCCCTTTAAATGAGGGACAGTTAGGAGGCATGGGTCATCCATGTGCTCTCATCAAACCCCATTGATTGCTTCAGTCACTGTGAACCCGCTACACAGGAGATCACTGCAGTAGTGCTGATTTGTAGGTGTAAACACCTGATTTTAGAATTATTTTTTGTCGGAAAGTGTACATCACAATGGACAAATAGGAGTTTCTTCTGGCAAGAGTTACAGTCACTTAAACCAAAATAGAAGACAAACTTTTGCTCCCCCTCATCAGCTCCTGACCATTGGCAAGCATGTACCCCATAATTTCTTGAGGCCACAAACAATGCCTCTTGTTTGTCATGGACCTGCCCCCCAGCTTTATTCACTGCAATGAGGGGTCTGGTACACCCCTCCATTGCAGTAAATGGAGAGGATCGTACCACAGTGGACGAATTTAATGTAACTACTTAATGTACGCAGTCCAGTAACTACACTATTACACTCAATATACCAAAATAATTTAGAATAATCATAAAGATTGTGAACCTGATATATTTGTTTCGTCATTGGATGATTAACTGCCGTTATAGGTTGTGGGCTAGGTAGGTTAAAAATACTGACAAAAGGCATTTCTAGTAAAAAAAAAAAAAAGTTGGATTGGGCTACACAAGGAGCCCAGTGGAGGGTGCCGTGTCTTGAAGAACTGGCACTTTAATGTTGGTAAGGTGCTTAATAGGAACCTAAACTGACCATTTTTGGGGGCCTCAAAGTGGAACAGCTTAAAGGGGACCAATCACCAGGATTTTTACTATCCTGATGATCGGTCCCTGCTCCGGGGGCATCCTGATTTGGGATACCCCGGTGTGTGAAACCCCTAGATTGCCCACTCAACTCTTTTCACCATTCCCATGGTGCATGTGCAGGCTCTAGTCCAATCAGTGATTTATGCCGTGTGCGCTAATGCATGGCATAAAGCTGTTGTTTTCAACTGCGTATCAGTAGGTACTCCTTACCTTTCCCTGGTTCCTCGCTGGTCATGGGCAACAGCCGTATCCCATATGCTGCCGTGCGTGCTACGGCTCCCTGCGATTCAGATAGGCCGGGTGTGGGAGTACACGCAGCTGCACGGACTCAGGGGATTCGGCCCGTGATCGCATTGAGAGAACAGTGAAAGATAAGGCGTTTGGGGCCGGGGAGGCTCACACAGTGGGGCATCCTGATTCGGGATGCCGCAGGGGCACCTAGTCAGGCTGTGATTGGTCCACTTTAAACCAGTTTGTGGGTGATAGGCGCAGAGGAAGTGCGACTTATTTACAGTCTTTTGTGACAAATATCCACAGAACTCGCTGGTACCCGTCCCCGGTCACATGTGCCAGGGATCTTCAGTCCATTAATGATGTTGGTGATTAAGTCAATGCTCAGCCAATCCATGCATTCCACTACCACCATTCAGCCATGTTGCAGAGTGTGAGTGCTGGGTGCAGCAGAGTCAAATCCAGACATACATAAGGTGTTGCATATTGTTAATATCAGAAATCCAAGCTGGGAAATATTATAAAGGTCCCCAAGTGGTACGGACTAGGTCTAGATTCAAGTCGGCATGCAAAAGGGTGAATGGAGCACAAGCCTTCTCTTCCTTTTCATTGGAGGTGATCGCTAAAAGGTGAACATGCAGTATACAAAAAAAACACAGAAAAAATAGACAATAAAATAAGGCAGCAACTATCTTCTGCACACAAAAGCAGGGTCAGATTAAGTGCGGTGGAGGCCCCTGGGCATAAAATCTGGTGGAGACCCCAGATACAGTATATTTTTTCCTTTAAAATAATAGTCCATCCAAGTAACTGATTGGGGGTTGTCTGGTGCCCGCCTACTTACTGGAATGTCAGATCGAGTCCCTTGTGCCACCCTTGTGCAGGTGTGTGCTGCTCGGGAACTCCTGCTTTGGCATTCTGGCTGGGGGGGGGGGGGTAGTGTAGTCGCCCAGCTGGTCCAGCAGAAAACAGTTCCCTGCTGCCAGCGGCTGTGCTTGGTGGCTTATGTGCAGTGAGCGGCTTTGCTGCTCTAGACTCTCTGTCCTGCCCTGTGATAGCTTTGGCTGCAGGGTTACCCAGGCACGGGGGGCCCCCACTGCCGCTGATAGCTTCCTTGCCTGCCCTGCGGCCCGTATGACCAGATTCTGAAAAGGCCTCCTGGACCAGACCATAACCCAAAGGTTGGTGGATGCCCCCTTTGCAGGGCAAGTAGTTGAGGTCCTGGGGCACGCCCCTTGCACCCCTCTCATAATTCGGCCTTGCACACAAGCATAGGTGTGATGCACGAGGGGTGGAGGTTGGTCCATCTCTCATTTGGTCACAAATAAATAAAACTCAAGGCTAGGTGTCCGGAAAGGGGTAAAATATCCACAACAACAACTTTTTTTATTTAGCAACACACCAGGAGAAATAATACAATTCTGTGAAACTCACCTGTAGAATTGTTTTTGTATACATCCAGTCCAGGCCGTCCCAGTAATAATGACAGTTGGGTTATCCACCACAAGGTGGCGCCAGTTACTGCAAGGATAGAGCTGTAACATCCCCCCCCCCCCCCCCCCCCGGCCTCCTATAAAAGGAGCTGTCTCCACAGAGTTCCCAGAATGTCAAAAAGCAGTAAATGAAACAGGCTGGGAGGTCAAGAAACCATGATAACACACATAGCTTCAGCATATACTCTCTCACAAGAAACTAAAGACAATGGTCCAAATAGAAAATCACCAGAAAGGCAAACAAGGTAAGAACCAAGGGCGGGGTGGGACGGCCTGGACTGGATGTATACAAAAACAATTCTACAGGTGAGTTTCACAGAATTGTATTTTTCTCTACATCCAGTCAAGGCCGTCCCAGTAATAATGACAGTTGGGACATCCAAAAGCAGTGTCCCCTAGGGTGGGATCCCCAGTGCGGAAAGGCAAGTAGATAATTACACTACCGCCAGAAACACCTTACGGCCAAGGCAGCCTCAGCTGAGGCCTTATCGACAACCACGTAAAAACTTGTACATGTAAACAAAAAGACCAGATATCAGCCTTACCAACTTGTTCAACAGAGGTCTGGTGCCAAAAGGCCCAGGAAGCACCAAAAGCTCTAGTAGAATGAGCTGTAAACCAATAATTAATCCAGATGGGGGTCCCACAAGACCCCAAAAGACCAACCCCACAAAATCAGTGGCACCACTATTTATATCAAAAATCTATACAAGCTTTATTAATACATATATTTACAATACAAAAATGGGACAATTTAAAACCACATTAAAAAACATATAACAAATTGAATACAGAGGGGGAGGGGGGCACCAAGATGGCAAAAGATGCAGCTGTATTTTCTAATCCAAATAATTATATATAAAGTCTGTCCATGCCACAGGCTGGAAATAAGGTGCACAGCTAATAACCCATCATACACAATACACAGTGAAAATTATCCCATCGTTTCACTAATAAAAAATAAATTCATCACCAAAATCTATATCTCCTATCTAAAAATTATTGCTAATCTAATTTATTATTAAATTATTAAAACTTTAATCTGTTTTCAAAAAGACCCTGTAGTTCCTAAATTATTTTTAAAAGTGAGCATTGGAGATTCATAGAAAAAGAGAAACAGTGAGCGTGGCAACAGCGATATGATGTAAGCACACTGTGATGAATGTGAGAGGAGAGAGGAGGCCGGGGTTTCAAAGCTACAGAGACAGCAAGCCAATCAGGACGTCTGGGCAGGTGGTGTTTCCGTTCTTGGTCTATTAAAGGTTGATTGATGGACCAGATCAGCACGGTGAGGGCTAAAAGCTTAATGAGGAAGTGATATTCCTCACTAAGGACGCAGACAGAAGAAGAAGCACAGCACTAAAGCCCAGAATGATATTGATATTTATTTTTTAACTTTTGACTTGCCAAATACTTGAGGACTATCCTGGGTCTTGGTCCTTTCTCCCGGGGCACCCCAATTGCTGTGTGAAAACTCCCAGATCGCTGAGCACAACTCCTGGTCCCACGGCGCATGCGCGGCCGCTTGTCCAATCAATGTGCTGGCGGGCGCATTCGGGAGAGTGCCCGCGCCGGCTATTCACAAATGGCTGGTGTGGTCGCAGCTCGCACATGCGCCGTTAGACCGGGAAGCAAGGTAAGTGTATGGGGCGACCTAGAAGGTTTCACACAGCGGGATATCCCAATTTTGGATGCCCTGGGGGAAGGGACCCGATCTGCCTTGGAATCTTATAGATTCCCAGGCCGATGGCGCTGAACTTTGGTCCACTTTAACTTAATTGGCTGCTGAAACAGCCAAGATGGGTGGTACTTCCTATCTCTGGATGAGGCCAGTGAGAACAAATAAGAAGTGAAGGAGCAGCAATGATGGGGGCCCCCGACCTCCTGGGCCCCAGTGCGGTCGCATCCCCTCCATCCTCTATAGTTATGGGCATAGTAACATAGTAACATAGTATGTAAGGCTGAATAAAGACTTTAGTCTATCCAGTTCAGCCTGTCTAACTCCTTCCAGTGGTCTAGTAGCCATAGCCGGAAATGTTATTACATGCCAGGAAGGCATCAAGGCCACTTTTGAAAGTTTTTACTGTATCCATCATTACTACCTCCTCTGGCAGCGAATTCCATAGTCTCACTGCTCTTACAGAGAAGAATCCCCTCCTATGTCGGTGGAGAAAGCACCTTTCCTCTAACCTTAGTGGATGCCCCCGGGTTATGGTTACACTCCGGGGTATAAATAGATTGTGGGACAGATCTTTGTATTGACCCCGAATATATTTATACATAGTTATTAGATCACCCCTCAATCGTCTTTTTTCTAGACTAAATAGACCTAACTTGGACAATCTTTCCGGGTACTCTAGCCCCCGCACTCCTTTTATTAACTTTGTTGCCCTTCTTTGAACGTGCTCCAGTTCCGATATGTCCTTCTTAAGCACAGGTGCCCAGAACTGTACACAGTATTCCATATGGGGTCTGACCAGTGACTTGTACAGGGGTAAAATGATGCTCTGGTCATGAGCACCTATGCCCCTGCTGATGCACCCCATGATCCTATTTGCCTTGGCAACAGCTGCCTGGCATTGATTACTACAGTTGAGCTTATTGTCAACTAAAACCCCTAGGTCCTTTTCCATTGTTGTTTTACCAAGTGTTTCTTTATTTAATGTGTAATCATGACACAGATTTCTCCTTCCCATGTGCATAACCTTACATTTATCTGTGTTAAACTTCATTTGCCATTTAACTGCCCGTGCTTCCAATTTATCTAAATCTGTTTGTAGCTGCCCGCTGTCCTCTTTTGTTTTAATTACTTTACACAGCTTAGTATCATCTGCAAAGATTGAGACTTTACTGTTTAATCCATACCCAATGTCATTTATATATATATTGAAGAGAATTGGTCCCAGAACTGACCCTTGTGGTACTCCACTAGTAACATAGTTAACATGTTAACATAGCTGGGAATCAGGGTTGGACTGGCTCACAAGGTTAAGAGGGAATTCCCCGTTGGACCCCTGTATTCATCAACTTCAAGATCTGAACTATGTATAGTTTATTTGTAGCATCCCAAGTGTACGCAGAGAGACTATACAATTTGGCATGATGTTTCTGTGCATGGGCCTTGATTATAAGTTGCTAATACTTGCATCTAAGTGAGAGATGAGCCCCCAGAGTCAGTTCTACTGGCGGGCCCCAGGTATCCCTTTCTGACACTGTTGGGAATTCATCCAATTCAGTCCAACCAAAAGTCTTCTCCTCCTTTTGTAGCCGGGCACTTCCCATTGCCATTTAGCTTTGTATTACACCAAATAGGATTAGCAGCACAGTGGAAAAGCTGATGGGAGAAGACACATTTGGCTGGTATTTCATGTGCAAGTTAGAACTGGTGGAGTCACCACATCTCCTACAGCTAGCAATAAAAAAATCCAGTCACACAAGAAAGAGCATGCAGGTATTGCTGACTGTGCAGAAAGCTGCATCTGCAGGGGCCTAGTCCTACTAGCCATACCTAAACCAGTAAGTAAAGCCTGTGTGACCCTAAGGCAAATACAAATAGGGGCAATATGAAAGCCTTTGCCTGTCATATGTTTTAATGGACACTTTGAGATCAATCTATCATTGTAGAATGGTCCCAAGTGTCCCTGATTTAGAGGGACCGACCCTCCTTTGAGCCCATGTCCCCCTGTCCCTCCTTGTTTTCATTTGTCCCTCTTTGAGGTGTAACATGCAGATCTGCATCAATAAATGACTGTTTTGCCTATTTAAAGTATTGTAACTGTTACACCCCATCTCCTATCCATCCATCAATGAGGGGACGTGGTCTAATTTAATAAATGTCCCTCTTTCCCACCCTGAAAAGTTGGTAGGTATGATATTACCAGTCCTGAGGTACGCTCATTCTATCCATATGCTAACTGCCTTATTGCTATGGAAATAATTACTTTATTCAGCTACATGCTCTGCATTGGCCTAGAGTCAATAAGAACCTACGGTGGGTGGTCTCTCTTGGTGAGGCATCCTGATTTTCAATGCCCTGATATGTGAACCCCCCATTTGACATAATATTGTTAATTCTGGCAATCCCACAGCACGTGCGAAGTCCGCGGCATCCCTTTTGTCCTTCCAATTGCTCTGTGCTCTGACGCCAGACCTCTCTGACCCTGGGATTTGTGTTGCTTTAATTTGTAGAATATCAGGTCTGTGTGCCAGGTCTAGCCATTTTTTTTTTTTATTTTTACAGGAAGAATTAGAAAATATACCTCTTTAGCATCATCAGCGGGCTGGATGTTGGTGTTGCTGTTTGCCTAACTAATGTGAGCTGGGGGGAGGGCAGTTGAATCTGCTGAACTGACCTAAACATTTCTTCTAATGTGTACATCGGCCCTAAAGCAGATCTCCAGTCTCATTTTCTTTCGGGAATGCGCCATCCCGCACCTTCCTGGCATCTTGATTAGGGATGCTCATCCCTAAAGCTGCAGAGCAAAGCTATATAAAAACTGTGGTCTGCACTCTAGTGCTGCTCTTTAGCACCATGTGACTGCTTATGGCTAATAGGGTGCCATGAATGCAGGCTTGAACTGGCCCACAGGGTTACCAGAAAATCCCCTGGTAGGCCCCTGGTCTCAAGTGCACACATAGAGACAGTACAGTTTGCCATGTTTCTTTTCATGGGCCCTAAATGTAAGCTGGTAATACTTGCATCTAAATGTGGTGGGGGGGCCCAGAGTCAGTTCTACTGGTGGGCCCCAGGCATCCAAGTCTGACACTGCTGCCTGATGAACCCTATTCATCACCAGTAGAACATGTGGATATGGCTGCTGTGGGTTGGATGAGTATTTTGTTACTAATCTTTTGTGCTGCTTTACAGAGGATGGGCATCCCAAATCAGGATGCCTGCAGTGTGGGATAGGAAATGGCCCTGTGGGATTTGATTAAAGAGGACATATATTTAACCTAACCATGGCCGCAGACCTGCAGTCTCCCCCAGGATCAAATTCTATATACACTAACTAATGTGATTAGTAACCAATAAAATGCCAAAACTATTCACAGCCTCCCCCCCCCCCCCCCCCAATGGTAGAACGCCCACTGGATCCTCTTCTAAGAAAGAAGTATTCTTTCTTTGGTATTCTGTGCTAGATAGCCATCATTGCCCAGTGGATGACTTCCTAGGACCAACTGACCTGCTGACAGCAATGGTGTCCATCCGCCTGGCTTGGACTGCCCAAAACAAATGTCAAAAATAACTGGCAACCAACACCAACTTACTTCTCCTCTCACTAGTCATCACTATTTGGGATGCCCTACTGTATAAAAGAGAATAGGACCCTGTAAATCTCTAACATATTCTAATAGATGTTGGTGTTATGAAATGCTTTCCATATTTAACATGACATGAGTGCCAAGGGGGAAGACTTCATTATTAGGGGGCCTGATCTGTGTATTCGGGTATGCCTGTTGCAGAATTTGAGTACTGGGTGCAGCAGAGTCAAATCCGGATAGACATTTGCGGTGTAACATGAACTGGCTTTACTGGGACAGGAATGGAGTAAGAGGACACCTTACATGGTGGATAACATAGACAGGAAGAAGAAGTCCCAGAGATCACCTCAATGTACAGGAAACAGACCATGCAGTAGAGAATATACAACAGAGTAGATATATGTAACAGCACCATCTAAGGTCATAAATGTAAACTGCATTAACCTAGCAATATAGATGCAAATCACATACAGAGACAAGCTGTAAGCTGTTGTAAAGTATCTCCAACAATGCCTACATAGTGCCCCATCAGGAAGAGAAGAGGGTCTCTTTACTTTTTGGAGATGTGGAAGTGAAATTGGGTTGAGGGGACTACATCCTTGTCTTTGTGATCCCAATCTTTTATACGAAGCAGGACAGATGCTGAATGATAAATCCTAAGGTCTGAGTGCCCAGTCCCTCCATCTGATTTAAGCCGTGTTAAGGAGCTGAATTACATCAGCGGGTAGGCCAAAATATCTTTGGCCTACCCGTCTCACATATGAACCTTAAAGTGGACCAACACCCAGGGGGGATCGGCCCGGGAATCTATAAGATTCCCGGACCGATCAGATCCCTCCCCGCGGGGCATCCGAAATCGGGATGTCCCACGGGGAGGAACCCCCCAGGAGGTCCACAAACCTTACCTCAGCCCCGTTCCATCGGCGCTGAGAACGCCCCAAAAACTCACCTCTCCCCGCTCCCACATGACCGCTCCAGCCAATCACAGCGCGCGTCCAAGGGCGCTTGGACGCGCATAGCAGCTCAGCAGCTCTGAGCGCTGGAGGCCGCGGCTCACGCTTTCCTCTAGCAGGGCGCGCACCTGCACCGGCCGTTTGTGAGAGCCGCTGAGCTGCTATGCGCGTCCAAGCGGCCTTGGACGCGCAAGCGGCCTTGGACGCGCGCTGTGATTGGCTGGAGCGGTCACGTGGGAGCGGGGAGAGGTGAGTTTTTGGGGCGTTCTGGGGGGTTTCACACAGCGGGGCACCCCCGATCAGGGTGCCCCACCGAAGTGGACCAAAACCCAGGATAGTAAAAAATCCTGGGTGTTGGTCCACTTTAAACATGCAATTTTAGGCTCTTGAAAAAGCTATTTGGGAGTTGAATGGGTACAATCTAAGAAACTTTAAAAAGCTTGTGGAAATTCATTTTTTCAAAGCAGGAAGGAGGGTGCTTGTCATAATTTCCCAGGTCTGTCAATGTCTTTATTAATAAATGGGTATAATTAATCTTGTACATTTGGGAGAGGTCTTTGGAGATCTGTATACCAATGTATTTTTCCAAAATTAGATGCCATTTGACAGAAAATT
Source organism: Gastrophryne carolinensis (assembly GCA_027917425.1). Taxonomy (NCBI): domain Eukaryota; kingdom Metazoa; phylum Chordata; class Amphibia; order Anura; family Microhylidae; genus Gastrophryne; species Gastrophryne carolinensis. The sequence goes on from CM051244.1 coordinate 69,955,254, forward strand.
GATTTAGAGTCTGGTCATTTGATTTAGAGTCCCTCACTAACTTTCTCCCAGCTTATCCCCATGTCACAGATCTGTACCTTATGCATTCTAAGTAAAGCCCTTTGCTTTGTTTCCATTTATGGATGTGGTTGAGCTGGGAAGGTCGCAGTTTTTGGAGTCTGTCAATGTCTTTATTAATATAGGGGTATAATTAATCTTGTAAATTTGGGAGAGGTCTGTGGGGATCTGTATACCAAGGTATTTTTCCATAATTAGATGCCATTTGAAGGAAATTTGATTTAGAGCCTGGCAATTTGATTTAGAGTCCCTGGCAAGGCACTCACTGACTCACTCTCCCAGCTTATCACCATGTACCTTATCCATTTTAAGTAAAGCCCTTTGCTTCCCTTCCATTTATGGATGTGGTTGAGCTGGGAAGGCCACAGCTTTTGGAGTTTTAAGCACGCTCTGCTGTGGTCAGAGAGAGAAGTGAGACCACTGTGGCTTGACTTGCTCGCTTGCACTGAGAGATCCAAGAAACAGAGTGGCTATGAGACCACTTTTTTCCGTGGTCCTAGAGGAATGGAATTAATAGGAGGGCAAACATTACATCCCTGCTAAGACTTCTACCCGGCGCTGCAAGTAATGGAGACGAAGCACATGGGACAGGCACCAGGTGAGCTGCTCTCTGCCTTATTATTGCCATTGCCTGGACTGTCCCTTAAGTTGTTCGACTAACTGATGGGAAAGATCCTATTCTTTTTTTTAACTGCCATGGCATCCCGAATTGGCATATTTGGGAAGGAGGTGAAAAAGCAGACCTTCATTCATTTTTGATTCAAGTCAGTCATCACACAATTCTTACAATGTTACTAAATCCTATAGCATAAGGCTCCCTGGATGAATATAATTGAGTATATACAGGTATGTGGCCACAGCTATCGGGAACATGGCAGAGAGACAGAAAACTGGATGAGTTTATGTTTCATATATTTTTAATGAGGCAATACATTATACAAAGCAGTGTCAGAGATATGTATAGGTGCTTTATAATTATTAATCTTAATGATCACACATAATAATGAATTGCTGTGAATATACATCCCCTGAAGTCAGTTGTTCCTCATATACCAGAACCTTTGTATGGGATGCATTCATTATTTAAAGGTTTGCAAGCTTGTCCAATATAAAAACATCTTTACCTCCTGATGTCCTCATCCTTACTTATAACTAGCATTATAAACCTATAGAATAATACAATGTATCATTGTTTTATATGTATTATATGAAATGTATTATTGGTTTGCAGGACGGAGAGTCTAGAGCAGCAAAATCACCGTCAGCAGCGCTACAGTGATGGGTGTGTGCAGAGCTGTCACTGCACATAAGCCACCAAGCACAGCCACTGGCAGCTCAATGCAGGGAACTGTTTTCTGCTTGACCAGCTGGGCGACTACACCCCCCGCCCAGAATGGTGAAGCAGGAGTTCCCGAGCAGCACGCACCCGCACAAGGGTGGCACAAGGGACTCAATCTGACGCTCCAGTAAGTAGGTGGGTGACAGACAACCACCGATCAGTTACTTGGCTGGACTATTATTTTAAAGGAAAAACTCCACCAGATTTTGTGCCCAGGGGCCTCCACCGCACTTCGGCCATGGCGGGATGCAGCCACGGCTTGCACATGCACAGTTGGACCTGGAAACAAGGTAAGTGTATGGGGCGACCTGGGGGGTTTCACACAGCCGGGCATCTCGATTTTGGATGCCCAAGGGGACGGAATCTATTGGCCTGAGAATTTAAGAGATTCCCAGGCCGATCAGCGTGGGCTTTGGACCACTGTAAAGGAAAACTCCCTTTTTGGTGTTCTGACATATTGCTTTCCTCCTCTGGGATGTAAAATAAACATTTGTGTTAGTATTGTGCCCCCAGACCTGTAATTCAGTTATCAGCATGCGGTTTCAACGTTTCCTGTATCCCTGTGTGGCTGTCATCCTAAGATGGGAGTGTTTTTTCTGGTCTTGAGAAAAAGTACTGGCTACATACAAGTCCAGCAGCAGCTTCCAAGTCCAGCAGCTTCCAAGCTGGGAAGGCTCCCAATAACCCTTTAGCTACTAAATACACAATTGGGGATCCTACCTATCTGAATAAGTTGAGTTACAGCAGAATAGGTTAAAACTGGTGACTGTGTCTGTGCCTGTGAGTGAGGAACCGGGAGGAAGAAGGCAGGGCAGCAGGACCCAGGAGGAAGAAGGCTGGGCAGCAGGACCCAGGAGGAAGAAGGCGGGCCAGCAGGACCCAGGAGGAAGAAGGCGGGCCAGCAGGACCCAGGAGGAAGAAGGCGGGCCAGCAGGACCCAGGAGGAAGAAGGCGGGCCAGCAGGACCCAGGAGGAAGAAGGCGGGCCAGCAGGACCCAGGAGGAAGAAGGCGGGCCAGCAGGACCCAGGAGGAAGAAGGCGGGCCAGCAGGACCCAGGAGGAAGAAGGCGGGCCAGCAGGACCCAGGAGGAATAAGATGGGGCAGCAGGACCCAGGAGGAATAAGATGGGGCAGCAGGACCCAGGAGGAATAAGATGGGGCAGCAGGACCCAGGAGGAATAAGACGGGGCAGCAGGACCCAGGAGGAATAAGACGGGGCAGCAGGACCCAGGAGGAAGAAGTATGGGCAGTACGATCATGAAGGAATAAGGCATGGCAGCAGGACCCTGGAGGAAGAATTCAGGGCAACAGGACCCAGGAGGAAGAAGGTGGGGCAGAAGGATCAGGTTGGAAGAATGCGGAGCAGCAGGACCTGGGAGGGAGAAGGCCAGGCCATGGAGGACGAAGTGCACAAGTGCAGCCTATTACATTTTTGTGACTGCATTAACAGAAGTGCTGCAATGTGGACCCATAGGCCGCCCTGAAACTTCTGTAGTTTCCAAGCTCCTGCATTTGTAGCAAGGCAAAGGCAAAAAGGGAGTGGTGATAGTAGCAGCAGGACCTGGGAGGAAGAAGGCAGGGGTACAGAACCCAGGAAGAAAAAGGTGGGTCAGTTTGACCAGGGAGCAACAAAATAGGGGGGAAGCAAGACCTGGGAGAAAGAAGGCACGGGGCAGCAGGACCCGGGAGGAAGTAGACAGTGAGCAGCAAGACCCCGGAGTAAGAAGGCAGGGAGCAGCAAAACCTGGGAATAAGAAGGCAGGGGGCAGCAGGACACAGAAGGAAGGAGGCAGGATGACAAAGGGGGAAGAAGGCAGTGGCAGCAAGTCCCGGAAGGAAGAAGACAGGGAGCAGCAGGTCCCAAGAGGAAGAAGGCAGGTGGCAGCAAGTCCCGGAAAGAAGAAGGCAGGGACAGCAGGACAAATGAGAAAGAAGGGAGGGGATAGCAGAACCCAGGAGGAAGAAGGTGGGGCAGCAGGACCCAGGAGAAAGCATGCGATCAACAGGCCCTGTGAAGAAGTCAGGCAGCAGGACCCAGGAGGAAGAATTTGGGGCAGCAGGAGATGGGAGGAAGAAAGCAGGGGTTACAGGACCAAGGAGGAAGAAGGCAGGGGTCGCAGGAAGAGCGCAGGGGCAACAGGACCAAGGAGGAAGGAAGGGCAGCAGAACCAAGGAGGGAGAAAATATGGCAGCAGGACCAAGAACCAAGACGGCAAGGTAGCAAGACCCAGGAGAAAGAAGGGTGGGAAGAAAGACCAGGGAGGAAGAAGGCAAGGCAGCAGACCTCAGGAGAAAGAAGGGTGGGAAGAAAGATCAGGGAGGAAGAAGGCAAGGCAGCAGGACCTAGGAGAAAGAAGGGTGGGAAGAAAGACCAGGGAGGAAGAATGCAAGGCAGCAGGACCCAGGAGAAGGAAGGGTGGGAAGAAGGACCAGGGAGGAAAAAGGCAAGGCAGCAGGACCCAGGAGAAAGAAGGGTGGGAAGAAAGATCAGGGAGGAAGAAGGCAAGGCAGCAGGACCCAGGAGAAAGAAGGGTGGGAAGAAAGACCAGGGAGGAAGAAGGCAAGGTAGCAGGACCCAGGAGAAAGAAGGGTGGGAAGAAAGACCACGGAGGAAGAAGGCAAGGCAGCAGGACCCAGGAGAAAGAAGGGTGGGAAGAAAGACCAGGGAGGAAGAAGGCAAGGTAGCAGGACCCAGAAGAAAGAAGAGTGGGAAGAAAGACCAGGGAGGAAGAAGGCAAGGCAGCAGGACCCAGGAGAAAGAAGGGTGGGAAGAAAGACCAGGGAGGAAAAAGGCAAGGTAGCAGGATCAAGGAGAAAGAAGGGTGGGAAGAAAGACCAGGGAGGAAGAAGGCAAGGTAGCAGGACCCAGGAGAATGAAGGGTGGGAAAAAAGACCAGGGAGGAAGAAGGCAAGGTAGCAGGACCCAGGAGAAAGAATGGTGGGAAGAAAGAATAGGGAGGAAGAAGGCAATGTAGCAGGGCCCAGGAGAAAGAAGGGTGGGAAGAAAGACCAGGGAGGAAGAAGGCAAGGCAGCAGGACCTAGGACAAAGAAGGGTGGGAAGAAAGACCAGGGAGGAAGAAGGCAAGGTAGCAGGACCCAGGAGAAAGAATGGTGGGAAGAAAGAATAGGGAGGAAGAAGGCAAGGTGGCAGGACCCAAGAGAAAGAAGGGTGGGAAGAAAGACCAGGGAGGAAAAAGGCAAGGCAGCAGGACCTAGGACAAAGAAGGGTGGGAAGAAAGACCAGGGAGGAAGAAGGCAAGGTAGCAGGACCCAAGAGAAAGAAGGGTGGCAAGAAAGACCAGGGAGGAAGAAGGCAAGGTAGCAGGACCCAGGAGAAAGAAGGGTGGCAAGAAAGACCAGGGAGGAAGAAGGCAAGGTAGCAGGACCCAAGAGAAAGAAGGGTGGGAAGAAAGACCAGGGAGGAAGAAGGCAAGGCAGCAGGACCCAGGAGAAAGAAGGGTGGGAAGAAAGACCAGGGAGGAAAAAGGCAAGGTAGCAGGGCCCAGGAGAAAAAAGGGTGGGAAGAAAGACCAGGGAGGAAGAAGGCAAGGCAGCAGGACGCAAGAGAAAGAAGGTGGTAAAAAAGACCAGGGAGGAAGAAGGCAAGGTAGCAGGACCCAGTAGAAAGAAGGGTGGGAAGAAAGACCAGGGAGGAAGAAGGCAAGGGAGCAGAACCCAGCAGAAGAAAGGATAGGAAGAAACACCAGGGAGGAAGAAGTCAAGGCAGCAGGACCAAAGAGAAAAAAGGGTGGGAAGAAAGACCAGGGAGGAAGAAGGCAAGGTAGCAGGAACCAAGAGAAAGAAGGGTGGGAAGAAAGACCAGGGAGGAAGAAGGCAAGGCAGCAGGACCCAGGAGAAAGAAGGGTGGGAAGAAAGACCAGGGAGGAAAAAGGCAAGGTAGCAGGGCCCAGGAGAAAAAAGGGTGGGAAGAAAGACCAGGGAGGAAGAAGGCAAGGCAGCAGGACGCAAGAGAAAGAAGGTGGTAAAAAAGACCAGGGAGGAAGAAGGCATGGCAACAGGACCCAGGAGAAATAAGGGTGGGAAGAAAGACCAGGGAGGAACAAGGCAAGGTAGCAGGACCAAGAAGAAAGAAGGGTGGGAAAAAAGACCAGGGAAGAAGAAGGCAAGGCAACAGGACCCAGGAGAAAGAAGGGTGGGAAGAAAGACCAGGGAGGAAGAAGGCAAGGTAGCAGGACCCAAGAGAAAGAAGGGTGGGAAGAAAGACCAGGGAGGAAAAAGGCAAGGTAGCAGGACCTAGGACAAAGAAGGGTGGGAAGAAAGACCAGGGAGGAAGAAGGCAAGGCAACAGGGCCCAGGAGAAAGAAGGGTGGGAAGAAAGACCAGGGATGAAGAAGGCAAGGTAGCAGGACCCAGGAGAAAGAAGGGGGGCAAGAAAGACCAGGGAGGAAGAAGGCAAGGTAGCAGGACCCAAGAGAAAGAAGGGTGGGAAGAAAGACCAGGGAGGAAGAAGGCAAGGCCGCAGGACCCAGGAGAAAGAAGGGTGGGAAGAAAGACCAGGGAGGAAAAAGGCAAGGTAGCAGGGCCCAGGAGAAAAAAGAGTGGGAAGAAAGACCAGGGAGGAAGAAGGCAAGGCAGCAGGACGCAAGAGAAAGAAGGTGGTAAAAAAGACCAGGGAGGAAGAAGGCAAGGTAGCAGGACCCAGTAGAAAGAAGGGTGGGAAGAAAGACCAGGGAGGAAGAAGGCAAGGCAGCAGGACCCAGCAGAAGAAAGGATGGGAAGAAACACCAGGGAGGAAGAAGTCAAGGCAGCAGGACCCAAGAGAAAAAAGGGTGGGAAGAAAGACCAGGGAGGAAGAAGGCAAGGTAGCAGGACCCAAGAGAAAGAAGGGTGGGAAGAAAGACCAGGGAGGAAGAAGGCAAGGCAGCAGGACCCAGGAGAAAAAGGGTGGGAAGAAAGACCAGGGAGGAAAAAGGCAAGGTAGCAGGGCCCAGGAGAAAAAAGGGTGGGAAGAAAGACCAGGGAGGAAGAAGGCAAGGCAGCAGGACGCAAGAGAAAGAAGGTGGTAAAAAAGACCAGGGAGGAAGAAGGCATGGCAACAGGACCCAGGAGAAAGAAGGGTGGGAAGAAAGACCAGGGAGGAACAAGGCAAGGTAGCAGGGCCCAGGAGAAAGAAGGTTGGGAAGAAAGATCAGGGAGGAAGAAGGCAAGGTAGCAGGACCAAGAAGAAAGAAGGGTGGGAAAAAAGACCAGGGAAGAAGAAGGCAAGGCAACAGGACCCAGGAGAAAGAAGGGTGGGAAGAAAGACCAGGGAGGAAGAAGGCAAGGTAGCAGGACCCAAGAGAAAGAAGGGTGGGAAAAAAAGACCAGGGAGGAAGAAGGCAAGGTAGCAGGACCCAGGAGAAAGAAGGGTGGGAAAAAAGACCAGGGTGGAAGAAAGCAAGGTAGCAGGACCCAGGAGAACGAAGGGTGGGAAGAAAGGCCAGGGAGGAAGAAGGCAAGATAGCAGGACCCAAGAGAAAGAATGGTGGGAAAAAAGACCAGGGAGGAAGAAGGCATGGCAACAGGACCCAGGAGAAAGAAGGGTGGGAAGAAAGACCAGGGAGGAACAAGGCAAGGTAGCAGGGCCCAGGAGAAAGAAGGTTGGGAAGAAAGACCAGGGAGGAAGAAGGCAAGGTAGCAAGGCCAAGAAGAAAGAAGGGTGGGAAAAAAGACCAGGGAGGAAGAAGGCAAGGCAACAGGGCCCTGGAGAAAGAAGGGTGGGAAGAAAGACCAGGGAGGAAGAAGGCAAGGTAGCAGGACCCAGGAGAAAGAAGGGTGGCAAGAAAGACCAGGGAGGAAGGAGGCAAGGCAGCAGGACCCAAGAGAAAGAAGGGTGGGAAGAAAGACCAGGGAGGAAGAAGGCAAGGTAGCAGGACCCAAGAGAAAGAAGGTGGGAAAAAGACCAGGGAGGAAGAAGGCAAGGTGGCAGGACCCAAGAGAAAGAAGGGTGGGAAAAAAGACCAGGGAGGAAGAAGGCAAGGTAGCAGGACCCAAGAGAAAGAAGGTGGGAAAAAAGGCCAGGGAGGAAGAAGGCAAGGTGCAGGACCCAAGAGAAAGAAGGTGGGAAAAAGACCAGGGAGGAAGAAGGCAAGGTAGCAGGACCCAGGAGAAAGAAGGGTGGGAAAAAAGACCAGGGATAAAGAAGGCAAGGTAGCAGGACCCAAGAGAAAGACGGGTGGGAAGAAAGACCAGGGAGGAAGAAGGCAAGGTAGCAGGACCCAGGGGAAAGAAGAGTGGGAAGAAAGACCAGGGAGGAAGAAGGCAAGGTAGCAGGACCCAGGAGAAAGAAGGGTGGGAAGAAAGACCAGGGAGGAAGAAGGCAAGGTAGAAGGACCCAAGAGAAAGAAGGGTGGGAAAAAAAGACCAGGGAGGAAGAAGGCAAGGTAGCAGGACTCAGGAGAAAGAAGGGTGGGAAGAAAGACCAGGGAGGAAGAAGGCAAGGTAGCAGGACCCAAGAGGAAGAAGGGTGGGAAGAAAGACCACGGAGGAAGAAGGCAGGGCAACAGGACCCAGGAGAAAGAAGGGTGGGAAGAAAGACCAGGGTGGAAGAAGGCAAGGTAGCAGGACCCAGGAGAAAGAAGGGTGGGAAGAAAGGCCAGGGAGGAAGAAGGCAAGATAGCAGGACCCAAGAGAAAGAAGGGTGGGAAAAAAGACCAGGGAGGAAGAAGGCATGGCAACAGGACCCAGGAGAAAGAAGGGTGGGAAGAAAGACCAGGGAGGAACAAGGCAAGGTAGCAGGGCCCAGGAGAAAGAAGGTTGGGAAGAAAGACCAGGGAGGAAGAAGGCAAGGTAGCAAGACCAAGAAAAAAGAAGGGTGGGAAGAAAGGCCAGGGAGGAAGAAGGCAAGATAGCAGGACCCAAGAGAAAGAAGGGTGGGAAAAAAGACCAGGGAGGAAGAAGGCATGGCAACAGGACCCAGGAGAAAGAAGGGTGGGAAGAAAGACCAGGGAGGAAGAAGGCAAGGCAACAGGGCCCAGGAGAAAGAAGGGTGGGAAGAAAGACCAGGGAGGAAGAAGGCAAGGTAGCAGGACCCAGGAGAAAGAAGGGTGGCAAGAAAGACCAGGGAGGAAGGAGGCAAGGCAGCAGGACCCAAGAGAAAGAAGGGTGGGAAGAAAGACAAGGGAGGAAGAAGGCAAGGCAGTAGGACCCAGGAGAAAGAAGGGTGGGAAGAAAGACCAGGGAGGAAGAAGGCAAGGTAGCAGGACCCAAGAGAAAGAAGGTGGGAAAAAGACCAGGGAGGAAGAAGGCAAGGTGGCAGGACCCAAGAGAAAGAAGGGTGGGAAGAAAGACCAGGGAGGAAGAAGGCAAGGTAGCAGGACCCAAGAGAAAGAAGGTGGGAAAAAAGACCAGAGAGGAAGAAGGCAAGGTAGCAGGACCCAGGAGTAAGAAGGGTGGGAAAAAAGACCAGGGATAAAGAAGGCAAGGTAGCAGGACCCAAGAGAAAGAAGGGTGGGAAGAAAGACCAGGGAGGAAGAAGGCAAGATAGCAGGACCCAAGAGAAAGAAGGGTGGGAAAAAAGACCAGGGAGGAAGAAGGCATGGCAACAGGACCCAGGAGAAAGAAGGGTGGAAAGAAAGACCAGGGAGGAACAAGGCAAGGTAGCAGGGCCCAGGAGAAAGAAGGTTGGGAAGAAAGACCAGGGAGGAAGAAGGCAAGGTAGCAAGACCAAGAAAAAAGAAGGGTGGGAAGAAAGGCCAGGGAGGAAGAAGGCAAGATAGCAGGACCCAAGAGGAAGAAGGGTGGGAAGAAAGACCACGGAGGAAGAAGGCAGGGCAACAGGACCCAGGAGAAAGAAGGGTGGGAAGAAAGACCAGGGTGGAAGAAGGCAAGGTAGCAGGACCCAGGAGAAAGAAGGGTGGGAAGAAAGGCCAGGGAGGAAGAAGGCAAGATAGCAGGACCCAAGAGAAAGAAGGGTGGGAAAAAAGACCAGGGAGGAAGAAGGCATGGCAACAGGACCCAGGAGAAAGAAGGGTGGGAAGAAAGACCAGGGAGGAACAAGGCAAGGTAGCAGGGCCCAGGAGAAAGAAGGTTGGGAAGAAAGACCAGGGAGGAAGAAGGCAAGGTAGCAAGACCAAGAAAAAAGAAGGGTGGGAAGAAAGGCCAGGGAGGAAGAAGGCAAGATAGCAGGACCCAAGAGAAAGAAGGGTGGGAAAAAAGACCAGGGAGGAAGAAGGCATGGCAACAGGACCCAGGAGAAAGAAGGGTGGGAAGAAAGACCAGGGAGGAAGAAGGCAAGGCAACAGGGCCCAGGAGAAAGAAGGGTGGGAAGAAAGACCAGGGAGGAAGAAGGCAAGGTAGCAGGACCCAGGAGAAAGAAGGGTGGCAAGAAAGACCAGGGAGGAAGGAGGCAAGGCAGCAGGACCCAAGAGAAAGAAGGGTGGGAAGAAAGACAAGGGAGGAAGAAGGCAAGGCAGTAGGACCCAGGAGAAAGAAGGGTGGGAAGAAAGACCAGGGAGGAAGAAGGCAAGGTAGCAGGACCCAAGAGAAAGAAGGTGGGAAAAAGACCAGGGAGGAAGAAGGCAAGGTGGCAGGACCCAAGAGAAAGAAGGGTGGGAAGAAAGACCAGGGAGGAAGAAGGCAAGGTAGCAGGACCCAAGAGAAAGAAGGTGGGAAAAAAGACCAGAGAGGAAGAAGGCAAGGTAGCAGGACCCAGGAGAAAGAAGGGTGGGAAAAAAGACCAGGGATAAAGAAGGCAAGGTAGCAGGACCCAAGAGAAAGAAGGGTGGGAAGAAAGACCAGGGAGGAAGAAGGCAAGGTAGCAGGACCCAGGAGAAAGAAGGGTGGGAAGAAAGACCAGGGAGGAAGAAGGCAAGGTAGCAGGACCCAAGAGAAAGAAGGGTGGGAAGAAAGACCAGGGAGGAAGAAGGCAAGGTAGCAGGACCCAAGAGAAAGAAGGGTGGGAAGAAAGACCAGGGAGGATGAAGGCAAGGTAGCAGGCCCCTAGAGAAAGAAGGATGGAAAGAAAGACCAGGGAGGAAGAAGGCAAGGTAGCAGGACCCAAGAGAAAGAAGGTGCGAAAAAGACCAGGGAGGAAGAAGGCAAGGTAGCAGGACCCAAGAGAAAGAAGGGTGGGAAGAAAGACCAGAGAGGAAGAAGGCAAGGTAGCAGGACCCAGGAGAAAGAAGGGTGGGAAAAAAGACCAGGGATAAAGAAGGCAAGGTAGCAGGACCCAAGAGAAAGAAGGGTGGGAAGAAAGACCAGGGAGGAAGAAGGCAAGGTAGCAGGACCCAGGAGAAAGAAGGGTGGGAAGAAAGACCAGGGAGGAAGAAGGCAAGGTAGCAGGACCCAAGAGAAAGAAGGGTGGGAAGAAAGACCAGGGAGGAAGAAGGCAAGGTAGCAGGAACCAAGAGAAAGAAGGGTGGGAAGAAAAACCAGGGAGGATGAAGGCAAGGTAGCAGGCCCCTAGAGAAAGAAGGATGGAAAGAAAGACCAGGGAGGAAGAAGGCAAGGTAGCAGGACCCAAGAGAAAGAAGGATGGGAAGAAATACCAGGGAGGAAGAAGGCAAGGTAGCAGGACACAGGAGAAAGAATGGTGGGAAGAAAGACCAGGGAGGAAGAAGGCAAGGTAGCAGGACCCAGGAGAAAGAAGGGTGGGAAAAAAGACCAGGGATAAAGAAGGCAAGGTAGCAGGACCCAAGAGAAAGAAAGACCAAGGGAGGAAGAAGGCAAGGTAGCAGGACCCAGGGGAAAGAAGAGTGGGAAGAAAGACCAGGGAGGAAGAAGGCAAGGTAGCAGGACCCAGGAGAAAGAAGGGTGGGAAGAAAGACCAGGGAGGAAGAAGGCAAGGTAGCAGGACCCAAGAGAAAGAAGGGTGTGAAAAAAGAACAGAAAGGAAGAAGACAGGGCAACAGGACCAAGGAGAAAGAAGGGTGGGAAAAAAGACCAGGGAGGAAGAAGGCAAGGAAGCAGGACCCAAGAGAAAGAAGGGTGGGAAGAAAGACCGGGGAGGAAGAAGGCAAGGCAGCAGGACCCAGGAGAAAGAAGGGTGGGAAGAAAGACCAGGGAGGAAGAAGGCAAGGCAGCAGGACCCAGGAGAAAGAAGGGTGGGAAGAAAGACCAGGGAGGAAGAAGGCAAGGTAGCAGGACCCAAGAGAAAGAAGGGTGGGAAGAAAGACCAGGGAGGAAGAAGGCAAGGTAGCAGGAACCAAGAGAAAGAAGGGTGGGAAGAAAAACCAGGGAGGATGAAGGCAAGGTAGCAGGCCCCTAGAGAAAGAAGGATGGAAAGAAAGACCAGGGAGGAAGAAGGCAAGGTAGCAGGACCCAAGAGAAAGAAGGTGCGAAAAAGACCAGGGAGGAAGAAGGCAAGGTAGCAGGACCCAAGAGAAAGAAGGGTGGGAAGAAAGACCAGAGAGGAAGAAGGCAAGGTAGCAGGACCCAGGAGAAAGAAGGGTGGGAAAAAAGACCAGGGATAAAGAAGGCAAGGTAGCAGGACCCAAGAGAAAGAAGGGTGGGAAGAAAGACCAGGGAGGAAGAAGGCAAGGTAGCAGGACCCAGGAGAAAGAAGGGTGGGAAGAAAGACCAGGGAGGAAGAAGGCAAGGTAGCAGGACCCAAGAGAAAGAAGGGTGGGAAGAAAGACCAGGGAGGAAGAAGGCAAGGTAGCAGGAACCAAGAGAAAGAAGGGTGGGAAGAAAAACCAGGGAGGATGAAGGCAAGGTAGCAGGCCCCTAGAGAAAGAAGGATGGAAAGAAAGACCAGGGAGGAAGAAGGCAAGGTAGCAGGACCCAAGAGAAAGAAGGATGGGAAGAAATACCAGGGAGGAAGAAGGCAAGGTAGCAGGACACAGGAGAAAGAATGGTGGGAAGAAAGACCAGGGAGGAAGAAGGCAAGGTAGCAGGACCCAGGAGAAAGAAGGGTGGGAAAAAAGACCAGGGATAAAGAAGGCAAGGTAGCAGGACCCAAGAGAAAGAAAGACCAAGGGAGGAAGAAGGCAAGGTAGCAGGACCCAGGGGAAAGAAGAGTGGGAAGAAAGACCAGGGAGGAAGAAGGCAAGGTAGCAGGACCCAGGAGAAAGAAGGGTGGGAAGAAAGACCAGGGAGGAAGAAGGCAAGGTAGCAGGACCCAAGAGAAAGAAGGGTGTGAAAAAAGAACAGAAAGGAAGAAGACAGGGCAACAGGACCAAGGAGAAAGAAGGGTGGGAAAAAAGACCAGGGAGGAAGAAGGCAAGGAAGCAGGACCCAAGAGAAAGAAGGGTGGGAAGAAAGACCGGGGAGGAAGAAGGCAAGGCAGCAGGACCCAGGAGAAAGAAGGGTGGGAAGAAAGACCAGGGAGGAAGAAGGCAAGGCAGCAGGACCCAGGAGAAAGAAGGGTGGGAAGAAAGACCAGGGAGGAAGAAGGCAAGGTAGCAGGACCCAAGAGAAAGAAGGGTGGGAAGAAAGACCAGGGAGGAAGAAGGCAAGGTAGCAGGAACCAAGAGAAAGAAGGGTGGGAAGAAAAACCAGGGAGGATGAAGGCAAGGTAGCAGGCCCCTAGAGAAAGAAGGATGGAAAGAAAGACCAGGGAGGAAGAAGGCAAGGTAGCAGGACCCAAGAGAAAGAAGGATGGGAAGAAATACCAGGGAGGAAGAAGGCAAGGTAGCAGGACACAGGAGAAAGAATGGTGGGAAGAAAGACCAGGGAGGAAGAAGGCAAGGTAGCAGGACCCAGGAGAAAGAAGGGTGGGAAAAAAGACCAGGGATAAAGAAGGCAAGGTAGCAGGACCCAAGAGAAAGAAAGACCAAGGGAGGAAGAAGGCAAGGTAGCAGGACCCAGGGGAAAGAAGAGTGGGAAGAAAGACCAGGGAGGAAGAAGGCAAGGTAGCAGGACCCAGGAGAAAGAAGGGTGGGAAGAAAGACCAGGGAGGAAGAAGGCAAGGTAGCAGGACCCAAGAGAAAGAAGGGTGTGAAAAAAGAACAGAAAGGAAGAAGACAGGGCAACAGGACCAAGGAGAAAGAAGGGTGGGAAAAAAGACCAGGGAGGAAGAAGGCAAGGAAGCAGGACCCAAGAGAAAGAAGGGTGGGAAGAAAGACCGGGGAGGAAGAAGGCAAGGCAGCAGGACCCAGGAGAAAGAAGGGTGGGAAGAAAGACCAGGGAGGAAGAAGGCAAGGCAGCAGGACCCAGGAGAAAGAAGGGTGGGAAGAAAGACCAGGGAGAAAGAAGGCAAGGAAGCGGACCCAAGAGAAAGAAGGGTGGGAAGAAAGATCAGGGAGGAAGAAGGCAAGGTAGCAGGACCCAAGAGAAAGAAGGGTGGGAAGAAAGACCAGGGAGGAAGAAGGCAAGGTAGCAGGAACCAAGAGAAAGAAGGGTGGGAAGAAAGACCAGGGAGGATGAAGGCAAGGTAGCAGGCCCCTAGAGAAAGAAGGATGGAAAGAAAGACCAGGGAGGAAGAAGGCAAGGTAGCAGGACCCAAGAGAAAGAAGGTGGGAAAAAAGACCAGGGAGGAAGAAGGCAAGGTAGCAGGACCCAGGAGAAAGAATGGTGGGAAGAAAGACCAGGGAGGAAGAAGGCAAGGTAGCAGGACCCAGGAGAAAGAATGGTGGGAAGAAAGACCACGGAGGAAGAAGGCAAGGTAGCAGGACCCAGGAGAAAGAAAAGTGGGAAAAAAGACCAGGGAGGAAGAAGGCAAGGTAGCAGGACCCAGGAGAAAGAAGGGTGGGAAGAAAGACCAGGGGGGAAGAAGGCAAGGTAGCAGGACCCAAGAGAAAGAAGGGTGGGAAAAAAGACCAGGGAGGAAGAAGGCAGGGCAACAGGACCCAGGAGAAAGAAGGGTGGGAAGAAAGACAAGGGAGGAAGAAGGCAAGGTAGCAGGACCCAGGACAAAGAAGGGTGGGAAGAAAGACCAGGGAGGAAGAAGGCAAGGGAGCAGGACCCAGGAGAAAGAAGGGTGGAAAGAAAGACCATGGAGGAAGAAGGCAAGGCAGCAGGACCCAAGAGAAAGAAGGGTGGGAAGAAAGTCCAGGGAGGAAGAAGGCAAGGCAGCAGGACCCAAGAGAAAGAAGGTGGGAAAAAAGACCAGGGAGGAAGAAGGCAAGGTAGCAGGACCCAAGAGAAAGAAGGGTGGGAAGAAAGACCAGGGAGGAAGAAGGCAGGGCAGCAGGACCCAGGAGAAAGAAGGGTGGCAAGAAAGACCAGGGAGGAAGGAGGCAAGGCAGCAGGACCCAAGAGAAAGAAGGGTGGGAAGAAAGACCAGGGAGGAAGAAGGCAAGGCAGTAGGACCCAGGAGAAAGAAGGGTGGGAAGAAAGACCAGGGAGGAAGAAGGCAAGGTAGCAGGACCCAAGGGAAAGAAGGGTGGGAAGAAAGACGAGGGAGGAAGAAGGCAAGGCAGCAGGACCCAGGAGAAAGAAGGGTGGGAAGAAAAACCAAATAGGAAGAAGGCAAGGTAGCGGGACTCAGGAGAAAGAAGGGTGGAAAGAAAGACCAGGGAGGAAGAAGGCAAGGCAGCAGGACCCAAGAGAAAGAAGGGTGGGAAGAAGGTCCAGGGAGGAAGAAGGCAAGGCAGCAGGACCCAAGAGAAAGAAGGTGGGAAAAAAGACCAGGGAGGAAGAAGGCAAGGTAGCAGGACCCAAGGGAAAGAAGGGTGGGAAGAAAGACCAGGGAGGAAGAAGGCAAGGCAGCAGGACCCAGGAGAAAGAAGGGTGGGAAGAAAAACCAAACAGGAAGAAGGCAAGGTAGCGGGACTCAGGAGAAAGAAGGGTGGAAAGAAAGACCAGGGAGGAAGAAGGCAAGGCAGCAGGACCCAAGAGAAAGAAGGGTGGGAAGAAAGACCAGGGAGGAATAATGCAAGGTTGCAGGACCAAAGAGAAATAAGGGTGGGAAGAAAGACCAGGGAGGTAGAAGGCAAGACAGCAGGACCCAGGAGAAAGAAGGGAGAGAAGAAAGATCAGGGAGGAAGAAGGCAAGCAGCAGGACCCAAGAGAAAGAAGGGTGGGAAGAAAGACCAGGGAGGAAGAATGCAAGGTTGCAGGACCCAAGAGAAAGAAGGGTGGGAAGAAAGACCAGGAAGGTAGAAGGCAAGACAGCAGGACCCAGGAGAAAGAAGGGAGAGAAGAAAGACCAGGGAGGAAGAAGGCAAGCAGCAGGACCCAAGAGAAAGCAGGGTGGGAAGAAAGTCCAGGGAGGAAGAAGGCAAGCAGCAGGACCCAAGAGAAAGCAGGGTGGGAAGAAAGTCCAGGGAGGAAGAAGGCAAGGCAGCAGGACCCAAGAGAAAGAAGGTGGGAAAAAAGACCAGGGAGGAAGAAGGCAAGGTAGCAGGACCCAAGTGAAAAAAGGGTGGGAAGAAAGACCAGGGAGGAAGAAGGCAAGGCAGCAGGACCCAGGAGAAAGAAGGGTGGGAAGAAAAACCAAATAGGAAGAAGGCAAGGTAGCGGGACTCAGCAGAAAGAAGGGTGGAAAGAAAGACCAGGGAGGAAGAAGGCAAGGCAGCAGGACCCAAGAGAAAGAAGGGTGGGAAGAAGGTCCAGGGAGGAAGAAGGCAAGGCAGCAGGACCCAGGAGAAAGAAGGGTGGGAAGAAAGACCAGGGAGGAAGAAGGCAAGGCAGCAGGACCCAAGAGAAAGAAGGGTGGGAAGAAGGTCCAGGGAGGAAGAAGGCAAGGCAGCAGGACCCAAGAGAAAGAAGGTGGGAAAAAAGACCAGGGAGGAAGAAGGCAAGGCAGCAGGACCCAAAAGAAAGAAGGGTGGGATGAAAGACCAGGGAGGAAGAAGGCAAGGTAACAGGACACAAGAGAAAGAAGGGTGGGAAGAAAGACCAGGGAGGAAGAAGGCAAGGTAGCAGGACCCAAGAGAAAGAAGGTGGGAAAAAAGACCAGGGAGGAAGAAGGCAAGGTTGCAGGACCCAAGAGAAAGAAGGTGGTAAAAAAGACCAGGGAGGAAGAAGGGTGGGAAGAATGACCAGGGAGGAAGAAGGCAAGGTAGCAGGACCCAAGAGAAAGAAGGGTGGGAAGAAAGACCAGGGAGAAAGAAGGCAAGGTAGCAGGACCCAAGAGAAAGAAGGGTGGGAAGAAAGACCAGGGAGGAAGGAGGCAAGGTAGCAGGACCCAGGGGAAAGAAGGGTGGGAAGAAAGAACAGGGAGGAAAAAGGCAAGGTAGCAGGACCCAGGAGAAAGAAGGGTGGGAAAAAATACCAAAAAGGAAGAAGGCAGAGCAACAGGACCCAGGAGAGAGAAGGGTGGGAAGAAAGACCAGTGAGGAAAAATGCAAGGTAGCAGGGCCCAGGACAAAGAAGGGTGGCAAGAAAGACCAGGGAGGAAGGAGGCAAGGCAGCAGGACCCAAGAGAAAGAAGGGTGGGAAGAAAGACCAGGGAGGAAGAAGGCAAGGCAGTAGGACCCAGGAGAAAGACGGGTGGGAAGAAAGACCAGGGAGGAAGAAGGCAAGGCAGCAGGACCCAAGAGATAAATGGTGGGAAAAAGGCCAGGGAGGAAGAAGGCAAGGTGGCAGGACCCAAGAGAAAGAAGGGTGGGAAGAAAGAGCAGGGAGGAAGAAGGCAAGGTAGCAGGACCCAGGAGAAAGAATGGTGGGAAGAAAGACCACGGAGGAAGAAGGCAAGGTAGCAGGACCCAGGAGAAAGAAAAGTGGGAAAAAAGACCAGGGAGGAAGAAGGCAAGGTAGCAGGACCCAGGAGAAAGAAGGGTGGGAAGAAAGACCAGGGGGGAAGAAGGCAAGGTAGCAGGACCCAAGAGAAAGAAGGGTGGGAAAAAAGACCAGGGAGGAAGAAGGCAGGGCAACAGGACCCAGGAGAAAGAAGGGTGGGAAGAAAGACAAGGGAGGAAGAAGGCAAGGTAGCAGGACCCAGGACAAAGAAGGGTGGGAAGAAAGACCAGGGAGGAAGAAGGCAAGGGAGCAGGACCCAGGAGAAAGAAGGGTGGAAAGAAAGACCATGGAGGAAGAAGGCAAGGCAGCAGGACCCAAGAGAAAGAAGGGTGGGAAGAAAGTCCAGGGAGGAAGAAGGCAAGGCAGCAGGACCCAAGAGAAAGAAGGTGGGAAAAAAGACCAGGGAGGAAGAAGGCAAGGTAGCAGGACCCAAGAGAAAGAAGGGTGGGAAGAAAGACCAGGGAGGAAGAAGGCAGGGCAGCAGGACCCAGGAGAAAGAAGGGTGGCAAGAAAGACCAGGGAGGAAGGAGGCAAGGCAGCAGGACCCAAGAGAAAGAAGGGTGGGAAGAAAGACCAGGGAGGAAGAAGGCAAGGCAGTAGGACCCAGGAGAAAGAAGGGTGGGAAGAAAGACCAGGGAGGAAGAAGGCAAGGTAGCAGGACCCAAGGGAAAGAAGGGTGGGAAGAAAGACGAGGGAGGAAGAAGGCAAGGCAGCAGGACCCAGGAGAAAGAAGGGTGGGAAGAAAAACCAAATAGGAAGAAGGCAAGGTAGCGGGACTCAGGAGAAAGAAGGGTGGAAAGAAAGACCAGGGAGGAAGAAGGCAAGGCAGCAGGACCCAAGAGAAAGAAGGGTGGGAAGAAGGTCCAGGGAGGAAGAAGGCAAGGCAGCAGGACCCAAGAGAAAGAAGGTGGGAAAAAAGACCAGGGAGGAAGAAGGCAAGGTAGCAGGACCCAAGGGAAAGAAGGGTGGGAAGAAAGACCAGGGAGGAAGAAGGCAAGGCAGCAGGACCCAGGAGAAAGAAGGGTGGGAAGAAAAACCAAACAGGAAGAAGGCAAGGTAGCCGGACTCAGGAGAAAGAAGGGTGGAAAGAAAGACCAGGGAGGAAGAAGGCAAGGCAGCAGGACCCAAGAGAAAGAAGGGTGGGAAGAAAGACCAGGGAGGAATAATGCAAGGTTGCAGGACCAAAGAGAAAGAAGGGTGGGAAGAAAGACCAGGGAGGTAGAAGGCAAGACAGCAGGACCCAGGAGAAAGAAGGGAGAGAAGAAAGATCAGGGAGGAAGAAGGCAAGCAGCAGGACCCAAGAGAAAGAAGGGTGGGAAGAAAGACCAGGGAGGAAGAATGCAAGGTTGCAGGACCCAAGAGAAAGAAGGGTGGGAAGAAAGACCAGGGAGGTAGAAGGCAAGACAGCAGGACCCAGGAGAAAGAAGGGAGAGAAGAAAGACCAGGGAGGAAGAAGGCAAGCAGCAGGACCCAAGAGAAAGCAGGGTGGGAAGAAAGTCCAGGGAGGAAGAAGGCAAGCAGCAGGACCCAAGAGAAAGCAGGGTGGGAAGAAAGTCCAGGGAGGAAGAAGGCAAGGCAGCAGGACCCAAGAGAAAGAAGGTGGGAAAAAAGACCAGGGAGGAAGAAGGCAAGGTAGCAGGACCCAAGTGAAAAAAGGGTGGGAAGAAAGACCAGGGAGGAAGAAGGCAAGGCAGCAGGACCCAGGAGAAAGAAGGGTGGGAAGAAAAACCAAATAGGAAGAAGGCAAGGTAGCGGGACTCAGCAGAAAGAAGGGTGGAAAGAAAGACCAGGGAGGAAGAAGGCAAGGCAGCAGGACCCAAGAGAAAGAAGGGTGGGAAGAAGGTCCAGGGAGGAAGAAGGCAAGGCAGCAGGACCCAGGAGAAAGAAGGGTGGGAAGAAAGACCAGGGAGGAAGAAGGCAAGGCAGCAGGACCCAAGAGAAAGAAGGGTGGGAAGAAGGTCCAGGGAGGAAGAAGGCAAGGCAGCAGGACCCAAGAGAAAGAAGGTGGGAAAAAAGACCAGGGAGGAAGAAGGCAAGGCAGCAGGACCCAAAAGAAAGAAGGGTGGGATGAAAGACCAGGGAGGAAGAAGGCAAGGTAACAGGACACAAGAGAAAGAAGGGTGGGAAGAAAGACCAGGGAGGAAGAAGGCAAGGTAGCAGGACCCAAGAGAAAGAAGGTGGGAAAAAAGACCAGGGAGGAAGAAGGCAAGGTTGCAGGACCCAAGAGAAAGAAGGTGGTAAAAAAGACCAGGGAGGAAGAAGGGTGGGAAGAATGACCAGGGAGGAAGAAGGCAAGGTAGCAGGACCCAAGAGAAAGAAGGGTGGGAAGAAAGACCAGGGAGAAAGAAGGCAAGGTAGCAGGACCCAAGAGAAAGAAGGGTGGGAAGAAAGACCAGGGAGGAAGGAGGCAAGGTAGCAGGACCCAGGGGAAAGAAGGGTGGGAAGAAAGAACAGGGAGGAAAAAGGCAAGGTAGCAGGACCCAGGAGAAAGAAGGGTGGGAAAAAATACCAAAAAGGAAGAAGGCAGAGCAACAGGACCCAGGAGAGAGAAGGGTGGGAAGAAAGACCAGTGAGGAAAAATGCAAGGTAGCAGGGCCCAGGACAAAGAAGGGTGGCAAGAAAGACCAGGGAGGAAGGAGGCAAGGCAGCAGGACCCAAGAGAAAGAAGGGTGGGAAGAAAGACCAGGGAGGAAGAAGGCAAGGCAGTAGGACCCAGGAGAAAGACGGGTGGGAAGAAAGACCAGGGAGGAAGAAGGCAAGGCAGCAGGACCCAAGAGATAAATGGTGGGAAAAAGACCAGGGAGGAAGAAGGCAAGGTGGCAGGACCCAAGAGAAAGAAGGGTGGGAAGAAAGAGCAGGGAGGAAGAAGGCAAGGTAGCAGGACCCAAGAGAAAGAAGGTGGGAAAAAAGACCAGGGAGGAAGAAGGCAAGGTAGCAGGACCCAAGAGAAAGAAGGTGGGAAAAAGACCAGGGAGGAAGAAAGCAAGGTAGCAGGACCCAAGAGAAAGAAGGGTGGGAAGAAAGACCAGAGAGGAAGAAAGCAAGGTAGCAGGACCCAGGGGAAAGAAGAGTGGGAAAAAAGACCAGGGAGGAAGAAGGCAAGGTAGCAGGACCCAGGAGAAAGAAGGGTGGGAAGAAAGACTAGGGAGGAAGAAGGCAAGGTAGCAGGACCCAAGAGAAAGAAGGGTGTGAAAAAAGAACAGAAAGGAAGAAGGCAGGGCAACAGGACCCAGGAGAAAAAAGGGTGGGAAAAAAGACCAGGGAGGAAGAAGGCAAGGAAGCAGGACCCAAGAGAAAGAAGGGTGGGAAGAAAGACCAGGGAGGAAGAAGGCAAGGCAGCAGGATCCAGGAGAAAGAAGGGTGGGAAGAAAGACCAGGGAGAAAGAAGGCAAGGAAGCTGACCCAAGAGAAAGAAGGGTGGGAAGAAAGACCAGGGAGGAAGAAGGCAAGGTAGCAGGACCCAAGAGAAAGAAGGGTGGGAAGAAAGACCAGGGAGGAAGAAGGCAAGGTAGCAGGAACCAAGAGAAAGAAGGGTGGGAAGAAAGACCAGGGAGGATGAAGGCAAGGTAGCAGGCCCCTAGAGAAAGAAGGATGGGAAGAAAGACCAGGGAGGAAGAAGGCAAGGTAGCAGGACCCAAGAGAAAGAAGGTGGGAAAAAAGACCAGGGAGGAAGAAGGCAAGGTAGCAGGACCCAAGAGAAAGAAGGGTGGGAAGTAAGACCAGGGAGGAAGAAGGCAAGGAAGCAGGACCCAGGAGAAAGAATGGTGGGAAGAAAGACAAGGGAGGAAGAAGGCAAGGTAGCAGGACCCAGGAGAAAGAAAAATGGGGAAAAGACCAGGGAGGAAGAAGGCAAGGTAGCAGGACCCAGGAGAAAGAAGGGTGGGAAGAAAGACCAGGGAGGAAGAAGGCAAGGTAGTAGGACCCAAGAGAAAGAAGGGTGGGAAAAAAGACCAGGGAGGAAGAAGGCAGGGCAACAGGACCCAGGAGAGAGAAGGGTGGGAAAAAAGACCAGGGATAAAGAGAAAGAAGGGTGGGAAGAAAGACCAGGGGAGGAAGAAGACAAGGTAGCAGGACCCAGGGGAAAGAAGAGTGGGAAAAAAGACCAGGGAGGAAGAAGGCAAGGTAGCAGGACCCAGGAGAAAGAAGGGTGGGAAGAAAGACCAGGGAGGAAGAAGGCAAGGTAGCAGGACCCAAGAGAATGAAGGGTGTGAAAAAAGAACAGAAAGGAAGAAGGCAGGGCAACAGGACCCAGGAGAAAGAAGGGTGGGAAAAAAGACCAGGGAGGAAGAAGGCAAGGTAGCAGGACCCAAGAGAAAGAAGGGTGGGAAGAAAGACCAGAGAGGAAGAAGGCAAGGTAGCAGTACCCAGGAGAAAGAAGGGTGCGAAAAAAGACCAGGGATAAAGAAGGCAAGGTAGCAGGACCCAAGAGAAAGAAGGGTGGGAAGAAAGACCAGGGAGGAAGAAGGCAAGGTAGCAGGACCCAGGAGAAAGAAGGGTGGGAAGAAAGACCAGGGAGGAAGAAGGCAAGGTAGCAGGACCCAAGAGAAAGAAGGGTGGGAAGAAAGACCAGGGAGGAAGAAGGCAAGGTAGCAGGAACCAAGAGAAAGAAGGGTGGGAAGAAAGACCAGGGAGGATGAAGGCAAGGTAGCAGGCCCCTAGAGAAAGAAGGATGGAAAGAAAGACCAGGGAGGAAGTAGGCAAGGTAGCAGGACCCAAGAGAAAGAAGGATGGGAAGAAATACCATGGAGGAAGAAGGCAAGGTAGCAGGACACAGGAGAAAGAATGGTGGGAAGAAAGACCAGGGAGGAAGAAGGCAAGGTAGCAGGACCCAGGAGAAAGAAGGGTGGGAAAAAAGACCAGGGATAAAGAAGGCAAGGTAGCAGGACCCAAGATAAAGAAAGACCAAGGGAGGAAGAAGGCAAGGTAGCAGGACCCAGGGGAAAGAAGAGTGGGAAGAAAGACCAGGGAGAAGGAAGGCAAGGTAGCAGGACCCAGGAGAAAGAAGGGTGGGAAGAAAGACCAGGGAGGAAGAAGGCAAGGTAGCAGGACCCAAGAGAAAGAAGGGTGTGAAAAAAGAACAGAAAGGAAGAAGGCAGGGCAACAGGACCCAGGAGAAAGAAGGGTGGGAAAAAAGACCAGGGAGGAAGAAGGCAAGGAAGCAGGACCCAAGAGAAAGAAGGGTGGGAAGAAGGTCCGGGGAGGAAGAAGGCAAGGCAGCAGGACCCAGGAGAAAGAAGGGTGGGAAGAAAGACCAGGGAGGAAGAAGGCAAGGCAGCAGGACCCAGGAGAAAGAAGGGTGGGAAGAAAGACCAGGGAGAAAGAAGGCAAGGAAGCGGACCCAAGAGAAAGAAGGGTGGGAAGAAAGATCAGAGAGGAAGAAGGCAAGGTAGCAGGACCCAAGAGAAAGAAGGGTGGGAAGAAAGACCAGGGAGGAAGAAGGCAAGGTAGCAGGAACCAAGAGAAAGAAGGGTGGGAAGAAAAACCAGGGAGGATGAAGGCAAGGTAGCAGGCCCCTAGAGAAAGAAGGATGGAAAGAAAGACCAGGGAGGAAGAAGGCAAGGTAGCAGGACCCAAGAGAAAGAAGGTGGGAAAAAAGACCAGGGAGGAAGAAGGCAAGGTAGCAGGACCCAAGAGAAAGAAGGGTGGGAAGAAAGACCAGGGAGGAAGAAGGCAAGGTAGCAGGACCCAGGAGAAAGAATGGTGGGAAGAAAGACCAGGGAGGAAGAAGGCAAGGTAGCAGGACCCAGGAGAAGAAAAGTGGGAAAAAAGACCAGGGAGGAAGAAGGCAAGGTAGCAGGACCCAGGAGAAAGAAGGGTGGGAAGAAAGACCAGGGAGGAAGAAGGCAAGGTAGCAGGACCCAAGAGAAAGAAGGGTGGGAAAAAAGACCAGGGAGGAAGAAGGCAGGGCAACAGGACCCAGGAGAAAGAAGGGTGGGAAGAAAGACCAGGGAGGAAGAAGGCAAGGTAGCAGGACCCAGGACAAAGAAGGGTGGGAAGAAAGACCAGGGAGGAAGAATGCGAGGGAGCAGGACCCAGGAGAAAGAAGGGTGGAAAGAAAGACCATGGAGGAAGAAGGCAAGGCAGCAGGACCCAAGAGAAAGAAGAGTGGGAAGAAAGACCAGGGAGGAAGAAGGCAAGGCAGCAGGACCCAAGAGAAAGAAGGTGGGAAAAAAGACCAGGGAGGAAGAAGGCAAGGTAGCAGGACCCAAGAGAAAGAAGGGTGGGAAGAAAGACCAGGGAGGAAGAAGGCAGGGTAGCAGGACCCAGGAGAAAGAAGGGTGGCAAGAAAGACCAGGGAGGAAGGAGGCAAGGCAGCAGGACCCAAGAGAAAGAAGGGTGGGAAGAAAGACCAGGGAGGAAGAAGGCAAGGCAGTAGGACTCAGGAGAAAGAAGGGTGGGAAGAAAGACCAGGGAGGAAGAAGGCAAGGTAGCAGGACCCAAGGGAAAGAAGGGTGGGAAGAAAGACGAGGGAGGAAGAAGGCAAGGCAGCAGGACCCAAGAGAAAGAAGGGTGGGAAGAAAGACCAGGGAGGAAGAATGCAAGGTTGCAGGACCCAAGAGAAAGAAGGGTGGGAAGAAAGACCAGGGAGGTAGAAGGCAAGACAGCAGGACCCAGGAGAAAGAAGGGAGAGAAGAAAGATCAGGGAGGAAGAAGGCAAGCAGCAGGACCCAAGAGAAAGAAGGGTGGGAAGAAAGACCAGGGAGGAAGAATGCAAGGTTGCAGGACCCAAGAGAAAGAAGGGAGAGAAGAAAGACCAGGGAGGAAGAAGGCAAGCAGCAGGACCCAAGAGAAAGAAGGGTGGGAAGAAAGTCCAGGGAGGAAGAAGGCAAGGCAGCAGGACCCAAGAGAAAGAAGGTGGGAAAAAAGACCAGGGAGGAAGAAGGCAAGGTAGCAGGACCCAAGAGAAAGAAGGGTGGGAAGAAAGACCAGAGAGGAAGAAGGCAAGGTAGCAGTACCCAGGAGAAAGAAGGGTGCGAAAAAAGACCAGGGATAAAGAAGGCAAGGTAGCAGGACCCAAGAGAAAGAAGGGTGGGAAGAAAGACCAGGGAGGAAGAAGGCAAGGTAGCAGGACCCAGGAGAAAGAAGGGTGGGAAGAAAGACCAGGGAGGAAGAAGGCAAGGTAGCAGGACCCAAGAGAAAGAAGGGTGGGAAGAAAGACCAGGGAGGAAGAAGGCAAGGTAGCAGGAACCAAGAGAAAGAAGGGTGGGAAGAAAGACCAGGGAGGATGAAGGCAAGGTAGCAGGCCCCTAGAGAAAGAAGGATGGAAAGAAAGACCAGGGAGGAAGTAGGCAAGGTAGCAGGACCCAAGAGAAAGAAGGATGGGAAGAAATACCATGGAGGAAGAAGGCAAGGTAGCAGGACACAGGAGAAAGAATGGTGGGAAG
The DNA here is from genome assembly GCA_027917425.1 of Gastrophryne carolinensis. Lineage (NCBI taxonomy): Eukaryota > Metazoa > Chordata > Amphibia > Anura > Microhylidae > Gastrophryne > Gastrophryne carolinensis. The sequence goes on from CM051244.1 coordinate 69,979,600, forward strand.
AAAGACCAGGGAGGAAGAAGGCAAGGTAGCAGGACCCAGGAGAAAGAAGGGTGGGAAAAAAGACCAGGGATAAAGAAGGCAAGGTAGCAGGACCCAAGAGAAAGAAAGACCAAGGGAGGAAGAAGGCAAGGTAGCAGGACCCAGGGGAAAGAAGAGTGGGAAGAAAGACCAGGGAGAAGGAAGGCAAGGTAGCAGGACCCAGGAGAAAGAAGGGTGGGAAGAAAGACCAGGGAGGAAGAAGGCAAGGTAGCAGGACCCAATTGAAAGAAGGGTGTGAAAAAAGAACAGAAAGGAAGAAGGCAGGGCAACAGGACCCAGGAGAAAGAAGGGTGGGAAAAAAGACCAGGGAGGAAGAAGGCAAGGAAGCAGGACCCAAGAGAAAGAAGGGTGGGAAGAAGGTCCGGGGAGGAAGAAGGCAAGGCAGCAGGACCCAGGAGAAAGAAGGGTGGGAAGAAAGACCAGGGAGGAAGAAGGCAAGGCAGCAGGACCCAGGAGAAAGAAGGGTGGGAAGAAAGACCAGGGAGAAAGAAGGCAAGGAAGCGGACCCAAGAGAAAGAAGGGTGGGAAGAAAGATCAGGGAGGAAGAAGGCAAGGTAGCAGGACCCAAGAGAAAGAAGGGTGGGAAGAAAGACCAGGGAGGAAGAAGGCAAGGTAGCAGGAACCAAGAGAAAGAAGGGTGGGAAGAAAAACCAGGGAGGATGAAGGCAAGGTAGCAGGCCCCTAGAGAAAGAAGGATGGAAAGAAAGACCAGGGAGGAAGAAGGCAAGGTAGCAGGACCCAAGAGAAAGAAGGTGGGAAAAAAGACCAGGGAGGAAGAAGGCAAGGTAGCAGGACCCAAGAGAAAGAAGGGTGGGAAGAAAGACCAGGGAGGAAGAAGGCAAGGTAGCAGGACCCAGGAGAAAGAATGGTGGGAAGAAAGACCAGGGAGGAAGAAGGCAAGGTAGCAGGACCCAGGAGAAGAAAAGTGGGAAAAAAGACCAGGGAGGAAGAAGGCAAGGTAGCAGGACCCAGGAGAAAGAAGGGTGGGAAGAAAGACCAGGGAGGAAGAAGGCAAGGTAGCAGGACCCAAGAGAAAGAAGGGTGGGAAAAAAGACCAGGGAGGAAGAAGGCAGGGCAACAGGACCCAGGAGAAAGAAGGGTGGGAAGAAAGACCAGGGAGGAAGAAGGCAAGGTAGCAGGACCCAGGACAAAGAAGGGTGGGAAGAAAGACCAGGGAGGAAGAATGCGAGGGAGCAGGACCCAGGAGAAAGAAGGGTGGAAAGAAAGACCATGGAGGAAGAAAGCAAGGCAGCAGGACCCAAGAGAAAGAAGGGTGGGAAGAAAGTCCAGGGAGGAAGAAGGCAAGGCAGCAGGACCCAAGAGAAAGAAGGTGGGAAAAAAGACCAGGGAGGAAGAAGGCAAGGTAGCAGGACCCAAGAGAAAGAAGGGTGGGAAGAAAGACCAGGGAGGAAGAAGGCAGGGTAGCAGGACCCAGGAGAAAGAAGGGTGGCAAGAAAGACCAGGGAGGAAGGAGGCAAGGCAGCAGGACCCAAGAGAAAGAAGGGTGGGAAGAAAGACCAGGGAGGAAGAAGGCAAGGCAGTAGGACTCAGGAGAAAGAAGGGTGGGAAGAAAGACCAGGGAGGAAGAAGGCAAGGTAGCAGGACCCAAGGGAAAGAAGGGTGGGAAGAAAGACGAGGGAGGAAGAAGGCAAGGCAGCAGGACCCAAGAGAAAGAAGGGTGGGAAGAAAGACCAGGGAGGAAGAATGCAAGGTTGCAGGACCCAAGAGAAAGAAGGGTGGGAAGAAAGACCAGGGAGGTAGAAGGCAAGACAGCAGGACCCAGGAGAAAGAAGGGAGAGAAGAAAGATCAGGGAGGAAGAAGGCAAGCAGCAGGACCCAAGAGAAAGAAGGGTGGGAAGAAAGACCAGGGAGGAAGAATGCAAGGTTGCAGGACCCAAGAGAAAGAAGGGAGAGAAGAAAGACCAGGGAGGAAGAAGGCAAGCAGCAGGACCCAAGAGAAAGAAGGGTGGGAAGAAAGTCCAGGGAGGAAGAAGGCAAGGCAGCAGGACCCAAGAGAAAGAAGGTGGGAAAAAAGACCAGGGAGGAAGAAGGCAAGGTAGCAGGACCCAAGGGAAAAAAGGGTGGGAAGAAAGACCAGGGAGGAAGAAGGCAAGGCAGCAGGACCCAGGAGAAAGAAGGGTGGGAAGAAAAACCAAATAAGAAGAAGGCAAGGTAGCGGGACTCAGCAGAAAGAAGGATGGAAAGAAAGACCAGGGAGGAAGAAGGCAAGGTAGCAGGACCCAAGAGAAAGAAGGGTGGGAAGAAGGTCCAGGGAGGAAGAAGGCAAGGCAGCAGGACCCAGGAGAAAGAAGGGTGGGAAGAAACACCAGGGAGGAAGAAGGTAAGGCAGCAGGACCCAAGAGAAAGAACGGTGGGAAGAAGGTCCAGGGAGGAAGAAGGCAAGGCAGCAGGACCCAAGAGAAAGAAGGTGGGAAAAAAGACCAGGGAGGAAGAAGGCAAGGTAGCAGGACCCAAGAGAAAGAAGGGTGGGAAGAAAGACCAGGGAGGAAGAAGGCAAGGCAGCAGGACCCAGGAGAAAGAAGGGTGGGATGAAAGACCAGGGAGGAAGAAGGCAAGGTAACAGGACCCAAGAGAAAGAAGGGTGGGAAGAAAGACCAGGGAGGAAGAAGGCAAGGTAGCAGGACCCAAGAGAAAGAAGGTGGGAAAAAAGACCAGGGAGGAAGAAGGCATGGTTGCAGGACCCAAGAGAAAGAAGGTGGTAAAAAAAGACCAGGGAGGAAGAAGGCAAGGTAGCAGGACCCAAGAGAAAGAAGGGTGGGAAGAATGACCAGGGAGGAAGAAGGCAAGGTAGCAGGACCCAAGAGAAAGAAGGGTGGGAAGAAAGACCAGGGAGAAAGAAGGCAAGGTAGCAGGACCCAAGAGAAAGAAGGGTGGGAAGAAAGACCAGGGAGGAAGAAGGCAAGCCAGCAGGACCCAGGAGAAAGAAGGGTGGGAAGAAAGACCAGGGAGGAAGAAGGCAAGGCAGCAGGACCCAAAAGAAAGAAGGGTGGGATGAAAGACCAGGGAGGAAGAAGGCAAGGTAACAGGACCCAAGAGAAAGAAGGGTGGGAAGAAAGACCAGGGAGGAAGAAGGCAAGGTAGCAGGACCCAAGAGAAAGAAGGTGGGAAAAAAGACCAGGGAGGAAGAAGGCATGGTTGCAGGACCCAAGAGAAAGAAGGTGGTAAAAAAGACCAGGGAGGAAGAAGGCAAGGTAGCAGGACCCAAGAGAAAGAAGGGTGGGAAGAATGACCAGGGAGGAAGAAGGCAAGGTAGCAGGACCCAAGAGAAAGAAGGGTGGGAAGAAAGACCAGGGAGAAAGAAGGCAAGGTAGCAGGACCCAAGAGAAAGAAGGGTGGGAAGAAAGACCAAGGAAAAAGGAGGCAAGGTAGCAGGACCCAGGGGAAAGAAGGGTGGGAAGAAAGAACAGGGAGGAAAAAGGCAAGGTAGCAGGACCCAGGAGAAAGAAGGGTGGGAAAAAATACCAAAAAGGAAGAAGGCAGAGCAACAGGACCCAGGAGAAAGAAGGGTGGGAAGAAAGACCAGTGAGGAAAAATGCAAGGTAGCAGGGCCCAGGACAAAGAAGGGTGGCAAGAAAGACCAGGGAGGAAGGAGGCAAGGCAGCAGGACCCAAGAGAAAGAAGGGTGGGAAGAAAGACCAGGGAGGAAGAAGGCAAGGCAGTAGGACCCAGGAGAAAGAAGGGTCGGAAGAAAGACCAGGGAGGAAGAAGGCAAGGCAGCAGGACCCAAGAGATAAAAGGTGGGAAAAAGACCAGGGAGGAAGAAGGCAAGGCAGCAGGACCCAGGAGAAAGAAGGGTGGGAAGAAAGACCAGGGAGAAAGAAGGCAAGGAAGCAGACCCAAGAGAAAGAAGGGTGGGAAGAAAGACCAGGGAGGAAGAAGGCAAGGTAGCAGGACCCAAAAGAAAGAAGGGTGGGAAGAAAGACCAGGGAGGAAGAAGGCAAGGTAGCAGGAACCAAGAGAAAGAAGGGTGGGAAGAAAGACCAGGGAGGATGAAGGCAAGGTAGCAGGCCCCTAGAGAAAGAAGGATGGGAAGAAAGACCAGGGAGGAAGAAGGCAAGGTAGCAGGACCCAAGAGAAAGAAGGTGGGAAAAAAGACCAGGGAGGAAGAAGGCAAGGTAGCAGGACCCAAGAGAAAGAAGGGTGGGAAGTAAGACCAGGGAGGAAGAAGGCAAGGTAGCAGGTCCCAGGAGAAAGAATGGTGGGAAGAAAGACAAGGGAGGAAGAAGGCAAGGTAGCAGGACCCAGGAGAAAGAAAAGTGGGAAAAAAGACCAGGGAGGAAGGAGGCAAGGTAGCAGGACCCAGGAGAAAGAAGGGTGGGAAGAAAGACTAGGGAGGAAGAAGGCAAGGTAGCAGGACCCAAGAGAAAGAAGGGTGGGAAAAAAGACCAGGGAGGAAGAAGGCAGGGCAACAGGACCCAGGAGAAAGAAGGGTGGGAAGAAAGACCAGGGAGGAAGAAGACAATGTAGCAGGACCCAGGATCAAGAAGTGTGGAAAGAAAGACCAGGGAGGAAGAAGGCAAGGCAGCAGGACCCAAGAGAAAGAAGGGTGGGAAGAAAGACCAGGTAGGAAGAAGGCAAGGCAGCAGGACCCAAGAGAAAGAAGGGTGGGAAGAAAGACCAGGGAGGAAGAAGGCAAGGTTGCAGGACCCAAGAGAAAGAAGGGTGGGATGAAAGACCAGGGAGGAGGAAGGCAAGGTAGCAGGACCCAGGAGAAAGAAGGGTGGAAAGAAAGACCAGGGAGGAAGAAGGCAAGGCAGCAGGACCCAAGAGAAAGAAGGGTGGGAAGAAAGTCCAGGGAGGAAGAAGGCAAGGCAGCAGGACCCAAGAGAAAGATGGTGGGAAAAAAGACCAGGGAGGAAGAAGGCAAGGTAGCAGGGCCCAAGAGAAAGAAGGGTGGGAAGAAAGACCAGGGAGGAAGAAGGCAAGGCAGTAGGACCCAGGAGAAAGAAGGGTGGGAAGAAAGACCAGGGAGGAAGAAGGCAAGGCAGCAGGACCCAAGAGAAAGAAGGGTGGGAAGAAAGACCAGGGAGGAAGAAGGCAAGGTTGCAGGACCCAAGAGAAAGAAGGGTGGGAAGAAAGACCAGGGAGGAAGAAGGCAAGGTAGCAGGACCCAAGAGAAAGAAGGGTGGGAAAAAAGACCAGGGAGGAAGAAGGCAGGGCAACAGGACCCAGGAGAAAGAAGGGTGGGAAGAAAGACCAGGGAGGAAGAAGGCAAGGTAGCAGGACCCAAGAGAAAGAAGGGTGGGAAAAAAGACCAGGGAGGAAGAAGGCAGGGCAACAGGACCCAGGAGAAAGAAGGGTGGGAAGAAAGACCAGGGAGGAAGAAGACAATGTAGCAGGACCCAGGATCAAGAAGTGTGGAAAGAAAGACCAGGGAGGAAGAAGGCAAGGCAGCAGGACCCAAGAGAAAGAAGGGTGGGAAGAAAGACCAGGTAGGAAGAAGGCAAGGCAGCAGGACCCAAGAGAAAGAAGGGTGGGAAGAAAGACCAGGGAGGAAGAAGGCAAGGTTGCAGGACCCAAGAGAAAGAAGGGTGGGATGAAAGACCAGGGAGGAGGAAGGCAAGGTAGCAGGACCCAGGAGAAAGAAGGGTGGAAAGAAAGACCAGGGAGGAAGAAGGCAAGGCAGCAGGACCCAAGAGAAAGAAGGGTGGGAAGAAAGTCCAGGGAGGAAGAAGGCAAGGCAGCAGGACCCAAGAGAAAGAAGGTGGGAAAAAAGACCAGGGAGGAAGAAGGCAAGGTAGCAGGGCCCAAGAGAAAGAAGGGTGGGAAGAAAGACCAGGGAGGAAGAAGGCAAGGCAGCAGGACCCAGGAGAAAGAAGGGTGGGAAGAAAGACCAGGGAGGAAGAAGGCAAGGCAGCAGGACCCAGGAGAAAGAAGGGTGGGAAGAAAGACCAGGGAGGAAGAAGGCAAGGTTGCAGGACCCAAGAGAAAGAAGGGTGGGAAGAAAGACCAGGGAGGAAGAAGGCAAGGTAGCAGGACCCAAGAGAAAGAAGGGTGGGAAAAAAGACCAGGGAGGAAGAAGGCAGGGCAACAGGACCCAGGAGAAAGAAGGGTGGGAAGAAAGACCAGGGAGGAAGAAGGCAAGGTAGCAGGACCCAAGAGAAAGAAGGGTGGGAAAAAAGACCAGGGAGGAAGAAGGCAGGGCAACAGGACCCAGGAGAAAGAAGGGTGGGAAGAAAGACCAGGGAGGAAGAAGACAATGTAGCAGGACCCAGGATCAAGAAGTGTGGAAAGAAAGACCAGGGAGGAAGAAGGCAAGGCAGCAGGACCCAAGAGAAAGAAGGGTGGGAAGAAAGACCAGGTAGGAAGAAGGCAAGGCAGCAGGACCCAAGAGAAAGAAGGGTGGGAAGAAAGACCAGGGAGGAAGAAGGCAAGGTTGCAGAACCCAAGAGAAAGAAGGGTGGGATGAAAGACCAGGGAGGAGGAAGGCAAGGTAGCAGGACCCAGGAGAAAGAAGGGTGGAAAGAAAGACCAGGGAGGAAGAAGGCAAGGCAGCAGGACCCAAGAGAAAGAAGGGTGGGAAGAAAGTCCAGGGAGGAAGAAGGCAAGGCAGCAGGACCCAAGAGAAAGAAGGTGGGAAAAAAGACCAGGGAGGAAGAAGGCAAGGTAGCAGGGCCCAAGAGAAAGAAGGGTGGGAAGAAAGACCAGGAAAGAAGAAGGCAAGGCAGCAGGACCCAGGAGAAAGAAGGGTGGGAAGAAAGACCAGGGAGGAAGAAGGCAAGGCAGCAGGACCCAAGAGAAAGAAGGGTGGGAAGAAAGACCAGGGAGGAAGAAGGCAAGGTTGCAGGACCCAAGAGAAAGAAGGGTGGGAAGAAAGACCAGGGAGGAAGAAGGCAAGGTAGCAGGACCCAAGAGAAAGAAGGGTGGGAAAAAAGACCAGGGAGGAAGAAGGCAGGGCAACAGGACCCAGGAGAAAGAAGGGTGGGAAGAAAGACCAGGGAGGAAGAAGACAATGTAGCAGGACCCAGGATCAAGATGGGTGGAAAGAAAGACCAGGGAGGAAGAAGGCAAGGCAGCAGGACCCAAGAGAAAGAAGGTGGGAAAAAAGACCAGGGAGGAAGAAGGCAAGGTAGCAGGACCAAAGAGAAAGAAGGGTGGAAAGAAAGACCAGGGAGGAAGAAGGCAAGGCAGCAGGACCAAGGAGAAAGAAGGGTGGGAAGAAAGACCAGGTAGGAAGAAGGCAAGGCAGCAGGACCCAAGAGAAAGAAGGGTGAGAAGAAAGACCAGGGAGGAAGAAGGCAAGGTTGCAGGACCCAAGAGAAAGAAGGGTGGGAAGAAAGACCAGGGAGGTAGAAGGCAAGACAGCAGGACCCAGGAGAAAGAAGGGTGAGAAGAAAGACCAGGGAGGAAGAAGGCAAGGCAGCAGGACCCAGGAGAAAGAAGGGTGGGAAAAAAGACCAGGGAGGAAGAAGGCAGGGCAACAGGACCCAGGAGAAAGAAGGGTGGGAAGAAAGACCAGGGAGGAAGAAGGCAATGTAGCAGGACCCAGGATCAAGAAGGGTGGAAAGAAAGACCAGGGAGGAAGAAGGCAAGGCAGCAGGACCCAAGAGAAAGAAGGGTGGGAAGAAAGTCCAGGGAGGAAGAAGGCAAGGCAGCAGGACCCAAGAGAAAGAAGGTGGGAAAAAAGACCAGGGAGGAAGAAGGCAAGGTAGCAGGACCAAAGAGAAAGAAGGGTGAAAAGAAAGACCAGGGAGGAAGAAGGCAAGGCAGCAGGACCAAGGAGAAAGAAGGGTGGGAAGAAAGACCAGGTAGGAAGAAGGCAAGGCAGCAGGACCCAAGAGAAAGAAGGGTGAGAAGAAAGACCAGAGAGGAAGAAGGCAAGGTTGCAGGACCCAAGAGAAAGAAGGGTGGGAAGAAAGACCAGGGAGGTAGAAGGCAAGACAGCAGGACCCAGGAGAAAGAAGGGTGAGAAGAAAGACCAGGGAGGAAGAAGGCAAGGCAGCAGGACCCAAGAGAAAGAAGGGTGGAATGAAAGACCAGGGAGGAGGAAGGCAAGGTAGCAGGACCCAGGAGAAAGAAGGGTGGAAAGAAAGACCAGGGAGGAAGAAGGCAAGGCAGCAGGACCCAAGAGAAAGAAGGGTGGGAAGAAATTCCAGGGAGGAAGAAGGCAAGGCAGCAGGACCCAAGAGAAAGAAGGTGGGAAAAAAGACCAGGGAGGAAGAAGGCAAGGTAGCAGGCCCAAGAGAAAGAAGGGTGGGAAGAAAGTCCAGGGAGGAAGAAGGCAAGGCAGCAGGACCCAGGAGAAAGAAGGGTGGGAAGAAAGACCAGGGAGGAAGAAGGCAAGGCAGCAGGACCCAAGAGAAAGAAGGGTGGGAAGAAAGACCAGGGAGGAAGAAGGCAAGGTTGCAGGACCCAAGAGAAAGAAGGGTGGGAAGAAAGACCAGGGAGGAAGAAGGCAAGACAGCAGGACCCAGGAGAAAGAAGGGTGAGAAGAAAGACCAGGGAGGAAGAAGGCAAGGCAGCAGGACCCAAGAGAAAGAAGGGTGGGATGAAAGACCAGGGAGGAAGAAGGCAAGATAACCGGACCCAAGAGAAAGAAGGGTGGGAAGAAAGACCAGGGAGGAAGAAGGCAAGGTTGCAGGACCCAAGAGAAAGAAGGTGGTAAAAAAGACCAGGGAGGAAGAAGGCAAGTTTGCAGGACCCAAGAGAAAGAAGGTGGTAAAAAAGACCAGGGAGGAAGAAGGCAAGGTAGCAGGACCCAAGAGAAAGAAGGGTGGGAAGAATGACCAGGGAGGAAGAAGGCAAGGTAGCAGCAGGACCCAAGAGAAAGAAGGGTGGGAAGAAAGACCAGGGAGTAAGGAGGCAAGGTAGCAGGACCCAGGGGAAAGAAGGGTGGGAAGAAAGAACAGGGAGGAAGAGGGCAAGGTAGCAGGACCCAGGAGAAAGAAGGGTGGGAAAAAAGACCAAAAAGGAAGAAGGCAGAGCAACAGGACCCAGGAGAAAGAAGGGTGGGAAGAAACAACAGGGAGGAAACATGCAAGGTAGCAGGACCCAGGACAAAGAAGGGTGGGAAGAAAGACCAGGGAGGAAGAAGGCAAGGTAGCAGTACCCAAGAGAAAGACGGGTGAGAAGAAAGACCAAGGAGGAAGAATGCAAGGTAGCAGGACCCAAGAGAAAGTAGGTGGGAAAAAAAGAACAGGGAGGGAGAAGGCAAGGTAGCAGGACCCAGGAGAAAGAAGGGTGGGAAGAAAGACCAGGGAGGAAGAAGGCAAGGCAGCAGGACCCAGGAGAAAGAAGGGTGAGAAGAAAGACCAGGGAGGAAGAAGGCAAGGTTGCAGGTCCCAAGAGAAAGAAGGGTGGGAAGAAAGACCAGGGAGGAAGAAGGCAAGGCAGCAGGACACAGGAGAAAGAAGGGTGAGAAGAAAGACCAGGGAGGAAGAAGGCAAGGCAGCAGGACCCAAGAGAAAGAAGGGTGGGAAGAAAGACCAGTGAGGAAGAAGGCAAGGTAACAGGACCCAAGAGAAAGAAGGGTGGGAAGAAAGACCAGGGAGGAAGAAGGCAAGGAAGCAGGACCCATGAGAAAGAAGGGTGGGAAGAAAGACCAGGGAGGAAGAAGGCAAGGCAGCAGGACACAGGAGAAAGAAGGGTGAGAAGAAAGACCAGGGAGGAAGAAGGCAAGGCAGCAGGACCCAAGAGAAAGAAGGGTGGGAAGAAAGACCAGTGAGGAAGAAGGCAAGGTAGCAGGACCCAAAAGAAAGAAGGGTGGGAAGAAAGACCAGGGAGGAAGAAGGCAAGGCAGCAGGACCCAAGAGAAAGAAGGGTGGGATGAAAGACCAGGGAGGAAGAAGGCAAGATAACCGGACCCAAGAGAAAGAAGGGTGGGAAGAAAGACCAGGGAGGAAGAAGGTACGGTAGCAGGACCCAAGAGAAAGAAGGTGGGAAAAAAGACCAGGGAGGAAGAAAGCAAGGTTGCAGGACCCAAGAGAAAGAAGGGTGGGAAGAAAGACCAGGGAGGAAGAAGGCAGGGCAGCAGGACACAGGAGAAAGAAGGGTGAGAAGAAAGACCAGGGAGGAAGAAGGCAAGGCAGCAGGACCCAAGAGAAAGAAGGGTGGGAAGAAAGACCAGGGAGGAAGAAGGCAAGGTAACAGGACCCAAGAGAAAGAAGGGTGGGAAGAAAGACCAGGGAGGAAGAAGGCAAGGTTGCAGGACCCAAGAGAAAGAAGGGTGGGAAGAAAGACCAGGGAGGAAGAAGGCAAGGCAGCAGGACACAGGAGAAAGAAGGGTGAGAAGAAAGACCAGGGAGGAAGAAGGCAAGGCAGCAGGACCCAAGAGAAAGAAGGGTGGGAAGAAAGACCACGGAGGAAGAAGGCAAGGTAGCAGCACCCAAGCGAAAAAAGGTGGGAAAAAAGACCAGGGAGGAAGAAGGCAAGGTGGCAGGACCCAAGAGAAAGAAGGTGGGAAAAAAGACCAGGGAGGAAGAAGGCAAGGTAGAAGGACCCAAGAGAAAGAAGGGTGGGAAGAAAGACCAGGGAGGAAGAAGGCAGGGCAACAGGACCCAGGAGAAAGAAGGGTGGGAAAAAAGACCAGGGTGGAAGAAGACAGGGCCCCCAGAATCAGTTCTACTGGTGGGTCCCAGACATCCTAATCTGACATTGGGTGCACGGTAATACCCTGCAATCTATTCTGAGATTCTGGGTAAGGTGTACATTGGAGTAGTGCTTGAGGTCTGTGCACATGCTGTTGGATTGATTCCCCAAGTGAGTGGTGAAACCAGGGGGCATTCTAAATCAGTAAAACGGAAACCTAGAGCCTTTTAAAGGTCAGTATAACTCCCAACTGTTCCTGATTTGTAGGGACTGTTCCTTTTGAGTCCATGTCCCTCATTGTTCTTCTCTGTTGTTGATTTTTTTATATTTTTTTTTAATTTTTAATGCATAGGTGGCCACTGTATGCTTCCCCTGCCCTTTTGGGATTTAATATGCACCAATAAATGATTCATTTACCTATTCAAAGTGTTATACTGTTGTAACTGTTACATCCGATCTCCTAGCCATCATTTAAGGAGGGGGCGTGGCTTATTGTAACAATTGTCCCTCTTTCCCACCCTAAAAAGTTGGAAGTTATGGGTCAGGGCCGGCGGCAGTGGGTGTTGTCAGCCATTTATGGGCTGCGTCCTACATGCAAAATGTACCGCATAGATAGAGGTGAATGAGCCCATTCCTGGGGCTAGGCTGGGCTCTTTATTTCTACGCCAGCGAAACAAGAACGGGGCAGCGGTCATGGCCGTGCAGAGGCTTGCCAGAGGTGGGCGGGGCCTGGCCGCACGTCACGGACGCCAATCTGAGCCGTCCCGGCCCCTCCCCCCTCCTGCTCCCTGCCACGCCCCTTCTCCTCCCGAGTACGGAGCTGAATGAGGGGACCGGCCGCACTTCCAGCGTCCAGGAGGCGGTGAGGGCACGGCGAGTGGCGGTGGCCAGGAGCAGGTGGGTGCCGGGGATGGCTAGGCCGCGGCTGTGTTGTGCAGCAAGGCCTGAGGGAAGACGGGTGAGGGAAGACGGGTGAGGGAGGGCTCGGCACTGGCCTCCTGAGATTCACCTCAGCCGGGTGTGTGATACTGGCGGCGGTGGAGGGCCATGCGGGCCGCGCTGCTCACCCCTCGCCAGCCGCTGTGAGGCCTTCCTGGCGGTGGCTCTCCTCTATTCCAGCTTGTGGCCGGCCATAATGGCTGGTGGCCCCCGGGCCTGTGCTGGGGATAAAGCCGGCTGCCTGCTGGTCATTGTCGCTCCCATCACTTTGGCTGGATAAAACCCAGCCCCCATCCTGATACCCCCCCCCCCCAATGATGCTGGCTGTCATGATGGCCACCAATGACCACTCTCCTACCCCTCAATGGTGAGGCCTGTCTGGGGGAATGCATCACATTCATCCTAATGTCCCTTATCTCAGCTGTTATGCCATTGGTGAGCCCTACATTACAGAGATACTCACCTTTTCTCAGCAGCGCTCCATGTCATGGGGGCACAGGAAAGAGCTGCACACCCAAACTACAGCCTCACCACCGATAGAAGTCCTGCTTCCCGTCCCCTAATACACAGCGTTCCATGTCCGATTTTGGCTTCCTAAGGATCATTAAAGCCAAACTGAACCCAGGATTTTGGCTATCAGGGGTATTGTCCTGGTCCTACAATGCGTGGGCAGACTCGTCTAATCAGAGCTGTTTGCTGTGCATATTAAAGCAGGACAAAACCCAGGAATTCAAAGTGGACCAAAACCCATGGGCATCTGCCCGGGAATCTATAGGATCGATTCCATCCCCCCGGGGCATCCAAAATTAGGATGCCCCGCTGTGTGAAACCCACCCAGGGGGGTCCAACAGCGCATGCGTGAGCCGCGGCTGCATCCCTGCTATCCCTCTAGCAGGACACTTGCCCGTGCCAGGCATTTGACCGGCGCGGCCATTCTCCCTGTTAGAGGGTAGCGGGGGATGCAGCCATCAGTGTGTTTGGAGCCGCTCGTCTTAGAAGACGTGATGTCAGCAGATCCGAGCGTGCTGATTGGATGAGGCCCCCATGCACCACAGGGCCAGGAAGAGGTGGGTTGGTTTCAGCGATGTGGGTTTCATACAGCAGGGCATCCCCGATCGGGGGTAAACACCAAAAGGATGGTCAGAATCCTGTGTTTTGGTCCACTTTAATTTTTCCAGGTTTTGTGGTGTTCTCCTGGGGCATCCTGAATTGGAAAACCCTCCAGAACGCCGCCAATTACTCACCTCTTGCTGGTTCCGGTGGCTTATGCGCGGTCCAATCAGATTCATCTGTGGTGACTGTCATTCGGCATCCCGATTCAGGATGCCCCACGGGGCAGGCCAGCGCTTGGCCCTGAAATCTTAAAGATTGGATGGGCTTTGTTTCTTCCCAGTAACCAGCTCTTGGCGCTTCTGCCCCTATCCTGTATGGCTGGGCACGGGAGCGTACGTAAGCTCAGAGATGTTCAGGGGAGGCAGCTGCTGGAAATCCCGGGGTGTTGCAAAACTCACCTTTGCCCTGGCTCCCACGGCGATGTAAACAATGCCTGCCACTGCGCCAGCATCTCTGGGCTGCTGCGCGCGCTCATGCCCAGTCATTCAGATAGACTAGGGGTGGGAGCACGCCCACATCTAAAGGGAACTAGGGATGCGAACGCTCTCCCTCCCTTTTGCCAAGCTCTGTTTGCTGAGTATTGATAGACACAGCATACAATGCTGGTTGGACGAGAGCTCATGCATGTTGTTTAGGGCCGGGGAAGTAGGCAGGTAAGTTTTTACGGCACTTTTGGGGGGTATCGCATGACGGGGCATCCCAAATAGGGATAGCAGTTTTATTCTGCTTTAACTGTAGGGGCATATCAGTTAGGCACAGTTGTTAAAATGGCCCTGAAATAATTTTTTCATTAAAGGCTTTCTTTAATGCATGGGTCTGTCCCATGGCTGACACCCATTCGATCACCTTGTCCCCCAGGAAAGATTAGATAACAAACAAAATGCTGCTCTTACATATGGCCTCATAAATGTTAGAGATTTTAAAGGGGCTGTCCAGGCTAAAAATCCTATACTCACCTTTTTCCCCTGCAGCTCCCCTGTCCTGGTCTGGTGTTCCCATGCAGCTCCTCCATTCAGCGCCGGCATCTGCTTACTTACCTAAGGCAGATTCAACGATTCCATCTCCTCGTCTCTCTCTCTGTGCTGTCCTGGAGGCTTTTTCTCCGCCCCCACACACCTACTCCATTTATTGCAATAAAGGGGGCGGGCTCGTCAGGCCTTGCCTCAGCACGCCCACTCCATTACAATGAATGGAGGGGGGGGGGGGGAATGAAGCCAGCCTGATGGACGCTGTCTCGCCTGATGGACGCTGTCTCACCTGAGGACAGAATCGCTGGCTCTCTATTAAACCGGACCTTCACCATGATTTAATGAAAAGCCCAAACTCTTAAAAAACAATTCCTCAGCATCTAAAATTAATATATTTTACATGTTTAGTCACTAATTTATTATACTTTCCCCCACTGGGCTGCAACTCTGTTCAGGAATTTAGGATACGGGCGCCGCCATCTTGACTCAGAAGCATCACACTTACTGAGGAGAGGAGAGTGGGATAAGGTACAGGGGGGCGGGTTATAGCTGTGCTTTGCTCAGACAGAGCAGAGCTGGGGTCAGGGAAAGGTCAGCAGTCCCAGAATGCAGAGCAGCACAGTCACTTCCTGTTTGCAGGCACTTCCTGTTTGCAGGCTGCCTGCAAAAATGGCAGCTTCCATAAGCCGCCATCTTGGATGTTTAAAGGCTTATAAAATGCAGTAGATGCAGGTAGGATGATTTTTAATGTGAGCAATCTGTATGTACAGGGTGTGGGAAACATATAAGATAGACTCTTATTTAGAGTGAAGGTCCGCTTTAAAGTGGACCAACACCCAGGATTTTGACTATCCTGGGTCTTGGTCCACTTCGGTGGGGCACCCCCGATCGGGGTGCCCCGCTGTGTGAAACCCCCCCAAACACCAGGAAAACTCACCTCTCCCCGCTTCCAGCGCCGACGGACAAGCGATCTGACAGCCGCTTGTCCGTGGCTCCTCCGCCGCCGCCTCCCGCGCGTCCCTCTTGACGCGCGCGCCCCCGCGCCGGCCATTCACAGACGGCCGGCGCGGGGGCGCGCACGCCTAGAGGGGCGCGAGGGAGGCGGCGGCGGCCGGCCGCCGCCGAAACTAAGGTAAGGGGGTTTGGGGGTTTTGGGGGGTTTTCACCCCGTGGGACATCCCGATCTCGGATGTCCCGCGGGGTGGGAGGTGATCGGCCCGGGAATCTTATAGATTCCCGGGCCGATCACCCGAGGGTGATGGTCCACTTTAAGGAAGAAGATGGCTTCTATTAGCCAACCAGAGGTTTCGCTGGCTAAGACCCGAATAGGGATGAGTGTGCTGCTGGCTGCATTCAGGGGGTATGCTTGCGCCTGTCATGCACAAATGCCTGGCTAAAGGTATAGCGCTGTGTGGCCGCGGCCCGTGCATGCGTGCCCAGGGATTAGGTAGGTTTTACAGAGGATTTCGGGGGTTTCACACATTTGTCCAACATATTTATTTAGATTTTTTAAACTTAATTTTTTTTATGATAATGCTCCTTTACAGATTCATATTTAGCTGATGGGGCATCCAGAAACCATGGGTGTTATTGTCAATAGGGACTTTTTTGATGTTAGGTCTGTTTGATTAGCAATATATGCTGGTGTCATCCTGAATCCGGAAACCAGGGGGCTTATTGTCAAAAGGGACTTTTTTGATGTTAGGTCTGTTTGTTTAGCAATATTTACAGGTGTCATCCTGAATCCGGAAACCAGGGGGCTTATTGTCAATAGGGACTTTTTTGATGTTAGGTCTGTTTGTTTAGCAATATTTACAGGTGTCAGAGAACAATATCTCCCTTAGACCTTAGCAGCACGTGTGCATGAGTGATGTGCATCTCGGAGACCAGGGGTAGGAAGACACCGAAATAGATTACAAAGGAACTTCCTGAACACTTTACTCTCTGTGGACGATGTTGTGAAACAGAATAATTGTACAGTTGGTGATCTGCCTCCTCTTCATTACTTATGGGACTTCTTTATAGAAGGATATTATGCAGAGCTACTCACCACAGCGACTGCACCTATGTTTAGCTCTAGTGTCTGAAGGAGGTGAACACAGCAGGCGAAATCACCTGCATGTTAATATTCCATCCAGTGATCTATATAGTGATGCTTGTGTACAGAAAGGGCCAATGGAATGGCAGTTTTGGCTATTGAAGCCGTGTCCCTACGTATAGTTCATGTCATCGGCCTGTTGTCTCTTTGCAACTGGTTCCTGGTCTTCAGCGTCTCTCTCCTCTCTTCCTGTCTTATTGTCTGTGGGAACTATTTTTATTCAGCATTGCTCGTGTGTCCTGTATTTAAAGCGGACCTGAAGTGTATGTTTCTTCTGCAGCTCCCATCCCTTGGGCATCCTAATTTAGTCTGAAAACAGGCAAAACTACTTTGTGATTGCCCGAACTATATCCAGACACTTAATCTCTTTTCACCTTTGTAATATTTTAAAGTATTTTCCCCCCAATTGGGGGTGCCCCACTGTGTGAAACCCCCCAGATCGGCCAAAGAAGCTCACCTCTTCTCGATCTGCATCCAGTCAGCGCACTCAGAGCCGCTGCTGTCACGCCACCCGGGCTCGCTGGCGGACGCATCCCCCACTTCCTGCTAACAGGGAGCATGCTTGCACCGGGCATTCAATGGCTGGCACAGGCACGTGCCCTGCTAGAGGGATAGCGGGGATGTCGCCCCCGCGCATGCGCCGTTGGACCTGGAAGTAAGGTAAGTGAACGTGCGACCTGGGGGGTTTCACACAGTAGAGCATCCCGATTTTGGACGCCCCTTGGGGGGGGGGGGGAATTGATCGGCCCTGGAAGCTTATAGACTCCCAGGCCAATTGAGCTGGGTTTTGGTCCACTTAAAGTGCTCAGAAAGAGCAAACTGGGTGTGCGGTGCTTGGGCATATCTTCTAATATTCACACAGCCATCACTTCCTACTTGTGGCCGAGTGATGAAAGTATTGGGAGGTGTAAGGCTTGGGAGCACTGTAACAGGAGCAAGTGGGCTTAAAGCCGAGCAAAACCCAGCAGCGTGCAGCCTTGCTTTCCTTGGGGGCATCTCGAATTGGTCCTCGGTCCAACGGCGCATGTGAGGGCTCCTGGCCAATCAGAGCTTCTTGGTCAAATGACATGATTTGGAAAACGGATCTGATTGTTAATGGGAAGAGGATGTGATTTTCCTCACTAAGGAGACAGAGGAAGAAGCAGAGCACTACTGAAGTCCACTTCCAAAGGTGTATATTTTTTTGTGCTAAAAGGATGTGCTCAAGGTACTGAGCTGATATAGCATATTTTTTTATTATTTTTCCCTATGTTCTCTAATGTGTGCTTTCTGGAAGCAGTTTTCAGTCGGTTGCTATTGGCAGCGTACACCAAGAGAGAAGTGAGTCTTGTAAACACAGAACACCACTTCTATTGCCGCTTCTAAAAGACTCCAGGGCTGGCTTTTCCTCAAGGCATCAGGATGGGGAGGGGTGAGTTTTAGTGGGTGAACTGGGGGTTTCACACACCCCTTTTGCAGGGCACATGCTGGTGCCAGGCATTTGTGAATGGCCGGCGCGGGAACGCTCCCTGTTAAAGGGTAGTGGGGTATGCAGCCGCCAGCCCAATTGGATCGGCTCGTTTTAGACGAGCTCTTGGGTGAAAGGGCGGGAGCAGATCCGAGCCCACTGACTGGAGGCTGCCCATGCACCGTAAGACCGAGGAAGAGTAAGTGAGATTGGGCGATCTGGGGGTTTCACACAGTGGGGCATCCCTGATTGGGGTGCCCCGGGGGCAAGGACCAAAACCCAAGATAGGCAACCACTTTAGGTAGAAGAAAGATTCTGTGCCTCCTACTCCTTACTATTTGTGGATGAAACAATTCCATGCCCAAGACCTACACATATTACTTGGCCGTGCTATTCCCCAAAAGGCTCTAAAGGGCTAATTACTACACATTATAATGCTTATCGTCCCGAAATAATGCCAACATCACCTGCAGATCTTTCGTTTATCAGGTTTGCATTTCTCTGAAAAGCTTTTGTCTGGATTAGTAAGCAGGTTTGATGTCATTTGTAGTCATTAGCTTATAGCGGTGCATATGTTACTGATCTAATCACTGTAAGGACCGCCCTGGGCATATGTGCTGAGCATCCAAGCCAGCTGCAGCATTGAAGGATATGCGTCCCAGATGATGCGTCCCTGTATGAAGTTGCGTTTAGTCTGTAAGACCTTTTAAAAATAAAAGGGGGGGGGGGGGACCTCAATCTCAAACAGTACATAATTTCATCTATGAAGGCAACTTTTGCATGGTGGCTTAACAAACAGCCATGATAAAAAGTCACTACCAAAAAGTTTTATATTTGAATGTGGTGCCCTTTTCTGGCCCTCACCATTGGCTATGCTCTTCATAGGACTGGGTGTTGCTAGGAGAACTTTGGAGGTACTGTGTAGCGCTTCCATTTTGCCATATCCTCTTCTGTAGGTTGTGTGATGTGCAAATGGGCACCATTGCTGGCCATGCAGGGGTGTTTGATGGGATTGGGGTGTTCAGGCAAGCATGGTCCTCTTTAATAGTGCCCTTGGGAGTCCACTTTGCCTGCTTCAGCATATGACGTTTTTTGGACCATACATTCCTCTGTTCCAGGCTGAACTTGTGACATAGACGGCGAGTAAGGCATTTCAGAATTGATATATTATTTTCATAATTGCACATTTGGAGACACCTCCTCTTTTGCTATTCTCTCTCTTAATATACAGAATTTGCAGCACTTGGTGTAGACAGTCCATTGTGTCAAAAGCAGAGCCCACATTCTGGACTTAACATTAAAGTGGACCAAAATCCAGAATTTTGACTATTCTGGGTTTTGGTCCTTGCCCCGGGGCACCCCAATCAGGGTTGTCCTGCTGTGTAAACCCCTACCCCGGTGCTATGGCGAATGCGCAGCCCTCTCGTCCAATAAGCGTGCTCGGATCTGCTCAAGCTCCTTTCGTCCAGGAGCTTGTCTAATTAAGTGGATCTGAGCATGGTGGCCGCATCGCCCACTACCCATTAACCGAGCCGGCCATTTACAAATGCCTGGTGTGGGCATGCGCCCTGCCAAAGGGATAGCGTGGATGTGGCCACTGGACCGGGAACGAAGGTGAGTTTTTCAGTGACCTGGGGGGGGAGGAGTCTCACACAGTCTCATAGACTCCAGGGTGGGTTTTGGTCCAAGCTTTTTGTAACCCTGCAGCCACCCTTCTATACTAAGCCAAATTTGGGAATACATTTAATATATAATTTTTATATAATTATTTTTTAATAAAATAATCTCACCTGATCACCACAATCCTCCCCTGATTCTGGTTCTGGTTGGGGCTCAGAATGGCAACTGTAGACCTGAGTGGCAGTTGGAGTTGTGTAAATGACCAGTTCTGTCACATTGTGATACTGCAGGCAATAGTGATTGTTACACCATTGCGTCGGACAACATTTGTCACTGTCCTTATAGTGGGCCAACACCCAGGATTTTGACTATCCTGGGTTTTGGTACACTTCCCCGGGGCACCCCGATCGGGGCCCCGCTGTGTGAAACCCCGCAGATCGCCCAATTCAACCCATCTCACCTCACTCCTACGGCGCATGCGTGGCCGCTCGTCCAATCAGCGCGCTCGGAGCCGCTGAGCTATGTGCATTAAAGTGGCGTCAAAGCTCAGCGACTCCGAGCACGCTGACGGCTGCATCTCGCGCTTCCCTCTAACAGTGAATGGCCGGCACCCTGCTACAAAGAAGCGCGAGATGTGGCAGCGGATCGCGCATGCGCCGTTTGGGGGGTTTCACACAACGGGGCATCCTGATCTTCGATGCCCTACGGGGAGGGATTGGATCCCCAGGCCGATCTGCTGGGTGTTGGTCCACTTTAACAGTTTTATGTTTTGAAGCAGAAATGCCTGACATATTGAGATTTACAGATTCAGCCAATGACATTCATCCTGTCCCCCAATTGGCTCACAGAGCGGGACAGGATTGCTGGCATCCTCCTCCTCCCTCTGCCTCCTCCTCCAGATTCATCACATTGCTGTCAGCACAGAGCCCGCCCATTATGCTGATGTTTTTGAAAAATGTGTGGTTTTCCGGGTAAATTAAATCTGTCCTGCTTGATGGTCAAACAGCTTGGGATCTCCAGGAGGCCACAATTTTTTATTTTGTACTTATTTCAGGAAACCTTATTTTGCCACGCTAAATTTAATTATACCACTTAAAGCTAATTTACCCTGGGGTACATTTCTGTGTGTGTGTGTTTTTTTTTCTGTACAAACAGTGTTGTGTAGCTACTAATCTTCTACTTTACTATTGACAGCATGTCTAAATATTATTAGACATTTGGAAAGATCTGATGGTCTTCTATAGAAATTCATCAGTTGGTAAACTGTGCCCGAGCCCCGGCAATCCTAATTTTCCTTGCGCAACCTAAAAGCAGGTCCTGTTTGTAATTTAAAGGGTAATTCCATCTTGTGGCAGCAGCGTTCACCACTGCAAACGAGCAGAGAGTCAGCATGCCTCAGGGGCCCCAAAGGATTGCAGTAATACGGACGTCATTCCCACCGCTTCAAGCAAGTCTGTGCCAGCTGTTATTTTCTATGGATGTTAGCTTGTTAAAGACAAGGCAATGCATGTCCCTGTCTGGAAAATGACAGTTAAGAATATGTTACATCGTCCACTAATAATAAAATCCTTTAGCCTTTTTATCACTGCAACCTGTAGGTGAGCTTTGTTTGCTTGCATTGTCTCAGGATAATCCATAGATATATACAGTGAATACAAATATAATATATATATATGGCAATCGCTTTATCCACAACAGATACTTTAATATAACCGGACCTACAGGATCATTTAATAAAAAGCCCAAACGCTTAAAAACTATCCCCAGCATTTAAAATGAATATATTTTGGGTTTTAAGTCGCTTACTTTTTATTCTTTCATCTGCTGGGCTGCAACTCTGTTAAGGACTTTAGGATATGGGCGGGGTAAGGTGCGGGGGCGGGGTTATAGCTGTGCTTTGCACAGACGGAGCAGAACTGGGGTCAGGAAAATGACGACCATCCCAGAATGCAGTGCGGCACAGTCAGCAGGCACTTCCTGTCTGCAGGCAGCCTGATGCTCCATATTGGAAGGTTAAAGGCTCAGAATACGCACTAGGTGCCGGTAGGATGATTTTTTAATGTGAGCAATCTGTATGTACAGGGTGGAAGAAACATACAAGATAGGCTCATATTCAGAGTGAAGGTCCGGTTTAAGTCGGAAAAAAAATTAACCCACAGATATTGCGCAACAAAACTGTGGTTGCCTTAGACCTTTTCATGGATAGGTTTTATTATGGTCCATGGACAGTCCTAGTATTGAGCAATACCTGTAGATTGCTTTGGAGAGGGACTTTACATGCAGTTGATGTGAAGCATTCTGAAGTTAAAAATATATAAAATATATTCATTTTAACTGCTGAGGAATAGTTTTTTAGGGATTTGGGCTTTTCATTAAATGATACTGAAGGTCTGGTTTAAAGGGATACAGCAGGTATAGGCAATTGTTAGACTATTGTGTTGGCTACGTTTGGCACTTAACTGTTTACCATTTTGAAATTGAAGAAGAAATGGCAGAGATGTTGAGGTTTACGGTTTTACCATATGATCTCTATTCTGAAGTAAGTGGGTGTGGTCCTTGGCACTGTAATTCCGCATAATAATCAGCATTTTGGGCAGGGTCTGTTAGTGCCCAAAATATTGCGCTTCATCACCATGTGCACACTCCCACACATATACATGATTTATATAATGTCATTTAAATGAATATAAACACTATAAGCACTTTGTTTTTACATAAGGCAAATAGACAAAAAATATGTCAACATATCGTGATATGCATTTACAGACTAATACCGGAGTCCTTATAACATTGGTTTGAATCTGTTTATACACCAGAGCAGTCATTTCTAATCCAAAGTCTCGTGATCAATGGTGCTGGGTGGGGGTGCAGTCTCTATTGTCTTTTTCCAAAGCTGTGCTTGTGACACCTAGTCTCAACCACAAGCACACAGACAGCCACAGGTAATTCAAATGAGATGTGGTAGCGATTGAAAGGCTAAATAGGTATGATGGCTGCTAATTGGATACAATGGCAATTCATATTCTAATTGGCCTTGTTGCTGAGGGTGGAAGGGTCAAGACTGTGATGGCTCAGACTGTAGAATAGTAGTGTGCTTGTAATTGCTGGGCTGACAAACAGGCAGAGCTATAGACCACCAGGTGAGCATTGGTGGTCTACGGCAAAGGAAATCAGGGGGTGTGCCACTACTACTACTTTTTGCCTTGTTTCTACTTTTACAAGGCGCAGCTGCGTTCTGACAGGAAGAGCCAGGGCAGCCATTAGGAGTTGTGCTGCTGAATGATAGTTTAGGCACTGCTGCCTACAGAGTCCCTTAAAGGCTTGGTTTACCCCAATATGATCACTATTTTCTAGGCATTGCATTTGATAGCCGGTTAATAGACCTGCATCCCAATCTCTTAGCTCCAAATTCGCTGTGCAGTCGTGATTGCAGGTGTAAGAGGGCCTATAGACTTACATGGGCCATGATATATTTGCAGTTGCTGAATCCATAGCTCTGCTTGAGCACTAAATACTCCACCTGGGGGGGGGGCTGGTGGTGGGGTAGGTGGTTCTCCAGGATACGGTTGGAGGAACACTGTAGAGGATCTAGACCAGACAGATCTGCTGCAAGGGATCAAGGGTGAGTGTAACATTTTTATGTTTTGCCCAGACAGCTCCTTTGAAGTGCCCTGGGGTATATCAAATTGGGATGCCCTGCTGTGTGGATACCCTTTAAAACTCCCGGTCCTGTGGCGTATGTGCAGGCTCTCGTACAATCAGAGCAATTCGGCAGACGTTTTTTTAGTGGGAGCTCAAATGGCCACATCCCCAGCAGCACAGCCCTAAAATGCAGGGGATGCGGCTGCACTCGTTCCCCATGTCAACAATCGGAGCCGTTTGCTGACTGACATTGTCATGACAAACTGATGTGATTGGACGAGAGCCTGCACATCCTTCATTGGACCAGGAACAGGTAAGCTGGCGACCCGGGTGGGGGAGGTTGTTTCACACAGCAGCTAAAAAATGCAATAGCTGGACTGCTTTGTTCCGGTTTTGTTCCACTTTAATTGGACTCCAGGGGCAGCCAACTAGAACTAATTTGGGATGCCCTGTCCTGAGAATCCCCCAGGCTGGCCTGCATTCACCTTTCTTTACCTATCTTTCTTTACCTTTTTGTTTTGGTTCTAAAAATACTTTTCTTCATTTAGGGCTTAGTACTCTCTACCCTTTTATGAGGACAGAGTCTCGGACATTTCCAATTCTATTTATGTTGTGTACAAAAACGGCACCGTTCACAAGCTGTCCAGTAATAGTACAGAAACCTTATCCTTGTTAGCGGGACTTTCATTTGCATGTGACTGTAGCATCACTTTCATTAGGGCTATGTCTACATTGTGCCCCCTATTTAACCCCTTTCTCTCTATTCATCCCTTTGCTGGCCCTCCATCATGGTTGCTTAATGTTTTGTGGGTGGGTACTCCACCTTTATCCTTATTTCATCATTTTTTTGAGGCTGGTGGATCCATGCACACTCAGCATATTACGTTTTGTGGGCTGGGGGATTGGGGGGTGGTTTGATGCTTTCAAGTGCTGGTACTCTCTTTATTTGGTTCCCTTTTCTAAACGGGTTTATTTGGCTTCTCTTTGTAGGTGCTAATTATGTCTCTCGTGGTATAAAAAAAGTTGGGGACCTCTGCTATAAAGCAGAACAAAACCCAACGCGGCTGGCCCTAGAATTTAAAAGTTCCCAGAGCCACCTGTTGGCCTTTCCCGCGGATTCCCCCCCCCCCAGGCAACTGCAAAACTCACCTTTTTCAGCGGCTCCCCAGCATCTTTGGGCTGTGTGCGCACCCCTCCAGTCATTTTGATAGGCTGGGGATGTGCTTGCTTTCACTCCCGATTGCCCGTAAACAAAGACTTTTGCCGAACATTAAATATGCATAGCTAACGGGTCTGATTGGTCAAGAGACACTGGGAAAAGGTGAGGTTGTATGGGCAAAATGTGGGGTTTTCACACAGTGGGGCTCAATCCAGATGCTCCGGGGGGCAAGTTAAAATCCCGAGTTTTGTTCTGCTTTATAGTCCCTATCCAGGCACGCACTTCCACTTTATCCCCCTTGGGAACAGTGTAAAATGAGCCATTTCAAATCAAATATCAGGTACTTACATACATACCTTTATGTGAAGCCAATTTCTTCGCTTCAATTTTCTGGGTCACGGCTGAGCTAGGAAGGGAGTGTCCTGGGGCAGCTTCTTGTGTTATAAGCATGCTCTGCTTTGGCCAGAGACAGCTGTGCAGCCACTGTGGTTTACTGTACTCGCTCATGCTGAGAGCAAGAGCACCACTTTTTTGTGTGGTGCCTCAGAAATGAAATTGAAAGCAGGGGCAAACTTAAACTGGAGCACCAAGAAGTCTATGGGGCATTGTGTCTGCACGTAATTTAGTCTCCAGGGCCGGCCGTGCGCTGCCCGTCTGCCCACTTGGTGGACTGTCCCTTTAAGGGAAAGGGTGGTGCCTGTCAGGTCTGACATTGCCCACTTTGGGGTGACGTGAGAAGTGGCCTAATCTTTTCCTAAAACCAAAAGAAATAAATGGCTGGAGTCGGCCTTTAAACCGGACCTTCACCCTAAATACGAGTCTATTTTGTATGTTTCCCCCACCTTGTACATACAGATTTCTCACTGTATCTGTCTTTTTTTCTGAGGTTTTTAACATCCAAGATGGCGTCCCATGGAATCTCAGGCTGTCTGTGGACAGGAGGTGTCTTCTGCCTATGCCTGCAGGGCCAGGGGCCACCAAAGCTGGCCCCTGCGCCCTCTTCTACAAGCCCCCATAGCTGCCACGGGCTGGTTATGCTGAGTAAGGGGGACCTGACGCCATTTATTTTATTCCAAGTATGTCTCACACCCTGCTTCGGAAGTATTAATTACACGTGGGTTATGGTCCAGTAGAGGGCGAACTTCTGCAGAGATGACAAGAAAAAGAAGCCCCTCCCGGTCCATAAATACCTGGGACCTCCCACACATTCCCAGCTAAGTCTCTGCAGACGGCGAAGCAAGTCAAGAAGATGGCTGTCTCTTTCCTTTGCAAGTAAGCCGGGTGTACACCCGGCCACCCGGACTATTTCCTTAATTTCCCCATGCCTCCCAGCCTTGGCTGTAGAGTCCGGGTGAAGGTAGGGCACACCTTAGAGGTGTTTATACAGGAGCCATGCTCCACCGCAAGGCCCCCACCAAGGGGTAAGCGGGGTTACCGTGGATACCCCTAGAATCCTGACCCGTATTTTTATTAATATTCTTTATTTAACCCTTTTGTTGCCAAGCACGTAACACCTACGTGCTGGCTTGGCTGGGCCTTAAGTGCCAAGCCCGTAGGTGTTACGTGCTTGACTTTCCTCGCTTTTAAAAAATAAAAATCAAAAATACTCACCTGACCCCTTGTTGGATCCGGCCGGGTCTCCTCTTTAATTTGGTGCCATCCGATCCCCCGTGGGGGGTCGGATGGCTCCAGGAGAGCCCCCGGAATAGGCCGCCCCCCCCCCCGCTTCTGCAGCAGCAGCTGCTAACTGTAAAAAAAAATAAAAAATAAAAATGACATTCACTTACCTGTGTGTGCGCTGGCTCCCGCTGTCCCTCCTCTTCACCTGGGGGGCCTCCGATCCCCCCCCAGGACTTACCGATCTTCAGGAGAGAGCCTGGGAGGCTCTCTCCTCTCTTCTTCACGATGGTGGCAGCCATCTTGCCTCTAAACCCCGCCCCCTTGGGGGCGGGGCTTATGACGTCATCCCGGTCCCGATCACCGGCTTCAGCTTTCTCAGCTTCTCAGATGCCGGTGATCGGTGCCCTGGAAGGAGGTGACAGGAGATCCTCTGATCTCCTGCCTTCTCCTTCTCTGGATGCCGATCACAGGCATCTGTCAGCTGAGCGGCGAGGGACAAGAGCTTGCAATCGAAGGTAAGTACAGTTAAAAAATTTTTTTTTTTTTTGAATAAAATACTTTTTATTATTGTGTGGTGTTTTTATTTCACATTAACCCTTTGTGAGCTGGTAAGGGGTCCATGAGACCCCTTATACCAGTTCACAAGGCTGGGGGGGTGGCAAGTCACCTGCCCTAGCGGGTGGCTTGCCATTAACCCCCGCACCCCCATTACCTGCCTCCCCAAAGGCCAGGGGGGGGCAGAAGAGCCCGGGCCCACATAGGCTATGTGGGCTCGTAGGCTGCAGGGTGGGGGGGCCACCAAAGCTGGCCCCCCCACTCTGTGCCTACAAGCCCCCATAGCTGGTCCCGGGCTGGTTACTTTGGGTAAGGGGGACCCCACGTCATTTTTTTTTTTGGATTTTTAAGGGTTTTTAACCCTTAAAAATCCAAAAAAAAATGGGGTCCCCCTCCCCGGGAAGGGGGACCCTATGTCATTTTTTTTTTTTAATTAACCATTTGTCATCCAGCAGCTATAAAAGGCTTCTGGGCAGGAAAGGGTGTCTACCTATACATATGTGGTATCGCTGTAACCGGGAGAAATTGGGGTTTCTCACGCAATAAGATTTTATTGACAAACTTACATTTTTTATTACAAAAAAACTCTACAAATTGTAAAAAAATATATTTTTTTTAATTTTTTTCACACATTTCACCCAAAAATGTTGAGAATACACCTAAAAAATACAAACAAGACATTTCATGTTAAAGCCCAGACTCTGTTGAAAAAAACAATATATAATTTTCCTGGGAAATCCCTGGAAATCCTTTCAAAAATGACAGTTGAACATGTGTAGCGCGAAACAGTGAAACTCAGTCTGGCAACAGGGAGTGGGAAATGCTGCAGGTAGGCTGGCACTTAAAGGGTTAAAAGGTTTTGCAATTTTAGACATACAAACGGTGGGAAATACAGTACAGAGCACAAGAGGGGGGGAGGGAGAGGCACATGGGAGCACCAATTCAAATCAAATGTCAGTTTACATCTGAGTCGCGCCATTCGCTAACCGAACACAATGCATAGTAGAGATTCCTCAGCTGTCGCTGTTGCATAGGGGACTAATGATCCCCCCCTAGATCAAAACTCAATGTGGTTAAGGCCGCCCGGGTCTAAGCCTCACTAGGTTGCGGGCACCCATTCCGTTCAAACGAAGAAGCTTCATCATACCACTTTGCAAAAGAAAAAAAGGGGGGTGGCGTTGCCCCACAGCTAGGTGTAGCCATACTGCCCTCCAGGGAAGTGTGGAGGGGCACATAAGGGGCTTGGGTGGGGGAAGGAAGTGGAGGGGGAGATGGAGAGGGAGGGAAAGGAAAATTGAGTTTGGCATGTGGGACACGGGTCCACGCAGGGCATTTATCCCTGTCCACCCACGCCCGGCATCTCTCAAGACTACCCAGGTCTCTCCCCATCCGTGTGGGGCGGTACAGTGCAGTACTGCTGACACACCACAGAGCCTACTGTTCAAGCAGACTCCTGAAGTCTGACGATTCCTCATAGATCAACCAGGGCAGCCAGGTAGCTCTGTATTGCTCATCTCTGTCATGCAAAGCCAGCATCAAGTCCTCCATCTCCCTAACATTCATGACCTCCCTTGCCCAGTCCCTCATGGAGGGGGCCGCCTTCTGTTTCCAAAACCTAGGGATTGTCTGCTTGGCCGCATTCAACAGATGGACCAGTAAGGTTTTTTGTATTTTCCCGTCGGGGCCCTCGTAGCGTGGAGCAGGATTTGGGCCGCTGACCCGTATTTTTGAGGTGCTTGCTATTTCCCCTTCTGCGGGGGCCCCTCCGCAACAGGGGGAATTTTTTGGGACTGCCAAACCTTGTTTGGAGTTCCCGGATCAGAAACACGTTAACAATCTGATCCTTAAAGAATGGGATAAGCCTAGCCGGCTCCCTGGTATCCCTCAAGGGTGGGATAGGAAGTATACCTTCCCTGTTGATGTTGTTAAGCGTTGGTCGACACCCCCAGAGGTCGATGCTCCAGTACTGGGATTGTCCAGTACGTCGGTTGTGCATTTCCCGGATTCCACTACCTTAAAGGATAGTGAGGACCGACGTCTCGACCAAATGGCTTCGCATGCCTTTGCCGGTGTGGGTTTGGCCTTGCGCCGAGTTTGTGCCTCTGCTCTCACGGCCGTGGCTACTAGAGCGTTAATCAGGGGCCTGTTGGATGGTTCCCAACTGAATCCTTCCAGTGAGGAATTTACAGCATTGACGCATTGTGAGATGTTCATTGCATTGTCTTATCAGCCTTGGATAATACTATCCGTATGTGTAGCAGGACCTCGCCATTGCTTGTTGCTATACGCCGATCGGTCTGGTTGCGCCAATGGGCGGCCGATATCGCTGCAAAGGAGGCGCTCACAGGGCTACCCTTTGTGGGTCTGAGCCTGTTTGGTGATAAATTAGGCTTGGTGGCGAAAGGAGGTGAGCTACCTCGGCGCAAAAAGCAGCGCCGGCCCTTTCGGGGTTCAAGCTCATTCAATTCCTCCTTTCATGGTTCTCGGACGAGCAGGGGAATTTCCTTCCCTGCGTTCAGAGGAGATTCCTGGGGTAGGGGCAGAGGACGCGCCCGACCCGGGACTTCCTGGGGTGCCAAACCCAAAGCCGCTGCCAAGCCCAGTCGGCATTGAGGGGGCACCCTCACCCTTATGGGTGGGGGGACGGCTGCGGCTCTTTTTCCAGGTCTGGACTCTGGAGGTCACAGACAGCTGGATCCCGGAGGTGGTCTCCTCTGGGTACAAGCTGGAGTTCGCATACCGGCCTCCTCCCAGATTCTTCAGGTCTCGGGTTCCTGCGGACCCTCGGACCACACAGGGACATTTCCTGGTGGTGCAAAACCTATGGGATGTGGGGGTCGTTTCTACGGTTCCCCCCCATAGGGAGAGGTCAGGGTTACTACTCCAACCTCTTTACAGTGCCCAAAAAGGATGGATCCATAAGGCACATTTTGGACTTAGTTTCTCAACCGGTTCCTCAGAACCAAGAAATTTCGCATGAAGACTCTGCGCTCTGCGGTCTACTCCCTTCGTCTGGGGGACTTTATGACCTCAGTAGACATCAAGGACGCTTACCTTCATGTGCCGGTCTTCCCGGGACACCAAAGGTTCCTCAGGTTCGTGGTAGACAACCAGCACTTCCAGTTTGTGGCTCTTCCCTTCGGGCTGACTTCGGCGCCCAGGGTGTTCACCAAGGTTTTGGCGGGCGTGATGGCCCTTCTCAGAGTCCGGGGCATTCGTATCTTGCCTTACCTGGACGACCTTTTCATTACGTCATCCTCTCTCCACCAGGCGGAGTTGGACACCAGAGCGGTGGTGACAATGCTGGAAAGGTCCGGGTGGGTAATCAATTACCCCAAGTCCTCTCTATCCCCGTCAAGGTGGCTTCGTTCCTGGGCATGACTCTGGATACCATTCAGACCAGGGTGTTCCTACCCCAGCCGAAGGTGGATGTTCTTCAGGCTCTTATTCGTTCTGTCCAGCCCTCGTCCGTCCATCAGGCAATGCATGAGGCTGGTAGGTTTGATGGTGGCTTGCTTCGAGGCAGTGCCATTTGCTCAGTTTCACATGAGACCCCTTCAGCTCCATCTTCTATCGGTTTGGGACAAATGTCCTCTGTCTCTGGATCAGACTTGTGTTCTGTCCCCTCTTATCTGGCGGTCCTTCCAGTGGTGGATGGACCAGAGGAATCTCCTAGGGGGCAGGTCCTTTCTTGCGCCCTGTTGGGAGACTGTCACCACGAATGCCAGTCTGTCAGGCTGGGGAGGCTTCTGGAGGGAGCGTCAGTTCCAGGGGCTGTGGGGTCCTCAGGAGGCCCATATCCCCATCAACATTCTGGAGCTGAGGGCGGTTCGGTTGGTGCTGTCGCACCTGACACGTCACCTTCAGGGCTTACCAGTTCAGGTTCGCTCCGACATTCGGACAGCGGTCGCTTACATTAATCACCAAGGAGGGACTCGCAGCCGGAGTGCCCCGGGAGGTGTCTATGATTCTTGCTTGGGCCGAGAACAATGTTCCGTGCATCTTGGCAGTCTACATTCCAGGGGTGGAGAACCTGGAAGCGGACTCTCTGAGCAGAGGGACCTCTCGCCGAGGGGAATGGTCCCTCAGTAACAAGGTATTTCTATCCCTCTGTCGCAGGTGGGGGAGTCCTGTTTGCCTCTCGTCGCAATCACAAGCTTCCGGCATTTGTGTCTCTGTCCCCGGACCCTCTGGTTCTGGCAGTGGATACCATGTCTCTATCCTGGCGGGAGCTCGGTCTCCTGTATCTGTTTCCTCCCTTTCCCATGGTGGGCCAGGTGGTACACAAGCTGGCTCAAGAGGGTGTG
Source organism: Gastrophryne carolinensis (assembly GCA_027917425.1). Taxonomy (NCBI): domain Eukaryota; kingdom Metazoa; phylum Chordata; class Amphibia; order Anura; family Microhylidae; genus Gastrophryne; species Gastrophryne carolinensis. The sequence continues at coordinate 70,009,655 of CM051244.1, forward strand.
CCAGCAATCCTGGTGGCCCCAAGGTGGCCAAGACAGGTGTGGTTCGCAGACGTCCTCCGGCTGGCGGTCGATCAATACAGGCTGCCTCTGGTTCCGGATCTGATCACACAAGGTCAGCTTTGTTACCCCAATTTACAAACGCTGGCTTTGATGGCGTGGCTGCTGTAACCTTCATCTTAAAGGAAAAGGGTTTGTCTGAAGCCATTGTCCAGACTCTTGTCAGGGCTAGGAAGAAATCTTCCTGTAATATCTACTACAGGACCTGGCGGACCTACATTGATTGGTGTGAGGCTAGGTCCTCTTTCCTTGTCGGGTGTTTTCCATTCCTCGGATTTTGGAGTTTCTTCAGCGTGGTCTGGACATGGGTTTTCAGCTTAGCACTCTTAAGGGGCATGTGTCCGCTCTGGAGGTTTTCTTTTAGAGATCTTTCGCTCTTCATCCTTTGGTTAAGACCTTTTTTTCAGGGGGTCACTCATGTGCGCCCTCCTCGCAAACCCATGTTACCTGTTTGGGATTTGAATTTGGTGTTGTCTGCCTTTCAGGGTCCTCCTTTTGAACCAGTGCAGGATTCTGCTCTATCCATTTTCACCTTAAAAGTTGCCTTTTTGGTGGCTATCACCTCTGTTCAACGTGTTTCGGAGTTGGCGGCTCTGTCCATTCAGGCCCCCTACTTTGAGAGACATCAGGACAAGGTGGTTTTCCGTTTTAAACCAGACTTCTTGCTTAAGGTTGTCTTTGCCTTTCACCTCGATCAGGACATTGTGCTTCCTTTATTTTGTCCTAAACCTAGCAATGACAAGGTGAGGGCTTTGCACTCTCTGGATGTCGTTAGATGTGTAAAGTACTATCTGGTGGCTAATTCACCATTCCGGAAGACGGACGCCTTATTTGTGGTGCCCTCTGGGCTCAAGAAGGGTTTGGTGCCCGTCAAGTCTACCATTAGTAAATTGATTCGTCAGGCCGTTATTGGGGTCTATTCTGCTAAGGGGAGGGATCCCCCTTTCCAGATCACTGCTCATTCTACTCGTGCTGTTCGGGCTTCCTGGGATTTCAGCACCAAGCCTCTGTTGAACAAGTTGTAAGGCTGCTACTTGGTCTTCTGTTCATACTTTTTCTAAGTTTTATAAGGTTGATGTGCGGACCTCAGCGGATGCTGTTTTTGGCCGCAAAGTTCTGCAAGCTGCAGTGGTTTAATTTGTGCACTATTGCCTGTTGGGATCCCCACCCTTTTTGGACACTGCTATTGGATGTCCCACGTGTAATTAATACTTCCGAAGCAGGGTGTGAGACATACTTGGAATAATACCATTTTGTGATTATAAGTTGTATCTTGGATCCTCTATATGGTGAAACTTTTTTTTCTCATAGTTTCTCATAGTTTTTATTGGCTCTTCCTGGTCCCCTTACTGCTTTCTTATACTGGGGAATGTGTGGGAGGTCCCAGGTATTTATGGACCGGGAGGGGCTTCTTTTTCTAGTCATCTCTGCAGAAGTTCGCCCTCTACTGGACATAACCCACGTGTAATTAATATTTCCGAAGCAGGGTGTGAGACATACTTATAATACCCATTTTACAGGTGAGTAATCACAAAATGGTATTTTTAAGTATCACCAGATTCTTGCTAAGTCACACCCCTAATATTTAGGCACTTAAAGGGTTATTCCACTTTTGATGGTATTTTTAAAAGTTTCCAGTCTAGTGTACCAATATGATGTGCTCAGGTTATCTATCTATTTTTTTACTTTTCTCTCTTTTTGCAACTCCATGTTATAAAAGAAAACCGTTCTCCATAGCAACAATGTGTTTGACTTAGAAATGTAAATCAAACTGGTCTTCATATGTACATTTCAGAAGCTTCCTCACTCTTGCTTGCAAACCATCTGATTGGCTAAGGCAGACACAGCCTCTCTTTAAAATTGTTAGTTACAATTTGTTTCAATTGAAGGACTTGTAGTTAGATAAGGATAGTAGGATCTGTAATGAAGCGCACAAAAGCCACTTTACCAAGACACATCCGCTGGAAAATAAGACCCTTGGGAACACCATGCTTATAAGTAAATCACAGGCCTGGGGGCACAATCCTAACACAAATGTATATTTTACATCCCAGGAGAGGAAAACAATAAGGCAGAACACCAAAAACTCAATAAAGAGTTTACTTTTAAGAGCAACATAGAGGCTGCTGCTGATCATGTCATTTAAACGGTTCATGTGTCGGGCATGTATGAGTGTTCCAACCCGTTTCAGTATTTAATAAAACCGTAATCTGGAGCATGTGTGGTGGTCTTTTTGCTGACTTCTTTAAGCTGCTTGTTTGTCTCATGGAGGAGAAGCAGAACATATGGTTTATCTTGCTTTAGAACAAAAGGCCCTGTGCAGACAATTAAAATTAACTAACATCACTTACCTGCCAGCCCACAGGCTTGACCCCATGGAGTCTTGCTTGTACCAGCTGTTGTTAATTGGCTGCAGGGGGAGCTTAGAGTGCTCTACCTAGACCCTATACAGCTGCAGCACTATGTGGGATTGAGTCTGCAGGCTGGCAAGTAGGTGAGGTTTTTGTTATGTGCCAGGCGATTTGTTTAAAGCAGACCAAACCCTGCCACCGGGTTCGCCCTGTACTCGCCTTGTCCACCATTCCCTTGGCAAAAGAGCAGACTCCCTCCATATTGGTTCCTGGCAATGAACTGTGAATGAATAAATAGCTGTGCACCTGTCATTGGCCACTCCTAGTAGTTGCATGCACTTGCCACTAGCCATTCATTAAGATGGACCAAAACTGAACCTAACACCTATAAGATTTGGAATTCTCCAGTGCATGTAAGGTCTGCAGCTGCATCTCTCCCATCTTTCTCGGGCTCTCCACATCTGCGAGGTGGGAATGGCGGCGAGGTATGTATATTGGTAGACATGTAGGGGGGGTATCACAAATCGGAATGCCCCAAGGGTACGGACCAAAAGCTGGGATAGTGAAAATCCTGGGTTTTGGTCCACTTTATGCTTTTGTGTGGTGTGTGTGCACTGGGGATGATGCTGTAGACACATGCATCTGGTGAGTTTATGGCTCTAGCACCCAGCCTGGATGTGGGAGTGCATGTCCACTCGAGAGAAACCGGGGATGCCGGATGCTCCCCGCTTTCTGTGCTGGGTACTGTGGAAAATCGGAGTCCTATGTCGTGTATTATTATGCACAGTCTAGAGTCATGATTGGATGAAAGCCTGCACATGTGCTGGGGTTTTAACACAGTGGGGCATCCCAAATCGGGATTGCAGGCGTGCACCATCTGAGGTATCACAAGCACTTATTGGTGGTGGGCGCTCATATGCCTGCCCTTGGCCTCAGTTGGGAGAGCGCCCTTGGCCTCAGTTGGGAGAGCGCCCCTTGGCCCAGGAGAGGAGCACTGGCCATAGGGACAGGTAAGTAGACTGGTCTTAAAATGGACCAAAAGGAGTCCTGTAGTTTATAAGACTCTAGGGTTGCCCGATACCCCCCTCCCCCGGCATCCATCTTTAGTGGGGATGCGGCCACCGGTGCGCTCTGCTCGGCTGCTTTTGCCTAGATTCGTCCCTCGGCTGAGTCTTAGCCAACATTTGCCAATCATGCTGATTGGACATTCACTGTAGGACTGGGGAAAAGTGATTTTTACTGAGCAACCTGGGGGGGGGGGGGGGTTTCTAAGATGGGGGCATCCTGAATCTGGGGGCAAGGACCAAAACCTGGTATTGTCAATATCCTGGGTTTTGGTCCATTTTAAACCTGCTGAAACAATCAGACTGCTTCTAGCCCTCCATGTTCTGGACCCTAAATGAAACTTTAGTGCTGGCACATGGTAAGTGTGTAGGCGATGTTTCAGGCATGTGTATTATATAACTTCATTGGGTGCTTTGGCGTCTGATTGTTTTAGTGAGTTGGTCTATTGTAATGTCCGCTCCTGTGAGCGAGCTGAATACGTATGGCACATGAATGATGGGAGCAGCATGCCACTGTGGATTTGGGTTTACTGGCATTAGCGGTTAGGATGGGGAGGTTTGGCTGATATCCTGCTCACCTCTGCTGTTTATAGCTTATCAAGATCTTCATCCACCTTGACTTCAAATATCTGACAGTCCTCCGCCTGTTTACACTCCCAGGCGTGGCGCACCCAAAGGAGTGTCTGCTTCATTTTGTCCGCCGGGGCTAAAGTGCAAGCGCCGTCTCTCGAGTCAGTCTGTCAGCCCTGCTATTTCCTGCTAAATGTCAACACATGACAAAGCTGGCCATAGGCAGAGGTATTTGTGCAAAGATTGGCACTCTTTAAAGCATACCCACATCTGAGAAGTGCAACAGGACTGGCTTTAATTGACGCCTAAGTGCTGGGTTGCCATGTGCTGGGGGACCAGAATCTGTAGCACACATTGCTAGCTGGCAGAGCATCCTCCAATAGTAGGCAGTGCATGTGTGGGGGGGTGGATCTGAACCCCAAAGCGCAGTGGATACCGAGAGCTGGGCCTGAGGGGAAAGGGGGGGTGACAATTGACAATCCAGCATTGTTATGTAAGTGTTCATTCTAAGAAATATGCCAATTGTTAAACACAGCCTCAATCTTTTGTCATATATTAATTGACTTGTAACCGTCATCATGTCACTTAAATGTTTTGTTTGTGTGAAACTCCCCAGGTTGCCCACAATCTCACCTTCTTTCCCTGCCCAACAGCGGGAGCAGCGGCTGCATCCCTCCTATCCCTCTGGTAGGGTGCGTGCCCGTGCCAGGCATTTGTGAATGACCGGCTTGGGCACACACCCTATTAGAGGGGGATGCGGCCATCAGCACCCTCGGATCCACTCGTATTATACGAGCTCCTGGCTGAAGGGGCTGATTGGTCGGGCAACTGCGCATGTGTCGTAGAACCAGGAAGAGCTGAGTTTGTTCGGGCAACCTGGGGGATTTCGCACAGTGATGCACCCCCAAAACCCAGGATAGTCAAAATCCTGGGTTTAGGTCCACTTTAAGAGCTTATATTGCCTCCGTTGTGCGCCCCCTTTCACTCTAGCCAGGATCCTCAACATCAGAGGAACACCACCCATGAATTTCACTCTCCTGGGTATTGTTCCTCTCAGATGTGACATTGTAATTTGTGATGCCCCACTGTGTATCCCACCCTGGTTACCTGTAAGAACACACCTCCCTTGCTTTCTGCATGTGCAGCCGAAACCAAGCGCGCTGATTGGCCCGCGCTGAACAGCCCACTCAGCCAATCAGCAGCCAAGGGAATCTGGGCAGGGCCCCATGCCTTCTTAGTTGCTAGCTGTAGATGTGCATGCGCTGCCCATTCAGAAAGGCCGGGCGCAGGTACACCTACAATTAGAGATGAGTGTGGATGCAGCTGCGGCGGGGGCTCCGGGTGATCAGTCGATTTCTAAAGTCTTTTGGAAAAGTATTGGTGTAACTTTCCCAAGTGTGGAAGAATCTGCCTGCCCTCTTCTCTCCCTCAATCCGCTCTATACAAAATATGGTAATGGCGCAGTTTGCCCTGGAACGTATTTAGGGATTGAGGTCTCTGGGAGAGCCATTGATGTGAGTTACTTTTCTTCCCCAATGCCAATATTGTAGCCAGTCATTTCCCACCCTTGTTGGCTCCTTGTATTTTGGGTGTCCCTAACACAGTTCCTTGACCTTTCTTTGCTTTACAGTTGCATTCAGTACAAAAGACTTGATGTTTGCATAGTGTGTGCAGATCCCCTTCAACCCCTGTCAAAATATTATGCAGTGTGCATTAATCCCAACCCCCCACCACCAAAATCTAATGGCAACGTGTGCAGTTCCCCCTTCTAGAAAACATTGCCCTTACCATTAAGCATCCATCCTCTGCAGGGCATCAGAATGTGAAACTGATGTGGAGGCTGGGAAGGTGATGGAAGGGGGGTTGAAAGCTATTGAAGAGTTACTCTGTGGATAGGGTGACTGGCCTGTCCCTCACAGCAGCCATGCAGAGTATCTGTTGTGATTTTATTGCCGAATTGGGCTAAGCACCAAGGCCGAAGCTCTGTTGTCCATGCTCTATTATTGGAATGACATCCCTTACCTGCAGGAAGCCTGTCAACATTGACTTACAGGTCCCTGCTGAAAGGCTTCCCTCTGGGAAGAGACATAGTTTCTTTTTGAAAGCCCCTGGGACACTGCCCTTTGGTCGGCATGCAGCAGCTGCACCTGCTGAATGACAGGACTTATGAGCAGGCTGGATGAGGAAGGTATCTTTAAGACACTTTTTCTAGGACATAGCACAGTTGGACATGTGAGCAAACTGTTAACCCTAAAACCACAAGACCAAAACCGTGTTGCTATTTTACTGCTTGAGTGGCAAGTTTCTTTGACTTGAGCTCTTGAGTAAATTTGCTTAGGCAGAGGCATGGCATGTACACCATAAAACATTTACACCAAGAGTTTTTAAATAAAGAGATGTTGCAAAATAAAATTGGAACGCTGACTCATTTATGCTCTGTCAATATTGCTGGAAACGAGTGTCGAGAGAATCCTAATGTTCCCCACAATTACCATTTTTTCTTATACTTGAGCGTTGAGGCTTGTGATGTCAGTGAGAGATGTTTGACTTTTCCTAGACATATCTGTGCAGCTTTTAGCTGTGGAAAAATTCAGGTTTCCTGTTGCCCCTTGGTCCCTCCTTGCAGGCTTTTAGGTGTTTGGCTTTCTGGTTGACTGTCTCTCCACAGGTTTGCTTAGTGCTCCAAACATTTTCTGCTAAGTATCTTGTCTCTAATAACTACTTGGATGCTAAGAGGTCTGCCTTACTGGGTTGGTTATTTAGTCTTTACCTTGTTGGGGTTCCCTTGCCAGGACAGTGGTGGAGATAGTTTAGCGTTTTAGGTTGGCTCAGCAGCACGGTTTGGACCCTGTACCCCTTGAATCCCTCATAAAGTTTTCCCATAGGTGAAGACTGCCTGGTTGTAAATGGCTGATCCGTAATCCAATTGATTTGCTCGTTGGCCTGGTTCCCTGCCATCCTGTTTCCTTCTTGCTTTTTGCTCTCCTTTTTCATACTGTTTTTTATGGTCTCAGAGCTTAGGTAGTTTCAGATGCTCTCTGTGACTACAAGCTCTGACTCGGCCACAGCTTGGTTTGCTTGGGTATGGGCTGCCCACCAAGTACCAGTAGGATCTTCTCCGGTTCCCATTTCTCCAGCTAGGTCTATTGTCACTGGTATTTACTGATGATTATCCATTCCAGGTGGCCTATTGAACTTTCAGAAGTTTTCTGTGCACTTGCATGTTGGCTGTTTAGTCCTGTTGGCACCCAGATCTGTTATTCTCATTCAGATGTGTTTTTTATTCTAAGTATGTCACACACCCCGCTTCAGATAGTCATTATACTTGGGTTATACCGACCTGTCGAGGGCGATCTTGCAGAGATGTCATGAAAAAAAGTGAGCCCCTCCCGGTCCATAAATACCTGGTACCTCCCACTCATTCCCCAGTCTTTCATCTCTGCAGACGGCGAGCAAGTCAGAAGATGGATGTCTCCTCCTTGCAGGTAGCCGGGATGTCTCCCGGCCCTCTATTTGATCTATTTCTACCCGGATTCTCTTATTGATTTTCCTTGCTTCCCAGCCTAGGCTGCTGGTCCGGGCAAGGGTAGATGGCACCCTAGGTGCTTAGGAGCTACGCTCCACCGTGAGACCCCATACCAAGGGGTAGGCGGATAACCGGGATGGTGACCCCGGTTAGGGATGCCCTGTCCTACGGCCCGCCCCCGGGCTGCTGGCGCCGCAGTTAGTTCCCGGCTACTGGCTGGGAGCGACGGGGCCGGGCGCGATGCACGAACCACGCCAGCCCACCCTCCTTCTGCTTACGCGCATTTTCTCATACTCCGCCTGGCGCGTGGGTGTCGGTCGGCTGACTGTTGGTTGGTGAGTGGCCTTCTGGGCCCCATTTGCCTTGTATTTATCCATGCCCCTCTGTGTGATTGTCGGAAATGCTTGTTTTTGACATGTTGGACATTTTGCTGCATAATGAGGGTCTGATTGCTGTGTCTGTCTTTTGTGTTCCAGGTGGACCATTGTTTTCTATTAAAGGGGGGCTCTCGCGGTCCTAGGGTCCCTGGTTAAAATTGGGTTCTCTAAATTCCTCCCACGTGGGACTTAAAGGGGCATCCCGGGTAGCATTTACTGCGTAATTCCCTCTGGTGATTGTGACTTTTTAAAAAATCACCATATGGAGGCTTCCCCGGATACTGGACTTGTGCTCCCCTCGGGGCAATCCAGGCAGTGTTTGGGGTGTGGGGTATCCCTTTCGGGGGATGATGTATTTCTTTGTGTACCATGTGCGGCAGTCTGGATCCCCGGCGTCTGGTTCTGCTCCGCCAGTCCCTACTCCCCCCCGCCTGATACGTACCCCATGTGATGTGGTCATGGGTGGGGAGTCGCAATCTGAGGTGTGTGCCAGATTGGCCAATATTGAAAAATTGTTTTCTAGTGCTGTTGCCAAAAAGGTCCCGGCTAAGAGAAAACATTTGTATACAGCCACGCAGGCCCTTGATTTGGATGAGTTTGACTCTCTGGATTGGTCCGATTGTTCCCCTCTAGAGGAAGGGGAGCTGTTTGAGGAGTCGAATGGGTCTGATGATCAGCAGTTTGTTGGTGCTGATACCGAGCTGGGTCAGGGGGATTCCTTGGATACCTCTAAGGTCCTGGCTCATATGTTTGAGGTCTTGGCTATTTCTCCTCCTGAAGCGGCTCCTCCGCAAAAGGGGGAGTTCTTTGAGGTGACCAAGCTGCGCTTGGAATTCCCTTATCAAAAGCATTTTGATGGCATTATTCTCAAGGAATGGGAGAGACCTACTCGACTTCCAGGTGTTCCGCCGGGTTGGGACAAAAAATATCCCTTTCCGGTGGACGCGGTGAAGCACTGGTCGTCCCCTCCCGAGGTGGATGCTCCTGTTTTGGGGTTGTCCAGTACCTCCATCTTGCATTCTCCGGACTGCACTACTCTCAAGGATGGTGAGGATAAACGCATTGACCAGATGGCTTGTTCTGGTTTTGCCAGTTTTGGGCCGGCCTTGCGGCCTGTTTGTGTTGACCTCTTCTGGGCTTGACCCGGCTAGTGAGGAGTTCACCGCCCTTAAGCGATGTGAGTTGTTTTTGTCATTTGTGCTGGCCGCCTTGGATGACACAATGGTAATGTGTAGTAGAACTTCGGCCTTGCTTGTGGCTATCCGGCGGACGGTTTGGTTGCGCCAGTGGTTGATTTTGTGTCCAAAAAGTCGCTTACGGCGCTTCCCTTTGTGGGGTTGCGGCTCTTTGGAGAAAAATTGGATTCGGTTGCGAAGGGTGGTAAGTTACCTCAGCGTAAGAAGCAGCGTCGTCCCTTTCGGGGGGCAGCTTCCTTCACTCCTTCCTTTCGTAGGGTCAGAGTTGGCAGGGGAGTGGCCTTCTCCTCCTCCAGAGGTGATTCCTGGAACCGGGGCAGGGGTCGTGCCCGTCCAGGACACAGCTGGGGCTCTAAGCCTGAGGCCGCTGCCAAGCCGGCTCAGCAATGAGGGGGCGCCCTCACCCTTGAGGGTGGGGGGACGGCTGCAACTCTTCTCCCAGGTCTGGGACCAAGAGGTCTCGGACAGATGGATTCGGGAAGTGGTGTCTTCCGGTTACAAGCTGGAGTTCGAGTTCCGGCCCCCTCCCAGATTCTTCAGGTCTCGGGTGCCTTCAGATCCTCTGGCCGCGCAGGGGCTCCGGGCGGCAGTAGCAAATCTTCTGGACATGGCTGTCATTTGCCCGGTGCCCCCCTTGGACTGGGCTACTATTCCAATCTGTTCACGGTGCCCAAGACGGTTCTGTTCGTCCCATTCTGGATCTGAAGTTGCTCAACAGGTTCGTCCGTCCCCGGAAGTTCCGCATGGAAACTCTGCGTTCAGCCGTCTACTCACTTCATCAAGGGGACTTCATGACGTCCATAGACATCAAGGATGCTTACCTGCATATTCAAATCTTTCCGGCACACCAGAGATTTCTCAGGTTCTTTGTAGAAAATTGTCATTTTCAGTTTGTGGCTCTTCCGTTTGGCCTCACCTCGGCTCCAAGGGTTTTCAGCAAGCTGCTGGCGGGGGTGATGGCCCTTCTCAGAGCCCAGGGTATCCGCATCGTGCCTTATCTGGATGATCTTCTTATTGTGGCTTCCTCTCTCAGCCAGGTGGAGCTAGATACCAGGACTGTGGTAGCCACCCTGGAGAGATTCGGCTGGGTGATCAACTATCCCAAGTCCTGCTTCTCTCCCTCCAGGGTGGTGGAGTTCCTGGGAATGTCTCTGGATACTTCTCAGGCCCAAGGTTCTTATGATTCAGGAATTGACTCAGCGTCTCCTATCCATCACTCGCCCGCCATCCGGCTGGGGATGCGACTGGTGGGATTGATGGTGGTATCGTTCGAGGTGGTTCCTTTTGCCCAGTTTCACACAAGGACGCTCCAGCTCCATCTCTTGGCGGCCTGGGACGGGTCCCCGCTGTCATTGGATCAGTCTTTTCTAATGTCCCCCCGGGTGCGGCGTTCCCTTCGGTGGTGGCTGGAACCAAGCAATCTGACGAGGGGCAGATCCTTTCTGACCCCTCGTTGGGAGACGGTCACCACGGATGCCAGCCTGTCAGGTTGGGGGGGATTTTGGAAGGATCTTCAGTTTCAGGGGCTGTGAGGGCCTCAGGAGGCTCACGATCCCATCAATGTTCTGGAGCTGAGAGCCATCAGGTTGGTTCTGGCTCACTTGACTCATCAGTTGCGGGGCCTACCGGTTCAAGTTCGGTCGGACAATCGGACAGCGGTCACCTACATCAATCACCAGGGAGGGACTCGCAGCAGGCGTGCCCTCAGGGAAGTGTCTTTGATCCTAGCTTGGGCAGAGGACTCCTGAGCAGGGGTTCATCTTGCCGGGGGGAATGGTCGCTCAGCCCTAAGGTGTTTCGGTTGCTTTGCCGCCGGTGGGGGACTTCGGAGGTGGCCTCTTTGCCTCTCGTCACAATCACAAGCTTCTGGCATTTGTGTCTCTCTCGCGGGATCCGCTGGCTCTGGCAGCGGATGCCATGTCTCTGAACTGGAGGGATCTGGGGTTTCTGTACCTGTTCCCTCCGTTTCCCATGGTGGGCAAAGTGGTGCGCAAGCTGGCCCTAGAGGGCGCGTCCGCAATCTTGGTGTTTCCAAGATGGCCAAGACAGGTTTGGTTCGCAGACGTGGTAAGGTTGGCGAAGGATCAGTTAGATCTGCCCCTTCTGCCGGATCTGCTCACTCAGGGTCCACTGCTCTACCCCAATTTACCAACGCTGGCTTTGACGGCGTGGCTGCTGAAATCTCCATCTTGAAGGAGGAAGGTCTTTCTGATGCTGTCATTCAGACTCTGGTTAGGGCTAGAAAGAAGTCTTCCTCTGCCATCTACTATAGGATTTGGAGGTCTTATATTGATTGGTGTGAGGTCCGGGCCGTTTTCTATCCCTAGGGTTTTGGAATTTCTGCGACATGGTCTAGATCTAGGTTTGCAGCTTAGTACGCTCAAGGAGCATGTTTCTGCCCTGGCGGTTTTCTTTCAAAAGTCTTTTGCTCTTCATCCTCTGGTTAAGACCTTTTTCCAGGGGGTTACGCATGTGCGGCCTCCTAGGAAGCCTTTGCTCCCAGTTTGGGATTTGAATTTGGTTCTTTCTGCTTTGCAGGGTCCTCCTTTTGAACCTTTGCAGGATATTGCACTTTCTACGCTTACTCAGAAGGTTGCGTTTCTGGTTGCCATCACTTCCGTTCGGCGTGTATCGGAGTTGGCGGCTTTGTCCATTAAGGCTCCTTACTTTGAGAGGCATCAGGACAAGGTTGTTTTCCGCTTCAAGCCAGATTTCCTTCCTAAGGTGGTCTCTGCCTTTCATCTTAATCAGGACATTGTTCTACCCTCCTTGTGTCCTAAGCCCAGCAATGGCAAGGAGAGGGTTTTGCATTCTCTGGATGTGGTTCGCTGTGTGAAGTACTATTTGGTGGCTACTTCCTCTTTTTGTAGGACTGATGCCCTTTTTGTGGTGCCCTCTGGGCCTAGGAAAGGTTTGCCTCCCATCAAGTCTTCTATTAGTAAATGGATTCGCCAGGCCATTGTTGGGGCCTATTCTGCCAAGGGGAAGGTTCCCCCTTTTCGGGTTACTGCTCATTCTACTCAGGCCGTTGGGGCGTCCTGGGCCTTCCAGCATCAGGCCTCTGTTGAGCAAGTTTGTAAGGCTGCTACTTGGTCTTCTGTTCACACTTTTTCCAAGTTTTACAAGGTTGATGTGCGGGCCTCAGCGGATGCTGTTTTTGGCCGCAAAGTTCTGCAAGCTGCGCTGTTTTAAGTTGTGCATTGTTGCCGTGTTTTGGATCCCCGCCCTTTATGGACACTGCTATTGGATGTCCCAAGTGTAATGACTATCTGAAGCGGGGTGTGTGACATACTTAGAATAATACCATTTTGTGAATACTCACCTGTAAAATGGGTATTATAAGTATGTCACACACCCCGCTTCACCCCGCCCTTTGGTATTCTGGATCTTTTCTATGGTGAACCTTTTTTACTGTTACTGGTTATTTTGGCTCTTCCTGGTCCCTTTGTTTCCTGTTCTAATACTGGGGAATGAGTGGGAGGTCCCAGGTATTTATGGACCGGGAGGGTCTTCCTTTTTTTTATTGACATCTCTGCAAGATCGCCATCTAAAGGTCAGTATAACCCAAGTGTAATGACTATCTGAAGCTGGGTTTGTGACATACTTATAATACCCATTTTACAGGTGAGTATTCACAAAATGGTATTTTTGCTATTTATGTCCTATTGGAGCCCAGTCATCAAGGGTCTAGCCATCTATTCCTATTGTCTACCTGGTGCAGTCCTGTTTCATAGGTGTGACCTAGTAAGAATGAACGGGGTGTCCTATTTTTCTGTTTTAATAGCTTAATCCGTCAGACAGGAACTATGGCAGGTCACCTTTATTACAGACTCTTTGAATTGTAGACAGGGAAGTGTTAAGTCATCGGTAACCTTCATTCGATGAAAGTGAGTGGTGATGCAGAAAACATATGTGGAATGTGTGTGCACTGTGGAGAATGAAAGGAGGAGGGGTTATTTCCAGGGAAGGGCTGGGCAGGCAGTAACCTGTTGCAGGCTTATGTGATGTTACTAGCTAACCACTATTGCTTTTATGGCCTGTTGCGTCATCATGCTGTGACCTGGGCGTAGGATCTAGTGTTTAGTGACATCACTTCCACTGCCAGACAGATCAAGAGAAAAGTAAAGTCCAACTTCTTTTCTGCATTTTGACATGTGCCCCTGTGCTTTGGAATGCTTCTATGAAAAAAATGTTTCTGCATGTGTTTTAATCTGCATTACAGGGTGTCCCTGTGTGTGAAACCCCCGGGTATTAAGTCCACACTTCCACAGTGCATGTGCAGCCTCTAGTCCAATCAGAACTCTGATCATAATCCTGAATGAAACAGATTCCCGGACCACTTACCCTGGCGCTCTCCTCTGCTGTATGCATTCAGATATGCTGGTGAATAGGGGTGGCAGAAAAAATCAGTTCTGTCAAGTATCACGAGATTTCATTTGACGATACTAGAATCGATTCTTTCTAGTATCGATTCTGACTTCAGGAAAAGAAAAGTAAAAAAATACTCACCTGACCCCTTGTTCGATCTGGTCTGCTCGCCTCCTCTCCGGGGGGCCTCCGACCCTCCCCCCCGGTACTCTTCAGTCTTCAGGAGAGAGCCCGACAGGCCCTCTCCACTGCTTTCCTGATGAGCGCCGTCATCTTCATGACTAGCCCCTTTGGGGGCGGGACAGATGACATCACCCATGCGGGCGTCTTCCCGGCTCCTAGTGGTTCACCTGTCAGATGCGTTGATCGCTGGCCAGAGGAGGATGGGGCAGGAGATCTCTGATCTCCTGCCTCCCCCCTCCTCTGTCAGCTTCTGTGTCCCTCGCCGATCTGATGACAGATGCGGTGATCGCTGCCCAATCAGAGGTGAGTAAAATATAATTTTTAAATAGACATTTTCTCTGTGTGTTTTTTTTTTTTTACTATTAACCCTTTGTGAACTGGTAACGGATCTATGTAGCCCCCTATACCAGTTCACATAGCTGTGTCTGGCAAGTCACCTGTGACTAGCAGGTGACTTGCCATTAACCCCAAGCCCCCCATTACCTGCCTCCCCAAAGGCCGGGGGGGGGAGGCAGAAGAGCCTGTGGCCAATAGGCTATGCCGGCTTGTAGCCTGCATGGCCAGGGGCCTCCAGAGCTGGACCTTGCGCCCTGTTCTACAAGCCCTCATAACTGGTCCCGGGCTGGTTATGCTGGGTAAGGGGGACCTCACGCCATTTTTGGGGAGATTTTTAAGTGTTTTTAACTGTCATTTTATTCTAAGTATGTCACACACCCCGCTTCAGATAGTCAATACACTTGGGTTATACCGACCTGTAGAGGGAGATCTTGCAGAGATGTCATGAAAAACAGTGAGCCCCTCCCGGTCCATAAATACCTGGTACCTCCCACTCATTCCCCAGTCTTTCATCTCTGCAGACGGCGAGCAAGTCAGAAGATGATGTCTCCTCCTTGCAGGTAGCCGGGGTAACTCCCGGCCCGCGTGTTAGTCTATTTCTGCCTGGACCCCATGTCTTAGTTTTCGCCTTGCCTCCCAGCCTAGGCTGCTGGTCCGGGCAAGGGTAGACGGCACCTAATGGTGCTTAGGAGCTACGCTCCAGCATGAGACCCCATACTAAGGGGTAGGCGGTTTTGCCGGGCTGGTGATCCCGGTTAGGGATGCCCCGTCCCTTGCCCTTCCACCTTCCAGCGTGGATTCCCCCTCTCCCGGATGGCCCTTGCTTCTTAGAGGGGGGGGGCAGCGTAGGGTCCCCTTTCTCTCTTAATGTGTGTTTGTTCAGCTGTGTGTATGTGTGGGTGCGTGTGTTCACTGGGCGCATTTTCCTTTTAAACTAATGTGTGTTTGTCACAGCTGTGCATGTGCTGGTGCGTGTGTTCACTGGGCGCACTTTTCTTTTAAACTGTATTTAGCCGGCGCTGGCTGTGCCGCAGCGTCGGCCGTTGTGACATTCGACGGGGGAGCTTCTTCCCCTCAGGTACGGTTGGTGAAGGGGGGGCGGGGGCGGGCGCTCTGCGCGCTCGCCGACGGCCTGCCCCCCCCCGTGCTCTTGCCACCGCTGCGGAGCCAGGCCACTGGCCGGGAGCAGCGTTGTCGTAAGGGGAGGGGTCGGGGTGCGTCGCGCCGGCCCGCCCCTCTCTCTCCCCCTCTGCTTTTAGGTCTCCGGCTGAACGCGTGAGTGGCCCCTGCGGCCTCATTACTTCAGGCACTGCCTGCGATCTCTGCATTATACTTTAAGCGTTTTGTTATTATATGAACAGCCATGGCTTTGACCTGCATATGTGTGTATATATACAATTCATATGTTTTTGCATTGTCAGTATGTCTGCATTGTGTGTGCTTGGGCATGATTGAGGTGCTGAATAGCCCTGTATTCTGTCTTTCAGGTGGACCGTTGTCGGAGTCTTCACCAAGGTGCTGGCGGGGGTGATGGCCCTCCTCAGAGCCCAGGGTATCCGCATCGTGCCTTGTCTGGACGATCTTCTTATTGTGGCTTCCTCTCTCAGCCAGGCGGCGCCAGATACCAGGACTGTGGTAGCCACCCTGGAGAGATTCGGCTGGGCGATCAACTATCCCAAGTCCTGCCTCTCTCCCTCCAGGGTGGTGGAGTTCCTGGGAATGTCTCTGGATACTTCTCAGGCCCAATCTGAGGGGCAGATCCTTTCTGACCCCTCGTTGGGAGACGGTCACCACGGATGCCAGCCTGTCAGGTTGGGGGGGATTTTGGAAGGATCTTCAGTTTCAGGGACTGTGGGGGCCTCAGGAGGCTCACGATCCCATCAATATTCTGGAGCTGAGAGACATCAGGTTGGTTCTGGCTCACTTAACTCATCAGTTGCGGGGCCTACTGGTTTAAGTTCGGTCGGACAATAGGACGGCGGTCACCTACATCAATCACCAGGGAGGGACTCGCAGCAGGCGTGCCCTCAGGGAAGTGTCTTTGATCCTGGCTTGGGCAGAGGGCAATGTCCCATGCATCTCGGCAGTGTACATTCCGGGAGTGGAGAACACGGAGACGGACTCCCTGAGCAGGGGCTCATCTCGCCGGGGGGGAATGGTCACTCAGCCCCAAGGTGTTTTGGTCGCTTTGCCACCGGTGGGGGACTCCGGAGGTGGCCTCTTTGCCTCTCGTCACAATCACAAGCTTCCGGCATTTGTGTCTCTTTCGCGGGATCCGCTGGCTCTGGCAGCGGATGCCATGTCTCTGAACCGGAGGGATCTGGGGTTTCTGTACCTGTTCCCTCCGTTTCCCATGGTGGGCAAAGTGGTGTGCAAGCTGGCCCTAGAGGGCGCATCAGCAATCCTGGTGGCTCCAAGATGGCCAAGACAGGTTTGGTTCGCAGACGTGGTAAGGTTGGCAGAGGATCAGTTAGATCTGCCCCTTCTGCCGGATCTGCTCACTCAGGTTCCACTGCCCTACCCCAATTTACCAACGCTGACTTTGACGGCGTGGCTGCTGAAACCTCCATCTTGAAGGAAGAAGGTCTTTCTGATGCTGTCATTCAGGGCTAGAAAGAAGTCTTCCTCTGCCATCTACTATAGGATTTGGAGGTCTTATATTAATTGATGTGAGGTCCGGGCCTTGCCTTGCAGGACGTTTTCTATCCCTAGGGTTTTGGAATTTCTGCAACATGGTCTGGACCTAGGTTTGCAGCTTAGTACGCTGAAAGGGCATGTTTCTGCCCTGGCAGTTTTCTTTCAAAAGTCTTTTGCTCTTCATCCTCTGGTTCAGACCTTTTTCCAGGGGGTTACGCATGTGCGGCCTCCTAAGAAGCCTTTGCTCCCAGTTTGGGATTTGAATTTGGTTCTCGCTGCTTTTCAGGGTCCTCCTTTTGAACCTTTGCAGGATATTGCACTTTCTACGCTTACTCAGAAGGTCGCGTTTTTGGTTGCCATCACTTCCGTTTGGCGTGTATCGGAGTTGGCGGCTTTGTCCATTAAGGCTCCTTACTTTAAGAGGCATCAGGACAAGGTTGTTTTCCGCTTCAAGCCAGATTTCCTTCCTAAGGTGGTCTCTGCCTTTCATCTTAATCTGGACATTGTTCTACCCTCCTTGTGTCCTAAGCCCAGCAATGGCAAGGAGAGGGTTTTGCATTCTCTGGATGTGGTTCGCTGTGTGAAGTACTATTTGGTGGCTACTTCCTCTTTTCGTAGGACTGATGCCCTTTTTGTGGTGTCCTCTGGGCCTAGGAAATGGATTCGCCAGGCCATTTTTGGGCCTATTCTGCCAAGGGGAAGGTTCCCCCTTTTTGTGTTACTGCTCATTCCACTCGTGCTGTTGGGGCGTCCTGGGCTTTCCAGCATCAGGCCTCTGTTGAACAAGTTTGTAAGGCTGCTATTTGGTCTTCAGTTCACACTTTTTCCAAGTTTTACAAGGTTGATGTGCGGGCCTCAGCGGATGCTGTTTTTGGCCGCAAAGTTCTGCAAGCTGCGCTGTTTTAAGTTGTGCATTGTTGCCTTGTTTTGGATCCCCGCCCTTTATGGACACTGCTACTGGATGTCCCAAGTGTAATAACTATCTGAAGCGGGGTGTGTGACATACTTAGAATAATACCATTTTGTGAATACTCACCTGTAAAATGGGTATTATAAGTATGTCACACACCCCGCTTCACCCCGCCCTTTGGTATTCTGGATCTTTTCTATGGTGAACCTTTTTTACTGTTACTGGTTATTTTGGCTCTTCCTGGTCCCTTTACTGCCGTCTTAATACTGGGGAATGAGTGGGAGGTACCAGGTATTTATGGACCGGGAGGGGCTCACTTTTTTCATGACATCTCTGCAAGATCGCCCTCTACATGTCTGTATAACCCAAGTGTAATGACTATCTGAAGCGGGGTGTGTGACATACTTATAATACCCATTTTACAGGTGAGTATTCACAAAATGGTATTTTTTAATTGCAAATAAAATTTAATTAAATTAAAATCTTAATATATCGTCTTTGAGACAGAATTGGGATATATCGTATCGTCATACGCCAATTCACACCCCTACTGGTGATGGGTGCGTACATCAGCTGCAGGAGTGTCAGAGATGCTGCCAGGGGCCCGTGCATGTGCCGTAGTATTGAGTCCTGAGGGGAGTAACCAGCGGGGTTTCTCTCAGCAGGGCAATACCAAGTATTTTGGTCCGCTTTAAGGAGTGCTAGATGGCAAGGGGGGGCACTTATACACTTTGCATCAAAGATGTCCAGCCAAGCTTATTTCTTACTTTCTTTTAATAGAGTCTAAAAGACTCCAGGGCCACCTGAGTTCCACCCCTTGGGGCATCCTGTATTGGGATGCACCGCTGTGTGAAACCCACCAGATCCCCCCTCATCTTCTCCTTAAGCTCTCACTGTGGCCACATCCCCGATCACCTCTATGCGCATGCCCGCCACTGGCCTTTCTGAATGGGCAGTGCGGGCACGACATGGCTAGGAGGTTAGGGGATGTGGCTAGTGGCGCACTTGACTCTCTTCAGCTAGCCGGCTAGCCGGCCAGGTGGTGGAGTGAAATCAAGTGTGCCGATTGGCTGAGCGGGCTGCTCAGCCAATCAAGCGTGCTCGCTCTCAGCTTGTTGAAATTTGGATTTCCACTGATTGGCCGATCAAAATTGACCAATTGCGCTCCCACCCCCAGGAGCAATTTTAAACTTATCATTTGTTACCTGCAGGATGGAACACCTTCCTGAACAGGAAATGCTAGGATGTGCTGTTTTTGCCCTGGGACACTCTCTGTGCTTAACAGACTGACTGGCTTAAATGACAGTATTGGGTTGCTCTTGTTCTCCTCAACCTTCATGATCTAGTTTTACCATATGAGTGTGATTCAGCCCCTGATTGTGCAATCACCCATCCTATTAACTCAGTTAAATTTTTGTTTTAGAGCTTAATTAACAGGCGGGGGGCACACATGTATGTAGGCATGGTGGGATTCTGGCTACACTCTGCTCTTGGTAGAAGGTGGCTTTATGTTCCCTAATTGGGGGACGTAAAGCCTCACTCCCTCACCTCACTTATCTGACAGGCAGGCACTGGGTCTCAATTTTTGGGAGGCGGGGTCTACAGGAAATATGCAGTTTGTTCTAACACTTCCTCAGAAGTGAAAAACTCTTTGGCAGAGGTTGGGCTTCATCAGTCCAGCATGAATAGGATCTCATATGCACCCGAGTGATGGAGCTTTGTTTATTCACAAGCTCCGCTAACACTCTATTTATACAAATCTGATTCATGGTGCCAGCGAGTGTGTCCTGTTGCGTGAGATTTCCTCAGCCAGCCGGCACCTTCCAAAATAAGTAGCTGAATAAAGTCCTGCTGAGTAATGGAGTATAAATATGACCAGAGGTCTCCTTGCAAGGATGCGAGGGAAGCATGGCAGAGCGCTTCAACCACCATCAAATTATTCTTGGAAGCTACGCTTTCCACAGAGGTTTCTTTTTTTTTTTCTTCCAGGAATATGAACGTTAAATTCCAAAAGTTTTATATTTTAACCACTTGGTGGACCACAGATGGTAAAAGCCTATAGCAAAGGATTCATGGCTATTTTTATGCATTTAAAAAGCATATACACCAAGACAAACACATACATATAACACAAACTGGTGCTCTCCATAAAGTATTTCAATAAAGAATATATAGTATTTAATCCCCTATCTGATATTTGTTTGCCCAGATCTGGATCTACATTGAAAATGTGATTTAAATGTGCAAATGACAAACAACCCTAACATGAATCTCAACCATTTAAAAGTACATAA
Source organism: Gastrophryne carolinensis (assembly GCA_027917425.1). NCBI lineage: Eukaryota > Metazoa > Chordata > Amphibia > Anura > Microhylidae > Gastrophryne > Gastrophryne carolinensis. Next base: position 70,029,524 of record CM051244.1, read on the forward strand.
GTGCTAATACTATTGCCAAGTGCCCATATGATGAAACTACATTAACTATAATTTATGTTAAACCAATAATATAAGACACATAATGGCCTTGGGTGCATCGGGGAGAAAAAAAGGGAAAACCGCCCTAGTGCAACCCAGACACTACAGATGCAATACACAAGTGAGCAAATAAAACTTGTACCTTGGTTTGAGCACAAGAACCTACTACAGGACTTGGAGGGCCTTCGTGTCTTGGTGCGAATCTAAGTGACACTCCTGTAAAAGGTTCTTGATACCGAAAATTTGGAGTTCCTCCAGCAAGGCCTGGATACTGGCTTACAGCCCAGCACCCTTAAGTGCAGGTCTCGGCCTTGTCCATCAGATGATTGCAGGGCATAGGTTAGTCCGTGTTTTCATGCAGGGCGCTGCACATGTTCTGCCTCCACAGCGGTCCATAGTCCTGCCCTGGCATCTTAATCTGGTCATAGTGCATCAGGGGCCCTCCTTTGAACCTTCACGTTGAAGGTGTCCTCGAGGCAATCATCTCCATATGGCAGTTTTCGGAGCTGGCAGCGCTTTTGATCAGATAACCCTTTTTGGGGTTTTACATGTGAAGCAGGATTTTTTGCCCAAGGTGGTCTCTCCCTTCCATCTTAGTCAGGAGATAGTACTGCCTTCCTTGTGCCCACGCTCTGCTTGCTATGAGGAATGACTCCTGCATTCCCTCGGGTCAGGGCATTAAAGTATTACTTGGCCACAACTCGAGAGGTACATAAGACTGATGACTTGCTTCTGGTCCCAGAAGGGCCAAGGAGGGGCCTGGCGGCTACCAGGTCCGCTCTTAGCATATGGATTAGGCAGGTGGTCATACAAGCCCTACGCCTGCATAGGGGAAGGAGGCGCCCTTCAGAGTCACCACTTGCTCCACCAGGGCAATTGCCGTGTCTTGGGCTTTGCATCACCAGGCTTTGGTGTAACAGGCCTGCGAGGGGGTGACCTGGTCGTCCCTCCACATCTTGACTATGATTTACAGACTTGGTGTCATAGGTGCTGCAGACGATGGTGAACCCCCTTCTGGGGGGTTAAGCTTGAGGGGTCAGTGCAGTTGTTCTTGGTTATGTTGAAGCAGTCGGTTTTTGGCTGTTCTGGCGCAGTCCCACCCTTAATGAGGATACTTCTTTGGGACATCCAACACGTTGCTACTAGTGGTCCCCCGGAATGGTAGAGATTAGAAAAGGGAAAATTGTGTACTCACCAGTAAATTTCCTTTCTCGTTCTCTTCCTCTTACAGGGAGCGCGCCCGCGTCGGCCATTCACAAACGGCCAGCGCGGGTGCGCGCCCTGCTAGAGGGATGCGCGAGAGGTGGCGGCGGACCGCGCATGCGCCGTTGGAACGAGGAACAGGTAGGATTTGCGGGCATCCTGGGAGGTTTCACACAGCGGGGCCGATCAGCGGTGGGTGTTGGTCCAGTATATGAGTGTATATTTGAAGGTGGTATGCGCATACTTAGGCAATATGCAAGTAATGAATGGTTCAGGTCTGAAGAGTGGATTACAAGTGGTAATTGCAAACAAAATAGGCAGATACATCAGATTACCTTGGCCAAACAAATGATGTGTGACCTACAGCAGGGAGGCGTGAAACAGTCTGCAAATTCCTGAATTCTAAGCCTCCCCCCCCCAGACAGTGACAAAGGGGACCTTTAGCTATAATTTTGTAAAACTATTTATGAATCATAACTTTGTTTAAGAAAGGAGCTGCTGCTGGAGTTAAAATTATTTGGTCCAATGAGGCACACCTGGTGAGTCCAAATAAAATGGGTTGGTATATATCTGAGCCTGAGATCTCCATATCCTGGGTTCTATGCCAGTTACAAAGATGGGATGCATAGGTATAGGTGCGTTTGGACCTACAGATTCAGCAAGGTGTTTGTTTTATGGTACCGTGCTGGTGACATCATGGCCGAACTATGTGTTTAAAGCCATCTGAGCTTCCTAGCCAGGTTTCCTGGTATGAGGGGGACCAGCAGGAGGTCTTTGAACTGTGAACAACCTGTATTTGCTCATCTCTCTGAGCAAGTGTCAATTCTCCTTGCTCAAATATGTGCTTCCTCTTTCTGCAAGGGCTTTTGGTAATGCAGCCTTTAGACAGGGGTCAAGGGACAGGATTGCTAATAGGATTTTCCAAGTGTACACCACGGCCTGTTTCACACATAGACCCCCAGTGTTTTCTCTGCAGTCATGACTGCGAAGACCAGAAGATGGCTCTCTACGGTTTTTCGCAGGTGAGCAGGGCAACCAAGCCTGCGGCCCTGCAAGCCTATTCCCACCCGCTTCTGGACCCTTCTGCCTCCCATCTCGGATCGGGTGACGGTAGGGGAGTGCCTGGGTAGGGGAGCTTTGCTCCAGACCGCAGACGCTATTACTGAAGGGTCCATAGGGATGAGCCTAGGGGGATAGAGGAACCACTGTTGCCATTGGTGTTGTGCATTTCTTGGGGTGAGTCTTTTATTGGGGACTGTTTGTGTGGGGGACTCTCCTTAATGGGGGCTCCGTTCCCCTCCCCGCCCCCTTCCGTTCGGGGCCGGTTGCTCCCACATGCTGTGCGCTCTCTCCCACCCCGTTCCCCCTCTCCCCCCCCCTCGCCTCCCGCTTTCCTATTCCGTGTTCCTGCCGCGGTGGTGGTGGGGGAGGTGGACGTTCGGGGTCGGGCGCACGCTGGCTCTCCGCCGCTCAATGCGGTTGTTTATCTCGCCGCTGCGAGCGCGGGAGACATTGAGGACCTGGGCATGGCTGATGTCGGCGCCATTACTACTATGGGCGCCGGCGTTTTTCGCGTCATCCCCCTGCGGCCCGCCCCTCGAGGATCTTCGTCGGCGCCATTTTGAAGGGCTCCACGCTCTCCTGCTGGGACTCTCTTCGCTGCCTGGTCCCTCTCACCTCGTCACTGGTGATCTTCGTGCGGTGTCCTGGCTCCTGTGCGTACTGCGGTGCAGCTCAGCTGGTCCATGAGTTAATCCGACGGGGGTTGGGTTTGGTGCATGTGCTGTGGGGCGCTCATGATTGTATTGCTTATGTTTTGCAGACGGGATTCAGCATTGTGGTTTCTCCCGGTCCAATACCCCCCTCTGCCTCTCCGGCTCTGTGGGGCATCCCTTGGGGGCATCCCAGGTGGGGTTTTGATTTAGCCATTATTCCTGGTGGGCTGACTGTGCCCAGTTTTGATAATCACCATATGGAGGCTTCTGGGGATAGCGAGCTTGGGGGCCCCTCGGGGCAGCCTCGGCTGTGTCATGTGTGGGGCATCCCCTTTGAGTGGTGGTGGCGCGGTTTGTGTGCCGTGCGCCCAAAGTATTATTGTGGATCAGGCTGGGCTGAGCGCTTCTCTCTTCAGCCCTGCGTTCCAAGGTGTTGGATAGAAGGTATCCCTTTTCGGCTGTTTTGGTTAAGTGCTGGTCGTGCCCTCCTGAGGTGGTCGCTCCGGTCCTGGGACTATCTAACACCTCAGTCATGCCGCCCCCCCCCCCGACACTACTACTCTGCGTGATAGCGCGGACCGGCCGTATGGTTCAGTTGGCTTGTCATGCTTTACCTTTGTGGGGGCAGGCTTGCGCCCGGTCCGTGCCGCGGCCATTGCCATTAAGAGGAAGGTCAGGCGCCTTGCTGAGGTTGCCAGGTTTGGTAGGAGGACAGAGAATTATAGGGACCTCTTGCTTTGCTCTGATTTCCTCGCCTTTGTGCTGGCTGCCATGGACGATGCCGTCTGACTGGGCGGTAGGGCCTCGGCCCTCTTGGTGGCTATGCGTCGTCTGGTTGCGTCAGTGGGCGGCGGACGCTGCCGCTAAGAAGTCTCTCACCGGGCTTCCCTTCACGGGTCTCCGGCTTTTTGGTGAGCGTCTGGATGTTCTGGCGAAGGATGGTAGGCTCCCCCAGCGTAGGAAGCAGACTCGGCCCTTTCGGGGATCCTCCTCCTTTCGTCCTTCAAGGGGAGGTCATGGCCCCCCTTTCTCAGGTAGTCGCAGAGACTCTTGGGGCCGTCATTTGTCAGGTACCCCTTCTTCAGGAACAGGGTCGGGGGTACTACTCCAATCTGTTCGCGGTGCCCAAGAAGGACGGCTCCCTGAGGCCCATCCTGGACTTAAAGGGCCTCAATAGGTTTGTCAGCTTCAAGCACTTTCGCATGAAGACACTACGTTTAGCCGTGAGTTCTCTTCGGCCGGGCGACTTTATGACCACGGTGGACATCAAGGATGCCTTTCTTCATGTGCCGATCTTCCTAGGTTCCTGAGGTTAGCTCTGGGGGATCAATACTGCCAGTTTGTGGCCTTGCCGTTCAGCGTCACCTCGGCTCCTCGGGTTTTCACCAAGGTGCTGGCTGGCGTCATGGCTCTCCTGAGGAATCGGGGCATTCGCATCCTTCTTACCTGGACGACATTCTGATTGCTGCTCAGTCTCTTCATCAGGCCCAGAGGGATACTCAGGTGGTGACGTCCTCTCTCGAGTCCTTCGGTTGGGTGATCAACTATCCCAAGTCCCAACAACTTTGGAGATTTTTGAGGCCTAATCGACCAGAGGCAATAATACTGGTTGTTGCTGGTCTGATTAACTGGTAGCAATACCAACCTCAAACATTCTTAACCCTAACCCTAATTCTTTTCCAGCCTCTAACAAGCGGACTTAGAAGAATCACCTGCAACGCTAACCAAGTCTCCTAACAAGAACGTTTCTTCACATGTGCTAACCATTTCTCCTACTAACCTTCAATTCCATCCACAGCGCACCTAATACTTACCTTTTTCCTAGAACAACTATAGGATCAGGACAAGTAAACACCCACTCCAGCTATCCCAAGTCTTCACTATCTCCGTCTTTGGCGAGGTCCTTTTTGGGCATGACTATGGATATTCTCAGGTCAAAGTATTTCTCCCTCAGCAGAAAGTCGAGGGCCTTCACATGCAGGCGCGGTCTCTGCTGGCATGCTCTCACCCCTCCATCCGTCAGGGGGATGCAGTTGGTGGGTCTCATGGTGTCCTGCCTCGAGACGGTTCCCTTTGCTCAGTTCCACATGAGACCTCTTCACATATTCCTCTGTCGGTTTGGGATCTGAATCAGGAGTCCCTGGATCAGGAGTTTGTTCTGTCCCCTCCGGTCAGGCACTCCCTCTCCTGGTGGCTGGACTTGAGGAATCTTCTAGTGGGCAGGTCCTTTCTTCCTCCGTGCTGGGAGATTGTCACCACGGATGCCAGTCTGACCGGCTTGGGGGGGGGGGGGGGAGTTTGGCAGTCTCTGAAGTTCCAGGGTCAGTGGGGTCCCCAGGAGGCCCACGCGCCCATCAATATCCTAGAGCTGCGGGCAATCAGGTTGGTTCTCTCCCAGTTGACCCCCCACCTTCGGGGTCGTGCTGTACAGGTCCGCCCGGACAATCAGACGGCGGTTGCCTACATCAATCATCAGGGAGGGACTCGGAGCAAGCGAGCCCTCAAGGAGGTGTCCCTGATCTTGTCTTGGGTGGAGGAGACTGTTCCCTGCCTTTCGGCGGTTTACATCCCAGGGGTGGGGAACCAGGAGGCGGACTCCCTGAGCAGGGGGGACGTCTCGACTGGGGGAATGGTCCCTCTGCAACAAGATCTTTCACGCCCTGTGTCGCCGCTGGGGTCAGCCGGACGTGGACCTGTTTGCGTCCTGTCACAATCACAAGCTTCCGAGATTTGTCTCCCTGTCAAGGGACCCTCTGGCATTCGCTCCGGACGCGCTAGCAATTCCCTGGACAGAGTTTCGGCTTCTCTATGTATTTCCTCCCTTTCCTCTGCTGGGTCGGGTGCTACGCAAGATAGCCCAGGAGGGGGTACCGGCCATTCTGGTGGCCCCCCGCTGGCCAAGGAGGGTATGGTTCGCGGACGTCATACAGATGGCAGTAGATCGGTTCGTCCTGCCCGACGATCCAGAGCTTCTCACACTGGGACAGCTGCGCCATCCCAATTTACAAGCGCTGGCTTTAGCGGCTTGGCTGCTGAAACCTCCATCTTGATGGGCAAGGGTTTGCCGGCCTCTGTTGTTGATGCCTTGATTCAGGCTCGGAAGAAATCCTCGTCTTCTATCTACTACAGGACCTGGCATGCTTACATTGCTTGGTGCGAGTCCAAGTCTCTTTTTTGTCGGGAATTTTCCATTCCCAGGATTCTGGAGTTTTACAGCATGGTCTGGAATCGGGTCTACAACTTAGTACCCTCAAGGGACAGGTTTCGGCTCTGGCAATTTTTTTCCAAAGATCCTTTGCCAATCACAGGCTTGTTAGGACCTTCTTCCAGAGAGTTACTCATGTGCGTCCCCCGTGTAAGTCTCTGCTACCGGTTTGGGACTTAAACTTGGTGTTGTTTGATCTACAGGGTCCTCCCTTTGAGCCCTTGTGCAATGCTGCGCTGTCCATAATGACTCTTAAGGGGGTCTTTTTGGTCGCTATTACTTCGGTGCGTTGAGTCTGAGCTGGCGGCGCTTTCCATTAAACCTCCTTATTTTGAGCGGCATCAGGATAAGGTGGTGTTCCGTCTTAACCCGGAATTTTTGCCTAAGGTTGTATATGCCTTCCATCTCAAAGAGGACATTGTTTTACCTTCCTATTGTCCTGCCCCTGCTAATTCCAAGGAATGGAACTTTCATTCTCTGGATGTGGTAAGGGCGCTCAAGTGTTATTTGGTCGCCACTGATCCTTTTAGGAAGTCTGATTCTCTTTTTGTTCTTCCTTCCGGACCTAGGAAGGGCTTGCCTCCAGCCAAATCTACAATCAGCAAGTGGATTAGACAGGCGGTGGTGCGAGCTTATTCTGCCAAAGGGAAGGAACTTCCCTTCCACGTTACTGCTCACTCTACTAGGGCTATTGGTGCCTCTTGGGCGTTTCAGCACAAGGCTTCTGTTGAACAAGTTTATAAGGCTGCTACGTGGTCTTCTGTTCATACTTTTCGAAGTTTTACAAGGTTGATGTTAGGGCCTCAGCTGATGCTGTTTTTGGCCGCAAGGTGCTTCAGGTGGTGGTGGTCTGAACTGCCTGCCATTACTCATTTGGGATCCCACCCTACTTTAAGGACACTGCTATTGGATGTCCCAGAAGTAATAATTGAAATGAAACAGGCTGTGCTGTACACTTGGAAAAATACAATTCTGTGATTCTCACCTGTGGAATTGATTTTACTGTGTACAGTACGGCCTGTTTCATCCCTCCCTTGTTATCGTTGCTCTTGGTTGCCTCTTTATGGTGATTTGTTTTAGAATTAGCCTTTTTGAGGCTGTGTATTCTTTTATCATGGTTTATCTCCCGGCTTTTTGCATAACTGCTTTTCAACACTGGGGGTCTATGTGTGATTCCTAGCTTTTTATAGGTCTGGGAGGAGCCACAAGTCTTCTGCGCCACCTTGGCGGAATACCCAGAAGTAATGATTGAAATGAAACAGGCCGTGCTGTACACAGTAAAATCAATTCTACAGGTGAGTAATCACAGAATTGTATTTTCTTCTGCCCCCCCCCCCCCCCCAACTGTCCAGCCACCCTACCCCGACACTGAGGCAGTTACAAAGAAAAAAAAAACCCTTACATTCTGCACATACCAGCGCCGTCCTCCCGGTCTTCCACGGAGAATGACACAAAGCGGCATCCCCTGGCTCTATGCATGCTCCCACCGCCCAGTCACTTGAGCAGCGGGATGCAGCTCTGTGCTTTATGGGTGGCGCCCAGGATCTGGAGCAAAAGAGGAGCGGGGCTGACCCATGGAGAAGGTAAGGGTTTTTTTTTTCTCTGTAACCCTCCCATCCTGCCTCAGCGCCAGGGTAGCATGGCACGGCGGGGGGGGGGGGGGGGGTGTCATAGACTAACTGTAGTTATGATTTAAAACCAAAAGGGAGTTTGCTGGGATTTCTAGGGCTCCTCCCACAATTCTACTAAGTTAAAAAGTTTGCGTATATGGAGTACCCAGGATTTGAGGAGCTAAATTTAGAAGAAGCCTTGAGCTGAAGCTGATTTGGGAGTGGGGTACATCTGTAAAATGAAGGTAGAATATCATTTAAGTTTTTGGAGCCTGGGCAGCACTGGCTTTAATGTATGGGCAAAGTGAGTACATTTTTGTCTGTTATCAAGGTGAAAAGCTACAATTACTAGGCACAGCATTTGTGTTTTATCCTGGCTTTAGCAGCAGTGCTCAGAGTTCACCAGCTGGGGAGCATATGGCTGTCACTGCAGCAGCAGAAGAATGAGAAGCATTTACCTAGAGGGCATTCCGAGCACTGAGATTATGGCATTCAGCAAATAGTCTGATTGGATCAGGTTAATCAAGTGAAGCGCAACAGGATTTTTCTGATGGCTGAGTTGTCACTTAATAGGCTTCACAAAAACTCTGTTTATTAAGTCCCCTGTTTGCTTTTATAGGGCAGTGGAGCCTGGCAGAGCCTGGGTAGCCTAGATGGGAGCTTCCCACACTATACACACTATTGTCAGTCAGGGTCATAACCCTCCTGCACTGCCTTGCTGACAGAGGGCGATTGAAGGAGCGTGCTTGTGGAAATTTGTACATGCTTACTGGGCAAACGCCTTTAAAACCCAGTTCCAGACGTTTCAAGAGGGGGCCAGAACAAATGTGTGCATCCTGGGGGTGGTATTTTGACGTATTTTGTGGTAATATCAACTACACCCATATTGAGTCAATGGAAATCCTGCCCCACTTTCTTGAGACATAAGCCACCTCATGCTGCATCACATTACACCTGTTGGGGATTGGGGGATTATGTTTAGGCATGCCCTGTAGTTTAAAACGGAAGCCCAAGGGCAGGCACCCATGGTGCTCCTGAGGGGGCTTTTTAGCCGCCTTCTTGTAGCATAGCAGGATGTGGGACTGAATCTTTACCATGGGTTTACAGTATAAAAAATATAACAATGTCTATAACACTTTCTGCACAACACTGGAAAATTGTAGCTTTTTTGGGCAGCCTGCATTGGCCTCGACATACCTCATCCATTTCAATGACTGACTAGAGTGGGTGTGTGGAGGAGTCTGGGAATGGGAACCATAAGTTTGGGTATAGGGGGAGTAAGAAATTGTGTTCTTTTGCTTGCTGTTTTGGCATCCATTCCTGTCCTGTTGGGAGTCATATGGGTTAGTGGTGACAAAAGGGTTGTCACTAGAACAAGAACTGCTAGATGGAACTTATGGGGAATCTGGTAATGAGCAGTTTTAAGGTGGATAAAAAAATGAACGACTTTTTTACAATACCCCTGGAGAAATGATCTTTTGCAGCACTGATCTGAAGTAAATAAAGTGATAACCCAATTAGAAACAAATCCCTTCTTCATTATCTCTATTATTCCTCGTTCTTTTCTTTACCAACAGACGTAATTTTAAGATCTGGGAATCCGTTAAAAGTTTGCCCTATAACCACTTTCTGTTTCTGCGATAAAATGTTGTAGCTTCTTATTCTAAGTATGCAGCACGTCCTGCTCCAGATAATGATTCAGCTGGGATTACCTCCACTAGAGGGCGCTTTACTGCAGAGATGGCAAAAAGAGGCCCCTCCCGGTCCATATATACCCGGGACCTCCAACTAATTCCCAGTATCTTCTCTGCAGTGGGCTGTGAAGGTCAAGATGATGGCTTCTCTTCTAGCAGGTGAGCTGGGCTTCACAGCCCATGACCCTGTAGGAATATTTCCACCCGTTCCACTTATTGTTGTTATATGCCTCCCAGCCTTGGCTGCGTGGTCGGGTGATGGTAGGCAGCACCTCTCTAGGTGCTTTTGTCAGGAGCTTGCTCCTACTGCAATCCCCCACCACAGGGTAGGCGGTCCAGGTTTCTTATGGTGTACCTGAATTGGGATGCCCCGTCCGTTTTGTGCCCTTCCCCGTAGGCCTTGGTCTCTTTGGACATCCATCTCCCCCTTCTCCCGCTATCCCGGTCTTTAGGGGGGGGGGGACGCGCGTGTGGTATGTGTTTTTTATACACTTGTACGCTGTGTGCTTGAACTCCGCGCTTGTTCCCTGGGCCAGCTCAGGGTTGCTCTCCTTTGTAGGCGCCATTTTTCTAATGTGACTTTTAGTTTAAACTTGCCGCTGCTGACTCGCGCGCCATGCGGCGTCCGCGGTCAGCGGTAACGTCACCAGCGGTCTCTCTTCACGGTGATTGGCTGCGGGGAGCCTGTTCCTTCAGCCTGTCCCCGCGCTGCCTGGAGGGGGCGTGGCCTAGCGGTCGGCACGCTCTGCGCATTTTTACTCATTCTCCCCGGCCCCTCAGGATCCTCCTGCGCCATTTTGGGTCCCTGACTGGCGATCGCTGCATCCCCCACGGTCTGTGAGTGCCCCTGCGGGCTGGTGAATTTTTATTCACTTATTGCTTCTCTTTGCTCATTAGTGTATATTATTATGTCTTACAGGCGGGAGGACTACTTATTAGAGATTTCTCCCGGTCCTGTCTCCTCTTTTAATTCTGTGTACCTTTATTAGAGGTCTAGTGGTTAAATCCTCCCACTATACTAGCGGACATTTGGGGCATCCCGGGTAGCTGCATAGCGTAATTCCCATTGGCCAGTTGTGCCACTGAAAATCACCATATGGAGGCTTCACAGGATATTGCGCTTGGGGTCCTATTGGGACAAGCCCAGCTGTGTGTGGTGTGTGGGGCATCCCCTGTGAGCGATGATATGCGGGTCTGTGTACCCTGTACCCAACAGGCGCTTGCGCGGCATTCTGGGCTGTCTGTCTCTGGGTCTGCGCCCACCATGTCCTCACCCACTCCTCCCCGCTTGATTATGACTCCCAGCGAACTCAATACTAGTGGGGAGTCTCAGCCTGATGTGTCTTCCAGGCTGGCCAGCATTGAGAGATTGATTGCTAGCTCTGCGGCCCGTAAGGCCCCAGCTAAGAGACGGCATGTGGCGCCTGCTGCGTCTGCCTTCCATATGGAGACTGAAGATTTCCTTGATTTATCTGACTATACCCCTCTTGAGGAAGGGGAATTATTTTCGGATTCAGAACTTTCTGATGATCAGCATTTCCTTGGCGCTGATGCCGGCTCAGAGCATTGGGATGCTGATGACACCCATAGACTTTTGACTCAAGTCTTTGAAGTGCTTTCCATTTCCCTTCCTGCTGCGGCTCCCAAGCAGCAGGGGGAATTGTTCGGTACTGCAAGGCCACGTTTGGAATTTCCAGAACAGGCATATTTCAATAATCTGGTTCTCAAGGAATGGGAGCAGCTTAGCCGGCTTCCCGGTATTCCTAAGGGATGGGATAAAAGGTATCCTTTTCCCTCGGATGTGGTTAATTGTTGGTCAACTCCCCCAGAAGTGGATGCTCCTGTGTTGGGGTTGTCCAACACGTCTGTGGTGCATTCCCCTGATTCCACTACCTTGAAGGATAGTGAGGACTGGCGTATTGACCAGCTGGCTTCCCATACTTTTGCCTGTGTGGGATCTGCCTTGCGCCCTGTCTGTGCTTCTGCTATTACTGCTGTGGCTATTAGGACTCTGGTCAAGGGCCTTTTGGAAGGTTCCCCTGATGATTCTTCTAGTGCCGAATTCAGAGCTTTATCACAATGTGAGATGTTTATTGCTTATATCCTTTCTGCCTTAGATGACACCATTAGGATGTGTAGCAGGACCTCTGCTTTGGTTGTTGCTATACGCCGCTTGGTTTGGCTGCGTCAGTGGGCAGCTGACAATGCTGCTAAGAAGACTATCACAGGGCTCCCCTTTAAGGGGCTGGGCCTTTTTGGTGACTGTTTAGACCTTTTTGCTAAGGGAGGTAAGTTGCCCCAACGCAAAAGACAACCGCGGCCCGTTCGGGGTCCTTTACTCCCTCCTTTCGGGGATCCAGGTCGGGGAGAGGGGTATTCTTTGTGGGGAACAGGGGAGATTTCTGGGGCAGGGGTCGTGCCCGTCCCGGACCCTCCTGGGGCTCCAAGCCTAATCTGTCACCAAGCCTGCTCAGCCATGAAGGGGCGCCCTCACCCATACGAGTGGGGGGACGGCTGCGGCTCTTCGCTCATGTCTGGGGACAACAGGTCTCAGACAGGTGGATTCTGGAGGTTGTATCCTCCGGCTACAAGCTAGAGTTCGCTGCCTGGCCACCACCAAGATTCCTCTGGTCTCGGATCCCTCTAGAGCCCCTGGCAGCTCGGGGTCTATTTCTGGCAGTGCGAAGCCTATTGAACATGGGGGTCATCTGTCAGGTCCCACCAGGGGAGAGAGGTCAGGGTTATTATTCCAATCTCCTCACAGTACCCAAAAAGGATGGTTCCATCAGACCCATCCTGGACTTAAAGCTTCTCTACAAGTTCATCAGGACCAGACGCTTTCGCATGGAGACCCTGCGCTCCGCGATCAACTCTTTGCGCCCTGGGGACTTCATGACCTCCATAGACATCAAGGCTGCTTACCTTCATGTGCCAGTCTTCCCAGGGCATCAGCAGTTCCTCAGGTTCGCCTTGGAGGACCAGCACTATCAATTTGTGGAACTGCCCTTCGGTCTCACCTCGGCCCCCAGAGTCTTCACCAAGGTCCTCGCGGGTGTGATTGCCCTTCTCAGAGCTCGGGGCATTCGCATCCTTCCTTATTTGGACGACCTTCTCATCACGTCTCATTCTCTCCAGCAGGCAGAATTGGATACCCAGCAGGTGGTGACTGCTTTGGAAACGTTCGGATGGGTGATCAATAATCCCAAGTCCTCCCTCTCCCTGTCTCGGGTGACTTCCTTCCTGGGCATGACTCTGGATACTATTCAGGCCAGGATTTTTTCTTCCTCAGCAGAAGGTGGACTCTCTTCAGGCTCTGGTTCATGTCATTCTGTCCTGCCCTCGTCCCTCCATCTGGCTAGTTATGCAGCTGGTGGGACAAATGGTGGCTTGCTTCGAGACGGTCCCTTATGCTCAGTTTCACATGAGACCTCTTCAGCTTCATCTTCTGTCAGTCTGGGACAAGATTCCCCTATCTCTGGATCAGGCTTTTGCTCTCTCTCCTCTGGCTCGGCGGTCCCTCCGGTGGTGGATAGGAGGCCCATGCTCCCATCAACGTCCTGGAGCTGAGGGCGGTTCGGTTGGTACTGGCACAGTTGACTCCTCACCTTCAGGGCCTGCCGGTCCAGGTTCGCTCCGACAACCAGACGGCGGTCGCCTACTTCAATCATCAGGGAGGGACTCGGAGCAAGAGTGCCCTCAAGGAGGTGTCCATGATTCTGTCCTGGGCCGAGGACAATGTTACGTGCATCTCGGCAGTTTACATCCCGGGAGTGGAGATTCTGGAGGCAGACTTTCTTCCAGGGGGTCGCTCATGTGCGGCCTCCCCGCAAACCTCTGTTGCCGGTCTGGGACTTCTATCTGGGAGGCTATCACCTTTGTCAGGCGTGTTTCAGAATTGGTGGCACTGTCTATTCAGGCCCCCTACTTTGAGAGACACCAGGACAAGGTGGTTTTCCGCTTTAAACCAGATTTCTTGCCCAAGGTTGCCTCTGCCTTCCATCTCAATCAGGACATTGTGCTTCCTCCTTTGTGCCCTAATCCTGGTAATTCCAAGGAGAGGGCCTTGCATTCCCTGGATGTGGTCAGGGTTTGAAGTTCTGTTTGGTGGCTACTGCGCCTTTCAGAAAGACGGATGCCTTGTTTGTGGTCCCCTCGGGTCCCAAGAAGGGTTTGGCTCCGGCTAAGTCTACCATTAGCAAATGGATTCGTCATGCTGTGTTTAGGGCCTATTCTGCCAAGGGAAAGGATCCTCCTTTCCGTGCTGTTGGTGCCTCCTGGGCCTTCCGGCACCAGGCTTCTGTGGAACAAGTTTGTAAGGCTGCTACTTGGTCTTCTGTTCATACTTTTAAGTCTTACAAGGTTGATGTTAGGGCCTCAGCGGATGCTGTTTTTGGCCGCAAGGTTCTGCAGGCCGCAGTGGTTTGAACTGCGCGTTGTCATTTTTTTGTGGGATCCCCACCCTATTTATGGACACTGCTATTGGATGTCCCAGCTGTTATTAATCATTATCTGGAGCAGGACGTGCTGCATACTTAGAATAATACAATTCTGTGATTACTCACCTTGTAGAATTGGTATTATAAGTATGCAGCACGTCTTGCTCCATCCCACCCTGATTGCTTTATTCTTGGATCCTCTATATGGTGATTGTTATCCTTGTTAACGTTGTTAAATTTTCAATTGGCTTCTCCTGGTTTTTCTTACTGCTTTTCTCTACTGGGGAATTAGTGGGAGGTCCCGGGTATATATGGACCGGGAGGGGCCTCTTTTTGCCATCTCTGCAGTAAAGCACCCTCTTTTGGAGGTAATCCCAGCTGTTATGAATAGTTATCTGGAGCAGGACGTGCTGCATACTTATACCAATTCTACAATGTGAGTAATCACAGAATTGTATTTTCTATGACCTGCTGAGCTGTGAAACATTTCTCCTCCACCCTCTCTCCGTGCTTCTGGGTTCATGAAGTGCAGCACAGCATAAACTTGTTATCCCTTTCAATAGGCTTAGCTAAATCAGCCTGATGGGTTTTACAGCTCAGTTTATTCTGTTGCTCGTGTGGGAGGGCTTAAGCTGTGTTTAAAACCCTTGGTTACCTCCTAGCTTCTGGTTCACAAAAGGTTGACTTCCAAGATTTGATGCACACCAGCCATAACAAAATTACCTGAATGTTTTTCTTTCACTGCAGCCAGATGAAAGCCTTTGAACTGTACTTGTTAAGGTTATCATACTGTTGTTTTCCATTGATATTTGATTCGGTCATGTCTTCAAGCCTTACCTCCACACTGGAAGTTTCCATTGATTGTTGCCCTTCATAGCTTAGTACCTTACTTGGGTGGTGGTGTCATGTCTGTGGGTACAGTGCCGATACCTGCTGGCCAAGCTGTTTCCAGTAATAGTAGGAGGTTGGTAGAAAACCTCAGTTACTATTCTTCAAGGAAACCAATTGGGTAACCACTTACCTTCCTTCCTTCCGTTGCACAAAGCTTACCATGATAGTCTAAGGGTGGTTGAATCATGACTGCAATCTTGTACTTAATTAAAAAAATGTGATGAGTAGAAAAGGAAATATGGATGATGTATGTTGTTATGATGGAAAACACAGGCCAATGGGATCTCTATTAAATCAGAAATAAATCCTAACTTGCAAGTCTGTTGCAAGGATCCTAACCCACCTACTCTAGATCCTAACGCCTCTAAAAACAAATGCAAAAAATGGGTGCCACCTGCTACACACAGGCCAAATCTGTAATCCAGACAATATTGAAATCTTCTTTAAATGTCTGTGGTGTGAAACATTGACTAGACTTAGATATTCAACTTTTTTTTCTCTTTTTCTTTTTTTAGAAAGAAACATTATACACAAAGAATAAGAAAGCACAATGGAGTTTTACGAGTCAACCTATTTTATTGTCCTGTTCCCAATTGTGGTCATCACAGCCCTCCTCCTCTTCTTCTGGCTCTTCATGAAGGAGACCTCCTATGATGAGGTCCTTGCCAAGCAAAAGAAAGACCAGAAGCTGCCTCCTGCAAAAATAGACAAAAAGAAAACCGATAAAAAAAAGAACAAGAAGAAAGAAACTCAGAACGGAAATCTTCATGAGTCTGATTCAGAAACAGCCTTACGTGAGTTTGATTTGGTGGATGCTTTGTCCAGTGAAGAGGAGCATGTGGTTCCTGCTCCGGTTCTTCCTGTTGAGAACATTGGCAGCGTGCGAGAGCGCAAAAAGAAGGATAAGAAGCCGCCTAAGCCTATAGTGGAAGAGCCAGTCAACAAAGAAGTTAATGGGACAAAGATTCCTGTGAAGAAACCGGAAGTGTTTCCTGTAACAAAGCAGCCAACTCCACCACTGGAAACCACTGGGATTAAAAAGAAACAAGGGCAGAAAAAGCTGAAAAATGGACAAGGTATTACTTTGTTGGAGAATCCTTAGTAATAAATTATGGCAACTGGATTTGCTGTATTTTTTGGGACATCATCTGACTGGCTTTCTCATTATGGCTTGAAACCGCCAATTGCATAAATAGGACTCCTCGCTAAAATACAGTTGCCTTGATTTATTACTTCAGATGTACTATGGTACATCTTGATTGAATGAGAAATTTCAGGGTGTCTAGTCAAACAAGCAACATGTCAACATGACCTTGTGTGACCTAAAGCAGACCAAAACCCACATTTTAACTAACACCCCCTTAATTGCTCCCCCCATGAAGATCACCTTTTGGCAATTTTAACTGCTCCTGCTTCACTCTAATCCCAGATTATGGCGCCTGCTTTAGCTATAAAGCTCCGCCTCCTCCATTCCTTGCCACTGCTGTGTGTGGCAATGATGCCCTAGCCGCACCTATGCAATGACTGTTCCCCTGACATATTACAGAGAGGGACAGCAAAAATAAACTTGTTTCAGGACGAATAGAAAAGCGAAAATCTTTATATTCTAAGTATGTCACACCCCCCGCTTCCAATATTCATGACATATGGGTAATGACCAGTAGTGGGCGAACTTCTGCAGAGATGACTAGAGAAAAAGGAGCCCCTCCCGGTCCATAAATACCTGGGACCTCCCACACATCCCCCAGTATTCTCTGCAGGAGTCGGCGAGCAAGTCAGAAGATGGCTCTTCCTTGCAGGTACGCCGGGTTCACACCCGGCCATCTTTGTCCATATTTCTGCCCGGACCTAGTTAATTTTAAACCCCTATGCCTCCCAGCCTAGGCTGCAGGTCCGGGTGAGGGTAGAGTACACCTTAACAGGTGTACTTATAGGAGCCTTGCTCCTTCGTGAGACCCCATAACAGGGGGTAGGCAGCTACCAGGTTGGTTACCCTGGTTTGGGATGCCCTGTCCGTTTCCCCACTCTCTACTCTCTACTACTGTAGTTGGGGACCTTCCCCTTACATTACTCCTTTTCTCTCTCTCTCTCTCTCTCTCTCTCTCTCTCTCTGGCGCCCTTTGCGGTGCTCTGCATTGGCCGAGAACTGCGATGATGGGGAAGGGGCGGGGCCAGCCGCGGCGTGCGATCCGCGCTGGCCCGCCCTTCTTCTTCCTCTGCTGCCTGCACATTTTGTCGGAGAGGCGCCATTACAGCATTGTGAGTGCCCTGTGGGGCTTCTTGTTGTTTTCATATACTTGTCTAAGTTATATGCGCCTTTTTTGTCTAGCACGGCAGCTGCCATTAATAACGCATGTATCTGTTGCACATTTGTGTTTATATCATATATTGACATTTTCTGCATGTATGATTGCTGTGGAGAGTGTGCCTTGCTTACAGGGTTCCCCTCTCTTTTTATGTCTTTCAGGAGGACCCTGCTTAGTTAAAAGGGGGGGCTCTCCCGGTCCTAGGGTCCCTTGGCTAAATTTGGGGCATTATTATTATTAAAATCCTCCCACTAACGGACTTAAGGGGCATCCCGAGTAGCTTCTAGTGTAATTCCCTCTGGTCATTGCGCCTACCATAAGATTCACCATATGGAGGCTTCCCAGGATACCGGGCTCGGGCTCCCTTCGGGACAATCCTGGCAGTGCGTGGGTTGTGGGGCGCCCCTTACGGGGGATAATGTGCTGGTTTGCATACCATGTGCACAGCAGGCCATAACGCGGCAGTCAGGGTCCCAGGCGTCTGGGTCAGCGCCGCCGGTCTCATCACCTACTCCACCACTCCTGATCCGTACCCCTGGTGACACGGTCATTAGCGGGGAGTCGCAATCTGATGTATGTGCTAGATTGGCCAACATCGAAAAATTGATTTCTAGCTCTGCGGCCAGAAGGGCCCCGGCTAAGAGAAGACATTTGTCGCCGTCCGCGCCGGTTCTGGATTTTGATGATTATGATTCCCTTGACTGGTCTGATTATTCCCCACTTGAGGAAGGGGAACTGTTTGCGGAATCTGATGGCTCTGAGGATCAGCAGTTTTTGGATGCTGATGCTGGGCAGGTGCATGGGGATGCTGTGGATACCCCCAAGATCCTGGCCCTTTTATTTGAGGTGCTGGCTATTTCTCCTCCGGCGGAGTCACCTCGTTTGGAGTTCCCAAATCAGAAGCATTTCGAAAATCTGATTCTTAAGGAATGGGAAAGACCTAGCCGGCTTCCCGGTGTTCCTCAGGGATGGGATAGGAAGTATCCCTTTCCGGTGGACGTGGTGAAGCGTTGGTCGTCCCCTCCCGAGGTTGATGCGCCCGTTCTGGGATTGTCCAACACATCTGTTGTGCACTCTCCAGACGCCACCACGATTAAGGATGTTGAGGACCGACGTATTGATCAAATGGCTTGCCATGCCTTTGCTAGCGTGGGTTCAGCCTTGCGGCCTGTTTGTGCTTCTGCTACCAGGTCTGTGGTTAGGGGCCTGTTGAGTGGTTCCCAGCTTAACCCGGCCAGCGATGAATTTGCAGCGCTTATGCGGTGTGAATTGTTCATGTGTTTTTGTCTTATCTGCTTTGGATGACACAATATGTATGTGTAGCAGAACTTCGGCGTTGCTGGTGGCTATTCGCCGATCGGTCTGGTTGCGCCAGTGGGTGGCTGACATTGCGGCTAAGAAGTCACTTACAGGGCTACCCTTCCTGGGTATGTGGCTGTTTGGAGATAAATTGTATTCAGTAGCGAAAGGAGGAAAGCTACCGCAACGCAAGAAGCAGCGTCGCTCCTTTCGGGGGGCAGGCTTCTTTAATCCTTCCTTTCGCGGGGCCAGAGCAGGCAGAGGAGCTGCCTACTCTGCCTTCAGAGGTGATTCCTGGAACAGAGGCAGAGGACGGGCCCGTCCAGGACCTGTCTGGGGTTCCAAGCCCGCTGCCAAGCCAGCTCAGCAATGAGGGGGCGCCCTCACCCTTGCGGGTGGGGGGACGCTGCGGCACTTCTTCCAGGTCTGGGCCCGGTAGGTCACAGACAAGTGGATCTTGGAAGTGGTCTCTTCCGGGTACAAACTGGAGTTCGAGTACCGGCCTCCTCCCAGATTCCTCAGATCTCGGGTCCCCTCGGACCCCCGGGCTGCGCAGGGGCTCTTGTTGGCAGTGCAAAATCTTCTGGACATGGAAGTCATATGCACGGTGCCTTTGTCAGAGAGAGGCCGGGGCTATTATTTCAACCTCTTCACGGTGCCCAAGAAGGATGGATCCATAAGACCCATTCTGGATTTGAAGCTTCTCAACAGGTTCATCAGAAACAAGAAGTTCCGCATGGAGACTTTGCGCTCAGCCATCCTTTCTCTTCGTCAGGGGGACTTCATGACGACCATAGACATCAAGGATGCTTACCTTCATGTATCGATCTTCCCAGCACACCAGGGATTTCTCAGGTGTGTGGTGGGAGATCAGCATTTTCAGTTTGTGGCCCTCCCGTTCGGGCTGACCTCGGCACCAAGGGTGTTCACCAAGGTGCTGGCGGGTATAATGGCCCTTCTCAGAGCCCAGGGCTTTCGCATTGTGCCGTATCTGGACGACCTCCTCATTACGGCATCCTCTCTGACAGGCGGAGCTAGACACCAGGTGGTGTCAACGTGGGAGAGGCTCTTCTCTCTCCCCGTCAAGGGAGATTGCATTTCTGGGCATGAATCTGGATACCATTCGGACCAGGGTGTTCCTACCTCAGTCGAAGGTGCAGATGGTTCAAGATCTGCTACGTCTTCTTCTGGCCAACCCTCGCCCGTCTATCCGGCTAGGGATGAGACTGGTGGGGTTGATGGTGGCTTCCTTCGAGGCAGTCCCCTTTGCTCAGTTCCACATGAGGTCGCTCCAGCTACATCTACTGTTGGCTTGGGACAGATGTCCGCTGTCATTGGATCAGTCATTTCTGATGTCTCCCCTGGTTCGGCAGTCTCTTCAGTTGTGGCTGGAACCAAGGAATCTTCTGAGCGGCAGGTCTTTTCAGACCCCTTGTTGGGAGACGGTCACCACGGATGCCAGCCTGTCGGGCTGGGGGGGGGTTTCTGGAAGGAACATCCGTTCCAGGGGCTGTGGGGTCCTCGGGAGGCCCACACCCCCATCACGCTCAACCACAAGGTATTCCGGTCCCTTTGTCACAAGTGGGGGATTCCGGAGGTGGATCTCTTTGCCTCACGTCACAATCACAAGCTTCCTGCATTTGTGTCTCTGTCTCAGGATCCTCTGGCCCTGGCAGTGGACGCCTTGTCTCTTGCCTGGAGGGATCTGGGTTTTTTGTATCTGTTTCCCCCCTTCTCCGTGGTAGGCAAGGTGGTGCGCAAGCTGGCTCAAGAGGGTGCGCCAGCGATTCTGGTGGCCCCAAGGTGGCCAAGACAGGTTTGGTTCGCAGACGTACGGCTGGCGGTAGATCAGTACAGGTTGCCCCTGTTTCCGGATCTGATCACTCAAGGTCAACTTTGTTAACCCAATAAGAGGGAAGTGGTCTCCTCCGGATACAAACTGGAGTTCGAGTACTGGCCGCCTCCAAGATTTTTAAGGTCTCGGGTGTCCGGGGACCCTAAGGCGGCACAGGGGCTCCTGTTAGCAGTGAAAAACCTTCTGGACATGGGAGTTGTATGCCCGGTGCCTCCGTCGGAGAGAGGCAGGGGTTTCTACTCCAACCTTTTTACAGTTCCCAAGAAGGAAGGTTCTGTAAGACCCATTTTGGACCTTGACGTCCTCAACAGATTCATCAGATTCAAGAAGTTCCGTATGGAGACTCTGCGCTTGGCCATCAGTTCCCTTCGTCAAGGGGATTTCATGACATCCATAGACATCAAGGATGCGTATTTGTATGTTCCAATTTTTCCAGTGCATCAGAGATTCCTCAGGTTCGAGGTGGACGATCAACATTTTCAGTTTGTAGCCCTTCCCTTCGGGTTGACCTCAGCGCCGAGGGTCTTCACCAAGGTTCTGGTGGGCATAATGGCCCTATTCAGAGATCAGGGAATTCGCATTGTGCCGTATCTGGACGACCTATTGATTTCAGCGTCTTCCCTCCGGCAGGCGGAGCTGGACATACACCAGGTGGTGTCGACCCTGGAGAGGTTCGGGTGGGTGATCAACCGCCCCAAGTCCTCTCTCTCCCCATCAAGGGAGATTTCATTTCTGGGCATGAATCTGGATACCATTCTGGCCAGAGTGTTTCTGCCTCAGTCCAAGGTGCAGGGGATTCAGGATCTGATCTGCCTTCTTCTGGCCGATCCTTGCCCCTCTATCCGGCAGGGGATGAAACTGGTGGGATTGATGGTGGCCTCCTTCGAGGCGGTCCCGTTTGCGCAGTTTCACATGAGATCTCTTCAACTTCATCTATTGACGCATTGGGACAGGTGTCCGCCGTCATTGGATCAACCGTTCAGGATGTCTCCCGGTGTTCGGCAGTCTCTTCGGTGGTGGCTGGAGTCGAGCAACCTGTTGAGGGGCAGATGCTTTCTGGTTCCTCGCTGGGAGACGGTTACCACGGATGCCAGCCTGTTGGGCTGGGGAGGTTTCTGGAAAACTCATCAGTTCAGCGGGGTGTGGGGTCCTCAGGAGGCTCACAACCCCATCAATGTTTTGGAGCTCAGAGCCATCCGGCTTGTTCTGTCATGGCTGACGTCGCACTTACAGGGTCTTCCGGTTCAGATTCGTTCAGACAATCGGACGGCGGTAGCCTACATCAATAACCAAGGGGGGACTCTCTCTGATCCTGCACTGGGCGGAGAGCAATGTTCCTTGCATTTCCGCAATCTACATTCCGGGAGTGGAAAACATGGAGGTGGACTCCCTGAGCAGGGGGTTCTCTCGCCAAGGAGATTGGTCCCTCAACCCCGGGGTTTTTCGGGTTCTTTGTCGCAAGTGGGGGACTCCGGAAGTGACTCTCTTTGCCTCACGGCACAATCACAAACTCCCGGCCTTTGTGTCTCTATCTCAGGATCCTCTAGCTCTGGCAGTGGATGCCTTGTCCCTTGCTTGGAAGGATCTGGGGTTTCTGTACCTGTTTCCTCCCTTCTCCATGCTGGGCAAGGTAGTTTGCAAACTGGTTCTGGAAGGGGCACCAGCAATTCTGGTGGCTCCAAGGTGGCCAAGAAGGGTTTGGTACGCAGACGTTGTAAGGCTGGCGGTAGATCAGTACCGGCTTCCCATGTTTCCAGATCTGTTATCTCAGGGTCAACTATTTTACCCCAATTTACAAACGCTGGCTTTGACGGCTTGGCTGCTGAAACCTTCATTTTAAAGGAGGAAGGTTTGTCTGAGGCTGTGGTTCAGACCTTGATTAGAGCTAGGAAGCGGTCCTCTTCTGGCATTTACTATAGGGCTTGGCGGTCCTATATTGACTGGTGTGAGGCTAGGGCCTTGCCTTGCAGGGTATTTTCAATCACTAGGATTTTGGAGTTTCTTCAGCACGGTCTGGATCTTGGGCTCCAGCTTAGTACCTTCAAAGGGCAGGTCTCTGCTCTGTCTGTTTTCTTCCAAAGATCTTTTGCCTTACACCCGCTGGTTAAGACTTTTTTCCAGGGGGTCACTCATGTTCGACCCCCTCGGAAGGTTATGTTCCTGTTAGGATTTGAATTTGTTTCTTTCGGCTCTCCAGGGTCCTCCTTTTGAGCCGTTACATGATATTGCTCTTTCTGTTTTCACTCAAAAGGTTGCTTTCTTGGTGGCTATTACCTCTGTTCGGTGTGTTTCTGAGTTGGCGGCTCTGTCGATTCAGGCCCCTTACTTTGAAAGACACCAGGACAAGGTGGTCTTTCGCTTTAAGCCAGATTTCCTTCCTAAGGTGGTTTCTGCTTTCCTTCTCAATCAGGATATTGTTCTCCCTTCCTTGTGTCCTAAGCCTAGCAATGACAAGGAGAGGGTTTTGCACAATTTGGATGTGGTTCGCTGTGTTAAGTACTATTTGGTGACTACTTCTTCTTTCCGCAAGACGGATGCCTTTTTCGTGGTGCCCTGCGGGCCCAGGAAAGGTTTGGCGCCCGCCAAGTCTACCATTAGCAAATGGATTCGTCAGGCCATTGTTGGGGCCTATTTTGCTAATGGGAGGATTCCCCCTTTTAGGGTCTCTGCACCTTCTACTCGTGCTGTTGGTGCGTCCTGGGCTTTTCAGCACCAGGCTTCTGTTGAACAAGTTTGTAAGGCTGCTACTTGGTCTTCCGTTCATACTTTTTTCTAAGTTTACAAGGTTGATGTGCGGGCTTCAGCGGATGCTGTTTTTGGCCGCAAGGTTCTGCAAGCTGCTGTGGTTTAAGTTGGTGCATTCTTTACTGTTTATGGTTCCCACCCATGACGGGCACGGCTATTGGATGTCCCAGATGTCATGAAGAATTGAAGCGGAGTGTATGTCACACTTGGAATAATACCGTTTTGTGATTACTCACCTTTAAAACGGATATTATAAGTGTGACATACACTCCGCTTCACCCACCCTGTTTGGTATTCTGGATCCTTTATATGGTGAACCATTGTTTCTTGGTTGTTAGTATTGTTATATTTGGTTCTTCCTGGTCCCCTTACTGCTATCTTACACTGGGGAATTAGTGGGAGGTCCCATGTATTTATGGACTGGGAGGAGCTCCTTTTTTGCATTCATCTCTGCAGAAGTTCGCCCTCTACTGGAGAATAACCCAAATGTCATGAAGAATTGAAGCGGAGTGTATGTCACACTTATAATATCCGTTTTAAAGGTGAGTAATCACAAAACTGTATTTTTAGGGGCGTTTCACACAGCGGGGCATCCCGATTTCGGATGCCCCGTGGGGAGGGAGCTGGTCGGCCCGGGAATCTATAAAGATCAGGGGTGGGTGTTGGTCCACTTTAAGGCAGGGCCATACCCAGGACTTGCACACACCATCTTTTGCATTAAATGAACGTGCTGAGTGCCATGCTTCAGTCTTGATGGAGGCCCCCTATCTTTGACTGGTGTTCAAAGCCTGTTTTTGCTATTTTATAATCTGTAAAACAATGGAGCCGCATTGAGCCGCCTTTTTAATTTTTGACTGGACAATGGCATTGAGGAGATACAATAGCCCTGGCCACCACAATGTACTGGGGCAGACTGGCCATAGGGAGACCCGGGACAATGCCCGGTGGCCCACACTGCTTTGGGGCCATTGGACTGCTGCTTGTAATGCCCACTTTCAATCCCTGCCCACTTAGTCTCCCTCTCAGCTCCCTGCACCCACAAGCCAAGGAACCCCAGCCCCCAACGCTATAGCCCTGGCATTATGGTTGGGGGGGGGGGGGGGAGACCTCAGCAAGGTTTCCTGGGCCAGCCAGGGGCTGATAAAATCCAGGGCTTATTTTTTGCCCCAGTACAACACTTTGTAAATAGTAACTGGTGCCTGCTACCAGTTCACAAACATAAAAAGGAAAGGAAAAGCAAAAACATTTTTTAAATAAAAAAACCTCACTGTAGCTGTTTCTTCCTGCTTCTATCGCTATTGCAGCCGTCATCTGTAGTGGGAGTGGAGACAGGTCTCCCTCCACACCTTCTTTCTTGGTGTCCCGAAAAGCTAAGCTTGTGCTACCGGAGGATGGAGGCTTTTATACTCTAGGCTCCTCCTCTGGGGATTCCCTGCCCCACGTGACTAATGATGTCCCTGGAGGATAGGAACATGGAGGGAGATTCCCCTGGCTTTGAATCCCTCCCCTCCAGTGACATCATTAGTAACATGGGGTATTCCACAGTGGCTCCTCCAATGTGGTATAAAATCCTCCCTATCCCCCTCACTATAGTTGAAGATCACAGCCCACCAGACCAGGAGGGATCCCCTGACCTGGCAGACCTGCAGAGAGGACGTCACCTGCCAGGGGGCAGATGAAGGAAGAAGCAGCAACGGTCTTTTTTCCTATTGCATGGCACGGCCTGCTTCAAGAAGTCCTTACGTATGGAATATTCCGCCACAAGGTGGCGCAGGTACTGCAGAAGAGTTGTGGCTCCTCCCGGCACCATATAAAAACAGGATCACCAAAATACCTCCCCAGTTTTTCCTCTGCAGTGATACTGCGAAGATAGAAGATGGCTCTCTATGTTGCGCAGGTGAGCGGGGCAACCAAGCCTGCGGCCCTGCAAGTCTATTTCCACCTGCTTCTGGACCCTCTGTTCCTCCCAGCCTCGGTTGATGCATCGGGTGAGGGTAGAGGAGCACCAGGGTCAGGTGCTCAAGGAGCGCCGCTCCAAGCCGCAGACCCTGTACCACAAAGGGTAGCCGGCCATAGACTTTATAGCGTGCCTAAGGAGGGATGCGGAGTTCCTGTTTCTGAGGGGGTGAGTGTTTTGGGGACTGTGTTCTGGTTATACCCCTTGTTTTGTCTTATTTGGTTTCTGCGGTCCCCCCCCCCCTCCTACCCTGGCCCGGCTCCTGCCGCTGCCTGCTCGCTTTCCTCTCCCCCCCCCTCCCCGGCGTGTGTTCCGAAGCGAGGTGTTTTTAAGTGGCCGTGTGTATAACGTTGTCTTCGCCACCGTCGCCGCTTTGTACTTCGCTCCGCGGCGGGCGGTGCTATGTCGGTGAGGCGTTTGAGTGTGATGGCGCGGTCACGTGAGCGCCGCTTTCACGCTCTTCGGAGGGGGCGGGGCCAGGGGATGACACGTATTGCGTCGTCCCCCTGCGGCCCGCCCCTCGAGGTTCTTCTGCCGGCGCCATTTTGAGCCTGCTGCGCGTCTGGGGCCCCTCGCCTTCCTGAGCTGCGGCGGTCATCGTTTACTGTGTCGCTTCCTCCCGTGGTCTGGCGGCCTGGCGATCCTTCGGTCTCCTTGAGTTTAGCCGTGAGTCCCCTTTGGGGGTTTTTGTTCCTTGGGGCATGGGCTGTGGGATGCTTATGTGCTTTTTACTTATGTCTTTCAGGCGGGACAACTGTGGGTTGTGGTTTCTCCCGGTGCTGCTCCTTACCCCCCGCCCATCATCTCCCCCTTACTGGCTCTTCTGGGGGCATCCCAGGTGGCTTTTTATTAGCTCTTACCCTGTGCTGGCCTATTGTGCCTGTGTTAATCACCATGAGGCTTCTGAGGATAGCGTGCTCGGGGGTCCTTCGGGGCAATCCCGGCTGTGTGCCATGTGCGGGGTGTCCCCTTTGAGTGATAGTGCCGCGGTGTGTGTGCCGTGCAGCCAAGGTATCATTGCGGCCCAGGCTGGGCTGAGCACTTCCCTTTCCAGTTCTGCGCTCCCTTCGGCATCGCCTACATTTAGCCCCCAGTGAGGGGGATACTAGCAGGGGGTCACAATCTGATCTGGCACTTCGTGTGGCTAGCATTGAAAGGCAGCTTGCCAGGCCTGGTCCAGGTAAGGCCTCTGGCAGGAAGCTGCACCTGGCTCCCACGTCCTCCCTCTTTGCTGAGGAGGATGAGGAAATTGATGCCCTTGGTGGACGTTACTCCCTAGAGGAGGGGAAGCTTTTCCAGGACTCTGACTCCTCTGGGGACCAGCAGGAGGGGTACGACAGTGACCCTGGGTCTGCGTCTGGGGAGGATTCATGGCTCCCCGATGACACTGATCGACTTCCCTTTTCTGCTGACCTGGTCAAGCGATGGTCGTGTCCCCCTGAGGTGGATGCTCCCGTTCTAGGGCTGTCCAACACCTCAGTCATGCCTTCCCCTGACACTACTACGCTGCGGGACAGCGCGGACTGACGTATGGATCAGCTGGGCTGCCATGCTTTTACATTTGTGGGGGCTGGGCTGCGTCCGGTGTGCGCCGCTGCCATTACAGCTATTGCCCTTAAGAAAAAGCTCAAGCGTCTCACTGATGGCGCTATGGCTGGTAGGAGGAGGGAGGATTATAGGGCCCTATTGCTTTGCTCTGATTTTGTTGCCTTTGTCCTTTACTGCCATGGATGATGTGGTCCGGCTGGGTGGTAGGGCCTCTGCCCTCTTGGTGGCTATGCGCCGCTCTGTTTGGTTGCGTCAGTGGGCAGCTGACACTGCTGCTAAGAAGGCTCTCACTGGGCTCCCGTTTGCGGGGCTACGGCTATTTGGAGAGCGTCTGGATGTTCTAGCCAAGTATGGTAGGTTACCTCAGCGTAGGAGGCAGACTCTGCCCTTTCGGGGGCCCCCGCTTCCTTCCCCTCCTTTTGTGCTTCCAGAGGAGGTTGCGGCTCCCTCTTCTCGGGTAGCCGAAGAGATTCTTGGGGCCGTGGTCGTCCCGGTCTCTCCTGGGGTTCCAAGCCCAAACCCCCTCCTAAGGCCCCTCAGGCATGAGGAGGCGCCCTCGCCCATCTGGGTGGGGGGACGGCTTCGGCTCTTTCCTCACGTCTGGAGGCTCTGCGTCTCAGACCCGTGGATTCAGGAGGTGGTGTCCTCCGGTTACAAGATAGTTTGCAGCCTGGCCGCCCCCCAAGATTCCTCAGATCCCGGATGTCTCAAAACCCTCTGTCAGCTCAGGGTTTGCGCCTTGCAGTTCAATGCCTGTTGGAGTCAGGAGTCATTTGCCTGGTGCCGTCCCAAGAACAGGGTCAGGGGTTCTACTCCAATCTCTTCACGGTCCCCAAAAAGGACGGGTCTTTGAGGCCCATCCTGGACCTGAAGGGTCTCAACAAGTTTGTCAGGTTCAAGCACTTTCACATGGAGACGCTACGCTCGGCTGTCAGTGTCCTTCGCCCGGGCGACTTCATGACTTCAGTGGACATCAAGGATGCCTACCTTCACGTGCCAATCTTTCCAGGTCATCAGAGATTCCTGAGGTTCGCTCTAGAGGATCAGCATTACCAGTTTGTGGTTTTACCGTTCAGTACCACCTTGGCACCTCAGGTGTTCACCAAGTTGCTGGCGGGCGTGATGGCTCTGTTGCGGAACCAGGGCATTCACATCCTCCCTTATCTGGATGACATTCTGATTGCGTCTCAGTCTCTTCATCAGGCCGAGAAGGATACTCAGGTGGTGACCTCCACTCTCGAGTCCTTCGGCTGGGTGATCAACTTTCCCAAGTCTTCACTGTCTCCGACTTTGGTGAGGTCCTTTCTGGGCATGACTCTGGATACCTCTCAGGTCAAGCAGGCACGGGTTCTGCTCTTGTGTCCCCATCCCTCCATCCGGCAGGGGATGCAGTTAGTGGGCCTGATGGTGTCCTGCTTCGAGGCGGTCCGCTTTGCTCAGTTTCACATGAGACCTCTTCAGTTGCACCTTTTGTCAGTTTGGGATCGGGACCCTGTGTCCCTGGATCAGGATTTTGCTCTGCCCCCCCTGGCCAGACAGTCCCTCTCGTGGTGGCTGGACTCCAGGAACCTTCTAGTGGGCAGGACCTTTCTGCCTCCGTGCTGGGAAACTGTCACCACAGATGCCAGTCTGACCGGTTGGGGGGGCTTTTGGAAGTCTCTGAAGTTCCAGGGTCGGCGGGGCCCACAGGAGGCCCATGCTCCCATCAATGTCCTGGAACTGAGGGCGATCAGGTTGGTTCTTTCTCAGCTGACCACGCACCTTCGAGTCGGGCTGTTCAGATCCGCTCGGACAACCAGACAGCGGTTGCCTACATCAACCATCAGGGAGGGACTCGGAGCAAGCGAGCCCTCAAGGAAGTGTCCCTGATACTGTCTTGGGCGGAAGGGAATGTCCCTTGCATCTCGGCGGTCTACATTCCGGGGGTGGAGAACCAGGAGGCAGACTCCCTGTGCCACCGCTGGGGTCAGCCGGATGTGGACCTGTTTGCGTCCTGCCACAATCGCAAGCTTCCAAGATTTGTCTCCCTGTTGCTGGATCCTCTGGCCTTTGCCTTTGCCTCTGGACCGGTTCAGGATTTGGTAATTTTACTGCGGCCCCGTGGGGCACTGGGGGGGGCATTGCTGGGGGTGTGGCTGGGGGCGGGGCAGCGGCATTGATTGTTAATATTGTTAATATAATAGGTTGGTAAACTCTGGTGTTGGCGCAGGAGCGGTGGTGAGGTTTATGGGTTGCTGTGTGCCCACTCTCGCTAGCTTTTCTGAGGTCTGTGGAACAAAAGTGGACTTTCCATGTTATTGCTCCCCCCTTTCAAAACCGAGCGTTGCGATTAGCTGACGCAGTCACTGGCTTCTTCTGGGTATCTGGCCACCGGCAACCAGATGACTATGATGGCCAATTGCATTGCTCGATTTCACCAGGGACTGAGGAGAAAGGAAAGATTATGAGGGTTTACCGGGGTTAATGCGCAGGGGGGCACTGGCAATGCTCTAAGAACAACATCCATTTTGTGAAAAATGGGTGGTGTTTCAGTTTAAGTACCTCTCAGGCATCGCTATTTGGAATACCCCACAATACCCCACCTCCCCGGGATTGCACTGCAAACACTTACCTTTCTGTCGCACCCACAGCATGTTTTGCACCAGAGGTGTGCTCCTCTGCCCAGACATTCAGATAAGCTGGGACGGCAGCGTGCCACAGATGGCAGGACCTCCAATTTCACTATGCCAACACTTTGTCCAAACAGAGCTGTATATCAAGCCTTAATATACACGGCATACAGTGCTGGTTGGAAGTGACTGCACATGCACCATGGGACTAGGTGAAAGGTACATTTTAGGGCACCCGGGGGTTCACACAGTGAAGCATGCCATAATGCAGCTTACAGTCCCTCTGTTATATTTATCTAGTAAAGATATGGTCTCTAAGATGGGGGACTGGATATCAGAGCACACACACCTACTAACTGCTAAAATGTGTGCTGCAGTTTCCTGTCCACCTTCTCAGGATCCAAACATTGACTAGAGAGGGGCATATACAAATGTAGTTTGACTGATGTAATCAACCATATGCTGAAACCTTCAGGCAGGGCTCATCACCCCTCTCCTCCATGTTGCTGCATGTGGCTGAGCAGCCAGTGACCCTGCTGAATGCTACAGCCCCATACATGGAGGGGGGGGGGATGCCACAAGGAATGGCCCTTATGTGTCTTTGCAGTGCCAGAGTGGCCAAAGCAATTGTTCTCCCTTCTTTAAAAACCCAGCACTGGATTAGATCAGACCAACATGAAGACCCAGCCAACTGCTCACCTGTCAGAGCAGATCCAGAGAAGCTCCTGGCATCACGTGGTGCTGTGAGAGAGCAGCACTGATTCAGAGGAGCGCTGAGGCAGGTTGTTATTCAAACGCAAGACTCCCTGCACTTCCTATGCTGGCCACAGAGGAAAGCAGTATGCAAGATAACAGCGACCCCTGCTGGCCGGAGGAGCGAACTGTAGTGCTTTTACAGTGGCTTCCAACCTGTAGAAACGATCAGCTCCTCTCAGCAGCACTTGCTGCGCGGGTGGGGATTAGAGGTGCGCAGCCTCGGAACAGCGGGTGCGCGGCCGCCCAGGGGCGCACCTTAGAGGGAACACTGGTGCAGATGGGTGCAGGGATGATGTAAGGGGCGGGGGTTTAGAGCGCGGGGCGCGATAGCCTCAGGGCCCGGTACCATTTGAGCCACGGACCGGTAGCGGTCCGCGGCCCGGGGGTTGGGGACCACTGCCATACGTAAGGACTTCTTGAAGCAGGCCGTGCCATGCATAGTAAAAACAATTCTACAGGTGAGTACTCACAGAATTGTATTTTTTTTTAAACCTATATTCACAGGGTAGTGATTGTCTGGCATGTCACCCGCTGCTGCTGGCAGAATAATTGGACCCGGATCTTGCCAGTATCCCAGATTAGGGGGAAACGGAGCGAATCAGCAAGACCTGAATCAAATCTAGCTTTGCCTTGGATCTGAAGCCCATAACTAATTAGAAGTATCCAGTTCATTCTTCTATTCAGAAGTTTATGGCTAATTGCTGACTCCCCACCCATGAAACTGCTTAGTGCTGGAGCCTGCACACCCTGGAGGAAGGGCAGGGCAGACAGCAAAGTCTTGCACACTGACTTGGGCATGTCAGCCTTTCAGTACCTTTCTTCCGCTAACCAAACTCCTTCACAGTCGTCTTCCCTAAATCTGTTCTTTGAGAGCCGCATGGCTGTCATGTAACAGGTTACTTCGGAAAAAGAATCAGACAGGTGGAGCTAAAGCAAACGGGCTGTAGTGTATATTAAGGGTGTCAGAAAAACTTGATTCTGTCAAGTATCGCGATATTTCATTAGGCGATACCAGAATAGATTCTTTCTCCCTATTATCGATTCCCCGCTACAGTGAAAGAGAAAAGTAAAAAAAAAACAAAAAAAACCACCGGACCCCTCGTTCGATCTAGCCCGCTCTCCTCTTCACCCGGGGGGGGGGGGGGGGGGGGTGCTTCCGATCCCCCCCGGGGCTCTTCAGTCTTCAGGAGAGAGCCCGACATCGGACTGACGAGGGACACAGGAGCTGACAATGAGATGAGTAAGGGGATTTTTTTTTTTTTTTTTTTTTTCAATAAAGACATTTTTTTCTTTTGTGTGGTGTTTTTATTTACTGTCAACCCTTTGTGAACTGGTAAGGGATACATGAGACTCCTATACCAGTTCACAAGGCTCTGGGTCTGGCAAGTCACCTTGGGCTAGCGGGTGACTTGCCATTGACCCCGAGCCCCCCCATTTCCTGCCTCCCCAAAGCCCAGGGGGCGGCAGAAGAGCCCATGGCCATAGGCTATGCTGGGTTGTAGCCTGCAGGCCAAAGCTGGCCCCTGCGCCCTGTTCTACAAGCCCTGCATAGCTGGTCCCCGGCTGGGTAAGGGGGACCTCACTCATCTTTTGGGGGCGATTTTTAAGGGTATATCGTCTGAGACAGAATCGGGATATATCGTATCGCGATATGTATGGTATTGCCAGATTCTTGCCAATTCACACCCCTAGTGTATATGTTGTCAGATAGGTGGAAGATGGGCTAGTCTGTGTAGGTTCTCATTAACAGACCGGTAAAGGCAATTTATAGAAAGCTGATAGCGACAAAACAAGACCTCTGCAACCTGTAGGACTACAAGAGATTGAACCTACGGACAGGACATTGCTTTTGTCCTTTTAAACCAGACCGTTGTAGAGCCTTTCTACAAAGTTCAGTATTTCTATATTGTAATGAAGCGTCCCATGAAATGTAGTTTGAGTTAAAATTAGAATTAAGGTTATGGAGCGAATAACACATCAGATTGCTAACTGGTGGCTAGATGTCAAGACACATTTGTTCATCTACAGATGTAAACTAACAGAGCAAAAGGAAACCGTTTACCTTACCGTCACCTTTTATTGGTGTTAGTTGGAAATGTTTCCGGAAGATGACCATACAAAGCAAGTTTACGTAGTCTGTGGGTGCCGGACTGTCTGAGCATTTTTCTTTGTTCAAAGAACAATATGACTTTGAGAATATCGTTTGTATTATGGGTCACAGAGACATGGAGATCAACTGGGTGCTGATGGCATAAGCTTCGTCCTGATATCAGACAACACACATATCTGACGGGTTCCATAGAAGCCAATAATGCATTAAAGGGCCAGCCCAGAAAGGATGTTTATTAAAGTGGACCAAAACCTGAGATTTTGACTGTCCTGGGTTTTGGTCTTTTCCCCCATGCCCCGCTGTGTGAAATTCCCAGATTGCCCGAAGAAACTCACGTCTTCCTGGTCCTACGGTGCATGTGCGTCCGCTTGTCCAATCCGCGCGCTCGGAGCTGCTGATGTCCAAGTTCCGAGTGCGCTGGCGGTCGCAACTCCCGCTTCCCTCTAACAGGGAGCGTGTCTGCGCCTGCCATTCACAAATGGCTGGGGCGGGTATGCTCGCTGATAGAGGGACAGCATGCGCCAGTGGAGCGGGAACAAAGTTAAGTGAACGGGGCGACCTGGGGGGTGGAGGGAATCAATCGGCCCAGGAATCTTATAGATTCCCAGGCCGATAAAGCTGGGTTTTGAGCCACTTTAATTCCCTCCTGCCCTGCCACCCTCCCCTAGTGCTAAACAAGGGTCTTTGCGGGGAGGAAGGTTACAGAAATAAATACCACTTACCTGCCAGGAATCCACGGCTGACCAGCGCGTGATTGCCTGAGCTGCTCGCCACCACCTTTGCTAGTCTCAGGCCTGTCGCTCGGTGCCACCACGCTTCCTCACGTCTATTTGAGCGCCTGGCCTGGGACTAGCAAAGATGGCAGCCAGTAGTGCTGCAATCGCCCACCGATCGCTGCTGGACTCTGGGGCAGGGGAGGATTTTAAAAACGGCCGGTCTGCACTAAACTGGCCCTTTTTAAATGGGCTATATGAATAGGAAATAGGCCATAGTCGGAGAGAGGACAGATAGCTGGTTCTAAAAGTATGTCCTTTGGCCCTGGTATCAAAACCAGCGAACCCAAAAACCTACAGGAATGTTTTTAGAAATCGTAACTGCTCTGTTCCTGCCCAGGAATGCCCCTGAGACCCCATTGGCTGCATACAGTATACTTCCCCACCCCTCCTCACCTGTTTAAAAATGAGAGAGACAGGAGCCAGATGGCATTATACACCAGGGGTTGGCTTCTCCTAAGCAGGACTGTTCTCAACATCATCCGTGTACCCCTCACAGCAGGAAATTATCTTCGGAAGAGGGAAAGGATTTCTGTTTATTTCTCCTTATTATTTTATAAGCAGTTTGCCATGTTTCTGCATGTCTGATTTATTATTTGATTTATTTTATTTTGATTTTACATTCTCAAAATGCACTGCTCTTTATGGGTGAATCAAATACTAAAAATGTATAAAGTGGCTTCTATGTAGAATCTTTGTCACGCAGGAGAGACATTGTGTGTGCAGAATTTTGTGCCCTGTCTGCTTGGCTGTATGTGACTATTGCTACCAGCGTGTGTTATGGGGGGGGATGGCTTTCCAATTGGGAAATCTGTAGCATTGGCCAGGTCCTAACTTTGTGGCCTGATATTGTGACCGTGTCAGAAGGGACCATGTCATGAGAACTGTGTGTGTCTGTAGGTGTATGGTGTCTGACTTAGTACATCTGGCGGCCTTCCTAAAAATCTGTGTGTGTGATTGTAACTTTGTCTCGGGTTGAGTCCTTCCTGATTCATGACCTCTGCAGCCTGTAAAACTACAAGAGATGGAGCTTACCGGCAGGGACATTAATTTTTATTTTCTTTTTATACCAGACGGTGGTAGAGCCGTGATAATACGTTATTGAAACCTATGAGGGCAATCCTTATTCCTCCTTCCTACAGTTCAGGAGTTCAGTGTGTTTATATATTATCGTTGTTACATTATTTTCCATTTCATACTTCAGTCTGACCACAGGAGAGAGTAGGCTCCACCCCCTGGAAGGAAACACAAACTGGACAGAGAATAAAAGCCCCACCCTTTCCGGTCTGCCTCAGGGACAGCTTTTAATAACTTTTAGTCGAATGAAGAATGGTTTAGCAGCCTCCAAGTCCACCATAGCTAGGTGGATAAAACAGACTATTGTTCAGGTTTATGTTACTAAGGGGGCTTCCTCTCCAGAGGTGTCTGCCCATTCTACACAAGCCATGTCAGCATCTTGGGCAGAATGGACTGGGGCCTTGTTAGAAGAGATCTGAAAAGCAGCAATGTGGTCATCGCCCCACATCTTCCTCAAACATTATAGACTTGATTTATTATCTGCAAAGCATCATGCCTTCTGTAGAAGGGTTCTACTTGCAGCTTCCCATCCCTAAGGTATAATTACTTGTCTAATCCTCTTCGTGTGATCAGACTGAAGTATGAAATGGAAAACCCCCCGTTACCGGTAACGGCTTTATTCTTAGTATACAGTACGTCCTGCTCCAGATATAATGCTTACACTTGGGTTATCCTCCGCCAGATGGCGCTGCACTGCAGAGACATGCAAAACAGGCTCCTCCCAGCCCTTCAATTACCCAGGGACCTCCCACAAATCCCCAGATTTCTCTGCAGTGCTGACTGCGAAGACATGAAGTATCACTCTCTCGCAGGTGAGCGGGGCTATCAAAGCCTGCGGCCCTGTTGGACTATTCCCACCCGTCCTCCCTGTGATGTGCCTCCCAGCCTGGGCTGCGCTGGTCGGGTGAAGGTACGCAGCACCATGCGTGCTTAATGGAGCCATGCTCCACCGCAGTCCCCCACCAAAGGGTAGGCGGTTTAGGCTGATGGTGAGCTTCTAGGGGATGCCCCTCCCGCACTATTGCCCCATGCCCCGTGTAGCGGTGGGCCCTGTACAAAGGGTCGCCATCCTCCCTCGTTCCCCCCGTAGCCCGGGGGGAGTCGCCTACAAGTGGGGAAATGCAGCCTTCCAGACTGCCTACGGCTGAACAGATTATTGCTAGGTTATCAGAGCGAATGGGCCCTGGTAAGAAGCGGCACCTGTCGCCTCATGTTTCTGTATCTTCGATGAGAACCGTGGAGTTTACTACTCCGTGTGACTATACCCTTTCTGATGTAGGGGAGTTGTTCTCTGAGGAGTCATGATGATTCTGGCCCTGAATACTGGGGTCAGTGTGACACTGACGACTTGTTGATTAAGGTCTTTAAGGCACTGTCTATCTCCCTCCCCGGTTAGGTCCCCAAGCCTAGAGGGGAGCGTTTCCATACTGCGACCGCACGTTTGGAATTTCTAGAGCAGGCTCATTTCCATGCCCTTGTGCTCAAGGAATGGGAATGCCCCAGTAAACTTCCAGGGGTTCCAGGGGACTGGGATAGGAAATACCCCTTTCCCCCTGAGGTGGTTAATTGCTGGTCATCACCCCCCGTGGTGGATGCGCCGATCATAGGGGTCCCTAATCCCCCCTTTATTACAACCCCTGCTTATAGTACCCTTCGGGATGCTGAGGACCGGTGCATTGAGCTGTTGGCCTCCCATGCCTTTTCTTGTGCAGGGACGGCGCTGCGCCCGGTCTGGGCCGCGGCTATTACTGCAGTGGCTGCTAGAACCCTCATCACAAAGTTGCTTGATCATCACCCCGAGGATCTCCCCTGGGAGGTGTTTAATGCACTCTCCAATTGTGATGTATTTGTAAAATTTATTCTATTAGCGCTGGATGACGCTATCACAATGTGTGCAAGAACTTCTACCCTTGCGGTAGCTTGGTCTGGCTGCAACAGTGGGGTGCTGACGATGCTACAAAAAAGACTCTTACTGGGCTTCCCTTTAGAGGGCGACGCCTATTTGGGGCCCGTCTGACCTGTTCGATAAAAAGGGCAGATCACCCCTACGCAGACGGCCCTCTCGGCCCCCTCCTCCCCCCTACCCTTAGTGTTGAACAGGAACCAGGGGTGTCCTTCCGGGTTTTTCGTGCTGACTCCTGCCCCACGAGCAGCAGATAACGCCCTGGCCCCTCCGGCGGGGGCTAAGTCCAAATCTTCCACCAAACCCCCTCAAGCATGATGGGGCGCCCTCGCCCGTCTGGGTGAGGGGATGGCTGCAGCACCTTGCTATTATCAGGAGGCATCTTGCCTCATTCTGGTGGATTCAGGAGGTTGTGTCCTCCAGATACAGGATAGAGTTTGCTGCGCGGCCTTCCCCAGTTTTATCAGGTCCCAGGTACTCCTGGTCCCTGCCGCTCTTCAGTTGCTTGCACAGGCCATGCTAGGCCTACGAGGTCTGAGGGTCTCTTGCAGATTGCACGTAACAGGCAGGGGCCGCTATACCAACCTTCCACAGCCCCCTAAAGAGGATGGGTCGGGCTGGCCCATTCTGGATTCACAGCAACTCTCTAATTACAGGCAGTTTCTGCTGAAAACTCTGAGTTGGGCCATCAGCACCTTGCGCCCAGTGGGCTTCTTGCCATCTGGGGAACTCTAAAATGTTTGTTTACATCCCTGTGACTTCAGGTCCCCAAGGCTCTTCAGGTTCGTGTTGGTAGTCCAACACTGCTAATTGTGGCCTTGTTATCTGGCCTCTCTTCAACCCCCGGAGTGATCTCTCAGGTGCGGACGATGGTGATGTCTCCGATGAGACCGCGCGTTGACTACCTGGACGCCCTTTCTCACTTCCCAGACCTTCACCCCAAGTCTTCATTGTCCCCTTAATTGGTAATCCCATTACTAGGAATGAATTTGGGTCAGGTTCTAACGAGAATCTTTCCTTTTCCGCAATGAAGTGGACAATCTGGTCACATGGGCTCAGTCCCTCATTGCTGTCCCGGTCCCTTCACCAGGCAGAGATGCAGCTGGTGGGCCCGTTGGTGTCTTGCTCGGAAGAGGTCCCTTATGTTCAGTTACCCTTGGGCCCTTCTGCGACTTCTATTGTTAATACAGGACAGGGGTCCGGCATACCTGGAGTAGGGCCTGTGGGCCTTCCTACCTGGTAAGAAGTTTTCTCTTGGAGTGGATGAACTCAGGGAACCTGTCTGGGGTTTCTTCTGAAACTCCCTGCGATTCTGGGGGTGGTGGTGCCCTTAGACGGTCTTTACGCCTATTGATTTTGAAACAGTGCTCGTTGACTACTTCCCTTCTGGGCCTGCCAGTTTGGGGGTGCTCAGTCTTCTGACGACAGTGTCCTACATTAACCATTGGAAGGGGCCTGGAACTGGTGGACCCTTCAGGAAGCGTCTAGGTTCCTAATCTGGGTGGAGACAAGGTTCCCTGCATATCATTGATATTCGCCCCGGTGCAGCCCCTCTGCGACAGGATGTGCTAATCCCTGTGTCACTATGGGTTCCAATCAGCTGTGGATCTGTTGTGTTCCGTCACTATCACAGGCTCTCGGCCTTTGTTTCCCCTGTCCCAAGATCCTCTGGCAGTGGTCCGGATGCCTTAGTAACGTCATGACTGGACGTTCGGTTCTGTATGTCTTTTTCCCATTCCCCCTGCTAGGCAGGGTTCTGCGCAAGATTGCTCTGGTAAGGGGACCAGTGATTCTGGTGGCCCCCAGGTGCCCTAGTAGAGGGTAGTTATGGTACCAAGGACAGTAGTTCTGTACCTTTTGCCAGGAGTGCTAGCTATGCTCACTCAGGGCTCCCTTACGTCACTCCACTCTACAGACTCTGGCCTAGTCGGCCTGACTGCTGAAACAACCATCTTGATGGAGACAGGCTTATCTGTCTCTGTGTTTTGAGACTATGGGAAGGCTAGGAGCAAGTTCTTCCTCTTCTTCTTCCATCTGTTGTAGGGTATGACATACCCATATTGATTGGTGGTGAGTCTAGGTCTCTTCCCTGTTGGGCGTTCTCGGTTCCCAGGGTTCTAGTGTTGTTTGCAACATGATTTGGAGTTGGTTCTCCAACTCAGTACTCTGATGGGTCAGGTTCTGCCCTGTCCACCTTGCCTTAGTAGTCTCTGGTTCAGTCTTCCTTGGTTAGACTTCCTTCAGGGGGTACTCATGTGCGTCCCCCATGTAATCCTATGGTCCCCGTTGGGATTGAAATTGAATTTCATTCTGTCTGCTTGCAGGGTTTGTTCCTTGGTCCTATTCAGGATGCTGTCTGGCTGGTCTTACCCTCAAGGTTGTCCTTCTGGTGACTATTACCTTGGTCAGGCGTGTGTTAGCGGGGAAAGCTGAGGAAAGGGTTCTGCCTTCCTTAATCAGGTGTTGGAAGCCTTACTTGGTAGTCTCTGTGTCCTTAGGGGAACTGATGTTCCTTGGGGCCTGTGGTCATTACATCCTGAATGTGCTCGATCCCTTTTGCTCTCGGAAGTTGGGCTGCTTGGTCCTGGTTATTACCTTAATGGATGTTCCTCCTAGTCCTTGGTTCGGTCTTTTGGGCTTCTGCCAAGTCTACTGTAGCTATTGGATTCGTCAGGCTGTTACTCAGGCCTATTCCAGCAAGGGGAAGAATCTTCCTTGTCGCCTCGATTCTTTTTTCTACTCGTGCTTGTTGCCCCTTGGGCTTTTTAGCACGGGCTTCTGTTGAACTGGTTGGCTAGGCCATTACCATTGGCTTCTGCTCATACCTTTTGCAAGTTTTTACAAGGTTGATGTTAGGGCCTTCAGCTCATGCTGTCTTGGCCGTATGGTTATGCAGGGGACAGTGGTTGTAAACTGTCTGCTGTTGTCATTTTTTGTTGGGGATCCCACCCTACTTTATGGACACTGCTATTGGATGTCCCAAGTGTAAGTATTATATCTGGAGCAGGACGTACTGTATACTAAGAATAATACAATTCTGTGAAATACTCACCTGTAGAATTGATATTATTTGTATACAGTACGTCCTACTCCACCCCACCCTGGTTTTTGCATTATTCTGGATCCCCTGTATGGTTGTCATTGTTATCATTACCAGTTGTTCTGGGTGGTTTTAATTCTCCCGGCTTCTTGTTCACTGCTTTTCAATGCTGGGGATTTGTGGGAGGTCCCTGGGTATTTGAAGGGCTGGGAGGAGCCTGTTTTGCATGTCTCTGCAGTGCAGCGCCATCTGGCGGAGGATAACCCAAGTGTAAGTATTATATCTGGAGCAGGACGTACTGTATAAGTCCTCTATAAGACTGAGGTAGACAGGAAGGGGTGGGGCTTTTAATCTCTGTCCAGTTTGTGTTTCCTCCCAGGGGGTGGAGCCTACTCTCTCCGTGTGGCCAGCCTGAATTATTCAATTATTTAGTTACCAGTGAGTCTTAACTGGGTTTTTTGGACTGAAAGGAACCCATTTTTCAAAACAAGACAAGACTTTAAAACTATTGTTCATGTGGATTCATATAAACAGATATAGCACTTAAGATTTTTTAAGTGAACCAAAACCCAAAGTTCAACGGCCCTGTTGTCGAGTCTATAAGATTTCAAGGCCGTTTTGTTTCCCTCCCCTCGGTGCATCCCAAATTAGGATGCCCCACTGTGTGAACCCCCCCCCCCCCCCAGGTCGTCCAGAGACTCACCTTCTTTCCTGGTCCAACGGTGCATGCGCTTCATCCCCACTATCACTTTAGCTGTATGCTCCCTGTTAGAGGGTAGCAAGGGATGCAGTCGCCAGCGCGCTCAGATCTGCTCGCCTTAAACAAAGGGGCAGGAATGGATCTGAGCGCGCTGATTGCATCAGAGGCAGCTCATGCGGAAGAGGTGAGTTTGTTTGGCTACCTGGGGGGGTTACACACAGCAGGGGTGCCTGGGAGGCAAGGACCAAAACCAAGGCTATTCAAAATCCTGGGTTCTGGTCCACTTTTCCGGGGCACCCCGATCGCCTCACCTCACCCCGCTCCTACGGCTCATGAGCAGCCGCTCGTCCAATCAGCGCGCTTGGAGCCGCTGAGCTATGCAAATCTATGCAACGTCTTAGCTCAGCGGCTCCGAGTACGCTGGGGGAGGCATCTCGCGCTTCCCTCCAACAGGGAGCGCGCCCGCGCGCCCTGCTAGAGAGAAGGGAGATGCGGCCTCGGCCCGCGCATGTGCGTTGTTGGACCGGGATTCAGGTAAGGTTTGCGGGCGTCCTGGGGGGTTTCACATAGCGGGGCATGCGATTTCGGATGCCCCGCGGGGAGGGATTGGATCGGCCCGGCAATCTTATAGATGGGTGTTGGTCCACTTTAAGGCCAAACTGTAAGACAACTTCTTCGAATCGAATTCTTCGATACACGAAAAAAAAAAAAAAAGCATTTAGGAAGTGCATGTTTAAATGAAATTAAACGCCCACCTCTGCCTGTATTCAATAGAAATCCTTACGCCTAGCAGCTTTTACTCAACACTGCTTGGCTGCAGCTATACATGATTACACACACACACTGCAAATCCTTTTTAAAGCCCATTAGGAAAGTTTGGAAGCTAAGATGTTTGACTACTTAGCAGCAAAAATATTGATGGTGTTGCTGATTCAGTATACAAGTGTTTAAACCTAACCTTCAGTATCATTTAATAAAAAAGCTCAAACCCTTAAAACAACATTTCCCAGCATCTAAAATTAATATATTTTAAGATTTTGTTCACCTATTTTTCTTCCCCCCACTGGGCTGCAACTCTGTTCAGGACATACTGAGGAGAGGAGGGGGGGGGGGGTAGTGCAGGGGGAGGGTTATAGCTGTTACAGAGTAGAGCTGGGGTCAAGAGAAGTACAGCAATCCCACAATGCAGAGCGGCACAGTCAGAAGACACTTTGTTTTGCAGGCAGCCTGAGACTCCATGGCCTGCAATCCTGGATGTTTAAAATAGACTAAAACCCAGGATTTTGACTATCCTGGGTATTGGTTCCGATCGGGAATGCCCCGCTGCGTGAAACCCCCCAGATCGCCGAAGTTAAATCACCTCTTCTCAGTCCTACGGCGCATGTGCGGCCGCTTATCCAATCGGCGCTAATGGACGCATCCCCTGCTAACCTCTAAAACGGAAGCGTGCCCGCACCGGCCATTCACAAATGCCTGGTGCGGGCATGTGCCCTGCTAGAGGGATAGCAGGGATGCGGCTCGCGCATTTGCCGTTGGACTGGGAAGCAAGGTAAGTGTCCTGGCGGTCGGTCCGGGGATCTATATCATTCCCCCCCCCCCCCCCCCCCCCCGGGCCCTAATTACCTATCAGGGCTACTTTTTCTGGTCAAGAGGGGTGGCTAACATGACCATTTGGCCAATTGAAAGGCTAACATGTCTATTTGCGTAGGGCCAGGCCACCAACTCCTTGACCCCTTCACATTGCCAGCTTAGCTTCAGAGGGTCATCCAGAGAGTGCACTCTCGGTAGGTATAGTTCTAAGTATCTTAAAGGGAAAGACTTTTGTAGATAATGCCAGAGCAGAACCAGTGCTCCCCTGCTAACCTGCATCCGCTCCCATGCCTTCTATTACTCTCCTCAGGGCCATGCATCACTGTGATCTGATTGGCCTGGACCGATACTCTGCAGTACACATTTGTACTATAGAAGATTTTCCGTTTTGGGCTCAGGTGTCCCAGACTTTAAAGAAGCCATTGCGCCATGACATGTGCGTCTCCAACCTGTAGGCATGTCAATTTTAAGTGCCTTTCTGCTTTAAAGGGTCTGTGTAGGCAAAACAAAAAACACAGTATACTCAACTTTTCTCTCCAGTAACTGCGTCCAATGCCTTCCTGCTGTACATATGAGCAATGGAGCTCCGCTGGTGCCCTTAGGCAATTGTGGCTCCACCCCCACATCAGTCACAGCTGGGCGCACAACCAAATCATAGCAATGGCCGGCACGCCCCTTCATTGTCAGGTTGGAGCTGGGTGGCTTTTACCCGTGATTGACTGGGGGTGGGGGGACAGGGTAAAAGCACAAACATAAGGGCACTGTTACTGAGTTTTCAGGTCATGAGACCAGGAGAAAACATCCTGGGAATTTTATTTATATGTTTTGCTTTCACAGACCCATCAAGTGCCTATAAAAATGCCCACAATGGGGAAATATTTTTACGTGGTATATCTTAGGTTAGGATGGCTGCCATCCTGGATTTCATCAGTCCATCGAAGAATTAGGCCCGAACTAACATCGTTGCAGCCTGAACTGCTCATATAACCTGGCTTAAGCAACTCCCTAACCTTCAAATGTCGCATGCAGCCCAACTCGGGCTCGACCATTTCTGATCCCTACCCTTTGTCTCCACCCCCATCCTTTAGACTGTAAGCTCCAAGGGCAGGGCTCTCTTTCCTATTGTCTCCTGTGCTCACAACACTTGTTGTGAACCTCAAAGCATCTATTTTGTATTGTTCGCTGTACTATATATTTTAGCTTGTCTGTAATGATACCTGGTAAAGCGCTACGGAAGATGATGGCGCTATATAAATAATCATTATTAATAATATAATAACTACCTCCACACTCTCATATGACTGACCGATGGTGGCCAGTGGGATTGCACACCCTTCACAGAACCCTGTTGGCTGTCAGCAGTCTCAAGAGTGTCTCTTCAAGAGTGAGGAGTTTCCTGTTGCTTGTTTGGGCTTTTCCTGTTTTTTTTTTAAGCTGGGGTTGGGCGACAGGTCTGGGTAGTGTGGCGACAGTAGTGTGGCTATAGCTGCCTTATATATAACTGCTTGCCAACTAATTAAAAAAATAATTGGGCTCAAACCGGACCTTTACCCTAAATAAGAGTCTATCTTATATGTTTCCCCACCCTTTACATACAGATTGCTCACATTAAAAACTATCCTACCTGCATCTATTGCATTTTCTGAGACTTTAAACATCCAAGATGGCGGCACATGAAGGTGCAGGCTGCCTTCAAACAGGAAGTGTCTTCTGACTGTGCTGCTCTGCATTCTAGGATTGCTGACCTTTTCCTGAACCCAGCTCTGCTCTGTTTGTGCAAAGCACAGCTATAACCCCGCTCCCCTGCACTTTTGACCCCCTCTCCTCTCCTCAGTATGTGATGCTACTGAGCCAAGATGGCTGCACCCATATCCTAGAGTGCTGAACATTGTTGCAGGCCAGTGGGGGAAAAAATAAAAAGTGACTAAAAACATTAATTATATTAATTTTGGATGCTGGGGAATCGTTTTTTAAGGGTTTGGGCTTTTAATTAAATGATGGTGAAGGTCCGCTTTAAAGAGGACTAGTGTCTGTGTGTTGCACACTCTTCTATTATAGGTAGGCCTGGTGGGTATCATTGTTGGCAGCTGACATGATGCCATCCAGCTTCTGTCCAGTGGACTTTGTTGACTGATACCATCATCAACAGACAATTGCGCTTTCCATTGAATGAGTAGCTGGGTGACATGCTGCCGGCTGGAGGCCGTATTTGGAGGGCCTGGCCACATAACATTGGTAAGTATTAGAGCTTCGGTGCTTATATGCAGCACTGAATTAACTTGGTAATAACCGGCATGCTTTCTCTACTCCTATATTATGCTTTTTAATAAGGCCCATCACTTTAGCTAATGATACGCAGCGTCTGTCTGTTTATATAAGTCTCTCTTAGCTATAAGCTGATGAAAGGAGAATGTGTGTCATGCAGCATTAAGCAGTATAATGTGGCATCGTGGAGAATTATGGGAAGCACGGCCTGCAAGCACTAGGGCTGTGTGATCCCTCCTATTATTTTCCCTACTTAAGCACCAGATTGTTGTATCGCCTAATGAAATATTGCAATACTTGACAGAATTGATTTTTTTACCCCTTACTGTACAAGGTAGAATTTAGGGGGTAAGTCCAATAAAATACCAAATGTATAGACAATGACAACAATGCATATATGACACTCAGTAACATGATGCAGATGTAACAGAAGTGTAACTAAACACATAGATGCAGGAATGCATCAGGAGAGAGGATCCTGCCCCTGCAAGTTTATAATCTAAAGGTGCAATAAGTTTCATTATTTCTACATTACCCTGTGCGCTCTAATCCTGCCTTGATACTACTACAAAGCCACCACTACCTACACATGCATGCACCCTCATCCATACCCTATACTCCAGTCCATGCGAGTCTCCAGGCTTCTCAACCAGGTGTTGGACTGCTTTGGTTACCACTGATCTAAAAAACACGCAGGTAGCAGAACATTGTGTGCAATCTCGTTAGCACTGCTGTTGTATAGAAGTAATAATACCCTAATAATAGCCTTGAAACCTCTGATGTTATAGCTGCTTTGAGTGCTGACTTGTATCTCATTGTTTTTAAATTTTGTACATTTGTAAATGTTTCCAATGATGTCAAATTTTCCTGCATTTTATTTTTCGCTCAGATGACTCCCCCATTAGCCCAGAGCTGAAAAACGAGCAAGTGGTGCCATCCAAGAAGCAAGAGTCAGCCATTCCGCTGGCAGAGGTGAAGCCGCAGGAATCTTTCTCAGGAAGAAAACCGGCTCAGAAGAAGAAGCAGAAAACCGAAAACTGTAAGTTGTGTCTAAAGAAAAGAAGGTTGTTTTATGTAAATTTAGACCTCAAGGATAACAGGATATTTCACCTTATTTCATACGTTGCTGAAATGTAAATGCCTACAAATCGCTCAGCATTTTGGTTATTTACACTGTGGATCCCACACTTCTGGCCTCAGTCTTGCTAGGTGTCTATAGAGCATGAAACTAGGTTGAGATGACTATGGAGAGGCTAATGGGGTGCCTGGGCTTCTATAACACATTCTCAGTGCGATGCTGGAAATG
Source organism: Gastrophryne carolinensis (assembly GCA_027917425.1). NCBI lineage: Eukaryota > Metazoa > Chordata > Amphibia > Anura > Microhylidae > Gastrophryne > Gastrophryne carolinensis. The sequence continues at coordinate 70,074,156 of CM051244.1, forward strand.
CGAGACTCTCCGTGAAAATCACCAAGGTGCCTGATCCTTGGGATACCAATAAACAATGCAGGAGCAGCAGTAGGTAAGCAGGGGAACGCCGTGTCACAGCAGCATTTCTGGTCCGGGATTTAAAGGGAAAGGCTATGAAGTGGAGTTTCCTTTAAACTTAAAGTGATTGGCAAGTCAAAGGTTAAAATAAATATCAGTAGCTTACCTTACCATGAATCACTTCCTCATTCAGGTTTCAGTCTCCACCCTGCGGACCTGGTCCTTCAATCAAACTTCAGCAGAACAAGAATGGAAACACCTCCCCTCCCCAGATGTCCTGATTGGTTGCCTCTCTGCACCTTTGAAACCCCAACCTCCTCTCTTGTCACACTATGGGATGGCAGATTGGAGACACTCTTGGCTCACAGCATCTCCCACCTCTTTTTTCTGGCAGTAATAACCAGAGACACCACAACGCACTTATTTTTTTACTATGATATATGTAAATCACACAGTGTGCTTACAATGTTGCCACACCCACCATTTCTCCTCATTTTTTCGAAAAGATATAATCTTTTAAGTAGGAACCTATTTGTAGCATGTGTGAACTTGCATAAAAAAATGACAGTTCTGAAAATACCATCTATCGGGAAGCAAAAAAACTACTGAAGCTACTGATCCAAAAACAAACCTTACTCCAATTTGAGTGGAATAAAAACTAATTTCATAGATGGGGCAGCAGACCAGGATGACTCCAAGCTTCTTTGACTAAGAGAAATAAGAGAAATACTATTATTACAATACTAGAGCTACAATGAGAGATCAAATTGTAAAATCAGAAGAGATATTTGAAAATTTTAGAATTTTTTAAGGATACCGTATTTGTCGCCCTATAAGACGCACTATTTTTCCCCAAAAGTGGGAGGAAATGTCAGTGTGTTTTATTAGGCAATTAAAAAAAAAAAGGCAGCCGATGAAAGAGAGGCAGGCAAGGAGAAGGCAGGGTAACTAAACCCTGCCTGCTGACCCCGCTTTGGGTGCTGCTGGCACCAAAGCGGCTTTTGGGGCTGTGCGCGTGGACACACACTGTTGGGTCTCTGCCACGGATGGGCCTGCATCCGTGTCTACTGTCCTCAATGGACAGCGACACAGGCCACGGCCACCGGCTGCATGGACCAGTAGTAGTAGCCTGAGTAGTAGCGGCAGTGCCGACAGCGGGCAGGGTTCAGTTGCCCTGCTCGCCACTCTTTCATTGGCTGACCTCCCGGTGGCCGAAGCACTCGTATCAAACTCGTACTCGTTTCAAAGTCGGAGTGGAGTGGGGGTTCAGCCACACTGCATACGGGAATGGGGGGGGGGGGGATGCCACACCCCATATGAGATGGGGGGTAATGCCATGCTGCATATGGGTATGGTATGGGGGGGATGCCACACTGCCTATGGGAATGAGATGGGGGGGGGGGGAATGCCACACTGTCTGTAATGGGGTATTTTAGCACAACATTTGGTTTAGAATATTTTTTTCTTATTTTCCTCCTCCAAATCCTAGATGCATCTTTTGGGCAGGTGCGTCTTATATGGCTAAAAACACTGTATTTATAAAGCTCAAGTGGATGAGCATGAGGAAGGGGTGAGGCTGATAAACAGAGCACAACTACCAAAGCTGTCTAATATACAAAGAGAAACGTTAAATAGTTCAATTTCAATGGAGGAAATTAAAATGATAATAAAGGGATTCAAAAATGTATCGCCAGGACGAGATGGCTATTCTGGGGAATTCTCAAGATTTTAGCAGAGCAGCATCTCCCCTATCTTCATGATCTATTCAGTGAAATGGTAAATACAAAATAAAGGAGATAACTTCATTGAAGCAAGAATTGTACTCTTTTTGTAAAAGGGGGGGGGGGGGGTCAGACAATATGGAATCTTATTGGCCAATACATTTTTTAAATACAAATACAGATTTTAATAATTACATCTTCCCAAACAGGTTTTGTAATGGTAAATGTCTATAATATTAGAACAGCAATTGGAGCCATACATTATGCAAAGTTTATGGAAGAAAGAACAGAGTGTAATAATTAGTCTGGATGGTAGCCACTGTGACTTGCCAGCCTCCTAAACATTGTGAACTGGTTTAGGGATTCACTTACCAGTTCACAAAGGGTCAAATGTAAAAATTAACACACTGACACTAGAGTAAAAAAAAATGACATTGAAATCTGAAGGAAAAATCTGTTTATTTCCAGTTTCAGGACTTGTGGATGAGCCATTGATCCAGCCCCAGGTTTACATCCCTCTTATGGACAACTCTGAGCAACCTTTGGTAGAAAAGAAGGAAGTTGCCAGCTTTGAAAAAGGCGAAATAACGGAGGTGTCTCAGAAAAGTGGCAAAAAAGGCAAAAATGTTACAGACAAAGGTGAGCACAAAGGTAATGTTCAGCTTTCTCTTCTCTAGGGTGTAATGTTTTAATGCTTTTGCGGTTGTCTCTATTTTTTTGTTTTCTAAAATGTATTTCCTCAGCTGAAGAGCCAGTATTTGCCATGGATGGAACCACACCAACAGTACTTGTATTCTAAGTATGTCACACACCCAGATAGTCATTACACTTGGGTTATACCGACCTGTAGAGGGCGATCTTGCAGAGATGTCATGAAAAAAAGGGAGCCCCTCCCGGTCCATAAATACCTGGTACCTCCCACTCATTCCCCAGTCTTTCATCTCTGCAGACAGCGAGCAAGTCAGAAGATGGATGTCTCCTCCTTGCAGGTAGCCGGGGTAACATCCCGGCCCCCCTCTTTTGGTCTATTTCTGCCTGGACCTACTGTTATCCCTTTTTAGTAAAAAGCCTCCCAGCCTAGGCTGCGGGTCCTGGCAAAGGTAGACGGCACCTTAAGGTGCTTTAGGAGCTATGCTTCACCGTGAGACCCCATACTAAGGGGTAGGCGGTATTCCGGGTTGGTGATCCTGGTTGGGATGCCCTGTCCTTGCCCTTACACCTTTTGGGTGTTAATTCCCCCTTCCCCGGTCACCCATTGTTCCCTACTGCTGGGGGGGGCGCTTATCCCCCTTTTAATTTAGTTCTCCTTTAGAGTGCATGCTTGTGTGCAACTTGTTGTGTGTGTGTTGTGCGCGTGATTGATGCTTTCCAGGGCCGGGACGGCGGTTTGCGGTGCCGCCGGCGATTACGGTCAGTCCTCGGGGGAGCTTCTTCCCCTCCTGTGCGGTTTGGGGGGGGGGGGCGATCCTGCGGCCTGCCCCCTCCTTCCCCCCATGCTGCTGGTGCCGCTGCGGAGCCCGGTCACTGGCCGGGAGCTGCCTGTTGTCAGGAGAGAGGGGCGGGGTCGGCGCAGCGTGTGATCCGCGTCGGCACGCCCTTCTTCATCCTTGCTGCCAAGTCCCTCCGCCTCGTGCAGGACGCCATTATTGTAAGCTCCCAGTGGGCTCTAGTCTTTCATTGCCTGTGAAGCTGCTTGTCAGCGCGAGATTGATATATATATTCCTCTATTTATATGTATGTGTGCCTTGGCCCTTCTGTTATGTGCCCAGCATTGTGTGATATCTGTGTGACAGTTCCCCTTTTCTATTCCAGGCGGACCCTTGTAGGATCTTAAAGGGTCCTCCCGGTCCTAGGGTACCTGGTTTAGTTTAAGAACTCCCTATAAATCCTCCCATGCGGGACACTGAAGGGGCATCCCGGGTCGCTTATATTGCGTAATTCCCTTGGGCGTTGCGACTACCGATAAAATCACCATATGGAGGCTTCCCAGGATACCGGGCTCGGGCTCCCCTTGGGGCAACCCCGGCAATGTTTGGGGTGTGGGGTATCCCTTACTGGGGATGATGTATTTCTTTGCATACCATGTGCGCAGAAGACTAGTACGCGGCAGTCCGGATCCCATGTGTCTGGTTCTGCGCTGCCAGTTTCTTCACCTACCCCTCCCCGCCTGATCCATACCCCATGTGACGCTGTCATGGGTGGAGAGTCGCAATCTGAGGTGTGTGCCAGATTGGCCAATCTCGAAAAATTATTTTCTAGCGCTGTTGCCAGAAAGGCCCGGCTAAGAGAAAGCACTTGTCTCCAGCCACGCCGGCTTCTGATTTTGATGAGTTTGATTCTCTGGACTGGTCTGATTACCCCCCTCTTGAGGAAGGGGAGCTATTTGAGGAGTCGGACGGTTCTGACGATCAGCAGTTTTTTGGCACTGATGCCGAGCTGGGTCAGGGGGATTCTTGGGATACCCCTAAGGTCCTGGCTCATATGTTGAGGTTCTGGCAATTTCTCCTCCTGAAGTGGCCCTTCCACAGAAGGGGGAGTTCTTTGAGGCGGCTAAGCCGCGCTTGGAATTCCCTAATCAAAAGCATTTCGATGGCATTATTCTTAAGGAATGGGAGAGGCCTACTCGGCTTCCAGGTGTTCCTCCGGGTCGGGATAAGAAATATCCCTTTCCGGCGGATGCGGTGAAGCGATGGTCGTCCCCTCCCGAGGTTGACGCCCCTGTTTTGGGGTTGTCTAGCACCTCTGTTTTGCATTCTCCTGACTGTTCTACTCTCAAGGATGGTGAGGATAAACGCATTGACCAGATGGCTTGTCATGGTTTTGCCAGTGTCGGGTCGGCCTTACGGCCTGTTTGTGCTTCGGCGCTTTTAGTAGTGGCTTCCAGGTCGGTTGTTAGGGACCTGTTGTTTACTTCCAGGCTTGACCCGGCTAGTGATGAGTTCACCGCCCTTAAGCGGTGCGAGTCGTTTTTGTCATTTGTGCTAGCCGCCCTGGATGACACCATGGTGATGTGTAGTAGAACTTCAGCCTTGCTTGTGGCTATTCGGCGGTCGGTTTGGTTACGCCAGTGGGCGGCTGATTTTTTTGTCCAAAAAGTCGCTTACGGCTCTCCCCTTTTTGGAGTTGCGGCTCTTTGGAGGAAAATTGGATTCGGTCGCAAAAGGGGGTAAGTTACCTCAGCGTAAGAAGCAACGTCGTCCCTTTCGGGGGGCGGCTTCCTTTGCTCCTTCCTTTCGTGGGGCCAGAGCTGGCAGGGGATTGGCTGTCTTCTCCTCCAGAGGTGATTCCTGGAGCAGGGGCAGAGGACGTGCCCGTCCAGGTCACAGCTGGGGCTCTAAGCCCAAAGCCGCTGCCAAGCCGGCTCAGCAATGAGGGGGCGCCCTCACCCTTGCGGGTGGAGGGACGGCTGCGTCACTTCTCCCAGGTCTGGGACCAGGAGGTCTCGGACAGATGGATCCGGGAAGTGGTGTCTTCCGGTTACAAGCTGGAGTTCGAGATCCGGCCTCCTCCCAGATTTTTCAGGTCTCGGGTGCCCTTGGATCCTCTGGCAGCGCAAGGGCTCCGGGCGGCGGTAAAAGATCTCCTGGACATGGCTGTCATTTGCCCGGTGCCTTCCTCGGACCGGGGCCTGGGGTTCTATTCCAGTCTGTTCACGGGGCCCAAGAAGGACAGCTTAGTTCGTCCCATCCTGGATCTGAAGCTCCTCAACAGGTTTACCCGCCCCAGGAAGTTCCGCATGGAAACTCTGCGTTCAGCCATAAATTTGCTTAGCCAGGAGGACTTCATGACGTCCATAGACATCAAGGATGCTTATCTGCACGTCCCGATCTTCCTGGCACATCAGAGATTTCTCAGGTTTGTGGTGGAAGATCGGCACTTTCAGTTTGTGGCTCTTCCGTTTGGCCTTACCTCGGCTCCAAGGGTTTTCACCAAGGTGCTGGCAGGGGTGATGGCCCTCCTCAGAGCCCAGGGTATCCGCATCGTGCCTTATCTGGACGATCTTCTCATTATGGCATCCTCTCTCAGCCGGGCGGAGCTGGAAACCAGGACTGTGGTATCCACTCTGGAGAGATTCGGCTGGGTGATCAATTACCCCAAGTCCTCCCTCTCTCCGTCCAGGGTGGTGTCGTTTTTGGGAATGTCTCTGGATACTTCTCAGGCCAGGGTGTTCCTTCCTCAGCCCAAGGTTCTTTTGATTCAGGAATTGACTCAGCTTCTTCTGTCCCTCCCTCGTCCGTCCATCCGGCTGGGGATGAGACTGGTGGGATTGATGGTGGCCTCTTTCGAGGCGGTTCCCTTTGCTCAGTTTCACACAAGGCAGCTCCAGCTCCATCTCTTGGCGGCCTGGGATAGGTCTCCGCTGTCATTGGATCAGTCGTTTCTGATGTCCCCCCGGGTTCGGCGTTCCCTTCAGTGGTGGCTGGAACCAAGCAATCTGGTGAGGGGCAGTTGCTTTCTGACCCCTCGTTGGGAGACGGTCACCACGGATGCCAGCCTGTCAGGTTGGGGGGGGGTTTGGAAGGATCTTCAGTTTCAGGGACTGTGGGGGCCTCAGGAGGCTCACGATCCCATCAATGTTCTGGAGCTGAGAGCCATCAGGTTGGTTCTGGCTCACTTGACTCATCAGTTACAGGGCTTACTGGTCCAAGTTCGGTCGGACAATGGGACGGCGGTCGCCTACATCAATCACCAGGGAGGGACTCGCAGCAGGAGTGCCCTCAGGGAAGTGTCCTTGATCCTTGCTTGGGCAGAGAGCAATGTCCCATGCATCTCGGCGGTGTACATTCCGGGAGTGGAGAACACAGAGGCGGACTCCCTGAGCAGTGGTTCATCTCACTGGGGGGAATGGTGTCTCGGCCCCAAGGTGCTTCGGTCACTTTGCCACAGGTGGGGGACTCCGGAGGTGGACCTCTTTGCCTCTCGTCACAATCACATTCTTCCTCCGTTTGTGTCTCTCTCGCGGGATCCGCTGGCTCTGGAAGTGGATGCCATGTCTCTGAGCTGGAGGGATCTGGGGTTTCTGTACCTGTTCCCTCCGTTCCCTATGGTGGGCAAGGTGGTGTGCAAGCTGGCTCTAGAGGGTGTGTCAGCAATCTTGGTGGCTCCAAGATGGCCAAGGCAGGTTTGGTTCGCAGACGTGGTGCGGTTGGCAGCGGATCAGTTCCTTCTGCCGGATCTGCTCACTCGGGGTCAACTTCTCTACCCCAATTTACCAACGCTGGCTTTGACGGCGTGGCTGCTGAAACCTCCATCTTGAAGGAGGAAGGTCTTTCTGATGCTGTGATTCAAACTCTGGTTAGTTCTTGAAGAAGTCTTCCTCTACCATCTACTATAGTATTTGGTGGTCTTATATTGATTGGTGTGAGGTCCGGGCCTTGCCTTGCAGGGAGTTTTCTATCCCTACCCCGCCTTCCTGGGTATGACTCTGGATACCACTCAGGCCAGGGTTTTTCCTTCCTCAGCAGAAAGTGGTCGCCTTTCAAGCGCCGATTCATGTTCTGCTGTCCAACCCTCATCCATCCTTCCGGTAAGGGATGCAGCTGGTGGGACATATGGTGGCCTGCTTCTAGGCAGTGCCCTATGCTCAATTTCACATGTGGCTTTCTTCAGATCTTCTTTCAGCCTGGGAAAGGAGTTGTCCCCTGTCTCTGGTTCAGGCCTTTGCTTTAAATAGGTATCCTCTGGTCCGGCGGTCCCCCCTCGAGTGGCTGGACTTGAGAATCTTCTGGGGGCGCATCATTCCTGACACAGTACTGGGAGACGGTCACTACGGTTGCCAGACTGTCAGGCTGGGGGGGCTACTGGGTGAGCCCTCCAAAATTCTAGGGGCTGTGGGGCCCTCAGGAGGCACACGCCCCTATTAATGTTCTGGAGTTGAGGGCGGTTCGGTTGGCGCTGGCGCAGCTGATGCCTCACCTCCAGGGCCTACCAGTTCAGGTTCATTCCAACTACTGGGCTGCGGTGGCTTGCATCAATTTATCAGGGAGGGACTCAGAGCAAGAGTGTCCTCCGGGAGGTGTCGTTGGTCCTATCCTGGGTCTAGGACAATTTTCCGTGCATCTTGGCGGTTACATTCCGGGAGCAGGAAACCTGGAAGCGTATCCCCTGAGCGGGGGAGGGGCTTCTCGCTGGGGAGAATGGTACCTTAACAGCGAGGTCTTCCTATCTCTCTGTCACACGTGAGGGATGCCGGTTGTTGATCTGTTTGCTTCTTGTCACAATCGCTAGCTTCCAGCATTTGCATCACTGTCCCAGGATCTTCTGGCTCTCGCGGTGGATACCATGTCTCTATCCTGGCCGGGGTTCGGTCTCCTGTACCTTTTTTACCTCCGTTCCCCTTCTGGACTAAGTCTTACGTAAGCTGATTCAAGAAGGATTGCCAGTTGTTCTGGTGGCCCCCAGGTGGCCAAGACAGGTGTGATTCGCAGACGTCGTGCAGCTGACGGTCGATTAGTACCCTCTGCCCTGGTTCTGGATCTTCTCACTCAAGGACGGCTCTGTTTCCTCAATGTACATACGCTGGCTTTGACGGCATGGCTGCTGTTACCTCCATCCTAGAGGAGAGGGTATGTCTGATGCTGTTGTTCAGACTCTGGTTAGAGCTAGGAAGACATTTTCTTCTAGCAGCTTCTACAGGACCTGGTGGACCTACATTGTCTGGTGTGAGGCTGGTGCCTTCCCCTGTCGGGGGTTCCTCTTTCCTCTGATACTGGAGTTCCTTCAACATGGTCCTGATTTGAATTTTTCAGCTCAGCGCTCTGAAGAGTTATGTTTCCACCTTGGCTGTTCTCTTCCAGAGGTCCTTGCTCTTCATCCTGGTTTCCGGTTTGGATTTGAGTTTGGTATTGTCTGCCCTTCGGGGTCCTCCTTAGAATCTGTGCATGAGGCTGCACTGTTTATTCTCACCTTGAAAGTTGCCTCCTTGGTGGCTATTTCTTCTGTCTGACATGTTCCTGAGTTGGTGGCTGTGTCCATTCAGGCCCCCTACTTTGAGAGACACTAGGACAGGGTGGTTATTCTTAGTATACAGTACGTCCTGCTCCAGATAGAATACTTACACTCGGGTATTACTCCGCCAGATGGCGCTGGACTGCAGAGACATCAAAAATAGGCTCCTCCCAGTCCCTTAAATACCCAGGGACCTCCCACAATCCCCAGATCTTCTCTGCAGTCTGGACTGCGAAGGACAAGAAGATGGCTCTCTCTACTCGCAGGTGAGCGGGGCTATTAGCCTGCGGCCCTGTAGCACTATTCCCACTCGTTCCATCAGTAATTGACTCCCAGCCTTGGCTGCACTGGTCGGGTGATGGTAGGCAGCACCGCTGTTAGGTGCTTAGGAGCGCTGCTGCACCGCAGTCCCCCACCAAAGAGGCAGTACAGGCATATGGTGAGCCTCTATGGGATGCTCCTCCTGCACTATTGCCCCTTGCCCCTGTCTATCGGTGGGCCCTGTTAAGTGGCTGCTGTCCTCCTTCACTCTCCTTGTAGCCTTCGGGGGGAGGGAGGGTGTGTGTGTGTGTGTGTGTGTGTGTGTGTGTGTGTGTGTGTGTATATATATATATATAATATATATATATATATATATATATATATATATATATATATATGTGTGTGTATTGGCTTTTATGCTTCACTACATTATGTTTGGTGTCAGCCGCCGCGCTGACTGGTTTTCACTTATTGTGCCTTGAAATTGCCGCCCGCGCGCTTTCCTGTGTTCCACGCGCGGCGGCGGCGTTACTTCAGGCGCTGGTGCGCCGTCATTGGCTGCTTGTCACGTGTATGGCTTCACACTCTTCCGGGGGGGGGGGGGGTATGGGGCCTGTCTTTGGCGCGTTCCACGTCACTGTTCATGCGGGCCCGCCCCTCGAGGTATACCGACGCCATTTTTTTTGCTTGGTTCCGGCTGCTGCGTGACGGGCTTCTACCCACCGCGGTCTGTGAGTGCCCTCGCGAGCGGCTTTATTACCCATGTTATTTATTGTATACTTACGGCTCCCCTTTGATTATGTCTTTCAGACGGGCGAACCCTCCTGGCTTCTCCCGGCCCTACTCCCTCTATTTAGTTGATTAACTTGTGAGGCCTAGTGTTAATTTCTTCCACTTCCCTAGCGGGTTTGTGGGGCATCCCGGGTTGCTTTATAGCGTCAATCCCTATCGGCTTATTGTGCCGCTATAATCACCATATGGAGGCGTCTCAGGATAATGTGCTCGGGATTCCTTCGGGACAAGCCCGGCTGTGTGTAGCTTGTGGGGTGTCCCCTATTAGCGCTGACAATGCACGAGTCTGTGTACCTTGTGCCGAGCAGATGCTTGCGCTGCAATCCGGCCTTCCAGTGGCTGGGCCTGCGCCTCGTTTCACGTCACCTACTCCCCCAAGCTTAAATCTCACTCCCTCTGAGTTGCATACAAGTGGGGATTCTCAGCCTGATGTGTCTTCTAGACTGGCTAGTGTTGAGAAGTTAATTGCTAATACCTTGGCGCGTAAGGCCTCTGCTAAAAAGCGGCACTTAACGCCTGATGTCACGCTCTTCCCTATGGAAGCTGATGAGTTTTTGGAACTGTCTGGCTATACCCCTTTGGAGGAAGGGGAGCTATTCTCCGACTCAGGGTCATCTGATGAGAGGCCCAGGGGTCATGACTATTCTGGCTCTGACCCCTGGGCCCCGGATGATACTGATAGACTGTTGGTTCAGATTTTTGAGGTTCTGTCTATCTCTCCACCTGTTGCGGCCCCCAGGCAACGGGGAGAACTTATTCCTAGTATGTCACACACCCCGCTTCCAACATTCATGACACTTGGGTAACCGGCCTGTAGAGAGCGATCTTGCAGAGATGACATGAGAAAAAGGAGCCCCTCCTGGTCCATAAGTACCCGGGACCTCCCACTATTCCTCAGTCTTTTCGTCTCTGCAGTCGGCGAAGCATTCAGAAGATGACTCTCCTTCCTGCAGGTAGCCGGGTTACGCCCGGCCTTTCTATTTCTGCCTGAAGCCACATTTTTGTATTGTGATATTTATGTTATGCCTCCCAGCCTTGGCTGATGGGCTCGGGCAAAGGTAGATACACCCTTAGGTGTATATGGGAGCTTGGTCCCCCCGTGAGACCTCAAATAAGGGGTAGGCGGAATCCGGGTTGGTGTCCCCCGGCATGGGATGCCCCGTTCCTTTAAATCTCCTTGTGCCTATTGGGTGCTTATTGTTTTTCCCCCTTTTGGCCCTCCTGGACCCTGCTGGGGCGATGGGGGGGGGGGGGGTAATCTTTATTTAGGGAGTATCTTTTGGCCTATGCATTTTGTTTTTTTTTGTTTTTTTTTTTAAAAAAAGGGAAAAGATAAGAAAGTGACATGCCTGTTTTGGGTTTTTTAAATTTCCCTCTCTTTTTTTTGTTCGGCCCCGTTCTATGATGTCATGCTATTGTCCTTGGCTAGCCCGCCCTCTGCTCTCTGAGCAGTGCTAGGTGGTGGGCAGGGCTTCTAGTCGGCGTTGCATTTCTGCTTCCTCTTCCTGTTTGGGTTTGTGGTTTGCTGGTTCCTGTTCTGGTGCTGGCCTCCACTGGTCCTGGCTGCTGCGTTGGTGCTGCTGCTGGGCTTTTCTTATATCGATTGGTCGCAGGGCTGTCACTGGGCCGTTGTGGTCACTGTGAGTACCCTTTAGTTATACTAAAGGCAAATCTTTTTTATTTACTGTCATTTCTTTCTTGCATATGCATAAGGCTTATTGTGTTTTCTCTATCTTCCAGGGGGAAACTCTTGTAATAGGGGTTTCTCCTGGTCCTTGTTTAAAATCCTCCCACCTAGGGACTATTAAGAGGCATCCCAGGTAGCTTCGGCTGTAAAAATCCCATATACTTGGCGACTATAAAAAAATTAAGTATTTTAATAAACACCATATGGAGGCATCTCAGGATACTGGCTTTTCAGTACCTGCGGGACAGACTCTGCAGTGTTTGCGATGTGGGGCATCCCTTGTTGGGGATAAAGCATTTTTTTTTTTGTGTATCTTGTATTCAATTGGTTATAATGCAGCAGTCAGGGGCCCACAACTCAGGGTCGGTGGCTCCTGCCTCTTCCCCCACACCGCCTTGTCTTGTCCATACCCCCAGTGATATTGTCATGGGTAGAGAGTCGCTTTCTGATGTATGTGCCTGATTGGCTCACATTGAAAAATAAATGTCTAGCTCTGTGGCCAAGAAGGCCTCAGCTAAAAGAAAACATTTAGCTCTGGCCGTTGAGGCAAATGAGCTTGATTGTAGCGAGCATTTTTGATTGTTCTCCGTTTGAAGAAGGAGAATTCTTTAAAGAATCTGATGTTTCGGATGTTCAGCAATTTGTGGGTATTGATGCTGAACAAGGTGAAGGGGAGAGTTTTGGCACCCCTAAAGCTATTGCTCAATTATATGAGGTCTTGGCTATCGATTTTCCAGAAGCAGTCCCTCCTCAGAAAGGGGAGTTCTTTGGAGCCTCCATGCCTCGTTTTGAATTTCCTAATCAGAAACATTTTGAAGATATTATTCTTAAGGAATGGGAAAAGCCTGCGTGGCTTCCTGGCATTCCTTTGGGCTGGGATAAAAAAAAAAAAAATATCCCTTTCCTGCAGACACTGTAAGCGTTGGTCATCCCCCCTGTGGTGGATTCACCTGTGCTCAGTTTGTCCAATTCCTCTGTTTTGCATTCTCCGGAATCTATTTCCCTTAAGGATGGGGAGGACAAACGTATTGATCAAATGGCTTGCCATGCGTTTGCTAGCATTGGCTCGGCCTTGCGGTCTGTGGGTGCCTCGGCACTTATGGCAGTCGCTATTAGGTCTGTTATTAGAGACCTATTGAATACCTCAGGGCTTGATCCAGCCTCTGATAAGTTTTCCGCTCTCAAGCGATGTGATTTATTTGTGTCTTTTGTACTTTCTGCCTTAGATGACTCCATGGTCTTGTGTAGCAGAACTTCTGCCTTGCTTGTTGCTTACAGCAATTCCCTTTGGGGGATTACACCACTTTGGTGAGAACTTGGATTCTGTCATTAAAGGAGGCAAATTGCCTCAGCGTAAGAAGCAACGTCGTTCCTTTCGGGGATCGGCTTCTTTTAACCCTTCCTTTCGTGGTTCCAGAACGGGCAGAGGATCGGCCCTTTTCAGCCCCAAGGGGGACTGCATGGAACAGAGGAAGAGGACGTGGCCGTCCAGGTCAGAGTTGGGGATCTAAGCCCAAGTCCACTTCCAAGCCTGCCCAGCAATGAGGAGGCGCCCTCACCCGTACAGGTCGGGGGACGGCTGCGATTCTTTTTTTCCAGGCTTGGGTCAAGAGGTATCAGACAGATGGATTCTGGAAGTTGTGTCCTCCGGTTACAAGCTGGAATTCGAGGTTCGGCCTCCTCCCAGATTTTTCAGGTCTCGGATGCCCGCAGATCCGGTGATCGTACAGGGGCTCCGGGCAGCTGTGGCGAACTTTTTAAACATGGATGTTATTCGCCAGGTTCCTCCAGCGGAAAGAGGTCTGGGGTTTTACTCCAACCGATTTACGGTTCCCAAAAAAGGACGACTCTGTTCGGCCTATTCTAGATCCGAGACGACTCAATCAGTTTATTCGTTTCCGAAAGTTCCGCATGGAGTCGTTGCGTTCAACGATCGACGCTCTCCGCCAGGGGGACTTTATGACGTCCATAGACATCAAGGATGCTTATCTGCACGTTCCTATTTTTGCCGCTCACCAAAGGTTTCTCAGATTCACAGTAGAAGACCACCGTTTTCAGTTTGCGGCTCTTCCATTCGGTCTCACTCCATCCCCAAGAGTGTTTACCAGGGTCCTGGCAGGAGTAATGCCTATTCTCAGGGTCCAGGGCATTCGCATCGTGCCATTGCTGGACGACCTGCTCATCACAGCGTCATCTTTCAATCAGACGGAATTGGACACCAGAACAGTGGTGACTACACTAGAGAGGTTTGGTTGGGTGATAAACCATGCCAAATACTCTCTATGTCCCATAAGGGAGATTCCCTTTCTGGGCTTGATTCTGGATACACTTTAGGCCAGGGTATTTCTTCCTCAGTCCAAGATTGAGGATTTAATTCATCTGTTCCTGTCCAATCCTCATCAGCCTATCCACTTGGGGATGAGATTAGTGGGGTTGATGGTGGCAACGCTCAAAGCGATTCCTTTTGCTCAGTTCCACATGAGGACGCTTCAGCTCTTTCTCCTGGGTAAGTGGGACAAGCGTCCGTTGTCTTTGAATCGGACTTGTCTGTTGTCTCCCCTCGTCCTGCAGTCCCTCCAGTGGTGGCTGATTTCGAGCAATCTCAGGGACGGCAAATAATTTCTGACCCCTTGTTGGGAGTTGGTCACCACAGATGCCAGCCTTACGGGCTGGGGGGGGGGCATCTGGAGGAGACACCGGTTTCAGGGGTTGTGGGGGCCTCTGGAGGCTCACTCCCCAATCAATTTATTGGAACTTCGGGCCATTCGTCTTGTGCTGCTCCGACTGACTCATCTCTTGCGGGGTTTGCCGGTTCAGATTCGGTCAGACAACCGAACAGCAGTTGCATACATCAATCACCAGGGAGGGACTCGCAGTTGGGGTGCCCTCCGGGAAGCGTCTCTGATCCTTCAGTGGGCAGAGATCAATGTTCCCTGCATATCGGCAGTTTACATTCTGGGGATAGAGAATGTGGAGGCAGACTCCCTAAGCAGAGCATGCGCTCGCCAGGGAGAATGGTCTCTCAACCCCGAGGTCTTTCAGTTCCTTTGTCACAAGTGGGGGACTCCGCGGTTGGACCTGTTTGCGTCTCGCCACAACCACAAGCTTCCAGCCTTTGTGTCTCTATCCCTGGATCCTCTGGCAGTGGCAGTGGATGCCATGTCTCTTGCCTGGAAGGATCTGGGGTTCCTGTATCTTTTTCCCCCATTCTCCATGATAAGCAAGGTGGTGCGCAAGTTGGTTCTGGAAGGGGCACCAGCAATTCTGGTGGCTCCAAAGTGGCCAAGACACCTGTGGTTCGCAGAGGTCACAAGGCTGGCAGAGGATCTGTTGCCTCTGCCTCTTCTTCCAGATCTCTTAACTCAGGGTCAACTTTGTTACCCCAGTTTACCAACGCTGGCTTTGACGGCGTGGCTGCTGAAATTTCCATCTTGAAGGAGGAAAGCCTTTCTGATGCTGTCATTCTGACTCTTGTTAGAGCTAGAAAGAAGTCTTCCTCTGTGGTTTATTACAGGACTTGGAGGTCCTATATTGACTGGTGTGAGTCTAGGTCCCTGCCTTGCAGGGTATTTTCTATCCCTAGGATTTTGGAGTTTCTGAAACGGGGTCTGAATTTGGGCTTCCAGATTAGTACTTTGAAAGGGCAGGTTTATGCTTT
This sequence comes from Gastrophryne carolinensis, assembly GCA_027917425.1. Lineage (NCBI taxonomy): Eukaryota > Metazoa > Chordata > Amphibia > Anura > Microhylidae > Gastrophryne > Gastrophryne carolinensis. The sequence continues at coordinate 70,089,262 of CM051244.1, forward strand.
GGCTATTTAATTTCAAAGGTCATTTGCTCTTCATCCTTTGGTTAAGACTTTTTTCCAGGGGGTCACGCATGTGCAGCCTCCTAAAAAGCCCCTACTTCCAGTTTGGGATCTTAATCTGGTGCTCTCTGCTATGCAGGCGGCTCCTTTTGAACCTTTACAGGAGGTTCCTCTTCATATTCTCACTCAGAAAGTTGCCTTTTTGGTTGCTATTACCTCTGTCCGTCGGGTTTCTGAATTGGCGGCCCTGTCAATACAGGCTTCTTACTATGAGAGGCATCAGGATAAGGTGGTTTTCCGTTTTAAACCAGATTTTCTTCCTAAAGTGGTGTCTGCCTTCCACTTAAATCAGGATATAGTTCTTCCTTCATTGTGCCCTAATCCTAGTAATAGCAAGGAAAGGGTTTTACATTCTTTGGATGTTCGTTGTGTTAAGTATTATTTGGTTACTACTTCTGTTTTCCGTAAGACAGATGCCTTTTTTGTTGTGCCTTCTGGGCCTAGGAAGGGTTTGGCACACGCCAAATCTTCCATTATTAAATGGATTCGTCAGGCCATTGTTGGGGCCTATTCTGCTAAGGGGAAGGTTCCCCCTTTTCGTGTTACTGCTCATTCTACTCGTACTGTTGGTGCGTCTTGGGCTTTTCAGCACCAGGCTTCTGTTGAACAAGTTTGCAAGGCTGCTACTTGGTCTTCAGTACACACTTTTTCTAAGTTTTACAAGGTTGATGTGTGGGCCTCAGCGGATGCTGCTTTTGGTCGCAAAGTTCTGCAAGCTGCAGTAATTAAGTTATGCCTTATTTTCCTTGTGGGATCCCCGCCCATTTTAGACACTGCTATTGGATGTCCCAAGTGTCATGAATGTTGGAAGCGGGGTGTGTGACATACTAGGAATAATACCATTTTGTGAGTACTCACCTATAAAATGGGTATTACGAGTATGTCACACACCCCGCTTCCCCTGCCCTTTTTTGTTCTGGGATCCTTTATATGGTGTTTCTTATTATTTTTAACTATATAATTTGCTCTTCCTGGTTCTTCACTGCTCTTTTAAAAGACTGAGGAATAGTGGGAGGTCCCGGGTATTTATGGACCAGGAGGGGCTCCTTTTTCTCATGTCATCTCTGCAAGATCGCCCTCTACAGGCCGGTTACCCAGGTGTCATGAATGTTGGAAGCGGGGTGTGTGACATACTCGTAATAACCATTTTACAGGTGAGTATTCGCAAAATGGTATTTTTCATACTGTTAAGTCACGCTTGGAATTTCCTGAGCAAGCACATTTTAATAACCTTGTGCTCAAGGAATGGGAGCGTCCCAGTAGACTTCCCGGTGTACCTAAGAGTTGGGATAGGAAGTATCCCTTTCCTGCTGATGTGGTGAAGTGTTGGTCATCCCCTCCCGAAGGGGATGCCCCGGTCCTAGGGTTATCCAACACCTCTGTCATGCACTCCCCTGATTCTACTACCCTGCGGGATGCTGAGGACCGGCGCATTGATCAGCTGGCGTCCCATGCCTTTGCATGTGTGGGGACGGCGCTGCGCCCGGTCTGTGCCTCTGCCATTACGGCTGTGGCTATTAGGACCCTACTCAGAAGTATCCTTGATGGTGCCCCTGATGATGTGTCTAATGAGTTTAATGCACTCTCTCGTTGTGATGTTTTTGTGACTTATTTCCTCTCTGCCTTGGATGACACCATTAGAATGTGTGGCAGAACCTCTGCCCTTGTGGTGGCTATACGCCGCTTGGTTTGGCTGCGCCAGTGGGCTGCTGACAACGCTGCCAAGAAAGCCCTCACTGGTTTTCCCTTCAAAGGACTACGCCTGTTTGGGGACCGCCTGGACCTATTTGCTAAGGGAGGCAGGTTACCCCAGCGCAGGCGGCAGTCTCGGCCCTTTCGTGGTCAGGGCTCCTTTTCCTCCCCCTACTGTGGTACTAGACAAGGGAGGGGGGTTTCCTTTACTGGGGCCCGAGGAGACTTCTGGGGTAGGGGCAGAGGACGGGGATGTCCTGGCTCCTCCTGGGGCTCCAAGCTTAAGTCCTCTCCCAAGCCCCCTCAGCCATGATGGGGCACCCTCACCCATCCGGGTGGGGGGATGGCTTCAGCACTTTGCTCACATCTGGAGGCTTCATGTCTCAGACCGGTGGATTCAGAAGGTAGTGTCCTCCGGTTACAAGATAGAGTTTGCTGCCTGCCCCCCCCCCCCCCCCCCCCCAAGATTCATCAGATCCCAGATTCGTCAGGACCCTGTGTCAGCTCAGGATCTAGTGCAGGCAGTGCAGCGCCTTCTGGAGCTGGGGGTCATCTGCAAGGTCTCTTTAAGAGAAAAGGGCAAGGGCTTCTATTCCAACCTCTTCACAGTGCCCAAAAAAGATGGATCAGTCAGGCCCATCCTGGAGTTGAAGATCCTCAACAAATTTGTCAGGTGCAGGCGCTTTTGCATGGAAACTTTGCGCTCTGCCATCAGTTCCCTGCGCCCAAGGGATTTCATGACGTATGTGGACATCAAAGATGCTTACCTTCATATTCCTGTATTTCCAGGTAATCAAAGGTTCCTCAGGCTCGCTCTGGAGGATCAACACTACCAATTTGCGGCATTGCCTTTTGGTCTCACTTCAGCTCTCAGGGTGTTCACCAAGGTCATGGCAGGAGTGATGTCTCTGCTCAGGTTTCAGGGCATCCGCGTGCTGCCCTACCTGGACGACATTCTCATCACTTCCCAGTCTCTACATCAGGCAGAGTTGGATACTCAGCTGGTGGTGTCCACCCTGGAGTCATTTGGCTGGGTGATCAACCACCCCAAGTCTTCTCTGTCTCCCTCCTTGGTGACTTCATTCCTGGGAATGAATCTGGATACAGTTCAGGCAAGGATATTCTCAGTGTGCCACACACCCCTCTTCCCCTTTAATTCTTACGATCGGGTTACTCCACCAGCAGGTGGCGACGTTGCAGAGAAGTCTTGAAAACGAGCCCCTTCCAGCCTATATATACCTGGGACCTCCCACTCAACACCAGTTTTTTCTCTCTGCATGAAGCGACAAGACAGAAGAAAGAAGTCTCCTGCTTGCAGGTAGCCGGGGTCAAACCCGGCATCCCCTTTTGGTCTATTTCTGCCCAGTTCTATTGTGTTGTTTATGCCTAGTTAAACGGAAGCCTCCCAGCCTAGGCTGCTGGCTGGGCAAAGGTAGATGGCACTTTAGGTGCCTAGGAGCTTATCTCCTCCGCTCAACCCCACTTGTGGGGCAATGCGGCTATCCGGCATGGTGATCCGGATTTGATCCGATGTTCCCTTTAGGTCACCTTCTCCCGCTCGGTCCCTTCTCCCTTCGCTAAATGGGGGGGGGGGGGGGGTGCGTGTTGCATGAGGTGCTTTACTTAGTGTTGTGTGGAAGTGCTTTGGCAGGGCAGCGCTGCGGTGCCGGCGCGTGGCTTGGGCTGCTGGGGCCTTTGTTTGTGTTGCACTTTCAAATTTCCCCCCTTTTTTTGCTGTGTCCGGGCCCGCCCTTCACTTCCCCTGTCTCATTAGAGACAGGTGTGCTGAAGCCGGTGGGGGAAGAGGTCCAGTGCGGCTTGAGCTGTAGAGGTGTACTTTGTTATTGCCTGCCATGTATAGCGTTTTTCCTGGGGCACTTCTGCTTATGTATGGGTCAAATGCCTGTATTTGGGTATGTGTGTGTGTATGTGTGGTTATGTGTATATGTGTATATATATATATATATATATATATATCATATATTTATGCAGGTATATACTCTTATTTTTTATTGATACACTGGCTTTGCCTTGAAATAGCATGTGTCATGTATATTTTATTCATGATGTTTAAACTATTCATATATGTTTGCCTTGTTGGTTATGTATGAATGTGGTGCATACTGGTTGGGGGACTGACTGTGGTCTCTTTTCCCCCACAGATTCTGGGATCCCCTAACTGCAGTGGCTCTCCCAGTCTGTTATACCTGGCTAGTCTTAGTCTCTAAATTGGGATTTTCCTAGGCTTAAATAAAAAAAAAAAAAAAATAAAAAAAATCCTCCCACTTCCGGGACTTTAATTACAAAGGTGCATCCCGGGTTGCTTAATGCGTAAAACCCTGGGTTGTTGCGAATACCACAAATTCACCATATGGAGGCTTCCAACGTTACCGGAAATGGCTCTTCGGGGCTATCCAGGCTGTGTGGGGGTTGTGGGGCTCCGCTCCCAGGCGATGATGTCATATTATGTGAACATTGCGCGCCAGTCCGTTGCTCCGGCTTCTGGCTCCTCGCAACTTCCGTCATCTCCTATCCCCCCCAACCTAGTCCGGACCCCGTGTGACATTGTCAAAAATGGGGATTCGCATTCCGGGGTGCATGCGCGGTTAGCTAACCTCGAGAAAATAATTTCCGCTTCAGTGGCTCAGAAGGCTACGGCAAAGCGGAAGCACCTTTCTCCGGCAGTGCCTGCTTCGGAGGGTGAGGTACCTGAATTTTTGGATTGGTCCGATTGTCCCCCTGATGAGGAGGGGGAACTCCTTGAGGAGTCGGATGAGCCTGCAGACCAGCTATTGTTTGACACTGCTGGTGATAAGGCTGTGGGGGTGTCCATTGACACTCCTTCCATTTTGGCTCAAATGTTTAAAGTTTTGGCCTTGGATCCGCCTGCGGTGGTCCCTCTGCCAAAGGGTGAGTTGTTTGACGTACCCCAGCCGCGTTTGGTGTTTCCCAGGCAACAGCACTTCGAGAGGGTTGTCCTTAAGGAATGGGAACAACCCGCGCGCCTGGTTGGAACGCCTCTTAATTGGGATAAGCGTTATCCCTTTCCGGAGGACTTGGTGAAGCTTTGGTCAGTGCCCCCCGACGTCGATACCCCTGTGATAGGGCTGACTGGCTCGGCTGCGTTGCACTTTTCTGACACCACTACCATTAAGGATGGTGAGGATCGTCGGATTGATCAATTGGCTCGCCATGGTTTTATCAGTGCCGGGTCGACACTACGGCCAATTTGTGCTTCGGCGCTTCTTCTGCTGGCAGTTAGATCCATTATTAGGGGTCTGCACGCAGATCTTGTTCCCGCTTGTGATATGTTTAGTTCTCTCAAGCAGTGTGAGTCGTTTGTTTCTTTTGTCCTGACCGCTCAGGACGATGCTCTTGCGACGAGTAGCAGGGCAGCGGCATTGCTGGTGGCTATTCGTCGGTCTATATGGCTGCGCCAGTGGACGGCGGACCTTAACTCTAAAAGGGCGCTTACAGCGCTACCTTTCTTAGGTTTACGCCTTTTTGGCAAGAAATTGGATGCTGTTACCAAGGATGGTAAGTTGCCTCAATTCAAGAAGCCTCGTCGCTCCTTTCGGGGTGCGAGTTCCTTTAGTCCCTCCTTTCGAGGAGCCAGAGCGGGCAGAGGGGCTTCCCTTCCCGTTACCGGGGGTGTAGGTTGGTCCCGGGGAAGAGGTCGTGGCCGTCCCGGTCAGTCCTGGGGCGCCAAGCCCAAACCTACTGCTAAGCCCGCTCAGCAATGAGGGGCTGCCCTCACCCGTGCAGGTGGGGGGACGATTGCGACACTTCTCCCTGGTTTAAGGCCGCGAGATTCCGGACACATGGATCTGGGAGGGGGTGTCGCCCCGGTTACAAACCGGAGTTCGAGTCTCGCCCTCCTTCTCGGTTTTTCCTGGAAATGGCGGGCATCCGGCCGGTGCCGCGCTTAGAGGTGGGCCTCGGTTTTTGCTCCATTCTCTTCGCAGCCCCCAAGAAGGACGGGTCGGCTTGCCCTGTCCTGCATCTGAAGTTTTTCAACCTTCCCAGGTCCTCCCTTGCTCAGGCCAGGGTGGTGTCCTTTCTGGGAATGCGGTCGGATTCCGGTCAACACAGGGTGTTTCTCACTCAGTCCAAAATTTGTCTGATTCAGGAGTTGGCTTGGGTCCTTCTTTACAACCCTCGGCTGTCTGTTCTGGAGCTGAGAGCCTTCCGTCTGGTTCTTGCTCTTTTGTCTCATCAGGGTCTGGGCCTTCTGGTTCAGCTTCGCTCGGACAATCAAACAGCGGTTGCTTACATCAGTCATCAGGGAGGGACTTGCAGTCTGGGTGCCCTCAGAGTGGTGTCCCTGATCCTGACCTGGGCGAAGGCACATGTTCCTTGTCTCTCGGCAGTCTGCAGTCCGCTCCGGTGGGGGACACCGGAGGTGGTCCTGTTTCCCTTTCGTCACAATTGCAGGCTCCCGATCTTTGTGTCGCTCTCCCAGGATCCTCTGGCTCTGGCGGCGGAAGCCATATCCCTGAGCTGGGGGGACCCGGGGTTTCTGTACCTGTTTCCTCCGATACCCATGCTAGGCTGGGTGGTACGGAAGCTGGTTCTGGAAAGGGTGTCCGCCATTCTCGTGGCCCCAAGATGGCCAAGACGAGTATGGTGCGCAGACATCGTTTGGCTGACAGTGAATCAGCTCATTCTGCCTCTTCGGCCCGATCTGCTCACTCAGGGTCGGCTGTCTTTACCCCAATTTACCAACGCTGGGTTTGACGGCTTGGCTGCTGAGACCTCCATCTTGAAGGAGGAGGGTCTGTCTGTCTGTTATTAAAACTCTGATCGGTGCCCGAAAGAGGTCTTCTTCTATCACCTACTATAAGACTTGGAAAGCCTATAACGCTTGGTGTGAGGTTAGATCTTTGCCTTGTAGGGTCTTTTCGGTCTCCAGGATTCTGGAGTTTTTACAATCTGGGCTGGACTCTGGTCTTCAGCTGAGTATTCTGAAAGGGTAGGTTTCTGCCTTATCTATCTTTTTTCAGAAGCGTTTTGCGCTTCATCCTTTAGTTAAAACTTTTTTCCAGGGGGTTACGCATGTGCGGCCTCCCAGGAAACCATTACTCCCTGTTTGGGACTTGAATTTTTGGTTCTTTCTGCTCTTCAGGCTCCTCCCTTTGAGCCTTTGCAAGATATTGCTTGGTCTACCCTGACTCAGAAGATTGTCTTCTTGGTAGCTATCACTTCGGTTTGGCGTGTCTCGGAGTTGGCAGCCTTGTCTATTCAGGCGCCCTACTTTGAGAGGCATCAGGACAAAGTGGTCTTTCGGTTCAAACCGGACTTTCTTCCTAAGGTTATTTCTGCTTTTCATTTGAATCAGGATATTGTTCTTCCCTCCCTGTGTCCTAAGCCTAAGAATGACAAGGAGAGGGTTTTGCATTGTTTGGATGTAGTACGCTGTGTTAAGTACTATTTGATTATTACTTCTCCTTTTCGTAAAACTGATGCCTTTTTTGTTGTGCCCTGTGGGCCTAGGAAGGGTTTGGCGCCGGCCAAATCTTCCATTAGCAAATGGATACGTCAGGCCATTATTGCGGCCTATTCTGCTAAGGGGAAAGTTCCCCCTTTTCGTATCACTGCTCATTCTACTCGCGCCGTTGGAGCGTCTTGGGCTTTTCAACACCAAGCTTCTGTTGAACAGGTTTGTAAGGCTGCTACTTGGTCTTCTGTTCATACTTTTTCTAAGTTTTACACGGTTGATGTGCGGGCCTCAGCGGATGCTGTGTTTGGCCGCAAAGTTCTGCAGACTGCTTCACTTTGCCTTCGGATACCCATCCCTTGTGGACACTGCTTTTGGATGTCCCGATCGTAAGAATTAAAGGGGAAGCAGGGTGTGTGGCACACTGAGAATAATACCATTTTGTGAGTACTCACCTGAAAAATGGATATTGTTGGTGTGCCACACACCCCGCTTCACCCGCCCTTTTTGGTATCCTGGATCCTTTATATGGTGAAGCTTTTCTTTATTTTGAGGTTACCGTTGGATTTCCTGGTACCTTGTCTTTCTGCTTTTTAAATCACTGGTGTTGAGTGGGAGGTCCCAGGTATATATAGGCTGGAAGGGGCTCGTTTTCAAGATTTCTCTGCAACGTCGCCACCTGCTGGTGGAGTAACCCGATCGTAAGAATTAAAGGGGAAGCGGGGTGTGTGGCACACTGACAATATCCATTTTTCAGGTGAGTACTCACAAAATGGTATTTTTTCTTACTCAGCAGAAGGTGGACAGTCTGATTGTGCAGGTCCAGTTCCTGCTATTTTGTCATCATCCCTCCATCAGGCAGGGAATGCAGCTGGTGGGCCTGATGGTGGCGTGCTTCGAGGCGATCCCTTATGCTCAGTTCCATTTGAGGCCTTTGCAACTCCACCTCTTGTCAGTATGGATCAAGGACCCTGCGTCTCTTGACCGGGTCTTTGCGCTTTCCCCCCTGGTCAGGCGGTCCCTCTCGTGGTGGCTGGACTCCAGGAACCTGTTGGGGGGCAGATCCTTTCTGACCCCCTCCTGGGAGACGGTCACCACGGATGCCAGTCTGTCAGGTTGGGGGGGTTTCTGGAAGTCCCTGCAGTTCCAATGTCTTGGAACTGCGGGCGATCAGGCTAGTTCTGGCTCACTTGACTACTCATCTTCAGGGCCTGCCTGTTCAGGTGTGCTTGGACAACCAGACGGAAGTTGCCTACATCAATCATCAGGGAGGGACCCGGAGCAAGAGGGCCCTCCAGGAAGTGTCTCTGATCCTGACGTGGGTGGAGGCCAATGTTCCCTGCATATCAGCTGTGTACATCCCGGGGATGGAGAATCTGCTGGCAGACTCTCTGAACAGGGGGACCTCTAACCAGGGAGAATGTTCCCTCTGCAACAGGGTGTTCCAATCTCTGTGTCGCCGTTGGGGCCAACCAGATGTGGATCTGTTTGCGTCCCGTCACAATCACAAGCTCCCGGCCTTTGTCTCCCTGTCCCAGGATCCTCTGGCCTTGACCACGGATGCCCTATCAATGTCATGGCAGGACTTTCAGCTCCTGTATGTCTTTCCTCCATTCCCCCTGCTGGGCAGGGTTCTGCGCAAGATTGCTCTGGAGGGGGTGCCAGCAATTCTGGTGGCCAAGAAGAGTGTGGTTGGCAGACGTGGTGCAGCTGGCAGTGGATCAGTACCTTCTGCCCAGGGTGCCAGACCTGCTCACTCAGGGTCCCTTACGCCATCCCAATTTACAAACTCTGGCTTTGGCGGCCTGGCTGCTGAAACCTCCATCTTGATGGAGAAGGGGCTGTCTACCTCGGTTGTTGATACCATGATTAAGGCTAGGAAGAAGTCTTCTTCTTTCATTTATTACAGGGTTTGGCGTGCCTACATTGACTGGTGTGAGTCTAGGTCTCTTACCTGTCGTGTGTTCTCTATTCCCAGGATCCTGGAGTTCCTGCAGCATGGGTTGGAGATGGGGCTCTGAAGGGTCAGGTTTCTGCCCTGGCTGTTTTCTTCCCGAAGTCCTTTGCTCAGCATTCTCTGATCAGAACTTTTTTTCCAGGGGGTTACTCATGTGCTCTCCCACGTAAGCCTATGATGCCTGTTTGCGATTTGAACTTGGTTTTGTCAGCCTTGCAGGGTGCTCCCTTTGAACCTGTGCAGGATGGTGCCCTGGCCATTCTTACTCTCAAAGTTTTCTTTTTTGGTGGCTATCACCTCTGTTAGACGTGTGTCTAAGTTGGCAGCGCTCTCCATCCAGCCACCCTACTATGAGAGACACCAGGACAAGGTGGTGTTTCGCTTCAAGCCAGACTTTCTGCCTAAAGTTGTGTCTGCTTTTCATTTGAATCAGGACATTGTTCTTCCATCTTTGTGCCCTAATCCTAGTAATGCTAAGGAGAGGGTTTTGCATTCTTTGGATGTGGTTAGGTGTCTGAAGTACTATCTGGTGGCTACTACACCTTTCAGAAAAACTGATGCTCTTTTTGTGGTCCCTTCTGGTCCTAGGAAGGGTTTGGCTCCTGCCAAGTCTACTATCAGCAAATGGATCCGTCAGGCTGTGATTCAGGCCTACTCTGCTAAGGGGAAGAATCCTCCCTTCCGCCTTACTGCTCATTCTATTCGTGCTATTAGTGCCTCTTGGGCTTTTCAGCACCAGGCTTCAGTTGAACAAGTTTGCAAGGCCGCTACTTGGTCTTCTGTTCATACCTTTTCAAAGTTTTGCAAGGTTGATGTTAGGGCCTCAGCTGATGCTGCTTTTGGCCGCAAGGTTCTGCAGGCGGCAGTGGTCTGCTGTTGCCTTTGGGGATCCCACCCTACTTTATGGACACTGCTATTGGATGTCCCGAGTGTAAGTATTCTATCTGGAGCAGGACGTACTGTATACTAAGAATAATACAATTCTGTGATTACTCACCTGTAGAATTGGTATTATGAGTATACAGTACGTCCTGCTCCACCCCACCCTTGGTTTTGCACTATCTTGGATCCCCTGTATGGTGATTGTTATCATTGTTATAGTTACTAGTTTGGGTTGTTTTAATTTTCCCGGCTTCTCGTTAACTGCTTTTCAATGCTGGGGATTGTGGGAGGTCCCTGGGTATTTGAGGGGCCGGGAGGAGCCTATTTTCGATGTCTCTGCAGTCCAGCGCCATCTGGCGGAGTAATACCCGAGTGTAAGTATTCTATCTGGAGCAGGACGTACTGTATACTCATAATACCAATTCTACAGGTGAGTAATCACAGAATTGTATTTTTCCGTTTTGAACCGGACTTCTTGCATAGGGTTGTCTCTGCCTTTCACTTTATTCAGGACATTGTGCTTCCTTCCTTATGTCCTAATCCTGGTAAAGACAAGGACGGGGCCTTGCTTCTCTGAACGTTGTCAGAAACTTGAAATACTACCTGGTGGCCTCAGTGCCTTTTCAGGAAGACCGACCCCTTGTTTGGGGTACCCTTTGGTCCAAAGAAGGGTTTTGCACCGGTCAGGTCTACCATTAGCATATGGATTCGTCAGGTCGTTGTTAGGGCCTATTCTGTTAGGGGAAGGGTTCCCCCTTTTTCCGAGTTACTGTTCATTTTACTCTTGCTGTTGGGGCCTTTAGGCCTTTTTAGCACCAGGCTTTGGTTGAACGAGTTTGTAAGACTGCTACTTGGTCTTCTGTTCATACCTTTTCCAAGGTTGATGTTCGGGCCTCAGCGGATGCTGTTTTGGCCGCAAAGGTCTACAAGTTGCAATGTTTTGAACTGCGCATTGTGGCCTTGCTTTGGGATCCCCACCTGTTGTTGGACACTGCTACTGGATGTCCCAGACGTAATGAATTATTCTGGAGCAGGGTGTGATGCATACTTAGAATAATAACATTCTGTGAATACTCACCTGTAGAATGGATATTATCAGTATGCATCACACCCTGCTCCATCCCGCCCTGAGTTGTATTCTGGATCCTCTATATGGTGAATTTTTCCTTGTTAATGTTGGTAATTTGTTTTTGGCTTCTCCTGGTTCCCTTACTGCTTACATATACGGTAAAGCGCCCTCTTGTGGACTATAACCAGACGTAATGAATTATTCTGGAGCAGGGTGTGATGCATACTAATATCCATTCTACTGGTGAGTATTCACAGAATGGTATTTTTTATAGTCCTTCCCCATCATCTTAACCATGTTCTAAATACCTGACTCCCACCAATGCTAAGCATGACATTATTATAGAAAAACTATTTTACCAAGTGATTTTTGCCACTAATTTCACCCAGGGGTGGTGTCATGAAACGATGTCACCCTGTTCCTCCAAGCCATCGCTGTCGCCTCTTTTCCAATTTGCCATCCTATATCCACAGCCCATACTTATTGTACCCCTATTTATCTACCTTTACAACCCAGTTCTATTTACCGTTCCCACTTTCCCCACAGCAGGTCAGGGGCCACATCAGACTGCTCTGAGGGCCACAGGTTAAGCACGTGTCTTGTTACCTCTGTGCTTGATGCTGGTACTATTGTGTGAGGCTGGCCCTGGATGGACTCGAGGCACAACTATGCTCCCTAATGCTAGTTAGCATTAGGCTAAGCGAGGCTGAGAAGTGAGCACTTGACATCTGGTATCCGCCATCAGAGTTGTGGCAGAACAGTGGCTTGTGAAGCATACTGGATGGTCAACCCAAGGTTACAGTATTTTTCGCCCTATAAGATGCACCTAGGATTTGAACGAGGAAAAAAATATTCTGAACCAAATAGTCTGCTAAAATACCCCCGCAAGAACCTAATAACAGGACATGGCAGAATCCCCCCAATCATCCCATAACAGGCAGTGTGCAAGAACTCTTCCAGTCCCCTATAACTTCCAGTGTACAAGAACCCTCCCAGTCTCCTATAACTTGTAATGTGCAGAATCCCCCCCAGTCTCATATAACTTGCAGTGTGCAGAATTCCCCCCAATCCCCTATAACTTGCAGTGTGCAGAATTCTCCTGAAAACACTATACCAGGCAGTATGCAGAATCCCTCTCCAATAGCAAGCAGCACGCCGAATACCTCATCGCCATATAACAGGCAGTGTGCAGAATACCTCCCCATAAAGGGCAGTGTGGTAAATCCCCCCCGAATAATAAGCAGCATGCCGAATACCCCCTCCCCATATATCAGGCAGTAAGGCAAATCCCTCCCCAATCCCCAGCAGCATGCAGGATTCCACGTCCCCATATAACAGGTAGAGTGCAGAATACCAACCGAACAGGTAGTGTAGCAGATCCCCTCCAATCCCCCAAAACAAGCAGCTTGTAGCATCCCCCCTCCCCCATATAACAGGCAGAATTCAGAATACCCCCTACCCACCCTATAACAGGCAGTGTGGAATATGTTCCCCAATCCCCAACCTCCACTGATAAAGTTGGGGATTGAGGGGAGATATGCCACACTGCCTGTTATATGCTGCGTTGGGGGTATTCTGCAATGTCCACTCACCTTGCTGGCAGTCCTGCGCCGATGTGTCTTGCATCTGATTGCCCTCCTGCAGCCTGGCGGGGCTGCAAGAGGATGATCAAATGCAGGACAATCAGTGGTGTGGGAGTGTTAGTAAGGCGGGTGGACAACATTTGCCTCAGAAGATGCAGGGACATTTCCCCACAACTTTTGTGGAAAAATAAGTGCGTCTTTAGGGGCAAAAAATGCTCCCTGACCATATGGTTCTCTGTGTTAGAGAGGTCCAACATTACAAGATAGTACAGCTCTGGAGTTGAAAAGTAAATTCAATATTAGCTGTTCTATAGCATGAAGATTAGGTGCTGAAGGCACCTTTTGGTGCCAACGTTTTACCCCCCGGCCCTGAGTGACAGCTTTATATTTAATTCAGTTCTCTTTAAAGCTAAATTCCAGACAGATTATTTTTTGTGCTTATATGGTTAATAGTCTCTTATGCTTATTTTTCCTCCTAATGGGCAATTCACTCCCAGCTCTACTAAAAATTAGTCTCTTTCTTGGAACTCCATCCAAGATTCATTTGATCAGACTGAAAGGATCTTCTTATTTTGGGAAGTTCTGAGCAGGGTACGGCTTTCTCTAATTGGCAAGATGCTCCCATACATTAGGGTAGAAAATGAGAGAGATGGGTGGGGTGTGTGTGTACTACTGGCTTTTTACTTTGAGCCGGGCCCCACACCTGTCTCGTACAGTGGCCAGCTTTTAAGTGGCCCTGCAGGTCACTAGCAATTGTTACTTATTTTAGGTAGTGTAAAATGGCTTTTTGGTAGAGCACCTTGAAAGCAAATTCATGTGTAGGTTGGCAATGCCAATAATTTTTCTGTGTGTATTTTTTGGGCTGAAAATGTTTATTTTTTACCTTATTTTGATTCCATTTTCTTTCAGAAAATGCAGAGGTGAAATTTAAAGATTTCCTGGTCCTGCTGAAGAGCATTGTTTTATCAGACAATGAGGCTATGTCTGTGGTAGAGATGCTGAAAGACAAGTCCAGTTCTGTGAAGGACATGGTACAAAAGGTAAGGAAGTAATAATAATAATAATAATGTATATACACACACACACACACACACACACACACACACACACACACACACACACACACACACTAGACAGGGTCTTTCACACTACTTACCAGCCATCTATAACTCATCCAGGTAGCTGTTGGTGTATTGGGGGTTGTGTTGGAAACTTTTTTTTTTTTTCTTTGTCGGCATAGCCTGTGTTTTCAGGTCTGGCGTTTAGTGGTGGACTCTTGATGTCTAATGGAATAGTAGAGACTCTGTTTATACATTCAGCACACAGGGCTTTGGGCAACAATAGGCATTTTATCTGGATCCTATATGTGTGAGTTCTCCAGTACCATTGAATGGGTCCAGCCTAACTTTGGTCACCTGAAACTCGACATTTAAAGGGTAATTTCACTTTCGTTGGCATTTTAAGAAGTTTCCATTATTTCGTGCCAGTATGATGTGCTGAGCTTATGGTTAATTTTTTTTTCTATTTTTTATTTTTTTTGGCAACTCCATGTAAAAGAAAACAATTTCCCCTAGTAACAACAGGTTTAGTTCAGAAATGTACATCAAAGTGGTGTTCTGATGTACAGATCAAAAACTTAAACCTAAACTACCTTAAAAACTAGTAATAATACTATACACAAGTGAATTACAAACTAAGGGGCATTGAAGTGCACACGTGCCTGGAGCGGTGGGCTGCCCTAAACTCAGCGCTTGGGGAGCAATTGGGGGTTAGGAGCCTTGCTCGAGGGCCTGTCAGTCAAGGTTGGGAATTGAACCTGTCACCTACCGGTAACAAGCCTGTTTCCCTACCTCTAAGCCATAACTGCCCACCTAGACGGCGGTTTAACTCCATCTGCATTAAAACCCATGTGGCCATACCCTGCTAGCCTTTTCTAGCTGTATAAAACCCCCGGGGTCACCAGTAAACTCCGCTTTCCCAAGCGCCTCCTGTGACGATGCGATTACCAGTGCCGTATCCCCGGCTTTCCTGCAGCTGTGCGCTCTCCCCGCAAATGGCCAAACCTCGTCACAACAGCACCTTTTTTTGAGATCAGCCAATCGCCGAAAAATGGGTTTTAATTCAACATCTTCAGATGGGGGGGTGGGGATCACAGTCTTGTGTACTAGTAGCTAAAAGGTTACTGGCAGCGTTATCAGCTGGGGAGGTAATGACTGCTTCTTTGTTTAGCCAGAGCTACTCTTGACCTGTTACAGTGGAACGCTTCTGGGAGTAAAGGGCAAGAAAGCCACTCCCACATAACCTAGACAGACACACAGGAATATGAGAAACGTGGAAATGGCATGCTGAAAAGTGAAGTAGTGGTGTAACTACAATCCTATGGGCCCCAGAGCAAAGCTTTAGATTGGGACCTGACCACCATTAAGAAGCAGCACGGCATAGCTTTCCCTTAGTGTGGCAGAACCCCCTTCTCCCCCAGGTCCCAATAATAGGCAGTGTGGCAGAAGCCCCCAGAGCCCAATAATAGGCAGTGTGGCACAGGTATGGGGGCACAATCCTAACACATGGTTTTATTTTACATCCCAGAAGAGGAAACCAGTAAAGCAGAACTCAAAAAACAGACAAAAGGAGTTTTTTCCTGTGGCCCATGATCAGTATTTTATTGTGGCCAACGACCAGTTACTAAATTACCTATGTGGCCCCCACTCTTCAAAAGGTTGAGCACACCTGCCATACAGGATGGTCATCAAACAGAAATGCCATATGTGTTGCCCCTCTGGGCATCCACATTTGGGTTTGCCTGTAAAAACTCCACTCTTCCCAGTCAAACGTCTCATGCGCGGGCTCTCGTCCAGTCAGAAACGTTTTCTGTGCATATGTAATGTTCGACAAATGGTTCCGTTTATGCCAACCATGAGCGCTGTTAGTATGAAACTAATGCCAGGTTGAGCGGCCGCATCTCCTGCAGTGGGTGCCTGTGCACCACCAAGAGATGCAGAGGATGCAGCTGCCCAATGTTTACATCAGCGAGGAAGCTACGAAGAAAGGGAGTTTACCTGCACCCCCTGGGTTCCAAACAGTGGGGCAGTGACACTATTCCAGGGACCCATAATAAGTGAGGGTCACCCACATTTTTTGTTTAAAGGACAGTTGCCCAAAGCCCTCCTCCCAGCAATAAGCAAGGGATTATCTGAATCAGCTGAAGGGGGCAAATAAGCAGCAAGGATTGAAGAGCCAGCACTGTTCTATTTGACCGGGGAAAGTGATCGGTCCTGCAATCTTTTAGATTCCAGGGCCAGGTGCACTGGGTTTTTGTTCCGCTTTGACATGGTCTTAGACTTCCTGACTCCACCTTTATATAAATATATTATTTAACAAACCATGTGCTGTGTAGAACTCTTCACTGCTTCTGTTGTTTAGCACCTAACACTTGTCAAATAGGATTCAGCCATTTCCCTAAGCCCTTTGTCCTCTAAGTGTTTCTTGGCATTTCCTGATTTACTAATAGAACTCTTAAATGTGGGTGGGTTTCCCTTTGTGGTTGGATGAGCTCCAGCATAGTGAGGCAGCTTGTGCCAGCCTCTGTAGGAAATGACACAATACACTTTGTAGATTCTATTTGCCTATTGTCCTTTCCCTGGCAGCTGCGGTGCAAACAACTAGCGTTCCTCATTGCTGCTTTATGGCTGAAACTGTTACCGATGTCAATTCATATTGGTGGTGTATTCCACTTGTTATTCATACAGACCAGCAATAATGAGCATTCTAAATATGGACCATAACTACAATAAATAATTTGTTCCCAACTACAAGGATTCCAGATATTTGTTGTTCTATTTCCTCCCTCTGCTACACCTCCAGGAAGGGTGTCGCCTTTTCCAGATTGCTTGTGTGTACAGTGATGCCCCGGCAGAGGAATCTTCTACATATAAATTCTGATTGATCGTTGTTTGAAAAAGGATCAAACTTATGTTGCTTATGTGTCAAAAGTCCTCAATGATCGCAAGGGTTGGTGGTAATAAATGAACGTTCAAGATTATTCCAAGTCATGTTTGTCTAAATTGACCGCTGGATTCAATTTGGTTCAGATAAATGTGTTATGATTCACAAATGCCCCTAAAAGTTGTGTAATATATGCTGAAGGCAGCAACCCCTTCCAAGCCATATAAACCAACTTTTGAATAGTTTTCACTCAAACTAGGTAGGTCTTCTCCAATAGAAGGCATACTCCAAAATAGATCTGCTGTCCTACACAGGAAGCCATAATAATTGCTTAGTCAAATATGGCCAGCTCGGTGCTGAAGGGTTAAACTGCAAGAATATTACTAAAGCTGTATACACCATTGTGCCGGGCTGCATTTAGCACTGGCTTAAATTGTTTTCCATTTTTAAATTGAAGAAGAAATGGCCGAGACATTGGGCTTTATAGTTTCACCTCATGGTTTCTATTCTGAAGCAAGTGGGCGTGACCCTCGGCTCAGGGATGCTGCATAAAAATCAGCATAATGGACGGAGTCTGTAAGATTAACAGAACTTGCAGAAGACACTTTGGCTGTGCTCCCCCCCCCCCCCCCCCCCCCCATTCACAACATTCTGGTCTGTTATACAGTTATACAGTTCAGCAGTTTGAGTCCCTGTAAATGTAATGCCATGTTTTATGTTTCTAATGTTCTCTATATGTTATTTTAGGCCAATAAAGGTGGTCCAGCAGCTCTACTACAGTTACAAGAGAAGGAGAAACAGTTGACTCTTGTTAAAGATGAGGTTTTGATAGCAAAGGAGCAGTACAAACAGCTTACACAGGTAACCTGATGTGCAGGTTCTGAGGGAACCAATCCCGGTGGAGACATTTTGTGCCCACAAACATGCTGTCAAAGACGCTGTAATTTCCCGGCCTTCTATCAAATTACAACCCCCAATCTTTACTGCTTCCTCAGCCTATATTAAACACAAAAGTGCTTATTCAGCACCGTGAGAATTTTCCCTCACAAAATTGTGTGAGAAAAAACATTTTTAATTTTCAGCACCATGTTAACTGTGCAGAATTTTAAATGCTTTAAAGTGGACCAACACCCAGGATTTTGACTATCCTGGGTCTTGGTCCACTTCGGTGGGGCACCCCCGATCGGGGTGCCCCGCTGTGTGAAACCCCCCCGAACCCCCCGAACTCACCTCTCCCCGCGCCGACGGACAAGCCGCGGACAAGCGGCTCCTCTGCCGCCGCCTCCCGCGCGTCCCTCTTGACGCGCGCGTGCCCGCGCCGGCCATTCACAGACAGCCAGCGCGGGCGCGCGCACGTCTAGAGGGGCGCGAGGGCGGCGGCTGGCCGCCGCCGATAACTAAGGTGAGGAGTTTGGGGGGGTTTCACCCCGTGGGACATCCCAATCTCGGATGTCCCGCAGGGAGGGAGGTGATCGGCCCGGGAATCTTATAGATTCCCGGGCCGATCACCGGTGGGTGTTGGTCCACTTTAAGTCACACAGGAAAAGCAAATCATTTAAAATTTTTGTCTCTTGAAAAAGCATGAGCAAAAAAAATCTCATTGTGATAAATCAGCCCTTAAAAATGCTGGGTTAAACTACACTGAAAAAAGATCTAGGGGTTTTAACTGTCCGATGCCAGGCAGCAACTGCCAAGGCAAACAGGGTCATGGGGGGCATTGGTGCCCATGACCATAGCATAACTTTACCCCTCTATAAGTCACTGGTCAGACCCCATATGGAATATTATGTACAGTTCTGGGCACCAGTGCATAAGAAGGACATATCAGAACTGGAGCGCATTCAAAGGCGGGTTACTAGGCGGGATTGTCAAAGGTAAGTTTATTTAATTTGGAAAAGAGATGCCTGAGGGGTTATCTAACACCTATGTATTAATATATTTGAGGTCAATACAAAGATTTGTCCCATAATATTTTTACCCCGGAGTGTAACCACAACCCTGGGGTCATCCATTAAGGTTGGAGGAAGCATGCTTCCTCCAAGACATAGGAGGGGACTCTTCTCTGTAAGAGCAGTTACACTATGGAACTCGGAGGAGGTATGAAGAATACACTAAAATAGTTCAAAGTGGCCTGGATGCCTTCCTGGCATGTAATAACATTACCAGCTATGGCTACTAGACCACTGGAAGGAGATAAATAGGCTGAACTGGATGGACTAAAGTCTGTATTTAGCCTTACATTGTGGTGTACTATGTACAAGCCCCTGTTTGCCGGGACATAGACATGGCCCCATTGAAAAGAAAGCAGATGAACTACCAGGGCACACAGGACATGAGAGAATGTCAGGCCAGGATAGCGTGTCAGCAACAAATCTGTGTTAATACCAAGGAATAAAGAGAATGTATATACTGCGTCAGGCCAAGGGTCAGAGGTCAATGGACCGAGGTTGGTAGTACCGAAAGACAGCAGTAACATAGCCAAGGTGCAAGAAACTGAGGTTCACTAATGTTTACAACACACCAAAACTTTTGTATTCAACCACAAGATGCCCCTTGCAGCTTTAGAAATACCCGCACCGTCCTATTGAACAATACCTGTTTCTGAGCTATATGAATGCTCGCTCTGGCCAATGTTTATGAAGTAGAACAAGCAGGCGGTCCCGATATCTCACAGACAATGGTGATCCTTCTAAATAATTGATCAGCAGGTTCTCTTATTGAACTAGTGGTTTGTTAGAGTCCTCAATAAAACTGCTTGCTTTGAATATGATGTCATTTTACAGACAAGTGAAGGGCAAAAGAGTTCTTTATAGTTGTGATAATGTGTGATGTTTTCTAACTTGCATTATTTCCTGTTCTTTAAATGCAGGAACTTTTAGGTGAAAAACAAAAGGCAAATTTAGTTGAAGCAAAGGCTCGCGAGCACATCAGTGTGTTGGAAAAGGAAAATGGAGTCCTTCAAAGCAAATTTCACAGCAGCTTCCAGGATGCTCAGCAAATGCAGCTTAAAGTAAGACCCTGTAAACTGCTTGAAAACATTATGAAAAGAATAGCTGGTTGTATTGCTGGATAGTGGCGGCCAAGATATAAGTCACTACTTAAATTATTAAACAATAAATCTAATCAAATTAATTAAGCAATTAAGTAAAACCTAATTTAATTAACTTAATAATGCGACCTACATATATGCCAAATCATTTATCGCCAAGAGTTTTGTACAGTCCTTAGATCAGGACGATGCCAGAAGGCACAAGAAGGGCCGTTTCCCTTGGCGCCGCTGCCTTTCCTGATTCTGGTGGGTGGCTGTTGGCTGTGTACGTCCGGCTACTATTGAAAGCAATAGGCGGCTCTGTACACTGGGAACTGTTGTCATCAGGAGCTGGCTGTACACTGGCCGTGACCATCCATCGTTTCCTCGATCCTCATCTGAGTTCTATGGAAAAGTCAACACAAGTGGACTATTCCTTTAAAATGAGCGTTTTTCTTACCGGCCTTTTGGCTGGGAAGACACCCTTAATTTGTCAGGTGAGAAATAAAAATGGCCTGATCTCCCTCTACTCTTACTTTTGGATTTTTTTAGATCCTTTTTTGTCATCTAGATGTCCTTCACCTTGTTTGACCCTGTTCCCTATTACTGTGATCATCTTGCTCAACATTTCAGCACGATGCCTTAGTATCTGCTTGTCATTGAGAACACATCCAGGCCCTCTGCAGCTTTAAATAACCTGAAGCACAGATGTTATGTCTAAAGTATTGGACTCCAGTATAGCTCAGCTTCCTCCAATACCGAGTGTAAGCTTGGAACAGATGGTGCCCTCAGGACATCCTCCGGCGTACCTGTGTGTGCAGCTACTCAGTCATAAATAAGCTGCGGCTTCCAGAAGAACAAGAGATCAGTGAATTGGCCAAGTCACTAATTCAAGTTGGTACTAAAAGTCAAAATGAGAGGTTTCGTCAAATGTGACAGGTTATTCCTGCTGCTGCTCATGTTTTGTATTTTTACCACGGTTATCATTAAAGTCTGTAGACTCAAATAATAAACAACCCTTAGTTTCCTTACCCCCTAATCCAGCTGATCCACCCCTTGCTGCATGAGCAATTTTAATCTGCTTTAAGTAGAAAATACATTCACACCTTTTCTTTTTCCCCCTTCTTAGTTCCAGAAAATGCGGGAGCAACTGGAGACCCAGCTTAACCACTTAAAGCAGGAGAATGGTATCCTAAGAGATGCTGTGAGCTCGGCCAGCAATCAGATGGAAAGCAAGTATGTGGCACTCTTTTATTCATTTAGAAACACAGCTTCAGCACTGAGAGGGTTAAAACCCTTTTTGTCAGAACATAAGATGTTGTTACAAAACTCTTCCCCTTGGGCTTAAAGCTGACCAACAGTCAAAAATGACTGAAACCAGGCCAACACAATAAACGGTGCTCATATGCATCTTTTCCCAGGGCAATTTATGCTGCACATAAAAAATAATTTACCTTTTTCTAACTCGTACTATGGTACATTTTAAAAACAAGATGGCGGCTCGTGCATTTGCAGGCCACCTGCAAACAGGAAGTGCTGATGGGCTTCCTGTTACTGTGCATTGTCAGTTATGTGAGTTGGGAGAAAGAGCTCCAAAATAGCTGCTACCTCTCTTTTCCAACTGTGCCAGGCTGTTGGTCCAGTTTAAACTGGACCTTCAGCATGATTTAATGAAAAGCCTAAACCCTTAAAAATACTGTTCCCAAAAACAGAGGCCTTGAATGTCTCTATGCCTCAGGAGGTTCAACGGCATTTGAATCAAACTTCCCTTTTAAATGGCAAAGAGAGTCCCTTAGGTATCTGGGAGTCTGCCTTCCTTCTGACCTTGGCCACCTATACAGGTTGAATTACGCCCCATTACTCTCCAAAACTTTAGAGAACCTCAAAAAGTACAACAAATCCCAGTATTCTTGGATGGGACGCATAAACATAGTAAAAATGGATATTTTGCCACGTTTCCTTTTATCTTCCAAGCTATCCCTATGGTACCAGATAGGGGTTACTTCAAAGCTCTAAAAACAGCCCTTCTCAAATTTATTTGGAACTATAGGAGACCGAGGATCAGTTACACAGCCCTAATTAGAGTGAAGGGTCGAGGGGGCCTGGTGGTGCCGGACCTCAAGCTATACCATACGGCAGCAAACCTGGGCAGGATGATGGACTGGTTCCATCACAGATCGGATAAAATCTGGGTGGCCATTGAAGAAGGTGTGTCTCCGCTGAGCCTTACAGCGCTCCCGTGGATAGACCGCAGGCTGAGACCTGGGGAACACACCATATCGATCCTGACACGTTCGCTGCTGTCTGTTTGGGACACAGAGCTCAAGAAAGGAAACCTGTCAACCTGGACGGGCCCATTCACACCCCTTTTTGATAATCCCGCTTTCCCCCCTGGTGTAGGGGTAGGCAAGTTTTTGATCTGGGACAGCACACAAGGAACTAGGCTTGGAGATACGTTGCGAGGGGATCGCCCCCCATCTCTCCAGGAGCTTCAGGCGGGGGGCCGGGGGGGGGGGGGGAGAGGATGTCTGGCTGCTTCATCGGTAGCTGGTGCCGTTCCTCGAGTCTCACTGTCCCGTGTCGTCCCTCTTGCGTCCCCTAACCCCTTACGAGAGCTTGCTGAGTGCAGATACAGCACCTACACTCCCTTTCGCTTACCTACTGGATCTTGCTAAATGAAGGAGAGGTCTCGGAGCGACCTAGATTTGTAAGGAAATGGGAATCAGAGTTAGGCTGTGAGATTAGTGACGAAGACTGGGCTAAATCCTTTACATTAACTCACAAGCTCTCCGTGGCATGCAGGGCAAAGGAGAAAAACTACAAGATTCTGTCCCGATGGTACAGGTGTCCGGCGGACTTGGCTAGATTTGGGGGGGTCTGACTCGGGTACGTGCTGGAGGTGTGGTGGAGCGGAAGGCACAATGTTACATATATGGTGGGAGTGCCCTTCGATACATAAGCTCTGGGACAGTGTGCTCTCCACTTACAAATTCTTGACTCTGGAAGAGGTCCCTAACAATCCTCAGATCACTCTTCTGTCCATTGTGCCTGGGTCGGTCTCTTCAGCAAAGCGGGGACTGCTGAGACACCTGCTTACTGCAGCAAGGCCGGTGATCCCATGACACTGGCGCACACAAAGTGCACCGGGAGTCATGGAATGGATACAGGAGGTGGAGAACATTAGAAGAATGGAGGAATTAATGTTGGAAGGGGATGAAAACGCGAGACAGAAATTTGACATAACATGGACAATCTGGTCGGTGAGTCGTTACACACCTGAATTCAGGGGGGTTCCTGTCTTCACTATAGACGGACAGGTAGACACGGTATAGAGGGGAGGTGTTTTAGGGGCTCCAGATTCCCTGGCTGGATTCCACGAGAGTCACCCCCCCTTATCCCCCAACAGCTGGCCTTGAGTCGAGGTGATGACTGTCTCCCCGGTCCAGTGGTCCTCCTTGTCCTCCCCCCCCCCCCCCTCCAGATGTGCTGTGGGTTGGGGCATATGTTTGTAATTTTAGGCAATACCCCTCTCTTCCCCCTTTCCCTCTATTTCCATTTTCTCTTTTTTCATACTCTTCTTTCTTGGAGTTGCTTAGTCCTAAGAGGCCCCACCGAAGTGGACCAAGACCCAGCATCAAAAATAACATATTATATCGAATATATTTCAAGTTTTTAGTCACTTGCTTATTATTCTTTCCCCCACTGGGCTGCAACCCTGCGCGGGCAGGTTTTTTTTTTTCTTTTTTCGAAGCTAGAGAAAATGCATCCTTGATTGTAATAGACACAAAATGAAATAACTGATGTCCATACATTTTCTAGCCTTAAATGAAATAACTGATGTTCATACATTTGCTAGACTTAAATGAAATAACTGATGTACATACATTTGCTAGCCCTAAATGAAATAACTGATGTCCATACATTTGCTAGCCTTAAATGAAATAACTGATGTCCATACATTTAGTAACATAGTATGTAAGGCTGAATAAAGACTTTAGTCCATGCAGTTCAGCCTGTTTATCTCCTTCCAGTGGTCTAGTAGCTATAGCTGTTAATGTTATAACATGCCAGGAAGGAATCCAGGCCACTTTTGAACATATTCTAAGTATACAGCACGTCCTGCTCCAAAGATGATTCCTTACGGTTGGGATTACCTCCGCCAGATGGCCATGGACTGCAGAGACGGCAAAAAGAGTCCCATCCCGGTCCCATATATACCCAGGACCTCCCACAATTTCCCCAGATCTTCTCTGCAGTCGGCTGTGAAGGACAAGAAGATGGCTCTCTCTATTCGCAGGTGAGCGGGGTTTAACAGCCTGCGGCCCTGTAGGACTGTTCCCACCCGTTCCATTTCTTTAAACTGCCTCCCAGCCTTGGCTGCACTGGTCGGGTGATGGTAGGCAGCACCGCTGCCAGGTGCTTTAGGAGCCCTGCTCCAACCGCAATCCCCCACCAAAGGGTAGGCGGTGCAGGCTTATGGTGAGCCTTACTTGGGATGCCCCTTCCGCCCCGGCCCTCAGTGGTTCCCTGTTTAGCTGACTCCCGCTCTCCCCGGTCGTCCTCGGTGTCATTCTCCATGGTGTGCTTTTTTGTAATTTGACACTACCTCAGGCGCTGCTGCGCTGGTATTGGCTGTTTGTCCACATGTGTGACTTCGTGCTCTTCGGGGGGGGGCGGAGCCTCTTGGTTGGCGCGCTCCGCGTCACCTTCCCCGCGGCCCGCCCCTTGAGGTACCCTCGCCGCCATTTTGGTCCCTCGTGCTTCGTAATTGGTGTATCTCCTCCGCGGTCCAGGCTTATCTTTTGTCTTGATTTTATTGCTGTATGCTTATGGGGTGTCTTGTTTGTCTTTCAGGCTGGAAAAACTATATAAGAGGTTTCTCCCGGTCCTACCCCCTCTATTAGTTTTTTATAAACTTTATTTCAGGCCTAATCGCAAAATCCTCCCACTTCCCTGGCGGACTATTGGGGCATCCCGGGTTGCTTTTATAGCGTAATTCCTATTGGCCTAGTGTGCCACTGTAATCACCATATGGAGGCTTCCCAGGATATTGGGCTCGGGGTTCCTTCGGGACAAGCCCGGCTGTGTGTGGCGTGTGGGGTATCCCCTATAAGTGACGATGTGCGGGTCTGTGTACCCTGTGCCTAGCAGGTGCTTGCGCTTCACTCTGGGTTACCGGTGGCTGGGCCTGTGCCCCCTATGGCTTTGCCTACCCCTCCCTGCTTGCATTTGACTCCCAGTGAGCTGAATACCAGTGAGGAGTCTCAACCTGATGTGTCTTCTAGATTGGCTAGCATTGAGAAGTTGATTGCTAATACTACGGCCCGTAAGGCTTCTGCTAAGAGGCGGCATTTAGCGCCTGGTGTGTCTATTTTCCCTATGGAGGCAGAGGAATTCTTTGATCTGGCTGGTAATTCCCCCTTGAGGAGGGGGAATTGTTCTCTGACTCAGAGTCATCTGATGAGCAGCCTAAGGGTTACACTGATTCTGGCTCTGATCCATGGGATTCAGATGACACTCATAGACTTTTGGCCCAGATCTTTGAAGTCCTGTCTATCTCCCTTCCTGCTGCGGCCCCCAGGCAGCAGGGGGAATTGTTTCATGCCGCTAAGCCGCGGTTAGGGTTTCCCGAGCAGTCCCATTTCAATAATCTCATTCTTAAGGAATGGGAACGTCCCAGTAGACTTCCCGAAGTACCTAAGAGCTGGGATAAGAGAGATCCATTTCCTGCCAAGGTGGTTAAAAGTTGGTCAGCCCCTCCTTAAGTGGATGCTCCGGTTTTGGGGTTGTCTAACACCTCTGTGGTACATTCCCCTGATTCTACTACCCTGAAGGATGGTGAGGACCGGGGCATTGATCAGCTGGCTTCCCATGCCTTTGCCTGTGTGGGGACTGCTCTGTGCCCTGTCTGTGCTTCTGCTATCACGGCCGTGGCCATTGGGACTCTGCTTAAGAATGTGTTGGATGGTGCCCCTGATGATACTTCTAGTGCAGAGTTTCAGGCCCTTTCACATTGTGAGTTTTTTATGACCTATATCCTTTCTGCCTTGGATGATACCATTAAGATGTGTGGTAGAACCTCTTCCTTGGTGGTTGCTATACGCCGCTCGGTCTGGCTGCGCCAGTGGGCAGCTGACAACGCTGCCAAGAAGGCTCTCGCTGGTTTCCCATTTAAGGGGCTATGATTATTTGGTGATCACTTGGATCTGTTTGCTAAGGGTGGCAGACTGCCTCAACGTAAGGGACAGTCCCGGCCCTTTCGGGGTTCAGGTTCCTTTCATCCCTCCTACCGTGGTTCCAGGTCGGGGAGAGGGGTATCCTTTGCAGGGCACAGGGGAGACTTCTGGGGAAGAGGCTTCTCCCAAACCCTCTCAGGCATGAAGGGGCGCCCTCACCCATCCGGGTGGGGGGACGGCTGAGGCTCTTCGCTCATGTCTGGAGGCAACATGTCTCAGACCGATGGATTCAGGAGGTAGTGTCCTCTGGTTACAAGATAGAGTTCGCTGCCTGGCCGCCCCCGAGATTCATCGGATCCCGGATGCCTCAAAACCCCCTGGCAGCTCAGGCTCTGGTCCTAGCGGTGCAAAGCCTTCTGGAAATGGGGGTCATCTGTCTGGTTCCCCTGTCAGAAAGGGGCATGGGTTATTAGCTCGCTGTGCCCAGGGGATTTCATGACCTCTATAGACATCAAGGATGCTTACCTTCATGTTCCAGTCTTTCAGGGGCATCAGAAATTCCTCAGATTCGCTCTGGAGGATCAGCACTACCAATTTGTGGCACTGCCCTTCGGTCTCACCTCGGCCCCCAGAGTCTTCACCAAGGTTCTGGCAGGAGTAATGGCTCTACTCAGATCTCAGGGTATTCGCATTCTTCCCTATCTGGATGACCTTCTCATTACTGCTCAGTCTCTCCAACAGGCAGAGCTGGATACTCAGCGGGTGGTGTCCACACTGGAGTCATTCGGCTGGGTGATAAACCACTCCAAATCTTCCCTGTCTCCCTCCTTGGTGAAGCCATTTCTGGGCATGAATCTGGATATGGTTCACGCCAGGATTTTTCTTCCTCAGCAGAAGGTGGAGGCCCTGCAGGCACAGGTTCAGTTCCTTCTGTCTTGCCCTCATCCCTCCATCCAGCAGGGGATGCAGCTGGTGGGACAGATGGTGTCCTGCTTCGAGGCAGTTCCCTATGCACAGTTCCACATGAGACCTCTTCAACTCCACTTCTTGTCAGTGTGGGACAAGGACCCTCTGTCTCTGGACCAGGCCTTTGCCCTGTCCCCTCTAGCCCACCGTTCCCTCTTGTGGTGGCTGGACTCTGGACTCTTGTGGTGGCTGGGGGGGCAGATCCTTTTTGGCCCCTTGCTGGGAGACAGTCCCCACGGATGCCAGTCTGACAGGTTGGGGGGGGGGGGGGGGTTTCTGGAAATCCCTACAATTCCAGGGGCTGTGGGGACCTTAGGAGGCCCACGCCCCTATCAACGTCCTGGAACTAAGGGCGGTCAGGTTGGTTTTGGCCCACTTGACTCCACACCTTCGGGTCCGGCCGGTCCAGGTACGTTCGGACAACCAGACGGCGGTTGCCTACATCAATCATAAGGGAGGGACCCGGAGCAGGGGTAAGTGTCCAAGATCCTCTCCTGGGTGGAGGACAATGTTCCCTGCATCTCAGACATGTATATTCCAGGGATAGAGAATCTGGAGGCGGACTCTCTGAGCAGGGGGACTTCTTGCCTGGGAGAATGGTCCCTCAGCAGCAGAGTGTTTCACTCCCTGTGTCGCCGTTGGGGGCTGCCGGACGTGGATCTTTTTGTGTCTCGCCACAATCGAAAGCTACCAGTCTTTGTTTCTGTCTCAGGACCCTCTGGCTCTGGCGGTGGATGCTCTGTCCCTGTCTTGGCAGGGCTTCCATCTCCTGTATGTCTTCCCACCATTCCCCCCCGTTGGCCAAGACAGGTGTGGTTCGCAGACATCGTGCAGTTGGCAGTAGACCAGTACGCCCTGCCCCTGGACCCAGACCTTCTCACTCAGGGGCGGCTGAGACATCCCAATTTACAAACGCTGGCTTTGACGGCCTGGCTGCTGAAACCTCCGTCTTGATGAAGAAGGGGCTGTCTGCTTCTGTGATTAACACCTTGATCAGGGCTAGAAAGAAGTCTTCTTCTTCCATTTACTATAGGATTTGGCGGGCCTACATTGTCCAAGTCCCTGTCGCGTGTTTTCCATCCCCAGGATTCTGGAGTTCCTTCAACATGGTCTGGATCTGGGTCTTCAGCTTAGCACTCTGAAGGGTCAGGTTTCTGCCTTGGCTGTTTTTTTCCAGAGGTCTTTTGCTCAGCATCATCTGGTCAGAACCTTCTTCCAGGGGGTTACTCATGTGCGTCCCCTTCGTAAGCCAATGTTACCAGTCTGGAATTTGAACTTGGTCTTGTCTGCCCTGCAGGGTTCTCCCTTTGAACCTGTGTATGAGGCTGCTTTGTCTATTCTCACTCTTAAAGTGGACCAACACCCAGGATTTTGACTATCCTGGGTTTTGGTCCACTTCAGGGGGGCACCCCGATTAGGGGTGTCCCGCTGTGTAAAACCCCCCAGAACCCCGAAAAACTCACCTCACCACGCTCCCACGTAGCCACGGACAAGCGGCGGACAAGACAGTGCGCCCGCCGCCGCCTCCCGCACGTCGCTCTGACAGGGCGCGCGCACGTCTAGAGGAGCGCGCGGGAGGCGGCGGTGGAGGTGAGTTTTTTTGGGGTTTTGGGGGGGTCCCTCACCGCGGGACATCCCGGATGTCCCGCGGTGAGGGAGGTGATCAGGGGTGGGTGACAGTCCACTTTAAGGTTGTCTTTTTGGTGGCTATCACCTCTGTTAGACGTGTTTCTGAGTTGGCAGCACTTTCCATCCAGGCCCCCTACTTTGAGAGACACCAGGACAAGGTGGTGTTTCGCTTTAAACCAGATTTTCTGCCTAAAGTGGTTTCTGCCTTTCATCTCAATCAGGACATTGTTCTTCCTTCCTTGTGCCCTAATCCTGGTAACTCAAAGGAGAGGGCTTTGCATTCCTTGGATGTGGTCAGGAATTTGAAGTTCTACTTGGTGGCTACTGAATCTTTCAGGAAGACTGATGCCTTGTTTGTGGTCCCTTCTGGGCCCAGGAAGGGTTTGGCTCCTGCTAAGCCTACTATTAGCAAATGGATTCGTCAGGCTGTGTGTCGGGCCTACTCTGCTAAGGGAAGGAGTCCTCCCTTCCGTGTTACTGCTCATTCTACTCGTGCGATTGGTGCCTCTTGGGCCTTTCAGCGCCAGGCTTCTGTTGAACAAATTTGCAAGGCCGCTACTTGGTCTTCTGTTCATACCTTTTCCAATTTTTCCAAGGTTGATGTTCGGGCCTCAGCTGATGCTGTTTTTGGCCGCAGGTTCTGCAGGCGGCAGTGGTTTAAACTGCGCGTTGTTGCTTTTTTGGGGATCCCACCCTACCTCACAGACACTGCTATTGGATGTCCCAACCGTAAGGAATCAACTTTGGAGCAGGACGTGCTGTATACTTAGAATAATACAATTCTGTGATTACTCACCTGTAGAATTGGTATGAGTATACAGCACGTCCTGCTCCACCCCACCCTGGTTCTTTATCCTTTGGATCCTCTTTATGGCGATTGTTGTACTTGTTGAAGTTTTTTAGTTGATCTTTTAGCTTCTCCTGGTTCACTTTGATTGCTTTTCAATACTGGGGAAATTGTGGGAGGTCCTGGGTATATATGGGACCGGGAGGGGCCTCTTTTTGCTGTCTCTGCAGTCCAGCGCCATCTGGCGGAGGTAATCCCAACCGTAAGGAATCATCTTTGGAGCAGGACGTGCTGTATACTCATAATACCAATTCTACAGGTGAGTAATCACAGGATTGTATTTTTTACTGTATCCTCCATTACCACTTCCTCTAACCTTAGTGCATGCCCTCGGGTTATGGTTACACTCCGGGGTATAAATAGATTGTGGGACAGAGCTTTGTACTGACCCCGAATATATGTATACATAGTTATTAGATCACCCCTCAAGCGTCTTTTTTTTTTTTCTAAACTAAATAAACCTAACTTTGACAATCTTTCAGGGTACTCTAGCCCCCTCACTCCTTTTATTAACTTTGTTGCCCTCCTTTGAACGCGCTCCAGTTCTGATATGTCCTTTTTAAGCACAGGTGCCCAGAACTGTACACAGTACTCCATATGGGGTCTGACCAGTGACTTGTACAGGGGTAAAATGATGCTTTGGTCATAAGCACCTATACCCCTCTTGATGCACCCCATGATCCTATTTGCTTTGGCAGCTGCTGCCTGGCATTGATTACTACAGTTGAGCTTATTATTTCCTTTTCCATTGTTGTTTTACCAAGTGTTTCTTTATTTAGTATGTAATCATGACACAGATTTCTCCTTCCCATGTGCATAACCTTACATTTATCTGTGTTAAACTTAATTTGCCATTTAACTGCCCATGCTTACAATTTATCTAAATCTGTTTGTAGCTGCCTGTTGTCCTCTTTTGTTTTAATTACTTTACACAGCTTAGTATCATCTGCAAAGATAGAGACTTTACTGTTTAATCCGTACAAAAGCACCACTCAGAATGTCATTCAATAAATTGTGAGTTTGTCTCCTTATGTTGACAAGCTTATTATCTCGCTGTCTTATGTGGTTAGATAAAGGGCCAGCACACCAAAGGTGTGCTGGCCCTTTATCTAACTAGATTCAAAGCGGCGCCACCGCGACCTTGGCACCCGACATATTTAAGGTAAGCGTGCACCTGCCCTCCTGGGCTCTTACGTGAGGAAAAACTTCTGTACATCACCTGGGGAACATCTCTACATTGCTTCCCTGATTTCCCCCTAGCCTCATTGTAAAGCTAGGGGATGCCCTGGGGTATAAATGCTGAGCCTGGCTGGATGCCAGCCTGTAACGAAGGGACACCCTGGTCTTTCCCTGCATCCAATGGCCGACAGAGCCATTTTGCCGGCTTTTGCCAGCGGAAGAGCATCGGACAGCAGGAGGACATTGCTTGGTGCTGGATAAAGATGGTGGAGGTGAATCGAGTTTCCGAAGGAATCTTTTCAATTTCACTCCTCTAGAACCAAAGTGGTCTAACAGCCACTCTTTCCCTTGTTGCTCTGTGTGAACGAGCTATTTACATATAATCTGAGATTTTGCGAAGCTTTGAAATGGCTCATCTTACACTGTTCCCAAGGGAAATAAGGTGGGAGTAATTCAATGTGTGCCTGGACTGGGACTTTAATGTTAGATCATGAAGACTTTTGTGTGGTGTTTTTTTTTTTCTCCTTTTTCCAAGGGACCCCTGTACTAGTTCAAAGGGTAGGGGGTAAGGGCAAGTTACCTGCTAACATGGTAGCGGGTGACCTGCTGTTACGCCCGCTCCAATACCAGTACGGAAGAGCCCAGTGCACTTCAGTGTGGGCCCGCTGTCCACCCCAGGAGGAGCGCTGGAGCATAGGGGCTGGTGTTCTGCCAAAGCCGGCCGTCCGAACACTGAGCTATGGTAACCACATCCCCTATTCCTGGTGTGTTGGCTGGTAGCCTTGGAGGGGAGGACCGCACATAATTTTTAATTTCATTTCATTTAAACTGATCTCTGATTGCTTCTGGCTTTTTCATTGGAGTGGTCTTAGAGACTGCCTGTATACATATTTACTAAAGCTTTTCCAGATGAGTGAATACGCCCACCACCCAGTAAAGGAGAAATGCAGTCAAAACTTCTAGATGATTTTGACGCTAGGAAGCCTTGGTTAAAAAAAAAAAAAAAAAGTAAAAAAAAAAGCATTATTATTGTTTATATAGCACCATCTGCTTCCGTAGCACTGGAAGCATCAGCATAACCAGGGCTTTTTGAAAGTGGTTATGTAAACTGGGCCTTTCCTGCAATATGAGCCCCCCCATTGGTAACCAATGGGGTTCACCAACTTACCACACAGTTTATCTGCTTTGCATTTACCTACTCCTTCTCCTTCTTGTTTTTACACAGACAATCTAATGAGCTTATCAAGCTGCGTCAGGACTACTCCAGGCTTGTGAAAGAACTGAACGATAAAAACAGCAGCTTGGCTCAAGAGGAACTGCAGAAGAAGAATCATGAGCAGGCGGTGGCTGGGTTAAAGGTGAGAAGAAATGTGCTGTACATTAACCTGACCCTGTACTCTGAAAGGAAGTTTGTCATCACCTTTTATCTCCAGTTTCTGTTTCTTCTTCTTTTTTTTTTTTTTTTTTTTTTAACTAAAGCCTTTGCCCAATATTAATAAAAATGCTAACGGATGCAGTATGTTTGTTTGAATGGTGGCCGTTTGGGTTTCCTGGCTGCCCCCTGGTGCTCTCCAGCGATGATATATTCAGTTATGAGCTAGACTGCCACATCAGATTTATTGTAACTCATAGGGCTGACCCTCAGTGCTGGACTGTGTGTAACTGAATAATCTCTGGAGAGCACGGCTCTGCTGCACAGCCAGGGAGCTTAAAGAGGAACTTCGGAGGCCCTGGA
The DNA here is from genome assembly GCA_027917425.1 of Gastrophryne carolinensis. NCBI lineage: Eukaryota > Metazoa > Chordata > Amphibia > Anura > Microhylidae > Gastrophryne > Gastrophryne carolinensis. Next base: position 70,121,441 of record CM051244.1, read on the forward strand.
GTCTAAAATATTCCAGAGCCATCAGCGTTCCACTCCTTGGGGCATCCTGAATTGGGATGCCCCGCTGTATAAAACCCCCCAGAAGCCCCACTTTGCACTGCATCCCTGGTCGCCTCTAGCTGTGTTGGTGCCCGCACCGCCCATTCAGAAAGACCAGACGCGACGGCTGGGAGGTGAGCGGGGGATGTGGCCGGCGGCACACAGCTCGCACACAGCCCGAGTATGCAGGGGATGCTGCAGCTTGCGCTCCCCATTGAAAACAATGGGAGCCATTTGATGAAGGACATAGTCACGACAGATGGTTCTCATTGGAGCCAACGCATGTGCCGTTGAACTTGGGAAGGTAAGTGAATGGGATGCCAGGGAAAGCCCCTGGTTAGCCCTGAATTTTTTTTGAATCCAGGACAGCTTCAGGTGCATTTAGTCCTCCTTTTAAGTGGAACAATTGCGAAAACAATGGGCCAATGATAAATATCTATATAGATATGCTGGAATGCGGGAGGTGGAGTCACTTATACACCCGGCATCAAGAAATATCCAGCCATTTTTGGAAGAAAGAGGAAATCAGGGGGACAAGCTCACCCCTGATACACTAAACCTGTCACGCCTGGATTTTATTACTACCACAAGCTTGGCGGGAGTTTTATTCTGTTGGAGTGTAAAGGTGATCCCTCCTCTTGTTAGCTGACGTTTTATATGGATTTTTATTATTTCACAATTTTGCGATACTGCTCCTTTAAGGAGTAAATCAAAACAATGATTTGGTACATTTTATTAACCATGGTTGAGTGATCCAAAAGGTCTTGTTCATTTTAGGCAATTTGTATATTATGCCTGTCCCCAGATTAATCTACATGGCAGGTAGGTCACCCTGCACATTCCCAGCTGGGCCATAGTGTATGAAGTGTGTGATTGGATTTCCTGCACGGTAATTTGCTTCCCCAAGGAGGACACTTATTTTTGTGCTCTGCATTTACAGGCTCAGATGCAAGAAGCGGAGAGAAGATGGGAGGAAGTTGAAACGTATCTAAGAAAACGGGGAGCTGATGCAGAAAAAGCACAACAAGGTGGTGATATTTTTTTTTATGTTCTTCCTTTATTTTGCATAGGCTGCTCTGGAATTATTATTTTTAAAGCTGTCTGACTGCAGAGCAAGCATATCGGGATTACCCCTGGGGGACTACAACAGTCCTTAAAGAGGTCTCATAGACTCCAGGGTGGGTTTGGACCTCTTTAAGACCTTTGAGAAAAGGAAAAGCACTTGCTGCTTCAGTGGTGGCCATTGGATATGTGTTGGAGGGCTGCTGGGCACTTCATGCTAAATGAAATTTGTACTTACTTCATAGATAACAAGAGGATGAAAGACTAATGGGGCTCATTGATAAGAAGTCTTTTTTGCAGCCCTTTGGTTATGTCTTAAAATTGCTTTCTCTCTAATTTAAAGTGATATTTCAGGCATAGCCAATTCTGAACCCATTGTGTGGGGCAACATTTGCCACTGTCCTTTTAAATTGATGAAGAAATGGCCAAGGTATTAAGGTTTACAGTTTTACCCCACGTTTTCTCTTTTGAAGCATGTGGGCGTGGGTCTTGGAGCTGTGAGGCTGCATAATAATCAGCATAATGGGAGGGAAAGTGCTTGCTAGGAGGAGAATGCGTGAGGAGGAGGTGGTTAGCTGGGCTTGAATGACTCTGAGAGCGGCATTAAAGCATCAATGCAGAGGGGGACGTGGTCTGGAATGTCTCCTTGACCCAGTATTGATAAGGTATATTTACTCTTTCAGGGCGCAGAGCTGAGAGAAGGCACTGCGCTGGAGGAACACTTGGCAAAATGTTTTTTTTTTTAACCTTTTGCCTGAAAATTTTGACTATCCTGGGTTTTGGTCTATACTCCAGGGCACCCCGGTTTGTGAAACCCCCCAGGTCGCCCAGTCTGATTCACACTTCCCCTTATGTTACGGCGCATGGGCAGCCTCTTATCCAGTCAGAGTGCTCAGAACCGCTCCCGCACCTTCGTCTAAGAGCTCATCTAAGGGTATTGGATCCGAGCGTGCTGGTGGCCTCCCCCCCGTTACCCTCTAGTAAAAATGCCTGGCACCCTGCTAAAGGTATCGTGGGAATGCGGCCGCTGCTCGCGCATGTTCCATTGGACCAGGTTAGGTGTCGAGTTTCCGGTGATCTGGGGGTTTTCCCACAGTGGGGAATCCCGATTCTGGATGCCCCAGGGGGAGGGAATCTAGCAGCCCTGAAATCTTATAGATGCAATGACTGTAAGTGATGGCAAGGATGGGGTAAGGATAGGAATTTGATCTAGGAAGGTGTCCTGTTTGTTCTTCGCTGCAAATTACTACTAGGTGATCAGTTCTTTGTAAGACTCCTTGCTGGCTTATGTATACCCCGTGCCCAGGGCGCTATAGGGTGGACTTCGGTACAAATACAGACTCCCACGCCCTATAGTTCCTTGGGTATGGAGTATATATAACCAGCAAGGAAACCAACAAAAGCTACAGTGTATGTTGCTAAAACTTTCCTATTACAAATGTATTATTGATGTGTTCTTTTAGTACCCCAACATAAACAATTATCCTTAAACCCTCATACAGAATTGCAGGCAACGCTGATATCGAAGGATGCGGATATTCAGAGCCTGCGCAGCAGTCTGACAGACCTCATGCTGAGCAAGCAACAGCTTGAACAAAGAATGATGCAGATTATGAAAGCTGGCCAAGATGACAGCCTTCAGATTCAGATGCAGGTACTGTTGTGATAAATATTCTCGAAAAGTCATTCAGTTATGTTCTTTTCTCATGCCACTTTACTAAACCACATCTACTAGGGATTGAGGCACTGGTCACATGGCTAAATCGGCTACTTCTGACACTGCTGCTGTTTTACCAAGGCAGCAAATAGGGCGTGCCTAACAAATACCTTTCATGGGTGCTGTGGTCACATGACTAAAGATAATGGCGTTTTCTTTACAAAGTAATCTGCAGGACTGTGTGTGTACTAAAGGCAGCAGGGTGCTTTTCATGGCAGTGGATTCGGTGTGGATAACTGCTTGAAAGGACTGGAGACTTATTTTTTTTTTTTTTTTTTCAATTTAAGGACTTGTTGAAACAAAATGAAGCACTCAGCAGTCAGCTTCAGAAATATCATTCCCAGATGCAAGCGCAGGTAATTGGTCTTTTTTTAAGTATTATGAATTTTGAAGTAGTAACAATGAGAGTTAGATTTCACACAGGGGCATCTGCCAATTACCAGGATAGTTGAAATCCTGGTGATTGGTCCATTTTCAATCTCCTGCAATCTGCCTGCTTGGGATAGCAGAACCCAAGTTGGATAGTAACCCCACAAAGATCCTTTTTTCCTGGAAAAATGTTTTTTTTTCAAACCTAAACTGAAACTTTATTAATTAATTAATTCATTAAAATTAACATATGGCACCAGAGGCTCTCTACAGAAATAGAAGGGGATTCGGGAGGCCTTATTACATTTGTCTCAGTTTAGCAACTGGTTCTCCATCTTGTCTAGGATAATTGTGTAATTTCTTGGCCCTTGTTTAAAAGTGGACCGCAGTGGATTCTGGATGCTTCACTGTGTCAACCCCCCAGGTTGCCCGAAAAATGACCTTCATTCCCTGTCTAGTGGCACATGTGTGAGCAGTGGCCGCATCTCTGCTATCCCTTTAGCAGGGTGCGTGCCCGAGCCAGGCACTTTTGTATTGCCGACGTGGCCATGCTCCCTGTTAAAGGGTAGCGGGGTATGCAGGCACCAATGAGCTTGGATCCATTCGCATTAGACAAGCTCCTGGACGAAGGGGCTTGGGACGGATCCAAGCGCGCTGATTGGATGAGAGGGCTGTGCATGCGCCGTAGGACCGGGGAATGGTAATTGAGATCGGGCGACCTGGGGGTTTCACACGATCGATGTGCCCGGGCGGCAATGACCAAAACCTAGGATAGTCAAAATCCTGGGAATTGGTCCACTTTAAACACAAATGCGCCTCACATGGCCTGAACAAGTGGACACTCTTCTCTACTATTTGTTGTTAAACACAAATGACCTTGACATGTCTTCAGTTACAATGACCCGCGCTGCCCCTTACTCCAGCCACTGCCCCCACTCACTGCTCTAAAAAATATTTTTAGAACAACTTCCTTAGTGACTCTCACTCCAGCTGCTGTCCCTAACTAAATGTCCTGAAAAGGAATTTTTTTTTTTTTTTTTATTATACAAATGCCCTTTCTGTCCCTAACATCACAGATGACCTCTCCCTACCTAATGCAGAGTGCGCTGAGAGCGCTGGGAGATGGACCCTCCTTTTATAAAGCAGGGTTACCTTTCCCACCAGGCCAATCACAGCGATGCCCAGAATGAACCCGTGTTGTGAGCGTGGCTTGCAATAATTATCTGTCCTCTGCCCGTCCTGGGCTCATGAATTGTAGCATAACACACACCGACTGGGTGGCGATGGCCCTGTGCATGCGCAGTAGTGTCACAGTATTGCACAGGGAATTGAAGCTTGTTCACGATCAGAGCGGCACTTCCTTACTTATAGCACATGCGCAGGATCTCAGGAGCCTGCAGAGACGAAAAGTTGAAACGGCGATCTCAGCTCCAGGAAAAATCTAAGATGGTGGTGGAAAAAAAGTGGCTGTGGATGGCTATAAATTTCCAATTTCTAGAATGTGGATGTGGGGGCATTCAATTGTATATTTTATTAAAAAAAAATATTTTGGAACGGAGACGAGTTTTGGTCCACTCTCGTGCAAAAGTCTGTGCTGTCTTTGTGTCTTCTTTTACATAATAGCATTGTAAAAGATGGAAATCTTAGTTTCACACATTTGCATAGGCATGTGAAAACCAGTCCTACTAACATATGAGAGTGCGACAGATGGGGCATACACAGCAATGGATATGTCGTGAGCTAGCTTGCTCGAGGTTGCTCTTTACCTGTAGTGTTGCACATGGGAGGGAAAGTTTGAATCTTCCCTATACTGCTAGTTACCCCCCTCCCCCATTGATTCAATAGAGAAAGATGCCAGGTGGCACATTTTAGAGCTAGGTGATATGGTTTGTTGCTGGCTGATGGGGTTTGAGTGCTGGTGCTCCTTTAAAATGTCTATTTGCATCCGCCCGCATGTACCACCTTAAATAGTTGTAAAATCTAATTATAAGTTGGTTGAGCAGCTGCCATCTTTTTTTCATTTGTATCAAGCATTAAAACGCAGTGAAGCCAGTCACCTTTTGCATCCGCCTCTGTTTCCATTTAGCAGCAACTGCTTTATAGAAGAGATTTGTCATGTCAGCACATTGCATCTCTGGCATCCACAATACTGAGCAGCCTTCCAGTAGATAGGACAGTATGGTTCTGGGAAAAATAATTTTAGCCCTGTAGTTTCTTGTGGTGTTGGAAAAATCTGAGCTGTGCTCCAAAACAACTAGTGAGGTTCCAACTCTTAAATTCAATGTAACATTTTTGTCCAGATTTAGACAACTACCAGTTAGAGCAGGGGTCCCCAAGCTGTAGCTCTGGAGCCTCATGTGGCTCGCCGACCCTTACTGTGTGGCTCGCAGATTGTATGCTGGGCCAAAATGCTTGTGGAGGTCTAGCACACTGTTGAGGCCGGGCAGGTACATTGCTCCCTGGGTTAGGCATAGCGGTACCATGCAGGCCGGCATATGCCTTTTCTGTCCATATCTGACATTTAATAACCTTGTGGCTGGGGGTTCCACTTCTGTGGAGTAGGTATTTTTTATAGGCTGAAAAGATCTGTTTATTATTTTTTGGGGGGTACTAGAGAAGTCCATGTTCAATAAACCATTGTGTTTTATGCCTTCCAGTCCTTCACTGTATGTTGAATTGTTTTAAAGTGGACCACAGCCCATGATTTAGACTAATTTCCCACTCCCGTCCAATCTGCATGCTCGACCTGTGCCGACGCTTACTCCTCTAAGGACCCGACCCCAGCCGAGTTTAGACGAAGGGAGCCAAGCACTGCCCCCTAACAGAGAACATGCCTGCGATAGCTATCGACAAATGCTTGCCGTGGGCACACGCCCTGCTGAAGGTGTGGCAGGGAGCGGCCTCTTGCGCTTGTACCATTGGATCGGGTAGAAAGCCAGTTTACTGGGCCACCTGGGGGGTTTTACACAGCAGGGCATCCCGAATCTAGATGCCCCTGGGTAGGGAGTATGTCTCATATACGACAGGGTGGGTTTTGATCCACTTTAAATAGTTTCTTGTTCTAGAAGAGTTACGACGATTTAGAATCTATTAAAGTACTACCTATACTCAGAAAGGAAGTTTATGTGAGCACCTTCCATCCCCAGCCCTGTGCCTCAAAACAGCCTGTGTTTCTTTTTTTTACCTCATTCTTTGTCCAATATCTATAAAAACACCAGGAGAAAACAGGAAGTAGTATTATGGTGGATGGGCCTGCCACGTGCTAAGTAATTCAGTTACAACCAAATGGTCACATAATGGCAGTTAGGTTTAAGTGCTCCCCATTGCTGAGCTGTGCGATTGCATCAACATTGGGGGACAGGGCTGCTCACCCAGGGGGCAATATGGCTGACTCCGACTGGATCCAGTTTGTGTTATGAATAATGTACTTATTCATAAGTTAACTTATTCATATTCATGTAAGACTGAGGTAAAAAAAGAAACACAGGCTGTTTTGGGGCACTGGGGATAGAAGGTGACATATACTTTTACATACATATACCTCCCTCTGAGTATAGTTGCACTTTAACGTCAAATGTAGCTCCCATAGTGGCTCTCATAGTATAAAAGGTTGGAGATCCCTGAGTAAAAGCAAAGCAACCTAACACACATGGGGAAGCACAGTTGTAATATTCTGTATATAGACCCATGGTGAGTTAATTTTCTGCCTTACAATTATTTTCTAGACTTCTGCATCGGTTATTGTTGAAGAACTCCAGAAAACGTAAGTCCTTTTTTTCCGGGTAGTAAGATGTTCCACAACCCTGTTATAGTTTGGTAATTCTACTGTATGGTTATTGTGGACCTGAAGTTTCTATACACTCTTTTCCTCTTAACACTGGAAGCTGTTAATTTTTTTGACCATCTCACTTGGTCTGCAAGAAATGATTGGTGACCCAAACACTGTAGTAGCCATTGGCATAGAAATAATGGGCGGAAATTATTTGGCGGAAGCACACACTGCTCTATAGCTCTGTCTGAGCGCTAATTACTCCACCTATGTGGAGATCGCCAAAACATGACCTGTTGCTGGCCCTTCAGGAGGGAGTGTGACACCTGTGCCCTAATTCAGCAACTTATTTTCATTCAACTTTTGCCTGAAGGTGTGAAAATTGCTGTGGCAAATTATGTAGTGTTTCCGATTGACCACTTTGTTCCATGGTGTAATAAGAACCACCATTCCTTCCGTAGCAAAATCCTATTCTTTCATGCTGCAAAGAATTCCTCTGAATCATTGGCTGCTATTGGCATAAATGCAGAGAAAATCAAAGTGTGGCCACCAACTTCCCCTGACCTCAACCCTATTGAAAACTTTTGGTGTATCCTCGAGCAACAGATCTATAAAGGTGTAAGGCAGTTAACATCAAGACAGTAGCTATGAGAGGCTATTCGGACACCCGACATAAAAATCAAACAGAAAATCTCCAAAAACTCACAAAATGAATGGATGCAAGGATTGTGCAGGTGGTTATCAAAGAAAGGATCCTGTGTTACCATGTATCTCAGCCTGTTGATTGAAATAGCTTTTGATGTCAGTAAGTGTGACTTGTTAATGCTGCAAATTCCACAAATGAGCAAATTGTGTAATATTAAAGTGGACAAAAACCCAGGATTTTGACCATCTACCTCTATTTCCAGATTTGCTTACTCGGGGTCCGGTGATTCACCCGAGTCCCTAGTTTCTAAAATTATTGGGCTGGATTCTGGATGGACCAAATTGAAGAAAAAGGGTTTCTCTAACAGAGTAGTCATGATGCTCCTAGAATCAAGGAAAATTACTAACAGAAAAATCTACGCTAAAGTATGGTAGTGTTACAATTCAATCTGTGAATTGAACAGTTTAAAAAGAGACACAGTTGCGACTGTACTTGAATTTCTACAAGAGGGCTTTGAACAAGCGACCCAGGCCTCTTCCTTTCCTAAATCTTTTCCTGCCTAAGATGTCATCTACCTTTCACTGTTCCCAGGACATAACCATCCCTTCCTTATTACCAGACTTAGATAATTCAGTAGAATCCACACAAGCTATTGATGTTCGCAGATGCCTCATTAACTACATAGAACACACACATTATTTCCGTGGGTCGGTTACATATTCCAAGTATGTCACACACCCCGCTTCCAGTATACATGACATATGGGTTGTTACCTGTAGACGGCGAACTTCTGCAGAGATGAAAGCAAAAAAAGGAGACCCTCCCGGTCCATAAATACCTGGGACCTCCCAATCTTTCCCCAGTTCCTTCTCTGCAGGACGGCGAGCAAGTCAGAAGATGTATGTTGCTCTTCCTTGCAGGTAAGCCGGGCTGACGCCCGGCAATTTTTTGCCCTATTTCTGCCCGGACCTTTATACAGTAAGTCCAATACTAGCCTCCCAGCCTTGGCTGCAGGTCCGGGTGAGGGTAGGCAACACCTTAATAGGTGTTTTAGGGAGCCATGCTCCCCCGTGAGACCCCATACAAGGGGGTAGGCGGTATCCGGGTTGGTGATCCCGGTTTGGGATGCCCTGTCCCTATTTACTTCCCTTACACCTCATGGTGAGGGATTCTCCCCCTTCCGGGTCCCCTCTGTTAACCCTCCAGCGGGGGGGGGGGGGGGGGTTATGGCCTTGCCTTTCTACTTTCACATTAGATGTGTGTGTGTGTTTTGTGTGCATGGTGCTTCACGTTTGCTGACCTCGCGCTCTGTTACAGCCTGGGGAGCTTCTCCTCCTCAGGCTGCGTTTGTGCGGGGGCGGGCGCTCGAGCGTTGCCGTGGCCCGCCCCCTCCCTTTTTTGGCGCCATTGCGGGCCCATCCTAATGATGGGAACCGCACTGATAGAAGAAACATAGAAGGTTGACGGCAGGAGACCATACGGTCCATCTAGTCTGCCCTTATGTGTATACTGTATGTACTCTTAGGATAGATGTGTGCTTATCCCAGGCATGTTTAAATTCAGTGACTGTTGATGTTTCAACTACCTCTGCTGGAAGTTTGTTCCAAGCACCTACTACTCTTTCTGTAAAATAATATTTTCTAACATTGCTCCTGATCTTCCCCCCGACTAGCTTCAGGTTGTGCCCCCTTGTTCTATCGTTAAGTTTCTTCTTAAAAACACTTCCCTCCTGAACCTTATTCAATCCTTTCACATATTTAAAGGTCTCAATCATGTCCCCCCTCTCCCTTCTTTCCTCCAGACTGTACAAATTAAGTTCTTTAAGTCTCTCCTGATAAGTTTTAAGTTTAAGTCCTTCCACCATTTTCGTTGCCCGCCTTTGGACCCGTTCTATTTGAATAATGTCTTTTTGCAGGTAAGGTCTCCAGAACTGCACACAGTATTCTAGCTGTGGCCTTACCATGGCTCTATACAGCGGCATCACAACCTCCCTCTTCCTACTGGTGATGCCTCGAGCTATGCAGCCGAGCATCCTGCTTGCTTTTCCCACTGCCTGGCTACACTGTCCACTCATCTTGCAGCTATCGGTAATCAGTACCCCTAAATCTCTCTCCTCCGAGGTCCTGGCTAACACAGTACTGCCCATACGGTACTCAGAGCAGGGATTCCTTCTACCCAAGTGCATGATTTTACATTTAGAGACATTAAACTCTAGTTTCCACAGTTTTGACCATCTATCCAGTAAAGCTAAATCATTTTCCATGTTGCAGACGCCTCCAGGAATATCCACCCTATTACTTACCTTTGTATCATCAGCAAACAGACAAACTTTTCCTACCAAGCCTTCTCCTATTCCTAAAAAGAATGGGGCCCAGGACAGAGCCTTGCGGCACACCACTTGTAACTCGCCTTTGTTCAGATTGCACACCATTTACAACAACGCTCTGATACCGATCCCTCAGCCAACTGGAAATCCACTGAACTATCCAGGGATTGAGTCCTACCTTCAATAACTTATCTATGAGCTCCTTATGTGGTACAGTGTCAAAGGCTTTGCTAAAATCCAGATAGGCGATATCCACAGCACCACCTTCATCTAACACTTTAGTGACATTGTCAAATAAATCAATAAGATTGGTCTGACATGATCTTCCCTCAGTAAAGCCATGCTGTTTTGGGTCCAATAGGTCATTAATTTTTAGATGGGAAATTATCTGTTGTTTTAAGAGTGTTTCCATTAATTTGACCACTATAGATGTTAAACTAACTGGCCTGTAATTACTGGCTTCTTCTCTACTCCCCTTTTTATGGATTGGTACGACATTGGCCATTCTCCAATCATCTGGAACCTCACCAGTTGAAAGGGAATGGTTAAGTAAATCAGTTAGAGGGGCTGCAATCACAAACCTAAGTTCCCTTAGAACTCTGGGGTGGATTCCATCTGGACCCATTGCCTTACTTACCTTTAGATGTGCCAGCTCGGCTAAGACATCAGCCTCCAGAAACTCCGGAGCTGTGCCCTCCCAGCGGGATGCTGTGCTATGGCCATGCCTGCTACTATCTGAAAATACCGAACAAAAGTAGCTATTCAGATGGTCAGCCACAGCCTTATCTCCGTCAATATATTTATTTTCCCTATTTCTAATTTTTGAGACTGCATTGTTTTTCTTCTTTCTGTCACCAATATATCGGAAAAAGGTTTTATCTCCCCTCTTCATAGATTTGGCCATTTCTTCCTCTTTTTGCCCTTTAGCAGTCCTTATAATTAGTTTTGCTTCCCTCTGTTTAATTTTATACGCCTCTCTGTCAGCTACACTTCCACTTACTTTATACTTCTTATAGGCAGACTTCTTATCTTTTATGATAGTGCTGACTTCCCTAGTAAACCATAATGGTTTCTTCTTTCTTTTATTCTTGCTAGTTTGTTTCACATATTGCTTAGTTGCCTTTAAGATGGCCATTTTTAATAGTGACCACTGGGCACTCACTTCTGCTACTCTGTTCCACTCACCTAATTTTCTTTCTACATACTCCGCCATTTCCTTGAAGTTTGTCTTCCTAAAGTCTAGCACTTTGGTTCAGGTGTGTGATTGCACAATGTCTGTTTTTATTCTGAACCATAAGCATTGATGGTCACTGGAACCCAGATTTTCTTCAACCCTGACCTCAGACACCAGATCCCCATTGGTCAGAACTAAGTCCAGAATGTTATCTCCTCTAGTTGGCAATGTCACAAGTTGTTTTAGAGACACTCCATTAAGTGCCTCTAATATAGTCCTGCTCTTGCATGTCGATGCACTTGGGATATTCCAGTCCACATCAGGCATGTTGAAGTCACCTGTAATTACAATGTCCCCCTTCTCTGCCATGGACTGGGAGGGGGCGGGGCCTGGCACGGCGCACGATCCGCGCTGGCCCGCCTCTTCTTCTCTCTCCTTCCTTCACACGGAGCTGCTGGCTGGTGCCTGACGCCATTTTGGACTTGTGTGAGTGCCCTTTTTGGGCTCCCCCCCCCCCCTTCTTGCTATGCTGGCCATATGCCCCAGTCGCCGCTTGGGGCAGCGCTTGCCCCCTCTGCTTGTTGGTTTTATTATTACATGTATATATCATACAATGTGTGTGGGTGCATGTGCTTATTGCCCATATCTTGTGTCTTTCAGGAGGACTCCCTGTGCCTTGCTTAAAAGGGGTTTCTCCCGGTCCTAGGGTCCCTAGAGTAATTTGGGCTACTTAAATCCTCCCACTTGGGACTTAAAGGGGCATCCGGGTAGCTTATCAGCGTAATTCCTTCTGGTCATTGCGACTACCATTAAAATCACCATATGGAGGCTCCACAGGATACTGGGCTCGGGCTCCCTTCGGGTCAATTCCGGGCTATGTGTGGGTTGCGGGGTATCCCTTACGGGGGAAAATGTACTAATTTGCATACCATGTGCGCACAGGCCATAAAGCGACAGTCGGGGTCCCAGGCGTCTGGGTCAGTGCCGCCCGTCTCATCTCCTTCCCCAACCCGCATTATCCGTACCCAAAGTGACACGGTCATTAGTGGGGAGTCGCACTCTGAGGTATGTGCTAGGCTGGCCAACCTCGAGAAAATTATTTCTAGCTCAGTGGGCAAGAAGGCCTCTGCTAAGAAAAGGCATCTGTGTCCGGCTATGCCGGTACTTGATTTTGATGAGTATGACTCCCTTGACTGGTCTGATTATTCCGCTCTTGAGGAGGGGGAATTGTTTGAGGAATCTGAGACTGAAGAACTGCAGTTCTTTGATTCTGATGCTGGGCAGGCGCTGGGGGATGCTGTGGATACCCCCAAAGTCCTGGCCCATCTTTTAGAGGTTCTGGATATTTCCCCACCAGCGGAGGCCCCTCCGAAGAAGGGGGAATTCTTTGGGTCATCTAAGCCCCGCTTGGAGTTCCCAAATCAGGATCATTTTGATAGCCTGATTCTTAGAGAATGGGAGAAGCCGAGTCGGCTTCCCCGTGTCCCGCAGGGATGGGATAGGAAGTATCCCTTCCCGGCGGACGCGGTGAAGCGATGGTCTTCCCCTCCCGAGGTCGATGCGCCCATCTTAGGGTTGTCCAACACCTCCGTTGTACATACTCCTGACGCCACTACCCTTAAGGATGGCGAGGATAAGCGCATTGATCAAATGGCATGCCATGCATTTGCCAGTGTGGGTTGCGGCCTGTTTGTGCATCTGCACTCGTGGCTGTGGCTACCAGGTCTGAGGTTAGGGACATGTTAAAAGGGCCCCAAATCAACCCGGCCAGTGTTGAATTCGCAGCCCTTAAGAGGTGTGAATTGTTCATGAATTTTGTGTTGGCAGCTATGGATGACACTATTATTATGTGTAGTAGAACTTCGGCTCTGCTGGCGACCATGCGCCGATCGGTATGGCTACACCAGTGGGCGGCTGACATAGCGGCCAAGAAATCACTCACAGCACTGCCCTTCCTGGATACGCGGCTGTTTGGAGATAAATTGGATTCTGTGGCTAAAGGTGGAAAGCTGCCTCAGCGTAAGAGGCAGCGTCGCTCCTTTCGGGGGGAAAGCTCCTTCAACCCTTCCTTTCGCGGTGCCAGAGTGGGCAGAGGTCTTGCCTACTCTGCCTTCAGAGGTGATTCCTGGAACAGAGGCAGAGGACGTGCCTGTCCGGCCTCTACCTGGGGTTCCAAGCCCAAGCCCGCTGTCAAGCCACCTCAGCAATGAGGAGGTGCCCTCACCCTTACGGGTGGGGGGACGGCTGCGACTTTTTCCAGGTCTGGGCCCAGGAGGTCACAGACAAGTGGATTTTGGAAGTGGTCTCATCCGGGTACAAACTGGAATTCGAGTACTGGCCTCCTCCCAGATTCCTAAGGTCCCGAGTGCCCTCGGATCCCCAGGCTGTGCAGGGGCTCCTGTTGGCAGTAAGTAATCTTCTGGATATGGAAGTCATATGCCCGGTTCCTCATGCAGAGAGAGGCCGGGGCTATTATTCCAACCTCTTCACGGATCATTCCATAAGACCCATTCTGGATTTGAAGCTTCTCGACAGGTTCATCAGAACCAAGAAGTTCCGCATGGAGACTCTGCGCTCAGCCATCAATTCCCTTCGCCAAGGGGATTTCATGACGTCCATAGACATCAAGGATGCTTACCTGCATGTACCAATCTTCCCAGCGCACCAGAGATTTCTCAGGTTTGTGGTGGGAGATCAGCACTTTCAGTTTGTGGCCCTCCCTTTCGGGCTAACCTCGGCACCGAGGGTGTTCACCAAGGTTCTGGCGGGCGTAATGGCCCTGCTCAGAGCCCAGGGCATTCGCATTGTGCCGTATCTGGACGACCTGCTCATTACAGCTTCTTCTCTCTGTCAGGTCGGAGCTGGACACCAGGACGGTGGTGACGACACTGGAGAAGTTCGGATGGGTGATCAACCACCCCAAATCTCTCTCCCCATCAAGGGAGATCTCTTTTCTGGGCATGAATCTGAATACCATTCAAGCCAGAGTGTTCCTACCTCAGCCAAAGGTGCTGAGGGTTCGGGATCTGATACGTATTCTCCTGACCAATCCTCAACCCTCTATCCGGCTAGGGATGAAACTGGTAGGATTGATGGTGGCTTCCTTCGAGGCAGTCCCCTTTGCTCAGTGCCACTTGAGGTCGCTCCAACTCCATCTATTGCTGAACTGGGACAGATGTCCTCAGTCCTTGGATCAGTCCTTTCTGGTGTCTCCCAGGGTTCGGCAGTCCCTTCAGTGGTGGCTGGAACCAAGCAATCTGCTGAGGGGCAGATCCTTTCTGGCCCCTTGTTGGGAGACGGTTACCACGGATGCCAGCCTGTCGGGCTGGGGAGGTTTCTGGAAGGATCTTCAGTTCAAAGGGTTGTGGGGCCCTCAGGAGGCTCACAACCACATCAATGTCTTGGAACTCAGAGCTATCCGTTTGGTTCTGTCACGTCTGACCCGGACCTACGGGGTCTACCGGTTCAGGTTCGATCAGACAATCGAACTGCGGTAGCTTACATCAATCACCAAGGAGGGACTCGCAGCAGGAGTGCCCTCAGGGAAGTCTCTCTGATTCTGGCGTGGGCAGAGAGCAATGTTCCTTGCATTTCGGCAGTGTACATTCCGGGAGTGGAGAACACGGAGGCGGACTGCCTGAGCAGGGGATTTCCTCGCCGAGGGGAATGGTCTCTCAACCACAGGGTATTTCGGTCCCTGTGTCACAAGTGGGGGACTCCGGAGGTGGATCTTTTTGCCTCGAGGCACAATCACAAGCTACCATCATTCGTGTCTCTGTCTCAGGATCCTCTGGCTCTGGCAGTGGATGCTATGTCTCTTGCCTGGAGGGATCTGGGGTTCCTGTACCTGTTTCCCCCCCTCTCCATGGTAAGCAAGGTAGTGAGCAAACTGGCTCTAGAGGGGGCACCAGCAATCCTGGTGGCCCCAAGGTGGCCAAGATGGGTTTGGTTCGCAGACGTCGTACGGCTGGCGGTAGATCAGTACAGGTTGCCCCTGTTTCCGGATCTGCTCACCCAAGGTCAACTACGTTACCCCAATTTACAAACGCTGGCTTTGACGGCGTGGCTGCTGAAACCTCCATCTTAAAGGAGGAAGGTTTGTCTGATGCTGTGATTCAGACTCTTGTTAGAGCTAGGAAGAGATCTTCCTCTATCATCTACTACAGGACTTGGAGGTCCTATATTGACTGGTGTGAGGTTAGGGCCTTGCCTTGCAGGGTGTTTTCGATTCCTAGGATTTTGGAGTGTCTTCAACACGGTCTGCATCTGGGGTTCCAGCTCAGTACTTTGAAAGGGCAGGTCTCTGCCCTGGCTGTCTTTTTTCAAAGGTCCTTTGCTCTGCATCCTCTGGTCAAGACTTTTTTCCAGGGGGTAACTCATGTGCGGCCCCCTAGAAAGCCTTTAGTTCCCATTTGGGACCTGAATCTGGTTCTGCCGGCCCTCCAGGGGCCTCCTTTTGATCCGGTGCAGGATATTGCACTTTCTGTGCTCACTCAAAAGGTTGCCTTTTTGGTGGCTATTACCCCTGTCCGGCGTGTCTCTGAGTTGGCGGCTCTGTCTGTTCAGGCTCCTTACTTTGAGAGACACCAGGACAAGGTGGTCTTTCGCTTTAAGCCAAGGTGGTCTCTGCCTTCCACCTCAATCAGGATGTAGTTCTTACCTTCCTTGTGTCCTAAGCCTAGCAATGACAAGGAGAGGGTTTTGCACTCTTTGGATGTGGTTCATTGTGTGAAGTACTACTTGGTTGCTACTTCTTCCTTTCGTAAGACGGACGCCTTGTTCGTGGTGCCCTCTGGGCCCAGGAAAGGTTTGGCGCCCGCCAAGTCTACCATTAGTAAATGGATTCGTCAGGCCATTGTTGGGGCCTATTCTGCTAAGGGGAAAGTTCCCCCTTTTAAGATCACCGCTCATTCTACTCGTGCTGTTGGGGCTTCCTGGGCTTTTCAGCACCAGGCTTCTGTTGAACAAGTTTGTAAGGCTGCTACTTGGTCTTCCGTTCATACCTTTTCCAAGTTTTATAAGGTTGATGTGCGGGCCTCAGCGGATGCTGTTTTTGGCCGCAAGGTTCTGCAAGCTGCAGTGGTTTAGACTGGTACCTTTGTTTTACTGTTGTTCGGATCCCCACCCATGATGGACACTGCTATTGGATGTCCCATATGTCATGTATACTGGAAGCAGGGTTTGTGACGTACTTGGAATAATACCATTTTGTGATTACTCACCTGTAAAATTGTTATTATAAGTATGTCACACACCCCACCCTTTTTTGTATTCTGGATCCTTTATATGGTGAAACTTTTATGGTTAAGAATTTTATATTTGGCTCTTCCTGGTCCCCTTTTCTGCTGTCATATACTGGGGAATGAGTGGGAGGTCCCAGGTATTCATGGACCGGGAGGGTCTCCTTTTTTTTGTTTTCATCTCTGCAGAAGTTCACCCTCTACAGGTAACAACCCATATGTCATGTATACTGGAAGGGGGGGGGGGTGTGGCATACTTATAATACCCATTTTACAGGTGAGTAATCACAAAATGGTATTTTTTTTTCTATCCTTTTCAGGAAGGGATAGGGGCCTGGCAGCATCTAAAGCTTCCCTAGCCAGATGGATAAGCCAGGCAATCTTCCTAGCTTAAGGGTCCGTCCCTTCCTTAGTTCTAAAGTACTTAACTTCTCCGTGGTTGTTGTGAAGGACGAAGGGAGAAAATCCCTGTTGGTCTTACTGGTAACGGTATTTCTACCAGTCCTTGAGGACGGTCCTTATAACCTCTTCTATACATTAGGTCCTATAGTTCACCACCAATTAATACTTGATACTGTTTAATACTGATGACTGAGGGGAAGGGGGCTTTTAAACATGTTCCAGTTGTGCTTCCTTTATATGGGGAGGAGTTTGCTCTCTCCGTGGCCGTCCTGGCGCTACCAGTAAGCCTAACAGGGCCATTTTTTTTGCGAAAGTGCTCCTTTAATGTACAGTTAGGTCTATAAATATTCGTACGCTGACAATTTTTTTTCTTTTACCTGTGTATGTCCATGTCCATTATAACTTGAATATGTTTCAGTAAAGAATGGACTTTAATTTGAGGGTATCCACATTGAATGAAGGGTTTAGGAGTTTCAGCACCTTAATATGTGCCACCCTGTTTTTTAAAGGGGCCAAAAGTAACTGGACAGTTGATTCAAAGGCTCTTTCATGGGTAGCTGTGGGCAATTCCTTCATTATGTCAGTCTCAATTAAGTAGGTGAAAGGCCTGGAGATGATTTGAACCATGTAATGGCTTGGGCATGCATGGCTGCCAGTCGCACTGGGTCACTAGTATTTATTCATGATATGACACAGGCCAGAAGCAGCCAGATGAATTCAGAGCTTTTCAGAGACATAGTGTGTGCTTACATCCAGCCAAATGCAGCCAAACTGGTCGGGCGTTTCACAATACAGATGGACAAAAACATAAAGCCAAAGCTACCCAGGAGTTTATTAAAGCAAAGATGTGGAATATTCTTGAATGGCCAAGTCGGTCACCTTATCTTGACTCAGTTGAGCCTCATTTCACTAGTTAAAGACTAAACTTCAGACAGATAGTCTCACAAACAAACAGCAACTGAAAATCTCTGCAGTAAAGGCCTGGCGGAGCATAAAAAAGGAGGAAACACAACGTCTGGTGATGTCCATGAGTTCAACACTTCAGTAGTATTTTCAACCAAGTACTCGAAATGAACATTTTATTTACACTTATTTAATTAATGTCCAATTACTTTTGGGCCCCTGAAATCAAGGGTTGGGTTTATAAAATGCTTTAGTTCCTCACATTTTTTGCAATCATATTGTTCAACCCACTGAATTTAAGTTGAAAGTCTGAACTTTACCAAAATGAATTTTAAACAGAATAGTTCAGATGCAGTTAATGTACAGAACCAAAATTGTGAAAATGTTGTCTCTGTCCAAATATTTATAGACCATATATAGAACTGTATATGCAAGTGTGAGCAGTGGTGAGGTGGTGTGAGCAGAAGTGGGAAGAGGGACATCTTTCAGGTTGAAGCAGGGATAGAGGGCCAGAGGTGGGTGGACAGAGGTGAGGTGACCAGAGGCAGGTAAAGGTGAGGTAAGCAAAGGTATGGAGGGAAGAGATAGAGTGGGGACAGAAATGGAAAGAGGTGAAATAGAAAGTGTTGAGAAGATTAGGCAAGTTCAACTCTCCAACTTTCTAGGGGTTTTGCATGGCACAAATGATGGCAGTGTGGGACACAGGCTGTGCATCCCTGCTCCAGAGTCACAGAGGTTCCTCTCATTGACAGTCAATGTAAGGTCTCAGGCCAGGGATGTTAATAGAAAGTCTAAAATGTTACTATTCTGTTTTTAGTATTGCAGAGAAGGACAACGAGAGGAAACAGATGGAGGAATCACTGGCTCTGGAACGTGCTACTTATGCCAACAGTGGAGAAGAGCTCAAGGTAGAATTGCTTGTCCTGAACGTCCTGTTCTACAGATCTTGTAGCCCAGGGTTCATATATTTTTAAAGTGGATGTCCAGTTTGAACAAACCTGTCCCTCCCCCCCCCCCCCCCCCCTTCCCTATGCTGAGTCAGTATTGAGGAGTTAAAAAAAAAAAAAGACACTCTTCACTTGCGGCAGCCAGACATTCAAGTGAATGGACAGGCGGATGCAGAGTAGGGGAAGCCTACCTGTGCAGCCTCACCAAGATGGCTACTCCCAGGGCTAGAAACTCGAGGGGAACAGTGCTGGATTGATTTTTTTTCCTTTACAACAGGTTACTAATACTCATACTAATATAATGTACCCATACATACTAATAAATCCACTTTAAAGCTGTTGTGATTCTGCTTTTAAGGTTTTTTTTTATCACTGGGCTGTTGGCTACCCATTTTATTTGTACTGCAATAAAAATCTTGTTGGACCACTGTTTCCGAAGAGGCAATAGTGAGCCTCAACAGGCTCATACCGTGTCCTCTTGCCCTATAGGAATGCAGTGTATGGTGTTAATGATGGGAACTGCTCTGTAAATTCTGGGCAGTTTACACCAAAATATGGTGCAAAGGCAGACCCCAGTTTGAAAACCTTTTTCTTTTAAGTGGCATGCACTAATGAATGTGGAATGCAAAACTATTCTCCTGCCTTTTCTGCACCCTGCAGTTGTCTGAAAAGTTCTTGGATAGCTGACAACGCTTTTAAACTTTTGGGGGAGAGACCTGTAGTTCTTTCAGTTCGTATTGTACGTTATATCTTCAGCTTCATGGCTCTCACAGCTCCTACTAGATTTTGGCTCTGATGAATGCCACCGGCTCAACCACATCTTCCACTCCTCCCCCTACACGACTGAGTTACCTGAATAATAATTTTCTCCTTTTTAGAGTTTGCTATGGCAAAATGTCTTTTGAGCCTCTTATGTTTTTGCTTTTAATACTTTTGTTGCAGGATTTAAGGCTACAGAATGAATCGCTGAACATTCAGATTCAAAAATACATATCACAAATGCAAGCCCAGGTAAAAAAAAATAGCAAATAAGAATACATATATAATAAGAATAAATAAACAATAGTCACCTTTTTTTTTATTAAATAAGAATTTACCCTCCCACTCCTCCATACTGTACATGATAACCGACATTCATCATGGAAGCTGGCAACCGTTTTGTACAGGCTTCTTAATTTCGTAAGATTTCAGTCATGCTGGCTACAAGGAAAAAACGCCTGTACTACTAGGACAGAGAAAGATAACTGGCACGCTGCAACATACCAGTATGGAGGGAGAGAGGGGTGTAAATACAGGGCTTTGTCTAAGCTATATTATCTTAAACCGGACCTTCACCATGATTTATTGAAAAGCCCAAACCCTTAAAAAACGATTCCCCAGCATCTAAAGTTAATATATTTTAATTTTTTAGTCACTTATTATTTTTTCCCCCACTGGGCTGCAACTCTGTTCAGGACTTTAGGATACGGGCGCCGCCATCTTGACTCAGAAGCATCACATTTACTGAGGAGAGTGGCATAAAGTACAGGGGGTGTGTTAAAGCTGTGCTTTGCTCAGACAGAGCAGAGCTGGAGTCAGGAAAAGGTCAGCAATCCCAGAATGCAGAGCAGCACAGTGAGAAGGCACTTCCTGTTTGCAGGCTGCCTGATGTTCCATGAGCCACCATCTTGGATGTTTAAAGGCTCATAACATGCAGTAGATGCAGGTAGGATGATTTTTAATGTGAGCAATCTGTATGTGCAGGGTGTGGGAAACATGTAAGATAGACTCTTATTCAGAATGAAGGACCGCTTTAAAAACACAGTGCCCCACAGAATGTAGGAAAGGAAATCCACACTGGCATGTGATCTGTTCACGTAGTCTGTTATGCACTGTGTACTGGTTTAGTATAGACACTAGATATTGTCAGGTGATCCATTAAGAGGCTTATGTTTAAAAAAAAAAATTAAGACTGCTTTAATCATTGTGTTATAAAATAAGAGAATTTGTAAAATGTAGTTTGCTCAAGAGCAGGTATTTGCTAATACATTCCAGGGCATCCTTTTATTCTCCGCTAAGGGGCAACACTAGGTTAGTGACTCTCTAATACAGGTTAGCACAAATTATGCTAGAATAGACCTCTAAATGCAGTAATCTCTAATGGTTTTAGAAATGTTTTAAGTCTTTAAGTGGGTCAGCACCCATGCTGAGCCACATGGCTCCTGAGCTTAACCCCCCCCCCCCCCCCCCACTAAGTTTTAATTATATTTGTACATGTCTGACAAGTATATACTGGATTTCCCCCTACACCGTTGCCTTTATACTGTATTTCTGGGCAGACAGCAACCCTCTGTGTGTCATCAGTATAAAAAAAGAATGTTTTCTTCTCCTATCTGCTCATCAGTCTAGATGTTCATTTAATGATAAAAAATACTTTGTGCATTTAATTTAAAAAAGCCCCCCATTACCAGTGACACTGCTCTAACACATTGCTATGCCCCCACCTAGCAGCTCTGAGGTTTTAGCAGGTCTGGGAGGCACATTATTTTCAGTTGTACAAAGGATTCTTGGCCTTTAGCTGGGGGGGGGGGGTGCATGAAAGAAACTTGTAAGTGTACAGTTGTCCAGCATTGCGGACCTTGGAAATAATTTTTGACCTGCACACACCCAGTCAAAAATTGTGTTACCAACCCACTTTTGCAAACTGCTCTCCACATAGTTTGTACTAGGACCTCTTGGATGCTGCTGTCTTTCCTCTCCTGAAAGGTATCTGCCTTTTTCCTTCTATGTCCAAGAAGCTTCTCTAGGAGTACACAACAATCTCTACTACCAGCATTAAGCTTGTGCTGGTCTGTTGAAGCATAAGCACAGTGCTCGATCTAGAGGAAGACACTGGTGGTGCTGTGGCGGCTCAGATTTCCATGCAGTGCCTTCCATAGGGACTTTCTCAAACAGGAAACATAGGCAGCAGAGCTCAGCATGGTCCTGTTTACAGCCATCGTCTCATAAGTCTTTGGGGCTAGCTGCAATGAGAAAAAGTGTGATCAGTGTCCCCCATGATTGATAAAGGCTTAAGCTCTGTTGTACAGCTGCTGGAGACCCTATTCAAATCTTGTTGGGCTTGGGGCAGAGCAGTGTGGAATAAGAAAGGCATTGGTGTATTGTATACTTTTGTTCCTCCTGCCCGGGGAATCCCTATTTTTCCCACAAAGGGGGAAAACCACAGGTCATAGACTCTTACAGACTCTAGGCTGGGGTTTGTGCCTCTTTAAAGACATTCTGCAGGCAAAATAACAAAAAAAAGTTCTACTCCCCTTTCATCCCCCTTAGGCGATTGCTGATAGTCTGGCGCTCAGGCACTTACTAATTTATGTGATCCAGTCCCGTCCTGGATTCTGCCTGCCTCTGCCGCGTCGCTAAGCTGCTCTCCAGTGTCCAATTGCTGGTGGTCCGCCCTATGCCATTCATCACTGGAACTATGCCATGCCATAGTTCCTGTGATGAATGGCATGGGGGGGGGGGGGGGGTTCCATCGCAGTTGCACAGAGAGGAGAGTGGTTTGACAGCGAGGCGGCCATCCGCGACATTGGACTTGATCACACAATCTGATAAGTTTCTGAGTCCTGGATTATCAACAATTGCTTTTGGGGGGATCAAAGGTGAGTAATGCAATTTTATGCCTGCGGAATGTTAGGGGAGTGACTTGGGACAAATCGGCAGCTTAACAGCCAACTACTATTTCTGTAAAGATGGTCAGTAACTTTAACGCTCATTTGTCCCAATGGATTTTTAGCAAATGTGATTTGACTTCAAATCTTAAAATAACAGCAGGGATGTGCTGGAAGTTTTTGGACATCGTGGAGAGTATTTCTGTTTTTATAATTTAGTAAGAATCCATGTTGAATGTTTAATTCCTGTAATTGTTTTGTAGGCATCAGCGACTGTGCTTGTGGAGGAGCTCCAAAAAACGTAAGTTAGTCTACAATGAAGAAACTATTCTGAAGTATGTGTATGAATACGGATTCTTTTTTGGCATAAAGAAACTTTCAACTCAATGACAACTTAATTGTAAACTTCAGCAATGAAATAATAAAAGAACAGAACAAAGCCGCTTGTTTAATTAGTAGACTCTCTGACCTTTAGTGCCTACTCACAGCTCAGCCCCTAGCTCAGGGCCTCCATTTGGGTCACAGTATTCCTGCATACTTTAGCAGTGCTCCATGTTCACAAGACAATGGTTGCCTTCCCAACAGGATTTGTGGGCGCATCTGGGGGCATCAATCTACTTCTTTGCTTGTACACATATAACTGCGGCCTCCTAGTCTGGCCACAGGTATGCCCTGCACCTTAATGGCTCACCCCCTTGACTTATTGGACCAGACTGGTTATCCAGCAACACCCGCCCAGCGTCCCTTGCTGGCCAGACTCTGCCCTATAGAGTGTCTTCCCAGCAGTTACTTAAAGATGATCAACCACCAATTTGACCAATCAAATACCCCTGAGGCTTCCTGATTTCCCAATCACTTTCTCATCTCTTCCATTAAGGGGCACCACCATTTGCACGCATGGGTTAATCTCAGCTGTAGGCAGGGACTGCAAGGTAGAAAACAATTAGTTCTTCCTGCCTATATTGGGCAGGCTGTGACAGGATCTCCTCACTTCTAGGCATCTTCACAGTTCCTTGCAACATAAAGGAAAGATTTTTCCCCCTTTTTTAAGTTACAGTGCTTTCTGGGAGCAGGGCTTCGACGCAGTCTGTCTCCCAGCCCCTCATCAGCTGCAGCGTTCCTGGGGACCCTCGCTAGATGCCTGAAGTCGGTTACTAAGCCAATAGCATGGGATTGTTTGGGCTGTCCACTGCCCCACAAGTGTTCACGAAAATCTTGGAGGTGGTGATTGCACTCCTGTGGAGGCAGGGTGTGCACATCACCCCATACCTGGATGACTTGCTCTGATCTGAGCCCCAGAGGCGCTGTCGGATGTTCGAACAGTCCTGTCCACGCTGGAACTTTTCGGGTCGGTGATCAACTACCCCAAGTCCCTGATGGTTCCCTCCATAGTGGCAACCAATCTGTTCCTATCACCACTTCAGCCCCCCCCCCCTTTGAACCCATGGCGGAGGCTTTCCTTGCGTTTAAGGTGGCTTTTCTTGTGGCGATCACCTCCATCTGGCAGGTTTCAAAACTGGCAACGCTTTTGATCAGATCACCCTTTTTGGTGCTGCATGTTTTATGTAAAGCAGGATTTTTGCCTAAGGTGGTCTTTCCCTTCCATCTTAATAAGAGAGATCCTCCTTGTGCCCATGCCCCACTTGAGGAGGATCTACCACAGCCTACCCTGTATAGGCCGGGAGGAGCTAGTTTTTTTCTATCCTGCAGTCCCTGTCTACGGCTGAGCTTAACCCACTTGTTGCTGCTTGTGGTGTCCCGGAATGGAGGACGAGAAAGGAAATTTACTGGTGAGTACACAAATTTCCCTTTTTTTGGCACTCCCAAGGGGCACTACAGCCACACCCCCAGCCTCCCAGAAGCTGGGGGTCAACTCCCACTCCCAGCCATTCAGATGGGCTGGGGACAGAAGCTCACCACGGACTGCAGGGATTCTGGGGGTTTGGGCTTTATTCCTAGTATGTCACACACCCCACTTCCAAATATTCATGACACCTGGGAACCCGGCCTGTAGAGGGCGATC
The DNA here is from genome assembly GCA_027917425.1 of Gastrophryne carolinensis. Lineage (NCBI taxonomy): Eukaryota > Metazoa > Chordata > Amphibia > Anura > Microhylidae > Gastrophryne > Gastrophryne carolinensis. The sequence goes on from CM051244.1 coordinate 70,145,705, forward strand.
TTGCAGAGATGACATGGAAAAAGGAGCCCCTCCTGGTCCATAAGTACTGGGTTCCTCCCACTATTCCTCAGTCTTTTCGTCTCTGCAGTCGGCGAAGCATTCAGAAGATGACTCTCCTTCAAGCTGCAGGTAGCCGGGGTTGCTCCCGGCCCTTTTTTCTCTATTTCTGTCTGAAACTCTTTAAACCTGTTTGGTTATATTGTATGCCTCCCAGCCCTGGCTGTGTGGTTCAGGCAAAGGTAGATACATACACCTTCTGGTGTATACAGGAGTATTACTCCTCCGTGAGACCCAAATGTGGGTAGGCGGCTTCCGGGTTGGTGTTGGGATGGGATGCCCCTGTCCCTTTATAATCCCCTTGTGCCTTATGGGTGCATTTCTATCCTCTCCCCTTTAGTTCTCCTTTACCCTGCTGGGGTAAAAAGGAAGGGGGGGGGGGGCGTTATCTGGGCTTATTTGTCACCATGCACACAAATAATAATTAAAAAAAAAAAAAAAAGATATATAAAATAAATCTTTATTACATATATATTATTATGTATGTTTACTATACTATTTAATAGGAAATGTTTTATCTAGATTTTCCTATCTCTGTCTAGGCAGCATTCTTTTTGATTACCTTTTAAAGCTCTTTGTTCTGGCTGTGTTCAGATTTGAATTTCCCTCCATTCTTGGTCATGTGATTCTGGAGGTGGGCGGGGCTTAGGCACACTGCATCATTTCATTCTCAGAGCACCTGTGCTCTGTTTGTCTCCCTGGCTCTTGCTGTTTCCCTGTGGTCTTCCCTCATGGTGTGAGCTTATTCCTGGTGCTATGAGTACCCTCAGCTTTGCTGAAGGGAGTTTTCTGCCATTTTTTTTTTTTCATGCTTTGTCATTTATTGTATTGTGTGCATTGGTGACTGTTTGTTTTTCTTTGTAGGTGGAAACTCTTTATTTTAAAAGGGGTTTCTTCTGGTCTTTAGCCCTTAAAGCCTTATTTGGGGGTCCATTTGTGTTAATATCTTCCCACTTGGGACTATTTAAAGGGGCATCCCGGGTAGCAATTGCGTAAATCTCATATATACTTGTATATAATTATAGTATAATACTAAACACCACATGGAGGCATCTCAAAATAATGGGCATGCAGTTCCCTCTGCACAGACTCGGCAATGTTTTGGATGTGGGGCATCCCTTGTTGGGGATAACGCAATACTTTGCGTCCCTTGTGCTCAATTAACTATTATGCTCAAACTGGGGCCCAGACTTCGGCGTCTGCGGCTTCTGCCTTATCTCCTACTCCGCCATGTCTTGTCCGTACCCCAATGATATTGTCATGGGTGGTGAGTCGCATTCTGATTTATGTGCCAGTTTGGCTCATCTTGAAAAATTAATGTCTAGCTCTGTGGCCAAGAAGGCCTCAGCTAAAAGGAAACATTTGACTCAGGCCGTTCCGGTAAGTGAGTCGGATAAAATTGAAATGCTTTATTGGTCTGATCCTTCTCAGTTAGAAGAAGGAGAATTATATGAGGAATCAGATTTTTCTGATGAACAGCAATTTGTTGGTACTGTGATTGAGCAGGGTGAAGCTAGTGTTGTGGATACCCCAAAGGCTCTTGCTCAGTTATTTGAGGTTTTGGTTATCACTCCTCCTGAAGTAGTCCCTCCTCAAAAAGGGGAATTCTTTGGAGTCTCTAAACCTCGTTTAGAATTTCCAACTTAAAAGCATTTTGATGAAATTATTCTTAAAGAATGGGAGAAGCCTGCGCGGCTTCCTGGCATTCCCTTGGGCTGGGACAAGAAATATCCCTTCCCAGCTGATACTGTTAAGCATTGGTCATCACCACCTGTGCCCACCGCTCTGAGCATGTGTACACTCACTGCACGGATGGGTTAAATGCAGAGGACAAATTCCTATGTGTGCGCAAGCATACAATGGCCATCTATGCATTAATATTTAATTAATTAAAAGAGAGACTGGATTTTTAAAAGATACTCTGCTCATGGGTGGATGCCCCTGTGCTTAATTTATCCAATTCTTCTGTGTTGCATTCTCCTGACTCCACTACACTTAAAGATGGAGAGGATAAGCGTATTGATGAAATGGCATGCCACGCTTTTTCCAGTGTGGGCTCGGCCTTGCTGCCTGTTGGTGCTTCTGCACTCATGACAGTGGCTATTAGGTCTGTTGTGAGAGACCTAATGAAATACTCAGGGCTTGATCCGGCCTCTGATGAGTACGCCGCTCCATGTGAGATGTTTGCATCTTTTGTACTTTCTGCCTTAGATGATACTCTGCTCATGTGCAGCAGAACCTCTGCCTTGTTAGTCGCCATCCGGCGGTCAGTATGGTTGCGGCAGTGGGCAGCTGATATTGTAGCCAAGAAATCGCTTACAGCGCTCCCTTTTGTGGGATTGCGCCTCTTTGGAGAAAAATTGGATTCTTTCACTAAAGGAGGTAAATTACCTCAGCGTAAGAAAAATGTCGTTCCTTTCGTGGAATGGCCTCTTTTAACCCTTCCTTTTGGGGGTCTAGATCCGGTAGAGGATCGGCCTTTTCTGCCCCTAGAGGGAATGCATGGAATAGAGGAAAGGGACGTGGCCGTCCAAGTCAGAATTGGGGGTCCAAAACCAAATCTGCCACTAAGCCTGCTCAACAATGAGGGGACGCCCTCACCCTTATGGGTGGGGGGACGGCTGCGGTTCTTCTTCCAGGTCTGGGTTCAGGAGGTATCAGACAATTGGGTTCTGGAAGTAGTCTCTTCCGGTTACAAACTGGAATTCGAGTCCCGGCCTCCTCACAGATTTTTCATGTCCCGGATGCCGTCAGATCCGGCAATTGCGCAGGGACTGCGGGCAGCATTTGCGAATCTGTTAAACATGGCTGTTTTCGGCCTAGTGCCTCCAGCGGAAAGGGGTTTGGGGTTTTACTCCAACCTATTCACGGTACCCAAAAAGGACGACTCTGTTTGGCCTATCCTAGACCTAAGGAGACTCAATCAATTTATCCGTTTCAGAAAATTCCGCATGGAGTCTCTGCGATCAACGATTGATGCTCTCCGTCAGGGGGACTTCATGACATCCATAGACATCAAGGATGCTTATTTGCACATTCCTATTTTCCGGGTCACCAGAGATTTCTCAGGTTCTCGATAGAAGACCAGCATTATCAATTTGTGGCCCTGCCATTCGGCCTTACCTCGGCCCCAAGAGTCTTTACCAAGAGCATCTTGGCAGGAGTTATGGCTATATTCAGGGTCCAGGGCATCCGCATTGTGCCTTTTCTGGATGATCTTCTTATCGCGGCCTCCTCCCTCGAACAATCAGAGTTGGACACCAGGATGGTGGTCTCTACGCTAGAGAGGTTCGGATGGGTGATAAGTTACCCCAAATCCTCTCTCTGTCCGTCCAGGGAAATTCCCTTCCTGGGCCTGATTCTGGAATGGTTCTGATTCAGGACTTGATTCGTCTATTCTTGTTCAACCCTTGTCAGTCTATCTGTCTAGGGATGAGACTAGTGGGATTGATGGTAGCTGCATTCGAGGCAGTCCCGTTTGCCCAGTTTCACATATGGACGCTTCAGCTCTTCCTCTTGGCAAAGTGGGACAGGTGCCCACTATCATTAAATCAGACTTGTCTATTGTCTCCCCACGTTTTTCAGTCCCTTCAGTGGTGGTTAATATCGCACAACCTCCAGAAGGGCAAGTCATTTCTGACTCCGCGTTGGGAACTGGTTACCACGGATACCAGCCTGGTAGGCTGGGGGGGCTTCTGGAAGAAGCATCAGTTCCAAGGATTGTGGCTCATTCTCCAATCTATGTATTAGAGCTTCGGGCCATACGTCTTGTTCTACTTCGACTGACCCATTTCTTACAGGGTCTGCCAGTTTAGATTCAGTCAGACAACCGAACAGCTGTTGCATACATCAATCACCAGGGAGGGACTCGCAGTTGGGGTGCCCTCCGGGAAGTGTCTCTGATCCTTCAGTGGGCAGAGATCAATGTTCCCTGCATATCAGCAGTTTACATTCCGGGGATAGAGAATGTGGAGGCAGACTCCCTGAGCAGGGGATGTTCTCGCCAGGGAGAATGGTCTCTCTATCCAAGGGTCTTTCAGTTCCTCTGTCACAAGTGGGGGACTCCACGGTTGGACCTGTTTGCTTCTCGCCACAATCACAAGCTGCCAGCTTTTGTGTCTCTATCCCAGGATCCTCTGGCAGTGGCAGCGGATGCCATGTCTCTGGCCTGGAAGGATCTGGGGTTCCTATATCTGTTTCCCCCATTCTCCATAATCAGCAAGGTGGTGCGCAAGTTAGCACTGGAGGAGACGCCAGCAATTCTGGTGGCGCCAAGGTGGCCAAGACGTCTGTGGTACGCAGACGTCGTAAGGCTGGCAGTGGATCGTTTCCATCTGCCGCCTCTTCCAGATCTCATCACTCAGGGTCAACTTTGTTACCCTAATTTACAAACGCTGGCTTTGACAGCATGGCTGCTGAAATCTCCATCTTGAAAGAAGAAGGTCTTTCTGATGCGGTTATTCAGACTCTTATTAGAGCTAGGAAGAAGTCTTCCTCTGTCATTTATTACAGGACTTGGAGGTCCTATATTGATTGGTGTGAATCCAGGGCTTTGCCCTGTAGAGTATTTTCTTTTCCTAGAATTCTGGAATATCTGCAACGAGGTCTGGATATGGGATTCAAGATTAGTACTGAAAGAAAATAGCCAAGGCAGAGACTTGCCATTTCAAAGGTCGTTTGCTCTTCATCCTTTGATCAAGACCTTTTTCCAGGGAGTCGCGCATGTGCGGCCTCCCAGAAAGCCTATACTTCCTGTTTGGGACCTTAACCTGGTGCTTTCAGCTATGCAGGCTGCTCCCTTTGATCCTTTGCAGGATATTCCTCTTCCTATTTTTACTCAGAAGGGGGTGTCTGCTTTCCACCTAAATCAGGATATAGTTCTTCCTTCCTTGTGTCCTAAACCTAGTAACGACAAGGAAAGGGTCTTACATTCTTTGGATGTAGTTCGTTGTGTTAAGTATTATTTAGTTACTACTTCGGCCTTCCGCAAGACGGATGCCTTTTTTGTTGTGCCTTCTGGGCCTAAGAAGGGTTTTGCTCCTGCCAAATCTTCCCTTAGTAAGTGGATACGTCAGACCATCATTGGGGCCTATATGGCTAAGGGGAAGGTTCCCCCTTTTCGTGTCACCACTCATTCTACTTGTGCTATTGGAGCTTCCTGGGCTTTTCAGCACCAGGCTTCTGTTGAACAAGGTTGCAAGGCTGCGACTTGGTCTTCTGTGCATACTTTTTCTAAGTTTTACAAGGTTGATGTGCGGGCCTCAGCGGATGCTGCTTTTGGCCGCAAAATTCTGCAAGCTGCAGTAATTTAAGTTATGAATTATTCCTTGGGGATCCCCACCCACTATAGACACTGCTATTGGATGTCCCAAGTGTCATGAATATTTGGAAGTGGGGTGTGTGACAGGAATAATACCATTTTGTGAGTACTCACCTGTAAAATGGTTATTACGAGTATGTCACACACCCCACTTCCCCCGCCCTTTTTTTGTTCTAAGGGATCCTTTATATGGTGATTATTATTTTCAAACTATTTTTCAATTATTGAATATAATTTGCTCTTCCTGGTTCTTCACTGCTTTTTAAAAAGACTGAGGAATTGTGGGAGGAACCCAGTACTTATGGACCAGGAGGGGCTCCTTTTTCCATGTCATCTCTGCAAGATCGCCCTCTACAGGCCGGGTTCCCAAGTGTCATGAATATTTGGAAGTGGGGTGTGTGACATACTCGTAATAACCATTTTACAGGTGAGTACTCACAAAATGGTATTTTTTGTGCTGGAGCTATGTTCCAGACAGTGCTTTATGGTATACAGTGCTGATACAAGGGCCCATGCATGCCCTTTTGGGGCATGTTTTTTAGGGCGTTCTGGGACTGTTTCACACAGTGGGGCATCCCTAGCTTAGGTCACTAATTGCCAAAAGAAGATTAGGTCAGCAATTTACTATGCTTTCCTGGAGCCCTTTCTCATCCCACTCCACTATGGTACCATTGTGATGATATAAGACTTTTTCACTACTTCGGCCTCTCTGATGTGTGACATCCCCCAGATCGCCTACTATACGTTCCTCACCCTCATCCCACAGGGCTTCACTCCATCCCCTGCTTCCCTCTGAGAAATGCCTGCTTTGATCATGCAGGGAATGGGGCTAGCAGCTTTCACTCCATTACGTTTTACTATGCCATCCTGTCATAGTGGCTAGTAAAAGCATAATGGAATGCAAGACACTGATTGGCTGGTGTCTGTGCATGAGCCTTGGAATCACTGGAGAGGTGCATATTGTTGGGGCTCTCCAAATCGGGACTGGAGAGGAACAAAACCTGAGTTTGTGAAAACCCCGGTTTTCCTCTTTAAAGATCACTTAAACATTGCAGATGGAGAAATTACGTTTTTGAAATTACACTTTGAGGGAACATTGTTATTTCTGGAAGATATGTCACCATGACCTCTAAATCAAAACGTGACTATGTACATTTGTTAGGCTGTTACGCCCAGGGACTAGTTGCCTGTAAATGTTCTACATTATTATTATTTACTGTAAGAGCGGCAATACCTTAGAATTCTCTGGCAGAGTAACATAGTCATGGAGAGTATACTAAAAGATGCCTTCATGGTATGTGATAACGTTACCAGATATGGCTTCTACACCACTGGATGTAAATTGTCCAGATATTTGATTCTTTTTTATACAGGCTGAACTGTATGGACTAAAGTGTTTTTATCCTCACATGCCATGTTACCATGTCACAAGCCTTTAATTTCTTCTTGAAAAACGATTTTGCCATTGGAATAGCTTTGCTTGCTGGGTGTTTGATAAATATCTGCCACAGATATTAGGATGTTTTATTCTGATGTGAGGCATGTTCTTTGGGATGTTTCTTTTAAATTCATTGGGGTGTTTTCCTTTTATTTGTAGCATCACAGAAAAAGACAAGGAAATACGGCAAGTAAAAGATGCAGTAGCTCTGGAACAAGCCAATTTTGCAAACAGCGGAGAAGAGTTAAAGGTAATGTTATTTTATGATAATGTTCTGCTGTCATATATTGAAGTGGTCCTGCCATGCAAAAGGTACTACATTTTATCTCCTGACTGAACAATGCAGCTCTTACTGAAGGCTGTATTGCTGCAGCATGTGTTGTCAGCAACAGGAAGAGGCAAAGACGGGGGTCTCGCTGGTGGGGAGTTTTGGTCCCTGTGGACCAAACCCCTCCATTTTGTAGAGTACTTGGAAAAGATTTAAACATAATCCAAACTAAAGGATTCAGGGTCGGATGCTGGCTTTCCCCTGGTGCATCCTAAATCAGAATGTGCCGCAAAACCTCTCCCTCTTCCTGGCTCCCTTGCCCATGGCGAGGATGGCTGTATCCGGCGTCTTTGGGCTGTGAGGGCACTTCTGCTTGCAATTCTAGGGATCCACTGCACTCTGAATTGCCTAGCATTACTTATGCACTTACTGCCCACATTACTTATGCACGGCTTCCCTGCAGCTGTGCATGCTCCCAAAGCCATCCATCAGGATAGGCTGGGCAAGCGGGAGTGTGCAGTCCACAGTGAAACCGGCGATGCAGCCAGCTGGCGCATGCCGTACGCCAGCCTTGAGATCAGCCAATTGGTGATCTCAAAACTGTCAGAGGCTTCGGCGGGTGAAAGTCTTAGTACTCAGACCTGTGGGGTGCTCGGGGAAGACAAAAATGGGTTTTGTTCTGTATAAAATATTGGAACTTGTATTAAAAGGATAAATAAGCTCACTGATTTTTTTTTTACAGGTTCTGCAAAAAGAAAACATATCACTTAAAGCTGAGCTACAAAAACTTCAGGCTAGAAAGAGTGAACAGGTGGGACCAACATTATTACCGTGACTATAAACAATGATATTCTTGGTGTGCCACACACCCCGCTTCACTTCTTAAATATTCATTACTTCATGGGTTAATCACCTGCAGGTGACGTAGTGCAGAGAGGAAGTCTTGTAACGAGCCCCACCTTCCGGCCTATATATACCTGGTACCTCCCTTCAATCACCAGTATTTTTCTCTCTGCGTGACAAGCAGAGGTTGGAAGTTTCCTGCTTACAGGTAGGTCGGGGCTTACCCCGCCACCCCCCTTTTGGTCTATTTCTGCCCGGTTTGAGTTGTATACCTCTATGGTGGATAGGAAGCCTCCCAGCTTAGGCTGCTCACCGGGTAATTGGTAGATGGCACTATTGGTGCCTAGGAGCTTATCTCCTCCGCTCATCCCCCTCTTTTGGGGGCAATGCGGCAATCCGGCATGGTGATCCGGAAATGGGATGCCCCTGTCCCGAGGGTCCCCGTAGCCCTTTCTCCCCCGCTCCGGTCCTTTCTCCCTTCACTTGGGGGGGGGGGGGGGGGGGGGTACAGAGGGTTGTGTATCTTGTATGATGTTTTCACTGTGTGTTATTTCTGTGTGTTCACTTTTACATAGTAACCGTTTTTTAACCTGGGGCTCCGGGCAGATGCTTTAGGCATGGCCAGTGTATTTGGTCTGCTTTATGGGGGTGGGGCAGCGGACCGCGCTCAGCTGGCCTCAGTTGGTTCCCTCCCGCCTCCCTTCCTTCCCCGCTGCTCCGTGCGGCAGCCTGTGTGGCTGCGCTTGTGTCTCTTTTTCCCCTCCTCCTCCTCCGCCGGCTCGGTGTCAGCCAGCGCAGCTGGTGGCATTCCCCCGTTGATTAGAGCAGGGCAGGCTCCCTGTGACGCGGGGGGGCGTGGCGCCGGCGGAAGCGGCGCCGGCGGAAGCGGCGCTCGGCGGCCTCAGCCTCGCTTCCTTCATGTTGCGGTGAAAAGAGGTCACGTGGGGGGGGGCGCGCGCTGCAGCAACACATGAGTTTGTGTGCTGCGGCTGCTACATGTCCCTCCGGTCTGGCTCCTGGCGTCGGTAACAGGTAAGCGGCCTCGCTTTTGTGGGGCCAGAATGAGTTTTACTCATGGGGCTGACTTTTAAGGAGGCACTCTTTGTTGTACTATTGTGAACATGCTGCTTGTTACTCTCACAAGGGATCTGATGGTTTGTTTTTTCTTTCCTTTCAGATCCTGGGATCCCTCTTTTACTGCGGCCTCCGGCTCTATATTGCCTGGCTAGTCTTTCTTGATATGAAAATGCACATTTTTGGATACATATATACATATATATATGTATATATATTTATTTTGAGACTGTTAAGGGGGACCTTTTTCTCTTAAAAAAAAAAAAAAAAAAAAATATAAAAATAAAAACCCTCCCTTCCGGGACATTCTTATAAAGGGGCATCCCGGGTTGGCTTATGCCTTAAAAGTCCCAGTATTTGCGATACCATAAATCACCAATATGGAGGCTTCTGTTACTACCGGAAACGACTCGTCAGAGCCGCCCAGGGGGTGTGTAAAATGTGGGGCTGCGCTCCCTGCTGATGATATCTTTATTTGCATTTCTTGTGCAAGGCAGATTGTTGCGCGTCAGTCTGTTGATCCGGCGGCTGACCCGTCGCAACCTCTATCATCTCCTGCCTCTCCCTCCCTGTTCCGGACCCCGCATGACATTGTCAAGGGTGGGGATTCGCAATCCGAGGTGGTGGTAAAATCAGCCAATCTTCGGGAAGTATTGCCCGTTAAAGCGGGGCTAAAGGCCTCTGCAAAACGGAAGCGCCTGACTCCGGTTTCTTCGGCTCCTCAGGACGAATTATGTGAGCCTGTGGAATGGTCCGATGGCTCCCCGGATGAGGGTGAATTCCTCTTGGAGTCAGATGAGCCGGCAGGTCAGCTTAAGGCTGATGCGATTGGCGATTGGTCGGCGGGGGTTGCCCTTGACACCCCCTCCGTTCTGGCACAAATGTTTGAAATTTTGAATTTAGATCCGCCTGAGGCTGTCACCCGGCCAAAGGGTCAGTTGTTTGAAGAGCCTCAGCCGCGTTTGGTTTTTCCCAGACAGCACCACTTTGAGAGGGTGGTCCTGAAAGAATGGGAACATCCCACACGGTTATCTGGAATCCCTCCCAGTTGGGAAAAGCGTTATCCTTTTCCGCCAGAATTGCTGAAGCTTTGGTCCGTCCCTCCTGAAGTCGATACCCCTGTGCTAGGGTTATCTAGCTCCGCTATGGTACAGTCTGCTGAGACCTCTGTCCCTAAAGATGGGGAGGATCGTAGAATTGACCAGTATGCTCGCTATGGCTTTGTTTATGCTGGGTCAACAATGCGCCCCTTGTGCGCTTCGGCCCTTCTTCTTTTAGCGGTAAGATCTGTTATCCAGGGGCTATGCGAGGATCTCAATCCCGCCTGTGATGAGTTCGCTGCGCTTAAGCAGTGCGATTCTTTTGTGTCTTACGTTCTATCCGCTCAGGACGATGCGCTGGCTATGAGTAGCAGGACAGCGGCAATGCTGGTCGCTATTCGTCGGTCAGTATGGCTACGACAGTGGTCGGCGGACTCAGCTTCTAAAAGGGTGCTCACAGCTCTCCCCTTTTTGGGGCTGCGGCTGTTCGGGGAGAAAATTGATTCAGTCGCAAAGGGTGGCAAGATGCCACAACGCAGGAGGCCTCGACGCCCCTTTAGAGGGGCTGTTTCTGGTAGGCCGTCCTTTCGAGGATACAGAGCGGGTAGGGGGACTTCCCTTCCCTCTACCAGTCGTACAGGTTGGACGCGGGGAAGGGGCCGTGGCCGTCCCGCCCAGTCCTGGGGCTCCAAGCCCAAACCTGCGGGTAAGCCCACTCAGCAATGAGGGGCCGCCCTCACCTGTGCGGGTGGGGGGACGATTGCGACACTTCTCCCAGGTTTGGAACCGGGAGGTTCCGGACAGGTGGATTCAGGAGATAGTGTCGTCCGGTTACAAACTGGAGTTCGAGTCTCGCCCTCCTTCACGGTTCTTTCGGTCTCGGGTGCCCATCGATCCTTCGGCTGCACAGGGGCTCCTGGCGTCGGTAGAGAATCTGTTAGAGATGGCGGTCATCCGGCCGGTACCGCGTTTAGAGATGGGCCTCGGTTTCTACTCCAATCTGTTCGCTGTCCCCAAGAGGGATGGGTCGGTTCGTCCCGTCCTGGACCTGAAGTTGCTCAACAGGTTCATCCGTTTTCGGAAGTTTCACATGGAAACCTTGCGCACTGCCGTCGGCTCTCTTCGGCAAGGGGACTTCATGACGTCTATAGACATCAAGGATGCTTATCTGCATGTTCCCATCTGCCTCCCTCATCAACGCTTTCTTCGATTCATGATGAAGGATCGGCATTATCAGTTCGTGGCACTTCCGTTTGGCCTTACCTCAGCTCCAAGAGTGTTCACCAAGGTGCTGGCAGGGGTCATGGCCATTTTCAGAGCTCGGGGCATTCGTGTCGTACCTTATTTGGACGACCTTCTTATCATGGCTCCGTCACCCGATCAATCGGAGAAAGACACCAGGGTGGTGCTCTCCACGCTGGAAAGTTTCGGTTGGGTGATCAACCTCTCCAAGTCCTCCCTCGCTCCGGCCAGGGTGGTGTCCTTTCTGGGGATGCGGTTAGACTCTTATCAACACAGAGTGTTTCTCCCTCAGTCCAAAATTCTTTTAATTCAGGAGTTGGCTCGGGTTCTACTCTCCAATCCTCGGCCGTCCATCCGTCTGGGGATGAGGCTGGTAGGGTTGATGGTTGCCTCCTTCGAGGCAGTTCCTTTTGCTCAATTCCACACGAGGACGCTTCAGCTTTATCTGTTGGCGTCTTGGGACCGGCAGCCTCGGTCGCTGGATCAGCCCTTCCAGTTGTCCTCCCGGGTCCGGCAGTCCCTCCAGTGGTGGTTGGTCTCGACCAATCTCGTGAAGGGCAGGTCTTTCCTGGCCCCCCTTTGGGAAATTGTCACCACGGACGCCAGTCTGTCGGGATGGGGCGGATTCTGGAAGGAGCTGCAGTTCCAGGGGCAGTGGGGACCTCGGGAGGCCCTCTTACCCATCAATATTCTGGAACTGAGAGCCATCCGTCGGGTGCTTACTCTCCTGACTCAGCACGTTCTGGGCCTTCCGGTCCAGGTGCGTTCAGACAATCGAACAGCGGTTGCTTACATCAATCATCAGGGAGGGACTCGCAGCCTGAGTGCTTTCAGGGAGGTGTCCCTGATCCTGACCTGGGCAGAAGCCCATGTTCCTCGTCTCTCGGCGGTATACATCCCAGGAGTGGAGAACCTGAAAGCGGACCGCTTGAGCAGGGGCTCTCCCCGTCGGGGAGAATGGGCCCTCCATCCTCGGGTATTTCGCTCACTGTGTCGCCAATGGGGGACTCCAGAGGTGGACCTGTTTGCCTCTCGTCACAATCACAGGCTCCCGAACTTCGTATCGCTCTCCCAGGATCCTCTGGCTCTGGCAGTGGACGCCATGTCCCTGAGCTGGGGGGATCTGGGGTTTCTGTACCTGTTTCCTCCGACACCCATGCTAGGCAGAGTGCTTCGGAAGTTGGCTCTGGAAGGGGTGTCCGCCGTCCTCGTGGCCCCAAGGTGGCCGAGGCGAGTGTGGTTCGCAGACATCGTTCGGCTGGCAGTGGACCAGGTCGTTCTGCCCCTTCGGCCCGATTTGCTCACTCAGGGTCAATTGTGTTACCCCAATTTACCAGCGCTAGCTTTGACGGCCTGGCTGCTGAGACCTCCATCCTAAAGGAAGAGGGTCTTTCTGATTCTGTCGTTAAGACTTTGATCAGTGCCCGAAAGAGGTCTTCTTCTGTCATCTACTATAGGACCTGGAAAGCCTATATCGCTTGGTGCGAGATGAGATCTTTTTCTTGTAGGGTATTTTCGGTCCCCAGGGTTCTGGAGTTTTTACAATCTGGGCTGGACTCTGGTCTTCAGCTAAGTACGTTGAAAGGGCAAGTTTCTGCCTTATCTATCTTTTTTCAGAAGCGTGTTGCGCTTAAGTCTTTAGTTAAAACCTTTTTCCAGGGGGTTACGCATGTGCGGCCTCCCAGGAAACCATTACTCCCGGTTTGGGATTTGAATTTGGTTCTTTCTGCTCTTCAGGCTCCTCCTTTTGAGCCTTTGCAAGGGATTGCTTTATCTACCCTGACTCAGAAGATTGTCTTCTTGGTAGCGATCACTTCGATCCGGCGTGTCTCGGAATTGGCGGCCTTGTCTATTCAGGCGCCCTACTTCGAGAAGCATCGGGATAAGGTGGTCTTTCGATTCAAGCCAGACTTTCTTCCTAAGGTTGTTTCTGCTTTTCATTTGAACCAAGATATTGTTCTTCCCTCCTTATGTCCTAATCCTAAGAATGACAAAGAGAGGGGTTTGCATTGTTTGGATGTAGTACGCTGTGTTAAGTGCTACTTGGTTATCACGTCTCCTTTCCGTAGGACGGATTCCTTTTTTGTTGTGCCCCATGGGCCTAGGAAGGGTTTGGCACCAGCCAAATCTGCCATTAGCAAGTGGATACGTCAGGCCGTTACTGCGGCCTATTCTGCCAAGGGAAGAGTTCCCCCTTTTCGTATCACTGCTCATTCCACTCGCGCTGTTGGGGCGTCTTGGGCTTTTCAGCACCAAGCTTCGGTTGAACAGGTTTGTAAGGCCGCCACTTGGTCTTCTGTTCACACTTTTTCTAAATTTTACAAAGTTGATGTGCGGGCCTCAGCGGATGCTGTTTTCGGCCGCAAAGTTCTGCAGACTGCAGTCGTTTAAGTTATGCTTCACCTGGCCTTGAGTTGCCCAGCCCTTGTGGACACTGCTTTTGGATGTCCCATGAAGTAATGAATATTTAAGAAGTGAAGCGGGGTGTGTGGCACACCAAGAATAATACCATTTTGTGAGTACTCACCTGAAAAATGGATATTGTTGGTGTGCCACACACCCCGCTTCACACCCGCCCTTTTCGGTATTACCGAAGCCTTTATATGGTGAAGCCTTTTTTATATCAAATTTGATTTTGAGGTTACTGGTGGAATACTGGTACCTTGTATTACTGCTTTGTTGATTATACTGGTGATTGAAGGGAGGTACCAGGTATATATAGGCCGGAAGGTGGGGCTCGTTACAAGACTTCCTCTCTGCACTACGTCACCTGCAGGTGATTAACCCATGAAGTAATGAATATTTAAGAAGTGAAGCGGGGTGTGTGGCACACCAACAATATCCATTTTTCAGGTGAGTACTCACAAAATGGTATTTTGCTTTGATGAGTTGAATTTGAACCCTCTTTGCAAGGACCCCCTCGTCTTAGTTGGCCCCCATTTCTAAAGCCCATGCAGACCGCTTTGGTTGCGTAGCACAGCAGGTGTAGAAAGCAAGGCCGCTGCGAGAATTAAACTGTTAGAGGCACTTTAGACACTGGTCAAACTCCCAACCAGTCCTTTTTAACTGCAATTGATTCTGCTTTAAATAGATTTGTAGAGGCAATTGAGCCCCCCTCCCCCCCAAATGCTTAGTGTTGGCAACGACATTCTCCTTTTAAGAACATTGGTTTGTGCACTGGTCCTCAACCTTTTTATGCCAAATACCCCCTATCAGCAAACTGTTACAACCAATTACCTCCAAGGAGAAGATCAAATATTAATGTTACCAGAATAGTTGGTCACAGGCCGTGTAGCATTTTTTAAAGCAAGAAATGTTTAGCTGTTAAAATACCCCTCCCATAGGTGCACCCCGAACATCGCTGCATACCCCCTGGTGATCTTTAGCATGTGCCACCAGTCTCAGACCAGTAATTGCTTACTTTCTTAGGAATATACTGCATTATGTACATTAACTACATTTTGGCCCCACCCCTAGTTTCCAACTGAGGATAGGGGAGGTCCGAAGAAGGGAACATGATTTCATCTCTAACATGGATTAGACTTGGACACAACGAAAAGGGGCACAGTTTTGCTTTCCAGGCACATCAGCTAATCCTTTAGTTGTGTGTTGAACTTTGTAGATCAGCAGTATGTGAGGTTGGGTCCCACTTTGAAACATTACTTCAAGATATAAACAATTTCTATTATCTGCAGGATACCGCTGCTCAATCTCTGGGAGACCTGGAACGAAGGTAATATAAGTGTATGTGTTAGTCATTGATAGCTCCTACACTGTACCCCTGACACATAGGTTTAGGAGGCTAGACAGGCTCAGGATTACCAGCCATTGTTCATCTTGTCAAAGGACAAGTATTGTTTGAAACCTCTGAAAATGTTTACGTTTCTTATATTATAGATCATTGAAAAAGCAACATATCACCAATATATCTTCATTAAAAATATTACCATCCATACTTTTATTCCCAGGAAAAAAAGGATTGTGATGGGTCTGAAGATTCTTTGTGGGCCCACACTACTTCTGTAAGGCTTGACAGGCCTAATATTTCTTTAATTTACAAGAAGTGTCAGGCCTGACAGGAGGATTGAGTGTAGTAAGTGTCTGCTAACAAAGATTTCAAGTGCAGTGCTGTACATCACAATCCCCAACCCCTCATAAGTGACAGGTCTGTGCACACCATTTTAGTGATTTCTGCTGACTTGGCAAGTTTTGTTACTTTCAAATGGGGAAAAGTACAAACTTTAGTCTTACTAAATCGACCTCTTCAGTTGCTATATAGGGGGAGTATTATGGCAACTAGCCTGGCCAAACATGCATTTTCAGTTAGCCCTCATTCACAGTACCACATGCATTTCTGCGTTTGCGGTAGACGCAGTGGTACCACAAAAAATATCCATCTATGGCCCCTTTCACACGCCTCCGGTACGACAGAGAGGCCACAAAAAGTCCTGCCTGCTGCGTCCTGGCCCCAAAAGCATCCCTTGAAACAGGGATATTCTAACACAGGTGCAAACGCAAATAGAAATGTGGACCTGTTGTGTTTGCGACCTGCAAAATAGAATTTGTGCCGCAAAATGCAGGCCGCAAACACAACCAGACAAGTTTGAATGTAACCTTAGAGCTCTCTTATTATATAGATGTGTGCAGAGAAGTTGGTCTCGGCCTGGTTGCTTAGTATGGTCACCCTTCGTCTCAAAAACATGTACTCTCATCCGTTTGCCAGATACACGGGCACAGAAACTAGAAGGCCATTAAAGTCCATTTAAGTTGCCCAGTTGTGCCCTAATGCCAGATAGTAGGCAATATATTGGGTATAGCCTCGGTGGTCCCCCCCTTACCCTCCCTAATAGCATGCCCTGGATTTAGAAACAAGTTTCAGTGTTTAGTTATCATGTAGTGTATGTTTGTGACTGTATGTGCACTCTTTATATTATTAAAATACTTTGACCTTTCCATTTTGGGAGTCATCATTTAAAAGAAGTTACTTAATTTCTCTTCTCAGCATTGCTGAAAAGGATGAGAAAATTAAAGCTTTGGAGGAACGCATTGAAACTGAACTTAGAAAAGTGACCACTAACTTTGAGGAGCAGAAGGTATGTCGGCAAACCTGTTATAATCCTGTAAATGATTCCAAGCCCATTGTAAAAGGACATTTTTTAGTAATCCCAATTCGGGATGCCCTGGGGCAAGAACAAAAGTCAACTTCCTGGGTTTTGTTCCACTATAAGGAATGGAAAAAAGGTGGGGACTAGCAGTGCCACAAAAAGGCCATTTGATTAATTTAGTGCTTTAAAATATCCCTCCTGCCTGCTTTGCCAATAGAAGCTTGAAATTCATTTCATTTGTTCATTTTGTTTTTTTTTTTATTGGTAACATTCCATTATCCAAAAGGTATTGGTGCAATCCAGGGGTCCTGGACTGTGGAGAACCTATTATAAAGGGGTTGGACCACAATATTTTTAATATAGCTGAACCTGCCAAGAAAGCAGTAGCATAATGTGTGCTACACTGTTCGGGACTAGGTGCCAACTGAGAAATGCTTACAAGGTTAATTTGGAAGTGAGAACATGGTGATCCAGGACCACTCAGTTCAAATATTTGAGGACAGCAGTTTCGAATATGTATAGAATCAACAGAACCACTCTGGGTAAATGGGACTGTTAATTAGAAATTAAAGTGAGTAAATAAAAAGCCCACATATATTTTACATTCACACTGAATTTAGAATGTGAAAATTTTGTAAAAATATCTTTAAAGAGGAACAACATGCCCAATTTTTACTTTTTCGGGTGTTGTTCCTATATGCTAAGGCATCCCAATGCGGAATGCCCCGCTGTGTGTATTTCTCCTGTCGCTCCCATGGTGCAGGCTCGAGCTGAAAGTGAGCGGCTGAGTCAGCACGCTCGCTTTCACTCCACTCCACTGACTGCTAAGCCGTCTGGATGGCTAAGCAGGCGAGCAGGGCTGAAGGGAGAAGAGGGCGTCTCTAGCTGTGACATGCCCGCGTCGCCCGTTCAGCTGCATTCATGGCTATAGGTGAGCTGCGATGTGGCCGTGGCGCGCTTTGGGACAAAGTGAGCGTAACGGAGTTTTCTGGGGTTTTACACTGCAACCCAATTTTGGATGCCCCAAGGAGTAGAACTCGGATGACCCTGGAGTCTTTTAGCCGAAGTTCCTCTTTAAACCTTGGGGGTTACCACCAGGATGTGCAAGAAGTTTTGTTTTATGCCCAAAATGTCATATAAAGCTCCCTGGTTATAGATGTGTAAAGTACTGAAATAATTGGATACCTCCATATAGGAATAGAGAGAGTGCTGGCAAGTGTATGGAGATCTGGGTGGCTTGCTGTGAAAGTCCACAGACATGCACTGGAAGTGTGAATCTACAGTAAAAAAAATAGGGATCGTTTGACACATGACCTGGGTTTGGAGGCCTAGAGGGCAAAGATAGAGTGGAATTGATAACATAGAGTGGAATTGATAACATAGAGGGAATAGAAGTGCAAATACTGTAGACTTTATAAAAGAACACAGTACTGAGAAAAGTTATAAATTACGACGTTTAATTTTGATTTATTGCTCTGATTGTATTTTGCAAGATGTGGATGCTTTAATGTATTTGAGCACTGTAAAATGTACACCTTGTTTTAAAGCGGATCAAATGTCAAAGAAAGAAAGTTTAGTATATTGTCCCTTTTGTGGCAAAAAAATATTTGAGAGGGCTTAACTCCATGCACATGTTTCTGGAATAACGGTCTGATTTTTTTTCTGCAGAAATGCATGGGAGTGGCCATCTTGTCACACACATAAGCATGAGGCGAGAGCTGTGCCAGCAGCAGCCCACACCAAACAGGGATAAATGTCTCAGATACACCAGCATAATGTTATTTAAACACACACTGAATAACCATCTGCTAATAAGCTGCAGCAATGTTTCTTTATTCCTGTACACTGCAGAATCTGGATTTACTGCACACCATTCAGTCAGTGGAAACATTATGCATCTTCTGAAATGTTACAATTATTTCAGCTGTGCAGCAGAGCAAGGAGTCATCGCAGCTGATAGCTTTCTGCTAGAAATAAAGGAGGATTACACTGATATGTGAGAAAGTTTAGACTGCGGGCAAAGCTGACTTCATTTATGATGTGTTTTGTCTTTTTAGGCATTGCAGAATCTTAACCATGAGTTACAGGTACAAGTTCAGAAGCTGCAAGAACAGTTGCTTGATCAGGTAAAATAAACACAAAAAATGGTAAGTGTCTTACTTCTAACTCTGCAATGCTGAATATTTATTCTCATTTCATAGGCAAATAAAGAATTGCTTGGCCAGATGGAGATAAGGTAACTCAAGTATGCATGACATCCATATTTGAAATATTCATTGGGTTTATGTTTAGGAAATGTTGCCTAGTTAATGTTCTTGCTGTCTGTGTTGTAGCTAAAGTTAAAGTGGACAAAAACCCAGGATTTTGACTATCCTGGGTTTTGTTCTTGCCCCTGGGGCACCCAATCGGGGATGCCCCGCTGTGTGAAACCCTCGAGGTCGCACTCACCTTACCCAGTCTTATGATTTATGCGCAGCCCTCTCGTCCATCAGCGCTGGCGGCCGCATCCCTGGCTACCCTCTAACAGGGAGCGTGCCCACACCGGCTATTCGCAAATGTCTGGCGCAGGCACGCGTCCTGCTAAAAATATAGTAGGTATGTGGCCGCAGCTCAGGCCGCATTGCACTGGCAAAGAAGGTGAGTTTCCGGGCAACCTGGGTGGTTTCACAAAGCCATAATTGGGGAAGGAAAATCAGCGGTCCTGGAGTCTTAGATTTCAGGGCCGTTCGGGTGTGGGTTTCGAGATGCTTTAACCAATCAATACTTGCTGGTTTTAAAAAAGTAAAAATAAACTAATAATAATTTGGTCTATTTTGCGAAAACGTTGATATTCAGTTAATGCTTACTGGCTCTTTAAAGTGGACCAACACCCAGGGGTGATCGGCCCGGAAATCTATAAGATTCCCGGGCCGATCACCCCCCACCCCGCGGGACATCCGAGATCGGGATGTCCCGCGGGGTGAAACCCCCCAGAAACCCCAAAAACACCTTACCTGATCCGCCGCCGCTTCCGCCGCCGCCGCCTCCCGCGCACCCCTCCAGACGTGCGCGCGCCCGCGCCGGCCCTCCGTGAATGGCCGGCGGGGGCGCGCGCGCGCCGAGAGTGACGCGCGGGAGGCGGCGGCGGCGGAAGCGGCCTGGACGTTCCTGATCCCCGCCTGGACGTTGGCGGGGATTGGCTGCGGCGCTCACGTGGGAGCGTTGAGAGGTGAGTTTTTTGGGGTTTCTGGGGGGTTTCACACAGCGGGGCACCCCCGATCGGGGTGCCCCGCCGAAGTGGACCAAAACCCAGGATAGTCAAAATCCTGGGTGTTGGTCCACTTTAATCTGATTTTGAGAGTATATCCAATCACAAGCTAGCCTTAATTACAGAAAAGGGTTGATTCAAATCCAGGTGAACAATTCTCACTCCTTTTTTAGAAGAGAAAGTTTCTATTGACTTTCATTGCCGCCTGGAGATGCAGCAGTATGCATTCCCCATTGTAAGCATTGGATGAGAGCCCATCCCCCGGGGAGGGGGGTCACACAGGGGGCATCCTGATCTTTTAAATTTCAGGCCAGCCGCTGATGGAGTTTTTTCCACCGGTAAATCTCCCCTAACCTCAGTCCAGCTGAGAGCATCCAGCATCGCGATTGGCTACCCGGCACTCATGTGGGAAGAGATGTTCCAGCCGCTGAATGTCCTGTCCTGGTGAACACGGGGTGAACAATCGCAGCATTGGATTCCTGGTGGGAGAAAGGTGAAATTTACAGATGTCCTGGGGGGTTATGTGCAGGGAGGGCCCCAGCATTCAGGATGCCCCCCCCCCCCAGGCTGTCATTTAGTGGTGACAGTGACCAACACCTGTGCCGCGCAGGGTGGTGGTCCGATTTAATGCATGTAACCGATAAATACTCTTTTAAACTGAACTGTGACCATAGCTGTGTTTGTCTGGTTCCAGTGTGCCAACTTTTCCTGCATATACCCTACTAACTGGCAAACACTGGACTGTTGATTAACAGTCTGTCTTTCCCAGTGACTGTGGGGACCCATGGGACCAAGCAGAATGACACCGAAAAGTTGCTTGTTTTTTAAGGGTGCCATACACTCCACTTGGATCATCATGACATCTGGGTTATTCTCCAGTAGAGGGCGAACTTCTGCAGAGATGAATATGCAAAAAAAGAAAGCCCCTCCTGGCCCATATATACCAGGGACCTCCCATCAATTTCCCCAGTTCATTCTCTGCAGGGAAGGCGACAAGACAGAAGATGAAGACTTCTTTACTTATAGGTAAGCCGGGCTCGCGCCGGCCTTCTATTGTCCCTATTACTGCCAGGACCCTTCTAAATTGTCCCTATATGGAGCCTCCCAGCTTAGGCTGCGGGCAGGTAGGAGCGCCCTATGGGTGCAGCAGGAGCGCCGCTCCACCATGAGACCTCACTATGGGGTAGGCGGTTATCCAGGTTTCTTGGTGATCCTGGTGTGGAATGCCCCGTCCCGTTAGGCTTAAGGCCGGCTCCTGGCAGGATTCCCCCCTTCCGGGTCCGTTATTCCCCTCCGGGGGGGGGCCTGGCCGATATTTCGTTTTACCCAGGCTGATATTTCGTTTTACCCAGCCCTTGTCCCTGTGTGCTGTGTGAGGTGGTTGCTGCATTACTGGCTTACTGGGGACTGTTTACAGCCTTGGGGAGCTTTTCCCACTGAGGCTGCGTTCGGGAAGGGGGCGGGGCCGGTCGGCGCGATTGCGGTAACCCCGCCCCCTTACTTGGCGCGATTACTGTGCTAGTTGTATAGGGGTCCGCGTTGCTGGGGGGGCGTGGCCTCGGCAAACGCGCTTTCTGCGCTGGCCCGCCCTCCCCCTGCTCTCCCTCCTCAGGCACGAGGCTGTGTGGGGGCCATCTTTCCCTGGCAAGCCGCATAGCAATCGGTGTGGTAAGGGGCCGTTGGCCATCTTCTTAGATTGTTTGTGTGTGGGGGCCCCTATTTATTGGAGGCCCCCACTGGTCTCAATCCTGTGTGGGTGTGCCTTAATCGCATTGTCTGGCTGGGATACCTGTATATTTACAATGGTGTGACTGCTAGATCAATTGCTGTGGTTTTTTTACATGTAATTTTATGGCCATTTTTACACAGCTCGGCGCTTATGTTGCTTGTTTTTTGTGTGTTACAGGTTTATATGTGCATATTAAGGGGTCCCTCCTGGTCCTGGGGTCCCTAGTATAAATATTATCCACCTAAAATCCTCCCACCGGGACTTTTAAGGGGCATCCCGGGTTGCTTATTCGTAATTCCCTGCGGTCTTGCAACTGACCACAAAAATTCACCATATGGAGGCTCTGCAGGATACCGGGCCTGGGATCCCTTTGGGACAATCTGGGCCATGTGTGGGGTGCGGGGCATCCCTTACGGGGGAGAATGTGCTGATCTGTATACCATGCGCACAAAAGGCCATAACGCGGCAGTCTGGTACCCAGCCTTCTGGGTCGGCTCCTTCCTCTTCATCGCCTTTCCCTCCCCACCTTATCCGTACCCCCAGTGACATTGGTACCAGTGGGGAGTCGCTTTCTCATGTTGGGCTCAGTTGGCCAACATCGAGAAAATGATTGCTAACACGGTGGGCAAGAAGGCCCAGGCTAAAAAGAGACATTTGTCGTCTGCCCAGCCATTGTGGGATATTGACGACGAGTTCGCTGATTTGTCCGATTATTCCCCGATAGAGGAGAGGGAATTGTATCAGGATTCAGAGGCTGACTATGTTCAGCCTGGGAATTCAAGTGTCGGGCAGGCCACTGTACTCTAAGTATGTCACACACCCCGCTTCAAGACAATCATTACATGTGGGTATACTGACCTGTAGATGGCGATCTTGCAGAGATGATAATAAAAAAAAAAAAAGGTAAGACCCTCCCGGCCCATAAATACCTGGGACCTCCCACTCATTCCCCAGTCTTTCATATCTGCAGAGGCGAGCAAGTCAGAAGATGATGTCCCCTCCTTGCATGTAGCCGGGTTGACTCCCGGCCTTCTATTCTTCTCTTTCTGCCCGGATCCCCTTATTTAAATTGCTTATAGCCTCCCAGCCTAGGCTGCTGGTCCGGGCAAAGGTAGTTGGCACCCAGGTGCTTAGGAGCCGTGAGACCCCATAACAAGGGGTAGGCGGCTATCCGGGTTGGTGATCCCGGTTTGGGATGCCACGTCCCTTGGCTCTACCCTGGCATGGATTCCCCCTCTCCCGGATACCCTTAGAGGGGGGGGGGGCGGGTCCCTTATGGATTCTTCCCAATTATTGTGTAAGTGTGTGTTGGTGCTTTAACGGTGTGTGTGTGTTTTTAATGTTAGACTGGCGCCGGCGTGCGGTGGTGAGCACCCATTAGGGCTTCTTCTTCTAAGGGGGGGGGGGGGTGGGCGCTCACACACACGTCTACGGCCCGCCCCCGTGCTGTGGGCGCCGTTTTCAGGTCCTGGCTTCTGGCCGGGAGAGACGGGGGAGGGGCGGGTCCGGGCGCGCGGGTCCGCCCTCCCTCCTCCTCCTTCACACTGCGTGTCTTCCACTTCCCCTCCTGCCTGGCGTGCGGTGCTTGGGTGAAGGTCTGGTGAGTGGCCTGTGGCCCATCAGATGCATCTGTTTTTAACTCCTTATGCATTGCTAGCATTCTGAGCGTGTGTTTAGTTTGTGTGTTCCAGGTGGACCATTGATCTTATTAAAGGGGGGTTCTCCCGGTCCAGGGTCCCTGGTTAAAGTTTAGTTGGCTTCAAATCCTCCCACTCGGGACTTAAAGGGGCATCCCGGGTTGCATTACTGCGTAAATCCCACGGAACATTATATTATAAAATCACCATATGGAGGCTTCCCCGGATACTGTGCTTGTGCCCCCCTCGGGGCTATCCAGGCTGTGTTTGGGGTGTGGGGTATCCCTTTTGGGGGATGATGTATTTCTATGTGTACCCTGTGCGCAGCGGTCTATTACGCGGCAGACCGGATCTCAGGCGTCCGGTTCTGCTCCGCCAGTCTCCTCTCCGTCTCCCCCTCGCTTGACACGTACCCCAAGGGATGTGGTCATTGGCGGGGAGTCGCAAGCTGAGGTGTGTGCCAGATTGGCCAATCTTGAAAGATTGTTTTCCAGTGCTGTTGCTAAAAAGGCCACGGCAAAGAGAAAGCATTTGTATACGGCCGCGCAGGGCCTTGATAGGGAGGATTTTGACTCCCTGGATTGGTCTGATTGTTCCCCGCGTGAGGAAGGGGAGCTGTATGAGGAGTCTGAGGGCTCCGATGATCAGCAGTTTGTGGGCGCTGATACCGAGCAGGGCCAGGGGGACTCCTTGGATACATCTAGGGTCCTGGCTCATATGTTTGAGGTCCTGGCTATTTCTCCCCCCCGAGGCGGCTCCTCCGCTGAAGGGGGAGTTTTTTGAAGTGACCTAGCCGCGCTTGGAATTTCCTTATCAAAAGCATTTTGATGGTATAATTCTCAGGGAATGGGAGAGGCTGACTCGGCTTCCGGGTTGGGACAGGAAATATCCCTTTCCGGCGGACGTGGTGAAGCACTGGTCGTTCCCTTCGGTGGTGGCTGAAATCAAGCAATCTGATGAGGGGCAGGTCCTTTCTGACCCCTCGTTGGGAGACGGTCACCACGGGTGCCAGCCTGTCAGGTTGGGGGGGATTTTGGAAGGATCTTCAGTTTCGGGGGCTTCAGGAGGCTCACGATCCCATCAATGTTCTGGATAGCCATCAGGTTGGTTCTGGCTCACTTGACTCATCAGTTACGGGGACTACCGGTTCAGGTTCGGTCGGACAGTCGGAAAGCGGTCGCCTACATCAATCACCAGGGAGGGACTCGAGCAGGCGTGCCCTCAGGAGAGTGTCTTTGATCCTGGATTGGGCAGAGGGCAATGTCCCATGCATCTCGGCAGTGTACATTCCGGGAGTGGAGAACACGGAGGCGGACTCACTGAGCAGGGGGTCATCTCGCCAGTGGGAATGGTCGCTCTGCCCAAGGTGTTTCGGTTGCTTTGCCACCGGTGGGGGACTCCGGTGGTGGACCTCTTTGCCTCTCGTCACAATCACCAGCTTCCGGCATTTGTGTCTCTCTCGTGGGATCCGCTGGCTCTGGCGGCGGATGCCATGTCTCTGAACTGGAGGGGTCTGGGGTTTCTATACATGTTCCCTCTGTTTCCCATGGTGGGCAAAGTGGTGCTCAAGCTGGCCCTGGAGGGCGCGTCAGCAATTCTGGTGGCTCCAAGGTGGCCAAGACAGGTTTGGTTCGCAGACGTGGTAAGGTTGGCAGAGGATCAGTTAGTTCTGCCCCTCTGCCGGATCTACTCACTCAGGGTCCACTGTTCTACCCCAATTTACCAACGCTGGCTTTGACGGCGTGGTTGCTGAAACCTCCATCTTGAAGGAGGAAGGTTTGTCTGAGGCCGTTGTCCAGACCTTGATTAGAGCTAGGAAACAGTCCTCTTCTGGCATTTACTATAGGACTTGGAGGTCCTACATTGATTGGTGTGAGGCTAGGGCCTTGCCTTGAAGGGTGTTTTCTATTCCTAGGATTCTGGAGTTTCTTCAGCATAATATGGATCTTGGTTTCCAGCTTAGTACCTTGAAAGGACAGGTTTCGGCTCTGTCGTTTCTTTTTCCAGAAGTCTTTTGCATGGTACCCGCTGGTTAAGGCCTTTTTCCAAGGAGTTGCGCATGTGCGGCCTCCTAGGAAGGCGTTGTTTCCTGTTTGGGATTTGATTTTGGTTCTGTCGGCTCTACAAGGTCCTCCTTTTGAGCCACTACAGGATACTGCTCTTTCTATTCTCACTCAGAAGGTTGCCTTTTTGGTGGCTATTACCTCTGTTCGGCGTGTCTCTGAGTTGGCGGCTCTGTTGATTCAGGCCTCTTATTTTGATAGACATCAGGATAAGGTGGTTTTTTCGCCTTAAGCCAGATTTTCTTCCTAAGGTGGTATCTGCCTTCCATATCAATCAGGATATTGTTCTCCCTTCCTTGTGTCCTAAGCCTAGTAATGACAAGGAGAGGGTTCTGCACAATTTAGATGTTGTTCGCTGTGTTAAAGTGGACCAACACCCAGGATTTTGACTATCCTGGGTATTGGTCCACTTCCCCGGGGCGCCCCGATCGGGGGTGCCCCGCTGTGTGAAACCCCCCAGAAAGCCCCCAAAACTCACCTCTCCCCGCTCCCACGTGGCCGCGCCGTCCAATCGGCGCCGACGGACAAGCTGATTGACAGCGACGGACAAGCAGCTTGCCCGTCGGCGCCTCCCGCGCGTCACTCTTGACGTGTGCGCGCCCGCGCCGGCCATTCAGAGACGGCCGGCGCGGGCGCGCGCACGCCTAGAGGGGCGCGAGGGAGGGAAGACAAGGTAAGGTGATTTTGGGTGTTTGGGGGGGGGGGTTCACCCCGCGGGACATCCCGATCTCGGATGTCCCGCGGTGTGTGAGGTGATCGGCCCGGGAATCTTATAGATTCCCGGGCCGATCACCTCAGGGTGTTGGTCCACTTTAAGTACTACTTGGGTACTACTTCTTCTTTCCGCAAGACGGTGCCCTGCGGGCCCAGGAAAGGTTTGGCGCCCGCCAAGTGTACCATTAGCAAATGGATTCGTCAGGCCATTGTTGGGGCCTATTCTGCTAAGGGGAGGACTCCCCCTTTTAGGGTCACTGCGCACTCTACTCGTGCTGTTGGTGCATCCTGGGCTTTCAGCACCAGGCTTCTGTTGAACAAGTTTGTAAGGCTGCTACTTGGTCTTCCGTTCATACCTTTTCCAAGTTTTACAAGGTTGATGTGCGGGCTTCAGCGGATGCTGTTTTTGGCCGCAAGGTTCTGCAAGCTGCAGTGGTTTAAGTTGGTACATTCTTTACTGTTTTCTGGTTCCCACCCATGACGGACACTGCTATTGGATGTCCCAAATGTCATGATGATCGAAGTGGAGTGTATGGCACACTTAGAATAATACCGTTTTGTGAGTACTCACCTTTAAGACGGGTATTATGAGTGTGCCATTCACTCCACTTCGCCCCACCCCTTTTTTCCGGTATTCTGGGGCTTTTATATGGTGAACCTTTGGTTTTGGTTGTTTAGGTTATAGTTGGTTCTTCCTGGTCCCCTTACTGCTTTTTTACACTGGGAAATTGGTGGGAGGTCCCAGGTATATATAGGCCAGGAGGGGCTTTCTTTTTTTGCATATTCATCTCTGCAGAAGTTCGCTCTCTACTGGAGAATAACCCAGATGTCATGATGATCGAAGTGGAGTGTATGGCACACTCATAATACCTGTTTTAAAGGTGAGTATTCACAAAACAGTATTTTTTGAATATTGTGTTACAAGGGGAGTTGGCACTACCAGAGCAAGTGGAATACTAGGGCAGGCATTGTCTAGTGCTTGCTTACTCACATGGCCGCCAGTTTGACCGATCTACATTATGCAAGCTTTATTCTAAGTATGTCACACACCCCGCTTCAAGATATCCATAACATGTGGGTAATACCGACCTGAAGAGGGCGTTCCTGCAGAGATGATAGCAAAAAGAAAGCCCCTCCCTGATCCATAAATACCTGGGACCTTCCACTCATCACCCAGTTTTCCATCTCTGCAGAAGGCGAGCAAGTCAGAAGATGATGGCTCCTCCTTGCACAGGGGGATTTAAGGTAGCCGGGATGATTCTCGGCCCGCTACTTATTTGTTTCCGTTTGGACCCTTTTTTCCTAGAATTCATATGCCTCCCAGCTGTGGCTGTGGGTCCAGGCGAGGGTATATCAGCACCTCAGGTGCTCAGGAGCAACGCTCCACCGTGAGACCCTATACAAGAGGGTAGGCGGTTACACCGGGTTGGTGACCCCGGTTTGGGATGCCCTGTCCCTTAGTTTTAACCTTGAATGGCCCTCCCAGGATCCCTTTTCCACAGTGGGGATGGGGGGTGTGGGTCCCTTCCTTACTATTCTCTTTAGCACGTTCTTAACCTTTTCTGTCTTTTACTAGGTTATTGTGTGTGTGTGTCACTTTAACTGTCATTAGTTCAGCGCCGCGGCCGTTCTTGGGGAGGCCTCTGTGCGGTGCTGGGCCTGTCTCCTTTCCTTTCATAATGGCGGAGGTAGTTACCTCACGCACTGTATGCCATGTAGTGGGGGGGGGGGGGGGGGCGGGGCCGGACCGGACCGTCGGCGCGGGGCCGGGGTCCGTCCCTCCTTGTTTTGTGTGCTGCGGTGCTTAGGTGCACGATGACATATTTACTGTTTTTTACTTCACTGGCCGAGCGCCGCAGCCGCACATACGCTGCGGCGCTGGCCGGTTTTGGCGCCTCTTTTGTGAGGAGACATTCTCCTCGCGATTGTCCTCCTGGGGGCGGGGCCGGTTGCGGCGCGTCATCGCTGCCCGCCCCCATCTATCCCTGGCGCCGCTGAGGAGCTATTGCCTTGCATAGGAGGGGGGGGGGGGGGGCGGAGCTTGGCGTCACGCGCGTCCCGCGCTGACCACGCCCCCTTCTCCTCTTCTTGTCAGCAAAGCCTCTTCCTCACGGTCTGGTCGCCATTGCAAGCTCCCGCGGTACTGTGAGTGGCCTGTGGCCCCCCTCTCCCCCATTCTGCGTTATTTGCATGTGTCTTTTGTTTCCTATCGCCTCATAGCTATTTCTGTGTCTTTCAGGCGGAGGTTTATCAGGAGGATCTCCAGTAGCATTTAGAGGGGTCTCTCCCGATCCTAGATCCCTGGGTTCATTTTATTGCTCATAAATCCTCCCACTCGGGACATTAAAGGGGCATCCCGGGTTGTCTAGTGGCGTAATTCCCTGGGTCATAGCGACTATTGAAAGTTCACCTTATGGAGGCATCCCCGGATACTGGGCTAGGGGCCCCTTCGGGGCATCCCCGGAAGTGTATGTTGTGTGGGGTATCCATTACTGGGGACGATGTACTTCTGTGTATACCATGTGCACAGCAAACTATTACGCGGCAGTCCGAGCCCCAGGCGTCTGGGTCAGCACCGCCGGTCGCTTCATCTCCCCCTCCCACCTTGACACGCACCCCGTGTGACGTCGTCATGGGCAGGGAGCTGCAATCTGAGATGTGCGCCAGATTGGCTAACCTTGAAAAAATTATCTCCAGCTCGGTCGCCCGTAAGGCTCCGACTAAGAGAAAGCATTTGTCGCCGGCTCCGCCGGTGGAGGACCATGAGGACGTTAATAATCTGGATTGGTCTGATTATTCCCCGCTAGAGGAAGGGGAGGTTTATGAGGATTCAGATATTTCGGACGATGAGCAGTCTTTTGGCGCTGATGCCGAGCTTGTTGACTTGGGGAGATCCTTGGATACTCCTCACGCTCTGGCTCTGATGTTGGAGGTTCTGAATATTTCCCCTCCCGAGGAGGCGTCACAGCAGAAGGGTGAATTGTTTGAGGAATCCAGGCCGCGCTTGGAATTTCCAACACAAAGGCATTTTGACAAAATTATTGCTAAGGAATGGGACAGGCCGGCTCGACTCCCTGGCATCCCTCAGGGGTGGGATAAGAAATATCCCTTCCCCTCGGAGGCGGTTAAGCGCTGGGCATCTCCCCCCGACGTGGATGCACCGGTTTTGGGGTTGTCCAACTCCTTGGTTTTAAATAGACCTGATTGTTCCACCCTCAAGGATGGAGAGGATAAACGTATTGACCAGATGGCTTGTCATGGTTTTGCTAGCGTTGGGTCAGCCATGCGGCCTGTTTGCGCTTCGACGCTAATGGTGTTGGCTGCCAGGTCTGTGGTCAGGGACCTGCTGACTTCTTCCGGGCTTCGTCCTGGTAGTGCCGAGTTCCTTAGCCTTAAACGGTGTGAGTTGTTTTTATCTTTTGTGTTAACGGCCTTGGATGACACGTTGATGATGTGTGGTAGGACATCGGCGCTGCTGGTGACTATTCGGCGGTCGGTGTGGCTGCGCCAGTGGGCGGCCGATTTTATGTCCAAAAAGTCACTGACGGCTCTACCTTTTGTGGGCTTACGGCTCTTTGGAGAGACATTGGACTCTGTCACCAAGGGTGGTAGGTTACCTCAACGCAAGAAACAACGCCGTCCCTTTCGGGGGGCGCCTTCTTTTACCCCCTCCTTTCGTGGGGCCAGATCTGGCAGGGGATTTGCATTCCCCTCTTCCAGAGGAGATTCTGGGAGCAGGGGCAGAGGACGTGCCCGTCCAGGATACAGTTGGGGCTCTAAGCCCAAGCCGGCTACTAAGCCGGCTCAGCAATGAGGGGGCGCCCTCACCCATGCGGGTGGGGGGACGGCTGCGACACTTCTCCCAGATCTGGGATCAAGAGGTCTCGGACAGATGGATCCAGGAAGTGGTGTCTTCCAGTTACAAGCTGGAGTTCGAGCTCCGCCCCCCTTCCAGATTTTTCAGGTCTCGGATGCCTTCGGAGCCTCTGGCGGCGCAGGGGCTCCTGGTGGCAGTAGAGAATCTTCTGGACATGGCTGTCATTTGCCCAGTGCCCCCCTCGGATCAGGGCAGGGGCTTTTATTCCCATCTGTTCACGGTACCCAAGAAGGACGGATCGGTCCGACCCATCTTGGATCTGAAGTTTCTCAACAGGTTCATCCGGCCGCGGAAATTCCGCATGGAAACGCTGCGTTCGGCCATTCACTCTCTTCGCCAGGGAGACTTTCTGACGTCCATAGACATCAAGGATGCTTATCTACACGTTCCGATTTTTCCAGCACACCAGAGGTTTCTCAGGTTCGTGGTGGAGGATCGGCATTTTCAGTTTGTGGCACTCCCTTTCGGTCTCACCTCGGCTCCTCGGGTGTTCACCAAGGTGCTAGCGGGGGTGATGGCTCTGCTCAGGGTTCAGGGTATCCGCATTGTGCCCTATTTGGACGATCTTCTGATCATGGCCTCTTCTTTCAACCAAGCGGAGTTGGACACCAGAGTGGTGGTGTCCACTCTGGAGAGGTTCGGTTGGGTGGTCAACTACCCCAAGTCTTCTCTTTCTCCGTCCAGAGTAGTGACCTTTCTGGGAATGTCTCTGGACACTTCGCAGGCCAGGGTGTTTCTGCCCCAGGCCAAGATTCTTTTGATTCAGGAGTTAGTTCGGCTTCTCTTGTCGGCCCCTCGTCCGGCCATCCGTCTAGGGATGAGGCTGGTGGGGTTAATGGTGGCCTCATTCGAGGCAGTTCCCTTTGCGCAGTTTCATACAAGGACGCTTCAGCTTCATCTGTTGAAAGTTTGGGACAAGTCTCCTCTATCGTTGGATCAGTCCTTCCTGATGACTCCCCGAGTTCGTCGATCCCTGCAATGGTGGCTGGGGTCAGTCAATCTGTTGAAGGGCAGATCTTTTCTGGCTCCGTGTTGGGAAACAGTCACCACGGATGCCAGTCTGTCAGGTTGGGGGGGTGTTTGGAAGGACCTCCAGTTTCAAGGTCTGTGGGGCCCGCAGGAGGTTCACAAGCCCATCAATGTTCTGGAGTTGAGAGCCATCAGGTTGGTTCTGTTTCGCTTGACTCATCAGTTGCTGGGCCTGCCAGTTCAGGTCCGGTCGGACAACCGGACGGCGGTTGCTTACATCAATCACCAAGGGGGGACTCGCAGCAGGAGTGCCCTCAGGGAAGTGTCTTTGATTCTGGACTGGGCGGAGAGCCACGTCCCGTGTATCTCAGCAGTCTACATTCCGGGAGTGGATAACACGGAGGCGGACTCTCTGAGCAGGGCCTCCTCTCGTCAGGGGGAGTGGTCTCTCAGTCCCAAGGTGTTTCGTTCGATTTGTCTCAGGTGGGGGTTCCCAGCGGTGGACCTCTTTGCCTCTCGTCACAATCACAAGCTTCCAGTCTTTGTGTCTCTCTCGCAGGATCCACTGGCTCTGGCGGTGGATGCCATGTCTCTGAACTGGAAGGATCTGGGGTTTCTTTACCTGTTCCCTCCGTTTCCAATGGTAGCCAGAGTGGTGCGCAAGCTGGCCCTGAAGGGCGCGTCGGCGATTCTGGTGGCACCAAGGGGGCCAAGGCAGGTTTGGTTCGCAGATCTGGTAAGACTGGCAGAGGATCAGTTCGTTCTGCCTCTACTGCCGGACCTACTCACCCAGGGTCGGCTACGCTATCCCAATTTACCATCGCTGGCTTTGACGGCGTGGCTGCTGAAACCGCCATCTTGAAGGAGGAAGGGCTTTCTGACGCGGTGATTCAGACTCTTATTAGCGCCAGGAAGCGCTCTTCCTCTACTGTTTATTATAGGACTTGGAGGTCCTATATTGACTGGTGTGAAAGTAGGTTGTTCTCTTGTCGGGAATTCTCCATTTCCAGAATCCTGGAGTTTCTTCAACATGGTCTGGATCTGGGGCTTCAACTTAGTACCTTGAAGGAGCAGGTTTCTGCCCTGGCGGTGTTCTTTCAAAGGTCCTTTGCACTTCATCCCTTAGTCAAGACCTTTTTCCAAGGAGTTACGCATGTACGGCCTCCTAGGAAGCCCTTTGTTCCAGTTTGGGATTTGAACCTGGTTCTTTCGGCTCTTCAGGGTCCTCCGTTTGAGCCCTTGAATGAGGTTGCTTTGTCTTCGCTTACTCAAAAGGTGGCCTTTTTTGGTGGCTATCACTTCGGTTAGGCGTGTTTCTGAGTTGGCAGCTTTATCCATTAAAGCTCCGTACTTTGAAAGGCATCAGGACAAGGTTGTCTTTCGTTTCAAGACGGATTTTCTTCCTAAGGTGGTCTCTGCCTTTCATCTGAATCAGGACATTGTTCTGCCTTCTCTTTGTCCTAATCCCAGCAACGACAAGGAAAGGGCGCTGCATTCCTTGGATGTAGTTCGTGTTGTGAAATATTATCTGGTGGTTACGTCTTCCTTTCGTAAGACTGATGCTATTTTTGTGGTGCCCTTTGGGCCTAGGAAAGGTTTGGCTCCTGCCAAATCTTCCATTAGTAAATGGATTCGTCAGGCCATCATTGGGGCCTATTCTGCCAAGGGGAGGAACCCCCCTTTTCGTGTCACTGCTCATTCTACTCGTGCGGTTGGGGCGTCCTGGGCTTTTCAGTACCAGGCCTCCGTTGAACAAGTTTGCAAGGCCACTACTTGGTCCTCTGTTCATACGTTTTCCAAGTTTTACAAGGTTGATGTTCGGGCCTCAGCGGATGCTGTTTTTGGCCGCAAAGTTCTGCAAGCTGTTGTGGTTTAAGTTGTGCATTGTTGCCTTGTTTTGGATCCCCGCCCTTTTTATGGACACTGCTATTGGATGTCCCACATGTTATGGATATCTTGAAGCGAGGTGTGTGACATACTTAGAATAATACCATTTTGTGAAATACTCACCTGTAAAATGGGTATTATAAGTATGTCACACACCCCGCTTCACCCGCCCTTCTGGTATTCTGGATCCTTTATATTGTGAACTTTGCGTTGTTTTGACTTATATTTGCCTCTTCCTGGTCCCTTACCTTACTGCTTCTTTATACTGGGTGATGAGTGGGAGGTCCCAGGTATTTATGGATCAGGGAGGGGCTTTCTTTTTGCTATCATCTCTGCAGGAACGCCCTCTTCAGGTCGGTATTACCCACATGTTATGGATATCTTGAAGCGGGGTGTGTGACATACTTATAATACCCATTTTACAGGTGAGTATTTCACAAAATGGTATTTTTTCTTTTGTAGCATTTTAGAGAAAGATGAGAAGATCAAAACGGTTGAGGAACTTCTGGAAACTGGACTCATACAGGTTGCTAACAAAGAAGAGGAGCTTCGGGTAATACTACATTCAATATTTTTTAGGCCCTAATCTTCAAATGTCATGTACAGTACACACCTGCTGTGAACACCAATTCATCTTCTGGCTACAGAAAAACATAAACGCAAATCTAAAGCCATTCAAGACCCCAGTACCCACATTGGCCCTGGAACCCTTCCCTTGGCATTCCAATTTAGGATACCCAGCATTTTAAAGTGGACCAACAACCATATTACAAATGAATGTTGGCCCATGCACGAGGGGGCATCCTGATTGCTGATGTCCCTGTGCGCATACACAGTCAGAACCCCTGTATTTACTTACCGACACTGTTTCCCTCGAGAAACTTGGTTCCATAATTAGCTGCTGGTGGTCAGCCTGTCTGGCTTTCTTTTCCCAATGCATGACACGGCCTGCTTCACGAAGTCATTACATCTGGGTATTCCGCCACAAGGTGGCTCAGTGCACTGCAGAAGAGTTGTGGCTCCTCCCGGTACCATATAAAAACTGAATCACCATAGACTTATCTAGTTTTTCCTCTGCAGTGATTCTGCGAAGATAGAAGATGGCTCTCTATATTGCGCAGGTGAGCGGGGCAAACAAGCCTGCGGCCCTGCATGGCTGTTTCCACCCGTTTCCGGACCCTCTGTGCCTCCCAGCCTCGGCTGACGGATCAGGTGAAGTTAGAGGAGCACTAGGGTCAAGTGCTCAAGGAGCGCTGCTCCAAGCCACAGACCCTGTACCACAAAGGGTAGCCGGCCATAGGCTTTATGGTGAGCCTGTTAGGGAATGCGGAGTTCCTGTTCTAGCTTCTGAGGGGGTGAGTGTTTTGGGGACTGTTTACTCGTTCGGGTGTTTTGGGGTCCCCCCCCGTCTCTGGCCTGGGCCCTTGCCGCTGCTCGCTTGCTTTCCTCGCTCCCTCCCCGTAGTGTGCTCGGGGGAGGGGGGGTAGGTGGTAGCGGCGAGGGTACTTTGGCTGTGTACTGGTCTAACTGTGTTTTAACAGTTTTTCCCGCCTCGCCACTTTGTACTGCGCTCCGCGGCAGGCGGCGCTATATTTGTGAGGCGTTTTTTCTCTA
The DNA here is from genome assembly GCA_027917425.1 of Gastrophryne carolinensis. NCBI lineage: Eukaryota > Metazoa > Chordata > Amphibia > Anura > Microhylidae > Gastrophryne > Gastrophryne carolinensis. Next base: position 70,179,829 of record CM051244.1, read on the forward strand.
CTGTGATGATGCCGCCGAGGTCACATGAGCGCCATCTTCGTGCTTTTGGGGGGGGGGGGGGGGGGGGGCAGTGGATGACTTGTATTGCGGCCCGCGGCCCGCCCCTCGAGGTTCCTCTGCCGGCGCCATTTTGTTTCTGCTGCGCGTTGGGGCCCTTCTCATCCCGGAGCTGCGTCGGTGATCCTGGTCTGCTTGACGCTTCCTCCTGTGGTTTGGCGGTTGGTGCCCTTGTCCTACTTGGTCCGTGAGTCCCCTTCGGGGGTTTTTGGTCTCTTTTGGGCATGCGCTGCGGGATACTTATTTGTCTTTATTTGTCTTTCAGGCGGGACAACTGTGGGTTGTGGTTTCTCCCGTTCCTACCCTTTACCATCCCTCATCTCCCCTTACTGGCTTCTGGGGGCATCCCTTTGGGGGGGTATACCGGGTGGCTCTTGCTAGCCTTTACCCTGTGCTGGCCTATTGGGCCTGTGTTAATCACCGTATGGAGGCTTCTGGGGATAGCGTGCTTGGGGGTCCTTCGGGGGAATCCCGGTTGTGTTCCATGTGGGGGGTATCCCCTGTGAGTGACAGTGTCAGGGTGTGCGTGCCGTGCGCCCAAAGTGTCCTGGCTCTCCCAGCTCTGCGCCTCCTTCACCATCACCTACCCCCCACAGTCTGACCTGGCTCAGTAAGTGGCCAGTATTGAAAGGCAGCTTGCCAAGCCTGGTCCACGTAAGGCCTTTGTGAAGAAGCAGCACCTAGCTCCCATGACATCCCTCTTTCCTGAGGAGGATGAGGTACCTGATACCTTTGATGGCCTTTACCCTCAGAATCCTCAGTACCCTTTCAGGACTGTCAATACCTCGGTCATGCCTTCACCTGCCACTACTACACTGCGGGACAGCGAGGACCGGCGCATGGATTAGCTGGCCTGCCATGCTTTCGCTTGTGTGGGGAGCTGCGCCCAGTCTGCGCTGCTGCCATTACAGCTTTTGCCCTTAAGAGACAGCTCAAGCGCCTCCTGGAGGGCGCTACGGCTGGTAACGGGGGAGGATTATAGGTCCCTTCTGCTTCGCTCTGATTTTGCTGCTCTACTCCAATCTGTTCACGATCCCCAAAAAGGACGGGTCCCTGAGGCCCATCCTGGACTTGAAGGGTCTCAACAGTTTTGTCAGGTTCAAGCATTTTCGCATGGAGGCTCTACGCTCGGCGGTCAGTAACCCTATGCCCAGACGACTTCATGACCTCAGTGGACATCAAGGATGCCTACCTTCACGTGCCAATCTTTCCAGGTCATCAGAGATTTCTCAGGTTCGCTCTAGAGGATCAGCATTACCAGTTTGTGGCCTTACCGTTCGGTATCACCTCGGCCCCTCGGGAGTTCACCAAGGTGCTGGAGGGTGTGATGGCTTTGCTGCGGAATCAGGGCATCCGCATCCTTCTTTACCTGGACGACATTCTGATTGCGGCTCAATCTCTTTATCAGGCCGAGAAGGATACTCAGGTGGTGACCTCCACTCTCGAGTCCTTCGGCTGGGTGATCAGCTATCCCAAGTCTTCACTGTCTCCGTCTTTGGTTAGGTCCTTTCTGGGCATGACTCTAGATACATCTCAGGTCAAGGCATTCCTGCCTCAGCAGAAGGTGGAGGACCTGCAGAAGCAGGCACAGACTCTGCTCTTGTGTCCCCATCCCTCCATCCGGCAGGGGATGCAGTTAGTGGGTCTGATGGTTTCCTGCTTCGAGGTGGTCCCTTTTGCTCAGTTTCACATGAGACCTCTTCATTTGCACCTCTTGTCAGTTTGGGATTGGGACCCTGTGTCCCTGGATCAGGAATTTGCTCTGTCCCCCCTGGCCAGGCAGTCCCTCTCGTGGTGGTTGGACTCGGGGAACCTTCTAGTGGGCAGGACCTTTCCTGCCTCCGTGCTGGGAGACTGATGCCAGTCTGACCGGTTGGGGGGGCTTTTGGAAGTCTCTGAAGTTTGGGTTGGTGGGGCTCCCAGGAGGCCCATGCTCCCATCAGTGTACTGGAACTGAGGGTGATCAGGTTGGTTCTGTCTCAGCTGACCACACACCTTCGGGGTCGGGCTGTTCAGATCCGCTCGGACAACCAGACGGCGGTTGCCTACATCAACCATCAGGGAGGGACTCGGAGCAAGCGAGCCCTCAAGGAAGTGTCCTTGATACGGTCTTGGGTGGAAGTAAATGTCCCCTGCATCTCGGCGGTTTACATTCCGGGGGTGGAGAACCTGGAGGCAGACTCCCTGAGCAGGGGGACGTCTCAGCTGGGGGAATGGTCCCTCAGCAATAGGGTATTTCACCCCCTGTGCCACCACTGGGGTTAGCCGGATGTGGACCTGTTTGCGTCCCGCCACAATCACAAGCTTCCCAGGTTTGTCTCCCTGTCACAGGACCCTTTGGGCTTCGCCACAGATGTGCTAACAATGCCTTGGACGAAGTTCCGGCTCCTCTGTGTTCCCTCCGTTCCCTCTGCTGGGCAGGGTGCTGCGCAAGATAGCCCAGGAAGGGGTACCAGCCATTCTGTTGGCCAAGGAGGGTGTGGTTCGCAGATGTCCTGCAGTTGGCAGTAGATCAGTATGCTCTGCCCAAGGATCCAGATCTGCTCACTCAGGGACAGCTGTGCCATCCCAATTTACAAACGCTGGCTCTAACGGCCTGGCTGCTGAAACCTCCATCTTGATGGATAAGGTTTGCCGGCCTCTGTTGTTGATACCATGATTAGGGCTAGGAAGAAGTCCTCGTCCTTTATCTACTACAGGATCTGGCATGCTTACATTGCCTGCTGTGAGTCCAAGTCTTTTCCTTGTCGGGTGTTTTCTATCCCCAGGATTCTGAAATTTTTGCAACATGGTTTGGATTTGGGCCTTCAACTTAGTACCCTCAAGGGACAGGTGTCAGCTCTGGCAATTTTTTTCCAAAGATCCTTTGCCAATCCCAGACTTTTTTCCAGGGAGTTACTCATGTGTGTCCGCCACGTAAGCCTATGCTACCAGTTTGGGACCTGAATCTGGTGTTGTCTGCTCTGCAGGGTCCTCCCTTTTGAGCCTATCCGTGGGGCTGCCTTGTCCATTCTGACTCTTAAGGTGGCCTTTTTGGTGGCCATTACTTCTGTCAGGTGAGTTTCTGAGCTGTCGGCGCTTTCCATTAAACCTCCTTATTTTGAAAGGCATCAGGATAAGGTGGTGTTTCGGCTTAAGCCAGATTTTTTGTCTAAGGTTGTGTCTGCTTTTCATCTCAATCAGGACATTGTTTTGCCTTCCTTGTGTCCTAACCCTGCTAATTCCAAGGAGCGGACCCTTCACTCTTTGGATGTTGTCAGGGCTCTGAAGTTTTATTTGGTTGCTTCTGAGTCTTTCAGGAAATCTGACGTTCTTTTTGCCTCCTGCTAAATCCACTATCAGCAAGTAGATCCGTCAGGCAGTGGTACAACCCTTTTCTGCTAAAGGGAAGGAACCTGCTTTTAGGATTACTGCTCATTCTACTCGTGCTATTGGTGTGTCTTGGGCTTTTCAGCACCAAGCTTCTGTTGAACAAGTTTGTAAGGCCGCAACTTGGTCTTCTGTTCATACATTTTCCAAGCTTTACAAGGTTGATGTTGAGGCCTCCGCTGATTCTGCTTTTGGCCGCAAGGTACTTCGGACAGTAGCGGTTTAAATTGCCTGTTGTTACTCTTTGGGGATCCCACCCTACTTTATGGACACTGCTTTTGGATGTTCCAGATGTAATGACTTCGTGAAGCAGGCCGTGCCATGCATTGAGAAAAAGACAATTCTGTGAGTACTCACCTGTAGAATTGCTTTTGCTATGCATGGCACGGCCTGCTTCACCCCACCCTTGTTATCGTTGTTCTTGGTTGCCTCTGTATGGTGATTGTTCCAAGTTAGTAGGGGTTTTCTTGTTACTTTTATTATCTCCCGGTTTCTTGAATAACTGCTTGTCAACACCGGATAAGTCTATGGTGATTCCGTTTTTATATGGTACCGGGAGGAGCCACAACTCTTCTGCAGTGCACTGCGCCACCTTGTGGCGGAATATCCAGATGTAATGACTTTGTGAAGCAGGCCGTGCCATGCATGGCAAAAGCAATTCTACAGGTGAGTACTCACAGAATTGTCTTTTTGATAGTGGGATTCACGATAGAGAAACCCAGGCCTTGTGACCACTGGCAGCCAATTGCCAGGGGAGCACTGTGCAGGTCAGGCTGAGTTGCACGGGTGGTGTTGTGTGCGGGGGTGCCATGAACATGCACTCTTGAACGCTCACATTTGCTTTCCTGGCTATTTATTGCAGCATCTGCCCACACTGGGTGGCACTGGAGCATAGCAGGGTGGGTTTTCTGACTATTTTCCAATGGGTAATATGTATAATATTTAAGGATATTGGATTGTGGGCTGAGGAGATTGTGGTTTTGAGGTTTATTTTATTTTGGTTAGGTGAACCATTGAAATACATTGCTGATAATAAATAAGTCCATACTTCAATAAAACCCCCGGGGGGGGGGGGGGGGGGTCCTTGTTCACATAGCTTTAAAGGTACGGGTGTTTTGGGCTTAACTGGAGGCTGTGGTGGAGGAAAATGGAAGACACGTCTAGTTCAGCTCACCAGCATATGGAAAACTATACAGAGGAACACAAAATGAATGACTGTTTTCTTTTTCAGCTGTTGAGAGATGAAAATGCATCTTTAAGGATGGACCTGCAGAATATTCAAGCTCAACACAATGATCAGGTAATTAGCGAGTCCCCAGGATGGCCAGGCTACAGGCTTCTTTGCATGCCACTTCTTGTAGGCTTTTATTAGACAGAATGGCCTTGATTCAATAATAGTTGAAAAAAATTCTCATGGTAGTAAAAAATTCAATTTGTGAGAAAAAAGCCTGAGAATGTCACTGAATCACCAGATAGGAAGACAATGATAGCCAATGGCACTTTTTTACTCCTAAGAAAAGTAGAGAACTGTTTACTCCTTTCTACACTGTAGTAAAAGCTGCCATTGATTTTCATTGTTTTTTTATTTGGTGATTCAATAACGGTGACATTCTCAGGCCTTTTTCTCATGAATTGAATTTTTCTTTCTTTTGTTTGCTCTTATTGAATCGAGGCCAATATTTTTAAAGAATGTCAGAACAGACCAGTTCAGTCAGTAAAAAAGTGTTGCTTTTAGAAGACTAATTTCCTGATTTTCACTATCCTGGTGATTGGTCTCTGGCCCCGGGGAATCCCAAATTGGGATGACCCACTGTGTGAAACCCCCAGATCAGCTTGCCCTTCTGCTGTCCCCACTCCCAATTAGTGCTATATGCTTTGCATACTAATGCATGGCATAAAGCCCTTGTATGGAACGCAGCAATGACATTGGGAACAGGGGCAACTGCACCACGGGCAGGCGGCAGTAAAATCCCAGTGTAGGCTGAACACTGCTCACCAGGCATTAATCAAAAAATCACTCACCTGTGCTCCCCTGGAACAGTGCAGCAAAGTTTTTCAAATTGATTCCCACCGCGTGCACATGCAAGGGATTCCTTGGGAGCCCATCCCTCCTTTATTGGCATAATTGTGAACCGTGCCAGGACATTGATTTCCGAAACCAGGATCTAAGCATCGGACCGGGCAGCTGTGGGGGAGAGAATGGTGGGGTAGTGCCTTTTTTTTGCTTTGGCAGCTTGGACTGTCCCTTTCATAGGAAGTGAAAAGACTTTTCTAGACCTGCTGGTTATGGTGGAATGCCGTTTGTTTGCAGTAGTAGTCTTTTTACATGAATAGTGCCTTGCTAGGTCTGTTAGTGGATACCGAAAATAGGAAAATGTAACTAAGCTAGGTGTGTGTGTGTACTCGCGCTAGGGATGCTTATTAGCGCTATCACCTCCTCACAATAGCTATGGCCTGTGATTTCAATTTGTGTTCTTTATATACAAGGGGGGAAAATATCTAATTCTTTTGATTCCTTTACAGATTGCCCTAACGACTGTTGTAGAAGATCTAAAACATGTGTAAGTGTCTGTCTGTTGCACTGCTGTGACCATACAGTAACTTCATGGGTTAATAGAGTGTTACTGGCCATATTTATGATGCCTCTCATCATCCTGCCTTTGATATTCCTAAAGCACCCATATATATTCTTTTGTACTGTTATCTGAATGTCCAAATGGAGTTTATGATGGATAAAGAAGCCAATCTGTATGAAACTGAGGCTTTTTTGGCTGGTGTAGGGCTTTACATTTATCTGCGGTGGCTTACAAATAAACATGCAATACTTCCCTTACCCTGGGGTCGGGTGCTCCATTGATGAGCCAACAGAAGAAAGCATCTGTTCTGTTTCCAGTTCTGTGTCCAGACACACGCTAACTTTCTCCCATTATATTCCCTTGGCAATAGTGTCAAAATGAATCTTCCGAAGTAAACAAAATCTACCAATTATATATGAATACTTTATGTATTCTAAGCAATGCCACTCTATTTGCCTCAATTTCTGGGTAGTAGCTGTGCTGGGAAGGGCATGTCATGGCAGAGCTTTATCGATCATGATCATGCTTTGCTGTGGACTAAGAAAGCTGTGGGACCACTGTGGCTAGCCATGTTATCTCTCACTTGAGTGCTCCAAGGGACAGAGTGGCTGTTGGACCACTTTTTTGCATGGTCCTGGAGAAGTAAAGTTGAGGAGCAAACCTTGGAGCCCTGCTATGGCTCCAACCCTGCACATGGGACAGGTAAGCTGCTTCCTGCCTTATTATTGCTGTTGGGTGTACAGTCCCTGGGAGGAAGGAGCCACCACTGGCCTAGAGTCTATAAGAATCTGTGGTTGGTCGTCTCCAGCATCCTGATTTGCGATATCCCAATGTGTGAAAACCCCTGGATCACCCTTCCCATTGGGTGGGGCCACTGCATATTCCCTGGCACCTTTCCGGCTGCTGATGAACAACTACAGGAAGCCGGGCATGTTTCCTATTTCCCTTTTATTCAGTGTTTTATGCTTTTGGTAAGTATGCATGGCATAGCAAACTGACTAGGGGAGAGCCTGCACATGAACTTTGTGATCACCGGAAAGGTAAAGAAAGTGAGCTTTCCTAGGGGTTTTAGACAGCGGGGCATTCCAATCAGAATTCGAGGAACAATTCCTAGTTTTCATTATTGCATGGCACGGCCCGCTCCGGTATTCATAACAGTTGGGTTATTCCGCCACAATGTGGCGCAGTGGTATTGCAGAAAGCTGTGGCTCCTCCTGGCTCCCTATAAAAATGGGATTAACCAACAAGTTCCCAGAGTTTCCTCTGCAGTGACACTGCAAAGTTAGAAGCTGTCTCTCTCTCTCTTGCGCAGGTGAGCGGGGAAACCAAGCCTGCGGCCCTGCATGTTTATTTCCATCCGTTTCTGCGGTGAGTGGTGATATCTGTGGTGTTTTGATGTTTTCTGTGTGTTTTTTGGTGTTTTTAGCTGCCGCGCCGCTTTGTACTGCGCTCCGCGGCTGTGGGCGCTACAACCTGCGTTTTTTGCTTTGTCATGGCGCCGGCGGGGTCACGTGAGCGCGGGGGCGTGGGGACGGGTGATGACGCGTATCGCGTCGTCTCCCCGCTGCCTGCCCCTCGAGGTCACTCTGCCAGCGCCATTTTGGGCTAGCTGCGCGTCTAGATTTCTCCCTTCCTGGCTGCAGCATTGCTTCCTCCCATGAGTCGCCTTATCCTGCGGTCTGTGCCTGAGTGACCCTGTGGAGTCTTTGGTCCGTAAGTCTCCCTTGGAGTATATGTGCTGCGGGATGCTCATGTGTTTTTTCTTACTTATGTCTTTCAGGCGGGATACCATGGGGTTGTGGTTTCTCCCGACTCCACTCCTTCCTCCCCCTCATTCCCCCCTTCACTGACTTCTGGGGGCATCCCGTGGGAGGGCATCCTGGGTGGCTTTTGTATTTGCCTTTACCCACTGCTGGCCTATTGCGCCCGTGTTAATCACCATATGGAGGTTTCTGGGGATAGCGTGCTCGGGGGCCCTTCGGGGCAATCCCGGCTGTGTGCCATGTGTGGGGTATCCCCTGTGAGTGACAGTGTCAGGGTGTGCGTGCCGTGCGCTGAAAATGTCCTTGCGCTCCAAGCTGGTTTGCCTGCTTTGCTTCCCAGCTCTGCGCCTCCCTCGGCTTCACCTACTCCCCCGCTCCTGCAATTGGGCCTCAGTGAGGGGGATGTTAGCAGGGAGTCACACTCTGATTTGGCTCTGCGGGTGGCCAGCATTGAGAGGCAGCTTGCCAGGACTGTTCCTAGGAAGGCCTCTGGCAAGATGCGGCACCTGACCTCCACTCCCTCACGCTCTACAGAAGAGTATGAGGAATTTGATGTCACTGCTGGATGTTCCCTAGAGGAAGGGGAACTGCCTCAGGACTCTGACATCTCTGGGGACCAGCAGGAGGTTTGTGACAGTGACCCTGAGTCTGGGGATTCATGGTATCCTGAGTACACTGATAATTTACTGTCTCACTTTTTTGAAATTTTACACATTGCCGCCCCTGTGGCGGCTAAAAGGAAACCGGGTGAGCTGTTTTGTCCTGCTAAACAGCGTCTGAGCCTGAGCAGGGACATTTCACCACTATGGTGCTTAAAGAATGGGAACGTCCTAACAGTCTGCTTGCTGTGCCCAAGGGTTTGGATAAGAGGTATCCCTTTCCTGCTGATTTTGTTAAGAGGTGGTCAGTTCAACCTGAAGTGGATGCTCCCGTGCTAGATTTGTCCAACACTTTGGTCATGCCTTCCCCTGAAACTACCACTCTGAGGGACGACTTTACATGTGTGGGGGCTGGATTGCGCCCGGCCTGTGCCGCTGTCATTACGGCTATTGCCCTTAAGTCTCTGCTCAAGCGTCTCCTGGATGGCGCTTCAGCTCGTAGTGGGGGGGAGGAGTATAGGACCCTCTTGGTTTGCTCTGATTTTGTGGCCTTTATCCTTACAGATAAGGATGATGCTGTGCGGCTGAGTGGTACGGCCTCTGCGCTCTTGGTGGCTATGTGCGGCTCTGGTTGCGCCAGTGGGCAGCTGATGCTGCTAAGAAGGCTCTCACTGGTCTCCCCTTCGCGGGGCTGCGGCTCTTTGGGGAGCGTCTTGATGTTCTAGCCAAGGATGGCAGGCTGCCTCAGCGTAGGAGGCAGTCTCGGCCTTTTCGGGGGTTTTCTGCCCCCTCCCTTCCTTTCGTACTCCCAGAGGAGGCCGTGGCTCTCTCCTCTCCAGTGGTCGCAGAGGTTCTTGGGGCCGTGGCAGACCCCGTGGTTGTCCCGGTCTCTCCTGGAGCTCCTAGCCCAAACCCTCTCCCAAGCCCCCTCAGGCTTGAAGGGGCGCCCTCACCTATCCGGGTGGGGGGATAGCTTCGGCTCTTTTCTCACGTCTGGAGGCTCCACGTCGTAGACCGGTGGATTCAAGAGGTGGTGTCCTTCTATCTGTTACAAGATAGAGTTTGCAGCCTGGCCGCCCCCAAGATTCATCAGGTCCCGGATGTCTTTAAACCCCCTGTCTGTTCAAGGGTTGCTTTTGGCGGTTCGATCCCTGTTGAAGTCAGGAGTCATTTGTCTGGTGCCCCGTCAAGAAAGGGGTCAGGGGTACTATTCCAATCTTTTCGCGGTTCCCAAAAAGGACAGTTCTCTGAGGCCCATTCTGGACCTCAAGGGCCTCAACAAATTTGTCAGATTCAAGCATTTTCGCATGGAGGCGCTACGCTCTGTTGTCAGTACCCTTCGCCCGGGCGACTTCATGGCCACTGTGGACATCAAGGATGCTTATCTTCTTGTGCCTGTATTCCCAGGTCATCAGAGATTTCTAAGGTTCGCGCTGGAGGATCAGCATTACCAGTTTGTGGCTCTACCCTTCGGTATCACCTTGGCACCTCGGGTGTTCACCAAGGTCCTGGTGTGGGTGATGGCTCTGTTAAGGAACCAGGGCATCCGCATCATTCCTTACCTGAACGACCTCCTGATTGTGGCCAAGTCCTTGCCTCAGGCGGGGCAGGACACTCAGGTGGTGACCTCCACTCTAGAGTCCTTCGGCTGGGTGATCAAATATCCTAAGTCTTCTCTGTCCCCGTCGTTGGTGAGGTCCTTTCTGGGCATGACTCTGGATACTTCTCAGGTCAAGGTGTTTCTTCCTCAGCAGAAAGTGGAGGGCCTTCAGATGCAGGTTCGGGCTCTGCTATCGTGTCCTCATCCCTCCATCCGTCAGGGGATGCAGTTGGTGGGCCTGATGGTGTCCTGCTTCGAAGCAGTCCCCTTTGCTCAGTTTCACATGAGACCTCTTCAGTTGCACCTCTGGTCGGTTTGGGATCGGGACCTGGTGTCCCTGGATCAGGAATTTGCTCTTTCTCCCGTGGTGGCTGGACTCAAGGAACCTTCTGGGGGGCAGGACCTTCCTGCCCCCGTGCTGGGAAACTGTCACCACAGATGCCAGTCTGACCGGTTGGGGAGGTTTTTGGAAGTCCCTGAGTTTCCAGGGTCGGTGGGGCCCACAAGAGGCCCATGCTTCCATCAACGTCCTGGAACTGAGGGCGTTCGGGGTCAGGCTGTTCAGATTCGCTCAGACAACCAGACGGCGGTTGCCTACATCAATCATCAGGGAGGGACTCGGAGCAAGCGAGCCTTCAAGGAAGTGTCCCTGATTCTGTCTTGGGCCGAACAGAATGTTCCCTGCATCTCAGTGGTCTACATCCCTGGGGTGGAGAACCAGGTGGCGGACTCCCTGAGCATGGGGACCTCTCACTTGGGGGAATGGTCCCTCAACAACCGGGTGTTTCTCTCCCTGTTTCACAGCTGGGGTCAGCCGGACGTGGACCTGTTTGCGTCCCGTCACAATCACAAACTTCCCAAGTTTGTCTCCCTGTCACAGGATCCTCTGGCCTTCGCCTTGGATGCCCTGGTAATTCCTTGGACAGAGTTTCAGCTTCTCTATGTGTTCCCTCCGTTTCCTCTCCTGGGCAGGGTCATGCGCAAGATAGCCCAGGAGCGGGTACCAGCCATCCTGGTGGCCCCCTGTTGGCCAAGAAGGGTGTGGTTCGCAGACCTTCGTGCAGTTGGCAGATGATCGGTACGTCTTGCCCTAGGATCCAGATCTCCTGACTCGGGCAGCTACGCCACCCCAATTTACAAACGCATGCTTTAAAGACCTCCATCTTGATGGAAAAGGGGTTGCCTGCTTCTGTTGTTGATACCATGATTAGGGCTAGGAAGAAGTCCTCGTCCTTTATCTATTACAGGGTCTGGCATGCTTACTTTGCCTAGTGTGAGTCCAAGTCTATTCCCTGTAGGGTGTTTTCTATTCCCAGGATTCTGGAATTCTTGCAACATGGTTTGGATTTGGGCTTTCAGCTTAGTACCCTAAAAGGCCATGTTTCAGCTCTGGCAATTTTTTTCCAAAGATCTTTTTCCAATCACCGGCTGGTTAAAACTTTTTTCCATGGTGTTTCTCATGTGCGTCCACCCCGTAAGCCTTTGCTACCAGTCTGGGATCTGAATCTGGTGTTGTCTGCTATGCAGGGGCCTCTCTTTGAGCCTATCCGGGAGGCTGCTAGTCTTTCTGGTGGCTATCACTTCTGTAAGGCGAGTTTCTGAGCTAGCGGCGCTTTCCATCAAAACTCCTTATTTTGAGCGGCATCAGGATAAGGTGGTGTTTCGACTTAAGCCAGATTTCTTGCCTAAGGTTGTGTCTGCCTTTCATCTTAATCAGGACATTGTCTTGCCATCATTGTGTCCTAATCCTGCTAACTCCAAGGAGCGGGCACTGCATTCCCTGGATGGGGTCAGGGCTCTGAAGTTTTATTTGGTTGCTACAGAGATTTTCAGGAAGTCTGATGCTCTGTTTGTTCTCACTTAGGACCTAGGAAGGGTCTGCCTCCAGCTAAATCCACTATCAGCAAGTGGATCCGTCAGGCGGTGGTTCAAGCTTAGTCTGCTAAGGGGAAGGAACCTCCCTTTAGAATAACTGCTCATTCCACCCGTGCTATTGGTGCTTCTTGGGCTTTTCAGCATCAAGCTTCTGTTGAACAAGTTTTTAAGGCTGCTACTTGGTCTTCTGTCCATACTTTTTCTAAGTTTTACAAAGTTGATGTTAAGGCCTCAGCGTATGCCGCTTTTGGCCGCAAGGTGCTTCAGGTGGTAGTGACTTGAACTACCGGCCGTTACTCTTTGGGGATCCCTCCCTAATTTTGGACACTGCTTTTGGATGTCCCAACTGTTATGAATACCGAAGGGGGTCGTGTCATGCAATAAAGAAAAAAAGCAATTCTGTGAGTACTCACCTGTAGAACTGTTTTTGTTCTTGCATGGCACGGCACGCTTCGCCCCACCCTTGTTATCGTTATTCTTGGTTGCCTCTTTATGGTGATTGTTCCAAGTTAAATTGTTTTTTCTTTACCTTTTTTTTACATTCTTACCTTTATTCTCTCCCGGCTTCTTGTCTCACTGCTTGTCTACGCTGGGAACTTGTTGGTTAATCCCGTTTTTATAGGGAGCCGGGAGGAGCCACAGCTTTCTGCAGTACCACTGCGTCACCTTGTGGCGGAATAACCCAACTGTTATGAATACCGAAGCGGGCCGTGCCATGCAAGAACAAAAACAATTCTACAGGTGAGTACTCACAGAATTGCTTTTTTTGTTGCGCTTTAAGAACAGGAAAGTGCAAAGACAGCAGAAAATGGTCCGCTGTAAAAGAGGAACAAAACCCTCATCGGCTGCTGGCCTTTCCTCGTGGGCAACCCCTTTTGGGATGCCCTGCTGTGTGAACCCCCCTTCCCGATTCAACGGCACATGTGCGAGCTCTCAACCAATTAGCTGTTTGCTTTGAGTATATTGCTTGACAAACATCTCTGATTGTTTTCAGGGAGCGCAATTTGCATCCTCACCTGCATCTTCAGGCTGTGTGCATGCTCCTGCCCCAGCCATTCAGAGTCAAAATTATGATGGGTTTTGTCCTGCTTTTGTATGTGAATTTCACATTTGCCTCCTGGAAGCAGAGTATCCCCTGACCCCAATATATTACCAATTCAATGCCTATCCTAAAAGCTGGGGAGAGTTACAGGCCCCTCTCCATGTGTGATTAGTATGGCTGAAATCCTAGACAGGTCTTCCTCTCTTAGAAAAAGGTTGAACATTTATACATGCTGGGTGTGCTTGCCATATTTGGGAAAAAATATAAAAACAAACATCGTAGTTATGGATTACAAAGCTTAGGTATGTGTTGCTGTGTCATGAAGGTCAGATTCAGTGACCAGTGCTCTTTTAAACCCCTTGTTTTAGCATCAATGAAAAAGATGGCAAAATCAAGTCTATAGAAGATCTTCTTCAAGCTGAGCAACTTAGAACAGATACAGAGGGAAAAACTGTACAGGTACCTTTTTGTGTATTTCTATTTTGGCTTAGGTTTCTTTTTTTTTTTTGACCAGTTTGCTAAAGTTGCTAAATGAATGGCTTCTGCTGTGTGCTTCTCTGATTGGCTGGACAGAATTAAATGAGTATATTTTAGGGATTTGTTTTAAAAAGCTGTTATAAATCCCATCATCAATCAGATTTGTGAGGCATCCTTCCATCTTGTTGTGTGTACCATAGTGTTGTTGTCTTGTCTCCCATCTGTCTTGTTTTTGTTGCTGTCAAGGCATTAAATAGAGAAATTGAAGCACTGAAGGAAGCCTTAGAAAAGAGCCAGCTTGAAAAGGCTGAACAGGTAAATCCCTCCCAATGCTTTGAGATGTGTTCTGGTTTCTGCACCAAATGGTTGGACAAACTGACTAATAAACTAAGATGGGTTTTAAACTGGATTAATATTAACTAACCCCTCATATGCCCCCAACCCCATTTTGAGGTTTCATGGATATCTACTGGATCAGCTGTCAATCTGGCCTTCGAGTTTTAAAAAACTTGTGAACCGGCTGACTTAAGTAACCGGAATCTCCTGCGATCCCCCACACTTACTTACCTCATTATCTCGCATATGTCACAGCTGCATCTCACAGTGTAGGTGGCCATTCCCCTTATCCTATGCCAGGCTCTCTCCAAAAACAAGGCTTTATGCCTATATTCCAAATATAGGAAGGTATGTTTTATTGTGCGACCCCCAAGGTTTCAACTAATGGGGCATCTTAAATCAGGTCGCCCCAAATACAGGAACCTTTCATCAGGATAGTAAAATTCCTGGTGACAGAACTTTAAAGCTTTTCACCAGACCCAAGTTCTGCAGTAAATTAGTGGCCTTTTGGTCACTTTGGTAGACCTCCCCTCATTATTCTTTCATCTCTGTGGCCTTTACTGGTAAGCCATGCAGTGGACTACTTCTATACTGTAAAGGTCCAACTAGCTCATCTTCAGGAATACTGGCCCATAGCAGTACCCCGCCTCTGCCTTGTGGGCCTGCTTAGTTGAAGTGCTTACTGATGCAAAGTCATTAATGATCCAGCCACATGCCAATCTATCTGGTCAAGAGTCACTCTCATCTCACCAGGTCTTAAAACATGTCTTCAGATATTACTGATGTTCAGCTTGGGTCTTGTTCAGTAGTGGTCAGGTTTTAGGCTTCATTGCCCTGGCCAGGTCTCTGAACAACTTGTACTTCTGGGAGGTTGCAGTTCTAGAATATGGCCATTCATCAGCAATATCTTAACAATTTCTACACTGCTGCATCCCTCTGAAAAACTTTTGCCCATTTTGCATGACGGAAAACAACCTGCACCAAGGTTTCCAAACTTTTTTTCATCAAGTGAGATGCCTGTGTGGTTGGCGTAAATGTAAGTCTGCAGCCTTGTAGAGTACCAACTAAGAGGATCTTGTGTGCCACCTGTTGGGAACTCCTGATATAGGGTCTTCATATCCTTAGGCCACACAAATATGCTTCCCAACAGGCATTCAAGTTTATTACAGCTTGGATTTGGAAAATATGCATAAAAATGATATGGTCATATACTCTTTTGCCAATTAATGGTGCACACAGTGAAATACTCACTACCCATTTTGAAACCAGAATGGCCTGTCTTTGCCCTCTGATTGCCCCTAGAACAGTTAAAGCTGACCCACACTCTCTTGAAAGTTTGTCTGTACTGCAGTTAGTTATACTTCTTTGCCCAGGCGGTAACTCACACTGTGGAGATCGGCACCTCTTACTGGTGGCAGACCAGGTCTAGACAAGGGTTAAGTGGGGACGGGGGAGGGAGTAAGGGGATCAAGTTGAAGCTTGTTTCCAAGACTGGAAGCAAACACAATGTAGTTGCACTGTTATATGAACTACAGGCAGGTCAGGCAGTAGTTTGTTACTCTTGGACCCCCTAAACTGTAACAAATGTGTGTCTGCTGGAAAAAAAAAGTTTGCTCAGGGGTTAGCCCAGCCTTTCTGCTGCCTGAAGCAAACTATTGAAAAATGGGCTGTTGCAGCTGAGCCACTAATATCATTTATTTAAAAAACAAGACAGCATGCAGCAGTGCCTTCATCTCCACTAAGCCATCGAAGTATCCAAGTATAAAAAAAGTAAGTTAAAAATATTTTAAATAAAAAAAATAAAAAAAAAAATAAATTGCTGCCCTCCTCAGCAGTGTCATTTGAGGCTGTCGCCTCACATGGACTCCTCACAGTTGCGCACCCCTGGGCTTGCTTCATTTACAGTTTTTGTCTATATTTATGAGCATGTTTTCCATACTGTGTATATACATTGCCATTTATGTGTTGCATTAAACTTTGCCTAGAAGTATAAGGCTTTTATGGTATCCTTACCGAACTCCATGTAAAGTAGGAAATTATATTTGTTTAGATTAAAATAATGTGTTTAGATGAGTTTAATTTGGATTACTTTGATTTAAATTTTTCTGACCTTTTGTTTGTTTTAATTCAGGTTTCCAGTGCTGCACATGTACAGGAGCTACTAAATCAGTATGTATACTTCTCTGCAGACAGTACATAATAGTGGTTGCTTCTTAAGAGGGGAGATTGCTGTCACTGGAGTCAGGCTGTGCCATACACATATTGGGGTTATTCATGATGGATTTCTAATATGGGTGCCCAAGGATGTTTTCTGCCAGAGGGCGAAAGGCAGAGCCACACGGACCAGTAACATGGCAGCCCTGCAATGTGTTGGAGTGCCATGGGGAGTGTGTGTGGTCATCAACTACAGACTAGTAGAATGTAAATATGATTGGCTTCCTGCAGCAGCCAATCATATTTACATTCAGTATAGACTGACAGTGCTGCTTCTGTAAGACATTCCCAGGATCAGCTGTGGGTTATGTCCACATTTTTCAGTGAGCCGTGCAGTGTAATGACCACATCAGTGTTCATCCCAGGAGAGGAGGCCTGTGCACCAACCGACACAGGAGAATATGATTTGTAACTTCTGCTGCTTCTTCTCTTCTCTCCAGCGCCCTCTCCCTTTTATAACTAGCTATCCTCATATTTCTCTCTCCTTCTACCTTTTGCCCCCCCCCCATACCCCCATTTCTTTTACTCCCTGCCCCTTGGATTACCCAATAATTGGCCCTGGCTGTGGGCAAGGTATTTTCTTTTTTTTCTTTTTTTTTAATGTAACCCTTGGTCTGCTTCAGCACTGGGTTAGGGGCTTAAGAATGAGCAGGCTAGGCTCGACTGGCCCTTTAATAAATAACCCTTCTAAGCAAATTGACCAAATCTCACTTGCCCCATCTGATACTGAATCACTGTCAGCACTTACATTTGCTCCCACACCCACTCAAAAGCTGAAACAGATTTTCTCCTGGTCACAGCCACCTCTAAGCTCCCCAGAGGCTTCCTTTCCCAGCCGTGGTGCTGCCTTGATTTTTAACTGGCATAACCCGCAATCCACAGTGGCAGGAAACCTAGCAGCTTGTCCTCTTTGCGGGTGGCCTGTAGCTCCATAGGATGCAATTTTGTTGGTCGAATTGACCACAGCAGACCTTGCCAAAAGGTAAATCCATTTTTATGTGCAGCAATCTGAATTGCCCTGAGCACTATTTTTGTAAGGGTGTTGGTCCGGTTGAAAGGGACCGTCAATACGAAATATAAAAAATAAAAATTCTCATCTTTTATCCCCTGCATTATAGGGATTGCTAAATCTCTATTTAATGCAGTGAAAAGGGTGTGTTGGGCATAAGCCCACCCCCTGTATAGCAGTGAATGGTATGGGCATGGCTAATGACTGTGGGTAGCAATTCATCATGGAAGCCTGGGACGCCTGAGAACTCTGGATTCTGTAAGTTTTACTCCACTGGGCTAAGGAGGATGAAGAGAAAGGTGAGTATTAATGTTTATTTTCTTATTGCATGGCACGGCCTGCTTCAGTATTCATAACAGTTGGGTTATTCCGCCACAAGGTGGCACAGTGTACTGCAGAAGAGCTGTGGCATCTCCCGGCCCCCTATAAAAAAACGGGATTAACTATAGAGTTCCCCAGTGTTTCCTCTGCCGTGAAACTGCGAAGATAGAAGATGGCTCTCTCTCTATGTGCATGTGAGCAGGGCAACCAAGCCTGTGGCCCTGCAAGTCTATTTCCACCAGTTTCTGGACCCTCTCTGCCTGGCTGACAGATCGAGTGAGGGTAGAAGAGCACTAGGGTCAAGTGCTCCAGGAGCGCTGCTCCAAGCCGCAGACCCTGTTCCACAAAGGGTAGCCGGCCATGGGCTTTTATGGTGAGTCTACTAGGGATGCGGAGTTCCTGTCCTGGCTTCTCAGGGGGTGAGTTTTGGGGGGACTGTGTCTCTTTCTTTTCCTTCAGGGGGCCACCCTCCTCCCCCCCTGGCCTGAATACTCGCTGCTGTCTTTCGTCTCTCTCCCCTCCCCCTCTCTGACTTATGTTCGGGGGGGGGGGGGGGGGCGGGAGGTAGCGGCGAGTGGTGTTAGTTGTGGTGTATTTTTCTGTGTACAGTGTTTTTTTTTGGGGTGTTTTTTTAGCCGCTGTGCCGCTTTGTACTGCGTTTCGCAGCTCTTCTTTTCACGCTCTTCTGAGGGGGCAGGGCCGGGGGACGACGCGTATCGCGTCGTCCCCCCGTGGCCCGCCCCTCGAGGTACTTCTGCCGGCGCCATTTTGGTTTAGCTTTGCGTCTGGTTTTCTCCCTTTCTGGCTGCGGTGCTGTATTCTCCTGTGTGTTGCTTCATCCAGCGGTCTGAGGCTTGGTGATCCTGCAATTTCCTTGGTCCGTGAGTCCCCCTTGGGGTTTTTTTTATTGGTCTTGTGGTGCATCTGCTGCGGGGTGCTCATATGTCGTTTTTACTTATGTCTTTCAGGTGGGATACCAGTGGGTTGTGGTTTCTCCCGGCTCTACTCCCTCTTTACCCTCATCCCCCCCTTTACTGATTTCTGGGGGCATCCCGGGTGGCTTTTGTATTAGCCTTTACCCTGTGATGGCCTATTGTGCCTGTGTTAATCACCATATAGAGGCTTCTGGGGATAGCGTGCTTGGGGGTCCTTCTGGGCAATCCCGGCTGCGTGCCATGTGTGGGGTATCCCCTGTGAGTGACGGTGTCAGGGTGTGCGTGCCGTGCTCCCAAAGTGTCCTTGCGCTTCAAGCTGGTTTACCTGCATCCCTTCCCAGCTCTGCGCCCCCTTCGGAGTCGCCTACCCCCCACTTTTGCAATTGGCCCCCAGTGAGGGGGATAATAGCAGGGGGTCACAGTCTGATCTGGCACTTCGTGTGGCCAACTTTGAGAGGCAGCTTGTTGGGCCTGTTCCTAGGAAGGCCTCTGGCAAGAAGCGGCACCTGACTTCCACTCCCTCACGCTCTACAGAGGAGTATGAGGAGTTTGATGCCACTGGTGACGTTATTCCCTAGAGGAAGGGGAACTGTCCCAGGTCTCTGACTCCTCTGGGGACCAGCAGGAGGGTTGCGATAGTGACCCTGGGTCTGTGTCCGGGGAGGAATCATGGTACCCTGAGGACACTGATATTCTGCTGTCTCACATTTTTGAAATTTTGCACATTGCTCCCCTTGAGGTGGCTAAGAAAAAGCAGGGTGAGCTCTTTCGCCCTGATAAACGGCGTTTAGAGTTCCCTGAGAAGGGACATTTCACTACTATGGTGCTTAAGGAGTGGGAACCTCCTAACAGGCTGCCCGCTGTGCCCAAGGGCTTGGATAAGAGATGTCCCTTTCCTGCTGATCTAGTAAAGCAGTGGTCATGTCCCCCTGAGGTGGACGCTCCCGTGCTAGGTCTGTCCAATACCTTGGTCATGCCTTCCCCTAACACTACCACTCTGAGGGACAGCGAGGACTGGCGCATGGATCAGCTGGCTTGCTATGCTTTTACTTGTGTTGGGGCTGGACTGCGCCCGGCCTGTGCTGCTGCCATTACGGCTATTGCCCTTAAGAAACTGCTCAATCGTCTATGTGATGGCTTTAAGGGGCCCTCTTGCTTTGCTGTGATTTTGTTGCATTTATCCTTACTGCCATGGATGATGCTGTGAGACTGGGCGGTAGGGCCTCTGCACTTTTGGTGGCTATGCGCCGCTCGGTTGCATCAGTGGGCAGCTGACGCTGCTGCTAAGAAGGCTCTCACTGGGCTTCCCTTTGCGGGGCTGCAGCTCTTCGGTGTGCGTCTTGATGTTTTAGCCAAGGAGGCAGCCCCGGCCCTTTTGGGGGCCCTCCGCCTCCTTCCCCTCCCTTCGTACTCCCAGAGGAGGTCGTGGCTCCCTCTTCTCAGGTAGCTGCAGAGATTCTTGGGGCCGTGGCAGATCCCGTGGTTGTCCCGGTCTCTCCTGGGGTTCCAAGCCCAAACGCCCTCCCAAGGCCTCTCAGGCATGAGGGGGCGCCCTCACCCATCCGGGTGGGGGGACGGCTTCGGCTCTTTGCTCACGTCTGGAGGCTCCACGTCTCAGACCGGTGGATTCAAGAGGTGGTGTCCTTTTATCTGTTACAAGATAGTTTGCAGCCTGGCCGCCACCCAAGATTCATCAGATCCCGGATGTCTTTAAACCCCCCTGTCAGCTCAAGGGTTGCTTTTGGCTGTTCAATGCCTGCTGGAGTCAGGGGTCATTTGTCCAGTGCCCCCTCAAGAACAGGGTCAGGGGTACTATTCCAATCTTTTTACGGTCCCCAAAAAGGATGGCTCTCTGAGGCCCATCCTGGACTTGAAGGACCTCAACAAGTTTGTCAGATTCTAGCATTTTCGCATGGAGACGCTACGCTCGGCTGTCAGTACCCTTCGCCCGAGCGACTTCATGACCACCATGGACATCAAGGATGCTTATCTTCATGTGCCTATCTTCCCAGGTCATCGGATATATCTGAGGTTTGCGCTGGAGGATCAGCATTACCAGTTTGTAGCTTTACCCTTTGGTATCATCTTGGCGCCTCGGGTGTTCACCAAGGTGCTGGCGGGGGTGATGGCTCTGCTACGGAACCAGGGCATTCGCGTCCTTCCTTACCTGGACGATATCCTTATTGTGGCCCAGTCCTGAGCAGGACTGAACAGGTTGGTGACCTCCACTCTCGAGTCCTTCGGCTGGGTGATCAACTTTCCCAAGTCTTCACTGTCCCTGTCCTTGGTGAGGTCCTTTCCGGGCATGACACTGGATACCTCTCAGGTCAAGGTGTTCCTTCCTCAGCAGAAGGCGGAGGGCCTTCAGAAGCAGGCACAAGCTCTGCTCTTGTGTCCTCATGCCTCCATCCGTCTGGGGATGCAGTTGGTGGGCCTGATGGTGTCCTGCTTCGAGGCGGTCCCCTTTGCTCAGTTTCACATGAGACCTCTTCAGTTGCACCTCTTGTCAGTCTGGGATCGGGACCCTGTGTCAGGATTTTGCTGTCTCCTCTGGCCAGACAGTCCCTTTCGTGGTGGCTGGACTCAAGGAACCTTCTGGTGGGCAGGACTTTCCTGCCCCCGTGCTGGGAGACGGTCACCACAGATGCCAGTCTGACAAGCTGGGGGGGGGGGGTTTGGAAGTCTCTGAAGTGCCAGGGTCGGTGGGGCCCCCAAGAGGCCCATGCTTCCATCAATGTACTGGAACTGAGGGCGATCAGGTTGATTCTTTCTCAGCTGACCACACACCTTCGAGGTCGGGCTGTTCAGATTCGCTCAGACAACCAGACGGCGGTTGCCTACATCAACCATCAGGGAGGGACTCGGAGCAAGCGAGCCTTCAAGGAAGTGTCCCTGATACTGTCTTGGGCGGAACAGAATGTTCCCGGCATCTCAGTGGTATACATTCCGGGGGTGGAGAACCAGGTGGCGGACTCCCTGAGCAGGGGGACGTCTCGTCTGGGGGAATGGTCCCTCAACAACCAGGTGTTTCTCTCCCTGTGTCACCGCTGGGGTCAGCCGGATGTGGACCTGTTTGAGTCCCGTCACAATCACAAACTTCCCAAGTTTGTCTTCCTGTCACAGGATCCTCTGGCCTTCGCCTTGGATGCACTGGCATTGCCTTGGACGGAGTTTTGGCTTCTCTATGTGTTCCCTCCGTTCCCTCTACTGGGCAGGGTCATGCGCAAGATAGCCCAGGAGGGGGTGCCAGCCATCCTGGTGGCCCCCTGTTGGCCAAGAAGGGTGTGGTTCGCAGACCTTCGTGCAGTTGGCAGTGGATCAGTACGTCTTGCCCAAGGATCCATATCTTCTCACTCAGGGGCAGCTATGCCATCCCTATTTACAAACGCTGGCTTTAACGGCTTGGCTGCTAAAACCTCCATCTTGATGGAAAAGGGGTTGCCTGCTTCTGTTGTGGATACCATGATTTGGGCTAGAAAGAAATCCTCGTCCTTTATCTATTACAGGGTCTGGCATGCTTACATTGCCTGGTGTGAGTCCAAGTCTCTTCCCTGTCGGGGTTTTTCCATCCCCAGGATTCTGGAATTTTTGCAACATGGTTTGGATTCCGACCTTCAACTGAGTACCCTCAAGGGCCATGTTTCAGCTCTGGCAATTTTTTTTTTCCAAAGATCCTTTGCCAATCACCGGTTGGTTAAAACCTTTCTCCAGGGTGTTACTCATGTGTGTCCACCTCGTATGCCTATGCTAACAGTCTGGGACTTGAATCTGGTGTTGTCTGCTCTGCAGGGTCTTCCCTTTGAGCCTATCCATGGGGCTGCGTTGCCCATTCTGACTCTTAAGGTAGCCTTTTTGGTGGCTATCACTTCTGTCAGGCGAGTTTCTGAACTGGCGGCGCTTTCCATCAAACCTCCTTATTTTGAGCGGCATCAGGATAAGGTGGTGTTTCGGCTTAAGCCGGATTTCTTGCCTAAGGTCGTGTCTGCCTTTCATCTCAATCAGGACATTGTTTTGCTTTCATTGTGTCCTAATCCTGCTAATTCCAAGGAGCGGACACTGCATTCTTTGGATGTTGTCAGGGCTCTGAAGTTTTATTTGGTCGCTACTGGGCCTTTCAGGAAATCTGATGCTCTTCTTGTTCTCACTTCTGGACCTAGGAAGGGTTTGCCTCTGCCTAAATCCACTATCAGCAAGTGGATCCGTCAGGCGGTGGTACAAGCCTATTCTGCTAAGGGGAAGGAACCTCCCTTTAGGGTTACTGCTCATTCCACTCGTGCTATTGGTGCCTCTTGGGCTTTTCAGCACCACGCTTCTGTTGAACAAGTTTGCAAGGCCACTACTTGGTCTTCTGTTTATACTTTTTCCAAGTTTTACAAGGTTGATGTTAAGGCCTCAGCGGATAGTGACTTGAACTGCCGGCCGTTACTCATTGGGGATCCCACCCTACTTTTGGACACTGCTTTTGGATGTCCCAACTGTTATGAATACTGAAGCAGGCCATGCCATGCAATAAGAAAAAGACAATTCTGTGAGTACTCACCTGTAGAATTGTTTTTGTTCTTGCATGGCACGGCCTGCTTCACCCCACCCTTGTTATAGTTGTTCTTGGTTGCCTCTTTATGGTGTTTGTTCCAAGTTAATTGGGGTTTTTTACCTTTTTTACATTTTTTACCTTTATTCTCTCCCGGCTTCTTGTCTCACTGCTTGTCTAAGCTGGGAACTATATGGTTAATCCCGTTTTTATAGTGGACCGGGAGATGCCACAGCTCTTCTGCAGTACACTGCGCCACCTTGTGGCGGAATAACCAAACTGTTATGAATACTGTATCAGGTCGTGCCATGCAAGAACAAAAACAATTCTACAGGTGAGTACTCACAGAATTGTCTTTTTTGGTCTTTAGGCAGAATGGGGGTGTGTGCAGGGGGACTTTAAAATATGTCCCTAGATTGTAGAGTAAACTTATCTAAACAGGAGTATGTTAACTTCCTTATCTAGCAAATATCACCTATATCCGCTGACAGCTTTGCTTCTTTGTCGTTAAAGAACCTCGCTTGTGGGAAAATGAGCATTTCTTTATTTTTATATTTTTTTTAGACTGAAAGGCAAAGAAGAGACACTAAAGGTGATTGAGGAACGATTTAATGAACGTGAGAAAGTGATTCTAGAGAAGGAAAGACAAATTGAGGTGATTATTTGTTTTTCTTTTTCAAGGTTTTGCCCCAACTTTTCAGCGTAGTGCAGAGAAAATAGTCCTGCCTGGGGCATTTCAATCAGATTGCATAGCAAAAGTACTACTAGTCAAATATGTGGAACTGCATTAGAATTTGTCTGTGAAAGTTCTCCTTCATCCCAGTGGCCTTGATTTATTTTGTTTGAAGATGTTGTACAAATGACTTGTACTGGGACCTTGCAGCCGTAAATAGTAGCTCCAATCCACGCCACATCCTCTAGTTACCATTAACAAGATATAAGATGTGATTGCATTAGTGTGAATTGGAGCATTGAGGTATCCGTGAAGCCTCTTCGCCAGTACCTGCTTCTATACTCCTACTGGCCTTTGGGTCACAAATCGTGGTCATCAGAACCACCGAGCAGAGAGTTTATATCCTACACAGTGACCAAGAGGAAGGAACTTAATCATCTTAGAGGGACCAGGCCTTTGTTACAATAGGAAAAAGCAGAGGAAGGAACTTACAACCACCAGTAAAACTGAGAAGCTAGATGAGATAAAGAATATGACAATCCCATATTTGCTGGGGTGTCAAAAAAGTATTTTACCCAACATTAAATACCTTTCTTTATGTGTGGACCAGCCACCTTTGTTACCTGCCCTAGATTCTAAACGGATTCCAGTTGCCGTCGATCCCCCTGGGACATCCTGATTCGGGATGCCCCACTGTGTAAACCCCAATGATTGCCTCAGCAATCACCTTTCCAGCAATCCTATGCTGGGTTCGGGGTTTACGCATAAAAAAGTGCAGCATGCACCCACTGATTGGGCAAGATTACGGCCAGAATAGTGAAAATTTGGGGTTTTGGTCTACAGAGGAATATCAGCCTCTTTGACTGATTCCTGCTTTTTGTGGCATCCCAATTTGGGATGCCCTGCTGTGTGGAACCCCACTATTGCGGAGCATAGGCAACGGGCTGCGGATACATCCCCACTCTACCTACAGCTGAGGGAGCATAGGGAGCAACTGCTCCACTATAACTCCAGTAGCACTGCACTAGTGCTTAGAAATCCGTGTTCTATTGTCTTGCTCCATTCACCGAATTACAATGTGTCATTTGTACCTTTTGGTGTTTTGCAGAACCTGCAGAAGGAAAGTTCACAGCTAAAAGTCCATATTGAAGAAGTCCAGCACAGACTACAGCAGGTATAGTTATGTGTATATTTGATGTGTATTTTGACATTTGGTCGAGTTTTGTTTTCTTGGCAATAGTAAAGAAACTAGAGACTCGAAAAACACCCCCTTCACTTACAAGCAGGCAGAATGCCATTGTAGCCTCTATAAACGTCCCTTATACTGTAAGACCTACTCCAGTAAAGCTGAAAAAACTTGGCTATCCTGGGTTTTGTTCCTTACCCCTGAGTCATTCTAATTTGGGATACCTATTGTTTTTGAACCCCCCAGATCACCCATAAAAAAACGTGTTCCCCAGTCCTGCGATGCATGTGTGGGCTCTTGTTCATTCAGGGCCTTTTGTCGTGCATATAAATGCTTAGCAAATATCTCTGTGTACGGCAATTGGGAGCGAGAGTGGCCGCATCCCTAGGCGCAGACGCACTTCCAACCCAAGGTAACGCAGAAGCGCGTCTCAGCCCAGATATGTAGAGGATTCTGCTCTCGCTCCTGATTGTTTCCAACGCCAAGGAAATGCTGGAAAAGCTGAGTTTTGAGGGGGTTTCACACAGATTTGGAACACCACCTGATTTGGGGTGACTCAGGGGGAAGGCCAGTAGTCAGCCCCGGAATATTTTAGATTCAAGGATTGGCTGCGCTGGGTTAAGGGAAGAAAGCGAAAACTGGAAAAAGAACATGGTCATCCATATGTAGCTGAGGTGTCAGAAAAAGATCTTTAACCAGCATCACATCACATCCACTGAGGCAACAGCTGATTCACCAAAAAGTGCTAATTCCTGAACACAAGAGTAGCAGCACTGTGTAAATCCCCCCAAAAAATTGACATGGGGTCCCCCTTACCCAAAGTAACCAGCCCGGGACCAGCTATGCAGGGCTTGTAGAAACAGGGCACAGGGGCCAGCTTTTGTGGCCCCTGGCCCTGCAACCTACAAGCCCGTGGGCCCGGGCTCTTCTGCCCCCCCCCCCGGGCTTTGGGGAGGCAGGTAATAGGGGTGCCAGGGGTTAATGGCAAGTCACCCACTAGTCACAGGTGACTTGCCACCTCCCCCAGCCTTGTGAACTGGTATAGGGGTTAAAAACGCTTAAAAATCCCCCCCAAAAAATGACGTGGGGTCCCCCTTACCCAAAGTAACCAGCCCAGGACCAGCTATGGGGGCTTGTAGGCACAGAGTGGGGGGGGTCAGCTTTTGTGGCCCCCCCACCCTACAGCCTACGAGCCCACATAGCCTATGTGGGCCCGGGCTCTTCTGCCCCCCCTGGGCTTTGGGGAGGCAGGTAATGGGGGTGCCGGGGGTTAATGGCAAGTCACCCGCTAGGGCAGGTGTCTTGCCCCCCCCCCCCCCCTTCAGCCTTGTGAACTGGTATAAGGGGTCATATGGACCCCTTACCAGTTCACAAGGGGTTAAATGTGGCATAAAAAAAAACACAGACACATAAAAAAAAATGATCTTTATTGTTTTTTTTTTTTTTTATAACTTTACTCACCTCTGATCCTGTGTCCCCCGGCGATCTCCTCTGACAGTCTGATTGCGTGTTTGGAGGAGAGAGCCTGGGGAGGGGGGGGGGCGATCACAGCCCTCTTCTCCTCCTCTGCTCTCTGCTCCAAGCACTGAGCAGACTGATTCAGAGTCTCGGGGGCTTGGACAGAAGAAGCCGGCTGCTGGTGACATCACAATGTCACCTGGCCCTGACCCCAAGGAGCGGGGCTAGCAGTCGTGATGCAGGAAGTGGGGGGAGAGGGCATTTTCTGCCCTCTCCTCGCCACCGAAGATCGGAGGCCCCCCCAGTGAAGAGAAGACCCGGAGGGAGGCAGCGCGACCACAGGTACGCAAATGTCTTTTTTTTTTTTTTTTTTACAGTTAGCAGCTGCTGCTGCCGAAGCGGGGGGCGGCCTATTCCGGGGGCTCTCCTGGAGCCATCCGACCCCCCACGGGGGATCGGAGGGCACCAGATTAAAGAGGAGACCCGAGGGGTCTGGTGAGTATATTCTTGGTGTGCCACACACCCCGTTTCACTTTTAAATATTCTTCACTTAATGGGTTAACTCACCGCCAGGTGACGCAGTGCAGAGAGGAAGTCTTGTAACGAGCCCCCTTTCGGCCTATATATACCTGGTACCTCCCTTCAATCACCAGTATTTTTCTCTCTGCTTGACGACAAGACAGAAGATTGAAGTCTCCTGCTTACAGGTAGGCCGGGGTCTTACCCCGGCACCCCCCTTTTGGTCTATTTCTGCCCGGTTTGAGTGTTTATACCTTAATGGTGGAATGGAAGCCTCCCAGCCTAGGCTGCTCACTGGGCAAATGGTAGATGGCACTTTAAGTGCCTAGGAGCTTATCTCCTACCGCTCGACCAATGCGGCTATCCGGCATGGTGATCCGGAAATGGGATGCCCCTGTCCCGAGGGTCCCCGTAGCCCCTTTCTCTCCCGTTACGGTCCCTTCTCCCTTTACTATGGGGGGGGGGGGGTTTGAGGGTGTGCATTAGGTATGTGTGTTTCACTAGTATAACTTTATTACAACATGTGTGTGTTCACGTTATGCATTGAGCTTACTTCAGCATGTGTGCACTCTTTGTTCACTATGGTTTAGGTCTGCTTGGATGGCAGACCGCGCTGGGTAGGTAGCTTGCCGCTTGTGCAAAGCAGACTATTGCTTAAGTGGCCCCCTCCCGCCTCCCCCCTCCCCCCTTCCCCGCTGGCCACTGTATGTGGTTTATCTTTTGCATGGCTGCGCTATGCGGTCTTTGTTTTTTCCTCCCCCCTCCGCTGTCTGTGCGCACGTGGAGTGGCCCATCTGGTGTAATCCCCAGCTGAATTGGCCGCACTGATCAGCGTAGGGGGCGGGTCCCGGTGACGCGGGGGCGTGGCGCCGGCGGCGGCGTCATGCGGCGGCCCCAGCTTCACTTCCCTTCAAAGGGGAAGTCACGTGGGCGCGCGGCCGCACTTAGTTCTCCTGTGCTGCTGGCTGCTGTCTCGCCCTCCGGCTGCTGCTCTCGCTTGGTCCAGGTAAGCGGCCCCCCTGGGTGGGGCCGTTGAGTGGGAATTGCATATCTTCTTGTAATAGATATGGTGGGGAGTTATTTTTTATTAAGGGGCATGGTTTTTGCTCATTTTTAAAGGTACTTTGGTGCCATGCATATATGATTGTTGCACACATTTGAGGATCTGATTGTGGTTTCTCTTGCCTTACAGATCCCGGGATCCCTGTTTATGGTGGCCTTCCGGCTCTATGTGGCCTGGCTAGTCTTTATCTATTAATTGGGATATTTATAAATGCATATATACATAAATCTATATATATATATATATATATATATATATATTATTAAGGGGGACCTTACAAATAAGGGGGCATCCCGGGTTGGCTTATGCCTTAAGAACCCAAATATTGCGAATACCATAAATCACCATATGGAGGCTTCCGTTATTGCCGGAAACGGTTCTGCTGAGCCTTTAGGGGGGTGCGTAGGTTGTGGGGCTCTACTCCCAGCTGATGATGTCTTTATTTGCATCCCTTGTGCAAAGCAGACTATTGCGCGCCAGTCCGTTGCTTCGGCTGCGGGTCCATCGCATCCTTCATCATCTCCTACCTCTCCCTCCCTGTTCCGGACCCCGCATGACACTGTCAAAAGTGGGGATTCGCATTCCGAGGTGGCGGCACAGTCGGCCAGCCCCCGGAAAGTAGTGCCCGTTAAAGCAGGGTTAAAGGCCGCTGCAAAACGGAGGCACCTGACTCCGGTACCTTCGGCTCCACAGGACGAGTTATGTGAGCCTGTGGAATGGTCCGATGGATCCCCGGATGAGGATGAATTCCTGTTGGAGTCAGATGAGCCTGCAGATCAGCTTGAGGCTGATGTGATTGGCGATTGGTCGGAGGGGGTTGTTTTCCACACCCCCTCCATTCTGGCTCAAATGTTTAAAATTTTGAATTTAGATCCGCCTGAGGCTGCCACCCTGCCAAAGGGTCAGTTGTTTAAGGAGCCTCAGCCGCGTTGGGTTTTTCCCAGACAACACCACTTTGAGAGGGTGGTCCTTAAGGAATGGGAACATCCCACGCGGTTATCTGGAATTCCTTCCAGTTGGGAAAAGCGTTATCCTTTTCCGCCAGAGTTGGTAAAGCTTTGGTCTGTCCCTCCTGACGTGGATACCCCTGTGCTAGGGCTCTCCAGCACGGCTATGGTACAGTCTGCGGAGACCACTGTCCCTAAAGATGGGGAAGATCGTCGGATTGACCAATACGCGCGCCACTCCGGGTCAGCGTTGCGCCCAGTGTGTGCTTCAGCCCTTCTTCTATTGGCGATTAAGTCTTTAATTCAGGGGCTATATGAGGATCTCAATCCCGCTTGTAAACGGTTTACTGCGCTTAAGCAGTGTGAATCTTTTGTGTCTTATGTCCTATCCGCTCAGGACGATGCGCTGGCTATGAGTAGCAAGGCAGCGGCTATGCTGGTGGCTATTCGCAGGTCAGTATGGCTGCGTCAGTGGTCGGCGGACGCAGCTTCTAAAAAGGTGCTCACAGCTCTCCCCTTTTTGGGGTTGCATCTGTTTGGGGAGAAAATTGATTCAGTCGCAAAGGGTGGTAAGATGCCACAACGCAAGAGGCCTCGTGGCCCCTTTAGGGGGCAGGTTCCGGTAGGCCTTCCTTTCGAGGATTCAGAGCGGGCAGGGGTGCTTCCTTTCCCGCTACCAGAGGTGCAGGTTGGACTCGGGGGAGGGGCCGTGGCCGGCCCGCTCAGTCCTGGGGCACCAAGCCCAAACCTGCTGATAAGCCCACTCAGCAATGAGGGGCTGCCCTCACCCGTGCGGGTGGGGGGACTATTGCGACACTTCTCCCAGGTTTGGAACCAAGTGGTTCCAGGCAGATGGATCCAGGAGGTAGTGTCGGCCAGTTACGACCTGGAATTCGAGTCTCACCCTCTTTCACGGTTCGTTCGCTCTCGGGTGCCCATCGATCCTCTGGCCACGCAGGGGCTCCTGGCGTCGGTAGGGAATCTGTTAGAGATGGCGGTCATCCGGCCGGTGCCGCGCTTAGAGATGGGCCTCGGTTTCTACTCCAATCTTTTCGCAGTCCCCGAGAGAGATGGGTCGGTTCGTCCCGGCCTGGACTCTCATCAGCACAGAGTGTTTCTTCCTTTTGCCCAAATTCACACGAGAACGCTTCAGCTTTTTCTGTTAGCGTCTTGGGACCAGCAGCCTCGGTCGCTGGATCAGCCCTTCCAGTTGTCCTCCCGGGTCCGGCAGTCCCTCCTGTGGTGGTTGGTCTCGACCAATCTTGTGTAGGGCAGGTCTTTCCTGACCCCCCTTCGGGGAATTGTCACCACGGACGCCAGTCTGTCGGGGTGGGGCGGATTTTGGAAGGAGCTGCAATTTCAGGGGCAGTGGGGACCTCAAAGGCCCCACTTACCCATCAATATTCTGAAACTGAGAACCATCCGTCAGGTGCTTGCTCTCCTGACTCAGCACGTTCTGGGCCTTCCGGTCCAGGTGCGTTCAGACAATCAAACAGCGGTGGCTTACATCGGTCATCAAGGAGGGACTTGCAGTCTGAGTGCTCTCAGAGAAGTGTCCCTGTTCCTGACCTGGGCGGTGTCCCATGTTCTTTGTCTCTCGGCGGTTTACATTCCAGAGGTGAAGAACCAGGTAGTGGACCGGTTGAGCAGGGGCTCTCCCCGTCTGGAAGAATAGGATCTCCATCCTCGGGTATTTCGCTCACTGTGTCTCAGGTGGGGGACCCCGGAGGTGGGCCTGTTTGCCTCTCGTCACAATCACAGGCTCCCGAACTTCGTGTCGCTCTCCCAGGATCCTCTGGCTCTGGCAGTGGACGCCATGTCCCTGAGCTGGGGAGTTCTGGGATTTCTATACCTGCTTCCTCCGATGCCCATGCTGGGCAGGGTGCTTCAGAAGTTGGCTCTGGAAAAGGTGTCCGCCGTTCTCGTGGCCCCAAGGTGGCCGAGACGAGTGGGGTTCGCAGACATCGTTCGGCTGGCAGTGGACCAGTTCGTTCTGCCTCTTCGACCCGATCTGATCACTCAGGGTCAATTGTGTTACCCCAATTTACCAGCGCTGGGTTTGATGGCCTGGCTGCTGAAACCTCCATCCTGAAGGAGGAGGGTCTTTCTGATTCAGTCATTAAGACTCTGATCAGTGCCCGGAAGAGGTCTTCTTCCATCACCTACTATAGGACTTGGAAAGCCTATATTGCTTGGTGTGAGATAAGATCTTTTCCTTGTAGGGTCTTTTCGGTCTCCAGGATTCTGGAGTTTTTACAATCAGGGCTGGACTCTGGTCTTCAGCTAAGTACGTTGAAAGGGCAAGTTTCTGCCTTATCTATCTTTTTTCAGAAGCGTGTTGCGCTTCAGTCTTTAGTTAAAACTTTTTTCCAGGGAGTTACGCATGTGCGGCCTCCCAGGAAACCATTACTCCCTGTTTGGGATTTGAATTTGGTTCTTTCTGCTCTTCAGGCTCCTCCTTTTGAGCCTTTGCAAGATATTGCTTTGTCTACCCTGACTCAGAAGGTTGTCTTCTTGGTAGCGATCACTTCGGTCCGGCGTGTCTCTGAGTTGGCGGCCTTGTCTATCCAGGCGCCTTACTTTGAGAGGCATCAGGATAAGGTGGTCTTTCGGTTCAAGCCAGACTTTCTTCCTAAGGTTGTTTCTGCTTTTCATTTGAACCAAGATATTGTTCTTCCCTCCTTGTGTCCTAATCCTAAGAATGACAAAGAGAGGGTTTTGCATTGTTTGGATGTAGTACGCTGTGTTAAGTACTACTTGGTATCACGTCTCCTTTTCGTAAGACGGATTCCTTTTTTGTTGTGCCCTATGGGCCTAAGAAGGGTTTGGCACCAGCCAAATCTGCCATTAGCAAGTGGATACGTCAGGCCGTTACTGCGGCCTATTCTGCTAAGGGGAAAGTTCCCCCTTTTCGTATCACTGCTCACTCTACTCGCGCCATTGGGGTGTCTTGGGCATTTCAGCACCAAGCTTCTGTTGAACAGGTTTGTAAGGCCGCCACTTGGTCTTCTGTTCACACTTTTTCTAAGTTTTACAAAGTTGATGTGCGGGCCTCAGCGGATGCTGTTTTTGGCCGCAAAGTTCTGCAGACTGCAGTCATTTAAGTTATGCTTCACCTGGCCTTGAGATGCCCATCCCTTGTGGACACTGCTTTTGGATGTCCCATTAAGTGAAGAATATTTAAAAGTGAAGCGGGGTGTGTGGCACACCAAGAATAATACCATTTTGTGAGTACTCACCTGAAAAATGGATATTGTTGGTGTGCCACACACCCCGCTTCACTCCCACCCTTTTCGGTATTTCCGAAGCCTTTATATGGTGAAGCTTTTTATTTATATCAAATTGATTTTGAGGTTACCGGTGGAATACTGGTACCTTGTCTTTCTGCTTTTTTAATATACTGGTGATTGAAGGGAGGTACCAGGTATATATAGGCCGGAAGGGGGCTCGTTACAAGACTTCCTCTCTGCACTGCGTCACCTGGCGGTGAGTTAACCCATTAAGTGAAGAATATTTAAAAGTGAAGCAGGGTGTGTGGCACACCAACAATATCCATTTTTCAGGTGAGTACTCACAAAATGGTATTTTTTTATTTTTTTAACTAGCAGGGGGGGAAGTCAGGCACGTAGATTCTACGTGCTTGGCACTTAAGTGGAGTTGGAAGCAAGCACGTAGAATTGGCACTGAAAGGGATATACCGAGGCACCTCCCACAGAACCCCAGATTTTCTCTGCAGTCTCGGACTACCAGGACGAGAAAGTGTCTCTCTCTCTTTTTCAGCCAGGTGAGTGGGGTCTTTTGGCCCTATGGACCTGTGAAGCTATTCCCACCCGTTCTGTCTTTATCATATTGCCTCCCAGCCTTGGCTGTAGCGTTCGGGTGAAGGTAGAACATATAGGACACCATATATTTGGTGCTAAGGAGCTGAGCTCCGCCGCAACTCCCCCACCAAAGGGTAGATGGTTCAGGCCATGGTGAGCCTTATGGGATGCCCTGCCCGCATTACTTGTACCTTTCACCCCCTTACCCTCTTGTGGGTTCCCTTATGGATGACCGCTGACTCCCCTCATTCCTCTGAGTCTCTTAGGGGAAGGAGGGAGGGGGGGATATATATATATATATATATATATATATATATATATATATATATATATACAGTATATACTGTGTTATCATGTTTTTGGTGGCACCATTTGTTATCTTGCTCCGGAATCTGCGGAGCGCATTAGGCAGTGATCCCCATTTAATTTGGTTGCATGGTTTTACTTTTTTCTGATACCGCACTCTTGTACACCGCTCTGCATGTGGCGGCGGCATTTACCTCAGGCAGATACGGTGCGGCCATTGGCTGCTTGTTTCACGTAGGCGCGTCTTTTCGCTCTTCAGTGGGAGGCGGGCAGGGCGAGTGACGCTTTTTGCGTCGCTCCCTTGCGGCCCGCCCCTCGAGGTATATGTGTGAGCGCCATTTTGTCTCCGCGGTGCTGCACAGCTGGCTCTCCGTTGCGGTCTGTACTTGCCCTCGCGGGCTATCTTTCTTCATTATCAGTTATATGTATATATGCCTTACGGGATCCTATCTTATGTCTTTCAGGCCTATAGAATTAGTGGTTTCTCCCGGCCTATACTTTAATTAAGGGAAATTGTTTTAAATCCTCCCACTTCCCTTGCGGTGCATTGGGGTCATCCCGGGTTTGCTTCTTGCATTATTCCCAATTGGCCAGTTTGAGCCACAATAATCACCATATGGAGGCGTTTCAAGACGATGAGTCCGGGGTTCCTTCGGGACAAGGCCGGTTCTGTACTGATTGTGGGGTTTCCCCTGTACCTGGCGACTTCAAGGTCTGTCTTTCCTGTGCCCAGCAGACTGTTGCGCGGTTGTCTGGAATGCCCCTGCTGAGGGCCGCGTCCCCTTTGGCCTTGCCTACTCCCCATCGCTTACATTTAGCTCCGGTTGCGGCGCATGCTAGCGGGGATGCCCAATCTGATTTTGCTACTAGATTGGCCGATCTGGAGAGGTGGATGGGCGGGTCTGAGCCGCGCAAAGCCATTGGCAAGACATGACATTTGATTGATAATACGTATGTTTGCCCTATGACTTCTGAAGCTCTGGATGATATTGTCGGGTTTTCCCCTGAGGGGGAATTATTTGAGTCTGAATCTGAGGATCTGAATAGGTCCTTTGATCCCAAGACGGGGTCCAAGCCTTGGGATGCAACTGATACAGACAGGCTGCTAGCCCATTTATTTGAAGTGCTTGAGATCTCTCCCCCTGTTGCCCCTCCGCAGCAGCAGAGAGAATTATTTTATGCTGCTAAACCGCATTGGGAGTTCCCTGCACTGGCACATTTCAGCAATCTCGTTTTGCAGGAATGGGAGGAGCCTAGTAGGCTTCCTGGTGTACCTAAAAGCTGGGATAAGAGGTATCCCTTTCCCCCGGAAACAGCTAAATTATGGTGTTCCCCACCCGAGGTTGAGGCTCCAATTTTTGGACTATCTTGTACCTCTGTGGTGCACTCACCTGATACTACCACTTTAAAGGATGTGGAAGACCGGCACATTGATCAGCTGGCCTCTCATGGTAGAGGGTGGTTCTGCAGCTTTGGGCAGGGATGTATTTACCTGGCTTATGTATTGTGAGGAATTTACTTCATATGTTCTTGCTGCCCTGGAGGATTAGAATGTGTGGTAGAACCTCTGCCCTACTTGTTGCTATATGCCGTTCTGTTTGGCTGCGCCAATGGTTGGCCGTCATTGCTGCTAAGAAGGCTCTTGCTGGGGCTCCCTTTAAAGAACTGCACCTTTTTGGGGAACGTCTGGATCTGTTTGCCAAGGAAGGCAAGCTGCCTCAGCGCAAGAAGCCACTCAGGCCCTTTCGGGGTTCCAGATTTGCTCTGTTCCCCTTTTATCTCTCCCCCTGCTGGGGGCTGCGGTGGGTCATTGGGCAGGGGCAGAGGACGTGGCAGGCCCGGTCCTTCCTGGAGTTCCAAGCCTAAATCCTCTCTCAAGCCTCCTCAGGCATGAAGGGGCGCCCTCACCCATCCAAGTGGGGGGACGGCTTCGGCTCTTTGCTCACGTCTGGAGGCTTCATTACTCAGACCGGTGGATTCAGGAGGTAGTCTCCTCCGGTTACAAGAGAGTTTGCAGCCTGGCCACCCCCAAGGTTCATAAGATCCAGGATGGCTCAAGACCCCCTGGTGGCTCAGTGTCTGTGTCTTGCTATCCAAAACCTACTGGAATTGGGGGTCATTTGCCCTGTTCCTCTGCGGGAAAGGGGCAAAGGCCAAATATTCCAATCTTTTCACTGTCCCCAAAAAGGACGGATCCATCAGGCCTATCCTGGATTTAATGCTCCTCAACAAATTTGTCAGATTCAGGCACTTTCGCATGGAGACTCTGCGTTCTGCCATAAATTCTCTTCGCCCAGGGGACTTCTTGTCCTCTATAGGCATCAAGGATACTTACCTTCATGTGCCAATTTTTGCAGGCCATCAAAGATTTCTCAGGTTCACAGTGGTAGATCAGCATTACCAGTTTGTGGCCCTGCCATTTGGTCCTACCTCTGTTTCCAGGGTGTTCACCAAGGTGCTGGCAGGAGTGATGGCTCTGTTGCGATCTCCGGGTATTCGCATTCTTCCTTACCCGGATGACATTCTTGTAGCTTCTCAGACTTTGCAACAAGCAGAGATGGAGGTTCAGATAGTGGTATCCACTCTGAAAATGTTTGGCTGGGTAATAAATCTTCCCAAATCTTCCCTGTGTCCTTCCAGAGTAAAGTCTTTTCGGGGCATGACTCTGGATACATCTCAAGTCCAGGTCTTTCTCCCTCAGCTGAAGGTAGAGAGTCTTCAGTCACAAACACAGCTTCTTCTGTCTTGCCCTCATCCGTCCATCAGACAGGCAATGCAGCTGGTGGGTCTGATGGTGTCCAGCTTCGAGGCTGTCCCATACGCTCAGTTTCACATGAGACCTCTCCAGGTTCATTTCTTGTCAGTATGGGATCGGGACCCATGGTCCCTGGATCCGGTATTTGTGCTGTCCCCTCTGGCCAGGCGGTCTCTGTCATGGT
The DNA here is from genome assembly GCA_027917425.1 of Gastrophryne carolinensis. Taxonomy (NCBI): domain Eukaryota; kingdom Metazoa; phylum Chordata; class Amphibia; order Anura; family Microhylidae; genus Gastrophryne; species Gastrophryne carolinensis. Next base: position 70,215,445 of record CM051244.1, read on the forward strand.
GGCTGGATCCAAGGAATTTGCTAGTGGGCAGATCTTTTCTGACTCCCTGCTGGGAGGTGGTCACCACGGATGCCAGTCTGACTGGTTGGGGGGGCTTTTGGAAGTCCCTGAAATTCCAGGGGCAGTGGGGACCTCAGGAGGCCTATGCCCCAATCAACCTTCTGGAGCTGAGGGCGATAAGGCTAGTGCTTTCCCATCTGATCGCGCACCTTCGGGGTCTTGCGGTACAGATCCGCTCAGACAACCAGACGGCGGTTGCCTACATCAATCATCAGGGAGGAACCAGGAGCAAGAGGGCTCTCAAGGAAGTTTACCTGATTCTGTCATGGGCAGAGGACAATGTTCCCTGCATTTTGGCTGTGTACATTCTGGGGGTGGAGAATCTGGAAGCGGACTCTCTAAGCAGGGGGGCTTCTCGCATGGGAGAATGGTCCCTCAGCAACAGGGTATTTCCTTCTCTGTGCCTCCGTTGGGGCCAGCCGGATGTGGACTTGTTTGCATCTCGTCACAATCACAAGCTTCCAGTGTTTGTCTCCCTGTCACAGGATCCCCTGGCCCTGTCAGTGAATGCTCTGGCAATGTCTTGGAAGAGCTTCAGTTCCTATACGTGTTTCCTTCATTCCCTCTGCTGGGCAAGGTGCTGCGCAAAATAGCCCAGGAAGGGGTGCCAGCCATTCTGGTGGCTCCATGTTGGGAAAGAAGATTTTGGTTCGCAGACATCATCCAGTTGGCAGTGGATCGCTTCATCCTGCCCCTGGTGCCAGATCTGCCCACTCAGGGGCGGCTGCGCCACCCCAATTTACAAACGCTGGCTTTGACGGCCTGGCTGCTGAAACCTCCATCTTGATGGACAGAAGGTTGCCGGCCTCTGTAGTTAAAGTGGACCAACACCCAGGATTTTGACTATCTTGGGTTTTGGTCCACTTCGGTGGGGCACCCCGATCGAAAACTCACCTCACCCCGCTCCCACGTGACTCGCTTGTCCAATCACCGGCGACGGACAAGCAAGAGGCAGCATCGAACAACAGAGCGCGTCCGCCGCCGCCGCCTCCTGTGCGTCCCTCTTACAGGGAGCGCACCCGCGCGGGCCATTCACAAACGGCCAGCGCGGGAGCGCGTCCTGCTAGAGGGCCGCGCGGGAGGCGGCTGTGGGACGCGCATGTGCCGCTGGAACGTGGAAAAGGTAGGATTTGCGGGCTTCCTGGGGGGTTTCACCCTGCGGGACATCCCGATTTCGGATGCCCCGCGGGGAGGGATCTGATCGGCATTCCCGGGCCGATCCCCCCTGGGTGTTGGTCTGTTTTAATACCATGATCAGAGCTAATAAGAAGTTTTCTTCTACCATTTACTACAGGGTTTGGCGTGCTTACATCGATTCTAGGTCACTTCCATGTCGGGTGTTCTCAATTCCCAGGATTTTTGAATTTTTACAACATGGCTTGGATCTGGGTTTTCAGCTTAGTACTCTGAAGGCCCATGTTTCTGCTCTGGCTGTTTTTTTCCAACGATCTTTTGCTAAGCATTATCTAGTCAAGACCTTCTTTCAAGGCGTTACTCATTTGTGTCCACCATGCAAGCCCATGTTACCTGTTTGGGATTTGAACTTGGTTTTGTCGGCCATGCAAGGGTCTCCTTTTGAACCTTTGCAGGAAGCGGCTTTGTCCACTCTCACTATCAAGGTAGCCTTTTTGGTGGCTATTACCTCTGTCAGGCGAGTTTCTGAATTGGCGGCGCTTTCCATCAAGCCTCCTTATTTTGAAAGACACCAGGACAAGGTGGTGTTTCACTTTTAAACTGTTTTTCTGCCTAAAGTTGTGTCTGCCTTTCATCTCGATCAGGACATTGTGTTGCCTTCCTTGTGCCCTAACCCGGGTAACCCCAAGGAAAGGGTGTTGCACTATCTTGATGTAGTTAGAGCTGTGAAGTTCTATTTGGTGGCTACTGATTACTTTAGGAAGACTGATGCTTTCTTTGTGGTTCCGTCTGGTCCTAAGAAAGGCCAGGCTCCTGCTAAATCCACTATCAGCAAGTGGATCAGTTGGGCTGTGATTCAGGCCTATTCTGCTAAGGGAAAGAAACCTCCTTTCCGCCTTACTGCTCATTCTACTCAGGCTATTGGTGCCTCTTGGGCTTTTCAGCACCAAGCTTCTGTTGAACAAGTTTGCAAGGCCGCAGCTGATGCTGCTTTTGGCCGCAAAGTTCTGCAGGCTGCAGTGGTTTAGACTGCTTGCTGTTGCCTTTGGGGATCCCACCCTACCTTACGGACACTGCTATTGGATGTCCCATGTGTAAGGATATCTTTCGGAACGGAACGGGATGGGATGTATACTAAGAATAATACAATTCTGTGATTACTCACCTGTAGAATTGATATTATGAGTATACATCCCATCCCGTTCCGCCCCACCTTTGTTGTTCTTCTTACCTCTTTATGGTGATTGTTGCTTATATTCTCCCGGCTTTGATGACTGCTTTTAAATACTGGGGTTCTGTGGGAGGTACCTCGGTATATATGGGCTGGGAGGGGCCACTTTTTCTGCTCTGCAGTCACGTGACATCTGAAAATGAATAACCCATGTGTAAGGATATCTTTCGGAACGGGACAGGATGCTCATAATATCAATTCTACAGGTGAGTAATCACAGAATTGTATTTTTCCAGACATTGCCCCAAAACTTAGTGAGGCTAGTACATTCCCAGAAAATATGAACCATTGTGCCCCTTTCACACGAGCAACTCCAACAGAGGGGAACATCTTTGCCAGCCTAGATGGCACGTAGTACCAATGGGTCAGAATTTTATACGAGGTTTCTTGGTATCTACTAGAGAGAGAAGATTTGTGAACCAGCTGAAACATAGCTTGCCTCTGATCCGCTGAAAAATTTCTGTTAATTTCCCTCTCCCACCCCTCCACGCAAGGGGGCACACATGAACCTGAGGGACCAATAAGCAGGGAGTAGGCGTATGACAGAGCCCCTCTGAAATGGCCTACCCCAGTGCAGAGTCGCTCAAAAGGGGTCAATGGTCGATCAGCCTCGCCCGTCTGGACCGCTGATTTATGGTAATGTGATAGCTGGAAGGCCCGCCAAAAACTGAGTGGCTGCAGCGAATGTTTAGCAGCCAGATCCTCCGCCCCACTCCACCTGCCCCCCTCGTGCATATGCAAGATCCTGTAGCAATTCTGTTGTGCCCATGATCGGAAGACACCGTCAGACTGGCTCACCGTGAAGAGTGCCCTATCACCTGGGTTAATAGTGACAGGGAGGGGGAGATGTCCGGCTTCGGGAAAACCCTTTCCGCCACCTTCCTCGTGGGGCCTATTGTAGGGTGCTTATTGAGTATTTGGAAATGGCCCAGTGGGACCCATGGGAGTCCCGGAAGGAATGCAAGCGAGGCCTCCTGTTCAACTTGTGTCCATTGTTTCAGCGAGGAATGCCTGCACCAGTCGATCACCCTGACCAGGTGGGCCGTAGCGTGATACAGCTTCCAATGCGGGAGGCCCAGCCCCCCCCCCCCCCCCCGCGCCTTGGGAAGGGTCAGGAGGGGTGCTGCCAGTCGATGCGCTTTTCCAGCCCAAACGAACCTAGAGCATAACCCCGTAAGTCGTTTAAAAAATGTGTGGGGGACCTCTATTGGAAGGACCTGGAAGAGATATAACACTCTGGGTAGTACGTTCATCTTAATAATATTCACCCGGCCGAATCAGGTAAATGCACCCTTGTTCCACTTCCGGAGATCCTCTTCCACCCTCCTCAACAACGGGACGTTGAGACCATAAATCTTCTGAAGCTGGGCCGAAATGTGTGTCCCCAGGTAAGTCACCGCTTCCCTCTCCCATCTGAAGAGGAAGGTCTTCGAGATTTGCTCCATTCTTTTGGGAGGAATGTTAATGTTAAGGGCCGAAGATTTCTGATAGTTTATTTTATAGTTTGACACAACCTGGAAGTCCCGGAGCTCCGCCATCAAAACAGGCAGAGTTGTTTCTGGCTTAGTGACAAAAAAGTTCAGGTCGTCGGCATACGCTGCTACCTTGTGCTCAACACGACCAACATGTATTCCAGCAACATCCAGGTTCTTCCTGACAGTGCACAGGAATGGCTCTAGTGTTAGAATGAAAATCAACGGTGAGAGCGGGTATCCCTGACGTGTCCCGTTTGATTGGTTAAATGATTTGGAGGGGAGCCCGTTTACTATGATGGACGCAGAGGGGCATGTGTAGGAGGCCTTGATCCAGTGGGTCATATTTTCCCCAAGGCCGATATGACTGAGGGTCGCGAACAGAAATTCCCAGCTGACCCCATAAAATGCCTTCTCTGTGTCTGTCAAAAGGAGCAAAGTACCCGGCCCCCGAAGATTTCTGATAGTTTACTTTATAGTTTGACACAACCTGGAAGTCCCGGAGCTCTGCCATCAAAACAGGCAGAGTTGTTTCTGGCTTAGTGACAAAAAAGTTCAGGTCGTCGGCATACGCTTCTACCTTGGGCTCAACACGACCAACATGTATTCCAGCAACATCCGGGTTCTTCCTGACATTGCGCAGGAATGGCTCTAGTGTTAGGATGAAAATCAACGGTGAGAGCGGGCATCCCTGACGCGTCCCGTTTGATTGGTTAAATGATTTGGAGGGGAGCCCGTTTACTATGATGGACGCAGAGGGGCATGTGTAGGAGGCCTTGATCCAGTGGGTCATATATTCTAAGCATACAGTTCGTCCTGCTCCATATATAATACTTACACGTGGGTAATCCTCCACCAGATGGCGCTGTGCACTGCAGACATGCAAAAACAGGCTCCTCCCGGCCCTTCATATACCCAGGGACCTCCCACAAATCGCCAGATTTCTCTGCAGTGCTGACTGCGAAGACATGAAGTATCACTCTCTCGCAGGTGAGCGGGGCTATTACAGCCTGCGGCCCTGCAGGACTATTCCCACCCGTCCTCTTCAATGATGTGCCTCCCAGCCTGGGCTGCGCTGGTCGTGTGAAGGTAGGCAGTACCTTGTGTGCTTACGGAGCCATGCTCCACCGCAGTCCCCCACCATAGGGTAGGCGGTTTAGGCTGATGGTGAGCCTATTGTAGATGCCCCTCCCGCATTATTGCCCCATATAACGGTGGACCCGATATGAAGGGTCGCCTTCCTCCCTCGTTTCCCCCTGTAGCCCGGGGGAAAAGAAAGGGGGGGGGGGGTATGTGTGTGGCGGTCTCAGTGTAATGTTGTACAGGCTTATGGCCGTTTTGTCATTGACTGGTAACTGGGTGTCAGAACCGCGCTGCTTGCTTTTCATAATCTTTGAGGTTGCGTGTGTATTTTTTCTTATTCAAGTGGGCTGCCTCGGTCGGCAGTGTCGTTCACATGTTACGGCGGTTCCCTTAGCTATACTATTGTGTCTATCCACTGCTTGTCATGAGCACTACCACTGGTTAGAGCTTCGCGCTCTTTGGGGGAGGCGGGGACCTGGCTTGGCGCGCTCCGCGTCACGGCCAGATTGGGGTTCGCTTGGCGCCATTTTGATGGTCTTTGCGCCGCGCGTGGTTGCGATCCTCCTCCTCCCTTGGTCATGTAAGTGCCCTCGCGGGTGTTTTTTTCTTATGATCCTTTGTTCTGCTGCGCATGGCTCTGACACCCCCTTTTTCTCTTTATGTCTGTCAGACGCAGAGATTCCGGTGGCTTCTCCCGGCCTGACATATATTCTAGCGGGTTCATTTTTAAAATTCTCCCACATTCCTAGCGGGTCTTGGGGCATCCAGGGTTGCCTATTGCATAAATCCCTGCTGGCATATTGCTTAGATAATCACCATATTGAGGCATCTCAGAATTATGTGTCCGGGGTCCCGCGGGGACAAGACCGGCTGTGTACAGCGTGTGGACAGCCCCATGCTGATACTGACAGAGCACGGGTCTGGGGACTGTGTGCTGAACAAGTACTGGCCCTGCAATCAGGTTTACCAGTGGCTGCACCTCGCTTCAATACACCTGTCTCAACGTGCTTAAATCTCACTCCCGATGAGTCGCACTCGAGCGGGGATGACCAGCAAGTCGTGCCGCGCATTCTGCCTACGGCTGATCAGGTGATGTCTAGTTTGGCGGAGCGCTTGAGCCCTGGAAAGAAGCCCTGGTTCCTGGGGCCTGTGTGACACGGATAAATTACTTATAAAGATTTTTGAGGTTTTGTCTATCTCTCCTCCTGGAGAGGCTTCCAAGCCCAAAAGGGAGAGTTTCCACACAGCGACCTTGGAATTTCTGGAGCAGGATCATTTCCCGGCTCTTATCCAAAGAATGGGAATCTCCTTGTAAACTTACAGGGGTTCCAGGGGACTGGGATTGGAAGTACCCTTTCCCCCCTGATGTGGTTTACTGTTGGTCAGCACCTCCCGTGGTGGATGCACCTATCATAGGGGTTGCTAACCACCCCTTCATGACAGCTCCTACTTATCGTACCCTTCGGGATGCTGAGGACCGGCGCATTGATAGACTGGCTTCCCACGCCTTTTCTTGTGCAGGGACGGCGCTGCGCCCGGTCTGTGCCGCGGCCATCACTGCGGTGGCCGCCAGGACCCTCATTAGAAAGATACTTGATCACCGGCCTGAGGATCTCCCTTGGGAGGTCTTTAATGCACTCTCCAATTGTGATGTATTTGTGAGGGTTATCCTCTTAGCGCTGGACGACACCATTAAGATGTGTGCGAGAACTTCTGCCCTTGTGGTAGCTATTCGCCTCCTGGTCTGGCTGCGACAGTGGGGTGCTGACGATGATACAAAAAAAGGCTCTCACTGGCCTTCCCTTTAGAGGGCGACGACTATTTGGGGCCCGTTTGGATCTTTTTGGAAAAAAGGGCAAATCACCCCTACGCAGAAGGCCGTGTCAAACACAAACCAGGGGTGTGCTTCCAACTATTCGGCGTAGATTCCCACCCCAGGGTGGGCAGACAACGCCCTGGACCCTCCGGCAGGACTAAGTCCAAATCTGCCAAGACCTCCCAAGCATGAAGGGACGCACTCGCCCTTCTGGGTGAGGGGACTGCCGCAGCACTTTGCTCCTATCAGGGGGCGTCATGCCTCCTTCTGGTGGATCCAGGGGATAGTTCCCCCTGGATGCAGGATATAGTTGCTGGGCGGTCTTTTTTTCCAAGGTTGTCAGGGTTCTTCTAGTCCCTGTCTCTCTTCAGGTTTTGGTGCAGACCGTGCTTGGCCTGCAGGGTCCGGGTTCGCTTGCAGGCTACCCTTAACAGGCTGGGGCGAGGGCCTCTACACTGACATTTCCTCCTTCCCTCAAAAGTGATGAGGCAGTCTGGCCCATGCCGGCAGTTTGTAGGCTCGGCAATTCTACATTCACAGGTAGTTCCTGCATGGTATCTCTGTGTTGGGCCGCCGGCGCTCGGCGCCCAGTAGGCCTCTTGCCGCCTGTGGAGATCTAAGATCCTTTTTTAGTTTCCCTGTGTCTTCAGGATAGAACCTTCTTCCTTGGCAATAAGTGGACTTTCTGCTTACATGGGCTCTGTCCCTCATCGCTGTCATCTTACTTTCACCAGGCAGGGTTGCAGCTGGTGGGCCCGTTGGTGGCAGATCAGATGATGTCCCTTATGCTCAGTGCCCTTGGGCTCTTCGGCTACTTATATTGTTAATCCTGGATAGGATTACAGCACCCCTGGAGCTGGGTCTGGGCACATTTCCCTTTGGTAGGGTGGTTCCTCTTGAGATGGTTAATTTCTAGGAACCCGTCAGGGGGCATCCCCCCCTCTTTTTTTCTTGCATCTGCCTGTAAATGGCCACCATGGGTACCAGGTCTAGCAGGTTGACGGGGGGGGGGGTTTCTTCTAAAATCCCCCGTGGTTCCTAGGTGGGACCCTTAGGGGGTCCATTTACCTACTGATTTTGCTGAAACAGTGGGCCTTCATTTTGGTTCTATCTTGCTAGACTACTCCTCTTCAGGACCTGTTTATTTGGGGACTCTTGGTCTGTCTGTTGACAGTGGCCTGTATTATTTATCTGTGTGGGACTTGGAGCAGGATGATCCTCCAGGAAGGTATCTGATCCTGATCTGGGTGGAGGACAACGTTCCCTGCATTTTAGAGGTATTCGCTCCGGTGGATGTCCTTCAGTGTCAGGATGTGCTAATCCTGGTGTCCCTCTGAGATCCAACGAGTATGGCTCTGTTTGGGCCCGTCACTATCACAGGGGCTAGGCCCTTGTTCCTCTGTCCCAGAATACTCTGACTTGTCATGGGGCTTAGTAACGTTATGGCTGGACATTTTATTCTATATGTCTTATCTTCATTCACCCTGCTAGGTGGGGTTCTGCGAAAGATTGCTGGTAGGGGGGACCAGTGATACTGGTGACCCCTGGGTGGCCTAGTGGTGTGTGCTGCGCGGACGTGTTGCTGAAGACAGCGGACCTGTACGTTCTATCAGGAGTGCTGTTCTGGCCACTCAGGCCACCTTCTTATGTCACCCCAATCTACAGGCTCTAGTCTAGGCGGTCTGACGGTTGTTTCATCCTCCCTGATGGAGACGGGTTTATCTTCTGGGTGACTGTGTCTATTGGAAATTTAGAAGCAAGCTGCTTCTTCTTCTTTTTCTGTCTATTATAGGGTATGGCATACCCATATTGATTGGTGTGAGTCTAGGTCTCTCCTCTGTTGGATGTTATCTATCCCCAGGGTTCTAGAGTTATTACAGCATGGGTTGGAATTTGGCTTCCCAACTCGGTACTCTGAAGGTTCAGGTTCTGCCCTGTCCGCCTTCCTGGAGAAGTCTTGTTCAGTCTTCCTTGTTAAGTACCCTTTCGGGGATTGCTCACGTGCATCCCCCACTTAATTCTATGGTCCCCGTTGGGATTAATTTTTATTCTGTTTGCCTTGCGGGGTGTTCCCTTTGGACCTATTCCGGATGCTGTCTGAACTGTTCTTACCCTCAAGTTGTCCTTCTGGGGGCTGTTGCTTCAGTCAGATGTGTGCCTGAGCGGGTGGCTCTGATTAGCTAGCCCTCGTTCATTGATATATATATACCATGATGTGGTGGTTTTCCGCTTTATGCCGGACCTTATGCCTAAGGTGGTGTCTTATGCTCATGTATTCAAGACCTTTGTCTTTCTTCTGGGCCTTATTCCTAGTAACACTGGGGAAAGGGGGTCTACATTCCCTCAACAGGTGTTGGAGGCTTTTTCCTGGATTGTCTCTTGTCCCTTAAGGGGACTGATGCCCCTTGGGGCTTGTGGGCGTCTCCATCCTTATGTGCCTGATCTCGTCTGTTTCCAGGGGTTATGCGCCTTTTGGCCTGGACTTTACTTGCATGAATTGTCCCTTCTGGTCCTAGAAAGGGTTTTTGGCTTCTAGCTGGTCCTTGTTAGTATAATGGTCAGTATCCCCGCCTGTCACACAGGCGACCGGGTTCAATTCCCCGAGGGGGAGAGCTCTAAGTTTTGCCAAAGCTACTGTTAGCATTTGGACTGGTCAGGCTGTTACTCTAGCCTATTCTTTTAAGGGGAAGAATCTTCTTCTCACTTTATTCTGGTTCTACTTGTACTTTGGTACCTTTAGGCCTTTCAGCACCAGGTTTCTGTTGAACAAGTTTGCTAGACCGCTGTTTGTTTTCTGTTCATACCTTTTCAAAGGTTTGTTTATGAGGTTGACGTTAGAGCCTTTGCTCATGTCGCTCTTGGTAGCAAGGTTTGCAGGTGACAGCGCTTTTACTGTCTGCTGTGCCTTTTTTGTTGGGGATCCCACCCTATTTTATGGACACTGCTATTGGATGTCCCACGTGTAAGTATTATATATGGAGCAGGACGTACTGTATGCTTAGAATAATACCATTCTGTGAGATACTCACCTGTAGAATTGGTATTATACGCATACAGTACGTCCTGCTCCACCCCACCCTGGTTTTGCATTATTCTGGATCCCCTGTATGGTGATTGTTATCATTGTTATTCTTACCAGTTTTTGGTGGTTGGTTTCTCCCAGCTTCTTTTTCTTACTGCTTTTCAATGCTGGGGGTTTGTGGGAGGTCCCTGGGTATATGAAGGGCCGGGAGGAGCCTGTTTTTGCATGTCTGCAGTGCACAGCGCCATCTGGCGGAGGATTACCCACGTGTAAGTATTATAAATGGAGCAGGACGTACTGTATGCGTATAATACCAATTCTACAGGTGAGTATCTCACAGAATTGTATTTTTCCCCAAGGCCGATATGACTGAGGGTCGCAAACAGAAATTCCCAGCTGACCCTATCAAACGCCTTCTCTGTGTCCGTCGAAAGGAGCAAAGTACCTGGCCCCCCAGTATGAATCAAATTGACGACTCTCGTGGTGTTGTCCCTACCCTCTCTAGAAGGAACAAAGCCAACTTGGTCCCAGTGGACGAGATGGGGGATGAGAGGCGCCAGTCTGTCTGCAATTATCTTGTTGAATAGCTTTAGGTCACAATTCAGCAAAGAAATGGGCCTATAGCTGCCACACTGCATCGGGTCCTTGCCCTCCTTCGGGATGATCGTGATATGCGCTCGGAGTGTGTCTCTGGGTGGGGGGCAACCGTCTTTCAGGGAGCCGAAGGAGGCAATAAACTGAGGGCCAAGTAGATCGGCAAACTCCTTGTAATATCCCAGGTTAAAACCGTCTGGGCCTCGGCGCCCTTCCCGGCTTAGTGCCTTTAATGGCCCTCAGGTATTCCTCCATCTCAATCTCCCCTTCGAGGCCACTAATTACCTATTTTTCCCTATGTCCAGTCCGGGCCGTCCCAATCCATATACGTGTGGGTATTCCGCCACCAGGTGGCGCCAGTTACTGCAAGATCCAGAGCTGTAACTCCTCCCGGCCCCCTATAAAAAGAGCTGTCTCCATATAGTTCCCAGATTCGTCTTGCAGTACATGCTGCGAGGATCGTCTGGAACTCTCTCTGGATTTGGCAGTTGAGCGGGGCATTTTTAAGCCTGTCGGCCGCTGCATCCCTATTGCCTCTGTTCCTGTGGACCCAGTATGCCTCCCAGCCTCGGCTGACGGGAACAGGTGAAGGTAGGGAGAACGCCGGGGTCGGGCGTTCACAGAGCTAGGCAGGTATCAATGCCTTTTATCTGTATACTTTAAAATCAATTTAATGGTTCCTAACAAAATAATGAAGTAATAGAATCATATAACAGGTGCGCTCGATAGCCGTGCGTGGTGTAGGTCCTCAGAGTCCAGGTGATGGTGGTGATTGATTTATATAGTTGGAGTCCGGCTGCGTGTCTGGAGTCCAGCACAGTGCTTCCAATTTTGGACTTACCATGAACTGCGAGACACGCAGCTGGACTCCAACTATATAAATCAATCACCACCACCACCAGCACGGTTTGTGTCACTTGCGCCAGGAGCGTACTTTTGGAGCATGATAGGGCGGGCACCCCTGCCCCTAGCCTTTCCTTGCCTGCGGTCTCACCTACCCCCCCCCCCCCCAGTCAGCCGCAGGCAGCCCTCAGTGAGGGGGAGGCCAGCAGGGGGTCCCAGGCCGATTTGGCGCACCGGGTGGCCTGGAGAGACCGTTATCTCACTCGGCTACAGGTAAGGCCAAGAGTAAGAAGCGGCACATCAAGCCGGATTATTCGGATTTTGCTGACGATGATGACCTTTTTGGAGGTCGGACTCCATGGAGGGATAGCTGTTTAAGGACTTCGCTTCCTTAGGTCATCGGTCGGTTGGTTATGACAGTGAACCTGGTTCCTCCTCTGATGAGGATCTGTGGCTCCCCGATGACACGGAAAATTGCTGGCTTCTGTGTTTGAGACCCTGCATATTGTCCCTCCTAAGGCGGCTAAGAAGAAACAGGGGGATTTATTCCGGCCTGAGAGACAGAGGTTGGTCTTTCCGGAACAGGCCCATTTTTCCAATATGGTGTTTAAAGAATGGGAAAGGCCTAATAAATTGCCATCGGTGCCTAAGAGTCTGGACAGGCGGTATCCCTTCCCAGCTGACAGGCGCATGGATCAGCTGGCCTGTCATGTTTTCACGTTTGTGGGGGCTGGGCTTCGCCCTGTCTGTGCCGCGGCCATTGTATCTTTGGCCATCAGGAAGAAGGTGCCTTGTTGATCTGACCAAATCTCGCAAGCGGGCAGAGGAGTATAAAGAACTCAAAGCCTGTGTGGATTTACTCGCCTTTGTAGTCTCGGCTGTGGACTATAGTGTCCCGCTTGGCGCCAGGTTTTTGGCTCTGCTTGTTGCGATTCGTCGCTCGCTCTGGCTGCGGCAGTGGTCGGCTGACGCTGCGGCCAAGAAGCCCCTCATTAGTATCTTTTTCCTGGTACTCAGGTTATTTGGGGAGTGCCTGGACCTTCTGGCCAAGGATGGAAGACTCCCTCAGCGGCGGAAGCTGCACGTCCCTTTTGGGGGTTCTTCTGCCTTTCGCTCCTTTCGAGGAGATAGAGGCTCTTCATTTTCAGGTGGCCGCAGAGATTCCTGGGGACGAGGTAGGTCCCATGGTCGATCCAACCCCTCCTGGGGAGCTAAATCCAAGCCCCCTGGGGGGACGGCTGCTGCTTTTTGCTCACATATGGAGGCAGCAAGTCTTGGATCGGTGGATTGAGGAGGTGGTGTCCTCTGGGTACAAAATAGAGCTGCCAGTCTGGCCACCCTCAAGATTTCTTTGGTCGCCAGGGCACCATGGGCGCGACCCATGTTTAATCAGCAGGCCCCTGACCATGCACTTGTGGGCCTCCCAGACAGACATACGTGAAACACCCTCCGTGACCTTTGCGGAAAAGAATTCAGCGATAGCCCTATGTATATCGGCCCTAACCTCGGGGTCCTGTAGGAGCGAATTGTTAAGTCTCCATTGGCCCCTGAGGGGTGGGGTGTCCGGGATGGAGAGGGTAACAGAGACAGGTGCGTGGTCCGAGATGGTTATCTGGCCGATGTCCATGCTGACCACGAAGTGTAGGTCCAGGAAGAAGTCTATACGTGAGTTAGTCAGACTTGATGCAAGACACCGTCGTATACTGGCCGTGAGCAAGAGCCTGCTGAGGCTCGAAACGCGTTGGTCGCATCCCTGGGGGGGACACTCTGCTATCTGTATGTAAGCACCATTTTACTTGTTCTTTGCACTACTGCACTTTACCTTTGATTGCAGGACTTTTTAGCTTTGCACTTTTTGTGCTAATGGCGCTGTTTACTTGAGATGAATGCACTTTATTAGGCATTGACACTTTAGTGATTATTATTAATATATGTTTATAATAAATTTAGTATAGTCAGATGGTAGAACAATTTCATTTATTTGATAGCCATATAGTTTGAGTGGGAGCTCCCCCCGGTGGTGAATTTTCTTGTGGCACAGTAATTTTGGTTTTAACAAATGTTTTTAAGTGTATGTACAATAAAATTGATTAAATTATGATTTATTGAGTGCAAGAGTCATTCTCTGTGGGGTTAGGATGTGGGGGTGGTGGAGGCCACTCCATAGTTAGTTGTGTGTATTTCCTTTACGGAAAAGTAATGCAGGCCGCAGATAACATCTCGAGGCCGATTAGGGTCGTCGGGTTTGAGCCCGAGGGCTCTGTGAAGACGGTCAATCGCGATTTCCGCAGTAGGCGAACGGTTCCCTTTGAAAACGCCGGTCACCATATGCAGTAGCTGATCCGGACCAGTAGCCTCCGGTAGGCCCCTCAATCTGATATTATTTCGGCGGCTCCTATTTTCTAGATCGTCCAGATGTGGGAACGCAGCTTGAGATATGGAACGCTGGGTTGACATATTTCTTTCTAAAGCTTCTATTCTTTGTATGGCTGAAAGATGGGATTGCTCCATACCCAAAACCTTGGAGTCCAGGTTGCCTACGGCGCCTTGCAGATCAGAAATGTCCTTTTTAAAGGAGCTCTCAACCCTCATGATAAAGGATTCCAGGTCCGCCTTGGTGGGAAGGGCTTTGAGTTCAGCCCTAATATCTGCTAACACCTCGTCATGACGATCTTGAGAGTGAGGGCGGGGTTTTTCAGGAACGCTCGGGTTCCCTTCTCGGTACTCACATATGGCACCATAGGCAGCACCCTCCGACAACACATCGACTCGTGCCAGAGCATACCTCTGTTGAGCAGGGGGAGGAACTTCCCTATGGCATGAAGGGCCTGGAAGCTGGGAATAGGATGAGTTGCGCCGGCTCAGACCGCTTTGATGCAGGAAGGCAGGCTGGTGCGGGCCCAGAACGGGGCCGGAGGCGTCTTCATTTTGACCACCGCCCCAGGTCTCACCCCCGGGCGCGCTTCTGGAATGCCAAGCAGGGGATGGGAGGGCACGCGCGGGTGCCCCAGGAGAGAACCACGCCCCGCCCGGGCTTGAGGGGGAATCCAGAAACACTCGGGAGTTTGGGCTAGGCGGGGACACTCTGCACGCTCCCAGACCCCCTCCCCCTGTGGCGAAGAAGTAGTGGAGGGCAGGCCTCCCATCCGGCCATTGCTGTCCCATTTTAGTGGGGTTGACCCCTCGGAGCCCGAAGCTGAGGGGGCCTCGGTAGTGTATTCCGAGTGGCCGTCCTTATGATGCTCCTGCTGCTCTCTTAACCTTAGTGAGGCGGCTTGCATGGGGGCATCCCGCTGCTGCAGGGGTCTCCTCTGGGCTCGGGTTTACAATATCAATGATGGGGCTGTCATTGTGGGGGGTGGGAAAGGAGCCTCCCCCCCGTATCCTTTATTTGTGATCCAATCCCAGGGCTCATGGCGGCACTGTGGAATTGAGCCTGGTCTGGGGAGCCGGGTTGCAGCTGCCATGACTTGGCAGTGACTCTCTGCGATACCCGGCGGCTCACCGCCCCGGCCGCAGCGCGAGATTCCCCCGTCGCCCCCCCGAACCTCCATCGAGGAGAAGACTTCTTCACGCGGCTCCAGCCGCCGGCTCTTCACTGAAGCGCTCGCCGGCACCGCGCTGCCAGCTGCAGATGAGCGAGGTTCTGTCTCCAGCTCGGGGCCCAGCTCCCGCCGCGCCCTCTCGCTCTCCTCACCTCCTCCTCCCTGAGCTGCAACTTGGCTCCTTGACGGAGCCTCTTCACCTGGAACCACATCCGCATCGCAGGGGACCATCTGCTCCCGGGCCGACCAGATCACCTTCGGGTCATGCGGCTCCTCATCCTCCCGACGCACTGCCGCCATCTTGCCTCTCGCAGCCTGGCAGTAGCAAGGTAGGAGCTGATCTTGTGGACTTTTTGGGGTGAAATAGCCTTCTGCCCCCTTCGCTTCTTAGCCATTCTCCTCTGTGTTTAAATTGGGTGGTTATTGCCTAATAAAAATTAGGAATTAACGGTTGGCTGGAGGGAACCCAAGGCAGATGCGACTTCACTCCTCCATGCCCGGCCACGCCCCCAGTCCAGTTTCTTTTATTTCCACAGATGTACCATGGCCTGTATAAATGAGAGCCTTAACACACCTTTTTTAGGGTTGTTGGTCAGTTAATTGGTTAGCTAAGTAATGCTGGCATGGATTGGCCCCTGATATAGTGCGTTCTGGTCCAACCAGTCTGGTGGCCTGAGTCACACCTGCGGCTGCCGCTATTGAATCCATGCTTTAGTTGCAAAGGCATTCTTTTCCCAGGAACAAAATCACATAGATTTCTGCTGTTAAAGTCAAGAAGCATAGAATAGAAGCAAGTTTTGCTTGACTAGTCCCAATAGGCTGAAATTTTCCATGCCTTTTGCTAACAGAATGTTTGAGGGTTATTGGACCACCTGTTTTTCTACATTTCCTTTCCTACCTAGCAAGCTGCCCTTTTTACAGCCCAGTAAGTGACTGTGATCATTGGTGGCGGGGATTTTGTCTTGGAACTTATACTTAATTTGCATGTGACCACCAGCAGTCAGTCACGGGTCTGCCCTTAAGATCAAGGTTTAGGTAGTGGTTGCAAGATTGAGCAATCCGGAAGCACCCATATGACTGTCATTAGTGCTGGACCATTTTAAAGGGAAAGTGCTACGGGTAAGAGATGAGCAGAGCAGGTAAGGTGGGAAATATCATGCCCTCTGGCACATTTCATTTTAAGTAAATATTTTACAAGGGACAGTTACAGACATGGGTTGTTTTTTTTTTTCTTATGAGATTTAGCAGGTGACTTTTTTAGTGTTTTTAAAGATTTGACAGAAATTCACCTCTATTTTAATGTTACTAAAACATATGGCTCAATGTATTTACTTTTATTTTTTTTGTAGTCCGATTCCTCATCAAAGGGAGTGGAGGACCTTCAAAGAATGTAAGTTTTTTTTTTTTTTTTTGTTTTGTTTTTTTCTTCATAATACATTTTAGTAGAAAACAAGGAACAAAATGGTAAGAATGTCAACTTTTGAAACTGCATTCCTATTTAAACCCTTTTGGAAAATTTTATTTTTAGCACTGACTGGCACAGCACATACAGTTACTGTGCTAGCAATGCTTATGGCTTTTCTGCTGCATTGTTTTTCGCTTTGGCCAGCACAAGAAAAATACGTGACAAACACTGTTAAAGAGGAACTATGAAATGATTATAGTCCTCTTTTAATATGCCGCAGTGGGGCAACCTGACCCAGGCCTCCCTGCTGTGCATTGGCACAACTAAAGGAGAAAAAAAAAAAGAAGAAAAATGTCCAAAACCGATACTCGGCTCTTCTGGGATCCTTCTACAGCTGCCTAGCAGCAGCCTATCAACTTGCACTGCCAGCGCCGGCCACGCTGATAGGCTGCTCTCTGTCACATGGGAGCCCAACTGGTAAGAGGTGAGTAACCGGGTGGCTGTTGTTGAAGAAAATTAGTTTCTTTTTGGCCTTTGAAGAAGCAGTATATAAATGATTAGGTGATGCACATCAGGATAATTTTTGGCCATCTACACCATTTATTTATTACTGGTTTGCTGGTTGATGCAGTGGCACGAGAGCAGCAGCTGCGGACCGGGTAACATCGGTCAATCGAGTGTCCGCAACTGCTGATGGGACATTTTGCCGTGCTCAATTGCAAAGCCACAGCAGCCACAAATAAGGAAGAACCACCAAAGAAGAAATAGTTTAGAAAATCATTTTATTTGAGTACAAAAACACTTTAAAACCCATATACACTATATCAATACATTTAAAACCAACTACTGACTCCCCCAGTCCTGTCTCACCTCATATTGACCCACAGACAACAAAGTATCTGAGTCATGATTCATCCACTGCTTTACTTGATTACACATTGGTTACAATGCTGA
Organism: Gastrophryne carolinensis; assembly: GCA_027917425.1. Classification (NCBI taxonomy): domain Eukaryota; kingdom Metazoa; phylum Chordata; class Amphibia; order Anura; family Microhylidae; genus Gastrophryne; species Gastrophryne carolinensis. Next base: position 70,232,604 of record CM051244.1, read on the forward strand.
CTGATATTTTGTGTAATTTTCACTGGACTAGATTTTGAGAGAATGTCATAAGTTTCATTTGTTTGTTTGAATAGACTTTTAGCTACTGTATTGTAACACATTTTGGTCATTGCTCTGCAGGTTTGACTGCATATATTTTTAACATGTGCACTTAAAGTGGACCAACACCCTGAGGTGATCGGCCCGGGAATCTATAAGATTCCCGGGCCGATCACCTCAAACACCGCAGGACATCCGAGATCGGGATGTCCCGCGGGGTGAACCCCCCCCGAACACCCCAAATCCACCTACCTGGTCTTCCCTCCCTCGCGCCCCTCTAGGCGTGCCCGCGCCGGCCGTCTCTGAATGGCGGGCGCGCACACGTCAAGAGTGACGCGCGGGAGGCGCCGACGGGCAAGCTGCTTGTCCGTCGCTGTCAATCAGCTTGTCCGTCGGCGCCGATTGGACGGCGCGGCCACGTGGGAGCGGGGAGAGGTGAGTTTTGGGGGCTTTCTGGGGGGTTTCACACAGCGGGGCACCCCCGATCGGGGTGCCCCGGGGAAGTGGACCAATACCCAGGATAGTCAAAATCCTGGGTGTTGGTCCACTTTAATGCTTTAGATATTTTAGATAGGGGTGTTCTTTTCATTTTTTTTAGCATAATTATCTTTTGTGCCAGCACAAAAAAAATTACATTGATAGCAGTGTTTTACCAGCAATAACATTACAATTTTTCACATGGGTCCTCCCCATTTGGGATACCCATTTTGTTGTTTGTGTTGTCTGTTGTAGGTGAGACAGGACTGGGGTAGTCAGTAGTTGGTTTTAAATGTCTTGATGTGTATATGTGTTTTTTTACTCAAATAAAATGATTTTCTAAACTAGAATTTCTACTTTGGTGGTGCTCCCTTATTTGTGGCTGCTGTGGCTGGTAGTCGCAACTGCTTCTTTTTTCTGCATTGAGTTTAAGTTGTAGGTGAGCACTCCCTACTAACTAGTATTTCTGTGGTGCACCCTATTTTTCTATTAGCTATTGGTTTGGTAGATGTACTGTTTGTGTATGTGACTTTTCTAAGGGGACTTTGCAATATACTGTAAAATATTTATGTACATTTAGTAGTTGGTAGTGTTTGTCAGCTTTGCTGATAGTTATTTACCAATTGTTAGATCATTAGAATGGGCCTGCTTCGGCGAACTTGTGTATTTGGCTTTTGGGATCTGAGTATACCACCAGTCTTAGAAAACTGGCCTCTGTTGCTTTACCTGAAGTCCCCAGTAAAGGTTCATAATAGACACAACAGGATCTCAGGATAATGTCTTCCTTTACAGTACATAAAACAAACCATGATCCAAAATTGGTCAAAAAGCTCTGCTGTACCTAAAGCCACCTGATCTCCCAAACTGAAATGGTTATCTGCAGTTGGGTGCGTGCTCCATTTCCAAGCTAAAGTGCTGCTGCAAATTTCAAATGCTGGAGGAGGAAAATAGGATGTGTTTCATTAACATTTCTGGGTTGGAGGGAGGGAGTGCCATAAAGAAAAAATAATCCAAGGGCCAAGACCCCTCATACATTATGGCTATCGTCTCATTGCCATTGGTATTGCTACAGTCGTGTTTTAGACCTATCTGTGAGCATTTATACATCTCTGCTGTTAAAAATGAAGCTGGATATTAAACAAGGCTTTTATACTAAGTATACAGTACGTCCTGCTCCAGATCTAATACTTACACTTGGGTATTCTCCGCCAGGAGGCGCTGTGCACTGCAGACATGAGAAAACAGGCTCCTCCCGGCCCCTTAAATACCCAGGAACCTCCCACAAATCCCCAGATTTCTCTGCAGTGCTTATTGCGAAGTATCACTCTCTCGCAGGTGAGCGGGCCTATTTTAGCCTGCGGCCCTGTTGGACTACTCCCACCCGCCCTCCTTGTGAATGGCCCCCAGCTTTGGCTGCGCTGGTCGGGTGAAGGTAGGCAGCACTATGGTGCTTCTGGAGCCACGCTCCACCGCAGTCCCCCACCAAAGGGTAGGCGGTTTAGGCTGATGGTGAGCCTTTAGGGGATGCCCCTCCCGCAGCGTTGCCCCATGCCCCGTGTAGCGGTGGACCCTGTCCAAAGGGTCGCCATCCTCCCTCTTTCCCCCCTTAGCCCGAGGGGAAAGAGAGGGGGGGGAGGGGTGTGTGCGTATGGCGGCCTCAGTGTACCCTATTACATGCTTATGGCCTTAGTCTTTCACTTGACTGGGAATGGGTGTCAGAGTCGCGCTTTTGTCTTTATATTGTATTGGTCGCCGCCGCGCCTTCCCGTATTATCTTTACTGCACGGGCGGCGGCGGCGCTGCAGACGCTGCGTCGTCTCCTTTAGTGTTGTAGTGGCTCTTCTGAGGTAATCCACTCGTTCATTTCCTTTATCCCTTGCTGTCTACATTGACTACGCTTTTGGAGCTTCGCGCTCTATGGGGGGGGCGGGGCCCTGGCTTGGCGCGCTCCGCGTCACGGCCAGCTCTGGCCCGCCCTTCGATGTTCACTTGGCGCCATTTTACTGATGGTGAAGATTGTCCTCCCCCCCTCGGTTTGTAAGTGCCTTCGCGGGCGATTTGCTTTATTCTTTCCTTCTTGCGCATGGCTCTGACATCTTTGTTCCCTTTATGTCTTTCAGACCGTGGAATCCGGTGGCTTTTCCCGGCCCGATGTAATTCCCATTTGGGCCTATTAAAAATTACTCCCACTTCCCCGCGGGTTATTGGGGCATCCAGGGTAGCTTACAGCATCAATCCCTACTGGCCTATTGCGCCGATTAATCACCATATGGAGGCATCCCAGGATAATGCGACCGGGGTTCCTTCGGGACAAGCGCGGCTGTGTGTAGCTTGTGGAGTCTTACCTAGCAGCGGTGACAATGCACAGGTCTGTGTTCCTTGTGCACAGCAGGGGCTATCGGTTCTTCCCGCCTCTTCTGAGGCTGGGCCTGCACCTCGCCTCACTTCACCTACTCCCCCAAGCCTGAGTCTAACCCCCTAAGAGTTTTGACAGGAAGTATCCCTTCCCTGCAGACATGGTTAAATGCTGGTCATCGCCCACCCCCCCCCCCCCCCCCCCCCCGAGATCGATGCTCCTATTCTAGGGTTGTCCAACACCTCTATAATGCACTCTCCCGACACTACTACGCTGCGGGACTCTGAGGACCGGCGTATTGACCAACTGGCATGCCATGCCTTTACATTTGGGGGGGCGGCTCTGCGCCCGGTTTGTGCCTTAGCCATTACGGCAGTGGCGCTCAGGGCCATGGTCAGGAATGCACTCGATGGCCCTGACGAGCTGCCTCCTGATATTATCAATGCACTGTCTCACTGTGATGTGTTTGTGAACTTTATCCTGTCTGCATCGGACAATGCTATTAGGATGTGTGCCAGGTCTTCTGCCCTTGCGGTGGCTATACACCGCGCGGTTTGGTTGCACCAGTGGGCTGCTGACAATGCTGCTAAGAAAGCCCTTACCGGGCTCCCATTTAAGGGGCTACGCCTGTTTGGGGACCGCCTAGACCTCTTTGCCAAAGGAGGAAAGTTAGCCCAGCGCAGGCGGCAGACTCGGCCCTTTCGGGGCCAGGGCACCCTTTCAATCCCCTACCGTGGGGCTAAACAGGGTAAGAGGTGTCCTTCACTGGGTCCCGCGCAGACTCCTGGCACAGGAACAGAGGACGCCGTCCTGGTTCCTCCTGAGGGCCCAAACCCAAAGCTCCTCCCAAGAACCCTCAGGCATGAAGGGGCACCCTCGCCCGTCAGGGTGGGGGACGTCTGCAGCACTTCGAACATATCTGGAGACGCCACGTCTCAGACCGTTGGATTCAGGAGGTAGTGTCCTCCGGCTACAAGATAGAATTTGCTGTATGTCCCCCCACCAGATTCCTTGGGTCCCGGATCCCACAGGACCCGGCTTCAGCTCAGGTCTTGTTGCTGGCCGTACAGGGTCTCCTGGATCTAGGGGTCATTTGCAAGGTCCCCTTAGGAGACAGGGGCATGGGGTTCTATTCCAACCTTTTCACAGTACCCAAGAAAGATGGGTCAGTCAGGCCCATTCTGGATTTAAAAATCCTCAACAAGTTTGTCAAGAACAGGCACTTTTGCATGGAAACTCTGCGCTCGGCCATCGGCTCTCTGCGCCCAGGGGACTTTGACGTCCGTAGACATCAAGGACGCTTACCTTCACGTCCTGGTGTTTCCAGGACACCAAAGGTTTCTCAGATTTGCACTGGAAGATCAGCATTATCAATTTGTGGCCTTGCCATTCGGCCTCACTTCAGCTCCCAGGGTGTTCACCAAGGTGCTGGCAGGGGTGATGTCACTGATAAGGTTGAGGGGCATACGTGTGCTACCCTACCTGGACGATATACTCATCACCTCTCGGCCTCTGCGGCAGGTAGAGTTGGACACTCAGCTGGTAGTGTCTACCCTGGAGTCCTTCGGCTGGGTGATCAATTACCCCAAGTCCTCTCTGTTCCCCTCCTTAGTGACTCCGTTCCTGGGGATGATTCTGGATACGGTTCAGTCACGAATATTTCTTCCTCAACAGAAGGTGGAAGCAGGCGAGGTTCCTGCTCTCGTGCCCCCAGCCCTCCATCAGGCAGGGAATGCAGCTGGTGGGCCTGATGGTGGCGAGCTTCGAGGCGGTGCCCTTTGCCCAGTTCCATTTGAGGCCTCTGCAGCTTCACCTTCTGTCAGTGTGGGACAAGAACCCTGCGTCCTTGGACGGGGTCTGTGCGCTTCCCCCCTCGATCAGACAGTCCCTTGCATGGTGGCTGGACCACAGGAACTTGACAAGGGGCAGGTCCTTTCTGGCCCCCTCCTGGGAGACGGTCACAATGGATGCCAGTCTGTCAGGATGGGGGGATTCTGGAAGTCCCTGCGCTTCCAGGGGAGTTGGGGCCCTCAGGAGGCCCACTTACCCATCAACATTCTGGAATTACGGGCAGTCAGGTTGGTACAGGAGCGGTTGACCCACCACCTGAAGGGTCTGGCGGTACAGGTGCGCTCAGACAACAGGACAGCGGTTGCCTATATCAATCATCAGGGAGGGACCCGGAGCAAGGGTGCCCTCCAGGAGGTGTCTCAGATTCTGACATGGGCGGAGGCCAATGTCCAATGCATTTCGGCTGTGTACATTCCGGGGGCGGAGAATCTACTTGCAGACGCTCTGAGCAGGGGGACGTCCCATCAGGGGGAGTGGTCCCTCTGCGATAGGGTATTCCAGTCCCTGTGTCAGCGTTGGGGTCTACCGGATGTGGACCTGTTTGCATCCCGTCACAATCACAAGCTCCCGGCTTTTGTATGCCTGTCTCAGGATCCTCTGGCCTTGGCCACGGATGCCCTGTCCATGTCATGGAAGGAGTTTCGGCTCCTGTATGTATTTCCACCGTTCCCCCTGCTGGGCAGGGTTCTGTACAAGATTTCTCTGGAAGGGGTACCTGTGATTCTAGTGGCCCCCAGGTGGCCAAGAAGAGTGTGGTTCGCAGACGTGGTACAAATGGCAGTAGACCAGTACGACCTGCCAGGGGAGCCAGATTTGCTCACTCAGGGCTCCTTACGCCATCCCAATTTACACTCTGGCTTTGACGGCTTGGCTGCTGAAACCTCCATCTTGACGGAGAAAGGTTTGTCTGCCTCTGTAGTAGGTACTATGGTGCAGGCTAGGAAGAAGACTTCTTCTGCCATCTATTATAGAGTATGGCGTACCTACATTGACTGGTGTGAATCTAGGTCTCTTCCCTGTAGGGAGTTTTCGATCCCTAGGGTTCTGGAGTTCTTACAACATGGTTTAGAGTTAGGCCTAAAACTCAGTACTCTGAAGGGTCAGGTTTCTGCCCTGTCCGTCTTCTTTTAGAAGTCTTTTGCTCAGCATCACTTGGCTAAGACCTTCTTTCAGGGGGTCACTCATGTACGTCCCCCTCGTAAACCTATGGTCCCTGTCTGGGATTTAAACCTGGTTTTATCTGCCTTGCAGGGTGCTCCATTTGAGCCTATTCACGATGCTGCTCTGGCTGTTCTTACTCTCAAGGTTGTCTTTTTGGTGGCTATTACTTTGGTTAGGCGTGTGTCTGAGCTGGCTGCTCTGTCTATTCAGCCTCCGTACTATGAGACACCAGGACAAGGTGGTGTTCCGCTTCAAACCGGACTTTCTGCAGAAGGTGGTGTCTGCTTTTCATCTGAATCAGGACATAGTTCTTCCTTCATTGTGTCCCAATCCTAGCAACGATAAGGAAAGGGCTTTGCATTCCTTGGACGTGGTCAGGTGTTTGAAGTATTACCTGGTAGTCACTGCGGCTTTCAGGAAGACTGATGCTCTCTTCGTTGTGCCATTCCGGGCCTAGGAAGGGTTTGGCTCCCACCAAGTCTACTATTAGCAAATGGATTCGTCAGGCTGTGAATCAGGCCTATTCTGCCGAGGGGAAGGTTCCTCCCTTCCGCCTTACTGCTCATTCTACTCGTGCTATTGGTGCCTCTTGGGCTTTCCAGCACCAGGCTTCTGTTGAACCAGTTTGCAAGGCCGCTACTTGGTCTTCTGTTCATACCTTTTCAAAGTTTTACAAGGTTGATGTTCGGGCCTCAGCTGATGCTGTGTTTGGCCACAAGGTTTTGCAGACGGCAGTGGTTTAAACTGCTTGCTGTTGCCTTTTTGTTGGGGATCCCACCCTACTTTATGGACACTGCTATTGGATGTCCCAAGTGTAAGTATTAGATCTGGAGCAGGACGTACTGTATACTTAGAATAATACAATTCTGTGAATACTCACCTGTAGAATTGGTATTATACATATACAGTATGTCCTGCTCCACCCCACCCTGGTTTTTGCATTATTCTGGATCCCCTGTATGGTGATTGTTATCGTTGTTATAGTTACCAGTTTTGTTGGTGATTGAATGCTCCCGGGTTCTTGTTCACTGCTTTTCAATGCTGGGGATTTGTGGGAGGTCCCTGGGTATTTAAGGGGCCGGGAGGAGCCTGTTTTCTCATGTCTGCAGTGCACAGCACCTCCTGGCGGAGAATACCCAAGTGTAAGTATTAGATCTGAAGCAGGACGTACTGTATATGCATAATACCAATTCTACAGGTGAGTATTCACAGAATTGTATTTTAACATGCTTAGTGGATGGATGTGACCTGTAAAGCCGCTTTGTATTTTTCATTCCCTTGTTTAGAGTGGAGCAGCAGAAGCAGAAAATAAAGGACGTAGAAGCCATATTGCTGGAGAGAGAAAAGATTGTGGCGAACACAACTCAGGAACTTACGGTAAAGTCTTAGAAGCTGCACCGGAGCTATATATATAAATATTTTCCATTGATGTTATATTGACATTTTAAATTTTATATGTTATCACAGGGTCTGAAAAAAGAAAATGAAATTTTAAAAATTCAGGCCTGTGAACTACAAAAGAAACATGATCAACAGCTGCAACAGGTATGTTGACATCAGCTGGAGGTAAGGTTTATAAAAAAGATGTTGCTGCTCCCATTGAGCAATTATATCTTGAAACACTTCTGAACTTTATTTTGCCTTTTTATACATTTCACAAAGATTACCATTTCAATGGGGACATTATTATGTAGAATTACTAGTGGGCATTGACCAACAAATATAAATGTGTGCAAGCTTCATGGGATGGCCTTAAATCATAGTAAATTATACAATAAGGCTAAAGTGGGTACTTTAGTCTTTGGCCCCTTTTCATCTGGCATATAAATACTCCAATGGTTCACAAAGTGCCAAAAAACACAACCCAATCAAATAATTGTTTTTTTTCCCATTGCATGGCACGGCCTGCTTCACAAAGTCATTACATCTGGTATTCCGCCACAAAGGTGGCGCAGTGCACTGCAGAAGAGTTGTGGCTCCTCCCTGTACTATATAAAAACAGAATCACCATAGACTTATCCAGTTTTCCTCTGCAGTGATTCTGCGAAGATAGAAGATGGCTCTCTATATTGCGCATGTGAGTGGGCAAACAAGCCTGCACCCTCGGTGGCTGACGGATCAGGTGAAGGTAGAGGAGCACTAGGGTCAAGTGCTCAAGGAGCGCTGCTCCAAGCCGCAGACCCTGTACCACAAAGGGTAGCCGGCCATAGGCTTTATGGTGAGCCTGTTAGGGATGCGGAGTTCCTGTCCTAGCTTCTGAGGGGGTGAGTGTTTTGGGGACTGTGTGCTTTGTTTATCTGGCAGGGGTCCCCCCCCCCCGTAGTGTGCTCGGGGGAGGGGGGGGGCGGGTGGTAGCGGCGAGGTTGCTTTTACTGCGTATTCAATCTGTTTTTTAACTGTGTTTTAACTGTTTTTCGCCACCTCGCCGCTTTGTACTGCGCTCCGCGGGCGGTGCTATATTTGTGATGCGGTTTTTCTCTTGTGATGACGCCGGCGAGGTCATGTGAGCGCGCGTTTACGAGGTCTTTGGGGTAGCGGGGGCGGTGGATGACGCGTATCGCGTCGTCCTCCCGCGGCCCGCCCCTCAAGGTTCCTCTGCCGGCGCCATTTTGCTTCTGCTGCATGTTTGGGCCCCTTCTCATCCCGGAGCTGCGGCAGTGATCCTGGTCTGCTTGACGCTTCCTCATGTGGTCTGGCGGTTGGTTCCCTTGTCCTACTTGGTCCGTGAGTCCCCTTCGGGGGTTTTTGGTCTCTTTTGGGCATGCGCTGCGAGATAGTTATGTGTTTCTATTTATGTCTTTCAGGTGGGACAACTGTGGGTTGTGGTTTCTCCCGGTCCTATCCTTTACCATCCCTCATCTTCCCTTACTGGCTTCTGGGAGCATCCCTTGGGGGGGCATCCCGGGTGGCTCTCGCTAGCCTTTACCCTGTGCTGGCCTATTGTGCCTGTGTTAATCACCATATGGAGGCTTCTGGGGATAGCGTGCTTGGGGGTCCTTCGGGGCAATCCCAGCTGTGTTCCATGTGTGGGGTATCCCCTGTGAGTAACAGTGTCACGGTGTGTGTGCCGTGTGCGCAAGGTGTCCTTGCGCTCCAGGCTGGGTTGCCCGCTTCGCTTCCCAGCTCTGCTCCCCATTCGGCATCACCTACCCCCCCGCGCCTGCATTTAGCCCCCAGTAAGGGGGTCACTAGCGGGGGGTCACAGTCTGATTTGTCACTGTGTGTGGCCAGTATTGAAAGGCAGCTTGCCAGGCCTGTTCCACGTAAGGCCTCTGGCAATAAGCGGCACCTAGCTCCCGTGACATCCCTATTTACTGAGGAGGATGAGGGACCTGATACTTTTGTTGGCCTTTACCCCCTAGAGGAGGGGGAACTCTTTCAGGACTCTGACTCCTCTGGGGACCAGCAGGAGGGTTACAGCAGTGACCCTGGGTCTGCGTCTGGGAAAGACTCATGGTTCCCTGAGGACACTGATAGCCTGTTAGCTCACAATTTTGAAGTCTTGCACATTGTCCCCCCTGAGGTGGCTGAGGAAGCAGGGTGAGCTCTTTCGTCCTGACAAACAGCGCCTGGAGTTCCCTGAGAAGAGCCATTTCACTAATATGGCGCTTAAGAAGGTCCTAGTAGATTGCACACGGTGGGATAGGAGGTATCCCTTTCCTGCCAACCTGGTCAAGCGATGGTCGTGTTCCCCTGAGGTGGACGCTCCCCTGCTTGGGCTGTCCAACACCTCGGTCATGCCTTCACCTGACACTACTACACTGCGGGACAGCGAGGACCTTCGCATGGTTCAGCTGGCCTGCCATGCTTTTGCGTGTGTGGGGGCTGGGCTGCGCCCATCTGCGCTGCTGCCATTGCAGCTATTGCCCTTAAAAGACAGCTCAAGCGTCTCCTGGAGGGCGCTACGGCTGGTAATAGGGGGGAGGATTATAGGTCCCTTTTGCTTTGCTATGATTTTGTTGCCTTTGTCCTTACTGCCATGGATGATGCGGTACGGATGTGTAGTAGGACCTCTTCACGTTTGGTGGCTATGCGCCGCTCTGTTTGGCTGCGTCAGTGGGCGGCTGATGCTGCCACTAAGAAGGCTCTTACTGCGGCTCTTTGGTGAGCGTCTGGATGTTTTAGCCAAGGACGGAGGAGGCAGCCCTCCTTTTCCCTCCCTTCTTTTCGTGCTTCCAGAGGAGGTCGTGGCTCCCTCTTCTCGGGTACACAAAGAGATTCTTGGGGCCGTGGCAGATCCTGTGGTCGTCCCGGCCTCTCATGGGACCCCAAGCCCAAACCTTCCCCCAAGCCCCCTCAGGCATGAGGAGGCGCCCTCACCCATCTGGGTGGGTGGACGACTTTGGCTCTTTGCTCACGTCTGGAGGCTACGCGTCAGTGGATTCAGGAGGTGGTGTCCTCCGGTTACAAGATAGAGTTTGCAGCCTGGCCGCCTCCAAGATTCATCAGATCCCGGATGTCTCGAAACCCTCTGTCAGCTCAGGGTTTGCGCCTTGCGGTTCAACGTCTGTTGGAGTCAGGAGTCATTTGCCCGGTGCCTTCCCAGGAACGGGGTCGAGGGTTCTACTCCAATCTGTTTACGGTCCCCAAAAAGGACGGGTCCCTGAGGCCCATCCTGGACTTGAAGGGTCTCAACAGGTTTGTCAGGTTCAAGCATTTTCGCATGGAGACTCTACGCTTGGCGGTCAGTACCCTGCGCCCAGGCGACTTCATGACCACCGTGGACATCAAGGATGCCTACCTTCACGTGCCAATCTTTCCAGGTCATCAGAGATTTCTCAGGTTCGCTCTAGAGGATCAGCATTACCAGTTTGTGGCATTACCGTTCAGTATCACCTCGGCTCCTCGGGTGCTGGCGGGTGTGATGGCTCTGCTGCGGAATCACTCTCGAGTCCTCTGGCTGGGTGATCAACTATTCTAAGTCTTCACTGTCTCCGTCTTTGGTGAGGCTTTTTCTGGGCATGACTCTGGATACCTCTCAGGTCAAGGTATTCCTGCCTCAGCAGAAGGTGGAGGGCAGCTTCTGCTGAAGCAGGCACGGTCTCTGTTCTTGTGTTCCCATCCCTCCATCCAGCAGGGGATGCAGTTAGTGGGTCTGATGGTGTCCTGCTTCGCTTTTGCTCAGTTTCACATGAGGCCTCTTCAGTTGCACCTCTTGTCAGTTTGGGATCGGAACCCTGTGTCCCTGGATTAGGAATTTGCTCTGTCCCCCCTGGCCAGACAGTCCCTCTCGTGGTGGCTGGACTCAGGGAACCTTCTTGTGGGCAGGACCTTTCTGCCTCCGTGCTGGGAGACTGATGCCAGTCTGACCTGTTGGGGGGGCTTTTGGAAGTCTCTGAAGTTCCAGGGTCGGTGGGGCCCCCAGGAGGCCCATGCTCCCATCAATGTACTGGAACTGAGGGCGATCAGGTTGGTTCTGTCTCAGCTGACCACACACCTTTGGGGTCAGGCTGTTCAGATCCGCTCGGACAACCAAGCTGCGGTTGCCTTCATCAATCATCAGGGAGGGACTCGGAGCAAGCGAGCCCTCAAGGAAGTGTCCCTGATACTGTCTTGGGCTGAAGAAAATGTCCCCTGCATCTCGGCAGTTTACTTTCCGGGGGTGAAGAACCTGGAGGCAGACTCCCTGAGCAGGGGGACGTCTCGGCTGGGGGAACGGTCCCTCAGCAACAGGATATTTCACTCCCTGTGCCACCGCTGGGGTCAGCCGGATGTGGACCTGTTTGCGTCCCGTCACAATCACAAGCTTCCCAGGTTTGTCTCCCTGTCACAGGACCCTCTGGCCTTCACCATGGATGCGCTAGCAATTCCTTGGACGGAGTTTCGGCTCCTTTATGTGTTCCCTCCGTTCCCTCTGCTGGGCAGGGTGCTGCGCAAGATAGCCCAGGAAGGGGTACTGGCCATTCTGGTGGCCCCCTGTTGGCCAAGAAGGGTGTGGTTCGCAGATGCCGTGCAGTTGGCAGTAGATCAGTATGCCCTGCCCAAGGATCCAGATCTGCTCACTCGGGGACAACTGTGCCATCCCAATTTACAAACGCTGGCTTTAACGGCTTAGCTGCTGAAACCTCCATCTTGATGGATAAAGGTTTGCCAGCTTCTGTTGTTGATACCATGATTAGGGCTAGGAAGAAATCCTCCTCCTTTATCTACTACAGAGTCTGGCATGCTTACATTGCCTGGTGTGAGTCCAAGTCTTTTACTTGTTGGTGTTTTCTATCCCCAGGATTATGGAATTTTTGCAACATGGTTTGGATTCGGGCCTTCAACTTAGTACCCTCAAGGGACAGGTGTCAGCTTTGCCAATCACCTGTTGGTTAAGACTTTTTTCCATGGAGTTACTTACGTGTGTCTGCCACTTAAGCCTATGCTACCAGTTTGGGACCTGAATCTGGTGTATTCTCAGTGTGCCACACACCCCGCTTCCCCTTTAATTCTTACGATCGGGTTACTCACCAGCAGGCCCATATATACCTGGTACCTCCCACTTAACACCAGTGTTTTTCTCTCTGCATGGCGACAAGACAGAAGAAAGAAGTCTCCTGCTTGCAGGTAGCCGGGGTCTTACCCCGGCACCCCCTTTGGGTCTATTTCTGCCCAGTTTGATTGTTTGTTTACCTAGATGGTTAATGGAAGCCTCCCAGCCCAGGCTGCTCACTGGGCAACGGTAGATGGCACTATAGGTGCCTAGGAGCTTATCTCCTCCGCTCGACCTCACGCGTGGGGCAATGCGGCTATCCGGCATGGTGATCCGGATTTGGGATGCCCCTGTCCCGAGGTTCCCCTTTGGCCTTTTCTCTCCCGTTCACTATAGGGGAGGGGGGGGGGGGTTTGGGGGGTGTATTATATGGTGCAATGTGGTGTTTTACTTTACTGTGTATATTTGGAGTGATGGCAGTTTCAGGCTCAGCGCCGCGGGATGCGCGCATGCGGCCTGAACTGCTAGGGCTGTGTATGTGTGTGTGTTTCCCCCCCCCCCCCCCCCACTGACTCCGAGGGCGTCGGGGCGCCCTCTCTGTATGCGGCTTCTAATCAGGAGTCAGGTGCGGGGGGACTCGGCTGCAGGAAGCTGTGTGTCTAGCTGGCTGCTGCTGCTGCTACTGCTCTTTGTGCTTTGTTCAGGTAAGCTGCCCCACCTCGTGTGTGGGCCGTCCTGTTTATTATCAGTATTGCTTCAGCATGTTTTAAATAAAAAAAAAAAAAAAACTTGTATGTTGGCTGGCCTCTTAAAGTGGACCAACACCCACGGGTGATCGGCCCGGGAATCTATAAGATTCCCGGGCCGATCACCCCCCACCCCGCGGGACATCCGAGATCGGGATGTCCCGCGGGGTGTAACCCCCCCAAAACCCCCGAAAAACCTTACCTCATCTTCGGCGGCAGCCGGCCGCCGCCGCCTCCCTCGCGCCCCTGTAGGTGTGCGCGCGCCCGCGCCGGCCGTCTGCGAATGGCCGGCGCGGCGCGCGCGCGCGTCAAAAGGGACGCGCGAGAGGCGGCGGCGGCGGCGGCGGCGGCGGCGGCGGCAGCCGCTTAGACGTTCCTGAACCTGGCTTGTACGTCGGCGCTGGGAGCGGGGAGAGGTGAGTTTTTCGGGGGGTTAGGGGGGGTTTCACACAGCGGGGCACCCCGATCGGGGGTGCCCCACCGAAGTGGACCAAGACCCAGGATAGTCAAAATCCTGGGTGTTGGTCCACTTTAAAGCACTTTGGGGCTTTTGCTATATTTTTGTATATGCTGCTTTCTGTGATGAATGATTATACTGCATGCTGCCCTTTTTTTCTGGGGATCTTACTGTTGTCTCTTTTCCCCACAGATCCTGGGATCCCCTCACTGCAGTGGCTCTCCCGGTTCTGTTATACCTGGCTAGTCTTATTACTCTAAATTGAAAAAAAAAAAATAAAAAAATTGTAATCCTCCCTTTCCCGGGACATTAATTTTAAAGGGGCATCCCGGGTGGCTTTATGCGTAAAACCCTGGGTTGTTGCAAATACCATAAAATCACCATATGGAGGCTTCCGACAATACCGGAAATGGCTCTTCGGGGCCATCCAGGCTGTGTGGGGGTGTGGGACTCCGCTCCCAGGTGATGATGTTATATTATGCATTCCATGTGCAAAGCAGAATATTGCACGTCAGTCCGTCGCTCTGGCTCCTCGCAACTTCCGTCATCTCCTACCCCCCCTCCCTATTCCGGACCCCGTGTGACATTGTCAAAAGTGGGGATTCGCAATCCGAGGTGTGTGCGCGATTGACCAACCTCGAGAAGATAATTTCCGCCAAAGTAGCTCAGAAGGCTACAGCGAAGCGGAAACACCTTTCTCCGGCAGCACCTGCTTCGGAGGATGAGAGGTGTGAATTAGTGGATTGGTCCGATTATTCCCTGGACGAGGAGGGGGAACTCCTTGTGGAGTCGGATGAGCCTGCAGACCAGCTAGAGATTGATGCTGTTGGCGATCATGCTACGGGGGTATCCCTTGACACCCCTTCCATTTTGGCTCAAATGTTTGAAATTTTGAATTTGGATCCGCCTGAGGCAGTCGCCCTGCCAAAGGGTGAGTTGTTTGATGTGCCTCAGCCGCGTTTGGTGTTTCCCAGGCAACAACACTTTGAGAGGGTTGTGCTTAAGGAATGGGAACAACCCACGCGACTGGGGAATCCCTTCTAGTTGGGATAAACGCTATCCCTTTCCGGAGGATTTGGTGAAGCTTTGGTCAGTTCCCCCTGACGTCGATACCCCTGTGTTAGGGCTGTCTAGCACGGCTGTGGTACATTCTTCTGACACCACTGCCATTAAGGATGGTGAGGATCGCCGGATTGATCAGTTTGCTCGCCATGATTTTATCAGTGCCGGATCGACGCTGCGGCCAGTGTGTGCTTCGGCGCTTCTTTTGTTGCCAGTTAGGTCCATTATTTGGGATCTGTGCACAGATCTTGATCCCGCTTGTGATGAGTTTAGTTCTCTTAAACAGTGTGAGTCGTTTGTTTCCTTTGTCTTGACCGCTCAGGACGATTCTCTGGCGATGAGTAGCAGGACAGCGGCAATGCTGGTGGCTATTCGTCGGTCAGTGTGGCTGCACCAGTGGTCGGCGGACTTTGTCTCTAAAAAGGTGCTCACAGCACTTCCTTTTTTTTGGGTTTGCGACTGTTTGGTGATAAATTAGAATCAGTTGCAGAAGGTGGTAAATTGCCTCAACGCAAGAGGCCTCGTTGCCCCTTTCGGGGTACGAGTGCCTTTAAACCTTCCTTTCGGGGAATTAGAGTGGGTAGGGGGGCTTCCTTTCCCGCTACCAGAGGTGCAGGTTGGACCCGGGGGAGGGGCCGTGGCCGTCCCGGTCAGTCCTGGGGCGCCAAGCCCAAGCCTGCTGGTAAGCCTGCTCAGCAATGAGGGGCTGCCCTCACCCGTGCGGGTGGGGGGAAGATTGCGACACTTCTCCCAGGTTTGGGACCAGGATGTTCCGGACAGATGGATCCAGGAGGTGGTGTCGTCCGGTTACAAACTGGAGTTCGAGTCTCGCCCTCCTTCACGTTTCTTTCGGTCTCGGGTGCCCATCGATCCCTTGGCCGCACAGGGGCTCCTGGCGTCGGTAAGGAATCTTTTTTAGAAATGGCGGTCATCTGGCCGGTGCCGCGCTTAGAGATGGGCCTCTGTTTCTACTCCAATCTTTTCGCAGTCCCCAAAAAGGACGGGTCGGTTCGTCCCGTCCTGAACCTGAAATTACTCAACAGGTTCATCCGTACTCGGAGTTTCGCATGGAAACTTTGCGTTCGGCCATCGGTTTTCTTCGGCAGGGGGACTTCATGACGTCCATAGACATCAAGGATGCTTATCTTCATGTTCCCATCTGCCAGGCTCATCAACGTTTTCTTCGATTCGTGATGAAAGATCAGCATTTTCAATTCGTGGCACTTCTGTTTGGCCTTACCTCGGCTCCAAGAGTGTTCACCAAGGTGTTGGCAGGGGTCATAGCCATTTTCAGATCTCGGGGCATTCGTGTCGTACCTTATTTGGACGACCTTCTCATCATGGCTCCGTCCCTCAATCAATCAGAGACAGACACCAGGATGGTGGTCTCCACGCTGGAAAGCTTTGGTTGGGTGATCAACTTTCCCATGTCCTCCCTCGCTCCGGCCAGGGTGGTTTTCTTTTCTGGGGATGCAGTTGGACTCTTGTCAACACAGGGTGTTTCTCCCTCAGTCCAAAATTCATCTGATTCAGGAGCTCGGGTCCTACTTTCCAATCCTCGGCCGTCCATCCGTCTGGGGATGAGGCTGGTAGGGTTGATGGTTGCCTCGTTCGAGGCAGTTCCTTTCGCTCAATTTCACACGAGGACGCTTCAGCTCCATCTGTTGGCGTCCTGGGACCGGCGGCCACGGTCGCTGGATCGGCCCTTCCAGTTGTCCTCCCGGGTCCGGCAGTCCCTCCAATGGTGGTTGGTCTCGGCCAATCTCGTGAAGGGCAGGTCTTCCTGACCCCTCTTTGGGAAATTGTCACCACGGATGCCAGTCTTTCGGGATGGGGGGGGATTCTGGAAGGATCTTCAGTTCCAGGGGCAGTGGGGACCTCAAGAGGCCCACTTACCCATCAATATTCTGGAACTGAGAGCCATCCGTCGGGTTCTTGCTCTTCTGACTCAACATGTTCTGGGCCTTCCGGTCCAGGTTCGTTCAGACAATCGAACAGCGGTTGCTTACATCAATCATCAGGGAGGGACTCGCAGTCTGGGTGCTCTCAGACAGGTGTCCCTGATCCTGACCTGAGCGGAGGCCCATGTTCCTTGTCTCTCGGCGGTGTACATCCCAGGGGTGGAAAACCAGGAAGCGGACCTGTTGAGCAGGGGCTCTTCCCGTCTGGGAGAATGGGCTCTCCATCCTCAGGTTTTTTGCTCACTGTGTCTCTGGTGGGGGACGCCGGAGGTGGACCTGTTTGCCTCTCGTCACAATTACAGGCTCCCGAACTTCGTGTCGCTCTCCCAGGATCCTCTGGCTCTGGCAGTGGACGCCATGTCCCTGAGCTGGGGGGATCTGGGGTTTCTGTACCTGTTTCCTCCGATACCCATGCTGGGCAGGGTGGTACGGAAGCTGGCTCTGGAAAAGGTGTCCGCCATTCTCGTGGCCCCAAGGTGGCCAAGGCGAGTATGGTTCGCAGACATCGTTCGGCTGGCAGTGGACCAGTTCGTTCTGCCTCTTCGGCCCGATCTGCTCACTCAGGGTCGGCTGTGTTACCCCAATTTACCAACGCTGGGTTTGATGGCCTGGCTGCTGAATCCTCCATCTTGAAGGAGGAGGGTCTTTCTGACTCGGTCGTTAAGACTCGGATCAGTGCCTGGAAGAGGTCTTCTTCTATCATCTACTATAGGACTTGGAAAGCCTATATCGCTTGGTGTGAGATTAGATCTTTTCCTTGTAGGGTCTTTTCGGTCTCCAGGATTCTGGAGTTTTTACAATCTGGCCTGGACTCTGGTCTTCAGCTAAGTATTTTGAAAGGGCAAGTTTCTGCCTTATCTATCTTTTTTCAGAAGCGATTTGCGCTTCATCCTTTAGTTAAAACTTTTTTCCAGGGGGTTACGCATGTGCGGCCTCCCAGGAAACCATTACTCCCTGTTTAGGACTTGAATTTGGTTCTTTCTGCTCTTCAGGCTCCTCCTTTTGAGCCTTTGCAAGATATTGCTTTGTCTACCCTGACTCAGAAGATTGTCTTCTTGGTAGCTATCACTTCGGTTCGGCGTGTCTCGGAGTTGGCGGCCTTGTCTATTCAGGCGCCCTACTTTGAGAGGCATCAGGATAAAGTGGTCTTTCGGTTCAAGCCAGACTTTCTTCCTAAGGTTGTTTCTGCTTTTCATTTGAATCAGGATATTGTTCTTCCCTCCTTGTGTCCTAAGCCTAAGAATGACAAAGACAGGGTTTTGCATTGTTTGGATGTAGTACGCTGTGTTAAGCACTATTTGATTATTACTTCTCCTTTTCGTAAAACTGATGCCTTTTTTGTTGTGCCCTGTGGGCCTAGGAAGGCTTTGGCCCAAATCCTCCATTAGAAAATGGATACGTCAGGCTATTATTGGGGCCTATTCTGCTAAGGGGAAAGTTCCCCCTTTTCGTATCACTGCTCATTCTACTCGTGCCGTTGGAGCGTCTTGGGCTTTTCAGCACCAAGCTTCTGTTGAACAAGTTTGTAAGGCTGCTACTTGGGCTTCTGTTCATACTTTTTCTAAGTTTTACAAGGTTGATGTGCGGGCCTCAGCGGATGCTGTTTTTGGCCGCAAAGTTCTGCAGACCCCAGTCATTTAAGTTATGCTTCATTTTTGCCTTCGGATACCCATCCCTTGTGGACACTGCTTTTGGATGTCCCGATCGTAAGAATTAAAGGGGAAGCAGGGTGTGTGGCACACTGAGAATAATACCATTTTGTGATTACTCACCTGAAAAATGGATATTGTCAGTGTGCCACACACCCCGCTTCACCCGCCCTTTTCGGTATCCCGAATCCTTTATATGGTGAAGCTTTTCTTTATTTTGAGGTTACCGTTGGATTTCCTGGTACCTTGTCTTTCTGCTTTTTAAATCACTGGTGTTAAGTGGGAGGTACCAGGTATATATGGGCCGGAAGGGGGCTCGTTACAAGACTTCCTCTCTGCAACGTCGTCACCTGCTGGTGAGTAACCCGATCGTAAGAATTAAAGGGGAAGCAGGGTGTG
The DNA here is from genome assembly GCA_027917425.1 of Gastrophryne carolinensis. NCBI lineage: Eukaryota > Metazoa > Chordata > Amphibia > Anura > Microhylidae > Gastrophryne > Gastrophryne carolinensis. The sequence continues at coordinate 70,251,177 of CM051244.1, forward strand.
TGGCACACTGACAATATTCATTTTTCAGGTGAGTACTCACAAAATGGTATTTTTCTGCTCTGCAGGGTCCTCCCTTTGAGCCTATCCGTGGGGCTGCTTTTCCCATTCTGACTCTTAAGGTGGCCTTTTTGGTGGCCAGTACTTCTGTCAGCCGAGTTTCTGTGCTGGCGGCGCTTTCCATCAAGCCTCCTTATTTTGAGCGGCATCAGGATAAGGCGGTGTTTTGGCTTAAGCCAGATTTTTTGCCTAAGGTTGTGTCTGCTTTTCATCTCAATCAGGACATTGTTTTGCCTTCCTTGTGTCCTAACCCTGCTAATTCCAAAGAGCGGACTCTTCACTCTTTGGATGTTGTCAGGGCTCTGAAGTTTTATTTGGTTGCTACTGAGTCTTTCAGGAAATCTGACGTTCTTTTTGTTCTTCCTGCTGGACCTAGGAAGGGTTTGCCTCCTGATAAATACACGATCAGCAAGTGGATCCGTCAGGCGGTGGTACAAGCCTATTCTGCTAAAGGGAAGGAAATTCCTTTTAGGATTACAGCTCATTCCACTTGTGCTATTGGTGCGTCTTGGGCCTTTCAGCACCAAGCTTCTGTTGATCAAATTTGTAAGGCCGCAACCTGGTCTTCTGTTAATACTTTTTCCAAGTTTTACAAGGTTGATGTTAAGGCCTCAGCTGACGCTGCTTTTGGCCGCAAGGTACTTCAGGCGGTAGTGGTTTAAATTGCCTGTTACTCCTTGGGGATCCCACCCTACTTTATGGACACTGCTTTTGGATGTCTCAGATGTAATGACTTTGTGAAGCAGGCCATGCCATGCAATGGGAAAAAGACAATTCTGTGAGTACTCACCTGTAGAATTGCTTGTGCCATGCATGGCACGGCCTGCTTCACCCCACCACTTGTTATTATTGTTCTTGGTTGCCTCTGTATGGTGATTGTTCCAAGTTAGTTGGGAATTTGTTACCTTTTTTACCTTTATTATCTCCTGGTTTCTTGAATAACTGCTTGTCAACACTGGATAAGTCTATGGTGATTCTGTTTTTATATGGTACCGGGAGGAGCCACAACTCTTCTGCAGTGCACTGCGCCACCTTGTGGCGGAATACCAGATGTAATGACTTCGTGAAGCAGGCCGTGCCATGCATGGCAAAAGCAATTTTACAGGTGAGTACTCACAGCGTTGTCTTTTTCACATCCGTCCCCTGTTAGCAAAATGCTGCATACAGCAACCACAACTTGACCCCCATAGAAGTCTATGGGAACCGCAGGTAATGCATGTTAATTGCGCTTAACCGGTTGTGCATTGTGGTGAAAAGGTGATATTCACTTGTACTTCCAGATCCATCGCCACTGTCCTAGATGTGACCGCAGCAGTGCCTGACCGGAGATGCCGGTCCCACTGCCGCCTGCAGTTGCCAGCGCTGGGAACAGGAAACAGTGCAGTACAGAATCGTGTGCTACGCGACACTGCATCTGTGTGTCTCCACCGCAGTAGCAGTGTGAAAATATACTCACTGTAATTTTTTTTATTTTCTCAAAGTATTTGATGGGTCCTATCATGTAGTACAATAGGACAACTGCTTCATAATTTCTGCTACCATATACTAATATGGGGCATATTTCCATGATGCTGTAGATGTGCAATGATTCTATTCTTACCTGAGCACAGGATATGCTTGAGGTTTTTCCATGGTGTTTTATCATGCGCTACATTGTACACCAAGATCCAGTTCTAACCTTTTTGGAATAGGAGAGGCAGGAACAAAGAGTGCTCATACCCCTTTAACTTATACACATTTTTAAATATTATAACCACAAACCTAAATGTTTTTTAGATTTTATGTGATACAAAGTAGCAAGTGTTTCTGAATTGTTAAGAAAATGATAAATGCTTTTCCAAATAAAAACCAAAAAAAAAAAATGAAAAGTGTGGTAAGCATATATATCAACCCCAAATAGTCAAAACATTTTATTACCCACCTTTAGCTGCAACTAAAGCTGCAAGTTTGTTGGGGTATGCCGTTTGATTTGAATATCTGATGGCGTACGTGCCTCTTTGCTAAATAGCTCTAGCACAGCCAGAATTGGTCAGATTTTCTATAGGATTTATGTCTGGAATTTGACAGGGCCATTCCTACACATGCACTTTGCTCTTATTTTAACCATATCATTGTAGCTTTGGCTGTATGTTTAGAGTTGATGTTATGTTTAGAGTTGATGTTCTCCTGAAAGGTGAACCTACTGCCTAGTCTTTTGCGGGCTCTAACAGGTTTGTCTCCAGGATTCCTGTTTACCTTCATGCAGCTTTCCGGTCCCTGCTGAAGAAGAACCTCCCCACAGCATGATGCTGCCACCACCATGTTTCATGTTGGGGATGGTGTGTTTAGTGTAATGTGCAATAGTGGCTTTCCTCCACACATAGCAAATGGCATTTAAGCAAGATCATTTTGTTAAGCTTTGGTCTTATCTGACCAGAGCATATTTACATGCTTGCATGCCTACATATCTTGACTCAAAACTTCAAATTTAAACCTTACAATATACAACCCCCAATTTTAACCCTGAGCTGTCTTGGGTGTTCTTTGGTTTTCATGATGCTGTTTGTTCACTAATGTTCTCTAACAAACCTCTGAAACCTTCACAGAACAGCCTGTTATACTAAGAATAATTTACTCTGGACTCTAATTACTAATTAAGTGACTTCTGAAGGCGATTGGTTTACAATGGATTTTATATAGGGCTATTGGAGTACAGGGGGCTGTATACATGTGTAATTCACACACAAACGTTTTATATATATATATATATATATATATATATATGTGTGTTTTTTTTTTTAATTTGGAAAAGCATGTGTCAATTCCTTTTCACTTCACAAGTCCTTGCTACTTTATGTTGCTCTAGAACATAAAATATCAATAAAATACTTTTAAATTTGTGTCCGTAACCATGTTTCATGAACATTGCCATCTTTAGCTACTGCTCACTCCCAGTCTCTTTATTTGCAGGTCTCCTCAATTTCCCAAAGCGAAGAACTGTTAAAAGTGTAAGTTAGCTATTTTTTTATTGTGAATTTGAATCTGAATTTGCATAGATCCTTTAACAGGCAGCAGTATCAGGCTGTAAATGCTAGTGCATGTCTGGCTGGTGTTTGAAGTATAAAGGTGATTTGGCAAAAACACAGTAAATTGATGAACTTTGTTCTCAGTGAGATGATGTGGAAAGTGTGAACAATGATAAAAACGTTTCTGTACAATGACGGTTTGTGTATTCCGCCTGTTAAAATTTCTTCTATCACCGGCTTCTTATAGTGTTAGATGGCATATCCTTTTAAATTGTATTTGTCTCTTAATCTCTGTTTATGCTTTTAGACTTGCAGAAAAAGACAGGTACATCCGAGAGCTTGTAGCAGAGCTAGAAGCTCAAAAAGCTGCTGTAGAGCTTCAGAGGAAGAAAAACAATGTGAGTACTCCAGTGATCATCTATTGTATTTTTTCCTACATTAGTTGTATGATTTTCATTCCCCTTAAAGAGGAACAATACTTCACTTCCCCTAATATCTGCGGCATTGGGGTATCCACTTTTGAGATGCCCACACCCCTGCACACATCGCTCCTAGCCACTTGTGTAACAGCTCAGCTGTTCTCACACCTTAGTCCTACCAGTGTTACATTCCACATTTTTAGTTATATCGGCACCAATTTTATAATATACTTGCCAGCCTTTTGTCCCTTTCAATAAAATGGTGAAGCCAATCTCTTGCAGGACTGTTGTGGATGGCCCCAGCAATCAATTCCTGATTGAGTTTATATTAGGAATTAAGACTTATAATCAAACTACCAGCAACAGGCCCAAATCCCCTGCACCACAAAAACATGGTCTGCTAAATAATCTCTGGATATTCCATAAATCAGCGTCTGCTCTATGCCGCAGCAGAATGTTTCCCACATGATTGGTGGTGACCAATAGAGTTCACTGGGTGTTTCTGTGCCATACTTGTGCACACCAGCCTGGTAAACACTACTGAGGTGGGAAACAAGTAAAATGCCTGATTTACAGTAATGTTAGAGGTTATTCAGTACCCACATCGAGATTTTAGGCTGGTGTGAACACAGGTAGGTGTAGCCATGTCGAGCCTTTTTTTTTTTATTTCCTTCGGAAGATTGGTGGTGCCATCAGCCCATGGAGATGAATGTGCTTCTGATTGTATTGTATGTTGGAAATTTGGGCCTTATTTTTGTTTTTTCCTCTTTGGTGGGATGGTTGCTGTTCTTTCTTCCTTTAATCTTTTCTTCAACAGTTGTTCCATCCAGCCAAGAATCACAGCGCCCCAAAAGTAGTGTTCCAAATTTAAATAAATGGGGTGTGTTGGCAATAGCTTGCTGCTGCATAGAAAAATCTTGTGTATATATTTTGGCAGTTAACAGCATAAAAAGCCTCTTTTCAGTAAGCTGCCATCAGAATGAATTTACCATCATTATCATTCATGAATTGATTTTAGTGTATAGGTCGCTGAAATAACTTTTTCTAAAAACAATTAGGACCTTCGGGAGAAAAACTGGAAAGCAATGGAGGCATTGGCATCAACTGAAAAAATGCTACAAGAAAGAGTCAACAAGACCGCCAAGGTTGTAATGCTACTGGTGGAGACATAGAGCAAATTGTACAGTGCAAGGCTGCTCTGTCTGCTAGCGCTCGGCTTGGTCTCTTTCGTGGTGAGATAGACTCAACTCAGTTCAGTGCTGATGGATGTCTACTCCATTCTCTCAATATAGGAGCGATCAGTCTGATGAGGAAATATCGGAAAGCTATTTTTGTTCAGGGGGAGCTATGGAATTAAATAGTAAAAAACTGATTGGTTGGCCACAGTAGATTTTAGACTTGAGATTGGGAATTGCTCATCCAAAGGATAAGCCACCCCTTCTGATTGCCACTTTGTACTATTAATTCTGGCCATAGGCTGAGTGATTATTTTTTTGATTCATTAAATGTTCGATTTGTCAGCATCTTTTTGAAAACTGAACTAGAAAATATTGATTGATCTTCCTCTAAACCAGATTGAAAACTACTCTAAAAAAATGGGATCATTGCAATTCCCAACAAAATTTCACTTCCCATTTGTCGCTAGGGGAAAAAGGGGAGAGTTAACCATCACTCAGTAGGGTTGATGCAGCACCAGTAGCGAAAATGCACCACTTTTTTATGAGAGAATACGGTAATTCACTTTCAATGTCTAGCTTGGGGCTGATTCAGCACACAGCATTCAGGTAAAAATGTATATCCAGTTGTTGAATAACCCCCAATTTTCCATGGCAATTCCCTCTCCAAAAGTGGAGCCCCCGTTTGCCTGCAGGTGTTGGTCCTTTTCTGGCCGCATTCGAACAGGCATCTAGAATGCTGGAGCCTCCCCGCACATGATCCCACCAGAATGCCCACAATTCTTACCTGTCCCTCGTTCCTCAGACGGGAATGCAGCCCCGCCCACAGCCAATCGTGGGGCTGCATTCCCGGCCTAGGAACGAGGGACAGGTAACAGTTGCAGGCATTCTGGGAGGTGATGTTCAACATTCTGGATTTCCCTCTCAGCTGGTTTGAATGCACCAACGGGTTTTGGTCTGCTTTGATAGGCTTCAGGTGATCTACCTGGGGAATGAGGGATGTCAGCTGTCTGGGACTAATGGGTGCTGCTGCATTACATCAGCATAAGGGCAAAGTGCATGGAGGAGAGGGCAAAAGAGGGATGACTTACTCAGTCACTATGAGAGCTTACAAGTGACAATCTTCAGAAGCCATTTAATTGCATGGGTGGGGTAGGGGTGGGTAGAGACGCGCTCAAGTTTGCTGCCCAATTTCAGTTTGCTCCAGGAAAAAGGCCCTCCCACGAAGACACCTAGCTGAGTCTACAAAAAGAGCAGTTGAGCACCTATTAGTCGCTGATGTGATGGAGTAGGTGGATATGTACTTTCTACTGCTTCACAGAGGCCAAAAAATGCAGAAAAGCCGTGATTGGCTACAGCTTAGGCAACATCAAATCATAACTTCGTTTCTTCTGTACCTTGTCTTCTTTCCTTACATTAATAATTTCTGTCCTTTTTTGTGTTCTTCCATTGGCATGCCCATTTGTTTATTAATCTATGTATGTTTGCCTCTTCAATTGTGTTATGCCTCTCATAAACACTATCATGAGAGAAATATGGTAGTTTGAACCTCTGACCTCCTTCTGGAGAAAACATTAGCCTGACTGTCTACTGCTACACCTTAGTGGGTATTTGAACATTCACACTATTCAGTTAATATAGTCAGACTACCTCTGACTATATTAACTGAAACAAGCAGTCATGCTCTGCAATAGGTGACAAGAAGGCCAGAAAATCTGTCAGTCTGGGGCTGTTAGCGCTGATGTAGACTGTAAGACAATAAAGTTTTCCACCTCCAGCATCCCAAATACTATTTCATATTATTTAAGCATACAAAAAGATAAAGGTAACCTTTCAGGTTCTACAATATGCTTAATAGAGGGCTTTCCCTACCAAAAGAAGTACTGTATTTTTTCCCCGTAATAAGCACCTAGGATCTGGAGAAGGAAAATGATACCCCCTCCCAATCACCCCATTACAGACAATATGCAGTATCCCCCACCCCAATCACCCCATTACAGACCCCACATTACGGCATCCCAATTATAGGCAGTGTGCAGCATGCCGGCCCCAAAAAGAAGACATATCTTATCAAGTTCCTGGCACGCTGGTTCTGGCCCATGGGTGGGTGTGGCCTGTGACCTGGTCCAGCGTATATGTCGGGGGGGAGACAGGTTGCTGCAGACCACAACAGAGTCAAGAGGGATACAGCTCAAAATCACCATTTTTTATTTGGCTATAGAGTCTTGTTCTGTTTCCAGTATGGTCTTTATGGAGACCTATTGAGCTGTACTTTTGGGTTGCTTTTTCTCCTGGTATAAGGGACACTAGCTAAGCTAACCTACCACTCATACTATAAGTGATCCCTGCATTAGAGATGCTCACGTATTCCTATTGGTGCTCCATTTGGTGAGGGCACAGAAATTAGCTGCACAAGCATGTGGCAGCCACACCTCCTACAATAAGACATTGCAGCTATTTACTTTTGCACGCCATACAGAGCTCTATGCCTAATTTTTTCTTTCTAAGGATCTTTGACCTGAGCAAATTAGATTCCTCCATGGGAAATGTTTAAAACCCGCTGATCGTGCTCCTGCATCTCTGCTTCCAGCAAGCGGGAGAGGCCTATACATGTACTTAGACCACGTCCCCCACTGGAGCTAGGGCTGCAACAGGATGAACAGCGGCGTGGGAGCAATATAAGGTATGAACTTTTCATTTACCAGCCACCCCCACTCACACTTGCTCCATAAGACGCACCAACACCCCACACTCTTTTGGTCTTATGGAGCGAAAAATACAGTAAAATGTAAAGAAAAATATTTCTCAAAACATTCTTAGGGCAGCATACCACTGAGATATTAAGGCTCCGCCCCAAGGTAGCAACACATGACCTCCAGAATACATAAAATCTTTAACTCCTCCTCCAAACCCTAGTTCTTTGTGTTCCTGTAAACTATGGGTTTAGGTAAGTAGACTGGGTCACTGTGGGTCTGATGGAATTGATTTTTCCCTGGCTCCGGAGGCAGCCTGCCAGGGGATAGGCCAGATTCCCCCATCTCTGACTCATATGCTAGCAGGGGAAGTGTCTGCGCTAGCCTCAGACCAGGTATGCCACGGTCTGAGGCATTGTGCAAAATGTCAGGGTGAATTGCCGGGTCCCCTTCCCTGCCCACCACCTCCTCCAATACCATATGGCATCCAGGCTTCCAATGCATATGGCTTGCGAGGCTCCAGTGTGGCTGCAGGCGGTCGGGCTGCATTGTTTTTTTTTTGCCTGCTAGTGCAGGTTTGTGAAGCTCGCCGGAGGTCAGGCTGCGGTATGCGCATGTACCTCTTCCACTTTTTAATTCTGCTTGATGGAAGGAGGGGATGAATCTTCTGCAGGGGGCATATTCCACCCGGCATCGCTCGATGATGTCATCGCTAGGCAGGGCCATGGGTCCAGCTGATGCACATGCTCCCGACTTAAAGGGGAAGCACTATGCTAATCTTAATGTCTTTCTGGCCTCCCTCTCATTTTACCTTAGAGGGTTAAAAGACTCCGCAATTAGGAACCTCCCTGCTTGCTTATTTATTGAGCCTTGGGAAGGGGCACCTCTACCCCACACCAGGCTTCAGAATGGTGGATTAGGCAGGGGAATCCCTGCTTCTCTATCATCTACTATGGCAGACTCTGCTGCGGATTAACATTCTTCCAACCCGATTGATACAATTTCATCCGAGACTCTGTTGGCTGCTCAGTTTGGTAAGTCCCTTTTTTATATGGGCAAGCACTTTTAGGGATACTTTGAGTTTTTTCATGTGATTGGAAGGTTATATAGGATCCTCACAGCCTACTACTACTTTTAGACCAAGCCCCATAAGAAAGTGTCCAAGACTGAAACTGGCTCAAAGTCTAGGATAAAAGTAGGAGGGTTGTAAGTAAGGAACATCAGCCCAGCATGACTGATATGATGAGAGTTCTGAAGGATCATATTTTTTCTTCTTTGGTGCATGCCTTAGACCCCCCCTTTTTTTTCTTGAGGGCAGGAGTCCGAGGTCTCTGATACCCCCCTTTCTGAGGGGAATGAGGGCCCTTCCTCCTCCTTTTCACAAGTGAAATTTCTTTTCCCTTCAGAGGATTTACCATATCTCCTGCATATGGTTCATCTTTCTATGTGCATTGAGGAGTTGTACCCCTAGGTTCAAACATGATGGGTTCTATCCCAATTTTGTTTGATTCCCCTTATGACCTTCCTCATTCATAAATCAGTTAAGGAGGCTATCCTTAATGAGTGGAAGGATCCAGTTAGGAAGGTTTATAGACCAGGGGCTCTTAAGAGGCATTATCACATTTTTGGAATAAGTGCCCCAAACTGGATACTTTGAAGCCATGGCCCTTACAAATTCAGTGTGTAGGACTTTTTGGCTACAAACCTGGTCAGGGGATATAGTTGCGCCTGTGTGCCATGCCCTAACAAGGAATTCCTCTTTAGCCCAGAACTAGAGAAAGTGTTAGACAGGTCTGCTGACAGAAGTAATTTTTTTTTTTCCACTAAGTGTAGGGATTTCAGGAATTTTTTTTCTAGTCAGTCCTCTTATAGACGACCCTTTCTTATCAAGGACTCATTTTAGAGTGGCTAAAACGCTGGGTCCTTAATAGGTGCCTGGTTAAAACAATTCCACATTTGATGGGAGTCTCTATTGGATTGCCCTTTTATTTTCTAGGGGAATTAGGAAGAGAAGAAATCATGCATATCCCTTCCAATAACTTTTTTGTTTTCCCAGGGAAGGAAAGACTGGCCATTGGCAGCAGTCTAGATTCTATGTTGGATATAGCATTCCTGGTTCCCTGCCAACAATGAGGGGGGGGGGGGGGAGTTCGATTTGAGCATTTTTCTGGTAAAGAAGACCTCCGGAGGATTACGCGTCCTTCTCAATTTGAAGAAGCTGACTGTCGGTACGCCACAGATGCTTCTGCATGGAGTACATCTTTTCTGTAAGGAATCTGCTCCCGCCTGGCTCCTTCATGGTCTCAATAGACCTGAAGGATGCCTATTGGCAGTTTTTTAGTCGCTCTCCGCTGTCTGGAGCAGAATGGTCACTGAACAGGAGGTATTCAATCAGATTTGCGTCCTGAGAGGAAATCTGAAGGTGGATCTTTTTGCATCCGGTGGAAAAAATAGGCTGAGGAAGTACTTCTCTCATCACCAGTAGCATTTCAGATTTCAGTTTGGCTTACAAAATGTCCTACCAGTCAGCCACCATGGTGGCCAAAGACACCATGGTTTTCAACTCTAAAGATGCTCTTGATCCAAGAGCCTTGGGAACTCCTGGTGAGACCAGATTTTCTATGTCAGGGATCAGTGCTTTGTCAGGATCCGCAGAAGTGGTGTCTGACACTATGGACCCTGAGATTGCGATGCTCCTGAAAAAGGGTTTTTTTCGGGGAGGTGATCAAGACTCTGCTTTCCAGCAGAAAGGAGGTGACGAGGAAAATGTATTTGACAGGTTAATACCTGGAAGGTTCCTACTACTGGAGTCTGGAGGTGGAGTTAAAGCTTTTATGTATTCTGGTGATCATGTGTCCCTACCTTGGGGCGGAGCCTATACATCTCAGTGGTATTCTGCCCTTTCGGATACTTGGAAAAGAAGTTACCTGGTAACTAACTAAAGTTTTGGTGCAAGTCTGCATTAACGTGCACCAAAAGCGGCTATGGAGTCTATAAGACTCCAAGGCCACCTGATTTCCCCCCTTCTCTGTAAAACCTACCATTGCCCCCATCCAACAGTGCATGCGTGGGCCGAGGCAGATGTAAACTATAACTGGGCCCATGTGTGAGGTTAGCAAGGATGTGCCCGCTGGCGCGCTGATTGGATGAGAGCCGGCGCATGCGCAGTGGGACTGAGGAAAGGTGTGTTTTACTGGGGGATCTGGGGGGTTTCACACAGCAGAGCACCCCATATAGGGGTGCCCCTGGGGCAAGACTCATAACCTGAAATATTTAAAATCACTATCCCTTTAAGTTGGCGTATCTGGTACAATAACCATATTCCTCTAAAGAATACCCGTTCTAAAATAAACCAATCACAAGTCCCCCGACTATGTTTTTTTTAAATCCAGCACCTGCTCCCCAGGCAGTTCCCATAATGTTTTGTGCCTTGACTTGCCTCACGCACAAGTAGATTGGAGGATGAAGTGTGTGCTGATCCTCTCAGTTAATTCTAGCTGTAGCTGGCTAGGGGAGCGCAGTTTAAAGGTATGGTGACGCACTACGTAGTGTTTCTGTGCCAGTGTCACTTGCTCTCTGGTCTTCTGATGCCACAAAAAGAACTTGATTTCAACTGTTCCCCACTTGAAAAACTGTAACTAAAAACCGTTTTATCTGCGCTTTTTTTAGGTTAATAAATTCCCTTGCTAACATCTGTGACAACATGTGTTAATGGAAGTGTTACTGACTGCTTGTATATTCAATCTGGTGTGTCAGAGTGATTGGATTGTATAAATAATGACTGTAGTGACTGAATTTTCTCATGCATGTGAAATGTAGTTTACTCCTAGTTTGATGTTTGATTTGTTTCATCCCTCTGGAATGTAACATTTGTATCGACGTCTATAGTCTCATCTTGTCCAAGGCGATTTACTTGTATGATAATGAATGTCTGACCTTTTGTTTTCCAGGAGAAGCTACAAAACTTGCACACCGGGGAAATGGAAGCACGGGAAATCCTGCAGAAAATGTTCCCCAATGTGTCTGTTTCTGCCAGTTTGGTAGGTCAAATTGAAATAAACCCCTACAGAATAAAATGATTTATTGCTCCATGTAAGGTTTTTCTGTGTCTTAAAGCATATCTGTAGGCAAATGTTTAAAAAAAATGACCTTGGGTGCAGCTCATTCCTCCTAATAACCTGTTTAAACAGGTTTATAGAAGTCATATTTGTATTCTTTATGGCATTTTGAGCCGTTGATATCTCCAGAGAAAATAAAGCTCTTCACTTACATTGTACATTACCAGGATAGAAATTAATGAAAATGTCCTTGCAGAGGTTTAGTTTTAGTACACAGACTCCTAGTACGTTTGTGAGCTTCTATTCCTGACCAAAACCATCTCCAAACTCCTGGGAGGGGGACAAAATCTCAGTCACATCTAGAAATTCAGATTTATTGCTTCAAATCAGGTGGGTCAGCAGCAGGCAGTTAGGTAAAGTTACATATTATTCCAAAAACACAGAGCAATCAATGATAAAACAACACACTTTAGGTCAGCTTTAACTCTTAAAACATTATATAAAAAAGTCCAAGCTTCTGGGGTGGTTCCCCAATCTGAGAGTATCCTCTAAGGCCAAGGATTTTAGTGACCTTCTATCACAGGAATGTTCAAAACACTGTAGCAAATTCCACCACGTGTATATAACAGCAAATTGCTGATGAGAATCTCGTGCCCACCACCTCCTTCAAAATACTCTTACCAGATAATAATAAGCTTTAGTGCCTTATTAAAAATCCTCCATGTTTTGTTCCTCTCTTATTGGATAGGAGAGCCGGTTAAATATTCTGGTCCCCGCTTTAACAGGTGGAGGTGTGCATGAATGCCTTATTAGATCCTCAATATTCCATTCCTCTCTTGTTATTAACAGAGCCGATTTGGTATTCTTATCCCACTTTGGCTTTTAAAAATAATTTAATAATTTTAAGAAATATCAGCGCGGTTATATTTCATCTTTAAAACAGTTAGGTAAAGTTGCCTGTCTGCTGTGCAATTAAACCCTCTATCCTTTTTAGTAGGGGGGGTCGCATCATGGTCCATCAAGTTCTTAAAATATAATGAAGGGTTTCATAGAAGCCAAATGTACACACCCCCCCCCCCCCCCACAATAAAAGGAAACTTCATGACTTTTCTAAAGACAAAGAGGTATACTTATATATTCATATGTATAAACGCACACCACAGAAAGGACTCAAGATGGTCAATGTTCAACTATCATGGTTGGCCGAAGTCACAATAGGTAGGAAAAGAAAGTCCTCTAGGATTGTAGACACGGGAAACCTCATAAAATATGCAGTAGCAGACTGAATTAATTGCACAGCATTCAGGCAGCTGTCACTTACCCCCTGAGTCCACCCATGCCACCTGTCCCTGGTACCATACATCATACATTAGCATGGCCAGAGTACATTTGTAAAGGGTAATTCCACTTTCGAATGCATTTTTAAGTTTCCATTATCATGTGCAAATATATGGTCAGGGTGCTGAGCTTATCTGTTAATTTTCTTTTTTTTTTTTTTGCAACACCATGTTAGAAAAGAGAACAGTTCCCCATAGCAACAATGTGTTTACCTTAGCAATGTACATCAAAGTGGTGTTCTGATGTAGAGATCAGAATTCTTCCTGACTCATTAAATTGACTTGGGAAGAGACGACAAGTTTAACCCCATCTGCAATAGTTCAATTTCTTGAGAGGGGGGAAACGCAGTCTTGTGTTCCAGTAACTAAAGGGTTCCTCACAGCATTCTCAGCTGGAGAGCTAAATGCTGCTGTTTTGTTTAGCCAAAGATTCTAATGAGTGGAAGCATACTAATAGCTCTAAACGGCAAGTCACTACTACTTTACCTAGATAGACACACAGGAATATGAGAAACATGGAAGCGGCATGCTGATAAGCAAATCACAGGGCACAATCCTAACAAACATGTTTATTTTACAATCCAGAAGAGGAAGAGGCCAAAAGCCAGACAAAAATGGAGTTTTCCTTTATTTAGAAGGATTTGAGTATGTGCCTCATTTGGACCTCTGCTGTGGCATAACCAGAATTTCATAACTGACAGCCATTAATAGAAGTGTTTCTTTCAGTGCATCATGCTCTGTGATCTGCCACCTGGGTCATGTGAGCTATTCTTTGACTATAAAGCCTTGACATGAACTCCCATACCCAAGTCTGTCTGGGCACTGCTGCTTGTGGTGGAACCAATGTAGAGTAGTAGAAATACAACTAATGGTCCATGAGTTGATTTTAGCTTTTTTTTTCTATGGTTTGCTATAACAGTAAATGCTTTCTTTTCACAGCACCATGGTGAATGGATCCAGGAGTTTGAGAGGTTGGCCAAAGTTTGTATAGGTGAAAGCGGTGGTACTGAGAAAGTGAAGGTGCGTTCTGGCTTTTTTCAGTGTGGTTAATTTGGGGCTTTTCTATGTCATCTAGTTGACTCTGACTTTCTCTCTCTTTTTTTAAGGAATTGGAGCAGAGGCTGAAGGAGGGAGAAGAAATTCATACGCTGCTTCAGTTGGAGTGTGAAAAGTACAAATCAGTACTAGCAGAAACGGTATTGTATTCTATAGCGTTGCCCGGACAGGCCAATAGTTTGTTTTGGAGAAGGGTAGTTTACATTTTTATTGTAATGCTTGCATTTATAGGAAGGAATTCTGCAGAGGTTACAGCGCAGTGTGGAGCAAGAGGAGGGAAAATGGAAGGTGAAGCTGGATGAGTCCCAGAATGAACTGCAAGAGGTTTGTAGAATCCTGGGTTGGTTAAATTGATTACCCTCTTTATCAAAGGTTGCACAATCGCTATAACAATACCTGCTGTTGGCCACTGCTAAGTTTTTAAATCTTTAGCACAAGGAGGTTTAAACAGATCTCTTTTTAACTTGGGACAATGCTCCCCACTCCGAGTGCTGCATACCTTCTGGATGTCATCGACATCCTGCTGTTTCAGGGCCCGATCCTCTGCTCCCCGCCGGCTTAGCCGCTTACAAATGACAGCGATGGCAGCTCGCCTCCACTAGTAATTGGATTCCCGCTCTTTTGTTCTTGCTCCTCTTCTCCTGGCTCCCATTGCAGTGTGTACATCAGCACTGCTTATATGCGAGCTCTGGAGATGCGTACGGTGCCTGGTCATAGTCAAAATGACTCTACAGAGGTTGTGTGGAATCCCAGTGTCATAGGAGACCAATGCCCAGCAAGATAAGTAAAAAATGCCTAAACAGGATACTGGAGGGGGGAGGTGTCAGGCTGGTGAGTGTTGGAGGCTTTACATGTGCCTCTTTAAAGTACTTCTATCACCTAATCAGACCTCGAAAGGTTCTTCTGTTCTCTGGTTCCAGAGATGTTGGCCCTTGGTGCTGCACACTTGTCTCTCGGTCCTGCTCAGTCCCATGCTGAATTTGAATACACACAGGATGCTCTGGAGCATCCATGCAGTACGCCTCCTCCTGCCAGTCACTGAGAGGTTAGCTCCCATGTGTCCTGGCAGTGTAAGACAGAAACCTGCAGGGTTTCTGGCAAGTGCCATTTATTTCTTTTACTGCTTGGGCAGGGACCTTTAATATTTTTCAAATGCTGCCTCATCTCCAAATAAAAGTCCTGACTTTTTCCAGAAACCCTTAACAGCCTATTGATTTCAATAAGGGCTACGCTGCCTCAATCACTGCAGCCTCCTAACTGCCACCTTGAGCCTTGCTAGTGACCCATTCACTTTAAAGCATAGGAAGCTGACTTGCACCCACCACCCTGGGCCTCGTCATGTCGTTGTCACAAATGACTAACAAATTGTGATTTTTTTTTAGGTAAAGTCCACAGTTCATTCTTTGGAGCAGGAGTTGGAAAAACGTAAAAAACAGAGCAGGGAAGCTGAAAGTGTAAGTTGATACACGCTAGTTCACGTTTTCTATAATGTAAAATTTAGAGTTGAATAAATAAGGCAAATCTGTTATCGCCTAGAGAAGTGTTTGCCCAGAGATATGCATGTGGTTCTCTCTTAGGTTTCTCACATTTTGTCATTACTGGAAATCGTGGGTGGAAGTTAGTAGCTATTCTACAGAATGAAGCTTGTTGGGGATGTTAAAGGGAAGGATATATTTGTTGTAGCAGATGGATTTGTCAGCTCTTGTTTCTGGAGGTCCCCGTAGTCTAGGCATAGGCGTTAAAAATAGTAGCCTTTCCACCTATGAATTCTGGAAAAGGGATCTATTACTATGTAATATTTACAGAGATATTTACTTTATGCTCCGGGTATGGGGAAGGTCCTTATTATTGGAAAACACTTCTAAAGCCGCCAGTAGGCATATCACTATAGTGGCAATTTACAAGCAATTTAAATTGAAGCTTTTAAGGCAAGTCAGGTGTGCGGGGGATAGTAGGAGTTAAGAGACCAAACAGCGTACTTAGAGAGCGGTACTCTAGAAAAAACGGAAGGTGAGGTTTTATTTTCAATTTGTGTTTAGCACAATTCACCCCAAACCTTGGTAAAGAACTGATATAGGGACCATTAGCAGTGGGCCAAATAACTTCTGGCTTTGGCACAGGAAAAGTTGCCTTGCATCAAGTACCTTTTATGCCAGGGGTGCTCATCCTTTCGATTGGGTGGATGGGGATATAGGGGGTGCGCACTCCCCATTAAATTCAATCAGAGCCCTTTGCTGAAAAGAGTAAACATGTCTGTTCTGAACGAGAGCTTGCGCATGCACCATTAGAGGAGGTGTTAACTTTACTGGGGGGTTTGAGGGGTTTCACTAAGTGGGGCATCCCAATTCAGGTTGCCCGGGGGCTTGGAACAAAACCCCGGAAAGTCGAGTGATTTGTTAACTTGTCGCAGAATTCTCCATGTCCTTCCACCACAACACCCTATTACCACATCTCTTAACATTCCCAACTTGCCTACACATGGTGATTGCCTCTGGTCTCCATATATTGGGGCTCATATTTATAGCCCTTTCCATTTCAGTTTATTTTCTTAATTGTATCTGCAATCCATAGCCCATCTAAACTTTCACCAGTGCTAAGCATGCAATTCATATAGTAGAACTATAAACATAGTATTTTGCCCTAAATTTCAACCAAGGGCTGCAGTGACATTTACAAAGTATTTTGCGCGTTTTTCTTTATTGCATGACATGGCCCGCTTCGGTATTCATAACAGCTGGGTTATTCCGCCAAAAGGTGGCGCAGTGGTACTGCAGAAAGCTGTGGCACCTTCCGGCTCCCTAGAAAAACGTGATTAACCCAGTGTTTTCTCTGCAGTGACACTACAAAGTTAGAAGATGGCTATCTCTCTTGCGCAGGTGAGCGGGGCAACCAAGCCTGCGGACCTGGATGTCTACTTGCATCCGTTTCTGGACCCTTACTGCCTCCCAGCCTCGGCTGACAGATCGGGTGAAGGTAGAAGAGCACTAGGGTCAAGTGCTCCTGGAGCGTGGCTCCAAGCCGCAGACCCTGTTCCACAAAGGGTAGCCGGCCATGAGTTTTTTTCCTGGCTTCTGAGTGGGTGAGTCGTTGGGGAATTGGCCCCTTTATTTTTCTTTTGGGGTCCCCCCCACCCCTCCCTGGTCATGGCTGCTCGCCGCTGCCTTGGGCTCGTCTCTCTCTCTTCCCCCCTCTCGAACTTCGTTCGGGGGGGGGGGGGCGAGTGGTAGCGGTGAGTGGTGATATTTGGACGTTTTCTGTGTAATTGTGTTTTTTACTGCCGCGCCGCCTTGTACGCCTTCTGCGGCTGTGGGCGCTATAACCTGAGGTGATTTTGCTTTGTCATGGCGCTGGCCGGGTCACGTGAGAGCCGTTTTTGCTTTCTTCGGGGGGGTGGGGCTGAGTGATGACGCATATCGAGTCGTCCCCCCTGCTGCCCGCCCCTTGAGGTACTTCTGGCGGCGCCATTTTAGGCAAGCTGCACATCAGGATTTCTCCCTTTCTGGCTGCGGCGCTACCTCCTCCGGTGTGTCGCCTTATCCTTCGGTCTGTGCCTAGTGACCCTGCGGTGTCTTTGGTCCGTGAGTCCCCCTTGGGGTTTTTTTTATTGAATTGGGGTCTATGTGCTGCGGGATGCTCATTGTCTTTTTACTTATGTCTTTCGGGGGGATACCCTTGGGTTGTGGTTTCTCGCAGCTCCACTCCTTCCTCCCCCTCTTCCCCCCTTCACTGACTTTTGGGGGCATCCCGTGGGAGGGCATCCCGGGTGGCTTTAGCCTTTACCCACCGCTGGCCTATTGCGCCTGTGTAAATCACCGTTTGGAGGTTTCTGGGGATAGCGTGCTTGGGGGCCCTTCGGGGCAAGCCCGGCCGTGTTCCATGTGTGGGGTGTCCCCTGTGTTTAACAGTGTCACGGTGTGCGTGCCGTGCGCTGAAAGTGTCCTTGCGCTCCAAGCTGCGTTGCCTGCTTCTCTTCCCAGCTCGGCGCATCCCTCTGCTTCACCTACTTCCTCGCTCCTGCAATTGGGCCCCAGTGAGGGGGACATTAGCATGGAGTCACACTCTGATCTGGCTCTGCGGGTGGCCAGTATTGAGAGGCAGCTTGCCAGGACTGTTCCTAGGAAGGCCTCTAGCAAGAAGCGGCACCTGACTTCTACTCCCTCACGCTCTACTGAGGAGTATGAGGAATTTGATGTCACTACTGAACGCTATTCCCTGGAGGAAGGAAAACTGCCTCAGGACTCTGACTCCTCTGGGGACCAGCAGGAGGTTTGTGACAGTGACCCGGAGTCTGGGAATTCATGGTATCCTGAGGACACTGGTAATTTACTGTCTCACATTTTTGAAATCCTACACATTGCCCCCCCTGTGGAGGCTAAAAGGAAACAGGGTCTGGAGTTCCCTGAGCAAGGACATTTCACCACTATGGTGCTTAACCCTTTAAATGCCAAGCACGTAGTTTCTACGTGGTTGCTTCTCCTACCGTTAAGTGCCAAGCACGTAGAAACTACGTGCCTGGCATTTCCCCCAAACAGTTAAAAAATAGAAAAAAAAAATCACTTACCTCCGGTATCCTTGTGAAGCCTGGGGTCCCCTCTTCCTTGGGGGGGCATCCGATCGCCCCCCCGTCGTCCTCCGTCTTCAGGGGGGGGCCCGAAACCAGCCGCCCCCCCCCCGTTTCCAGCGCTGATCGCCGATCGCCGCTGTAAAAAAAAAAAAAAAACTGTCATTTACTCACCTCCGCGCCCGAGCCTTCTGTCCGAGTCTCCTCTTCACCAGGGGGGGGTCCGATCCCCCCCCTGGGCTGCGCAGTCTTCAGGTGAGGACCCTCTTCCGGGTCCTCACCTCTTGTAATGGCGGCGACGGCCGCCGCCGCTTAGCCCCGCCCATTGTGGGAGGAGCGGGATGACGTCATCCCGCTCCTCCTATACCCCCTCCGAGCTCCGGCATCTGTCAGATGCCGGTGGTGATCGGAGCAGAGCGGGTGTCAGGTGAGGAGGCTCCGATCGGAGCCCCCTCACCTGTCACCCGCCCTGCGCCGATCACCACCGGCATCTGTCAGTGAGGTGATCGGCGCGGGACAGCGGCGAGGGACGTCGGATCGGAGGTGAGTATAGTGTAAAAAAGAAAAATAAAGATTTTTTTTTCTCTGTGTGTGTGTCATTTTTTTACTATTAACCCCTTGTGAACTGGTAAGGGGTCCATGACCCCTATACCAGTTCACAAGGCTGGGGAGATGGCAAGCCACCTGCGCTAGCGGGTGGCTTGCCATTAACCCCTGGCACCCCCATTACCTGCCTCCCCAAAGGCCAGGGGGGGGCAGAAGAGCCCGGGCCCACATGGGCTATGTGGGCTCGTAGGCTGCAGGGTGGGGGGGCCACATAAGCTGGCCCCCCCACTCTGTGCCTACAAGCCCCCATAGCTGGTCCCGGGCTGGTTACTGTGGGTAAGGGGGACCCCACGTCAATTTTTTTTTTGATTTTTAAGGGTTTTTAACCCTTAAAAATCAAAAAAAAAATGGGGTCCCCCCCCCTGGGAGGGGGGACCCTATGTCATTTTTTTTTTTGATTAACCCTTTGTGTTCTGTCATCCAGCAGCTATAAAAGGCTTCTAGCAAGTGAGCAGAAGCCAGTGATCGCCGAGGGACAGAGGGCTCCAGGATGGATGGGAGGTGAGTACAGTGTAAAAAAAAAAAAAAATAAAATAATAAAATATTTTTTCTATGCTTGTGTCTGTGTGATTATTTACATTTAACCCCTTGTGAACTGGTAAGGGGTCCATGACCCCTATACCAGTTCACAAGGCTGGGGGGATGGCAAGCCACCTGCGCTAGCGGGTGGCTTGCCATTAACCCCCGGCACCCCCATTACCTGCCTCCCCAAAGGCCAGGGGGGGGCAGAAGAGCCCGGGCCCACATGGGCTATGTGGGCTCGTAGGCTGCAGGGTGGGGGGGCCACAAAAGCTGGCCCCCCCACTCTGTGCCTACAAGCCCCCATAGCTGGTCCCGGGCTGGTTACTTTGGGTAAGGGGGACCCCACGTCAATTTTTTTTTTGATTTTTAAGGGTTTTTAACCCTTAAAAATCAAAAAAAAATGGGGTCCCCCCCCCTGGGAGGGGGGACCCTATGTCATTTTTTTTTTTGATTAACCCTTTGTGTTCTGTCATCCAGCAGCTATAAAAGGCTTCTAGCAAGTGAGCAGAAGCCAGTGATCGCCGAGGGACAGAGTGCTCCAGGATGGATGGGAGGTGAGTACAGTGTAAAAAAAAAAAAAAATAAAATAATAAAATATTTTTTCTATGCTTGTGTCTGTGTGATTATTTACATTTAACCCCTTGTGAACTGGTAAGGGGTCCATGACCCCTATACCAGTTCACAAGGCTGGGGGGATGGCAAGCCACCTGCGCTAGCGGGTGGCTTGCCATTAACCCCCGGCACCCCCATTACCTGCCTCCCCAAAGGCCAGGGGGGGGCAGAAGAGCCCGGGCCCACATGGGCTATGTGGGCTCGTAGGCTGCAGGGTGGGGGGGCCACAAAAGCTGGCCCCCCCACTCTGTGCCTACAAGCCCCCATAGCTGGTCCCGGGCTGGTTACTTTGGGTAAGGGGGACCCCACGTCAATTTTTTTTTTGATTTTTAAGGGTTTTTAACCCTTAAAAATAAAAAAAAAAATGGGGTCTCCCTCCCCTGGGAGGGGGGACCCTATGTCATTTTTTTTCCCGATTTAACCCTTTGTAGTGTGGATGGTTTTTGTATTTTTTTTGTGAATGTTATAAAATACTTGTTTCAGTTAGGGGGGTCTCCTGGGCAGGAACGGGGGGCTACCGATAAGTATGTGGTACCGTTCTAATCGGTAGAAATGGGGCTTTCACATGCAATATGATTTTCCTTAATAAAATACATTTTTTATTTAAAATAAAGGAGTCAATTTTCTAAAAAAATGTTTTTATTTATTTATTTTTTTTTCACTTAATAATATTGTAAAAAAAAAAAAAAAAAAATACAAACAAGACATTTCATGTTAAAGTCTAAACTCTGCTGCAAAAAATATATATATAATTTTTCTGAAAGTTACAGCAAAAATGGCGCAAAACATGTCGCAAAACATGACGCAAAATGGGGAAAATGGCCTGTCAACAGAGGGTGACAAAATCTCAAGTAGGCTGGCAATTAAAAGGGTTAATAGTACCTATGCATGTTGGGTATTGTTCTGTTCGGGGGACCTTGCGCTTTCAGACTTAGCTTGTTTTTTCTGGTTTGCATATTTATATTTTAGGAAAAGGTGTTTTTTATTCAGCTTTTTTATAAATTTTTTAGGGAAACCCTGCGCAACCAAAGAATTCTTTGAGGAATTAATTCCAGAAAGATGAGCCCACTAGAACAAGCTGGGTACCCTTAAAAAGCTTAACGTGTGTACTTTCAGGGAATATATGGTTTATGGGGGATATTCCAAATGTAAAGGGTTGTTTTGGTTGAAAAATCGCAAGGTGCGCACTTTGTCTGCAGAGCTGAAATTTTCAAGTAAAATTACCGTTACGCACATGCTTTACTTTGGGGTGTTTGGCAACTCTTCCCTTGACAGAACCTATGCATGTTGGGTGTTGTTCTGTTCGGGGGATGTTGCGTTTTCAGATTAAACTTGTTTTTTCTTGTTTGTATATAGTTTTTTTAGGAAAATGTGGCTTTGATTCTGCTTTTTTATCCTTTTTTTAGGGAAACTCTTTGCAACCAAAGATTACGTTGAGGGATTACTTCCAGAAAACTATGGCCACATCCACAAGCTTGGTACCCCTAGAAAGCCTGAGGTGTGTACTTCCAGAGAATATATAGTTTGTTGGGGGTATTTCAAATGTAAAGGGTTGTTTTTCTGGAAAAACCGCAAGGTGCGCATATTGCATAGCATAGTTGTATTTTATCTGAAAATCTCCTAAAGCGCTGTTTCAGTTTGGGGGAGTCTCCTGGGCAGGAAAGGGTGTCTACCTATACATATGTGGTACCGCTGTAACCAGGAGAAATTGGGATTTCACACGCAATAAGATTTTATTGACAAACTTACATTTTTTATTCCAAAAAAAACTACAATATGTAAAAATTTTTTTTTTTTTTTTTTTTTTTTTGCACATATTTCACCCAAAAATATTAAGAATACACCTAACAAATGACAAACAAGACATTTCATGTTAAAGCCCAGACTCTGCTGAAAAAAACAATATATCATTTTCCTGGGAAATCCCTGGAAATCCCTTCAAAAATCACATTTGAACATGGGGAGCGCAAAATAGTGCAAAATGGTCTGGCAACAGAGTGTGACAAAAACTCCAGGTAGGCTGGCACTTAAAGGGTTAAAGAATGGGAACGTCCTAACAGGCTGGCTGCTGTGTCCAAGGGTTTGGATAAGAGATATCCCTTTACTGCTGATCTTGTTAAAGTGGACCAACACCCAGGATTTTGACTATCCTGGGTTTTGGTCCACTTCGGTGGGGCACCCCGATCGGGGGTGCCCCGCTGTGTTAAACCCCCCAGAAAGCCCCAAAAACTCACCTCTCCCCGCTCCCACGTGACCGCTGCAGCCAATCCCCGCCGACGGACAAGCGGGAGGCAGCGACGGACAAGAGAGCGTGCCCGCCGCGCCTCCCGCGCGTCAATCTTACAGGGCGCCATTCACAAACGGCCGGCGCATGTGCGCGTCCTGCTGGAGGGACGCGCGGGAGGCGGCGGTGGGCGCCGCTGGATCGAGGAGCAGGTAGGGATTTAGGGGTTTCTGGGGGGGTTTCACACAGATCGGGGTGCCCCGCAGTCAGGGAGCTGATCGGTCCGGGAATCTTATAGATTCCCGGGCCGATCAGGGGAGGGTGTTGGTCCACTTTAAGAGGTGGTCAGTTCCCCCTGAAGTGGACGCTCCTGTGCTAGGCTTGTCCAACACTTCAGTCATGCCTTCCCCGGACACTACCACTCTGAGGGACGGTGAGGACAGGCGCATGGAACAGCTGGCCTTTACCTGTGTGGGGGCTGGCTTGCGCCCTACCTGTGCCGTGGCTATTACGGCTATTGCCCTAAAGTCTCTACTCAAGCGCCTCCTGGATGGCATTTCAACTCGTAGAGGGGGGGAGGAGTTTAGGACCCTCTTGGTTTGCTCTGATTTTGTGGCCTTTATCCTTACTGCTATGGATGATGCTGTGCGGCTGAGGGCTAGGGCCTCGGCGCTCTTGGTGGCTATGCGCCGCTCTGTCTGATTGCGTCAATGGGCAGCTGATGCTGCTTCTAAGAAAGCTCTCACTGGTCTCCCCTTCGTGGGGCTGCGGCTATTTGGGGAGCGTCTTGATGTCTTAGCCAAGGATAGCAGGCTGCCTCAGCATAGGAGGCAGTCTCGGTTATTATCCTCCCCAGAGGAGGCCCCAGTGGTCGTAGAGATTCTTGGGGCCGTGGCAGACTCCGTGGTCGTCCCTGTCTCTCCTGGAACTCCAATCCCAATCCCTCTCCCAAGCCTCCTCAGGCATGAAGGGGCACCCTCACCCATCTGGGTGGGGGGACGGCTTCGGCTCTTTGCTCGCGTCTGGAGGCTTCACATCTCAGACCGATAAATACAGGAGGTAGTGTCCTACGGTTACAAGATAGAGTTTGCTGCCTGGCCGCCCCCAAGATTCATCAGGTCCTGGATGTCTTTAAACCCCCTGTCTGCTCAAGGGTTGCGTCTAGCGGTTCAATGCCGGTTAGAGTCAGGAGTCATTTGTCTGGTGCCCCATATAGAACAGGGTCAGGGGTACTATTCCAATCTTTTCACGGTCCCCAAAAAGGACGGCTCGCTGAGGCTCCATTCTGAATCTGAAGGGCCTCAACAAGTTTGTCAGATTCAAGCATTTTCGCATGGAGACGCTGCGCTCAGGTGTCAGTACCCTTCGCCCGGCGACTTCATGACCATTGTGGACATCAAGGATGCTTATCTTCATGTGCCTATCTTCCCAGGTCATCAGAGATTTCTAAGGTTCGTGCTGGAGGATCAGCATTACCAGTTTGTGGCTCTACCCTTCGGTATCACCTCGGCACCTCGGGTGTTCACCAAGGTACTTGCGGGAGTGATGGCTCTGCTAACCAGGGCATCCGCATCATTCCTTACCTGGACGACATCCTGATTGTGGCCCAGTCCTTTCCTCAGGCCGAGCAAGACACTCAGATGGTGACCTCCACTCTGCAGTCCTTCGACTGGGTAACCAACTATCCCAAGTCGTCTTTGTCCCCGTCCTTGGTGAGGTCCTTTCTGGGCATGACTCTGGATACCTCTCAGGTCAAGGTGTTCCTTCCTCAGCAGAAGGCGCAGGGTCTTCAGAAGCAGGCTCGGGCTCTGCTATCGTGTCCTCATCCTTTCATCCGTCAGGGGATGCAGTTGATGGGCCTGATGGTGTCCTGCTTAGATGCCGTCCCCTTTGCTCAGTTTCACATGAGACATCTTCAGTTGCACCTCTTGTCAGTTTGGGATCGGGACCCCCCTGTCCTTGGATCAGGAATTTGCTCGGTCTCCTCTGGCCAGACAGTCCCTCTCGTGGTGGCTGGACTCGAGGAACCTTCTGGGGGGCAGGACCTTCCTGCCCCCCTGCTGGGAGACAGTCACCACAGATGCCAGTCTGACAGGTTGGGGGGGCTTCTGGAAGTCCCTGAGGTTCCAGGGTCGGTGGGGCCCACAAGAGGCTCATGCTTCCATCAACGTCCTGGAACTGAGGGCGATCAGGTTGGTTCTTTCTTGCCTAACCACCCACCTTCGGGGTCGGGCTGTTCAGACCTGCTCAGACAACCAGACGGCGGTTGCTTACATTAATCATCAGAGAGGAACTCGGAGCAAGCGAGCCTTCAAGGAAGTGTCCCTGATCCTGTCTTGGGCAGAACAGCATGTTCCCTGCATCCCAGCGGTCTACATTCCGCGGGTGGAGAACCAGGAGGCAGACTCCCTCATCTGGGGGAATGGTCCCTCAACAACCAGGTTTTTTTCTCCCTGTGTCACCGCTGGGGTCAGCCGGACGTGGACCTATTTGCGTCCCGTCACAATCACAAACTTCCCAGATCTGTTTCTCTGTCTCAGGATCCTCTGGCCTTCGCCACGGATGCCCTGGCAATGCCTTGGATGGCGTTTCGGCTTCTCTGTGTTCCCTCCGTTTCCTCTCCTGGGCAGGGTCATACACAAGATAGTCCAGGAGCGAGTACCGGCCATCCTGGTGGCCCCTTGTTGGCCAAGAAGGGTTTGGTTCGCAGACGTCGTGCAGTTGGCAGTAGACCGGTACGTCTTGCCCAAGGATCCAGATCTCCTCACTCAGGGCCAGCTACGCCACCCTAATTTACAAATGCTGGCTTTAACGGCTTGGCTGCTGAAACCTCCATTTTGAAGGAAAAGGGGTTGCCTGCTTCTGTTGTTGATACTATGATTAGGGCTAGGAAGAAGTCCTCGTCCTTTATCTATTACAGGGTCTGGCATGCTTACTTGGGGTGAGTTCAAGTCTCTTCCCTGTCGGGTGTTTTCTATTCCCAGGATTCTGGAATTCTTGCAACATGGTTTGGATCAGGGCCTTCAACTTAGTACCCTCAAAGGCCATGTTTCAGCTCTGGCAATTTTTTTCCAAAGATCTTTTGCCAATCACCGACTGATTAAAACTTTTTTCCAGGGTGTTTCTCATGTGCGTCCACCCCGTAAGCCTTTGCTACCAGTCTGGGATCTGAATATGGTGTTGTCTGCTATGCAGGGGCCTCCCTTTGAGCCTATCCGGGAGGCTGCCTTGCCCATTTTGACTCTTAAGGTAGCCTTTTTGGTGGCTATCACTTCTGTAAGGCGAGTTTCTGAGCTAGCGGCGCTTTCCATTAAACCTCCTTATTTTGAGCGGCATCAGGATAAGGTGGTGTTTCGACTTAAGCCAGATTTCTTGCCTAAGGTTGTGTCTGCCTTTCATCTTAATCAGGACATTGTCTTGCCTTCATTGTGTCCTAATCCTGCTAATTCCAAGAAGCGGACACTGCATTCACTGGATGTGGTCAGGGCTCTGAAGTTTTATTTGGTTGCTACTGAGACTTTTCAGGAAGTCTGATGCTCTGTTTGTTCTCACTTCTGGACCAAGCAAGGGTCTGCTTCCGGCTAAATCCACTATCAGCAAGTGGATCCGTCAGGCGGTGGTTCAAGCCTATTCTGCTAAGAATAACCGCTCATTCCACTCCTGCTATTGGTGCTTCTTGGGCTTTTCAGCATCAAGCTTCTGTTAAACAAGTTTGTAAGGCCGCTACTTGGTCTTCTGTTCATACTTTTTCTAAGTTTTACCAAGTTGATGTTAAGGCCTCAGCGGATGCTGCTTTTGGCCGCAAGGTGCTTCAGGCGGTAGTGACTTGAACTACTGGCCGTTACTCTTTGGGGATCCCACCCTACTTTTGGACACTGCTTTTGGATGTCCCAACTGTTATGAATACCGAAGCGGGCCATGCCATGCAATAAAGAAAAAAGCAATTCTATGAGTACTCACCTGTAGAATTGTTTTTGATCTAGCATGGCACGGCCCGCTTCGCCCCACACTTGTTATAGTTATTCTTGGTTGCCTCTTTATGGTGATTGTTCCGAGTTAAATTGGGTTTTTTTACCTTTTTTTACATTCTTACCTTTATTCTCTCCCGGCTTCTTGTCTCACTGCTTGTCTACGCTGGGAATTTGTTGGTTAATCCCGTTTTTATAGGGAGCCGGGAGGTGCCACAGCTTTCTGCAGTACCACTGTGCCACCTTGTGGCGGAATAACCCAACTGTTATGAATACCGAAGCGGGCCGTGCCATGCAAGAACAAAAACAATTCTACAGGTGAGTACTCACAGAATTGCTTTTTTTTCTATCTGGACTTGCTTTGGGATACCAGCGTCAAATAATGTCACTGTATTCCTTTTCGCCAGTGTGCCAATTCTGTATCCCTCTTATTCAACGTTGTTTCCTTATTAAGCCTCTATTTTACTCTCTTTAAGAAGCCAGTTCTATCTCCGTCTTCTACTTTCCCCACATCAGCAAGCTTGTGTCTTTCCCCACATAATGCTGCTAGCTACTTTTGGTCAATGTAGTTTTAAAACCTAATAAAAGTATTTTTTTGTTTTTAAGTTGCTAAAAGAAAAGGACAATTTGGAAGCTGAGCTGGAAAAGGCAGAACTTGAAAGAACAACTTATGTGTCTGAAGTTAGAGAGGTAACTATCTTGTGAAGCTTGTCCTAAAGTACTGAATTCCAAATGTCTTTAGTTTGCTTTTGCCTAAACAGACCAGATTTACCAATTTCAGCGGCGCAGTCCCACTTCGAGGCATTTTGTCCCACTGTCCTCTGGAAAACTCTGGGGACACCTAAATGTCCAACCTGACATTGACTCTCCCAACAAATGTAGGATGCAGGATGTCTGGTGGGTTTACACTGCTCTGAATTTTTGGCTGAATGGCAGTGAAGGAATGCATGGACCAGGGGCCGGCGAACACCTAGTTACACACATGAGTAACATAGAATGTTGTGAATATTTATCAAAATCCCATAAAAAAAGCCCCACCCCCACCCTGCCCCTTCACCCAAAAATGGTCCATTTACTTTAACCCCTGCCATTGGGCACTCCTATTTGGAATACTCCTCTGGTAAAAGATTCCTAGGATGCCCGAAATTGGGTCAGGACTACCATTGTTCTTGCACCCCTATGTGACCACCTGCAGCCACATGCCAGGTGCAATCACACTTGCTTAGCAAACCTGATTGGTCATTGGCAGAAAAAAAAATGCTGCAGACCCAGAGGTGTGGAATAGTTACATAGTGAATATGGTTGAAAAAAGACATATGTCCATCAAGTTAAACAAAAGGTGTTGGGGTAGGGGAAGTTATCTTTTTATTTTATAGGGGAAGCTATTTTATTTTTTTGTTTTTTACTGATAACTGCTAATAGTAACTGTTAAAGTTATTTTCTTCTAAAAAATTTTTCTTCTAAAAAATCATCTAATCCTGTTTTGAAGCTGTCAGCGGTTGATGCTGTGACAAGCTTCTGTGGGGGGCTATTCCATAGATTTATAGTTCTTATGGTAAAAAATGATTGTCTCCACCGGAAACTAAATTTCGAAGGGAGTGCCCCCTTGTCTTTAGAGAGGATTTTACCTGAAATAGTGTTCTCCCATATTTTTTGTATGGGCCATTTATATATTTGTACAAGTTAATCATGTCCCCCCTCAGCCGTCTCCTCTCAGATTTAATTCTCTTAATCTTTCCTCATAAGTAAGATCCTTCATTCCCCTTATTCGTTTGGTGGCTCTCCTCTGCACCCTTTCTATAGTCAGAGCGTCCTTTCTATGAATGGGTGCCCACAACTGGACAGCATATTCCAGGTAAGGGCGCACCAGTGCCTTGTAAAGAGGCAAAATTACATCCCTATCCTGTGTTTCCACGCCTCTTTTAATGCATGATAGTATCTTGGTGACCTTGGAAGCAGCTGCGTGGCATTGCATGCTGTTATTTAGCCTGTGGTCTACCAGTACCCCCAGATCCTTCTCAACAAGTTTTACTTCCCCGAGGATATATGTGGCCTTCAGGTTATTAGACCCCAAGTGCATTACATTTTTCCACATTGAACTTCATTTGCCAAGTGGATGCCCAAACACTTAAAGTGTCCAAGTCAGCCTGAAGCTTGTGAACATCTTCCATAGACTGCACTGTGCTACATATCTTTGTGTCATCTGCAAAAATAGAGACAGTGCTTATAATTCCATCTTCTATGTCGTTTATAAAAAAGTTTAAAGCCAGGTCTTCATGCTATTCAAGTGGACCGATCGCCCCCTGCGGCCGCTAGCCT
Source organism: Gastrophryne carolinensis (assembly GCA_027917425.1). Classification (NCBI taxonomy): domain Eukaryota; kingdom Metazoa; phylum Chordata; class Amphibia; order Anura; family Microhylidae; genus Gastrophryne; species Gastrophryne carolinensis. The sequence goes on from CM051244.1 coordinate 70,279,789, forward strand.
GCAATCTATAAGACGCCAGGCCTGCCAGATTCCCTCCCCCCAGGGAATCCAGATTCAGGATGCCCCACTGAGTGAACCCCCAGTCTCCTGTAAAACCTTCTCCCAGATACAACGGCACATGCGTAAGCCGCAGACGCAGTCAGCGATACCTTTAGCCAGGCTTTTGTGAATGGATGTCGCAGGCACCCACCCGAGAGTCCAGGCATGCGTCCTAGGACTGGGGAAGGAAGTTTACTGGGCGACCTGGGGGGTTTCACATAGTGAAGCATCCTAAATCCTGGGTGCCGTGAGGCTTTTGGTCTACTTTAATATTTTCTAGGCCTGTAAATCAGATTTAAATTAGTTGCAGCATACAGCATTTTTTTTCAGACCGGTTATTAATACGCTGTGGCTATGGGGCCTGTCCCTGTGGTAGGACATCTGCTTTATGTCCTCTGAACTTCATTTCAGCTGAAAGATCTGTTGACTGAATTGCAAAGAAAGCTTGATGATTCCTATTCAGAAGCAGTAAGGCAGAATGACGAGCTGACCTTGGTAAGAAGACTTTGTGTATCTGGAGATCACACTCCTACCTGTCTGCTCTGATTTCCTGTTACATGGAATATGGAGCTCCCTGTCCCTTTGTCAAGCTCTCACTATCTGCTTGTTTATCTTTTTTACACTTTCATAAAATCTAAACTTTCTCATCTCTTCCATTCCAGGGCACCACCATTAGCAATGTATGGGTTAACCTCAGCTGTAGGCGGGGACTGCAAGATATAAAAAGACTAACTCTTCCCGGCCTATGTAGGGCAGGCTGTGGCAGAATATCCTCAGTTCTTTTCTTGCAGTGGCAAGCAACTGTAGAGATGTCTGTTTTTTTTTTTATTTTAGTACAGTGCTGACCAGGACCAGAGGCTTTGATTCCGGCTGTCTCCTAGCCGCTCACCAGCTGCAGCGTTCCTGGGAACCCCTGATAGATGCTTGAAGTCTGTTCCTAAGCTGATAGCGTGGGATCGTACAGAGTGAGGGGAGAGCGCGGGCCGCTCATCTGGCTGGGTCTGAGCCCCGAGGATCAGGACCCCGCTGCCCGCAGGGTACCTGTTCTCTGGGCTTTGCATGGTGGGCCTGCTGTGTGTCTCCCACTGAGGCCTATTTCCCTCTACCCATTGGGTCATCTACCCTATTGGCAAACTGAAGGGGACGGGCCAGCTGCGCCAACAGGGGCATGGCTCGCTCTGGACGAACAGTGATCGAGGGGGTGGGACGCCTGCATTTACGTGGGTCGTGGCTCCGCCCTCCTCCTCACTAACCGCACGAGGCAGCGGCATCTTGTGTGGTGTTCGATGGTCCCTGCTGCATCTCCGGATCATCGCTTGGCAGTTCCTGCACTGCTTCCCCGTTCTCCTGGGCTGAGTATTGGATCAGTGCAGCTGCCACTCCACGGTTTTTCCCTGGTCAGATAGGGGTTCCTCTGGGGGCAAAGCCTTTTGGTTTGTACTGATTCCTTTTAGAATCTAACATTTATTCATGTTTTTGCAGGGTGGGGGTCCAAAAGCTGGTGCATTCTTGGCCGGTGGGTTGATCTCAGCTGCAGGGAGGTTGCTTTTCCAGTAGTGCAGGCGGGTCTGACTAGTAGTTGACAGGCAGTAGGGTATGGGGACCATATACCATATTGTTAGCAGTTAGAGCAGCTATTTTACCAAGTTTGAGGCATCAGAGACAGCAGAGTTTCATATTTTAAGTGTGGTGCCGCCTCTCCCATGTGCCAAGTGTGTCTGACCTCGGGCGAGGGACCCCTGTGTGCTGGGTGCACCAATGTCCTGTGCCGCCATACACAGCTGGCAGGTACTGCGCCTCCGCCGGATCGTCCAGTTTCCCCTGCGGCTTCAGGCTCGGATTTGTCAGAGTGGGATATCCCTTCGGGGCACCTACCAGGTCCATTTTTGTCCCAGGGTCTGGCAACGGATGGGGTTTCCCCTTCAGATGTGGAGGACACGGTGGCTTTGTCAGCATGGGCATTCCCAGTCTGTGCGTCCAGGCGGGAGGGCTACGGCCAAGCTTAGGCATTTTCAGACAGAGTCCTCTGAGGATTCTAGCTCCTAGGTCTAGTTCTGGCTGGTCGGAGGAGATGGTGTCTTTCATCAGCGCAGAGGAACCGAAGGCCGTGCATGCACCTGGGAACCATTCGGATTACCTGACAGACCAGATTGAGCACCTCATTGAGGCAAATTTGGAGGTTCTGCACCTCTCTACTCCTTGATCGAACCCTACAAGTGTCAGGTCAGGCAGATTTTTCCTAGGCTTTCCCATTTCGATAGGCTGGTGGGAAAGGAGTGGGAGAAACTGGATAAACTTCCGTAGGTCCTGGACGCCAAGCACCCAGATGAGACGGCCAGGGTTTGGTCTGTGCCACCTGAGGTAGACGAACTGGTGTCAGGTCTGGCTCGGCACACCCTTATTCCTACTTCGGATAGTGCGTTCTCCATGCTCCCAGCTTGCGCCACGTCTTTGCACTTTGCTTGAACTCCTTCACTATGGAGGTCTTCAGAGACATGGTGCCGGCTATGGACGACTTAGTGCGTCTGGTGGCTAGAGGGCAGGCCTTGCTGGTCACCTTGCGACGCACTGTCTGACAGAAGCGGTGGTCAGCTGACACTGCTTCGAAGAATATGCTTACTGCCCCCTCTTTTCAGTGGGTTGTCTTTTCGGTCAGCCTCTGGATGACCTGGTTTGGAAAGTCACGGGTGGGAAGTCGACTAGGCTTACACAGAAACTGAAACGGAGGACCTTGTTTTGTGGGTCGCCGAATTTTTGTCCCTTCTGGAAGTTCAGAGGTTTGACATACTCCAGATTTTGTGAGGGTTTTTCGGGTAAGCGAAAGCCACCGGGGAACCTAGACCCTAATGGACCAGCCAGCCCAAACCCCCAGCCAAACCCTCTTTGGGTTGACGGGACGCCCTCACCTGATTGGGCGGGGGGGGAGGTGGCTTCTGCACTACGTGCTGGTGTGGAGTGAACGGATATCCGACGCCTGGGTCCAGGGGCGGCGGCTGCACGATAGGGCTGTTGCTGGACCGGGGAGTTGTAGTACCTGTAAACCTCAAAGTGGGCTGTGGTGTCTACTCAATACTATTCGTCATCCCCAAGAATAATAAGTCTGTTCAGCCGATCCTGGATCTCCGGAATCTGAACAGTTACATTGGGGTGTGGAAGTTCCGCATGAAATCTCTAAGGTTGGTCATGTCGTCGCTGCAACAGTGGGATTTTCTGGCCACGGTGGACATGACATGAATGCTTATTTGCATGTCTCGATCTTCCCTGGCCACCAACAATACCTGCACTTTGCGTTGGGCGCTCAATAATTCCAATTTGTGGCAGTGCTGTTCAGACTATCCACTGCCCCGCGAGTGTTCACAAAGGTCTTGGCAGTGGTGATGGCACTCCTGCGGAGGCAAGGTGTGCACATCACCCCATACCTAGACGACTTGCTCATCCAAGCCCCATCTCTGGCAGAGGCACAGCAGGATGTTCGGATGGTCCTGTCCACGCTGGACTTTTTCGGGTAGGTGATCAACTACCCCAAGTCCCAGGTGGTTCCCTCCTTGGTTGCGACCTATCTAGGTATAGCATTGGATGCTCGACTAGCATGGGTCCTTCTTCCGGTGCAAAAGGGCATGGCTTTTCAGGAGGTGGTGAGGTCGCTGCTGACAGACAAACATTCCATGATCAGGCAGGGCATGCATCTCCTTGGAATCTCCTGATGGTGTCTGCCGTAGAGGCAGTTCTGTATGCCCAGTTCCACTCCAGACCTCTACAAATGCTGCTCCTATCGAAATGGCGCAGGACTGTGCAGACACTGGACCATTGCTTCATCTTGACAGACAATGCCCGGCAATCCCTGAATTGGTGGCTGGACCAGCAGTCATCCTGACCACAGATGCCAGTCTGACAGGTTGTGGTGGTGGTCTGGACAACCAGAAGGTTTTAGGGACTGTGGAACCAGTGGGCCCGCAGTCTTCCAATCAATGTGTTGGAACTGAGAGTGATTCTGCTGTTTCTCGGCCATTGATCTGCCCAGTTCCAGGGCCTTCCGGTCAGGGTACAGTTGGATGATTCCACTGCTGTGGCCTACATAAACAATCAGCAGGCGTTCCAGGAAGTGAGTCTCATCATGAGGTTGGCGGAACTTCAAGTTGCGTGCATCTCGGCGGTTCACACTCCGGGGGTGGAGAATCTGCAGAGCGATTATTTGAGCAGGTGGACCGGGGGGATTGGACCTTTCACCAGGATGTGTTTCAAGCCCGCTGTGACCAGGCAGGAGTGCCTGAGCTGGACCTCTTCGCATCTTGGCACAATCGGAAGGTCCAGAGGTTTGTGTCCAGGGTGCGAAACCCCCTAGCCATGGTGATCGCACGCTGGCCATTCCTTGGTCAGGGTACAACCTTGATGGCTTCTACATGTTCTTAGTTTTGTTGCACTGTTTCTAGTTGCGTGCATTATGCGCAGGTTAGCGTTTCTCCCCTTCCGTGGCTGTGGCTGGACATGCATTTTAATTAACTGAGGATATCCTGCCACAGCCTGCCTTATATAGGCCGGCAGGGCTTTGTTTTTTTCTATCTTGTAGTCCCCGCCTATGGCTGAGATTAACCCACACGTTGCTAATGGTGGTGCTCCAGAATGAAAGAAGATGAGAAAGGAAATTTACACAGATTTCCCTATTTTCTTTGCTTAATCCTTTACATTATAAGCCCATCTTATGACTTAATTTTGTAAGTGGCTGTGACTGAATGTTTTAAGATAACATCTTGTAATTCAATTGATAGTCCATTCAAGTGTAGGGTATGTACATAGGTGGCTCTAAAGAATACTAATTTTTACCATGCAATTTGAAGCCAAAATGACCTACACATTATTAACATTGAGACATGGTGTGCCTGTGAAGGCCTTTTAATATTTCCTTCTTTCGCACATTGGTTCCCATTTTAAACCAGGTAATAATCGAGAATCTGCTTTTGGCTGTGTGAATGTTCCCTAACTCCCTTATTTTTTATTTTTTTTTTTTTTCCACTGGATTGTTTGTGCTTATAAGCGTCTTGGTCTACAAAACTCCACCCCCTGTCTCGCCATTCACTGATGCAAAGGGGGCATGAAAGGCCTCACCCTGCTCTAGTATGTTTAGAAACTCATTCTTTTTGCCTCGTTAGATTTCTGCTGCTGTGTGTCAGAAGGAGGGTGTGATTTGCTTGGATTCTTTTTTTCCCTGGCAGAGACATTAAACCCAGGTCCCGTCACTGGCCTTCCCCCGGGGCATCCCAAATTGGGCTCCACTGCCTTCCCCGGGGTTGTCGGTAATCACTCAGCTTTCCCCGGTGGCGCATGCGAAGGGCTCTCGTCCAATCATTGAAAACTGATTGATTTCATTGGGGAGGGGCCACATCCCCTGCATCCTTGGGCCGTGCAGATGTGCTCCTGCTCCAGCCACCCGGCTGGGACTGGAGTGCGTGGGCCGCTGGGGATGCACCCACTCTCACTCCCCAGTAAAGGCAACTAGAGCTCTTAGCCAAATGATGTACACGCAGCAAAAGGCTCTGATTGGACCAGAGCCCACGCATCCTCTTTTGGACCAAGGAGAGGTGAGTTTTACTGGGCTAACTGGGGGGTTCCACACAGCGGGGCATCTAAATTCCGAATGCCCCAGGAGCATGGAACAAAGATTGGGAAAGTCAAATCCCGTGTTTTGTTGCTTTAAACTTGATCTTTTATTTTAGTATTAAAATAGATTGTTTTAATATAAAAATACAATGTTTAAAAGTTGAAGTCTGCCTGTAAAGTATTCTTTGCTTTTGAAACAGACCTAAACCATCACTGGTTAACAGGAACACAAAGTTAACTAGTTCATCACTCCAGGAGTTTCACAATGGAGAGATTCGTACCTTTTCATAGCTGAGCTCCATTGGGGGGGAAGTAAATGGCTGCACATATGTGCGACAGCCACACCCTCAATCGAAGGTTATGCGACTCCTTTTCCCCATCTGTTTTGGGCTTTTTAGGTATCTTAAGTGGAAGGAGGGGTGATTATTAGAGACCTGTTGGGGAAAGTAAGATAAATAGCGGGCACTGAGAGGAGTTGGCTCCCTGTTCCTCTGCACCAGTCTATTGGACAAACAATCCAGCTGGCCTTCATGTAGTTATGTTTGTGGAGGGCTGCTTGAGCAGGAAAATACCTGGTACCCACTGCAATGGGACCAGCAGCTGGCCAGTTGCATATCCTAGATGGTGTTTCTGACAAAACCTGTGACCTTTATTCCAGTAATTGTGGCAGAAATATTGATAATTGATAAAATAACTTCTGTATAAAAATTATACCATTAACGTGGTTGATGAATTTTGTTATAATGTTAATGTCCTTCCCTGTAGCTGAAAGGCCAGCTTAATGATACTCTGAAGAAGCTGGAAGTGGAGCAGAGCGAGAGGCAGAAGGTGGCCAGTGATTTACATGAGGTAAAAATCTTCATATTGTATCATAATGCTGATCAGGTAAATAATGGTGTAAAACTGTATATGTGGTGCTAAAGAAGAATGCTGGCTGAGCAGCATTATCTGACCAAGCCAGGACAATACGCCACACTGGAACAAATATGACTTTACTATCTACAGACAGTCTCAAATTGGTGTCTTCTCTGATTTGAGCCAACCTGTAGAAAGTATGCTTAGCCATCATTGTTTTTGTAAAATGGGTGTTTAAATGAGGACCATTAAGAAATAATAGCCCAATAATAAAAATCCATATAAATATGCTGTGTGGCGGGAGGAGGGGTCACTTTGACACCCGGCATCAAGAAATATCTAGCCAAGCTTGTTTCTTTCTTTTAACCCTTTAAGTGCCAGCCTACCTAGAGATTTTGTCACCCTTTGTTGCCAGACCATTTTTCACCATTTGGCGCTACACATGTTCAACTGTCATTTTTGAAGGGATTTCCCAGGGAAATTATATATTGTTTTTTTTCAGAAGAGTCTGAGCTTTAACATGAAATGTCGTGTTTGTCATTTTTTATGTGCATTCTCAATATTTTGGGGTGAAATATGTGAAACAAAATTTAAAAAATGAAATTTTAATTTTTTTTTTTTTTTTATAATAAAAAAAAATTTATCCAAAAATTTATATTTTTTTTGTAAATGCCCCATTCCTCTTGGTTACAACAGTACCACACATATATCTCTAGACACCCTTTCCTGCCCATTAGACTCCACCAAACTGAAACAGCGCTTTAGAAGATTTTCAAAGAAAACAACTGCTATGCACACCTTGTAGATTTTTAAGCAAAACAACCCTTTACATAAAAGAGCAAGGTCCCCTGAACAGAACAATACCCAACATGCATAGCTACCTTCCAGGGTAGGGTTGCCACACACCCCAAAGCAAAGCATGGGTCATTTCATGTCAAATTTCAGCACTGCCCGAAAAAGTGCGCACGTTGCAGATTTTCAACCAAAACAACCCTTTACATATAAAATACTCCCCACAAACCATACATTCCCTGAAAGTACACACCTCAAGCACCTCCAGGTGTGCCAAGCTGGTTGTTATGGGAGGGGCTCTTTTCCAGTAGTCCTGCGACGAATGACCTGATTCCGGCAGGTTTCCTTCCAATCAAAACCAAATTATCCTAGGAAAAATATATGCCAGCATGAAAAAACACACTAAATATAAAAGAGCAAGGTCCCCTGAACAGAACAATACCCAACATGCATAGCTACCTTCCAGTATAGGGTTGCCACACACCCAAATGTAGAGCATGTGCTATAAAAGCACACAAACCAAACCAAACCTTTACAATTCTTAACAGTAAGTACTAAGAGGTGCAATCGAGGTTAGCCAGGAGGTGCAATTAGGATACAGTAGCTGTGTCATCAGATAAGATCAGTGATCAAGAACAGTTATCAAGATCCTGAAAACAGGCCTACATTTTAATCGTCGCATGCCACAAGTATCCAAGCTGCTCCTGCTCCAGCACTTCGCTTTTCATCACAACGTACCTAATGAAAAAAATACACTGACCACACAGAAAACTTAAATAATAAAATAATAAGTCCATCTCTGGCTAACCCGGCCGCCCTAACATCCTCCCCTGGTGCTGAGGATTGTAACCTCTGTGTCAGAGCAGGGGGGGTTACCCCAAGACTGGACATCTGCTTTAACTAAAAGGGATTCCACATATAGTCAAATATGAAAAAAAAAAAAAAAAAATTTATTGGGTATGATAAATTTCAAAACACCCCTGAAGGAACAGACCGGGATGGCTGGGACATGTCGGGCAGTAGTACCTCACATCTCTCCTGACACCACGCTTCCCACATACCCTGCAGGCCTTCTGGGGAAACCTTTTATTGGTGGGAGGCATTCACTTTATAAAGTGCTTTCCCACTAGCCTGCACTCATTGTCATTACCAGCCACCTCCCCAAACAGCAAAGCAGGGAGTAACTGCTGTTGGTACTGTAAGAAGGTCAAATTTAAACCTGGTACTGCTGCCTTGAAGACAACAAAGCTGTTAAAAGTAGCCAATTGAACCAGATGAATTGCTAATTTTTTGTACCAGGCTCGTTGTAGTAAGTGAGAATCTGGTCGGTTTTATCCACGCCACCCATGAACTTGTTGTAATCTTTGATACAACATGGCTTTTTGGTAGGGGCTTGGGGAGCACATTGCCTTACACTTGTTACTGACTCGTTGTGGATGGTAGTCAGCGTGAACACATTCTTTTTGTCCATATATTTAACGGCCAGGAGCTCATCGCTTCTCAGGGTGCAAGACTCTCCACGCTTTCGTTTTTTATCTAGCAATGTCCTTGGCAAGCCTTTCCGGTTACGGTTGACTGTGCCGCAGGCTGGAGTGTCTAAGATGTAAAGGGCTCTAAACAGGGGAACGCTGGAATAAAAATTATCCACATATAAGTGGTACCCCCTCCCTAGTAGAGGGTGATGAGCTCCCAAACGATCCGGCCACTGACGCTTAAATCAAGGGGACAACCAGGTGGGTCTAGTTGTGTGTCCCTTCCTTGATAGATCATTAAAAATGTAGTATACCCGGTTGTACTTTCACACAATTTATACAATTTTATCCCATAGCGGGCACACTTGCTAAGGATATATTGCCGAAATACAATGCGCCCTTTAAAAAGCAGAAGAGATTCATCTATAGTTAAATTTTGTGAGGGGGTGTACAGTTCTGCAAAGCGCTGACAGGCTATTCACTAGGGGCCGTACTTTATGAAGCCTTTCATGACCGGGCATATCACGGGGAACAGCAGTGGCGTTGTCGTTGAAATGCAGGAACCGCAGTAAAATTTGGTACCGGTTTCTGGACATTATGGCCGGAAATAAGGGAGTTGCCAATATGGACTGGGTATCCCAGTATGATGCTAGGCTAAATTTTCTGAGAAGACCCATTGCTAGAGTGAGCCCCCCAGATTTTTTCATCTCACTCATATTGGTGGGGTGCCATGACTGAGCTTGGGCGTGCCTCTGAAGGGGGTTTTGTGCCATGACCACCTGCTCAGCATAGCGATTTGTATAGAGGACCATATACTGTAGGATGGCCTTTGTTACAAATAAATGAAAGAAGTCAACAAGAAGTAAGTTACTCGTGTGTACATTGAATTCGAAATTAAAAGGGGGAACTTCAGGGGAATAATTACTAGGCCTCCACGCTGGCTCTCCTGGACCAGCAGCAGCACTTGATGCTTCCACCTGTCTCCCAGCGTGGCGTCATCTTGCGCGGTACTAGCCCTTCTACGATGGCTACCTCTACTGGTACCACTGCGCGTCTGTGGCTCCTCAGTAGAGGAGCCACTCTCTGATTCAGAGGGCAAATACTCTGAACCTGACTCGCTAAAGTCAGAGTCAGAGGCCATCATGTAAGCCGCAGCTTCCTGGGCAGTGTACTGTCTCATACCCACCCATACCCAATCAAAAAAAATAAATAAATAAAAATATAAAACCTAAACTACAATGCTAAGAAAAAAAAGACTAAAGGCCGAAACTACAATACTAGGTTGAAACTAAAGGAATATACAGAGAAAAATAAAATTGCACAGTAAACAACTAAACAGAACACAATGCTAAGTAATTCAAATAAACAAAATGCAGTCAGTATATTGCAAAAAAAGTGTACCTAAATTGTACCAAAAAAAAAAGTCCAACGTGTAGCTAAAGTGTATTGAAAAGACTAAATGACACAGAAATAAGCAGAAATTAAATGTAAAGGTGTGTGTATCTGATACGTTACGAAGCGGTGGAGTCCGGAGCAGCTTCAAAAGAACAGATCCATGGAGGGGAGGGGGAGAGGGATAAGAGAAGAGAAAAGAAGGGGGACTGGGTACCAAAAGGGAAAACAAGAAGAGACAAAGTAGAAGGTAGACGATCCAGAAGCGAAGATTACTTAAATTAGACCAACACATTACAGGCATTGTGGCAGCAACTCTGCCCCCCCCATCACAGGCTTGGCAGAATCACCCGCCTACGACTGATCAAATCACAGGCAGCATGGCGGAAGCCCTCCCACCCCATCACAGGCAGCATGGCATGCTGCGCCCCCCCCCCATCACAGGCAGCATTGCAGATTACTTGTTAATGTATGAGCCATGATGGGGGCCCCATTGAATTTTTGCTACAGGGCCCCCTCACATTTAGTTGCCACCACTGCCCCCACCCTAAAGGAGGATTCCAAGGGAGCACCCCTCCTCACAAGGGAGCATGTGATCGTTGCAATTGATGGGGGTTGGCAACATTCTGTCAGTGATCGATCACTGACAAAATGTCAACCCCCCCCCCCCCCCCCAACAATCGCTCGCTCCTTAGCAGCGATCAGAAGTTAGGGGAGTACCAGGGAAGTGTCACCCCCACCCCCCAGGTACAACAGGCTGGCAGCCCCCAACCCTCCCACCCCAAGGCAGCATGGCACGCTGCTAGGGAGCAAGCGATCGATGGGGGTGTGGCGACATTTTGTCAGCAATCGATCACTGACAAAATGTCTCCGCCCCCCCCATCGCTCGCACACTCCCTAGCAGTGATCAAAAGTTGGTGGGGGGGGGGGCGATCGAAGTGCCACCCCCTACCCCCTTGGTCCAACAGACTGGCCGCATGGCACGCTGCTAGGGAGCAAGCGATCGATGGGCGGGGCGGCGACATTGATCGCTCCTTCCCTAGCAGCGATCAAAAGTTAGTGGGGGGCGAGGGAAGTGCCACCCCCTACCCCCCCCCCCCCCCCCGAGGTCCAACAGCCTGGCCGCATGGCCAGCATGGCACGCTGCTAGGGAGCAAGCGATCGATGGGGGGGGGGGGGGGGGGGGGGGGTTGCGGGCGGCTTTGACATTTTGTCAGCAATCGATCACTGACAAAATGTCGCAGCCCCCCCCATCGATCGCTGGCTCCCTAGCAGTGATCAAAAGTTGATGGGGGGGGGCAATGGATGTGCCACCCCCTACTCACGAGGTCCAACAGACTGGCCGCATGGCACGCTGCTAGGGAGCAAGCGATCGATGGGCGGGGCGGCGACATCGATCGCTCGCTCCCTAGCAGCGATCAAAAGTTAGTGGGGGGCGAGGGAAGTGCCACCCCCTACCCCCCGAGGTCCAACAGCCTGGCCGCATGGCCAGCCTGGCCGCTGCTAGGGAGCAAGCGATCGATGGGTCACGAGGCAGGTGATGAAGAGGAGCGCCGCGTCATTTGCAATGATTTTATATGGCTGGGGCAGGCGCCGCTTGATGACGCCCGCCCCGCTTCCCTATTGGTCCTCGCAGAGCCGGGTCACAGAAGTGTCATTCCTGTGACCCAGAGGGGACCCCAAGATGTAGCAGGTGCCGATCCTACCGTTAGGAGTTCCTGGATTAACCCGCGATGGCCGGTAAGTGGGGAAAAGCCCAGCCCGTAGGTACTACAGGCTTGGCACTTAACGGTCGGAGGAGCAACCCCGTAGTACCTACGGGCTTGGCACTTAAAGGGTTAATAGAAGGAAGGTGGAATGTTCTGTCCCCCCGATATACTAAACCTGTCACCCTGAACTTTATTTCTAACAGGAGAAGAAACCTAAAGCTTGGCAGGAGTTTTATTCAGTTTTGGTGTAAAAGTGACCCCTGCTCTCATTAGCCGATGTGTCTCTATGGATTTTTAACACAATTTGAAGCTACGTCTATGAGCATTAAAATATTTTATCCAGAAGTGAACTGAACCAATGAATGTGTGTCTCTGCTTTTGCTTTCCAGGCACAGAAATCTCTGGACTTGATACAGTTAGAACTACTCAAGGGCTCTGGAGACTGCAATGTCATAGAGAACAGTGGCGGATCTCCTGAAACGGTAAGCACAATGTTTGCAGGGTGGTAAATAGACCATCATCCGGCATTAGATCCTTCTTTTCATATTAGATCATACACAGAAGAACATTCTACCAGTGACCCTGTTCACACCTCTGTGCTTCTGCAGCTTTGCAATGCAGTTACAATGCAGAAAACACACTGTACATTATTCTCGATGGAATAGTTGTGCTGCGTTGCGCAACGCATTAAGAAACTTTACAGAGACCTTTTTCAGCGCAACTTGGTAACAGCCCAGGTCAACAGAAATCTATGGCAACGCAAGCGCAAGGCATGTGTAACACAGTGTACCTGTGTTGCACTTGTTTTGCCACAGAATTTACCATGTGCTTATTGGCCAAAAAATTGCCAACACATCAAAAGCACAGCGGAGAGGTATGAACAGAATCTAAGGCGCTATCTCTTTCGTGCTGCATTGGACAATGCAGTCGCAATGCAAGGGAAAATGTGTAGGGTTTCCATTAAACTATAATGAGGATCCCCCTAATGCATAGTCTATACCACCAGTTTTGAAAGATATTTTCTTTTAATATTGCTGCTGACTTCTATGTCCTGCTATCCCCCTCCCCCGAGGCTTAGTCCAATTTGAGCAATAAAATAAAACTCGCCTGTGGAATACCCATTGCTACTAGGAGCAGACAAATTTAATCCAAGTTGTAAGCATTCTCTAACCACTAATTATTTGTCTGACACTATTTCATTATTATCACCTCTTGGAAAGTTTTCTTGCTAAAGTGCAATCTTGGTTTTTCACTTGTCGCCCCAGGAGGAGCAGGAAAGGAAAGAAAAGATGCCACCAAGTTTAAGCCAGACTGTGACTCATTTACAGCAGTGTCTCCAGGCAGTAAACCAGCAGCTCACAAAGGGAAGAGAAAATGTTCAGATAATAGGTATGATGTGCAGTTTGTGGAGTTTCCTAACTCCATTCACTTAAAGCAATCCTATATATTTACATCCTGGTGCGAGTCAGAACTTTTCAGCAAGACGCTCAGATTTTAAAACAATGATAATCCTTTCTGGTTGTACTGTACCTGTCATGTCAAAAAAGTTGTATTTCTTGCCAGAAGTCCTGCAAACTTTTGACACCCTAGGGTTTTTTTCTGATTTCATCCATCAGGCTGAATCACCGCTTGATGGTTGCCCTTTTGAGGGTGTAAATACACCCAAATGCTTCCTGTTTTGGAAAGAAGGAGAGTACTTTACCAACAGCATCTATCTTTGAGCAACATGGTTGTCCCCATGTTATCTAAATAGCCATTTCCATGCCTCCTGAAGATGAGACAGTTTGTGGCAAGCAGCATCTTTAGAAGCATACTAAAAAAAAGTCCAGAGTGTCAAAAGCTTATTATGTGCTAAAAAGCCTTTATTCTAAGTATGTCTCACACCCTGCTTCGGAAGTAGTCATTACACTTGGGTTATGTCCAGCAGAGGGCGAACTTTCTGCAGAGATGACTAGAAAAAAAGGAAGCTCCTCCCTGGCCCATAAATACCTGGGACCCCCCCACACATCCCCCAGTTTAGTCTCTGCAGAAGGCGAGCAAGCAGAAGATGACGTCTCCTCCTTGCACAGGGGGATTTCAGGTAGCCGGGATGACTCTCGGCCCTCTATTTTTTTCTATTTCCGCCCGGATCCCTCCTTTGATAAAAAAAACCCCATGCCTCCTAGCCTAGACGGCTGGTCCGGGTGAGGGTAGAATGGCACCTTAGGTGCTTAGGAGCCAATGCTCCACCGTGAGACCCTATATTAGAGGGTAGGCGGTTAACCGGGTTGGTGACCCCGGTTTGGGATGCCCTGTCCGTTCCCCCTTTTTGGCTACTGCTATAGTTGGGGTTCCCTCCCTCACTTTATTCCCTGTGAATGGGGGGGGGGGGCTGTGTCTTCCCTTACCCGTTTGTCTGGGACATCGGGAAGTAAGAGTGTTTGCGTGTGTATGTGTTTTTACTGTGTTTAAACTGTATTGGTAGCGATGTGGCAGCATCTGGAAGTAATCCCTCTACGAGCACTGCCAGAGCTGGCCGCACTGTCATGGCGGCTGGTGCGGTGGCTGAGGGAAGCTTCTCCCTCTCCTTGCTGTGAGGAGAAGGGGGCGGGGCCGGGCGCTTAGCGCGCTGGCGGCGGCCGCCCCTCTCCTTCAGGCGCTCTTTGTGGCATGGCTGGTAGGGGGTGGGGCCGGGCGCTTCTCACGCCGGCGGCCCGCCCGACTCCGTTCTCGGGCGCCCTTGGCATCTCGGGCGCCCTCTGCTCGGTTCCTTACTAGGAAGGGGGCGGGGCCAGGCGCCTCTCGCGCCGGCGGCGGCCCGCCCCACTCTGCTCTCGGGCGCCCTTGGCGGCGCCCGGTTCTTAACAGGGGAGGGAGCGGGGCCGGGCGCTCCTCGCGACGGCAGCGGCCCGCCCCGCTCTGCTCTCGGGCGCACTCTGAGGCGCCCTGTGCTTTGTCTGGTAGGGGGCGGGGCCGGGCGCTCCTCGCGCCGGCCCGCCCCGCTCTGTTCTCGGGCGCACTCTGAGGCGCCCGGCGTCTTGACGGGTAGGGGGCGGGGCCGGGCGCTCCTCGCTCTGGCCCGCTCCGCTCTGTTCTCGGGCGCACTGTACAAGCGCCCGGTGTCTTGACTGGTAGGGGGCGGGGCCGGGCGCCCCTCGCGCCGGCCCGCCCCGCTCTGTACTCGGGCACACTTTGAGGCGCCCAGGGGCTTGACTGGTAGGGGGCGGGGCCGGGCGCTCCTCGCGCCGGCCCGTCCCGCTCTGTTCTCGGGCGCACTCTTAGGCGCCCGGTGTCTTGACTGATAAGGGGGCGCGGTGCGGGATCCGTTCCGGCCCGCTCTTCTTCCTGGCCGTCACACTGAGGAGGATTGCATCTCCTGCGCATGGCTGGTGGTGAGTGCCCTGCGGGGCTTCATCTTGGGCCTGGTATACTCTGGGTTCTTTTTGTCCCTTCTTCTGTTTACTGGGGCCAACATCTATATGTCTTTGGCCTTTTTCTACTTGTTAGCATGACATGTCAGGCCTTGATGCATTGTTTTTAGTATTTATATGTATTTATATGCCACGTTCTGTTTGCATGTATGTGTGCTTGTCTTGCTACCTTAATTATGGGGGCCCCCTCCTTGTCATGGTGTCCTGGGGTCCCTTGGGCCTGCAAATCCTCCCACTACCGGACTTAAAGGGCATCCCGGGTTGCTTCTAGCGTAATTCCCGCTGGTCGTTGCGACTACCATTCCAATCACCATTTGGAGGCTCCCCTGATCCGGGCTCTGGCTCCCGGCAATGTGTGGGTTGGGGGGGTATCCCTTGTTGGGCAGTATCCCAACAAGCTGGTGCATGCTATTTTTTTCAGTAGGCCTTATCATGGCGGTTGGGGGCGCGGACGCTTGGGTTAGTGCCGACGGCCTCATCGCCTACTTCACCTCAAATTATTCGTACCCCATGTGACTTGTCACTAGCGGGGAGTCGCAATCTGGTGTTTGTGCTGGATTGGCCAACATCGAGATATTGTTTCTAGCTCTGTGGCCCAGCATGTGCACGGCCCAGCGGTTAGAGCATATGTTTATTGAACTTTATTCCCCAGCGGTGCAGGCTCTAATCCATATATATATATATATATATATATATATATATATATATATATATATATATATATATATATTTTTATGGCCTCGACTAAGTGAAGCCATCCGTCACTGGTAGTGCCGGTTATTGATGTTCATGATTCCCTTGACTGGTCTGTTTATTTTCCGCTTGCGGAAGGACCTGTTTACGGAATCTGAGGATCAGCAGTTTGGGATGCTGATGCCGGGCAGGGGCTTGGGGATGCTTTGGTTATCCCCAAGTTCCTGGGCCATTTATTTGAGGTGCTGGCTATTCCTACTCCGGCGAAGTCCCCTCCGCGGAAGGGAAAATATATTTTTTCTTGAGACCTCTAAGCCTCGTCTGGGTGCCCAACTCAGCTTCATTCTAATATGTGATTATTGCGGTCCGGCAGGGATCTAGCCGGCTTCTTTGTTTCCCTCTGGAACGGGATAGAAGGTATCCCTGTACGGTGCTCGAGGTAAAACGCTGGTCATCTCCTCCCTAGGTTGATGCGTCTGGTACTGGGATTGCACAACGCACCTGCGGTGCACTCTCTAGACGCCTCCACGATTGAGGATCTTGAGGACCGTCGTGGTTATCTGCTGGCTGGACTAGTCCTTGCTGGCGTGGGTTCTGCCTTGCGGCCTGTTTATATTTCTGTACACATGGTTGTGGTTGTCAGGTCTATGCTTTGGGGCCAGTTGCGGGGTCCCAGCTGGACCCAGCCAGCGCTGATTTGGCAGCGTTTAGGCGGCATGTATAGTTCCTGTCCATGGTCTTGTTTGTTTGACACTATATGTCTGTATGGCGGAGCCTCAGCTTCGCTTGTGACTATATGACGCTCTGTCTGGTTGCGCCGGTGGCGGCTAACATTGGCTATCCTTCGGGGTATGCGGCTTTGGAGTCATATTGGACTCTGTTGCGTAAGGAGGCAGGCTTCCGCCACGCTAGAAGTGACGTTGCTCCTTCGGGGGGCAGGCTCCCCTATTCTTTCCTTTCATGGTGCCAGAACTGGCAGAGGTGCTGCCTTCTCTATCTTCAGGGGTGATTCCTCTGTTCTGGGGTTTCCTCGGTCTCCCGGGCTGTGCAGGGGTCGGTGCTATTGTTTCAGCCCTTGTGGTTCTCTAACGGGATGGATCCTTCAGAACCATTCTGGTTTTTGAGGCCTTCTACAGGTTCATCAGAACCCAGAAGTTCTGCATGGAGACTCTGCGCTCAGTCATCAATTCCCTTCATCTGGGGGATTTCGTGACGTTTATGGCCATCAATGTTATTTGCCTTTATGTATCTACCTACCCTGCTCGCCAGAGATTTCTCAGGTTTGGGGTGGAAGATCGGCGGTTTCACTTGTGGCCCCCCCCTTTCTGGTTGCCTTCGGTGCCAAGGGTGTTCGTCAAGGGGCTGGCGGGCATGATGGCCCTTATCAGCCCAGGGCGTTTACAGTGGGCTGTATCTGGATGGCCTACTCATTACAGCATCTTTTCTTTGCTGGGGGGCGATGGCCTCCAGGGTAGTTACGTCGCTGGAAAAGTTTGGAGGGGTGATGATCCACCCCAAGTTCTATGGCATGGATCTGGTTCCGGTCAGGCCGGAGGGTTCCTTCTTCACCCTATGGTGCAGAGGTTCTTTGGACCTTATATTTGTTCTCCTGGACAATCCTCGCATTTCTTTCTGGCTTGGGAAGTATCTGGCGGGATTGATGGTGACTTTCCTTTTAGACAGTCCCTTTTGCTCCTTTTTTGGCCCCTTGTTGGGAGCCGGTTTCCTCGCATGTCAGCCTGTCGGGCTGGGGAGGTTTCTGGATGGATTTTCAGTTCTAGGGGCTGGGGAGTCTTCGGGAGACTCATGCTCCCATCTCTGTTTTTGGAGTTCAGAGCTATTTGTGTGATACTTTCATGCTGTTTGCATCATTTACAGGTTTTGCCGGTTCGGGTTCCTTGGGACGATTGAACCGCGGTCGCTTTCGTCGATCACCAAGGAGGGTCTCGCAGCAGGAGTGCCCTCAGGGAAGCTTCGCTGACCCTTGTTGGGTGGAGAGCGATGTTCCATGCATTTCAGCTGCGTTCTCTCTGGGCGTGGATATCACGGAGGCGGATTCCTTGGGCAGGGGACCCTCTCAGTGTGGGAATTGTTCTTTCTTCTGCAAGGTGTTCCGGTCCTCACAAGTGGTAGATTCCGGAGGTGGTTTTCTTTGCCTCATGTTGCTATCACTAGCTCCCAACGTTTGGTTTTCTGTCTCAGGTTCCTTTGCCTCCGGCAGTGGTCATCATATCTTTTGCCTGGAGGGGTCTGGGGTTCCTGTACCTGTTTCCGCCAAGGTGGCGCGCTAGCTGGCTCCTGAGGGTGCGTCAGCAATGTTAGTGGCTCCAGGGTGGCCAAGATAGGCTTGGTTCTGTAGTTGCATACGCTGGCTTGGCGGTGTGGCTGCTGTAACCTCCTCCATTTTCTTGTGGAGTTTGTCTGATGTTGTGCTTCAGACCCTTGTTTGGGCTAGGAAGTGGTCTTCCTTTAACTTTTCTACAGGACTTGCGGTCCTATATTGATGAGTATGAGGCTAGGGCCTTGCGTCGCAAGGTGTTTTTTGTTCACCAGGTTTTTGGGCTTCCGTCGGTACGGTCTGGGGCTCCAGCTTAAGTGCTTTGCTGGGGCAGGCCTCTGTCCTGGTGGTCTCCTTCTAGGGACCTCTGTCCTCTAACAGCCTTGCGTCTGTTTGGTGGGATTTGTGTTTTGCCTACACTACAGATTGCCTTTTGGTGGCTAGTTCCTCTGTTCGCTGTGTTTCCATCCCTTTTGGGATGTGGTTCTTCTTCCTTTGGTCTAGCTTGAAGAGGAGAGGGCCCTTCTGGGGGTCCTGTTTTCGTTCCATTTCTTGGCTACTTCCCTTTTTTGTAGGAAGGAAGTCTTGTTTGTGGTACCCTCTGGCCCCTGACGGGTTTGGCATCGTCAAGGCTACCATTTTTAATGGATATGTCTGGTCCTTGTGTGGGCTTAGTTTGCTAAGGGGAGGTTTCCCCCTTTTCAGTTTAGCGGAATAAGTGGTGCGACTGCTACTTGGTCTTCTGTTCATACCTTTTACAAGTCTTTGTAAGGTTGCTGTGCGGACCTTAGTGGATGATGTTTTTGGCCGTAAAGTTATTCAAACGGCAGGGGTTTTCATTGGTGCATTTTTGCCTATTAGGATCCCCACCCTTTTTGGACACTGCTGTTGGATGTCCCAAGTGTAATGACTACTTCCGAAGCAGGGTGTGAGACATACTTAGAATAATACCATTTTGTGAATACTCACCTTGTAAAATGGGTATTATAAGTATGTCTCACACCCTGCTTCGCTTTGTATTTTGGATCCTCTTTGGTGTTACTGTTTTCTTGTAGTTTTTATTGGCTCTTCCTGGTCCCCTTACTGCTTTTCTATACTGGGGGATGTGTGGGGGGTCCCAGGTATTTATGGGCCAGGGAGGAGCTTCCTTTTTTTCTAGTCATCTCTGCAGAAAGTTCGCCCTCTGCTGGACATAACCCAAGTGTAATGACTACTTCCGAAGCAGGGTGTGAGACATACTTATAATACCCATTTTACAAGGTGAGTATTCACAAAATGGTATTATTCCTTTATGCGATTTGCCAGCTTTCATTTGGTAGCTAAAACTGGATCATGGAACTTCTGAGGAGAGACAAACCAATGCAACCCAAGAGGAGTTGTTGTTTTTTTAAACCAGACCTTCAGCATCATTTAATGAAAAGCACAAACCCTTATACTATTCCTCAGCATCTAAAATTAATACATTTTACGTTTTTAGTCAGTTTATTCTATCCCCACTGTGCCACACTCCCATCTTGCCTCAGAAGAATCACATACTGAGGAGAGGAGGGGGGGTGCAGGGGGGCGGGTCATAGCTGTGCTTTGTACAGACAAAGCAGCACTGGGGTCAGGAAAAAGACTGTAATCCCAGAATGCAGAGTGGCATAGCCAGAAGACACTTCCTGTTTGCTGGCAACCTGAGACTCAAAGTGCTGCCATCTTGGATGTTTAAAGGCTCAAAAAATGCAGTGGATGCAGGTAGGATGATTTTTAATGCGGGCAATCTGTATGTACAGGGTGGGGGAAACATATAGAATATGCTCTTATTCAGGCAGAAGGTACAGTTTAATGTCAGAGGGGCCTGGGCGAAGAGTTCTAAAAAGTACAAGCGCATAAACCGTAAAACTTTTTTCTCAAAATGGGTGTTGTTGCTAGCGCAGGGGGGCATCCACATTGGCAGCACCCCCTGTGCATTGACCCCTGTTTAAACTTCGTACCTTTCTCTACTGTCCTCCAGCGAAATTGAGCACTTAGTCCCTTACCTTTGCGGTGCTCCCACTGCCCTTTCTTAGGCCACTGCCGCATCACCTGCCTCTCTGCAGCTGAGGCATGCTCCCATGCCCAGCCATTAAGATAAGCTAGGGGCAGGAGCGTGCCTCAGACCACAGAGAGACTGGGGGTGCGCCCCCTCCCCTTTCCCTATGCCAGATCTCTCTATTAATATGCACAGCATAAAGTGCTGATTGGACGAGAGCACACTCATGCATTGTGGGATGGCATGAAGATGTTGTGTGGGCGATCTAGGAGGTTTCACACAGCGGGGCAGAAGGAGGAATTCAGCTTTGCATAATCTCCAGTATAGTTTGGCCTCTAGAGTGAAGATGAAGAGAACATCACAAACGCAACACATGTAAAGCGCTATACAAAACATCTAATATTTCCCTTTATATCTACAGGATGAAGTTGCCAAGGGACTCGACTACTGAGGATGAAATGGGAGACATTGTAATTATATTTTGCCAAAATTAAAGCCTTATTTAAGTCTTCACCCTTTCTACTTTGTCGGCAACACTGAACAGTGTGACATCTTTTCTAATTCTTATTAAACTACTGATTTAAACCGGACAATAATATTTAAAATGATAAAAAGCACCCTACAAACAGTTTTAGTTTTATAGTAAATAAAGATGAATTCAGTTTGGATATATAGAGAGATCTTTACATTCGTACTGCTGCAGCAAAAAGTTCTACCTTCCCTTCTATTTTGCTCAAACCAGATTTATGCAGCAAAATGATCTAAGATGATGTAACAAATATATATATATCCTTTTATTACAGATATTGTACACTGTTTTACATCTCTTCAACCTCCAATAAAATGCTTTTTTTCTGAAACCATGTCTGCTAATGAAGCAGGGATTATGCTCAAAGTCACATCTTACAACAGATTGCATCACGGAGCACCCTTTAGAGAAAACTGTAGCTGGGCGTCTACCTAGAATCCAATTGTTCAGCAAGTGGTCAGCCCTTTACTGGGGCTTTATTTCTTTTGTTTTCTTGTGAAGATCTGGCTTGGACCAGGTGAGTATTAGATGTGGGACTTAATGCATTAATTGCACCAACAGTCTTTCACTGTTGGAAAAAAAAAACTCCACAAAAGGTACTTTCACCACCTACGTGCATGATACTGAATGAGGTCAATGTCACCCATGACAGCACTTTAATTTGCTCCTGCACCCACTGGTAGTGGTGATTTTGGAGCACCCATGAGGCTTCCTTTCCAAGCATCCCAGCTGTTCCCAGCTTCCGCCATTCACTCCAGATTCTTCTGTGCTACTCACTGTGCCTTTTATATCCGCGAGTGAGATGACATAACTCGACGGTATAAAAGACCCCTCCCTACTGGGGGAGTGAGCAGGGGAGGCTGAAGTGATCATGGAAGCTGTAGCCGAACAGAAGCCCTCGATTCTCTGCCCTCCTTCCGGCATCCACAGATCACTTCTGGCTGACGATGGAAGAAGGCAAGTAGTTGCCCGGCCGCTCAACCTCCGCCTCCTGGTCTACCCGCCCCCATAGCTGGTGTCTGAGCTGGTCTTGCTGATAAGGGGAGACCCCACAATGTTTTTATAATTTTTAAAGGCTTAACACTTGATAGTTAAATGCAAGGTGCAGTTAGTTGTACTTTGAAAATCTTATAAAGAGCTCTTTTCAGTTATTTCCTGGGGTATTTCCTGGCCAGGAGCAGGTTAGTAACATTGAAATCAAGAGGAATGGGGTTTTTACCTGCAATATGATTCTCTTGAAAAACTTACTATTCTAAGTATGTCACACACCCCGCTTCAGAATATCCATAACATGTGGGTAATACCGACCTGAAGGGGCGTTCCTTCAGAGATAATAGCAAAAAAGAAAGCCCCTCCCTGATCCATAAATACCTGGGACCTCCCACTCATCACCCAGTTTTCCATCTCTGCAGACAGCGAGCAAGTCAGAAGATGATGGCTCCTCCTTGCACAGGGGGATTTCAGGTAGCCGGGATGACTCCCGGCCCGCTATTTATTTATTTCCGTTTGGACCTTTTTTCCCCAGAAATCCATATGCCTCCCAGCCTCGGCTGAGGGTCCAGGCGAGGGTATTTCAGCACCTTAGGTGCTCAGGAGCTATGCTCTACCGTGAGACCCTATATGAGAGGGTAGGCGGTATTACCGGGTTGGTGACCCCGGTTTGGGATGCCCTGTCCCTTACTTTCATACTATGTCCCTCCCAGGATCCCCTTCCATAGGTGGGGTGGGGGAGTGTTCGTCATTTTATTAATTTATTAATTTATTAGTTTATTTAGGACAGCATACATGAGTGTGTGTGTGTGCTCTCACTTTAAATAGAAAGCGCTGCAGCCTGTGCGGTGCTGGCTGCCTTCTTCCCCCTTTCCTCCCTTCATCTCTGTTAATGGCGGAGGTATTCACCTCACGGCATGTTGCTGTGCTTCGGGGGGGGGGGGGGGGGGCGGCGGGTGCCGGACCGTTGGCGGGGCCGGGACTTGTCCCTCCCGTTTTTCCCCTTGTTTGTGTGTGAGTGTTTTTACTTGGCCGGGCCGGCGACCGCTTCTTACTATTGCGGCGCCGGCCGGCTCTGAGCACATTTTTCTGAGGTGATTTTCATTGCATGTCTCCCCTCACGCAGACTGGGGGGGGGGCGGGGCCGGAGTGACGACGCGTCACCGCTCCCCGCCTCCTGCCCTCGCTGGTGCCACTGTGGAGCTCTTGGAGGGGAGGGGGGGCGTGGCCTGGCCTCGCGCGCGTCCCGCGCTGGCCACGCCCCCTGCTCCCTCTCTGAATGCAGCCCTGCCTGTTGCTGTGGAGCGTCTGGATCTTCCCTCACGGTCGCCATTTTGGTCGATGGATCTGTAAGTGGCCTCTGGCCATTCTTCCTTTTCCTGTTTGCTTGATGTTTTGTTCATTAGCCTTATCTAAAAACAGTCCCTCTGTTCTGTTTTTCAGATGGTGGTTCAGGAGGTTCGCCAGTAGCATTTAGGGGGTCTCTCCTGATCCTTATCACTGGGTTAATTGTTTGCCATAAATCCTCCCACTCGGGATATTAAAGGGGCATCCCGGGTTGTCTAACGGCGTAATTCCCTGGGTCATAGCGACTATTCCTAAACAAAGTTCACCTTATGGAGGCATCCCCGGATACTGGGCTCGGGGCCCCTTCGGGGCATCCCCGAAAGTGTATGTTATGTGGGGTATCCATTTCGGGGGACGATGTACTTCTGTGTATACCATGTGCACAGCAGACTATCACGCGGCAGTCCGAACCACAGGCGTCTGGGTCAGCACCGCCGGTCACTTCATCTCCACCTCCCGCTTTGACACGCGCCCCGTGCGACGTCGTCATGGGCAGGGAGCTGCAATCTGAGATGTGCGCCAGATTGGCTAACCTTGAAAAAAAATTATCTCTGGCTCGGTTGCCCGTAAGGCTCCGACTAAGAGAAAGCATTTGTCGCCGGCTCCGCTGGCGGAGGACCTGGAGGATGTTTTGATTAATAATCTGGATTGGTCTGACTATTCCCAGCTAGAAGAAGGGGAAGTTTATGAGGATTCTGATTTTTCGGACGATGAGCAGTCCTTTGGCACTGATGCCGAGCTGGGGGATTTGGGGAGATCCTCTGATACTCCCCACGCTCTGGCTCTGATGTTGGAGGTGTTGAATATTTCCCCTCCTGAGGAGGTGTCACAGCAAAAGGGTGAATTGTTTGAGGAATCCAAGCCGCGCTTGGAATTCCCTACACAAAGGCATTTTGACAAAATTATTGCCAAAGAATGGGACAGGCCAGCTCGGCTCCCTGGCATCCCTCAGGGATGGGATAGGAAATATCCCTTCCCTTCGGAGGCAGTTAAGCGCTGGGCATCTCCCCCCGAGGTGGATGCGCCGGTTTTGGGGTTGTCCAATTCCTCGGTTTTAAATAGACCTGATTGTTCTATTCTCAAGGATGGAGAGGATAAACGTATTGACCAGATGGCTTGTCATGGTTTTGCTAGCGTTGGGTCAGCCATGCGGCCTGTTTGCGCATCGGCGCTGATGGTGTTGGCTGCCAGGTCCGTGGTTAGGGACCTGTTGACCTCTTCCGGGCTGCGTCCCGGTAGTGCTGAGTTCCTTAGCCTCAAACGGTGTGAGCTGTTTTTATCTTTTGTGTTGACAGCCTTGGATGACACTTTGATGATGTGTGGTAGAACGTCGGCGCTGCTGGTCACTAGTCGGCGTTCGGTGTGGCTGCGCCAGTGGGCGGCAGATTTTATGTCCAAAAAGTCACTAACGGCTCTACCCTTTGTTGGGTTACGGCTTTTTGGAGAGACATTGGACTCTGTCACCAAGGGTGGTAGGTTACCACAACGTAAGAAACAACGCCGCCCCTTTCGGGGGGCCCCTTCCTTTACCCCCTCCTTTCGTGGGGCCAGATCTGGCAGGGGATTTGCATTCCCTTCTTCCAGAGGAGATTCTGGGAGCAGGGGCAGAGGTCGTGCCCGTCCAGGATTCAGTTGGGGCTCTAAGCCCAAGCTGGCTGCCAAGCCGGCTCAGCAATGAGGGGGCGCCCTCACCCTTGCGGGTGGGGGGACGGCTGCAACTCTTTTCCCAGGTTTGGGATCAAGAGGTCTCGGACCGATGGATCCGGGAAGTGGTGTCTTCCGGTTACAAGCTGGAGTTCGAGCTCCGCCCCCCTTCCAGATTTTTCAGGTCTCGGATGCCTTCAGAACCTCTGGCGGCGCAGGGGCTTCTGTCGGCAGTGCAGAACCTTCTGGACATGGATGTCATTTGCCCAGTTCCTCCTTCGGATCAGGGCAGGGGTTTTTATTCCAATCTGTTCACGGTACCCAAGAAGGACGGATCGGTCCGACCCATCTTGGATCTGAAGTTTCTCAACAGGTTCATCCGGCCACGGAAATTCCGCATGGAAACACTACGTTCGGCCATTCACTCTCTTCGTCAGGGAGACTTTCTGACGTCCATAGACATCAAGGATGCTTATCTACACGTTCCAATTTTTCCAGCACACCAGAGGTTTCTCAGGTTCGTGGTGGAGGATCGGCATTTTCAGTTTGTAGCACTCCCTTTCGGCCTCACCTCGGCCCCTCGGGTGTTCACCAAGGTGCTAGCGGGGGTGATGGCTCTGCTAAGGGTTCAGGGCATCCGCATTGTGCCCTATTTGGACGATCTTCTGATCATGGCCTCCTCCTTCAACCAAGCGGAGTTGGACACCAGAATGGTGGTGTCCACCCTGGAGAGGTTTGGTTGGGTGGTCAACCACCCCAAGTCTTCTCTCTCTCCGTCCAGAGTAGTGACCTTTCTGGGAATGTCTCTGGACACTTCGCAGGCCAGGGTGTTTCTGCCTCAGGCCAAGATTCTTTTGATTCAGGAATTAGCTCGGCTTCTCTTGTCGGCCCCTCGTCCGTCCATCCGGCTAGGGATGAGGCTGGTGGGGTTAATGGTGGCCTCATTCGAGGTAGTTCCCTTTGCGCAGTTTCATACAAGGACGCTTCAGCTTCATCTGTTGAAGGTTTGGGACAAGTCTCCTCTATCGTTGGATCAGTCCTTCCTGATGACTCCCCGAATTCGTCGATCCCTGCAATGGTGGCTGGGGTCGGCCAATCTGTCGCAGGGCAGATCCTTTCTGGCCCCGTGCTGGGAAACAGTCACCACGGATGCCAGTCTGTCAGGTTGGGGGGGTGTTTGGAAGGACCTCCAGTTTCAGGGTCTGTGGAGTCCGCAGGAGGCTCACGAGCCCATCAATGTTCTGGAGTTGAGGGCCATCAGGTTGGTTCTGTTTCGCTTGACTCATCAGTTGAGAGGCCTGCCAGTTCAGGTCCGGTCGGACAACAGGACGGCGGTTGCTTACATCAATCACCAAGGGGGGACTCGCAGCAGGAGTGCCCTCAGGGAAGTGTCTTTGATTCTGGACTGGGCGGAGAGTCACGTCCCGTGTATCTCAGCAGTCTACATTCCGGGAGTGGAAAACACGGAGGCGGACTTGCTGAGCAGAGCCTCCTCTCGTCAGGGGGAGTGGTCTCTCAGTCCCAAGGTGTTTCGTTCGATATGTCTCAGGTGGGGGTTCCCAGCGGTGGACCTCTTTGCCTCTCGTCACAATCACAAGCTTCCAGTCTTTGTGTCTCTCTCGCAGGATCCTCTGGCTCTGGCAGTGGATGCCATGTCTCTGAACTGGAGGGATCTGGGGTTCCTTTACCTGTTCCCTCCGTTTCCAATGGTAGCCAGAGTGGTGCGCAAGCTGACTCTGGAGGGCGTGTCGGCGATTCTAGTGGCACCAAGGTGGCCAAGGCAGGTTTGGTTCGCAGACCTGGTAAGACTGGCAGAGAATCAGTTCGTTCTGCCTCTTCTGCCGGACCTGCTCACCCAGGGTCGGCTGCGCTATCCCAATTTACCTTCGCTGGCTATGACGGCGTGGCTGCTGAAACCGCCATCTTAAAGGAAGAAGGTCTTTCTGACGCGGTGGTTCAGACTCTCATTAGTGCCAGGAAGCGCTCTTCCTCTACTATTTACTATAGGACTTGGAGGTCCTATATTGACTGGTGTGAAAGTAGGTCTTTCTCTTGTCGGGAGTTTTCCATTTCCAGACTCCTGGAGTTTCTTCAACATGGTCTGGATTTGGGGCTTCAACTTAGTACTTTGAAGGGGCAGGTTTCTGCCCTGGCGGTGTTTTTTTTTTTCAAAGGTCATTTGCTCTTCATCCCTTAGTCAAGACCTTTTTCCAAGGAGTTACGCATGTACGGCCTCCTAGGAAGCCCTTTGTTCCAGTTTGGGATTTGAACCTGGTTCTTTCTGCTCTTCAGGGTCCCCCGTTTGAGCCCTTGAATGAGATTGCTTTGTCTTCACTTACCCAAAAGGTGGCCTTTTTGGTGGCCATCACTTCGGTTAGGCGTGTTTCTGAGTTGGCAGCTTTATCCATTAAAGCTCCGTACTTCGAAAGGCATCAGGACAAGGTTGTCTTTCGTTTCAAGCCGGATTTTCTTCCTAAGGTGGTCTCTGCCTTTCATCTGAATCAGGACATTGTTCTGCCTTCTCTATGTCCTCATCCCAGCAACGACAAGGAAAGGGCGCTGCATTCTTTGGATGTAGTCCGTGTTGTGAAATATTATCTGGTGGTTACGTCTTCCTTTCGTAAGACTGATGCTTTTTTTGTGGTGCCCTCTGGGCCTAGGAAAGGTTTGGCTCCTGCCAAATCTTCCATTAGTAAATGGATTCGTCAGGCCATCATTGGGGCCTATTCTGCTAAGGGGAGGAGTCCCCCTTTTCGTGTTACTGCTCATTCTACTCGTGCGGTTGGAGCATCCTGGGCTTTCCAGCACCAGGCCTCTGTTGAGCAAGTTTGTAAGGCCGCTACTTGGTCCTCTGTTCACACTTTTTCCAAGTTTTACAAGGTTAATGTTCGGGCCTCAGCGGATGCTGTTTTTGGCCGCAAAGTTCTGCAAGCTGTTGTGGTTTAAGTTGTGCATTGTGCCTTGTTTTGGATCCCCGCCCTTTTTATGGACACTGCTATTGGATGTCCCACATGTTATGGATATTCTGAAGCGGGGTGTGTGACATACTTAGAATAATACCATTTTGTGAAATACTCACCTGTAAAATGGGTATTATAAGTATGTCACACACCCCGCTTCACCCGCTCTTCTTGTATTCGGGATCCTTTATATTGTGAACTTTGCGTTATTTTGATTTATATTTGCCTCTTCCTGGTCCCTTACCTTACTGCTTCTATATACTGGGTGATGAGTGGGAGGTCCCAGGTATTTATGGATCAGGGAGGGGCTTTCTTTTTTGCTATCATCTCTGCAGTAACGCCCCTTCAGGTCGGTATTACCCACATGTTATGGATATTCTGAAGCGGGGTGTGTGACATACTTATAATACCCATTTTACAGGTGAGTATTTCACAAAATGGTATTTTTTTTTTTTTAAGAAACGGTACAAATTTTCTTCCCACATATTTCAACCCCAAAATGTTGTGAAAGGCCTGAAAAAATTTACAAACAAGACATTTCATGTTAAAGCCCAAATTGCTGAAAAAAACGATATAACTTTCTTGGAAATTCCTGCAACATTCACAGTTAAACATACATAGGAAAATGGTTAAAAATGGCCTGGTAACAGAGGGTAACAAAATCTCTAGGTAGGTTGGCAGCAAAATGGTTAATGAACTGCCAGAATGTGGTAATAATTATAATATTGATATTGATATCCCAAGTGTAGCTAAGCCTGCAGCATAAATGGTCGGCTTTTAGCTGTTTTATGGCAACGGATGTGCATGTATTTCAGCCATCCTGAATGTGCAACACATTGAAAGAAAGATCAGCAGTGCTTCCCCACCATTTACAATGTTGACCTGTTTTCTAGAAGTTTGCTTTTTTTTTTTCTGTGGCTTACAATCATAGAGCTGGCTAGTTTTAAATGAGCAATGCATATGAACGACTTTTGTTCTGCAGTTGTCTCCTAGTACCACCTGGAATCTGTTAAAGGAGCAGTATTGCGAAATTTGCATTAAAAAAGATAAATAATTAAATAGCCAAACAATAGCTTATAACATGTGTATAAATAATCTGGCAATAGAAAAAGAAAAAAATCTATGCCTTTCTTTTAAATTGTATAATGACAATGCCTCAGTCCATTTGCTGAATAGGGGGATCTGCTGGGTTGTATTTAGTGAGCTGCTTCATTTAGCCCACTGGTCTCCTAGCAACACTTTACCTCAGAGGCTGACACTGTAATCAGTGGTAACGGCTGTGTGTGTGTGAGGTGCTGCTTTTGTTATGAGACCAGGTGACTCAAATGTGTAAAATCTGTACAAAATAAACTAAACTGACTGAAAATGACTGAAATTCTTCTTTGAATAACTGTGCAGGAAAATCTAAAGGTATTAAAGTGGAACAAAACCCTGAGTGGCCGACCCTGAAGTTTATAAGACCCGGCCATTGACCTTCCCCCTTGGGCATTCTAAATCGGGATGCCCCACTGTGTGAAACGACCCCTGGATAACCACAGATCCCCCCATTTTTCTGGCGCGCTCACGCAGATAGTCATTTAGACAGGCCGGGCGGCCAGGAAGGTTACTGCTCAGGCTCCCCATCTGCGTGCAAACAGAGCTGATTGGATGAGAGCCCGCGCATGCGCTGTGGGACAGGGAAAGGTACGTTTTCACAGGCGAACTTGGGGATTTCACATATCAGGGCATCCCAAGTCAGGATGCCCCTAGGGGCACAAAACAAAACTCCAGATAGTGAAAATCCTGGGTTGTGCTTTGCTCAAAACACACAAAGCTGAAAGAACGATCATATGGAAAAATGAAAAATAAGAATATGAAAGAGAAAATGGTAAACTGAAAGATTCTGCAGCAGAGCCAACATGAAGGGAGAACTGTCGAAATCAGCTAAATGACTTCTAGAGCTTTTCTTTCTGTTTTATATATATAAGTTCTGGCCAGGCAATGTTACAATGTTCTCTTATGCTGGACGGCTGCCAGCACTGAACAGCTGATACTTTGATACATTCTCCTCAGCGTGGAACTGATACATTGTTTCTCCCCTCTCCTCAGCATGGAACAGGCGAGAGTGTCGGCTCCCGACACTGACAAGACATAAACATGAGCTGTTAGTCTCCAGCTGCTCAACACAGTCATCATTTTTTTCTACATTTGTATTTCTTACTCCAACACTTACCTACATTCAAAGTACCATTTAAATATAAGTCACCAAGAAAAATTTGCGATACTGCTCCTATAAGTTACTAGTGGGCAGCAAAAAATGCTGAAGGGGATATTGTCCAAGGTGTGGGGTAATATACATAGTCTGTGTTTATTGTGGACCACAGCCTAGTGTATGGAAAAGGTTCTGTAAGACCATTGGTGTAAGATGGACACTATTTCTGTGATCAGACCAAATAGTCAATAGGACTTAAAGCCGACCAACAGTCAAAAATGACAAACCAGACCAACACGTCAAGCTGTTCTCATATACATCCCTCCCCAGGGCAATTTAGACTGCTGCACATAAAAATTAATTTACCTTTTTCTAACTCCTGCTGTAGCAATTTTTAGAAACAAAATGGCAACTCATGCATTTGCAGGCCACCTGCAAACAGGAAGGCTGTTTCTGTTACTGTGCATTGTCAGTTATGTCAGTTGAATCCAGGCTGAAATGCTGGGAGACGAAGCTCCAAAATGGCTGCTACCTTTCTTTTCCAACTGTGCCAGGCATTTGGTCCGGTTTAATATAATACGTTATCAGCTTCAATGGCGTGAGTGAAGAATGCAGTAGATAAGCTTTAACCCTTTAAGTGCCAGCCTACCTGGAGTTTTTGTCACACTCTGTTGCCAGACCATTTTGCACTATTTTGCGCTCCCCATGTTCAAATGTGATTTTTGAAGGGATTTCCAGGGATTTCCCAGGAAAATGATATATTGTTTTTTTCAGCAGAGTCTGGGCTTTAACATGAAATGTCTTGTTTGTCATTTTTTAGGTGTATTCTCAATATTTTTGGTTAAATATGTGCAAAAAAAAAAAAAAAAAAAAAAAATTTTTACATATTGTAGTTTTTTTTGTAATAAAAAATGTAAGTTTGTCAATGAAATCTTATTGCGTGTGAAATCCCAATTTCTCCCGGTTACAGCGGTACCACATATGTATAGGTAGACACCCTTTCCTGCCCAGGAGACTCCCCCAAACTGAAACAACGCTTTAGGGGATTTTCAGATAAAATACAACTGTGCTACGCAATATGCGCACCTTGCAGTTTTTCCAGAAAAACAACCCTTTACATTTGAAATACCCCCAACAAACTATATATTCTCTGGAAGTACACACCTCAGGCTTTCTAGGCGTACCAGGCTTGTTGATGTGGCCATAGTTTTCTGGAAGTAATCCCTCAATGGATTCTTTGGTTGCAAAGAGTTTCCCTAAAAAAAGGATAAAAAAGCAGAATCAAAGCCACATTTTCCTAAAAAAACTATATACAAACAAGAAAAAACAAGTTTAATCTGGAAACGCAACATCCCCCGAACAGAACGATACCCAACATGCATAGGTTCTGTCAAGGGAAGAGTTGCCAAACACCCCAAAGTAAAGGATGTGCGTAACGGTAATTTTACTTGAAAATTTCAGCTCTGCAGACAAAGTGCGCACCTTGCGATTTTTCAACCAAAACAACCCTTGACATTTGGAATATCCCCCATAAACCATATATTCCCTGAAAGTACACACGTTAAGCTTTCTAAGCTTGTTGTAGTGGGCTCATCTTTCTGGAAGTAATCCCTCAAAGAATTCTTTGTTTGCGCAGGGTTTCCTTAAAAAATTTATAAAAAAGCTGAATAAAAAACACCTTTTCCTAAAATATAAATATGCAAACCAGAAAAAACAAGCTAAGTCTGAAAGCGCAAGGTCCCCCGAACAGAACAATACCCAACATGCATAGGTACTATTAACCCTTTTAATTGCCAGCCTACTTGAGATTTTGTCACCCTCTGTTGACAGGCCATTTTTCCCCATTTTGCGTCATGTTTTGCGACATGTTTTGCGCCATTTTTGCTGGAACTTTCAGGAAAATTATATATATATTTTTTTGCAGCAGAGTTTAGGCTTTAACATGAAATGTCTTGTTTGTAAATTTTTTTTTTTTTTTACAATATTATTAAGTAAAAATAATAAATAAATAAATAAAAAATGTTTTAAAAAAATTGACTCCTTTATTTTAAATAAAAAATGTATTTTATTAAGGAAAATCATATTGCATGTGAAAGCCCCATTTCTACCGATTAGAACGGTACCACATATTTATCGGTAGCCCCCCCATTCTTGCCCAGGAGACCCCCCTAACTGAAACAAGTATTTTATAACATTCACAAAAAAAATACAACTACCATCCACACTACAAAGGGTTAAATCGAGAAAAAAAATGACATAGGGTCCCCCCTCCCAGGGGAGGGAGACCCCATTTTTTTTTTGATTTTTAAGGGTTAAAAACCCTTAAAAATCAAAAAAAAAATTGACGTGGGGTCCCCCTTACCCAAAGTAACCAGCCCGGGACCAGCTATGGGGGCTTGTAGGCACAGAGTGGGGGGGCCAGCTTTTGTGGCCCCCCCACCCTGCAGCCTACGAGCCCACATAGCCCATGTGGGCCCGGGCTCTTCTGCCCCCCCCTGGCCTTTGGGGAGGCAGGTAATGGGGGTGCCGGGGGTTAATGGCAAGCCACCCGCTAGCGCAGGTGGCTTGCCATCCCCCCAGCCTTGTGAACTGGTATAGGGGTCATGGACCCCTTACCAGTTCACAAGGGGTTAAATGTAAATAATCACACAGACACAAGCATAGAAAAAATATTTTATTATTTTTTTTTTTTTTTTTTTACACTGTACTCACCTCCCATCCATCCTGGAGCCCTCTGTCCCTCGGCGATCACTGGCTTCTGCTCACTTGCTAGAAGCCTTTTATAGCTGCTGGATGACAGAACACAAAGGGTTAATCAAAAAAAAAAAATGACATAGGGTCCCCCCTCCCAGGGGGGGGGACCCCATTTTTTTTTTGATTTTTAAGGGTTAAAAACCCTTAAAAATCAAAAAAAAAATTGACGTGGGGTCCCCCTTACCCACAGTAACCAGCCCGGGACCAGCTATGGGGGCTTGTAGGCACAGAGTGGGGGGGCCAGCTTATGTGGCCCCCCCACCCTGCAGCCTACGAGCCCACATAGCCCATGTGGGCCCGGGCTCTTCTGCCCCCCCCTGGCCTTTGGGGAGGCAGGTAATGGGGGTGCCAGGGGTTAATGGCAAGCCACCCGCTAGCGCAGGTGGCTTGCCATCTCCCCAGCCTTGTGAACTGGTATAGGGGTCATGGACCCCTTACCAGTTCACAAGGGGTTAATAGTAAAAAATCACTCAGACACAGAGAAAAAAAAAACTTTATTTTTCTTTTTTTTACACTGTACTCACCTCCGATCCGACGTCCCTCGCCGCTGTCCCGCGCCGCTGTCACTGACAGATGCCGGTGGTGATCGGCGCAGGGCGGGTGACAGGTGAGGGGGCTCCGATCGGAGCCTCCTCACCTGACATCCGCCTCGCTCCGATCACCACCGGCATCTGACAGATGCCGGAGCTCGGAGGGGGTATAGGAGGAGCGGGATGACGTCATCCCGCTCCTCCCACAATGGGCGGAGCTAAGCGGCGGCGGCCATCGCCGCCATTAGAAGAGGTGAGGACCCGGAACAGGGTCCTCACCTGAAGACTGCGCAGCCCAGGGGGGGGATCGGACCCCCCCCCTGGTGAAGAGGAGACCCGGACAGAAGGCTCGGGCGCGCAGGTGAGTAAATGACAGTTTGTTTTTTTTTTTTTTTTACAGCGCCGATGTCAGCGCTGGAAACGGGGGGGGGGGGCGGCTGGTTTCGGGCCCCCCCCTGAAGACGGAGGACGACGGGGGGGCGATCGGATGCCCCCCGCGGGAAGAGGGGACCCCAAGCTTCACGGGGATACCGGAGGTAAGTGATTTTTTTTTCTATCTTTTTAACTGTTTGTGGGAAATGCCAGGCACGTAGTTTCTACGTGCTTGGCACTTAACGGTAGGAGAGGCAACCACGTAGAAACTACGTGCTTGGCATTTAAAGGGTTAAATAGTGATACCTGGACATTGAGATGAAATACCTGGGTCATAAAGAAGTACTTATCTTTGCCCCTGTGTGCGTACACAGCTGCCCAGATTATAGTGGACCAACCACATCCTATGGAAGGTTAAGTAACTCCCCTTGGTGTCCTGGTAATGAATTGGATAAAAATACTCAAACGATTTTGGCTTTAAAGCGGACCTTCACTCTGAATAAGAGTCTATCTTATATGTTTCCCACACCCTGTACATAAATATTGCCCACATTAAAAATCATCCTACCTGCATCTACTGCATGTTATGAGCCTTTAAACATCCAAGATGGCGGCTTATGGAAGCCGCCATCTTATCAGGCAGCCTGCAAACAGGAAGTGCCTCCTGACTGTGCTGCTCTGCATTCTGGGACTGCTGACCTTTACCTGACCCCAGCTCTGCTCTGTCTGAGCAAAGCACAGCTATAACCCACCCCCCTGTACCATATCCCACTCTCCTCTCCTCAGTAGGTGTGATGCTTCTGAGTCAAGATGGCGGCGCCCGTATCCTAAATTCCTGAACAGAGTTGCAGCCCAGAGGGGGAAAAAGTAATAAGTTAGTGAGTAAAAACGTAAAATATATTAATTTTAGATGCTGGGGAACCGTTTTTTTTAAAGTTTGGGCTTTTCATTAAATCACGCTGAAGGTCTGGTTTAAAAGAAAAAATGGGGGGAAATTAAATCTTATTTTGGCTCTTATCTGCCTTCAATAGTCTGTAATTGCCTCAAGCATGAGCCTCTGAGGAGAGTGGATTAAACAGCTAGTTTAGAACAATGGTGTCATGTCAGAAACCTACGGCGTACAATGACATAGCTAGGGAAAACAAAAACTAAAGTCACTATAACAGAAATACCAAGCAGCATTGAGAACAGAAAACATCTAAATGGTAATGTACCTGGGGAGCAAAATAGATTGAGTATTTTTGGGGGGTTTTGGTCCACTTTAAGACATGAAGTTGTTCTGAAAACCTGAATGGGAGCTCACGTGAAGGAGATGTAACACAAGATCCAGCAAGACAATAAATAAGATGAGTAGGTGTAACAGATCTAAGTAATGATTGAGTGATGGAACCACTGAGCTATCTTTGTACCTCTGGTGTCACAGCACAGACCATATTGCTGATTTTTTTTCACTAAACCGAATTTTTTTCTTCTGGTCTTAAAATTGATTAGTATTGCAAATTGTTAAATTCATTCATAGCGGAGAGTGACTGGGATTTTTACTAGTGCTGTAACTTTTGAAACTGGAGCTGTCAGCAATTTCCACACTATATTTACATGCCACACTTAAGGGACCATGCAAATAGTATTGTGGCACCATAAGTTAATGGGTAAGAGTAAGAAGCTAAGGTGGGCCCTGACTTTCATTTTATCCATTTAGAGCCCGGCAGAAGTTGGAATTAAAACATTTCTTGCCTTTCTGGCCTTTGGGGCATTCCAGTTCGGTATATTGGAAGAAGGGGAGTTATTCTCTGACTCGAGGTC
Source organism: Gastrophryne carolinensis (assembly GCA_027917425.1). Classification (NCBI taxonomy): domain Eukaryota; kingdom Metazoa; phylum Chordata; class Amphibia; order Anura; family Microhylidae; genus Gastrophryne; species Gastrophryne carolinensis. The sequence continues at coordinate 70,315,158 of CM051244.1, forward strand.
ATCTGATGAGAGGCCCAGGGGTCATGCCGATTCTGGCTCTGACCCCTGGGCCCCAGATGATACTGATAGGCTGTTGGCTCAGATTTTTGAGGTTCTGTCCATTTCTCCCCCGGTTGCGGCTCCCAGGCAACAGGGGGAATTGTTTCATACTGCTAAGCCACATTTGGAATTTCCTGAGCAAGCACATTTTAATAATCTTGTGCTCAAGGAATGGGAGCGCCCCAGCAGGCTTCCCGGTGTACCTAAGAGTTGGGATAAGAGGTATCCCTTTCCTGCTGATGTGGTGAAGTGTTGGTCATCTCCTCCTGAAGTGGATGCCCCGGTCCTAGGGTTATCTAACACCTCTGTCATGCACTCCCCTCACTCTACTACGCTGCGGGATGCTGGGGACCGGTGCATTGATCAGCTGGCGTCCCATGCCTTTGCATGTGTGGGGACGGTGCTGCGCCCGGTCTGTGCCTCTGCCATTATGGCCAAAGCTATCAGGACCCTGCTCAGAAGTATCCTTGATGGTGCCCCTGATGATGTGTCTAGTGAGGAGTTTAATGCACTCTCTCGTTGTGATGTTTTTGTGACTTATGTCCTCTCTGCCTTGGATGACACCATTAGAATGTGTGGCAGAGCCTCTGCCCTTGTGGTGGCTATACGCCGCTCGGTTTGGCTGCGCCAGTGGGCTGCTGACAACGCTGCCAAGAAAGCCCTCACTGGTTTTCCCTTCAAGGGACTACGCCTGTTTGGGGACCGCCTGGACCTGTTTGCTAAGGGTGGCAGGTTACCCCAGCGCAGGCGGCAGTCTCGGCCCTTTCGGGGTCAGGGCTCCTTTTCCTTCCCCTACCGTGGTGCTAGACAAGGGAGGGGGGTTTACCTTACTGGGGCCCAAGGAGACTTCTGGGGTATGGGCAGAGGACGTGGACGCCCTGGCTCTTCCTGGGGCTCCAAGCTTAAGTCCTCTCCCAAGCCCCCTCAGGCATGAAGGGGCGCCCTCACCCATCCGGGTGGGGGGACGGCTTCAGCACTTTGCTCACGTCTGGAGGCTTCATGTCTCAGACTGGTGGATTCAGGAGGTAGTGTCCTCCAGTTACAAGATAGAGTTTGCTGCCTGCCCCCCCCCCCCCCCCCCCCCCCCCCCTTCCCGGATTTCTCAGGACCCTGTGTCAGCTCAGGCTCTAGTGCAGGCGGTGCAAAGCCTCCTGGAGCTGGGGGTCATCTGCCAGGTCCCTTTAAGAGAAAAGGGCAAGGGCTTCTATTCCAACCTCTTCACCGTGCCCAAAAAAGTCAGTCAGGCCCATCCTGGAATTGAAGATCCTCAGCAAATTTGTCAGGTGCAGGCGCTTTTGCATGGAAACTCTGCGCTCCGCCCTGCATCCAGGGGACTTCATGATGTCTGTGGACATCAAAGATGCTTACCTTCATTCATTCCTGTGTTTCCAGGTCATCAAAGGTTCCTCAGGTTCGCTCTGGAGGATCAGCACTACCTATTTGTGGCATTGTCCTTTGGTCTCACTTCAGCTCCCAGAGTGTTCACCAAGGTGCTGGCAGGAGTGATGTCTCTGCTCAGGTCTCAGGGCATCCGTGTGCTGCCCTACCTGGACGACATTCTCATCACTTCCCAGTCCCTACATCAGGCAGAGTTGGATACTCAGCTGGTAGTGTCCACTCTGGAGTCATTTGGCTGGGTGATCAACCATCCCAAGTCTTCTCTGTCTCCCTCCTTGGTGACTCCCTTCCTGGGAATAACTCTGGATACAGTTCAGGCAAGGATTTTTCTTCCTCAGCAGAAGGTGGACAGTCTGATTGCGCAGGTCCAGTTCCTGCTATCTTGTCATCATCCCTCCATCAGGCAGGGAATGCAGCTGGTGGGCCTGATGGTGGCGTGCTTCGAGGCGGTCCCTTATGCTCAGTTCCACTTGAGGCCTCTGCAACTCCACCTCTTGTCAGTATGGGACAAGGATCCTGCGTCCCTGGACCAGGTCTTTGTGCTTTCCCCCCTGGTCAGGCGGTCCCTCTCGTGGTGGCTGGACTCCAGGAACCTGTTGGGGAGCAGATCCTTTCTGGCCCCCTCCTGGGAGACGGTCACCACGGATGCCAGTCTGACAGGTTGGGGGGGGTTCTGGAAGTCCCTGCAGTTACAAGGCAGGTGGGGCCCTCAGGAGGCCCACACACCTATCAACATTCTGGAACTACGGGCGATCAGGTTGGTTCTGACTCAGTTGACTCATCACCTTGGGGGCCTGCCTGTTCAGGTACGCTCGGACAACCAGACGGCAGTTGCCTATATCAATCATCAGGGAGGGACCCGGAGCAAGAGGGCCCTCCAGGAAGTATCTCTGATCCTGTCCTGAGCAGAGGCCAATGTTCCTTGCATATCAGCTGTGTACATCCCGGGGGTGGAGAATCTGCAGGCAGACTCACTGAGCAGGGGGACCTCCCGCCTGGGAGAATGGTCCCTCTGCAACAGGGTGTTTCAATCTCTGTGTCACCGTTAGGGCCAACCAGATGTGGATTTGTTTGCGTCCCGTCACAATCACAAGCTCCCGGCCTTTGTCTCCCTGTCCCAGGATCCTCTGGCCTTGGCCACGGATGCTCTAGCAATGTCATGGCAGGACTTTCAGCTCCTGTATGTCTTTCCTCCATTCCCCCTGTTGTCAGGGATCTGCGCAAGATTGCTCTGAAGAGGGTGCCAGCAATACTGGTGGCCCCCAGGTGGCCAAGAAGAGTGTGGTTCGCAGACATGGTGCAGCTGGCAGTAGATCAGTACGCTCTGCCCAGGGTGCCAGGCCTGCTCACTCAGGGTCACTTACGCCATCCCAATTTACAAACTCTGGCTTTGACGGCCTGGCTGCTGAAACCTCCATCTTGATGGAGAAGGGGCTGTCTACCTCTGTGGTTGATACCATGATAAAGGCTAGGAAGAAGTCTTCTTCTTCCATTTACTATAGGGTTTGGCATGCCTACATTGACTGGTGTGAGTCTAGGTCTCTTCCCTGTCGTGTGTTCTCTATTCCCAGGATCCTGGAGTTCCTGCAGCATCGGTTGGAGATGGGGCTCCAACTCAGTACTCTGAAGGGTCATGTTTCTGCCCTGGCTGTTTTCTTCCAGAAGTCCTTTGCCCAGTATTCGCTGGTCAGGACTTTTTTCCAGGGGGCTACTCATGTGCGTCCCCCACGTAAGATTATGTTGCCTGTTTGGGATTTGAACTTGGTTTTGTCAGCCTTGCAGGGTGCTCCCTTTGAACCTGTGCAGGATGCTGCCCTGGCCATTCTTACGCTCAAGGTTGTCATTTGTGTCTGAGTTGGCGGCACTTTCCATCCAGCCCCCCTACTTTGAGCGACACCAGGACAAGGTGGTGTTCCGCTTCAAGCCAGACTTTCTGCCTAAGGTAGTGTCTGCCTTTCATTTGAATCAGGACATTGTTCTTCCTTCCTTGTGCTGTAATCCTAGTAATGCTAAGGAGAGGGTCTTGCACTATCCACTATCTAGTGGCTACTGCACCTTTCAGAAAGACTGATGCTCTTTTTGTGGTCTCTTCTGGTCCTAGGAAGGGTTTGGCTCCTGCCAAGTCTACTATCAGCAAATGGATCCGTCAGGCTGTGATTCAGGCCTTCTCTGCTAAGGGGAAGAATCCTCCCTTCCGCCTTACTGCTCATTCTACTCGTGCTATTGGTGCCTCTTGGGCTTTTCAGCACCAGGCTTCTGTTGAACAAGTTTGCAAGGCCGCTACTTGGTCTTCTGTTCATACCTTTTCAAAGTTTTACAAGGTTGATGTTAGGGCCTCAGCTGATGCTGCTTTTGGCCATAAGGTTCTGCAGGCGGCAGTGGTATGACCTGTCTGCTGTTGCCTTTGGGGATCCCACCCTACTTTATGGACACTGCTATTGGATGTCCCAAGTGTAAGTAATCTAATCTGGAGCAGGACGTACTGTTTACTAAGAATAATACAATTCTGTGATTACTCACCTGTAGAATTGGTATTATGAGTATACAGTTCGTCCTGCTCCACCCCACCCTTGGTTTTGCATTATCCTGGATCCCCTGTATGGTGATTGTTATAGTTGTTATAGTTACCAGTTTGGTTCTGTTTAATTCTCCCGGCTTCTCGTTAACTGCTTTTCAATGCTGGGGATTTTGTGGGAGGTCCCTGGTATTTGAGGGGCCGGGAGGTGCCTGTTTTCAATGTCTCTGCAGTCCAGCACCATCTGGCGGAGTAATACCCAAGTGTAAGTAATCTAATCTGGAGCAGGACGTACTGTATACTCATAATACCAATTCTACAGGTGAGTAATCACAGAATTGTATTATTCTTGGTGTGCCACACACCCCGCTTCACTTCTTAAATATTCATCACTTCATGGGTTAATCCACCGCAGGTGACGTAGTGCAGAGAGGAAGTCTTGTAACGAGCCCCCTTCCGGCCTATATATACCTGGTACCTCCCTTCAATCACCAGTATTTTTTCTCTCTGCTTGCTGACAAGTCAGAAGTTGGAAGTCTCCTGCTTACAGGTAGGCCAGGGTATTCTTACCCCGCCACCCCCCTTTTGGTCTATTTCTGCCCGGTTTGAGTTTGTATACCTTTATGGTGAAATAGGAAGCCTCCCAGCCTTGGCTGCTCACCGGGCAAATGGTAGATGGCACTTTAAGTGCCTAGGAGCTTATCTCCTACCGCTCGACCTCATGCGTGGGCCAATGCGGCGAACCGGCATGGTGATCCGGAAATGGGATGCCCCTGTCCCGAGGGTCCCCGTAGCCCCTTTCTCTCCCGTTGGGGGGGTGGTGAGGGTGTGCTTTAGTATGTGTGTTTCACTGTATCACTGCATGTTAACATATATGTCATGTTTATACATTCACTGTAGCATGTGTATATTTTGGGTCTGCTTTAGGGCAGCTTGCGCTGGGTATGGGCTGGCCACCTCTCTGGCAGTTGGTTGCTTGTGGCCCCCTCCCCCCTCTCCCCTCTCCCCTCTCCTCGCCTGGCATTCATTGAGCTTTGTCAGCACATGCGGTTTTTACCCTCCCCCCTCCGCTGCCTGGACGCGCGTGCTGTGATCAGCTGTAAAGTGTTCCGGCTGATCAGCGTAGGGGGGGGGGGGCGGGCCCGCTGACGCGGCGCCGGGGGCACGGCGCCGACGTCATGCGGCGTCAGCGGCGTCTGCGGCGGGCCCAGCGTCCCAGCTTCCTTCAAAACAGGAAGGCACATGGGCGCACGGCCGCACTTTGTCTTCTGCCGGCTCATGGCTGCTGGCTGCAGGCTTACCGGCTGGTTGCGGTACAGGTAAGCGGCCCCTCCCGTTGGGGCCGTTAAATGGGAGATATTGTTTAATGATACAGTGAGAAATCACTATTATCAAGGGGGCGTCATTTAAGGGCACTTGGTGCCATACTTATATGTTATACACATGTGAAGGATCTGATGGTTGTTTTCTTGCCTTGCAGATCCTGGGATCCCTGCTTATGCTAGCCCTCCGGCTCTATGTGCCTGGCTAATTATTGGGATTGATTTGAATGTTTATATACATAGACTATATATAAGTATATATATATAGTTTCTATTAAAGGGGATCTAAACTTAAAAAAAAAAAAAAAAAAAAAAAAATTTTATATAAATCCTCCCTTCCGGGACATTACTAAAATAAAGGGGGCATCCCGGGTCGGCTTATGTCTTAAAAGTCCCATTATTGCGAATACCATAAATCACCATATGGAGGCTTCCATAGATTCCGGAAACGGTTCTGCTGTTCCGTTTGGGGGGTGCGTAGGTTGTGGGGTTCCACTCCCAGCTGATGATATCTTTATTTGCATCCCTTGTGCAAAACAGACTATTGCGCGCCAGTCCGTTGCTTCGGCTGCGGTGCCATCGCATCCTTCATCATCTCCTACCTCTCCATCCCTATTCCGGACCCCGCATGACACTGTCAAAAGTGGGGATTCGCATTCCGAGGCAGCAGCACAGCCCTGCCCCCGGAAAATGATGCCCGTTGAAGCAGCGTTTAAAACCGCTACAAAACGAAGGCACCTGACTCCGGTACCTTCGGCTCCACAGGACCAGTTTTGTGAACCTGTGGAATGGTCCGATGGATCCCCTGACGAGGATGAACTCCCGTCGGAGTCAGATGAGCCGACAGGTCAGCATGTGGCTGATGAGATCGGCGATTGGTCAGAGGGGGTTGTTTTTGACACCCCCTCCATTCTGGCTCAAATGTTTAATATTTTGAGTTTAGATACGCCTGAGGCGGCCGCCCCGCCATAGGGTCAGTTATTTAAAGAGCCTCAGCCGAGTTTGGTTTTTCCCAGACAGCACCACTTTGAGAGGGTGGTTCTTAAGGAATGGGAACATCCCACACGGTTATCTGGAATTCCTTCCAGTTGGGAAAAGCGTTATCCTTTTCCACCAGAATTGGTGAGGCTGTGGTCTGTCCCTCCGGACGTCGATACCCCTGTACTAGGACTCTCCAGCTCGGCTATGGTACAATCTGCTGAGACCACTGTCCCCAAAGATGGGGAAGATCGCAGGATTGACCAATACGCTCGACATGGTTTTATCTATTCCGGGTCAGCATTGCGCCCGGTATGTGCTTCAGCCCTTCTTCTATTGGCAATTAAGTCCCTAATTCAGGGGCTATATGAGGATCTTGATCCCGCTTGCAAACAGTTCACTGCACTTAAGCAGTGTGAATCTTTTGTGGCTTATGTCCTGGCTGCTCAGGACGATGCGCTGACTATGAGTAGCAAGGCGGCAGCTATGCTGGTGGCTATTCGCAGGTCAGTATGGCTGCGTCAGTGGTCAGCAGACACGGCTTCCAAAAAGGTACTCACAGCCCTCCCCTTATTGGGGTTGCGTCTGTTTGGGGAGAAAATTGATTCAGTCGCAAAAGATGGTAAGATGCCACAACGAACGCAAAAGGCCTCGTGGTCCCTTCAGGGGGACAAGTTCCGGTAGGCCTTCCTTTCAAAGGTTCGGAGCGGGAAAAGGTACGTCCTTTCCCGCTACCAGTGGCGCAGGTTGGACTCGGGGGAGGGGCCGTGGCCGGCCCACTCAGTCCTGGGGCACCAAGCCCAAGCCTGCTGATAAGCCCACTCAGCAATGAGGGGCTGCCCTCACCCGTGCGGGTGGGGGGACTATTGCGACACTTCTACCATTGGAACCATGTGGTTCTAGGCAGATGGATCCAGGAGGTAGTGTCGACAGGTCACAACCTGGAATTCGAGTCTCACCCTCCCTCGCGGTCCATTCAGGGGTCGGTTCATCCCGGCCTGAACTCTCATCAAGATGCTGTGTGTCTTTCTTTTGCCCAAATTCGCACAAGAACACTTCAGCTATTTCTGCTAGCGTGTTGGGTCCAGCAACCTCTGTTGTTGGATCAGTCCTTCCAATTGTCCTCCCGTGTACGGCAGTTCCTCCTGTGGTGATTGGTCTCGACCAATCTTGTATAGGGCTGGTCTTTCCTGACCCTCCCTTGGAGAGGTGTCACCACGGACACCGGTCTGTCGGGATGGGACAGATTCTGGAAGGAGCTGCGGCTTCAGGGGCAGTGGAGGCCCCACTTACCCATCAGAGAAATGTCCCTGATCCAGACATGGGCAGTGTTCCATGTTCCCTGTCTCTCGGCGGTTTACATTCCAGAGGTGATGGAACAGGTAGCGGACCGGTTGAGCAAGTGCTCTCCCCGTCTGGAAGAATAAGCTCTCCATCCTCGGTTGGTTCTCTTACTGTGTCTCCAATGGGAGACTCCGGAGGTGGACCTGTGGGCCCCTCATCTCTATCTCAGGCTCCTGAGCTTCGTGTCTCTCTCCCGGGATCCTCTGGCTCTGACAGTGGACGTCAGGTCCCTGAACTGAGGAGCTCTGGGATTTCTATACCTGTTTCCTCCGTGGCCCTTGCTGGGCAGAGTTCTTCAGAAGTTGGCTCTGGAAAGGGTGTACGCCGTTCTCATGGCCCCAAAGTGGCCAAAACGAATAAGGTTCGCAGACATCGTTTGGCTGGCAGTGGACCAGTTCATTCTGCCTCTTCGGCCCGATCTGCTCACTCAGGGTCAATTGTGTTACCTCAATTTACCAGCGCTGGGTTTGATGGCCTGGCGGCTGAAACCTCCATCCTGAAGGAGGAGGGTCTTTCTGATTCAGTCATGAAGACTCTGATCAGTGCCCGGAAGAAGTCTTCTTCCCTCACCTACTATAGGACTTGGAAAGCCTATATCACTTGGTGTGAGATAAGATCTTTACCTTGTAGGGTCCTTTCGGTCCCCAGGATTCTGGAGTTTTTACAATCAGGGCTGGACTCTGGTCTCCAGCTAAGTACATTGAAAGGGCAGGTCTCTGCCTTATCTGTCTTTTTTCAGAAGCGTGTTGCGCTTAAACCTTTAGTTAAAACTTTTTTCCAGGGGGTTACGCATGTGCGGCCTCCCAGGAAACCATTACTCCCTGTTTGGGATTTGAATTTGGTTCTTTCGGCTCTTCAGGCTCCTCCTTTTGAGCCTTTGCAAGATATTGCTTTGTCTACCCTGACTCAGAAGATTGTCTTCTTGGTAGCGATCACTTCTGTCCAGCGTGTCTCAGAATTGGCGGCCTTAACTATCCAGGCGCCCTACTTCGAGAGGCATCGGGATAAAGTGGTCTTTCGGTTCAAGCCAGACTTTCTTCCTAAGGTTGTTTCTGCTTTTCATTTGAACCAAGATATTGTTCTTCCCTCCTTGTGTCCTAATCCTAAGAATGACAAAGAGAGGGTTTTGCATTGTTTGGATGTAGTACGCTGTGTTAAGTACTACTTGATTATCACGTCTCCTTTCCGTAGGACGAATTCCTTTTTTGTTGTGCCCCATGGGCCTAAGAAGGGTTTGGCACCAGCCAAATCTGCCATTAGCAAGTGGATACGTCAGGCCGTTACTGCGGCCTATTCTGCTAAGGGAAGAGTTCCCCCTTTTCGTATCACTGCTCATTCCACTCGAGCTGTTGGGGCGTCTTGGGCTTTTCAGCACCAAGCTTCTGTTGAACAGGTTTGTAAGGCCGCCACCTGGTCTTCTGTTCACACTTTTTCTAAGTTTTACAAAGTTGATGTGCGGGCCTCAGCGGATGCTGTTTTTGGCCGCAAAGTTCTGCAGACTGCAGTCATTTAAGTTATGCTTCACCTGGCCTTGAGATGCCCTTCCCTTGTGGACACTGCTTTTGGATGTCCCATGAAGTGATGAATATTTAAGAAGTGAAGCGGGGTGTGTGGCACACCAAGAATAATACCATTTTGTGAGTACTCACCTGAAAAATGGATATTGTTGGTGTGCCACACACCCCGCTTCACACCCGCCCTTTTCGGTATTACCGAAGCATTTATATGGTGAAGCCCTTTTTTATTTATATCAAAATTAATTTTGGAGGTTACTGGTGGAATACTGGTACCTTGTTTTACTGCTTTTTGAATATACTGGTGATTGAAGGGAGGTACCAGGTATATATAGGCCGGAAGGGGGCTCGTTACAAGACTTCCTCTCTGCACTACGTCACCTGCGGTGGATTAACCCATGAAGTGATGAATATTTAAGAAGTGAAGCGGGGTGTGTGGCACACCAACAATATCCATTTTTCAGGCGAGTACTCACAAAATGGTATTTTTTAGTCTCCTTCATCTATGTAAACATCTGGCGTCTGTGAGCGCTCTCCCATCTCAGCCATCCAGATTGGCTGTGGGCATATGCATGTATGCTGTTGGGGATGCGGATGCTGTATTCCCGATTGCCTGCAGTCTACATATAAACAGAGCCGTTTGTCGAGCATTACATATACATACGCAGGACCAGGAAGAGATGAGTTGTTCTGGGCAATCTGGAGGGGTTTGCACAGTGGGGCATCCTAATTTGGGATGCCCCTGGAGCAGGGAATGAAACCCAGGATATCCTAGGTTTTCTTCTGCTTTAAGGCTTAGTTATGTTGCATTCCGGTGTATTTGAGTGTAAACTCTATTTATACACGTTGGATGCTGATCATTTCTACTTGTTAATGTCTGATGTCTATCGTTTCACAGAAAAAATGACTGATTAATATGTTCTTAAACTACACTTAAAGTGGACATGTTCATTTGAAACCCAAGGAAACATTTGCCCAGATAGACTATTACCAGTATTTGTTTTGCCTTCTTCCATGCTGGATCATACATACCTATTCATGACCTTAACATTTTTCCAGCCATGTCACATCTAAAAAAACATATAAATCAGCTGAAAAATATAAAAAAATAACTAAAATAATGAAAGGACAACTTGAGGGGCAAATTTATCTTCTGTGGTCAGGCATTTATATTTCTAAATTCTCCCATGGAACACAGTTTCTCAGCCTGCAGTGTGCGTACCCTATAGGGTACATGCCACTTGGTGCACAAACAGGAGGGTTCTGATTGGTCCGTTATATTTTAACAGTAAAAACTGTGAACTCTGTTTGCCAGAGGCTTACAGAGTTCACAGTTATCACAGCAGTTATACTGACCATAGATATCGGGCTGAGAAAGAGGACACAACGGTGCCAGTGATCAAGAGAAGAAAGGACCCTGGGCAGACTTACCTTCTCTTTCTCCTGTCTACTTAGTGTCACGAATAACTAGACACTAGCACAGGCTGTGTTCAACCACATGTGTTGCACTTGCAGGATGGAGTGCATAAAATTGTAACAAGGTAAGAAAGTAAGGTGCAGACCAATTTTAAGTCACTGTTGATGCCCTGGAAACAGTTCAGTCTCTAGTGTATGATGACTAGGTCGGGATGAAGGAAGTGACAACCATATTGGCCATAAACTGGCCAAGATGAGCTTGGTAACATAAATGGTGTTCTGTGTCAGGGTCACCACAGTTTGCTGTTGCCTACATGCTAGAAAGTCCACTCCAAGGTCTACTATAAGTGCTGAAAGGCTCACTTCAGGTGTTGCAACCAAGGTCTTGTTAATTTGTTAGTTCCTCTGCATACCCACACCAGCCACTGACTGCTTTGCATGGCGCAGGTTTTTCCCTTGCCCAGAAAGATTGCAGGGACGTGCCTGCAGCCTGCTAAGGTGCAGAGGGATTACTAAGTAAGTATAGTGGTTGTAACCCACATCAGGATGCCCCAAGGGTTAGGGCACCGGCCGAAAGACTCCAGGGACTTGGTTGTTCCTCTTTTAATTTGTCCATTTTGTTTCAGAGTCCTTTTGCGCCTAGTTAGGACCTTTATGCCCTTAGATGCCTCTGTGACATAGGCCTCCTTTGGAGCCAATTAATTTAAATAAACCAAGCACAAGGATATGGGGGAAATTCATAGATTTCAGGACAAAGGGGATCCTGAAGAGAGTGTGGGAAGCCACATCCTTTACATTTAAACCTGCTTTGGCAGCTGATGGTGTTATCAGAAGTATGAAAACATGGCTCAGTAACCTTAAGGGTTATTTAGAGAATGACACTCCTAAGGAAAGTATTCTGGAGACCTTACCTACTCTCTTTAGAGCCTTTTCCTTCCTAGCTAATGCCTCAGAGGAGACCATCAGGGCCATGGCTAGGTCAATTGCTTTATTAGCCTGTGCCAGAAGGGCAATTTGGCTAAAGACATGGTCAGGTGACCTGGTTTCCAAAGCTAAGGTGCGTGGCATTCTATTTGATGGTAAACTGCTGTTTGGAGAAGATACTATTCTGACTCACTCTAGTAAAGCAGGTAAGAAATTTCCAAATAGGAAAAGGAAGTTTTAGAATCGTATTAATACTAGAGCCAAAACTTCCATAAGGCAGTTTCAGGGCAGACAGAATAGCCTCGATTCAGAGAGACAAAAAAAACTTCCGTTTAGTTCCGGTCTGTTTTTTTTTGTGAAATGTTTCCGTTCTCGTATGAGCGTACGAGCGATTCTATGCATGCATTGAAAACCTGTAAAGTTTCCGTCCGTTCGTACGGCAGATTACGAATTACGAGGATGTCATTTTCCATCCAGACTTTTCCGTTTCATTTTCACATGTTACAACGTAGGCTTTCGTTTTTGCCCTTTTCCCATCGTATCCTCCAACTAATCCTTTACGTTTCCCGTTCGATTCTGTTTCCCTTTTTCAATAAATATTTGTCCAGACGGAAATCCCTACGATCTTGCGCCTGCGCACTACAAACTTAACTCATTAAAGTGCTCGCCTACATATTTGCCACCCTCACTTCTACTACAATGTTTAGCTAAATCACTTAGCACTGTCCTCCATCTTCCCTTTTCGACCCTTAAAGCTCACCCAAACCACTTCGCACTATCCTCCATCTTCCCTTTTGGACCCTTAAAGCTCACCCAAACCACTTCACACTATCCTCCATCTTCCCTTTTGGACCCTTAAAGCTCACCCAAACCACTTCTTGGTTAGGTTCTTCTTCCATTTTAGCCCCCTAAAACTTACCCAAATCACTTCTCGGTCATGTGAATATTCATCTTTAAATATTTCTGGGCCGATTAGTTTTGTGTAAATGTATTTTGTAAATTAAATGACAATGTAACATTTTTTTTTTATACCATCTTAAAATATTAAATTTTTTACAAATTTGAAAATTTCAAATTTTTACAACTATAAAAAACAAAATACATAGCAATGGCAGGCCACTGAACATTATTCTTCATCTGTGGTCCCCAACGAGTTGCGCAGCTCCTGCATCTCGCCCACCAACTGAAGGACCCTGACACTCAGTTGTGCCACTCTGGCACGTGTGGTTCCTGTTAAAAAACGTAAATTAAAATATTGGTATAACCTTGTTGGGGTCATACTGCAGTGCCCCCCCCCCCCCCCGTATGGTCCAAACACCTAAATCTGGACTTCAAAAGCCAGAGGGCCCTCGCCACCACGGCCCGGGTTTTGCATAGTGCCCGATTAGAGAACCCCTGGCCTGCATTCAGGCAAAGAACGGGCATCAGGAGCAAGGGCGAGTGGCACATCTTGCAGTTCCTACAACCAAATATAAAATAATTGCACAAAGCAAAGGTAACCAACTAAAACAATAACTCCTACAACAAATTAAGATTCAAGTTCAACAATCCAAATATAATTCACAAAGGACATAAGTCTAAAAAAATATAGCAATTATATGGATGTGTGGGAAAATAAAGGTTTACATGCTAAGGACTAATTAAGGTCAGCATTAAAATGCATCTATAAGGCATACATGAAATGTATTGATTCAGGTATGCATTGCTATACAATTTATGGCCTCGGCCATGCTGATACATGCAATGCCTTGGTGCTAAAGGCGCGCAGACTCCTCCACATATCCGCAAAACATGTTCAACAATAGCAATCCGAGCCCTCAAAGGTCTCGTAAGTGGATCGTAAATGAAACGAACGGAAGATTCCTGATTTTGTTTGGAAAATGATCTGAACTAATGGAAATGTTCCGATTTGCTTCCGTTCATCGGAAGCGCATTCCTGAACGTTCGTGCGAGTAGAAAATGGACGAAAAAAAGCAAAAAAATGAAATGCAAAATGAAATGCAAAAAAACACCCACCAAAACTTTCACAGACTGGCTACGGAAGTCCGGACGAATGTGTCTCTGAATCGAGGCTAATGAGCAGAAGAAAAGATGGACACAGACAAGGCCTCAGATAAAGGGTAGTTTGCTCTTCAAACCCCCAGAGGGCCCTAAGCCTCAGTCCTGACAAAGACTACCCAGTGTGGGGGGAGGCTTGCCTGGTTTGTAGCTATCTCCTAGAATTCTTATCCATTCCTCATAGTTTCTTCCTGGTAACCAAGTTACCAAAGGACACCAGATAGAGGGAGGCCTTTCCACTAGTCTTACAAGAACTATTTTCCCAGTGTCCTGTTCAGGTCGCTCCATTACTGACATGTGGGTAATCCACCACAAGGTGGCGCAGTGACTGCAAGATGAAAATTGAAGCTCCTCCCAAAATCCCCCAGAATTCTTCTTGCAGTCTGACTGCGAAGATCGTGCTATTACTCTCTCTGGATATCGCAGGCGAGCAGGGCATCCCAAGCCTGTCAGCCAATGCAGCCCTATTCCCACCTTCTTCCGGGGACCCTTACTGCCTCCCAGCCTTGGCTACAGATCAGGTGACGGTAGGGGAACGCCGAGGGTCAGACGTTCGGCAGAGCTAAGCTCTGGGCCGCAGACCCTCCATAAAGGGTAGCTGGCCAAAGGCGATGGTGTACTGTCTTTCTGCTTGTACTCACCTCCTTCCTCCTTTGATCTCCCCTCCTCCCATCCATGCTGTGAGGGAGGGGGGGGCCCGGTGGGTGGGCCGTTGGGCAGCGTCCTGTGTGGACGCCCGCCTCGCGTGCTGCGGGGGGAGAGGCGGGCCTCCCCTTCCTGTTCTCCTTCTGTTGTCCGGGCGCCATTTTGCCTTCCCTGGCGCCCGGAGTTCGCGCCAGAATGCCTCCCTGACGCGCTGCAGGGGGGGGCTGTGCGGCCCGCCCCTCGAGGTGCCAGCTAATGGTGCTGCTAGGCGCCATTGCTCCTGCTTCGTGCGTCTGCAGTGCCTTCCCTTCCCTCTTGCCGGTCACCGGGAGGCTCTCCTTCATTGCTGGCTGCGCTTTTCACGGATCGGTCGCTGCACCCGGCCCGCCTATCCGAGCTGTGGTCCGTGAGTCACCATCTTTTACTTGTCTGCTATTGTGCATGCTCTGTGGGATGCTCATGTCTTTCTCCCTTTGTGTCTTCCAGACGGGTCCCATTTTACTCAGAATTGTGGTTAGTCTCATTCACCCCCTCTCCCCCCCCCCCCCCCGCTCCCTACAGTCTCTTGTTAAAGGGAGTTATTAGAGGGATTTATTGGGGATTGTCTGGGTTTGGGCCATCAGTGCCTTGTAACCCGATTATTTTGCTACTAATCACCATAATGGAGGCTTCTGGGGATAGCGAGCTTGGGGCCCCCTCGGGGCGGGTTAAGCTCTACCTCATGTGTGGTACATGCCCTCTGAGCGGTCGCAGCGCAGTCTGTGTACCTTGCGCCCAAAGCGTTCTTTTGGAACAGGCTGGGGTGAGCACTGCTGTTCCTAGCCCTATTTTACCTACGGCCTCGCCAACACCCCCGCGCCTGCATTTAGCTCCCAGCGAGGGGGAAGCCAGCAGGGGGTCTCAGGCGGATTTGGCGCTCCCAGTGGCCAGCATAGAGAGGCAATTATCGCGCTTGGTTGCCGGCTAGGCCACGAGTAAGAAGCGGCATATTGAGCCGGGTTATTCGCTTTTTGCTGATGATGATGATTATGAGGTTTTTGGTGGTCGGGACTCCTTGGAGGAGGGTGAGTTGTTTTATGACTCCGACTCCTCAGGGGATCGACCGGGTGGCTTTGACAGCGACCCTGGGTCTTCCTCGGGCGAGGATTTGTGGCTCCCTGATGACACGGAGAAGTTATCTGCGGTTTTTGAGACCTTGCACATTGTGAAGGCAGCCAAAAAGAAGCAGGGGGATTTATTTCGGCCTGAGAGACAGCGTCTTGTTTTTCCTGAACAGGGCCACTTCTCCAAAATGGTTTTTAAGGAATGGGAAAGGCCTAATAAATTACCGTTGGTGCCTAAGGGCCTGGACAGACGGTATCCTTTCTCTGGGGAGTTGATTCGCCTCTGGTCCCGTCCCCCGGAGGTGGATGCTCCTGTTCTAGGGCTCTCCAATACCACGGTTATGCCGTCACCCGATACTGCTTCCTTGCGAGACCCTGCTGACCGGCGCATGGATCAACTGGCTTGCCAAGCCTTCACCTTTGTGGGTGCTGGCCTTCGCCCGGTTTTTGTCGCGGCCATTGTTTCCCTAGCCCTCAAGAAGAAGGTGAAACGTCTTGATATTGCCAGATCACGCAAGCGGGCGGAGGAGTAGAAGGACATGGACAATAGCGTTCGGCTTGGCGGCAGGGCTTCAGCTCTGCTGGTTGCGCTCTATCTGGCTGCGGCAGTGGGCAGCCGACGCCGCGGCCAAAGAAATCACTCACTGGTATCCCATATTTGGGGCTTTGGTTATTCGGGGAGCGTCTGGATCTCCTGACTAAGGATGGGGGACTCCCTCAGCGACGGAAGCCTGTGTGGCCCTTTCGGGGCTCGTCTACTTTTCGCTCCTTTCGAGGAGGAAGAGGCTGTTCCTTTTCAGGTGGCTGCAGAGATTTCTGGGGACGAGTTAGGTCCCGTGGCTTACCCAATCCCTCTTGGGGATCCAAGTCCAAGACCCCTCAGGCATGAGGAGGTGCCCTCACCCATTCGGGTGGGGGGACAGCTTCTGCTATTTGCTCACGTCTGGAGACTGCGCTTCTCGGACCGGTGGATTCAGGAGGTGGTGTCCTCAGGTTACAAAATAGAGCTGGCAGCTTGGCAGCCCCCAAGATTTCTTCAGTTCCGGATATCCCAGAACCCATTGATGGCACAGGGTCTAAGAATGGCTGTTCAACGCCTTCTGCTGTCGGGGGTGATTTGTCCGGTACCGCACCCGGAGCGAGGTAGAGGGTTCTATTCCAATCTTTTCACGGTACCCAAGAAGGACTGTACTCTGAGGCCTATCCTGAACCTGAAGGGTCTCAACAAGTTTGTCAGATTCAGACACTTTCGCATGGAGACATTACATCCATGGTGAGCTCACTTCGGCCAGGTGACTTCATGACCACGGACATCAGGGATGCTTACCTGCACATCCCTATATTCCAGGGACATCAAAAGTTCCTGAGGTTCGCGCTGGAGGATCAGCACTACCAGTTTGTGGCATTGCCATTTGGGATTTCCTCAGCCCCCCGGGTGTTCACCAAGGTTCTGGCGGGCGTTATGGCCCTTCTGAGGAGTCAGGGTATCCGTGTTCTTCCTTACCGGACGACTTGCTGATTGCTGCTCAATCTCTTCAACAGGCCGAGAGCGACACCCACTCTCAAGGATTTTGGCTGGGTGATCAATTATCCCAAGTCTT
This sequence comes from Gastrophryne carolinensis, assembly GCA_027917425.1. Lineage (NCBI taxonomy): Eukaryota > Metazoa > Chordata > Amphibia > Anura > Microhylidae > Gastrophryne > Gastrophryne carolinensis. The sequence continues at coordinate 70,332,015 of CM051244.1, forward strand.
CGATCACTCCCTCATTGGTGAGGTCTTTCCTGGGCATGACCTTGGACACCTCTCAGGTCAAGGTTTTCCTCCTCCAGCAGAAGGTGGAGGGTCTTCAGACGCGGACCTTACTGTCGTGCCAGCAACCATCCATCCGTCTGGGGATGAAGCTGGTGAGTCTCATGGTGTCATGTTTTGAGGCTGTACCCTTCGCTCAGTTCCACATGAGGCCTCTTCAGTTGAATCTTTTGACCATTTGGGATCGGACACAGGAGTCCCTGGAGCGAGAATTCTCTGTCTCCTCTGGCCAGGCGGTCCCTTGCATGGTGGTTGGACTCCGGAAATCTTCTTGTGGGCAGGTCCTTTCTGACTCCTTGTTGGGAGATTGTCACCACAGATGCCAGTCTTACCGGCTGGGGAGGTTTTGGGCAATCGCTGAAGTTCCAGGGCCAGTGGGGCCCGCAGGAGGCTCACGGGCCTATCAATCTCTTGGACCTGAGAGCGATCCGGTTGGTCCTGTTTCATTTGACCCCCCATCTACGGGGTTGTGTGGTCCAGGTCCGCTCGGACAATCAGACGGCGGTCACCTACATCAATCACCAGGGCGGGACTCGAGCAAGCGAGCCCTCAAGGAGGTGACCCAGATCCTGACTTGGGTGGAGGACAATGTTCCCTGCATCTCGGCGGTTTACATTCCTGGGGTGGAGAACCAGGAGGCAGACTCCCTGAGCAGGGGGGTCTCTCGTCTGGGGGTATGGTCTCTCAGCAACAAGATCTTTCACGCTCTGTGTCGCCGCTTGGGTCGGCCGGACATGGACCTGTTTGCATCCCGACACAATCACAAGCTTCCAAGGTTCGTCTCCCTGTCAAGAGATCCTCTGGCCTTCGCCACGGATGCTCTGGCAATTCCTTGGACGGAGTTTCAGCTTCTTTACGCCTTTCCTCCATTTCCACTCCTGGGTCGAGTGCTGCGCACCCAGGAGGGGGTGCCAACCATTCTGGTGGCCCCTCGTTGGACGAGGCGGTGTTGGTTCGCAGACATTGTTCAGATGTCAGTGGATCGCTACGTCATGCCCGACGATCCAGGGCTTCTCACTCAGGGGTTGCTACGCCACCCCAATTTACAAACGCTGGCTTTGACTGCTTGGCTGCTGAAACCTCCATCCTGATGAGTCTGACACGCTTACATTGCCTGGTGTGAGTCCAGGGGTCTTCCCTGTCACACATTCTCCTTTTCTAGGATTTTGGAGTTCTTACAACATGGATTGGATTCGGGTCTTCAGCTGAGTACCCTCAAGGGACAGGTTTCAGCCTTGGCTATTTTTTCCAAAGATCTTTCACCAATCATAGACTTATCAAGACTTTTTTTCCAAGGAGTTACCCATGTACGTCCACCGCGTAAGCCTTTGTTACCGGTGTGGGATTTGAACTTGGTGCTTTCTGCTCTCCAGGGTCCTCCCTTTGAGCCCTTGTGCGATGTGGCTTTATCCATTTTGACTGTAAAGGTGGTCTTTTTGGTTGCTATCACTTCGGTGCGTCGCGTTTCAGAGCTAGCAGCGCTTTGTATGAAGCCTCCTTACTTTGAGCGGCATCAGGATAAGGTGGTGTTTCGACCTAAACCGGATTTCCTACCTTAGGTTGTTTCTGCCTTTCATCTTAATGAGGACATTGTCTTGCCTTCATCGTGTCCCGCGCCTTCTAATTCTGAGAGGACCCTCCATGCCTTGGATGTGGTCAGAGCCCTTAAGTACTACCTGGTTGCTACGGAACCCTTCCGGAAATCAGATTCTCTTTTTGTCCTCCCTGACGGGCCTAGGAAGGGCTTGCCTCCAGCCAAATCCACTCTCAGCAGGTGGATCAGACAGGCGGTGGTGCAAGCGTACTCTGCCAAGGGGAAGGAAGCCTCTTTTCTCTAAACATCCTTCGGGCAGCATATGCCTGAGACCTCCGGGCTCCTCCCCCCAAGGGGAACACGTGACCACCAGCCAGAATAAAGTCTTGACTCCTACCTCCATTCCCCAGTTGTTTTCGTGTTCCTCCGTGAGGTAGGAGCCAGACCACAAGCTCCTGGACCGGTTGGTTTAGGTAAGTATATTTCCTGTACTATGGGCCTATTCTAGCAGGGGGTCCATTTCTCGGTCCCGAAGGCTTTTCCTTTTGCCTGGGGCCCGAGATACCCTATGGGATTTTTGGCCAGATCCCATTCTTTGATTTTATCAAAGGGGGGTAAGTAGATTTTTCCCCACTTACTGAGGATGAATTGTGGACCCCATACTTTTAAATTTTGGGATCTAATGTTAATTATTAATTTTTTTTTTTAGGGTAATCGGGAAATTCCCTGAGGATTTGGTTGCTCTGGATTCTTTTTTTCTGTAGTTTTTAACATTTTTTACTATTTTTTACATTTTTGAATTTTTAATGTCATGTACCTTTAAGAGGCGGGGAAGAGAGGGGAATGACGCGTTCTCTCTCTCTCTCTTCCCCGCCTGGCTGTTACTTCCACATTCTCGCTTACCTCGCTGCGCTGACAGGGGGCGGGGGGGGGGGGAATGGCATCTCCGAGGTCTTCCTCTCAGGGAGTCCGGCGGGGGGGGGGGGGGGGGATCCTTCTCGGCGGCACAAGTCCAAGCGCGGGTTCCTACCTCTTGCAGGTGGTGGCGACTCGGGCAGCGCCACTCCGGGTTCGGCGAGCGTCCTTCTCATGGCATAAGGTACCACGTGCCCGCCATTTTTTTTATATTATCCTTACAGAAAATTAGATCCCAGGCTTCTTTCTCCCGGGCTGCTGACGTCACATCCCGGCGCCCGGTGGAATTTCCTGCTTTCCCACAACACGTGTTTTTTGCCTTAAAGGGACAGCACAGTGTTTTGGGCAATTCTGTATTATAGCCTCCCCTTCTAAATTTAGTATGAAGGGTTAATATTTAATTTTCGGATTTGGCTCCTGTCCTATTTAGGCGGACTCAGGAAGCAAATTTTTTGGTGGCTCTATCCAGAAGCATGGCAGAACAGGATCAGGACGGTTTTATGGCTCCTACTGAAGAATCTTCCACAGAAATAACTTATGTGGACCAGGATTCTTCCAGTATTCCGTCGGCTGCCGATTCTGGAAGGAGGAGGCCCAGCTTTGCCCGGTAAGTCACTTTTATTTATTAATATTAATTAATATTTTGGGCATGTTAAATTTAAATATGGCTATTGCCCCCTTTTTTGCTTATGTCTCTTAATCCTTGACGCCAGACTAAGCTCACAGAAGTGTACCTAAATCCTCTTCTTCCGGACCTATTCCCCAAAAGAAAAGGAGTGGTCCCAAGGATAAATGGTGCTTTTTGGATTCTTATATGTAACTCCTCTGTCAATCTTGCACAGACAAGGTGGTTGATGAGTAGCGTAATTAAGATCTTTTGCGGATCATAATAGACCAAATGACTTCCTCACCTTGGGACCAGAAGGTTCCGGAGGATTCGGGTAACCAGATTGTGTTTATTCTAAGCAGACAGCACGTCCTACTCCAGACATAATCCTTACATGTGGGGTATACCTCCGCCTTCAGCGCCGTGCACTGCTAATCATGAAGAAAACAAGCTCCTCCCGGCCCTACATATACCGAGGGACCTCCCATAAATCCCCAGATTTCTCTGCAGTGCTTGAACTGCGAAGACATGAAGTATCACGCTCTCGCAGGCGAGCGGGGTTTGACAGCCCGAGGCCCTGCGGGACTATTTCCACCCGTCCTCCTTGTGAGTAACATGCCTCCCAGCCTGGGCTGCGTTGGTCGGGTGAAGGTAGGCAGCACCTAGTGTGCTTACGGAGCCATGCTCCACCGCAATCCCCATCCATGGGGTAGGCGGTTCAGGCTAATGGTGAGCCTCTTAGTGGATGCCCCTCCCGCACCTTGCCCCACGCCCCATGTAGCGGTGAACCCCGATTGCTGGGTCACCTTCTCCCTTAGTTCCCCCCATTAGTGGGGGGGAAAAAGAGGGGGGGTGTTGTACGTGGCCCTAATCTTGCCATATAACAAGCTTTTCCTTTACCCTATCGGTTCCCGGGGGTCAGAGCCGCGCTCTAAACTTTATTTCATGTTGCCCGCTGCGCCTTTAAGAGATATGTCTCGGCGAGTCAGGCGGCTCTGTCTTCAGACACCATGGCGTTTATTCTGTTCCTTTCCTGTCCTGTTCCGCGCTCAGAGCTTCGCGCTCTCCGGGGAGGGCATGGTCTGGTTTGGCGCGTTCCGCGTCACCTACAGCTCTGGCCCGCCCTTCAAGGTTCGCGTGCACGTGGTCACGATCTTCCTTCTCCCTGGTTGCTGTAAGTGCCCTCACGGGCGTTCCATTTTCTTCTCCTTTTATGCTGCGCATGGTTCTGACACCCTCTTTTCTCCTTATGTCTTTCAGACGCCAAGCTTCCAGTAGCTTCTCCCGGCCTGATATATGTATATATATCTCAGGGTTATATTAGATTCTCCCACATTCCCAGCGGGTATTGGGGCAACCAGGGTTGCTTACAGCATAAATCCCTACTGGCATATTACCTAGATTAATCACCATATGGAGGCATCTCAGAATTTGGTGTCCGGGGTCCCGCGGGGACAAGACCGGCTGTGTACCATGTGTAGACAACCCCACGTTGATGCTGACAGAGCACGGGTCTGCGGACCGTGTGCTGAGCAAACGCTGGCCCGGCAATCAGGCCTACCAGTAGCGGCTCCTCGTTTCAATACACCTGCCTCCCCGGACTTAAATCTCACTCCCAATGAGTCGCACTCGAGTGGGGATGACCAGCAGGTGGTGCCGCGCAAGCTTCCCACTGCAGAGCAAATTATGTCAGGCTTGGCTGAGCGCTTGGGCGCCGGGAAGAAACGATCCCTGACGCCACCTGTTGTTTTCCACCGAAACCGAGGACCCTGCCGCTGTGCAGGATCTTGATCAGTCCGAGGATGGTGAACTGTTCTCGGGGTCCAGTACCCCAGATGAGTTGTCTTGGAACCGCGACGGTTCTGGCCCGGAGTCCTGGGGCCTGTGTGAAACTGATGAGTTGCTCATTAAGATCTTTGGAGTCTTATCCATCTCTCCTCCGGGAGAGTCCCCTAAGCCCAAGAGGGAAAGTTTCCACACGGCGCCGCCGCGCCTGGAATTCTTGGAGCAAGATCATTTCCAGTCTCTTATATCTAAGGAATGGGAATCTCCTTGTAGACTTACAGTGGTTCCGGGGGTTTGGGACTGGAAGTACCCCTTTCCCCAGGATTTGATCGAACGATGGTCAGTCCCCCCAGAGGTGGATGCTCCAATCATTGGGGTTGTTAACCCCCCTTTCATAGCTGCTTCCCCTTCTCGCACCCTTCGGGATGCGGAGGACCGGCGCATGGACAGATTGGTCTCCCATGCCTTCTCTTGCGTAGGGACAGCTCTGCGTCTGTGCTGCGGCTGTTACCTTGGTGGCCGCCAGGACGCTGTTCAGAAGGATTATTGACCAGCAGCCTGAGGACCTTCCTTGTGAGGTCTTCAATGCACTGTCAGATTGTGACGTTTTTGTGAGATTTATCCTCTCCGCTATGGATGATACCATTAAAATGTGTGCTAGAGCCTCTGCCCTTGTGGTGGCTATTCGTCACCTGCTTTGGCTGACAATGATACAAAAAAGGTTCTTACCGGTATTCCCTTTAGAGGACGTCGCTTGTTCGGGGCCAGGTTGGACCTTTTTGGCAAAAAGGGTAAGGCGCCCGTGCGCAGACGGGCGGCCAGGCAGCCCAGGCGCAGGGACTCCCCGCCTCCTCCTTATGTTTCCGTTAAACGAGAACCAGAAGTGTGCTTCCAACTTTTTCGGGTGGAAGCTCGTCCCAGGGGAGGCAGGCAGCGCCCTGGGACCTCCTGGCAGGTCAAAACCAAAGTCTGCCAAAACCTCACAAGCATGGAGGAGCGCGGGCGAGGGAACTGCCACGGCACTCGGCTCTTATGGCAGGATGCCATGCTTCGTTCAGGCGATTTCAGGTGAGGGATCGCCTGGACGCGTTTTTTTAGAGGCGTTGAGTGTTTTAGGCAGCTCCCTTCGGAATGAGTCAGGGTTATTATACCGGTGGAGTTTGGCTCTGAAGGGTCTGGGTTTTTCTTTTAGGTTGGCCTGGGCTGATAATTGCATTCACTCTGCTTTTCCCCTGGGATGACGCAGTCTGCCCAGATCCGGCGGTCTAGACCTGGCATATAGTTTCCGCGGGCTTTGCCTCCTTGGTATCCATCTGTTGGGCCGTAGACGCCCTTGTCAAGTTAACTTCTTGATGACTGCCAGGAGCTATTTTCCCCTTCGGCCCCTTGTTCCCTCTGGGCGCCTAGTCCTTGTTTCCAGCTGGTGTTACAGGACCATTCTTTATATTGGGGTCTTGTCTGGGGTCCCTCCCCTGTTCCCAGATGGCTCGCCAAGGCGAGTCTGGGAGCGCTTTCATGCTCATTCACCAGGTGCTGTCTGCACTAGTATCTACCCTAACTTGGGGCTCTCTTGGAGTCTTTGGGATTGGTGCTTAGGCACATCTATTACTGGGTGTAATCTGATTCATACTTTACCTACGGGGTGGCACTTAGATGGGTCCAGCTTCAACCTTCCCTTCTAATTTGGTTGCCTTGGTATGGAAGGGGCCTTGCCCTCTGTGTAGTCTTATTACATTCTCTGATGGGCCTATTGCTGGCGGCCGAGGATGTTCCTTTTCCCAGATCCCCCTGGGATCTGTGGCTCCTTCGGTTACTTGGCCTGGATGGGGTTTCCAACACCCCTGGAAATAGTTCGATGCGTTCCCCCTGTGTTTATGGGGGTTCCCTTCTGGTTGGCCTGCTCACGGAAGTTGTTGATGGACATCATTCCTTCTTGTTATCTCTGTAGATGGTCCCATGTCTGGCAGGGTAACTAACGGGGGTTCTATTCTTTATGAAAGTCCCCGAGGTTCCATAAGGAGGGCCCCATTAGGGGGGGCCCATTGGTCATATCATTGGTAGGTCAACACCTTATGCCTTGTTGGCTAGCTTGCTGGCTTGTTTGCCTAAGGCCTTGTCTCTTGGAGACTCTTGGTCTGTCTGGTCAGTGGACTGACCCAGTTTTTATCTGAGAAGATTCCGGAGCAAGTTGACCCTTCTTGTAGGGTTTTGGCTCTGATCTTGTGGAGGATTTTTACTCTCCTTGCGCTTCACTGGTATTGGCTCGTGGGCTGTCCTACTGTGCTGGGAGAGCCTTCCTTAGTGTCTCAATGAGCCTAATGGTTGGGGCCGTAGCCGGGACTGGACAGAGACTCTGTCCCGGTTAAGGTCCTAATTAGTTGTCCTGGGTGATGATCCCAGGACTCTCTGGCCTTGGTCATGGTGACCTAGTTTGGCCTTTTGTCCGGGTGCTCTACCCTTTGTCTGACCCTTCTTACACCCTGCTAGGTGGGGTTCTGCACAGGCTGGCTGTGGCAAGGGTGAACTGTTGCACTGGGGGCCAGGAGTGCCCTGGGTGGTTGGTTCGCATTTTCGGCTGAAGGCAGTTGTACTGTGTGCCTTATCATGTGGGCTGTTATGCCTAGTCGGGCTCCTGATTACGTCTTCCCCTTCACAGGGTTTGGACGATCGTTGTTAACCCTATCAGAAATTTTTTCCTCTGGGGGTCTATTATTTTTGGAGGGTTGGGTTTAGATCCCTCCCTTTTTGTATTCTTCTCCCTTCTTACCAGTTATGTTGGGAGTTGGCACCCTAGTTGGATGGCTGGGACTAGCACCCTATTCCCTATGGAATGAGGTCTTACCTATGGGTACTAGAGTTCTTATGGCTTGGCTGGAGTTGGTTCCCCAACTCAGTTCCTTGAGAGGTTCCAGGGCTCGCCCTGTTTTGGTCCTCGGTGGAGACTAGTTTCTAGCCTCGGCGTTGAGCTTCCCCTGGGGTGTCTTAGGCGCTTTTCCCCAGAGAAGTCTAAACCCCTTGGGGGGGGGGGGTTGCTTATCTTGTTGCCCTGCTTAGGGTCCCCTGGGTCTTATTCAGGTTTTTTTTGTCTGAACTGTTCCCTGCCTCAGATGACTCTTTCGGGGCGGGTGCCTCAGTATGGGGAGTGTCATAGGAGCCGGCCTTCTTAGCCTAGTCCTTTTATATTACTCATAACTCTTTATATCTGTACACCGTTGGGTGAGGATGTGTCCGCCTTGCTCCGAGCTTGAGTCCAGGCGGAGGATTGTTGTTCTTCTCGGTACCAGAACCTAGGGTCTTTGGACTGGTGTTCTGCTTACTCTGAGCTTAAAAGGGATCTGTATCCCTCATTAGGCGTCGGGAACCTATGGACGACTTCCTGTCCAGGGTTGGGGCCATGCCCGTTGGGCTTATAGATGTCCCCATCCTTCTTGCAGCAGGATCTGGTTACTCCCATGAGCGTGGGAGCTTGTTGGACTGGTCTTGCTTGGCTGGTTGCCCTTCTGAGCTCTTGATTATCATTTTGGCTCTTGAGGAGCCTTGTTAGCTCGTGTTCAGTATTAAGTTGGTCTCGGCCGAGACCAGGGTTCGTATTCCCTTACGGGAAAGGTTCTATGGTTGCCATGGCTACCCTGTTACCATTAGTAGCATGGTTAGGCTGTTACTCTGGCCTGTTTGTTAAGGGAGATTCATTCTTCTCTCTTGGTTTGGATTTCTTCTACCGGTGCTTGGTTTGGGCCTTATGCACTTGGTTGTTGAGCAGGCTGACTAGTTCTCTGCTCGTGTTTCATTAGCCTTGTAAGGCTTTATAAGTTAAGTTAGAGCTTTGCTCTAGTTGCTCCTGGTAGCAAGGTTACAGGCGATAACGCTGTTTTGGTTGGCTGTGCCTTTTTTCATGGGGATCCCACCCTATTTATGGACACTGCTATTGGATGTCCCACATGTAAGGATTATGTCTGGAGCAGGACGTGCTGTCTGCTTAGAATAATACAATTCTGTGAGAATCTCACCTGTAGAATTGGTATTATATGCAGACAGCACGTCCTGCATCCTGTTCTGGATCCCTTGTGTGGTGATTATTATCTGGGATATTATTGGCAGTCTCTGGGTGGCTGTTTTCCTCCTGGCTTCTTCTCTCACTGCTTGTAAATGCTGGGGATTTGTGGGAGGTCCCTCGGTATATGTAGGGCCGGGAGGAGCTTGTTTTCTTCATGATACTGCAGTGCACGGTGCTGAAGGCGGAGGTATACCCCACATGTAAGGATTATGTCTGGAGCAGGACGTGCTGTCTGCATATAATACCAATTCTACAGGTGATATTCTCACAGAATTGTATTTTTCCCGACCTACAGGTCTCTTTTTTGATCCCGCTTATTATCCGGTCACATAGGGAGGAGGGGGGGGGGGAGATCAGGCCAGTTTCAGGGCTTTAAACAGAGAAAGGTACTATTCCCTCCAGGGCATTTACCTTGCCTTTCCTATGATTTTCCTATCCTTGGGATAGAAGGAAAGGATTCAGGCCCAAAATGTAATCATGTTGGGCTTTTTTCCAGATTTGACGCCTGACTCTTCAGGTTCATTCCTTCTCATTATTCTTGAAGGATATGATTATGAACGATTGGAAAGATCCATTTTGAGAAATTGATTTTCTTGACCTATGTTCACGCCACCCTGAGTGCGGTTGCTCATCTGATCTCGGGAATTCAGCAATATCTGGCCCGGTCAATACTTGGACCCTAAGTAGGGTCACGGGGTCTTTAACTTGCATATTCTTTTACGGAAGAGGATTCAAAGTTTTGGGAAAATGCCCTAAGTTGGAGGTCTTTTGTGCCAAAGTCTCTAGGAGAGCAGGGTTAGCCTTTGAAGATTTTGGGTCCTTGCGATCTCCTAGATAATAATAATAGTGATTCACTGCTCTAAGAGGTCTGACAAGTGGAATCAAATATTTGGACCTATTGGCTTCCATTTGTATGATCGGGAGTTTGGCCTTCTGCTTCAACAATGAAAGGACTGTTTGTTGAAAAGGACTGGTCTAGGGGGATTATGAAATCCCTTTTCAGCTATGTCTTTTGGTGTCTAGTGCTGTTAGTTTTTTTGTGAACAAAGTACATGGCTGTAACGTATCCGTTCACAGCATTCTCTGGTGGAGGACCCGGGTCTGAGGATATTGGGTCAAAGATGAGTCTTGTGCAATATTCTTTTAGGAATATTTCTGTTCAGACGGATTCGGGTATACAACCGATAAGAATATATATATTCTGCCCGATCTGGGCCGCCTGTTGAAGGAATTGCTCTTTTGCAGCTCCTTTGGTTAGATGCTCCTTTCATGCAGGGACGCTGCTAATGAACCAGGGGATACCGTCCTCCTCTACCTCTTCTGCTAGTAAGGAGGGTTTTAAAGGTTCCACGTGGTCTGGAACCTATTGATCAAATCCGAGGAGCTATGATGCCATGTCTCAGGTTGGGGCCTGAATACCTTGTGTTGCCCCTTTTCATTCCAGGGGCATAAAAGAGGGTTACACGTGGAATTTTCTGGTACCACACGGTCAGAGTCTTGGTCCGTCCTCTGAAGTTGGAAGAATGATCAGATATTCAGAAGTCGGCTAACCTTCGGAGCCAGGGCATATCCCAGTTCCCCCTCACCAGCAAGGAAGGGGTTTATTCCTCTATCTTTCTGGTGGTAGAGGCTTTGGAGGGAGATTAATTCTGCCTTTTTTAGAATTTCAGTCTCTATGTTCCATAGGCATGCTTCCACTGGGTTATTTTATGGTCTTAATAGATCAGGGGAATGCCTAGCGGGTTCCACCTCGGGCTCAGTCATTTTTCGGGACCGCAGTAAAGACAGAGCTGGATATTGCGCTTCTAATTTATTGCTCCCTTTTGGGCTGGGATCAGTCCAAGAATTCTACAAGGATTTTGGGGCTGAAACTGCGGGCATGTCAGGAGACTGAGAGGAGTCTGTGGCGGCTGACCTGGAGGATCTGCTACATTTTTTTTTGTCCACTTAAGAAATAAGATGCTTTAGAGCCTCAGTTCAGGTTTAGAGCTGTATTTCAGCTCGGTTGGATTCTAAACCTTTAGGGTTCTAGTCTGGTTCCCTCTCAGATAATGATTTATTGGTTGGAAGTCAACAACTTCTTCGGACTCTTTCTCCTCCTTAAAGAGTTTTGGCCCTTCAGGAAACCATTGATTCCTTTGTGCCAGCTCAGCATCTCCTATAACACTAGCCATGACACTAGCCATGAGGGTGTTAGGACTGTTGACATTGGTTTTCTCGCAGTAAGGTGATGTCACTTGCTTTTAAGTACTATGAGGTTCATGTCCTGAGCAGCTGGTACGGCTCCCGGAATGTGTGGGGAGATAAGGTTCCACGTCTCGGTCAAGGGAGGCCATAGCTGGGACCCCAAAAGAAAGGTTGGTTACTGCAGATACCTTTGCTTGGGGTTAGGGAGCCGTGGCGAAGAATGACAGATGAGGTTAGACTATGCTACGACAGTAGCATACATTAACCATCAGAAGAGAACGAGGTTCATCGCTGAATGGGGGTAGCATTAGAAATCCTTTTGGATTGGATGAAGACCTGAGTCTCCTTCAGCTGTAGGAATGTTGCATCATGTGGCAGTTTTTTTCTGAATGCCCTCATTGAAGGTGTCAGAATAGGTAGGTCTATTCTAGAGTCTTCCAAGGGATCGTTCGGATCTATATTATTGCCTCGGCAAGTTGTCGCTAGCTGACCAAACGTTTTTTCTGGATCCGGCAGTAGGTGCGGATGCTTCAGCCCTTGCACAGTATTTCAGTCTAGCCTATGCACTTTACGGTTAGATTGGTGTTATCCGTTCGGGTCCCTAGGCCACCTCTAAACTGGCGGTCTTTTTTATCTAGGTTGTCTTTAACCCTAGGTTGTTCTAACCCTAGGTTGTTCTAACCCTAGTTTACCTCTAACCCTAGGTTGCTTCTAACCCGGGGCCGTCTCTAGCCCTCGGCTGTCTCTAGCCCTCGGCTGTCTCTAGCCCTCGGCTGTCTCTAGCCCTAGGTTGTCTCTAGCCCTAGGGTGTCTCTAACCCTAGGGTGTCTCTAGTCCTAGGCTGTCTCTAGCTCTAGGTTGTCTCTAGCCCCTAGGCTGCCTCTAGGCACTAAGGTTGTCTCTAGCCCTGGGCTGACTCTAGCCCTGGGTTGGCTCTAACCCTGGGCTAGTCCTTATTTTTACCCAAACAACTTTGGGGTTGTTATTCATTCAGAATCAAGGGGTTCCCTTTTGAGCCTTTTTTCCCAGATCCAGTATTCTGAGATTGGAGCTTTTGCTTTTTTAGTTCTCATCGGATTTTCCTAGATGCTAGGAATGTTTCTTCTGAGGAGGAAGCTTCAATATGATATTTTATACATATTTGGGACGTACCTTTTTAGGGAGACCCAACTGTGGGTTCATGGACGATGTAACTCTGAGTAAGGACAAAGTGTGTCTAGTCGTCTTTTACAGGATTTGTCTTTTCTAGTTTATATCAGGCCTTATGGTATCACATCTCATTTGACAAGAGGTGATGCTACATCTTGGACTGAGCAGGCGAGCTATTGCAGTCGCTTGGTCCTCAGCAAGGTGTTATTTTGCTGGACGCTATGGGTTGGATCTTCTGTCCTAGAAGGATCAGTCTTATGGCAGAGGTATCCTCCATTCTGTTCTTCCCACCCAACGAGGTAGTACTCGCCTATCTCTCAGGCGTATGCTGCCCGAAGGATGTTTTGAGAAAACTTAAGTTAGGTACCTGGTAACTTTTTTTTCGAAGCATCCGAAAGGGCAGCATACGCCGGCTTCCCTCCCTTATTGTTTTCTGTGGAGTTGATTTATGTGTGGATTATAGATTGGAGTTGTGGGTCTGTTTCTTTTCTCTCTTTCAGATCTCTACAACAACTGGGGAATGGAGGGAGGAGTCAAGACAGAGGTGGTCTGGCTGGTGGTCACATGTTCCCCTTGGTGGGAGGAGCCCGGAGGTCTCAGGCGTAAGCTGCCCTTTCGGGTGTTTAGAAAAAAAGTTACCAGGTACCTAACTCAAGTTTTCGAATCACAGCTCACTCTACCAGAGCTATTGGAGCCTCTTGGGCTTTTCAGCACCAGGCTTCGGTTGAACAGGTTTGTAAGGCCGCTACTTGGTCTTCAGTTCATACTTTTTCAAAGTTTTACAAGGTTGATGTTAGGGCCTCAGCTGATGCTCTTTTTGGCTGTAAGGTGCTTCAGGCGGCAGTGTCATGAACTACATGCTGCTGCTCACTGGGGATCCCACCCTTCTTTTGGACACTGCTTTTGGATGTCCCACATGTCAGTAATGGAGTGACCTGAACAGGACACTGGGAAAAATACAATTCTGTGAGTACTCACCTGTAGAATTGTTTTTGGTAGTGTCCTGTTCAGGTCGCTCCATCCCACCCTTGTTCTGTTATCTCCTTTGCCTGTTATGGTGATTATTGTTGTAGTTGTTTTTTTCTTGAGAGAGTATATGCTGAAGCTATGTGATGTAACATGGTTTCCTGGCCTCTCGGCATGTCTCTGTTTTACTGCTTTTGAACCACTGGGGGATTTTGGGAGACAGCTGCCTTATATGAGCCGGGAGGAGCTTCGATTTTCATCTTGCAGTCACTGCGTCACCTTGTGGCGGATTACCCACATGTCAGTAAAAGAGCGACCTGAACAGGACACAACAAAAAACAATTCTACAGGTGAGTACTCACAGAATTGTATTTTCAATAGAAAGTGGTTCCACTCCATTCCAAGGGGTAGAGATACAAGAAGTTCAGAATGTAATCTATTTATTTGGTAAGGGACATCCTCAAAGAGCAGGCCTTTATGATCAATTTAGACCTGCAGGATGCTTACCTGTATATTCCAATTCTGCCTCTACATCACAAATTTCTGAGATTTGCAGTATAAGCAGACCAGGGGCTTTATCACTACCAGTACAGGGCTTTGGTCTGTCATCAGCCACATGGATCTTTACAAAAATATTGGCGGAACCAATGGCGCACCTCAGACAGGAAAGAGTTACAATTATTCCGTACCTGGACTATTTACTCTTGCTAAACAGGTCAGAGGAATTGATACTAACAGACTTAGATAAGACTCTTGTAGTAAGAACTTTAGGCTGGGTTGTCAATTTAGAAAAATCAAATCTGGTACCCAGGCCAATTCCAATTGCCGATTCCTCAGGTATGACCTGGACAGTATCCTTCAAAGGCTCTGCTCCCACAGGAAAAGCTACACAGGATCATAACAATGAGTCAAAAATGTTTCAAGTTCCCACAGGTTTCTCTACGAGAAATCATGACCTTACCCGGTCACATGACGGCTTTAATTCCGGCAGTCCCATGGGCTCATCTCCATATGAGAACCCTCCAGAGATTTCTATTATCTCGCTGGGACAAGTGTCCGGACTCATTGGATTAAAAAAATTAAAATAGAGGACATTCTAGAAAGCTTCCATTGGTGGACAGATCTGGTGATATAAAAAAGAGAGAAAGACTGTGGAAACAAAAGAATCCTGTAGTGATTACGACAGATGCCAGCACATGGGGTTGAGGAGCCCACCTGAGCAATCTGATTGTCCAAGGAAAGCGTCTGCCATACATACAAGGAGACCCTCCAATTTCAGGGAACTAAAGGTGGTCAAGCTGTCATTGGATATTTTTTTTTACCAGTAATTTCAGACAGAGGTCTACAGATCTGCTCTGACAATGCTTCCACAGTAGCATATTTAAATCATCAGGGAGGGACCAGGTCATTGTACCTGATAAATCTCTCAAATTCCAATGTGTGTTCTCTACAGGAACAGGTTCAATCAATATCGGCAATTCATTGAACAGGTTCCCTGAATAGTGTTGCAGATTTTCTAAATCGAGTAAGTGTACAACAGACCTAGTGGCGCCTAAACCAGGACGTTTTATTCCAGGTTGTAGCCCTTTGAGGTCTCCCCCAGATACACCTCTTTGCCAGTGCCAGCAATTCAAAATGCAAGATACCGTATTTTAATGACTGATGAGGGAGGACAGTGCCTTAGCAGTAGATGCCCTGGCTCATCCCTGGAACTTTCACTTAGCTTATGCTTTCCCTCCTTTCAGATTACTGCCGCAAGTGATCCGGAAGATAACGTTGACCTCTTCCTGCGCTATCTTCATAGCTCCGTTTTCACCGAGAAGAATCCTGGTTCTCAGAACTGTGAAGGATGGTGAAGAAGGGGCCATGGCATCTACCAAATATTCTAATTTTGATTAGAATCCATTCCATTCTGAATCCAGAGCCAGCCAAGCTTCAACTGATGGCAGGGATCTTGAGGAGGTCATCTTAGAGAAGAAAGGCTGTTCGGGCAGAGTGATTAAAACTCTCTTGGACAGTTGTAAATTGACTACCAGACATATCTATGCAAAGGTTTCAAAGTGTTTTTCTTCATTTTATGAAGCTAACGGCAGAGCTGTAGCTAGCTTCTTTTGCGCCCGAGGCAAGCCCAGAAAATCGTGCCCCCCCCGGCAAAAAAAAGAAAATGTTATACATATATTTTATATATACGGTTTTGTTCCGTGCAAGAATCGGGATGCCCCGCAGCATGACACCCCCCAGTTTGCCCACTACAGCTCACCTTTCCACATTTCAACGGCACATGTGTGAGGGCCATTTGCTGTGACTATGTAATTCAGCTGCCGGCTCTCATATGGGTTGATTCAAAGAAACATGTAACAGCTTGGATTTTGGTGCCGATCATCCTATTTTTCACATCCGCTCGTGCGTTCGTATGAACTTGCGAGTGATTCTATAAGCAAATACGTTTCTATCCTAAAATATACGTCCGTTCGTATGGCAGTTCGGGAATCAGACCTATGTCAGTTTCCATCCTGATTTTTCCGTTTCATTTCTCAGGTTGCAACATTGGTTTTGCCCTTTTTCCTTTTTTGTCTGGACGTAAATCCTTCTGATCTTGCGGCTCCGCACTACAAACTTACCTCATTAAAGTGCATTCTAAATATTTGGTCTTTTATTTTTCTTTATTTCATTCATTTTGCAGTAACCAACCATTAATGAATGCATTTGCATAAGTAAATCTTACTTTGTTTAATTTTTACTTAACTTGCATTTTTTACTTGTGGATTTAATTTTTATATTTTGGCTTCAAATGGTACAACTTTACATTTTTGGTGTGGTTACCCACACCCTCTACATACAGATTGCTCTCAAATATTAAAAAACACCCAGCAACTTCTGCATGTTATGAGCCTAGAAACAGGCAAGATGGCGGCTCAGGTATTATCGGGCAGCCTGCAAACAGAAAGGGCCTTGTGACTGTGTTGCTCTGGATTCTTTGATTTCTGACCTTTCCGTGCCCCCAGCTCTGCTGTGTCTGTGCAAAATACAGCAGTAACCCACATCCTGCACTTTATCCCGCTCTCCTCTCCTCAGTAAGTGTGATGCATCTGACCAAAGATGTGCTTAAATAATTAAACAAAGCAAAGGTAAACAACTACACCAATAAATGCAATCTAAAAATATTATTCTAGTACATCAATTTAAAAATAAATAACAGAGGACATAAGTTTCTTTAATTAACGCAAATATATTGCCAAATAAAGGTTTACATGCAAAGGACTAATTAAGGTCCACATTAAAATGCTTTTATAAGGCATACATGAATCAGGTATGCATTGCCATACAATTTATGGGCTCGGCCATGCTGATACATGCAGTTCATTGGAGCTCAAGACGCGCAGACTCCTCCACATAGCCAAAAAACCTGTTCAAGAACAGCAATCCGACTGCTAAAAGGTGTCGGCAGTGGCTTTCTTTTAAAACGTATTTAGAGGTTTGAAAACTGCTCTCTGAATCACACCTAAACACATCCAATTATCCTAAGCTTTACGTTTTCATCCTAAGTTTTAGGATTTGATCCTAAGTTTTACGTTTTGATCCTAAAATTTAGGAACGAACTTGCGATGATCGTAAGAGCATATACGCATTCGAACGTAGGCTCGTGCGAGTCGTAAATGGCCAAAAAAACAGGAAAAAATGACTAACACCCACCCAAACTTACGATTCTCGATCCGAAATCAATTAACTTTTGCTCTTTGAATCGAGGGGATAGACTTCGATAGATCTGAATGACTGGGATGGGAGTGGGATGCCCCACTGTGTAATACCCCCCAGAAGCCCAGTTTCACTCACCTTGTTCCGGAGCCCTCTCTGCGCCGTGGACACATCCTGGCTCGCCTCTAGCCTGTGCGTGCACCTGCATCTGGCCTTTCTGAATGGGCAGTATGGGCATGCGACAGCTAGGACGTGAGCGGGGAATGCATACAGCGGCGCACTTAGCCGTCAGCGAAGCCGAGTGAAAGTGAGCACGCTCAGCCAATCAGCGCGCTTGTTCTGTTCTGCTGTTGGAGCATAGAAAGGTGAGTTGTAGTGGAAGAACTGAGGGGTTTCACACTCGGGATGCCCCAGCTAAAAAGCTAGCAGGTGACCCTGGAATCTTTAAGATTCCAGACTGACCACTTGTGGGTTTTGTTACACTTGACAAAAACCCAGGATTTTCACTATGCTGGATTTTGGTCCCCCCAAGGCAACCCAATTCTGTGTACTATGTGAAACCTCCCCCCAGGCTCCCCGATCCTACGGCACATGCACAGCCTCCGTCCAATCAGCAGACGCATCCCAGCTAACCTCTGACACGGTGCATGCCTGTACCGGCCATTCACTATTGCCTGGCTCGGATACATGCCCTGCTAAAGGGATAGGAGGGAGAAGGTGAGTATACTGGGTGACCTGGGGGGGGGGTTCACACAGTGGGGCATCCTGATTTCGGATGCCCTGGGGGGAGGGAATCGATCGATTAGGGTTACCCCCTAACCCTAGGCCAGAAAGTACACCTAAACACCTTTAAAAACACACATACAATACACATCAATATAAAAGAAAATACTTTTATCTGTACACAGAACTACCAGCACCATGCTAGAGGGATAGCGGGGATGAGGCTGCGGCCTGCACATGCGCCGTTGGACTGGGATGTTCGGGGCATCCCGAACACCCTTAAAAACACACAATACACATCAATATAAAAGAAAATACTTTTATTTTTGCACAGAACTACCAGCACCAGCCAGGCATCCCATCTGCGACATTGGTGAGGGCAGTGTAAGGGGATGTGGGTGAGGAAATGGCCTCCGCTCCACTACTAAATACCATACCTACCAACTTTTCAGGGTGGGAAAGAGGGACATTTGTTAAATTAGGCCACACCCCCTCATTGAGGGATAGATAGGTGATGGGTTATAACAATTAAAGTGGACCAACACCCAGCCGGCGATTCTAAGGCCAATCCAATCCCTCCCCGTGGGGCATCCAACATCGGGATACCCCGCTGTGTGACCCCCCCCCCCAGGACGCCCGAATCACCTTACCTTACTCCAGTCCAACAGTGCATGCGCGGGCCGCATCTCACGCTTCTGTCTAGCAGGGCGCGTGCCCGCATTAGGCATTTGTGAATGGCCGGCGTGGGCGCGCTCCCTGTTAGAGGGAAGCGTGAGATGCGGCCGCCAGCGCACTCGGAGTATGGCGGTAGTATGGCAGTAGTATGGCATCCCCCCTCCCATTTCCCATATAGGTAGTGTGGCATCCCCCCCTCCCATTCCCCATATAGGTAGTGTGGCATTCCCCTCTCCCATTCCCCATATAGGCAGTGTGGCATCCCCCCCTCCCATTCCCCATATAGGTAGTGTGGCATTCCCCTCTCCCATTCCCCATATAGGCAGTGTGGCATCCCCCCCTCCCATTCCCCATATAGGCAGGGTGGCATTACCCCTTCCATTCCAGCGTTCTCGCCTGCACTTGGTGGATCTCGGCTAGACTTGGTCCCTCAGTCAAGCGCAGCCCAGTCGAGCATGCTGAATTGACAGGTGCATGTGCCATAGGACCATGGAAGTGAGAGCCAGATCGGGCAACACAGCGGGGCATCCTGAATCGGGTGCCCCAGGAGCAAGGACCGAAACCCCAGATAGTCAAAATCCTGGGTTATGGTTCACTTTAAAATGGAACAAAATCAAGGGTGGCATTTTAGATTCCAAGGCCGGCTGCTGGCCTTCTCCAGGGGCATCCCAGTTCAGTGTTTGGCGGCTCATTTGCCGCATCCCTGCATCTTTGGGATGTGCGCACTCTCTTGCAACCAAAAATAGAGAGAGGCTGGAGGTGAGAGTGCGCTGCTGGGGGTGTACAGCAAACTGCTTTGGTCCAGAGCACGCACATGCAGCATAGGACCAGGAAAGGCAAGTTTGTATGGGCGTATTAGGGATTCCCCTGGGGCACAGAAAAAAGGTTTTGTTCTACTTTAATGTGCCATTTGCTCCGAGCGTGCTGGTGGCCGCATCCCCCGCTTCCCTCTAAGTGTGCCTGTGCCGGCCATTCACAAATGCCTGGTGCGGGCACGCGCCCTACTAGAGGGATAGTGGGGATGTGGCTCGCACATGTGCCATTGGACCAGGAACAAAGGTAAGTGTATGGGGCAACCTGGGGGGTTTCACACAGTGGGGCATCCCAATTTTGCATGCCCAGGGGGAGGTAATTGATCGGCCCGGGAATCTATAAGATTCCCAATTGGCGTGGGCTTTGACCAATCGATTTCGGGATGCCCCGCTGAGTGAAACCTCCCAGGTCACCCCGTTTACTTACCTTACTTCCCGGTCCAACAGCGCATGCGCAGGCCGCATCCCCACTATCCCTCTAGCAGGGCACGTGTCCACACCAGCCATTTGTGAATGGGCGTTGGCACACTCCGTTAGACGTAAGTGGGGGATGTGGTCGCCACCACGCTCGGAGCCGCTCTGCTTAGATGCGAGTGCTTTGTGTGATTGAGTGATTGGTCGAGCGGCTGCGCATGCACCGTAGGACTGGGAAGAGGTGAGTTCCTTGGGGCAATTTGGGGGGTTTCATGTAGCGGGGCATCCCTGATCGGGGTGCCCTGGGGGAAAGGACCAATACCCAGGATCGAAAGGTCAAAATCCTGGGTTTTGGTTCACTTTAAGTGGGAGTGTAGGTCAGCAGTTAGAGAGGGGGGCAAAGGGGTGCGGATTGTAGGCTAGGGAGGGGGTTTAGGTGGGGGTGCAGATTGGAAGCAGGGAGGGGGTATTTAGGTGAGGGTTGACAGCTGGGGAGGGGAGTGTAGATTGGAAATATAACATAACAGACAGAACAAGGAATTACTTACCTGTTGTCCAGAAGCAGGAAGGAGGATCTGGGCTTAGTGCCAGGCTGCAGCCTCACTATGACGCCCAGCCCCGCCCCATCCTATGCAATCACTCCCAGCACTTCCCTCTTAGAAATCTCAGCCTATCTGAGAGCAGGGGGCGGGGCAGACATCTTTCTGGGCGGGGCCTAAGCTTGCTGGGTCTGCTGCCAGCACAAATCAGCACATAAGAACATCTGCCCCGGCCCGCTGCTCGAAGATTGACAGCAGCTCCTCCAGCTTGCCTGCAAGGATCTTCTGACATGTGAGTTTCCTAACACCCAGCCCACCGCCCGCCCCCCCTGCGCGTCCTGCCCGCACGGAAGTCTCTTCACCTCCGCCCCCTGCTCCCCGGCCATGGAGCATCTATTCAGACGGCGAACAGCGCGCCGCTGCCCCGACACCGTGGGGGCACACATCCATGGTGCAGGGAGTCCCCCCATAATCCTGCCCTGACTGCGCGGCTGCGCCCCCTTGCATCAGAGCTGTAGCTGCGCCCGAGGCCGGTGCCTCATTCGCCTCATGGCTGCTACGGCTCTGGCTAACGGAAGAAAAAAGATATACCTGCAGGCTTCGGATTCCTGCAGGAATGGTTTGAGAAGGGGTTACCAGTACACTAGAGAATCAGACTTCAGCATTATCCATTTTTCTAGACTACCAGTTGAGAAAGGATCAACTCATCAATCGGTTCTTTAAGGTGGCTACCCGTAAAAGGCTGGCACCCATTAACCCTTTAAGTGCCAGCCTTCCTAGAGTTTATGTCACACTCTGTTACCAGACCATGTCTCACTTACAGGGATTTCTCCGGAAAATTATATATTGTTTTTTTCAGCAGTCTGGGCTTCAACATGTCTTGTTTGGCCTTTTCTTGTATATTCTCAATACTTTTAGGTGAAATATGTGCAAAAATATTTTTAAAAAATCAAATTTTTACAATTTGTAGTATTTTTTTGCAATAAAAAATTTAAATTTATCAATAAAATCTTATGCGTGTGAAATCCCAATTTCTCCCGGTTACAATGGTACCACATATGTCTCACTAGACACCCTTTCCTGCCCAGAGCACGCCCCCAAACTGAAACAGCACTTTAGGAGATTTTTAGAAAAAATACAACTATGTTATCTGCTATGTGCACCTTGCAGTTTTTCGAAAAAACAACCTTTTACATTTGAAATACCCCCACAAACTATATATTCCCTGGAAGCACACACCTCAAGCTTTCTAGGTGTACTAGGCTTGTTGACATGGGCGCAGTTTTCTGGAAGTAATCTTTCAATGAATTCTTTGGTTGCACAGAGTTTCCCTAAAAAAAAGAATAAAAAAGAAGAATCAAAGCTACATTTTCCTAAAAAAAACTATATACAAACAAGAAAAAACAAAATATATCTGAATAAGCAAGGTCCCCCAAACAGAACGATAGCCAACATGCATAGGTATTCTCAAAGGAAGAGTTGCCAAGAGCTTTTTTTTTTGCCCGCTACATCACAGTGACGTCACCCAGCCCCACCCCCAAGGGCGCGGGGCTAGCAGCTGCAACCCAGGAAGTTAGGGAGAAGGCGATTTCTCGCCCTCTCCTCAGCATGGAAGAGCCCAAGGAGGGTGATCGGAGGCCCACCTCGGGGGATCGGATGGCACCAAGTTAAAGAGGAGACCCGGCCGGATCGATAGAGGGGTCAGGTATCTTTTTTTTCCCGCTAGCAGGAGTAAAAGCCAGGCCCGTGAATTTTACGTGGCTCGCACTTAAGGGACGGAGAGGCAACCACGTAAAATTTACGGGCTTGGCACCCCAAAAGTAGAGCATGTGTGTAACGGTCATTTTACTTGAAAATTTCAGCTCTGCAAAGTTTTTTAACCAAAACAACCCTTGACATTTGGAATACCCCCATAAACCATATATTCCCATAGCTACTTTTAATCCTTTTAACTGCCAACCTACTGTGATTTTTGCAGGAATTTCCAGGAAAATACCGTATTTGTCGGCGTATAAGACGACTGGGTGTATAAGACGACCCCCCAACATTTCCACTCAAAATATAGAGTTTGTTATATACTCGCCGTATAAGACTACTCCCTCTTCCGCACACCGAATAAAACGTAAAAGAACACCAGATTACACTGCAGCCGCATCCCTGCTCGCCTTTAGTTTAGGATGTGCCCACACTGGCTATTCAGAATGCGTCCCAGCGAAAGGCATAGTAGGGATGCAGCTGCAGTATAATGTGGTTTGGGCTCTGGGAAAAGGGCCAGATGGGGGGTTTCACACAGTGGAGGATCACAATTTGGGATACCCCTGGAGTAGGGAACAAAACCCAGTGGGGCCTCCCAAATTTGGAATCCCCACTGTGTGAAATACCCCCGACTGGCCTTTTTCCCAGAGCGCACATCAGATTACACTGCAGCTGCATCCCTGCTCGCCTTTAGTTGGGGACGTGCCTGTGCTGGCTATTCAGAATGCGTCCCAGCTAAAGGCATAGTAGGGATGCAGCTGCAGGGTAATGTGGTGTTGGCTCTGGGCCAATAGGGAGGGTTTTACAGTGGGGCATCCCGAATTGGAATGCCCCAGTGGGTTTGTTCCCTATTCCAGGGGCATGCCAAATTGGGTTTCCTCTACTGTGTGAAACCCCCCAAGTGGCCCTTTTCCCAGAGCCCAAACCACATTACATGTATGTATGTGACCCAGGTGCACCCGGCGTAAAAGACGACCCCCCCACTTGGAGGCATGTTTTACAGGGGGTAAAAGTAGTCTTATACGCCAGCAAATACAGTAATTATATATATATATATATATATATATATATATATATATATATATATATATATATATATGTGTTGCAGCAGAGTTTAGGCTTTAACATTAAATGTCTTGTTTGTAATTTTTCTACTGTTTTTAAATATTTTTGCGTAAAAAACAAACAAAAAATAAATAATATTTTTTAGAAAATTGTCTCCTTTATTTTAAATAACATTTGTTTTATTAATGAAAACCATATTGCATGTGAAAGCCCCATTTCTCCCGATTACAATACCACATATGTATCGGTAGCCCCCCCCCCATTCTTGCCCAGGAGACCCCCAAACTGAAAAGAGCATTTTATAACATTTACAAATAAAACACAACTACCGTATATACTCGAGTATAAGCCGAGTTTTTCAGCCCACTTTTTGGGCTGAAAAAAGCCGCCTCGGCTTATACTCGAGTCAGAAGGACTCAGCTGTCTCATACACACACACACACACACATTCATGCTTACATTCATGCCGCCGCTCTCATACGCTCTCATACACACAAACACACACACACACACATTCATTCATTCTTACCGGCACTTCCTGGCTGTTGCGCGCTGGTCGTCGGTGGGCGTGCCCCAGATGGCCGGCGTCCATTGTTTTCATTGGACGGCGGCCATCTGGGACACGCCCACCGACGACCAGCGCGCAACAGCCAGGAAGTGTCGGTAAGAATGAATGTGTGTGTGTGTGTTTGTGTGTATGAGAGCGTATGAGAGCGGTGGCGGCGGCGGCGGCGGCATGAAAGTAAGCATGTGTGTGTGTGTGTGTGTGTGTGTGTGTATTAGAGCGTATGAGAGCTGCGGTGGCGGTGGCGGTTTTGCGGCGACGGCGACAGGAACAGCAGGGCCCTCCGACCATCGGTAAGTGTACATGTGACTGGCAGTAAGGCCCGGGCGGGGTGGGACGCAATCTGCCGATTATCTACAGTGCCACACTTTTATCGATCATCAGGGATAGAACTCATCACACAATCAGGATGCTAATTTTGTCATGTTAAGGCATGGGCAGGATACTTGCCCAGGTTTGATATTTAGACAAGTTCAGCCATATGAAAATCCAAGCAGCACTACTTATGGCAACCAGGGAACGTGGGAAAATCTATGGGTTTAAATAGACAATCTTTGTGATAACAGAAACATGACTTTCTGTGTTTTCTCTTGTCAATGTTCATTGATATGAATTTAAAGCAGCTATTTGGACGCTCTTTTAATCTAAAAGATTACAGGGCTGGCTGCTGGCCTTCTGCTTGGGCATCCTGATTATTGGTATCTATTTTTATTTTTGAAATTTACCGGTAGCTGCTGCATTTCCCACCCTAGGCTTATACTCGAGTCAATAACTTTTCCAGTTTTTTTGTGGTAAAATTAGGTGCCTCGGCTTATATTCGGGTCGACCTATACTCGAGTATATACGGTACTATCCACACTATAAAGGGTTAAACAGAAAAAAAAAGGTGGTCCCTTTCCCAAGGTGGGGGGATTTTTTGGGTAAAGGATTAAAAATCCACAAAAACTACGTGGGGTCCCCTCTACCCAGCATAACCAGCCTGGGGATCAGATATGCAGGGCTAGTAGATCAGGGCACAGGGGCCAGCTTTGGTGGCCCCCTGCCCTGCCGGCTACAAGCTTGCACCACCTAAATTTGCCCTGGGCCCTTCTGCCCTCTCCGGGCCTTGGGGAGTCATAGGGTAATAGGGGGGCTGGGAGTTAATAGCAAGTCACCCGCTAGCCCAAGGTAACTTGCCAGCCCCTAAGCCTCCCGGGGGGGACCCCATTTTTAAAAAATTTTAAGGGTTAAAACCCCTTAAAAATCCCCCCCCCCCCCCCCCAAAAATGACATGGGGTCTCCCCTACCCGGCATAACTGGCCCTGGACCAGCTATCGGGGCTTGTAGAACTGGGCCGGCCCTGCCGGCTACAGGCCCTCATAGCCTCTGTCGGGCCCTTCTGCCCTCCCTTGGGCTTTGGGGAGGCAGGTAATTGAGGTGGGTTAATGGCAAGTCACCCCCTAGCTGCAGGTGACTTTCCAACCCCTAGCCTTGTGAACTGGTATAGGGATCTCATGGATCCCTTACCGGTTCACAAAGGGTTAACAATAAAAATAAAAACACACAGAAAAAAAATGACATTTTTTTTTTTTTTCTTCACTTACCTCCGATCCCCGGCGATCCCCGATGACAGCAGCTGTGGAGGGAGGCTGGGGAGGGCGAGGGATCACAGCCCTCTTCCCCCCCCTCCAACCTCTCTCCTCCGACCACCCATGCCGGGTGACATCATAGTGACGTCACCCGGCCCCACCCCCAAGGGCGCGGGGCTAGCAGCCGCGACCCAGGAAGTTAGGGAGAAGGCGATTTCTCGCTCTCTCCTCACCACGGAAGAGCCCGGGGGGGGTGATCGGAGGCCCCCCTCGGGGGATCGGATGGCACCAAGTTAAAGAGGAGACCCGGCCGGATCGATAGAGGGGTCAGGTATTTTTTTTTTCCCGCTAGCAGGAGTAAAAGCCAGGCCCGTGAATTTTACGTGGCTCGCACTTAAGGGACGGAAAGGCAACCACGTAAAATTTATGGGCTTGGCACTTAAAAAGTTTCCAACGTGGGACTTATCCGTTGAGTTGAAAGGCTTACTGTTCTCTCCATTTGAGCCATTGGAGGAAGTACCAGAAAAGTGGTTGTGTTCTGTTGGCCATCACATCAGCAAGGTGGGTAAGTGAGCTGCAAGCACTATCAATGAAGGAGCCCTACTGCACTTCTTTCAGATAAGACCATACTGAGACCCGATCCTTTATTTTTGCCAAACATGGCTACCTCGTTCAATAGTGCCCCCGGAGTTGTCTGCTACGGCAGGAAGATCTCTCACTATTAGATGGGAGAAGAGCTCTGATCATTTATTTGGAGAGATCCTGAGAGTGGCGAATATCAGAGCACCTTTTGGTAATTTTCAGCGGCAAGAGAAGAGGCCTATCTGCTTCTAAATCCACTATTTCCAAGTGGATTAAACATACTATTGTGCAGGCTTAAACAT
Source organism: Gastrophryne carolinensis (assembly GCA_027917425.1). Lineage (NCBI taxonomy): Eukaryota > Metazoa > Chordata > Amphibia > Anura > Microhylidae > Gastrophryne > Gastrophryne carolinensis. The sequence goes on from CM051244.1 coordinate 70,357,965, forward strand.
CCATGGTTCCTCCTCTGCAGGTCTCAGCACATTCAACAAGAGCTATGTCAGTTTCCTGGGCAGAGAGGGCAGGTGCCTCTATAGAAGATACAGTATCTGTAAAGCAGCAATGTGGTCTTCACCCCACACCTTCCTCAAGCACTATAGACTCGATCTCCTTTCTGCAAAACATCAGGCCTTTGGTAGAAGGGTCTTACAAGCAGCTTCCCACCCCTAAGGTATAATTACTTGCTTATCCTCTCTGTGGCCATCCTGAAGGACGAAGGGAGAAAATCACCATTCGACTTACCAGTAATGGTTTTTCTACTAGTCCTTCATGACGACCCTTCATTCCCTTCCATTGTCCTATGGTATACTCTGTTACTTGCTTAAAGCGGACCTTCACTCTGAATAAGAGTCTATCTTATATGTCTCCCACACCCTGTACATACAGATTGGCCACATTAAAAATCATCCTACCTGCATCTACTGCATGTTATGAGCCTTTTAACATCCAAGATGGCGGCTTATGGAAGCCTTCATTTTATCAGGCAGCCTGCAAACAGGAAGTGCCTGCAAACAGGAAGTGGCTGTGCTGCTCTGCATTCTTGGGACTGCTGACCTTTCCCTGACCCTAGCTCTGCTCTGTCTGAGCAAAGCACAGCTATAACCTGCCCCCCTGTACCTTATCCCACTCTCCTCTCCTCAGTAAGTGTGATGCTTCTGAGTCAAGATGGCGGCGCCCGTATCCTAAATTCCTGAACAGAGTTGCAGCCCAGTGGGGGAAAGAATAATAAGTTAGTGACTAAAAATGTAAAATATATTAATTTTAGATGCTGGGGAATCGTTTTTTAAGAGTTTGGGCTTTTCATTAAATCATGGTGAAGGTCCGGTTTAAGACTGAGGTGGGAAGGAAGGGGTGGGGTTTTAACCTCTGCTCAGTTTGTGTTTCCTCCCAGTGAGTGAAGCCACTCTCTTCGTGGGTCATCCTGAAGGACTCATAGAAAAACTTTTACCAGTATTTTTTTTGAGGATTTTTTTTATACTGACTCCACAAAAAGAGGCATAAGCACAAAATGTGCATAGGTCAACCTTTACACCAAACGCAGCCCTAAGGGTAACATTTTCTGCAGCAGTTAAGGTAGACTTAGCAGGTTATGTTTTCTGCAAGAAAATAAAATCGAGATTTTACCAAAGAAGCCAATGTATTCCCTTGAAGTGCAAAACCGGTCAGGGAGGGGTCTATGGAGATCCTTTACATTGCCTGGTTTGGAGTTTAATTTCCACTTGACGGATTGTACAGGTACAGACTGTTACCTTCACAAAGATCATACACACTTGTCATGGCTGCACTTTATCCCTGCACTTAAGTGTTATTCCAACCCAAGGTTTCCCCTTAAAGTGGAATAAAACACAGGATTTTGACTATCCTGGGTTTTGGTCTTTGCCCCCTCGGCACCCCAATTGGGAGTGCCCTGCTTTGTGAAACCCCAGGTTGCCCAATCTCACTTACCCATCTCCAGTCCTACAGCACATGCGCAGCCCTCTCGTCCAATCAGTGTGCTCGGTTCGACTCCAGCCCGTTCATCCAGGGGCTCATCTAATGTGAGTGGATCCAAGTGCACCCCCTCTACCCTTTCACAGGGAGCATGCCCACACCGGTCAGTCCCAAATGCCTGGTGCGGGCATGTACCCTGCTAAAGGGACAGCGGGGAGGCAGCCGCTGCTCGCACATCCACCATTGGACCGGGAACAAAGGTGAGTTTTTGGGGGCTTTTGACATAGTGGGGCACCCCGAATCTGTATGCTCCGGGGGGAGTGAGTATGCCTACCTTGGAGTCTCATAGACTCCAGGGTGGTTTTTGGTCCACTTTAAGGCTGACATCGATCTACCAGGTCCTTTCGTCTACACTAGGTCGTCTCTCACCCAGCACGGCTGCTCTCCAACAAAATGAGACTTGAAGATAACCCAGAATCCCTAGGGCTCCTCATTAAAAAAAAACAAAAAACAAAACCTACTCCCTCCAATACCCTCTCCACCAATCCCTGCTATTTCATGTCCTGCTTTCTATCTTTTTCTTAAAGCAGACCAACACCAGTGCGGGTGTTGGTGCCACCACAATAAGACAGTCTGGGGGGGGGGGGGGGCACATCCAGAATGCTAGACCCCCCAAAATGCCTGATATTCTTACCTTACCAGCGTAGCAGTTGGCCGTCGGCGCTCATGTGGGCAGGGCTTTCTAGCTGCCGAAATATCTCTAACCACAGGAGCGCTGGACACAGTATTCCAGGTGAGGATCAAGGTAAGAATATTGTGCATTTGGGGGTTATGTGCAGGGGGGGCTCTAGCATTCTGGATACCTCCCTCAGCTTGTCTTACTGTTGTGGAACCAACACCCGCACCCTGCCTTGGTCCACTTTAACTGTCTCGACATGACTAATAGCGCATAAATTACTCTGCACATTATATGCAGAGTGATTTCAATTTCTTACTCTCTACCACCATCTACTGTCTTTCTACTGTACTGCATCCTCTATTTTGCTAATTAAGTTTCTGTTTAATCTGGACTCCAAGAGGGTGCTAACCTTATCTAACTCGGGTTTTTAACTGACACAAGCCCTATATTAATTTAGCAACAGACAAGGACGCAGTTCAGTTCTATTCCTTGGTTTTGTTCTGCTTTTTTTTGTTCCATTTCCTATTTTTTTAGAAAACAATTGTGGGCAGCCCTGGAATCTTGTTTCCACAGAACTAATGTGCTGCCTGGCACCTGAGCAATATAAACATCTGGCAACTGCACCTCTGTATCTTCGGGATATGTGCTGGCCCTAGCCATTTAGATAGGCCGAGCTCATGTAAACCGAGCTATTTGCAGAGCATAACATATACACATCAAACGGCTGTGATTGGACGAGAGCCTGTATATGTGCTGTAGGACCGAGAAGAGGGTGATTTTTACTGGACTTTCTGGGGGATATCAGCGCTTCAACCCAATTCGGGATGCCCCTGGGACACGGAACAAAACCTGGGATAGTCAAATTCCCATATTTTGTTTTGCTTTTAAACTGGACCTGAATAACCCTGAATAAGAGTCATATTATCTTATGTTTCCCACACCCTGTACAAACAGATTGCCCAGATTAAAAATCATCCTACCTGCATTTACTGCCTTTTTTTTAGCTTTTAAACATCCAAGATGGCGGCCCATGGAGTCTCAGGCTGCCTGCAGACAGGAAGTGTTTTCTGACTATGCTGCTCCTTTTCCTGACCCCAGCTCTGCTCTGTCTGTGAAAAGCACAGCTATAACCTGCTCCCTGCACTTGCTCCCCCTCCTCCTCTCCTCCGTATGTGATGCTTCTGAGGCAAGATGGTGACGCCCATATCCTTGAGTCCTGAAGAAAGCTGCAGCCCAGTGGGGAAAAGAATAATAAGTAAGCGACTTAAAACTTAAAAAAATATTAATTTGAGATGCTGGGGAATAGTTCAAGGGTTTGGGCTTTTCATTAAATGATGCTGAAGGTCCGATGTAAGGGGTTATAGCTTATATATGGCTAAAATAATGCATTGTTTATTGTAATCCAATTCTTTGATCAGCTACCACATAAATTATGAGAATATGTAACTAATGGTCACAGGTTGAAGGGCACAGTTCATTAAATGGGGGGGGGGGGGGGGGATTAGAGCTGTATGTTGAGATATTTATTATCTTTTTAAATGTATATACCCAACATGCAGCATGATTAATCCCAGGCAGCCACACAGGTTGAAACACGCCTGCTCCATTCATTGCAATGGAGGGGGAGTGCAGAACCTGCCCTGGCACATGTCTTCACTGCAGTTCTATCTGCAGTACTTGATAGTATGCTGCTTTATCACTCTTCAGGTGTGCTAACTGGCATGAAAATCCTCAGGAAAACCTGTGTGCTGATAACACATTTGCATGGCCCTTTAAGTAGAAAGCCTTGTTTGCCATATCACAGAATGGTTGACGCTATAGATCGGAGGACCAGGAAAATCTTTACAAGATCAGTCTTACTGTGCTGCATCCATTGTTCCTGAGAGACCACTGCTCTTCTTTTTTTTTTTTTTATTCTTCTGCCGACTTCTGCTTGAACCTAGATAACGCCATCTGCCTCCCGCCCACGATCTATCGATTTTATTTTGCTTTGCAGCCTTTCCACTAATTTTTGGACTTGCTTGCTTTCTCCATACCTTGACTACTTATTGGCCTGTGTAGAACACTCCTGCATTTGTGCTGCTTAACCATCCGTACCAGTAGATCACTGATGGTCTGCCCACACCCTTTATTCCCCAATGGCACAACCTGAGGCTTCCTAAGCTGCATGGCATATCCACGCTTACAGGGGGCTCTGGTGAGGTCTGAGCTTCTGGGTTGAGTCTTGCTTAATGGGCAGTAGTCTTCAGGACCCACCTTGCTTGCATTGAGACCCTGGTTCACTGTTATCAGAACTCTCTGGCAGCACGCTCCCTAGCCTTCCACCTAAGTCCTCTCGGGCACGAAGGGGATGGGGGAGGGGGGATGACACTTTGGGAAGTTGTCACCTCCAGATACAAGATCAAGTTTTGGTCCAAGCTCCACAGAGGTTTGTTCTGTCCAAGCTTCCCAGGTTAGTGGAGAGGACTGCAGCCCTCAGGGCGACACTGGACCAGTTGCTGGATTCAGTGCTTGAGGTACTGGTTCCGTCCTCAGAGAGATGCTTCATCTTTTACTCCAGTTTTTTGTAGTTCCCAAAATGAATGGGACAGTTTGCCTGATTTTGGATCTCAAATGCCTGAACGGGTTTGTGAGAGAAAGTTTTATGTGGCGTCCTTGAGGTCCATTATTGCATCCCTGGAGCAGGGGGAGTTCGTGGCAATAGTGTATGCATATTTTTCTCTGTTTCACAGTGGGTTCACAGCACTTTTAGTTTGTTGCCTCTCTTTAGCCCCAAGGGTGTATAAGACGACCTTGGTAGTGATCATGGCAATGTTGCGGCACCAGGGGATCCAAATCACTTCCTGCCTGGATGATCATCTCATCTGAGCCCAATCTATGCTAAAGGCTCTGCGAGATGTGAAGACAGTCTTGTCCACCTTGAAAGGGTGGTGGGCCAGGATTTACATTCTGTGCATCTCCATGGTCCACATTCCTAAGGTGGACAATGTGCAGGGGGACAGTGGATCAGGGAGAATGGTCTCTATCGAGGTCTTTCGCGATCTTTACGACAGTTGGGGGGTGCCAGATGTGAACCTGTTTTGCGCCCTAGCACAATTGGAAATTACAGAGGTTTCAGAAAACTCTGGTGTGGGACACACTGGTTATTCTGTGGGCACAGGTAAAGCTGGTATATGCCTTCATTCTGTTACTACTTCTACCCTAACTGTTGAGGAAATTGATATTAGAAGGGGTTCGGTCATTTTGGTTACCCTGATCTAACCAAGGTCATGGTTTGTGGACTTGGTACGCAGGGCCGTATCTGCCGCAAGGCAAATCTAGGCCTGTGCCTAGGGCACTTGCATGGCAGAGGGACGGGCGTCCCTGTGTGTGTGTGGGCAGAAAAAAGTGATTTTTTTTACTATGGTCGCACCGCGAAGGGGCCGCCTGGCGCTCCCAGGTGATCAGCTGCTTCCCAGCGCCTGCCTCCCTCCATCTCGGCCGGCTCTGATAGCTGGCATCTTGATTGGCCTCCTCGCCCTGCTTGCCCCACCCTGGCCATTGATTATGGAGATGTTGATTTTGGAGAGGGAGGGTGTGTGCGTTTTCATTATTTTTTTTATCAGTTTGGTCACAGGGCTCCTGTTCGCATGCCCACGGGGGTGCCCATGCCCCATGACCAACAAGTAAATTTGGACAGCTCGGTGGTTCCGGCGCCCTTCCCCAGGGGCATCCCGATTTGGAATGCCCTGGGGGGGGGGAGTTCAGAGGCCATCCTCCACAACAACCATAGACACTCGCCATCCTCCACAACAACCATAGACACTCACCTCTCCCCAGTCCAATGGTGCATGCGCAGGCTCTCGTCCAATGAGAGCTGTCCACTGTCACTAGGTAATTCGACAGGTGGCTCTCATTAGAATCAATGGGAATCCCAGCCTGTTGAATTACGCGGTGACGGTGGGTGGCTTTCATTGGACCAGAGCCCGAGCATGCCCCCTTAATGAGTGTGTCTCTGCAGGCCGGGGGGTGGCAGCTGGTGTACGTGTGTGCATGGCGGATGCAAAACGCTATACCTTTAGCCACTATACCTTTCTTTTAATTTTTTTACACAATGATCAAGTGGTGGCGGCCGCTCCCCACATCAGCTGAGTCCCCCACCACCACCCAGTACCTGTCGGGACTCCCTAGCGTCTCGCTGAAAAAAATGTCACTTTCAGGCAGAATGGTGAGGGAACCTTGGGGGGGGGGCACGTTTCTCTTAGCGCTTTGCAATGGGGGCAGAACAGATCCAGGCCACACATGCAGCAATTGTTTATCTGCACCTTGGACCTTTGTTCTGTGATTCTTTGTTTGTCGTATACATTCAGAATTCATTTATTTAAGTCTTGAAGTTCATATTATGTTTGGCTTTCACCTCACTTATTTGCTGCCATGAACTCAAGTTAGTATTTTAGTAACACCTGTATCTGCACACGGGAGTCATCACTGGAAAGCTCTTGGGACTATCATTAAAAGCAGAATAAAACCCAGGGCTGCTGGCCTTCCCTGGGGGCATCCGGAACTGGGATTCCCCGCAGTGTGAAACCCCCAGATTTCCAGTATTGGCTTACCTTTCTCCAGACCAACAACACATTCACAGACTCTTGTCAGTCAGAGTAGTTAGCCGTGCCTATGTCATTTGGCAAACAGCTCTGATTGTTTACAATGGGGAGTGAAAGCTGTCACATCCCCTGCATCTTCGGACTGTGTATGTGCACCCGCCCTAGCCAATCAGATAGACAGCGACAGGAGCATGCGTCGCCGAGGGTGCAGGGGATGTGATTGCTTGTGCTCCCCACTGAAGTCTGTCGGAGCCGTTTACCAAATGACAGTCACAGCAAATGGCTCTGATTGGACGTGAGCCGGCACATGCGCCATTGGACGACCTGGAAGAGGTGCGCTTATCCAGGCGTTCTGGAGGGTTTCACAGAGAGGGGCATCCCAATTTGGGATCTCCCTGGGGCTCGGAGCAAAACCCATAGTCAAAATCCCATGTTTGCCATAGGATTGCCAGGGAGGAGAATATACAGCCATTTAGTTGCAACGGGCGGGGCCGCACACAGCCAAGGAGGAAAGTGAGTGATGCACGCAGTTAACTCATCTTTGGAGTCTCATAGACTCCAGGATGGGATATGGTCCACTCTAAGTGCTGATTGGCCAAGAGCCTGCACAAGCGCTGTGGGAACAGTGGAAAGGTGAGTTCTGGGGTGATGGGGGTTTCACACAGCGGGGCACCCCAAATTGGGATGCCCAAATTAAACAGACCCAACTCCATGAAAGTGAGAATCCCAGTGGTATGTCCACTTTAAAAATGGGGGGGCGGGGCGCATGACCAAAAAGTGCCTAGGGCAGCTCCAATTCTAAATGCGGCCCTGTTGGTACAGATGGCTGATCCCCCTGGAGGCTTTGCAATTATTTGTATATTCTTTCACAGGGTCCTCTCTAGTACCCCAATTCACAGATGATGGCTTGGCTGTTGAGACCCCACTGGGGTCCTCAACACCCAGATCTGGCTGCGGGCCGTGAAAACACCATGGAATCCCGAAAAAGGCGAGGTATGTGGGTGACCCTGGGGGGTTTTACATACCAAAGGGTAGACAAGCATCCAGCCCTGGAGGCAAAACATTATTTGAAACTGTTTAAACATGAATATGATCACTAGATGGTGCTGTGTTATGTTATGTAAATCATGTGTTTGTAATGAAAAATGGAAATGAATTATGTATATTTTGTAATTTGAACTAATACAATAGAATTTTAACATATAGACATTGGATAGTATAATGAATATTGTATGGTGTGGAAAATCTATAGGGGAAGAGAGGAGGCATTTGTAGAGCTTGTCTTCAGTAAGAAAACTTCTGCTTTTTGGTGTAAATCCTTGATTTTCTCAAGAAAGGACTGGAAGATGGTTACAACTCAGTACCCTTAAGGGACTGGTTTCAGTCCTATCGGTGATCTTCCAGTGGCCATTGGTGGAGCACAGTCTGGAGAAGACATTTATGTTGGCCATATCACACAAATACCCTCTAGGGGGCAACACCCCTGGAGGTGGTGGTGCCCCCTAGAGCTGTTGACATTGAAGGTGGTTTATCTGGTTGCCATCACCTCTACCACAACGGTGTTGAGTTGGTTGCCCTGTCAATTAGCCTTATCACCTTATATGGTATTGCACAAGAATGAAGTTTTTTTGGGGGAAGGTGGTGTCCGCCTTTCAGCTCAATTAGTACATTGTATTCCCACGTCCATGTGTCCAAAACTGTGTCACCACAAGGAAAGGCTCCTTCATGCTCTGGATTGGACAGGGCCCTGAAGTATCATCTGACCGCCATGGTTGCCACGTGGCTTTATTATACAATGCTTTATCTTGCTGGCAGTTGTGGTTAGATGCATCTTGTAGCTCAAGTCATATAGACTTTTGCGCTTTGAAGACAGTGTCTAAAGTCCTTTTTTTAGTGCAAGTAGGATTGAGACCTGGTTATAGGACTTTAGTAGTTAACCCCCACTCCATCACAAGCAAGCCTGGGCTCTGACAGTAAAACAAGGGCAAAAACTTGCTGAATTGCTTGCAGACAATCTTCTTTCCTTACCGCCATTCTTGTGCTGTCAGGTCTAACGCTGAGAGGATCCTCCGCTGCTTTTGTTTTTTTTTTAGTTTTAGGACAGAAGTGCAGCCTTTGAGCATTGAGTTTGAGGCGAGGTGGCAGGTGAGCAAGGAAGCCTCATAGCTGTATTTCATATTGGGTCCACCAAAATGGACTTTCCACTGAGCCACAATGCAATGATAATATCAAACAAGCATAGTTGTGCAAGGTGATTATTGTCCTACGTGCAGCTCCTTGATCATAGAAACCCAGGGTATTAAATTTTTTCTTGGTGCTGAATCTGCTTTGACATACAGTTAGGCGCTCCGTAATGTCCAACAATCATAATTAGAAAATTTGCTTGTGCCACAAGCTTCTGTACTCATCAAGCTTCTCTAAATTTGTGTGGTCCACTGCCTTGTTGTTGTTTAGCTTTTGTTGCCACTAGGTGTTTTCACGTTACCTTTACAAATACAGAATAACCAGCAAGGGCTGGGTCTGGCAGAGCCGAGATCTGAAGATTTGTCAGAAAGGCATCTTTCTATGGCAGAATCATGTTGAACATCACTGAACTCTTTGGTAATAGTAATCTTGCATGAGCAGTAAATGGCCAGAACCAATAGGCAGAAAGGCACATTCTTTTGGGCATGTGGTGTACCATTATATCATTTAATCAGCTGAACACTAGAGGGAGACCTTGCTTGTTAAACTATGTACTCTATGCCCACTGTTCATCAATAGGACTTTTTACATTTGGAAAGCTGCGTTAGTAGCGGTAAAAGTAAAAGCAGTGCATTTACATTTATGGTTCTTTTATGTGCTGAAGCTTTATTATTTGAGGTTTCTGTATTCTGGCTCCAGATTTGACATTTTAGCTGTTGGCATGGCTGGGGGAAGTGTTCACTGCCCCTGCTCCACACCAAACTTATTCTTTCCATTTCAAACACTTGACATCTTGATCGTTGGAAAGATGTTTTTAAATACATTAGCCACAGAACTAACAAAAGCTATACTTGCAAGTTCCCTTGCTGGATTTGAGTGGCCTGAAAAAAACCTTTTATCAAAATTATCCAGCCTCGCCGAGTGAAATCATTTCTGTCCTTCGGAAATTCCACCTAGCCTAGGACGCTACTTGGGCTTCCTGCTCTGGAGAGCCAAACCATATCTGACCTCTTCTTCCAGCAAACCTGTTGACCATCAATGTAGTTAACCAACTCCTGCAACCCAATGAGATGTTTTGAAATGGTTCGTTTTACAATCTTCTCAAAGGAAGGTGGGAGGAAGTTAGTATGTGCCTGGACAGGGGCTTTAAGTCAGCTTTTAGCCGAACATAATGGTGCAACTGCCGCATCTGCATGCTCGTTAGAGAAAGCCTCCCGGTTCACACCGGGACCATAGGAATGACATTTCGAGTCAAATGTAGCTTTCCCAACAGGGACTAGAGTTGTTTAAGCATGACCTTCCTTGCCAATATGCCCCTCCCAAATGTACCTCAGTAAGTCATCCACTTTGTCCGCTGACAACCTACAAAGCCCCTTACCTGAATCTCTCTCTATTCTCAGAAAAACGATACTGGTACTAAAACCCTCAAGTCTTGCCACCAATGACAAAGGATTCAAAGAGCTCCAGCATATTTTAAATCTATAGCCCACAAATCCTATTACCCAATGCAGAAAAAAAACATCCAAATAGTGCGTCAGGCTAGAAACCCCTGTTGTCCTCTTTAACTCCCACTGAATGTACTAAATGGTTCCAAATAAGTGTATGAAATGGGCAAACAACGCAGAACCCCCTTCTGGAAATGACCACCTAGTAACCCAGCATTAGTAACAGCTTTAACAGACAATTGTAGTTCACCTCCAGGATGCATGGTGTTATTAAGCCTACCATCCAGACGAATCCCTGGGATTGTTTCGATGCTTACTAGACCCGAGGCCACCAGACCTGCCTCTAAAAGCTCATGATGCACCATCACTGGACCTGATTCTGGGGGTGCCATAGTAGAAGACCCTGATACGCTTGCACCTGCAACCACTGAGGAATCCAAGATCTGACTGCACAGGGAACTTGCTTTCCACTTGTGTTTTAATATTTGCTTGACAATCTCTGTGAGTGATTTGCTAGCAGACTGGTGTCTCCTGGAGCTGGTCTACAGGAGGCTCTGGCATCTGGTCTTCAGGAGAAGTCGACTACCTTTCACATTTTTTTTTACTATGCTATACTATAGCAAATGGTGCAGCCTGTTTGTGGGGACTTCTATTTCATGTTAAGGCTATTAAAAGCTAAGTTGACCCTACTAGCTTTGCTCGCTGTTACCACTTGGGGAAAGCGCAGTGATTTCTGTCACACATTAGATACTTTTCAAGATGCAGGTACATATACATTGTCTGTCCTTCCAGGAGCCAAATGGCCTGCTCTTCTTCTCTGCCCGGTGGTTGACACTATCCATGCTAATCAGCATTAACACTTCTGCCATGGCCATATGGTCCTTAAGGAAAAGTGTTTGGGTCTATGCTTTTTGACACTGCTGTTTACCGCTTAGTCAGGGCTCCTGATCGATCAGGTATAATATTCTGGTACAGCAATATGAGGTTGCTATGGAATTTGGGATTGGAGCGTTTTAATTCCTGTTTTATTGTGTTTAATAGGTAGCTACTCATTATCCCAGTGTTTACTGTAATCATCTCCACGGGTAGAAACTGAAGGACAATGGCATAGTGCTATGCCTCTGTTTTCAGGGACAAGATGCTTTTGACCTCTGTGAACTGCACCCTTTAGATTAAATAGGGGAGGGTCTTTTAGCATAGAAGTGACCTATTCCCAAGGCAGGTTTAACAATATCAAAGAGGACCAAAATCCATGACGTTTAGATTCTCCCCCTCGGGGCATCCAGATTTCTGGATTTTCCACTTAGCTATGCACAAGTGAGAACCTTGGTGAGTAAATAGGGATGATTTCAAGCTGCAGGGTTCAGGATGCCCCTAGGACAGGGAATTATCCATCCCTAGAGTTTGGTTTTGGTCCTAGTCAAGTGTTTTTCAAAGCTGACAACAATTTAAATAAGATGAAAGTTTTGGGCTCTTTGGATATACAATATAATTATCGCTGAATTTTGATTGCTTTACACTGACGCTGTTCTTTTTGGCATATTATTGTTGCAACTTAATAATGGGCTGTGTTCTTGCTGACATAGAAATCAATAATCATATTGATTGAAAAAAAGACAGTAAGATAACCCTGTTTCTATCTTTTTTTTTAAAGAGAGGATGCTTCACAATGCAGGTTTCAAGACATTAGAATGGTCAGATGTCTACTGGCCCAGGGGCAATTGGAGAATCTGTAGCATTGGTACAGATGTTTGAGCCGCTGACTTACTCGAGTGACTTATTGGGGATGTCCAACTTTTCCTGGTCTCTGTAATGTCAGGAACCAACTGGATCACGGTGTGCAGGTCCTTGGTTAGGATATTTTTGTAACTGTGCATCAGCCAATGCCCTTGTTGGGACTTGAGTGCCAAAAGATTTTTTTATGGTTTGAACATATTCTTTTTTTACCGGCCTGGAACACTTCACCTAGTGGTTTAATCAACTGTACAATCAACTGTATAGTTTTAGTTAAAATATCAACCACTCATTTAATGTGGATCAAAACCCAGGGTTTTGACTATCCTGGGTTTTGGTCCTTGTCCCCGGGGGAACCCCGATTGATGATGCCCCGCTGTGTGAAATCCCCCAGGTCGCCCGATTTCAACCTTCCCCGGTGTTCTGGCGCTTGCACGGCCCTCTTCTCCAATCAGAGTGCTTGGATCTGCTCCGTCCCTTTGTCTAATAGCTCGTCTAAGGCGAGCAGATCTGAACACGCTGGCAGCTGCGTCCCCCTCTACCCTCTAATAGGGAGCGTGCTGCACCGGCCATTAACAAATGCCTGGCACGGGCATGCACCCTACTAAAGGGATAGCTGGAATGCGGCCATAGCTCACGCATGCACCGTTGGACTTGGAAAGCAGGTGAGTTTCCAAGTGACCTGGTGGGGTTTCACACAGTGGTGCATCCAATTTTGGAATGCCCCCCGTGGGAGGGAATTCCGCAGCCCTGGGATCTTCAGCTTCTAGATTTCAGGGCTGTTGGGGCATAGGTTTAGAGCCACTTTAATGGCAGGAGCAGCTCAGCAGATTGACACAAGTGTCTTTATTTGGTTACCAGAAACCAGGTTTGCTTTAGTCAACCATCTGACTGTTGCAAAGTGAAGATTTATCAGTAACTCCGACATTTTGTCAGCTCATGAGGACAGAGGCATTTTCTAAATGAGTTCCGTCAGGAGGTGGACAGAAAATCAACACTTCTACCAGCTGACTCTATTCTGGTTGACCCAATCAATCTGCTGTGTGACGCCAGTTTTAATGAGACGTAACATTACTGTGTTCTCACTTGTACAATGAAAAAAGATTTTGGTGAATCAGTTGGACTACAAGTGTTTTTTGTGCCGCATCCCCACTATCCCTCTAGCTGAAGGTAGAGAAGGTAGAGTCTCCTAAAAAAACCTACCTTCTCCCCAATCCGGCGCCTGCATGAGCCACGGCCACTGTCCGCTATAACTTTAGCAGGCTGCGTGCCCATGTCAAGCATTTGTGAATGGCAGGCATGGGCACACACCCTGTTATAGGGTTGCAGGGATGTGGCCACTGGTAGCCCATTTGCCAAATGCTAGTAGCCCAAAGGGTAGTTTGTCTGTCAGAAGGATTTTTTTTTCTTTCATACTATTGCCTGCTCAGAGTCCATTACTAATCTCACTATGCCACCTTCTCTCATGCACTACAAGCCCCAGCGTGCACTGCACGCTTATGTATAGTAAAAATGGGTGCTTTGGAAGTTTTATACTTCCCTTGAACTGTTAAAGAAAAACAAGGAGTAGAGTCCCTTCCTCTAAATCATGTACGCTACCTACTGTGTGACAGCTGGGGTGACCGGGATAGAAAGAAGGATCTGCAATAACTTGAAATGAATGATGAAGAAATCTGTCGCTTTCTGACATGTTATAAAAACAACAATTTAATGAGAAGGTAGAGTCTCCTAAAAAAACCTACCTTCTCCCCAATCCGGCGCCTGCATGAGCCACGGCCACTGTCCGCTATAACTTTAGCAGGCTGCGTGCCCATGTCAAGCATTTGTGAATGGCAGGCATGGGCACACACCCTGTTATAGGGGTGGCAGGGATGTGGCCACTGGCACGCTCAGCCCCATTTGCCTAGACCTTAGCCGTGTCTTAGCCGATATTGTTGAGCGCTGCCAAACACGCTGATTGGTATGTCATAGGACCGGAGAAATGTGAGTTTTCCTGGGCGACCTGGGGTTTTTCACACAGTGAGGGGGTGAAGGTCAAAAGCCGGGATAGTGAAAATCACAGGTTTTGGTCCTTGTTAAGATCAAATTTTCCCCTAAAGATTTTTAGATCAATCAGAACTTCTTAGCCAGATTAGATTGTTTCTTGGATCCAGCTTAACTATATGTTGCTTATTTCTGTTAGTTTTATGGATAATTTCTTTTTTTGTGGTCTTTCGAGATTTAGCCTCACTTATGATCTGGGTGACCAAATAGCAGAAAGCAAAGCTATGGCTGACACTAGCACAAGAGCAATATTTGTGCTAGTCACTAATTTTGGATCCTGGTGATTTTATTTTTTGTACTAAAAAGTGTCCGTCTTCTGGTAACCAAGCAGTAGGTGAGGTCAGATTGCATCAATGGAGTCAGGGACAGTAAAAACGCATTAAAGTGGACCTACTCCCTCCCCTGCGCTAAATTTACCTAACCTATCCCCTCACACTCAAAAATCCCTACTCTAAAGAGGTTCTCACTATTTTCTAAGCTGCACCCAAAGGGGAAAGGAAATAACTACACACACAGGCAACACCCTAAGTTTAATCATTCTAGATTTGAATAATAGATTCTAGATTTGAAAAAATAGATTTGAGCTACAACTACAGTACATGGCTCCTAAATGTGGATAAATAATGGACCTTTAGGATTAGCAGATCATTTGAATATAACATTAATTAAATGTTTTCCTTCAATGACAATCCAGTGTGAGTAGGTGACCTGTTTCATTTGAAGAACAATCCTAATCTGGTCTTCCCAACACTTTTGTGGATGTGTATCATGGCATAAACAAAGGAGATTACTAAGGAACAGTTGTTGATGCTCATCAGACTTGAAAAAGTTACTTAACCATTTTTAAAGAGTTTGGACACCATCACTTTACAGTCAGAAAGATTGTGATGTTTACAAATGAAAGAAATCCAAGACCACCCCAGGAGAGGGTAACTAACATACAAAAGATCTCACCAAGAGCAAGGTGCATAACAGTCTGCAGGGTCAAAAAGAAACTCAAAGTAGCCTGTAACTTACTGGCACTAAAATAAATGCCCCAAAAATGACCAAGTTGTTTAATCTTATTTGGTTCTCCTCTAATAAAATATTTTAAACTTTAAAGGACCACTGTAAATATATGGGGTCAGAAGGTTATCCCCTTCCCTTGCAATCCATCAGAGAAAGTACGACAACTACTTTATTTTGAAACTTTCCGAATTTCTGCTCTTGCAGTCAAATCAATACAAGACACCTTCTGATTGACTGCTTGCTATTGGAAACTGCTCTTTGTAAATGGCGCATCCCCTTTATTTTATAGGCCTATGTGTGTAAAGGGGACAATGAGCCTTTAGTATCTGAAATCACAGGGGTCACTGCGATCTATGACAACTGATGTCACCTTCGAAACGGTTGCACTAAAATAATTTGTTGCCCTGTTTTGCATTTAATGGCCATTTCAGCCCTTGAAATCCCATTCAGTAGACTTGATTGTTACTAACAGCACACGTGTAATCATTAACAGCATTCAGAAGCAATAAATAACTGAGTTCCTTGTGTAGTCTAGAGCAGCAGTTCTCAGTTTTATTGTACCTTGTTCCTTCTTTATAGCATAACAATACTAGTAATGGCCTTCTCTTCATTACAATTCCATGACCTCCAAGTGTGCAAAGCTTTCCCTCACTTGGATGGACGGTCTCTTTTTAGACACATAATCCCTCTGTCCTTAATTTCTTCCTGACTGCCCATCTTTCAGGTCCGTAGGTAGGTAAGTATTATCAGAGACGTAACACAGAGCAAAAGGGAGTCCCATGGTGCATGCACTTGACAATAATTGTGCTTTGATATCCTCCACCATCCAAAAGTGATGCTTACCAGATCAAATTGATCAAAACAGCCTCAAAGGATTTCCAATCCTCTCTACTTTCAGGAACTCTTCCTTGCTCCAAGGATCTTTTCTCCAGATTTCTAATTGGCTCTTTTAAATGCCAAGCAGCAAATATCACTTAACCCTCAGGAAATAGATCCACATGGAAAGAGGGAAGGAAACAAAAACATAGACCTAGTGCAACTCTGTATAACAGATTTTAACGTTTTAATGAATAAAAATATTGCACTTACAAACCGACATGAAACAATAGCGTTTTTCAGAATCCACAAACTCCAATAACCTGAAGGAATTGCTTCTCGCAGAGCCAGTTATCAAAAAAAGGCAATGATGGTCCACAATGATATAATGCTGGATAACTTCCTTATAATAATGCCATATCCCGCCTGACGCGTTTTGTTGCGAGCGCAACTTTAACGAAGGAGCCTTCGTTAAAGTTGCGCTCGCAACAAAACGCGTCAGGCGGGATATGGCATTATTATTCCTTCAGGTTATTGGAGTTTGTGGATTCTGAAAAACGCTATTGTTTCATGTCGGTTTGTAAGTGCAATATTTTTATTCATTAAAACGTTAAAATCTGTTATACAGAGTTGCACTAGGTCTATGTTTTTGTTTCCTTCCCTCTTCCCATGTGGATCTATTTCCTGAGGGTTAAGTGATATTTGCTGCTTGGCATTTAAAAGAGCCAATTAGAAATCTGGAGAAAAGATCCTTGGAGCAAGGAAGAGTTCCTGAAAGTAGAGAGGATTGGAAATCCTTTGAGGCTGATTTGATCTATTTGGTCTGGTAAGCATCCCTTTTGGATGGTGGAGGATATCAAAGCACAATTATTGTCAAGTGCATGCACCATGGGACTCTCTTTCTAACTTAGTCAAAATGACTTGTTTTAAACTGTATTTTGCTCTGTGATATTTCCATATATTTTTATTGTATTGCCTGGCTGGTGGATTTGGACAGCTTGTTGACACGTTAGAGCATTACTAAGATTTTTACAAACAAAATAGATAAAAGCACAGAGCTCATAGAAAAGTCCTTTGACGATCTTATAAAATGAAATAACTTCCTCTTCACAGATGACTCATCACCAGGTGATCCTAGACAGATTTAGTGCACAATCCACCACCTAATATTAAAATGCTTACCAGATGTAGGTAAGAAAAACGCTTTTCACACCCAATAATACCGGTGCTCTTTTAGATAAATCATCCAAGTACATCCAGTTGCAGATTCCATAAATAATTCACCGTTTCTTTCAACATATTATGGCTTCCGCATTCAAGGAGTTAGGGAGTGTTACTCACCCACACATAAAAAATATAATAAAAGAATCTAGTGCAACTCGGCTAACAAACAATAAAATTTATTTAAAACAAGTTCTGCACTCACATGTGATTCCATAAAATACAGGCACATCAATCTAGTTTGTAGAAAAGCGACTCTCACCGCCAATCCATCCCGTCCTTAAGGTCTATTCCACAGACTCGGGATTTTGAAGAAAGAAAAAAGAAGCTGCTGCTCACCAACGCGTTTCGTTCCGGAACGGAACTTTGACCAGGTTAACAGCATAGCAGACATCTCACGAATAAATACCGGAAAGCGCCCAGAGCAAGCGAGTGTGTACAGTCCTTCCGGGTTACGGAGGTGTCTTCAACTGCGCATGCACCCGGCATCACAATGATAAAAACCAACAGCCTATAAGTTTAAGCGCTGCGATATACTTTAATAATCATAGGAGAGTGTCATAGCTCCCCACAACTATTACTAAGATTATTGTACACTAAGATCTAATTGGTTTAGCCCTGTGCTTTACTGTTTCATTATCAGAGACGTAACTACAGCAGGTGCAGAGATAGTGAGTGCATCGGGGCCCATGGGGTCAGGGTGCCCCACCGTTGTTTCTCCACCACCTAATTGAACCGATATTGTGTTGACGTGACATATTGTGCAGAAAGTACTGTTTAAGTGTTTAGTTGTCCAAGTGTATCTAGTTTAGTTAAATATTTTATCCCCAGGGGGTGAATGTGACAAGAAAAAATTGGCGTATGACTAATGATGGGGCCTCTAGCTTATTTCTGCACCAGGGACTGGTCACAGTTAGTTGCATCTCTGTGTATTTTTGAACATTTGCTTTAAAAACAACATCATCCTCTAATGTAATATATTTCTCACATTTTGATTCTATTGTAAAGCACATTATTTCCGATGCTCATTCATTTTTCCCCCCCAAGGCTTTAAGAACATTATGTATGCAAACTACATAGCGAAGGTCGTGGTGGGTTGTGGTTTAGGGGTGTGGCTTATTCACTGGCTTTTGAGGAACACGTATCCGCATTCAATGCAACTTCTCTGTGTGTAAGTAGGTGTAGTCTTGTCAGTGGTCACATGTTTAAACTTCAACTTTCCAGTCTGAAAAAGATGTTGATCATTGACCTAATGCTCAGCCAATCAGGACATTCCACTAGCACTGTACAGCTAATGAGCTGGATCAGGGCCCGTTTGTAAACTGACATGCAGGATCAGAGGGACAGGCTTTCACATAATGTCGGAAATGTGGGATATTTTTAGTGTCCCCTGAGACCCCAGACAAAGTACTTCAAAGCAGGACTGTCCCACTGAAAGTGAGGCTTGTGGTAAATTTACCCAAAGAGGAAAACTGGCAGCTAGATTATCGGGAGGAAACAAAATTACATGTTCCAGAATAGAAAGCTTGATGGGGTTAAAGAGGAACTCTGAGCAGAAATGACAGGTGTCCCTCTTTTATATGCAGTAGCGGGGCAGCCTGGGTCTGTGCATCGCCACCGCTAAAAGAACTGGGCTGCCCGGGTACTCACTTCTTCCAGGATCCTTCTACGGCTATCATCTAACATCATCTCTCATCATCTCGCATTTAGCCAGTGGCTGCATAGTAATGAGCTCGGCCGCACTGATAGGCTGCTCGCGGACATGCAACCCGGTAGAGGTGAGTATACTGGTGGTCTGGCTCTTTCTTTTAGTGGCGGCAATGCATATTAAAGAGGAACTATGGTCTTTTCTTACCATAGTTCCTCGTTAAGCTAGTGAATAATACTTTTGGTCAGCTTAATCTAATGCCCTTATTCATCAAGCGATAGCGCCAGGTAGTGTCTGACAAGCGCCAGGTAGCGGCAGCTAACGGCGACTACCGACTCAAGTACGCCCGGCGGCGGTCACAATGACGCATTTATCAAGCAAAATGAGGCTAGCGCCGGCGAGAGCGACGGCTAGCGCGGCATTCATCATGAAGCCGCCTGGACCGAACAGCGCCGCTGCAAATTCCCTCACAGCGCCAGGTATGAGCTGTCGCTCCCTGGCGATGTCCAATGCATTTCAATGGAGCAATCTATAATTATTCCTAATTAATTGGTATTAATTTTTTTTTTGATTTTTTTAATGTCAAAAAATCGGAGACCACTTCTGCAATGTTAGGATTTATTTTTAAGTAAAAAAAAAAATTAATTAAATGTGCAGGTCTGAGATTAATGTATTCATATTACAAAATGATTCTAAAAACATGTATAATGTTACATTCAAAAAATATGGTTGTTTAGGGGTTAAAAACTAGTTAATACACATCGCCGCCAGCGCTCTGGGGTTTAAACAAGGAATGGACAGCGACAGCACATTCGGAGCGTGATTTGTTGATGAATATGAAGCTAGCCGTTCGCTCTGGCCATTCGTTGTCAGGCGCTCACATACAACGCTGAACCTGTGAAACAGCGACCCCCCAGCCCGTATTCAACATTACCGCACACCGACTGAGTCGCTGTCATCAAGCTAACGCCGGCCAAGCACAGCGAATACTGGCTGGCGCAGAAAAAATCACGCTACAGTCGCTCATCTGTCGCTACCTGGCGCTATTAATGAATCGGCCTCCCCGTGTCCCTGTCTCTGAGGCAGCTTACAGCTGCCTAGATTTAGGAAATTAAATATTTTAGTCAGTATCCGATAATACTTTGCCCATGATAATACTTTGACAGACTAAATTTTATTCCACAAGTGACCACTAGAAGGATCACTAGTTGAAAAAGCAAAATGAATCTTAATAAAGTCCATGTCCAGGCACTTTCTCCCCGCTCATCCTCTGTGAGGAACAGGGTAAACAGGACTATATCAAAGCAAACAATGAATGTAGACAATGAAAGCGAATGTC
Source organism: Gastrophryne carolinensis (assembly GCA_027917425.1). NCBI lineage: Eukaryota > Metazoa > Chordata > Amphibia > Anura > Microhylidae > Gastrophryne > Gastrophryne carolinensis. The sequence continues at coordinate 70,378,142 of CM051244.1, forward strand.
CAAGAAAAAGGAGTGAGTTTTCCTACCTGGATCTGAATTGACCGTATGGTCTACATAGGCATCTCCTGACTCCTGTAATATAAACAACTTACAGTCAGCACAAGAGTGTCACCCACCTCTAGAGAGAAGTTAATCCGTTTCTCATTACCTGCTTTGGGAGGTGGCAAGCGACTGCCCTCTAGTGGCCAGGCACTTACATGGCAGGCAAGGCAAGCTCAGCTCTCCAACTCCCTAGTGGTGCTGGGGACCACAACTGATGTCAGTGCAAACAGCATGCGGCCCCCGGGAAGCATATTGTTCATCCCTGCACTAGTATAATAGCAGTAGTGGCCGCAAAGTTTTGATACATTTGCATTGTATTCTTGATACTTTACTGAATGAAAATGAAACCAGCCGTGACTGTGTTCTCTATTGTCTAGACATACTTACTATAAACCTCCATTCAGGCCCAATACTGTCTTGACAGAATCATTGATTATTTCTTTCTGGTTTCCTGTCAGCTCACTGATACCATAAAGTGTTTTCCCTTTCCTGACCTCTTCCCTTGTGACAGTCACATGATCGCAGTTACGGTCAATGATGCTGCATATTTTATGCGACTGTTCCCTGAAATCCTGCCGGAGGAAAGAGGATCCATGAACAAGCGACCCATTTTAGGCTGGGCTGTAAACAGGCCATAATGGAGAGACATAAAGCAGACAGATCTTTCTGGACTTACATAATGAATAGTTATCTCTGATAAACCAAAGTCAGCTGTTTGCAGTATGAAATTATCACACATGAAATAAAGATTGGATTGTCCTATCACAGGCTAGATGAGGGAGGATGAGCATAGAAATGTAAAGTCATTAGCAGGCAAAGGGTTAAAGGTCAGCGCTAGGCCTAAATGCAGTTGTTTTCAGGCTCCATTAAAGTGGACCAAAACCTGGGATTTTTACTATCCTGGGTTTTGGTCCTTGCCCCTAGGGCATCACGAGTTAGGATGTGAAACCCCGCAGGTTACCCCTATTAACTTGCCTCCCATCATTTCCACCAGGCATGCTCGGGCTCTGGTCCAATCAGCGAGGTGCGCCGTGCATATTAATGCAGGCACAAAGTGCGTTTTACAGACCTCCGGCATAAGGAGCAGGAGTAGCTAGGCTTTCTGGCACTCGGTCAAAGATTCGAAATTGCGCCCCCCACCTGTGCTCAGGTCCCCCTTTGGCGCCCCCTGACCTCCTGCACCGGGGGCAAGTGCCCCCCCTGCTCCCCCCTAGCTACACCCCTGATCCCCAGTCTCTCTGTGAACTAGGAACCTATCTGAATGGCTGTGTGTGGGAGCGCGCTTCAGCTACAGTGTGGCAGAAGATGCAGCTGCCGCCGGCAAGCTTGGCATGGCAGCCCCAGAAAGGTGATCTGAGGTTGCAGACGGGGGGCATCCCGAATGGGGACTGAAACACCCTGCACGGTGGTTGGTCCACTTTAAAGAGCAGGAAATCCCATCATATAACCACCCCATTTTTATCCCTCTCAGATGTCCTATATTGAGATGCTCAGCAATGGTAAACCCCCCTATCTTGGAGAATATTCCCCTTGAATCTTAATCCCACGGCACATACCTTGCTTCTCAGCAACATCCCTGTTTTGCACGCTTCCACAGCCAGGTAGGTAGGTTAAACGTCTATTGGGAGGTTTGGTTGGTATTCTGGACCTTTTCTTTCGTGTATTGGGGTATGGTTAAACACCAAAATATTATCCAACAGAAACAAAGTTTGGTACTAAAAACTGGCATAAAGTCATAATTATAGATTTACGCATATATCGCATATCCAAGAACAACATAACATAAGTCAAGAACAACAGGTTATCATTGTTCAGGCTTTGCTAGTGTCAAACTGACCTATGTATATATGTGTGTAACTATATGATGCCTTGGCAAGGCCCATGCATGTGCCTTAAAATCAAGGAAAATGGGGGGATTTGAAATGCCCCTAAGATAGGGCTTTTTAAGGAATTATTCTTGGGGCCCACCCTTCAGATAAAACACAATTACATGGTAATTAAATAAAAAATGTTTATTGACCAAATAACAATATAATTTACGAAATAAAATAGCTATTTCCAGGCAAGCAAGAAACACTGTTTTAATCTTGTATCACTTGCACTGCCCTGATGCCCAGTCTGACACTGAGCTTAAAGTGGACCAACACCCTCCACTGATCGGCCCGGGAATCTATAAGATTCCCGGACCGATCAGTCCCCTGACTGCGGGGCACCCCGATCGGGGGTGCCCCCCTGTGTGAAACCCCCCAGAAACCCCTAAATCCCTCCCTGCTCCTCGATCCAGCGGCGCCCGCCGCCGCCTCCCACGCGTCCCTCTAGCAGGACGCGCACCCGCCGTTTGTGAATGGCCGTCACGGGCAAGAGAGCGCGCCCGCCGCCGCCTCCCACGCGAACACTCTTGTTCGTCGCTGCCTCCCGCTTGTCCGTCGCCGGGGATTGGCAGCAGCGGTCACGTGGGAGCGGGCTCAGGTGAGTTTTGGGGGCTTTCTGGGGGGTTTCACACCCCCCCGATCGGGGTGCCCCACCGAAGTGGACCAAAACCTAGGATAGTCAAAATCCTGTGTGTTGGTCCACTGTAATATTGTCATCAGCGAGGCTGAGAATGGGGACCATCACTGCATGGCTGCTCTATCTCATGATCAGTATGTTTTACAACACTGAAGCCAAACAGAAGAGCTTCAGGGGGCAAAACATGAATATGCGGTAGATTGTTTTGTTTTCTTGGCTGGGCAGGAACTTTAAAATAATTATTTAAAGTGGAGCAAAAACCCAAACAGGCCGGCTCTGGAACCTAAAAGATTTCAGGGCCAGTGGCTAGCCTAGCCCTGGCGCTTCCCAAATCGGAATGCCCCCGCTGTGTGAACCCCCCTCGGGTATCCCAGCAAAACTCAACTTTCTTGGTTCTCTAGGCAATGTAAACAACGGGGGGTGAAAACTGCCCCATCTCCAGCATTTGGATGGGGAGGGGAGCATCTGGGGATGCGGCTCTTCTCGCTCCTGTTTGTTGGGCAGAGAGCTGTTTAATGAGCATTAATATGCAAGACAAACGGCTCTGATTGGATGAGAGCCCATGCATGCACCGTAGGACCAGGGAAGTGGTGAGGTTATACTAGGTGATCTGGGGGGTTTCACACAGTGTTGAATCGCAAATCACGATGTCATGTGCGCAAGGAACAAAACCGGGAATAGCCAAAGTACCCCGGTTTTGTTCCTCTGGAAAGCGGACCAAAACAACAAACAGTGCTCATATGCATCGCTCCCCAGGGCAATTTACATTGCTGCGCATACAAATTAATTTACCTTTTTTTAACTCTTGCTGTGGTAAATTTTAGAAAGAAAATGGCAGCTCGTTTATTTGCAGGCCTCCTGCAAACAGGACTACCTGTTACAGTGCATTATCTGAGAGGAAGCTCCAAAATGGCCGCTATCAATAGAAAGTTGGTGAGGTGGCGTTTCAAGTATGAGTGGATGCAGGAGCAAATGTAAGTGCTTACAATGCTTCAGTATCATGCATGCAGATAGGACAAGGGAGCTTTTCTTCCCAACTATGCCGAACTGTTGGTCCTGTTTAAATAATTATGGGATCTGAGCCAAAATATTTCTGGTGTTATGGACCTATTTGTCATGTGCCAAAATGACTAGCGCCCACCTAGACAGCGTTGCCATTGTGACAACCCCCTCCCCCGCCCATGCATAAGCTAGAACCCTTAGTCACACTTCCTAATGGTCTGTATCCACCCCCAGTATTGTCCCCAGACTCTGGATCTTCACCAGCTCCCAAGCCTTTAAAAAAATGGATGGCAGCCCTTGTTCAAGCCCTTGGGTTAGACCCTAGTTCTGCAAGAGCTAATCACTGACTGAGAATGTATGTATATCAGAGCGATCCATTCCATGAGACACCTTTAAAGAAAACTCAAAAATTATTTCATAATCCATATTCTTAATGCTTATGCTTTACAGAACATACTGTCAACATTAAGGCTGTGGAGACAACAAACAGTCTAATCATGGATTATTTAAAAAAAGCAGTGTAATAACCTGTCCATCTGTGAAATGAAATGTTTCTCTATCACAGGCTCAATAACTGGCGATTTTAATTCATCAGACAGCCGCTCATAACATACTCATAGCAGCTGTTCCATATTCATGTTATGCAGTGTGTAGATACTTAAACATTCATTTAGCTGGCAGGCTATCCCTCATTATTGTATGCCCCCACCACTATTAGCTATAGATCATGCATACCTCTCAACTTTTCAGGGTAGTAAAGAGAGACAATTGTTAAATTAAGCCACACCCCTTCACTGAGGGATGGATAGGATAGAGATTTTAACAGTTACAACAATATAAATACTTTGAAGAGGCAAATGAATCATTTATTGATGTAGAACTGCATGCTAAACCTCAAAGACGGACAAAAGAGAACACTGAGGGGCAGGGGGACATGAAATCAAAAGAGGGACAGTTGAGAGGTGAAGTGTTCTAAAGGGAGGCTGGCAGCTTCCCAGGTGAGTAGCTCTCAAATATTTGTCTGCATTGCATGTCCCAATGTTGGAGACTCAAAATTAAGAGTAGGGACCACACTAAACACAGAGTGCCTTGCCGTGGCAGTGTGGCTTCCACATGTATCTGCAGATATATGCAACCAAATCTCTGTCTTTCCACATAGCTAGACATGTTTGTTGCTTGATATTTAGTTGATGAGAGGGTTAAACTGGGCGGTAAATTAGTTCCCAGGCCCTGAATAATAATAATTTTGTATAAATAATAGTGATTGAGCTGCTCCCACCCCCTTTATTCATATCCCTAACTGCCCACTGGGTCAATGTAGTGGCGGCTGGGACTGAGACAGGAAGTACTTTGGTGCATATCCTTCTGCCACCAAGGATTGCTGGACATCATTTGGTGTCTTCTGTTGCCTCCTCCTACTCTGCTTCCTCCTCCAGCAGTCAGCACCCAGTGTACCACCAATGTGAGAACTGCCATGGTAAAACAGCGGTATGCGGTGCTAAAACTCATCTGTCTAGGTGAAAGACCCCCCATCGCTCAGGAGCTGTAGACCAGCTTCCAGGAACAGACAGATGAGTGGCTGCTGCCTGTTGCTCCTCCGTTGCAAGTCCAGCAAAGTGGTGTGCGACAATGGGCGTAACCATGTAGCATGTAACCTTGGGCCAAGCAAGGTTGATGCACATCCCTTGCCTGGCATGTGTGCTCAACTTGGTGGTGCAGAGCTTTCTGGCCCATTATCCAGGGATGCTGGAGCTGTTGCCTAAAGTGTGTGGGGTGTGCATGCACTTTCGGTGTTCCCACCCTGCTGCTGCTCGCCTCTCTGCACTGCAGAGGAACTTTGGCCGACCAGGTGGAATTTAACTTTGTATATGTTGGAAAGGGTGTGTGAGCAGCAGCAGGCAATAGTGGAGTTCCAGCTCCAAAATGCCCATGTGAGTAGAAGTGCAGACCAAAAGCACTTCCCACCAATGAGTGAGTCTCCATGAGGGATATCTGCGCGGTTCTGCATTGCTTCCAGTAAGCCACAAACATGGTCAGCACTGAAGACACCATCATTAGCGGGAGGAGGAGACACCTGACACGGAGGACAGCTTCTCCTTGACTCAGGGCAGCCTGGCTCACATAAACCACTACATTCTCCAGTGCCTGCGCAACAACCACAGAGTGGCCCGCATAGTCAACATGTGTCACTTACTGGGTGGCCAACCTGCTGGATCCCCACAAGGACATTACCTCCTTGATTCCGGCACTGGAGCAGGATAGAAAGATGAGGGAGTACAAACGCACTCTGTTGGATGCACTATTGGTGGAGTTCCCAGCTGGATTTGAGGACAAGGCAGAGGAGGAGCAAGTCTCTAATGCAGCAGGGGCACAATGTGGAACACCTTATTCCATTGTCTGCCACATCCACCTACCTGCTTGCCCTCTAGGCCTTGAAGGTACTGGCCTGCCCTGCGGCAAGTGTCCTATCAGAACATGTGTTCAGCATTGCGGGGCAGTCATCAATGACAGGAGGATCCACCTATCTACAGCCAGCGTAAACATGCTTACATTCCTTAAGATGAATCAGGTGTGGATCCCATGGAACTTGGCTGTTAGAATGTTTGCTACCTCCTCTTCCTCCGCCTCCTGCGCTTAAACCACCACGAGGCTGGGGCACCAACAGTTATTTACTTGGTGACCCAAGAATGCAGGCAGGTTTTGAGTGAGAAATTATGCCACTGACTCCTGTGGGACTCCATTTCTGAATGTTACTTACTAGGGTCAGAGTGGGTTCATTTTTTCTGGACGGTGCCAAGTGCCCTAGTGAACACTTCTAGGTGAAAAGGACTAGAGACTTTCTAAGGACCAAAGCATTATTTGTAATGGAGAAGCCCCCTTCCTCTGAGAAAAAGCCCAGTCTCAGAACTTGGCAAGTCAAAAGTTAAAAAATAAATATCAGTAGCTTACCTTATATTGAGTCACTCCAGTGCTCTCCTTCCTGCTATGTATGTCTACTTAGTGAGGAAATCACTTTCTCGTTCAGCTTTCAGTCTCTACCCTGCTGATCTGGTCCTTCAATCAACCTTTAGTCGAACCGAGAATGGAAACACTCCTTACCCAGACATTCTGATTGGCTGCCTCTACTGCAGATCTGAAACCCTGCCCTCCTCTCTGGTCACACTATGTAATAAATCAATTTTATTATGCAAAAATATACAATGTTTAAAATCCACCTTCTAATCCATCTATTAGAAAAAATATATAAGTGAAACAAAATAACAATGGCAACAAGTGAACCATAACTGATGAACCAAAACATATTGTGTGATGTCATCAGTGTGTCAAACAGTGAAAAACAATAAGAAGTGGGAAAAATCCCCACAAACATAAAAGAGGAACCAAACTGCATGGTGGATAGAGGATCTGAGGATATAGTGCTGGAAAAAGTCCCCCCAGTGTAAACAATGTTAGAGAGAAAGATCGTGTAAGACGGATGGAATTAAAGGTAATTAGACCAAAATGGACCAAAAGACCAGTCTTTAATTAACCCAGTTGGAATATCCACCTCAGCTTTCTCTGTAGCAATAATCTCATTAACCCCCCCCCCCCCCCCCGAAGAGCACAGCCACACCCTCTCTATACCTGTAAACCTGAGGGAGGAAAACTGTCCCCCATGGGACTCTAAAAAGTGGCGAGCCACGGGGGACATGACCTTACCCATAGATTGATCAGGATTTGCCATCTTTATATTCAAAAGATGAGCCTGAACCCGAGTATGTAGGGCATTCTGGGTCTCAGCGACGTAACATTTCAGACACTCACACCTAAGAAGGTAGATAACCGACTGTGTTCTACAATTAGTAAAGGTGGAAATATGAAATAACGTTTCTCCATGTGGTGGTAATCTGTTTTATGCCTGCAGTGGGCAAACAGTTGTCATATATCTTGTTGATTGGCAGTTGATTGGCAGTTTCTGGGTCTCTGTGACAATATTTTGAGTTTGAGAATGAAAGTAGTCCACCATTTCCATCACCATTTAGGGTTTCATCAACGACTCAGGCTGCAGCCACTTGTTGAACAGCATGTGCATTTGAGACTGTGATGGCTGATCTGATTGGTATCTCCCACAGTATACTTGCTGTGCTGTCATAGCCATTGTTATTCTAAGATGGGTTAAATTCTCCATTTCCAAACAGCCATAGGCCCTAGTATCATCGGGAGGGCAGTCATAGTGCAGTAAGGGCCTCCTACAAAGCTAGGGATAGATTTAGTTTAGACTATTCATTTCTGGGCCAGCATTCTCTTTCTACTGTTATCTTAAATGTGGTAAAAAAAAAAGCTTCATGTTATCCGTGGACTTTCATTCCTGACTTACTTTTGTGGTTTATTGGTTGCCAGAGGCATACACCCATTGACTTATTCCTTTGAGAAGGTAATTGTAACAAAGGAGGGGTGGCAGCCGCTCAAACCATTTTATAACTAGCCTGGGAGGTGCACGTTAGCAGGGCAATTAGGATACACAAATCTTAAAAGGAGCCACAGCACTCAACCCTGTTAGCTTGCAGACCAACCTATAATCTGTCTCTAAATCTGGTTCAAATCAGACGTCTCAGTCACGCACATCTGCAGAAGTATGCTGAAGTTGCACCACCAAATGCCAAGGTGCCTCTGTGAGGTGCAGTCCTAACTCTAATCTCTGGGAACCCCCTTTGGGACATACAATGCAATAGATAAATTGGCAGCAGGCTTACTTGAGGTTGCCCTATAATTATAAGACTTCTGTAACAACTTTTATTTGTGCTGCCCTGGTTTCCAGCATGACAGTTAGCTGGTCCTCGATACTTTGCTGAGTGTCACAATGGTCCAGACTTGGCCAGCATTTGCTTCTGTGCAACATTAACCACTACCAATAATTTTAACCATGTGGTGAATGGTTGACCATGTGGTGAATGGTTGAGCTATACTTGACATCCAGAACATATTCCCTTTGGCTGGTATAGGGGTATAACACAGTTGATCAATAAGTAAGCAATTGGGAGATCTTATCTTGTCTACTAATTATAGAATAAAATTGGAATATAACTTCTCAACCTCTTGCCATCATCACTTGTGAGTCAAGATATTGATTTTTGCTGTTTACTGAACGCTGACTTAAATGGGCTGGGAAGCTGTTGCAGATGACCATAAATAGATGCAGCTCAATGTATTTCCTTCCAAAGAACAATGAATGTAAATTCAGTCATTGTGCAGCCTCAACTGGACTGCTATGTTGCCTGCTCTGACCCGCCTACAGCTGCCTTGCTTAATCTGCCATACATGTCCATAGACCGCGCTAGATGATTTGTTACAGGACCAATTTAGTTTTTCCAGCTTTCATCTGGTTCAATAATGGATACAATCGATTATTTATTATTAAATTGGGGTTGGGCCAGTTTAGTCTTGCCCCCCTGTATGTAATGTTGTCTACCTCTGTGGCTATGTCTGCTGCTACGGAGTATGTGGGGCAGGTTGGTCTGATGAGGATGGGATCTCCGGCTGCTTGAAATGGTATGATTGTGTCACCTACAGCTGAGATTAGTGTTGGGAGGTAGGCCAGCCTGACCAATTGGGTGGGCAAGACACATCCCTTTCCCACCCGACTTTCTGCTTATGGGGAGAGGGTATGTTGCCATCACTGGGTGGGGATATTTTCTTTATGTCTGGTGGTGCAGCGTATGTCAGAGTGATGGGAAGAATAAATGTTTCAGGAAGCTCACCTAACTAGGAGCTAGTCACCTACAGACTTTTCCTTTTACCATGTTCAGATGCCCTGCTCATTAACATGTGCTAGGAGACCATAATTCTGCCTTCAATACTCACCCTTATGGAAAGCTTTGATTATAATTGACTTGCGGTATGCAGGAATGAGATTCTGGGTTTCTTCAGGCTTGTTAATAAGCCTCTCCCTTATGCATTCCCACGTGTGGGAATGGCCTTAAAGTCTCAGTTTTTGCCTATTTTCTGGATCATGCTATTCAGGACCGTGTTTTTTTATCTGGGACTTTTTGGCTTGCATGTGCGAAACCAAGTATTTGCTGTATTAATACGGGTCATGGCGAGTTTTGGCATTCCTGCATGCTTAAGTTTGCAGGTTTAGCCTGTGTTTATATGTCGTTCTGATGCTTGATTTGCCCATTTTCGGGCCTATGAAAACTGGAGGTTTCCAGTGCCAAATTGTTGAGTTCTTTGAGGAGTACAAGTATCTGCAGCAGCATGGCCTGCTTACCATGTACCTTCCAGTGCTTAGGCATACCCGCCATCGCCTGGACGTCGATCAGATTTCCGATAAACAGGTGTTCGAATTGACCCTGAACTGCCTCTCTCTTGAGAAGCTTTACTCAGAGTTGCGGCCATGGTTGGCCCCCGCCACAAGAAAGGGGCATGCAATTGATGGTTAGAGCGAATTGGTTGGCTGCTTTCAGTTTCTTGGGAATGGCTCCTTCCAGAGGCTAGGGGCACTGTCTGTTGGTGTGTCTCAGCCTTTGCTGAGCTACACCCTGACTAAATTTCTTTATGGCATGGTTCTCTTGCAGGAGAACATCTCTTTTTTCTGACAGTATGGCAGCCTGGAAGTTGAAGTAGTTTTTTTCAACCTGGAGAATATGACACATGTCATGGACGCCATTGATTGTATGTATGTGGCACTGGTGCCTCCTATGGCTCAGGAGTATATGTTTTGTTATGTTTAGTTGCTCATTGATCCTCCTTGTTGGCCAGGCTCCTGTGTTTATGCTAGACTTTTTTCTGCCCCCCGAAACTTTCTAATCCCTGTTGCTTATTGTGCCCCCAGATCCCTGTGTCCAATTGCCCATGTATCTGCTTGCTCTTTGCCTGCTACTGTATTGCTGCTAGTGTATTAACCTGAGTCCTTTGTCCTTTTCTTCCACCAACCACAAGATGGGACCCTCCCTTAATGTCCAATGTGTCTTGGGTCCCGATTTGTGCTTCTTAAGCATCTTGGCTGGATTCCCTCGATCATCCCACAATGCATTCATCTTGCGGTGATCCAGTTTGTATAGTTGTTGAGAGTGGTGATCTGAGTGGTGGTTGTCTTCTAGGTAAGTGTGTGTATTGTTGTTGTTCTGTGTTTAGATTGTTTGCCTTGCATTAGCATGTTGTATGTTGTTGACATCTGAGCCCCATATTGTTTTTTATTGTTATTTCCTGTTGTTGCCCATTTGTCGTCCCTCTGTACTAGTGGGCTCATGTGCCTAGTTTCAGTCCCCATTTATCTTGTTTCTGGTGTAACTCCCTTGGTCCTTGTAGTGCTCCTTACCTTTATTTTTTAATGCCAACTGTCTGTGTAATGCCCCTGTAAATCTGGACCTCCTTACAACTGTGCCCCCTATCTCCTCAGCTTTCCTTTTCTTGGGGGTGTTGGTTGTATTTAGCCCATTTGCACTTGTGGTTCCCCTCACTAGTAGCTCGCTGTGTTTATTTGGGTTTGTATGGATGCGGTTGTCAGAGCCCCTGCTCTTAGACGCGCTGTGGGACCGAGAAGAGGTGAGCTGGGTTCAGGTGATCTGGGGGGTTTCACACAGTGGGTAGTCAAAATCCTGGGTTTTGGTCCACTTTAACGTTGTGAAAATAATTGTGGCGTGCATGGCCCTTCACAACTTTGCTCTGATAAAGAGGGTACCCAGATATACGGCAGAGACCCCTGTTGCAGCTCTGGAGGTTCCCGGACACCTTTATTCCAGCATACAGAACCGGACAGGACAATTAGTACGTCAACATTTGGTTGATTCTTTTTTGTTTTAGTTTCTTGGTTTTGATGCTGTACCCACCTTTGTTTAGTTTTGGTTGTGATTAAAGCAACATACTAAACAAAGTTCTTGGATGTGTAATTTATTGTGGGGCCAATCACACTATGCCCCACCAATTGGGCTGACATCAGCCAAAACAAGGCACTTTCTGATCTAAATAAAAATTGGGGCCAAACGGCACAAAACAGGGTCAAATAAAAAGTTCACCAGGGCTGATTATGGTGAGGTGTCCTGGTCCTCCCAGAAAGGCTGGTCTCCAGGAAGTCCAGCATTCTGGAGGTTCTGGCATTTTGCTCCACAATTTGGCCCAGCAGTGCCTCCAAATTCACATTCAGGTGGCTCCACCACCCCTGCAGCCAGGTCCTCATGGATCAAACTGGTGGTAGGATGCACCACTTAAAATAACATGTTGAATTTTGTCAGAAAGGGGTGCTATTGGCCCCTCAGTTTTTACTTCCAGGTGGTGGCTGGTCAACTCCTGCCTACAGTCCTTTGTGTGTGAGCTGGTAGGAAGCTCGGGATCCCATGTGGCTGCAGTGGGTGGGTGGGTCCAGAGCAGAATCAGGGGCAGCTGCTCTTCTGGGTTGGTGTATGTTTAAGCTCCTGGATGTCTGCCAGTAGAGGTGGGGGTATGTGTGGAAAATGGTAAGCATTAGTATTTGTTTTTGGGCACAGTCCCACACAGCAAAGAAATGTCTTCATTATACTCAACATACACATTCATTCATTCCCCATCCATTTACATATGCTCATTGAGGCCCAACATTTACCTCATCTGAGGCTTGGGTCCCATCACTGTGGCTGGAGCTGGTGTATGGTGCGGGTCTCGAAGGTGGTTCTGGAGGAGGCACAGAAGACGGGGCTGCTCGAGGCGCAGTGGTAGCTACAGGTGGAGGCAGGGCTGTCCCCTGGGTGGTTGCTGCAATGCAAGGGAAGAGCAATTTAAGCCAAAAATATTTCTTAGCTGTACTCCTTCAGATACTCAACATGGGTTCCACACTGGGCCTCACACCTACGTGTGTCCACCACATCTTGGCAAGCTTTTCAACTAGCAGGTTTACAGGACAATTGGTGCTAAACACGTGTGGGTGCTAGTTGGCCAAACATGTGTGGGCCAGGCAAGCACTTGCTGTGTGCCAACTGTTTGTGGTTTCCCTCCCCCATACAAATTGGCATTGTGGAAGCAACTCTTACCACTGGTGGGAACATGGTGCCGATAAGTGTTGAGGGTCCCCGACACCCCCTGGTAGGTGTTGGGGTGCAGCAAACCCACTACCCACTCCTCTGCATGGGTAGGCGCCATATATTTTTGGCAGTCGACCACCAGTTTGCAAACAAACAAATGAGGTTCTGAGTGGTCCAATGTGTGTCCCTTAAGCAGTCCTCTTGGACCTCACCGCTTACCCCACAGCCCGTCTTTAGAAAGCCCCATTTTTGGAGGTCTTCTTCCCATCCCATGACTTCCAGTCACTGGTTACGGTGCAACAATCTGTACCCACACGTCGTCCCGCACCTATTCGGGGTAGTGCGGGACTGGCCCTCAGCCAGCCTGTCAAAGTTGTCCAACACCCCATTGAGCAGGTCCTTCAACTGGGCCCTGGTAAATCGCCCGCTCAGCTTCCCTGTGGGGTCTGGGGATGGTGAGCCACTGGGCCCACTCCCAGGCCAAGAAGGGGTGGTGTGCTGGCTGCTGGCAAGGGAACGGGCATCCCTAGCTGTGCCTCCGTATTCTTCGCTGTGGGGTTTGCACTGGGCTCCTGTGTCCAGATCGGTGGCTGGATTAGGGTGGGGTATGTCTGGTGTCCCAGGAGCCCTGGGTGTGGCTCTCCCACTGCTGTGGGTGATCTGGTCAGAGTGGGTAGTGTGGCTGGCAGCAGGGGAGTGCCTGCAGGATGAGCGGTGGGGTCTTGGGCTGCAATGCCTTGGCTGAGTGTTGCGTTCCCCTTGGTCATGCCTGTCTTCCGGGTTCTAGGGACTGCGGTGGTGCCTGTGTTTGGGCATCTTCACTCCCCAAGTAAACACTGCCATCAAAGTCCAGGGGTCTAGTGTGTGCTTTTATACAAAAGCGGTGGTTAATTGGGTAGCAAATGATTTTATTTAACAGTCCAGCACAGGCTTTGCAATCTATAGGCTACAACATAATGGGCATCTGCACGTCAGACAGTGCTGGGGCGTTTCAGACCAGGGGGCGCGTCACACAGATTAAATACAGAAGAGGAGAGAACAACATAGCCCCCAATCTGTTCACCGGCGACGAGCAGGAATACATCATGATGGTAAGTACCCATGCTAGGCCATGCAGTGCCATGCTTTGCCTACGCATGCTTTGCCGCTTTACAAGTTGGCAAAGCACATGGAGGGCTGTAAAGTAATGGCAGAGATCTAGTGTTGAATACAGGAGGTGCTATAATGAATTAACTCCCAACACTATATTATGCAAAAAAAAGTGACTAGTTTTAATATATGCGTTATAACAAAAATGTAGAAGAATCCAAAAAGTAGACATATACATAGAAAAGAGAATTTGCATAAAAAAATGTCAGGATACATATGCGCAAGGGGGGCCTGTGTCATATAGAGAGAATGCAAAGGGAAAAAGGATCATTCCTCACCTCATGGTGATAGCGGTTTGTAAATCATACAGTGACACAGGACACCCAAACAATAGAACAAACAGTCACAAATGCATAAATGTCAGCAATATAGTCAGCAAGTACAGCTAATGAGAATAACCAGATGCAGTAATGAGGATGACACGGTACTGGGGTTCTAGAAAGGCCCAAATAGTCGGCCGCACACCAAATTTAAAATGTAATAACAATTTTACTCGATAAGTGAGAAGACATCACAGTTTTACATATATACATGAGACAAATTAAAAAAACATATATATATATATATATATATATATATATATATATATATATATACACATAGGTGAATCCATAATCTCGGCTCTAGACAAATAGTACATCTCTAACAAATAATAAATAGCCAAATAAATAAGAAATTGAATAAAGAAAAAATGCTAGCGATGTGGATAATAAAAGTATGTGCAAATTAGGGGTAGGTAATTGCAAATGTGCTATAGAATGACTGTCCAAAAACTACAAATAAAGTGCCAATGCATAAGGCAGTGCTATCAACTGTAAAGTGACTTGGAGGGTATACTTAGAATCAAAAAAAGTGGCAATGTGCATGAATAAGGCTTATCCAATTATTATATCGCTATAGAAGTAATAAAGACTGGAGGTGACTGATCATCTAAATAACCAGGGGTTAGAGCAGATGTTGACATGCTTTTCTTTTTTCTTTACAGGTGCCATGGAGTTGATCCAGGGCTCCCCCAAAATATTTTAATGTTTTAATTTTATTTGTTTTTAAAAACACAATATTATGGTTAGAGTTTTTATTTTAAAAAAAGTTATGTTTTTATAGTAAACATATTTAGCTTTTATTAACAAATGTGGTGTCCTTTATTATCTAAACAGGCTTAAGGCAGAGTGCACCAGGTCAAGTTGGGGTGGGGAAGGTGTCTGAAAAGAGTAGGTAGAAGCAAGTAAGAACACAGAAGAAGAAGGTGAGTAACAGTCCGGGGAGGACGACGACCTAGGATAGCCTGCCAGGAACCAACTGGGAGAAGGTAAGTCACAATACAGACATGAATGCGACATGGGATGTCCCGCTAGGAACCAACGATGAGAAGGTAAGTCACAATACAGAGATACTGGGATGTCCCACCAGGAACCAACTGTGAGAAGGTAAGTCACAATACAGAGATACTGGGATGTCCCTCCAGGAACCAACTATGAGAAGGTAAGTCACAATACAGAGATACTGGGATGTCTCACCAGGAACCAACTATGAGAAGGTAAGTCACAATACAGAGATACTGGGATGTCCCACCAGGAACCAACTGTGAGAAGGTAAGTCACAATACAGAGATACTGGGATGTCCCACCAGGAACCAACTGTGAGAAGGTAAGTCACAATACAGCCATGTACACGACATGGGCTGCCCCTCAAGGAACCATGAAAAACAGGATGAAGAAGGTGAGTGTGAGTGAAGCCATGCACACTACATGGGATGCCCCTCAAGGAAACAAAAGGGAGAAGGTAAGTGACACTGCAGGAGGAACACAAACATGTGATGCCCCCAAGCGAGGATTAAAAAAAAAGAAAAAGCATTGTATGTATATGCCAGGAATGACGAGATGGCCACAGAACACCGAGATTGAAGGACTCCATTGCAACATTGCCGAGTTTGCAGGCCAAACCCATAATCTTTCGGCTAAACCACAGGTGATGCATTGCGCTTACGATCCCGTACGCCTGGCTTAGAAATTCTTGTGACTGCTAATAATACGAGCGTGTGCAACTTCCCGGTTTCTGAGTTCACTTCCACAAATAACCAAGCAATCACGGTGAGGCTTTGAATCAAGCTTTATGAGTGGGGAGTGGGAAGTGTGGAAGTTCGTAGAGTGGTTTAAGTGAACCTAAAGTAAAGTAAAGGTCCTCTTTAAGACATCATCAGAATGCTACTGAAAGGACCAAATATACTGATTATCAGACTGGGCAGATAGCAGTCTCCGGATGTGTGGAGACAAATTTGGGACAATAGATGAAAAATATTTGGTGCCAGATCTAAATTTTATCCTAACTGGACCTGCACCATATAGCGGCTATATTGGCAGAATACCCAATAGGGTGTGCCTCATACCTGCTGTGGGAATCAGAATGAAGGTCTTTGTTGGAGATAATGGCCTCGATTTAATAAAGGTAGAAAAAAATTCTCATGGTAGTAAGATTCAATTCATGAGAAATAAAGCCTGAGAATTAAACTATTGTTGAATCACCAGATAAGAAAACAATGAAAGTCAATGGCACTTTTTTACTCCTGAGAAAACTAGAGAACTGTTTACTCCTTTCTACACTGTAATAAAAAGCTACCATTGACTTTCATTGTCGTTTTATCTAGTGATTCAGTAACAGTGACATTCTTGAATTTTTTACTACCATGAGAATTTTTTTCTACCTTTATTAAATCGAGGCCATTATCTCCAACAAAGACCTTCATTCTGATTCCCATAAAAAGTAGACGGCCTGCAGCACCAGGTCATTTCAGTTACATAACTATCTATATTGTTGCATCCTCCACTGACTGAGCCTATAAACACTTTCATTCTCCTTACACACCTTTGGATGGAAAATATTATTATATTATTATTATTATTATTATTATTATACACCTCTTTATTCTTGGTGTGCCACACACCCCGCTTCACTTCTTAAATATTCATCACTTAATGGGTTAATCCACCGCCAGGTGACGTAGTGCAGAGAGGAAGTCTTGTAACGAGCCCCCTTCCGGCCTATATATACCTGGTACCTCCCTTCAATCACCAGTATTTTTCTCTCTGCTTGCTGACAAGTCAGAAGATGGAAGTCTCCTGCTTACAGGTAGGCCGGGGTATTCTTACCCCACCCCCCCCCTTTTTGGTCTATTTCTGCCCGGTTTGAGTTTGTATACCTTTATGGTGGAATGGAAGCCTCCCAGCCTAGGCTGCTCACCGGGCAAATGGTAGATGGCACTTTAAGTGCCTAGGAGCTTATCTCCTACCGCTCGACCTCATGCGTGGGGCAATGCGGCTATCCGGCATGGTGATCCGGAAATGGGATGCCCCTGTCCCGAGGGTCCCCGTAGCCCCTTTCTCTCCCGTTACGGTCCCTTCTCCCTTCACTATGGGGGGGGGGGGGGGGTGTGAGGGTGTGCTTTAAGTATGTGTGTTTCACTTGTATCACTTCATTTCAACATGTGTGTGTGTTCATGATTATGCATTCACTGTTATTCAGCATGTGTATACTTTTGGTTTTGGTCTGCTTGAGGGGCAGGCTGCGCTGGGTAGGGGCTGGCCACTTTTCTTGGCAGACTATTGCTTTGTGGCCCCCTACCCCCTCCCCTCTCCCCTCTTCCCCTCTCCCCTCTTCCCCACCTGGCATTTTATGTATTCTTTAGGCTGCGCCATGCGGTCTTTATCCTCCCCCCTCCGCCGCCTGGGCGCACGTGTAGTGGCCCATCTGAGAGTGATTTCCAGCTGATTGGCGTAGGGGGGGGCGGGTCCCGCTGACGCGGCGTCGGGGGCGCGGCGCCGACGTCATGCGGCGTCTTGCGGCGGGCCCAGCGTTTACTTCCTTTCAAAAGCAGGAAGTCGCGTGGGCGCGCGGCCGCACTTAGTCTTCCGTGCTGGCTGCTGGCTGCAGTCTTGCTCCGACTGCTGCCTTCACTGACCAGGTAAGCGGCCCCACCAGTTGGGGCCGTTAAGTGGGGAATGCATTTCCTTGTAGTGATATAGTGGGGAGTCACTTTTTTAAGGGGGCGTGATTTGGCTCTAATTTAAAGGCACTTTGGTGCCATGCTTATATGTTTTCTTATACACATGTGAGGATCTGATGGTTTTTCTTTTCCTTGCAGATCCTGGGATCCCTGCTTATGGTGGCCCTCCGGCTCTATGTGCCTGGCTAATTATTGGGATATCTATTAAATATATATATACATAGACTATATATAAATATATATATATAGTTTATTTAAGGGGACCTTAACTTAAAAAAAAAAATCCTCCCTTCCGGGACATTACTAGTAAAGGGGCATCCCGGGTTGGCTTATGCCTTTAAAGTCCCAAGTATTGCGAATACCATAAATCACCATATGGAGGCTTCCGTAATTTCCGGAAATGGTTCTGCTGAGCCGTTCGGGGGTGCGTAGGTTGTGGGGTTCCACTCCCAGCTGATGATGTCTTTATTTGCATCCCTTGTGCAAAACAGACTATTGCGCGCCAGTCCGTTGCTTCGGCTGCGGGTCCATCGCATCCTTCATCATCTCCTACCTCTCCCTCCCTGTTCCGGACCCCGCATGACACTGTCAAAAGTGGGGATTCGCATTCCGAGGCGGCAGCACAGCCCAGCCCCCGGAAAGTAATGCCCATTAAAGCAGCGTTAAAGGCCGCTGCAAAACGAAGGCACCTGACTCCGGTACCTTCGGCTCCACAGGACGAGTTTTGTGAACCTGTGGAATGGTCCGATGGATCCCCGGACGAGGATGAATTCCCGTCGGAGTCAGATGAGCTGACAGGTCAGCTTGTGGCTGATGAGATTGGCGATTGGTCAGAGGGGGTTGTTTTTGACACCCCCTCTATTCTGGCTCAAATGTTTAAAATTTTGAGTTTAGATACGCCTGAGGCGGCCGCCCCGCCAAAGGGTCAGTTGTTTAAGGAGCCTCAGCCGCGTTTGGTTTTTCCCAGACAACACCACTTTGAGAGGGTGGTTCTTAAGGAATGGGAACATCCCACGCGGTTATCTGGAATTCCTTCCAGTTGGGAAAAGCGTTATCCTTTTCCACCAGAATTGGTGAAGCTTTGGTCTGTCCCTCCTGACGTCGATACCCCTGTACTAGGGCTCTCCAGCTCGGCTATGGTACAATCTGCTGAGACCACTGCCCCTAAAGATGGGGAAGATCGTCGGATTGACCAATACGCTCGACATGGTTTTATCTATTCCGGGTCAGCGTTGCGCCCGGTATGTGCTTCAGCCCTTCTTCTATTGGCAATTAAGTCCTTAATTCAGGGGCTATATGAGGATCTTAATCCCGCTTGCAAACAGTTCACTGCGCTTAAGCAGTGTGAATCTTTTGTGGCTTATGTCCTGGCCGCTCAGGACGATGCGCTGACTATGAGTAGCAAGGCAGCAGCTATGCTGGTGGCTATTCGCAGGTCAGTATGGCTGCGTCAGTGGTCAGCGGACACGGCTTCCAAAAAGGTGCTCACAGCTCTCCCCTTTTTGGGGTTGCGTCTGTTCGGGGAGAAAATTGATTCAGTCGCAAAGGGTGGTAAGATGCCACAACGCAAGAGGCCTCGTGGTCCCTTTAGGGGGGCAAGTTCCGGTAGGCCTTCCTTTCGAGGATTCAGAGCGGGCAGGGGTGCTTCCTTTCCCGCTACCAGTGGCGCAGGTTGGACTCGGGGGAGGGGCCGTGGCTGGCCCACTCAGTCCTGGGGCACCAAGCCCAAACCTGCTGATAAGCTCACTCAGCAATGAGGGGCTGCCCTCACCCGTGCGGGTGGGGGGACTATTGCGACACTTCTACCAGGTTTGGAAGCAAGTGGTTCCAGGCAGATGGATCCAGGAGGTAGTGTCGCCCGGTTACGACCTGGAATTCGAGTCTCACCCTCCTTCACGGTCCGTTCATGGGTCGGTTCATCCCGGCCTGAACTCTCATCAAAACGGAGTGTGTCTTTCTTTTGCCCAAATTCACACGAGAACGCTTCAGCTATTTCTGTTAGGGTGTTAGGACCAGCAACTTCAGTCGCTGGATCAGTCCTTCCAGTTGTCCTCCCGTGTACGGCAGTCCCTCCTGTGGTGGTTGGTCTCGACCAATCTTGTGTAGGGCAGGCCTTTCCTGACCCCCCTTTGGAAAATTGTCACCACGGACGCCAGTCTGTCGGGATGGGGCAGATTCTGGAAGGAGCTGCGGTTTCAGGGGCAGTGGAGACCTTAAAGGCCCCACTTACCCATCAATATTCTGAATCTGAGAACCATCCGTCAGGTGCTTGCTCTCCTGACTCAGTACGTTCTGGGCCTTCTGGTCCAGATGTGTTCAGACAATCGATCAGAGGTTGCTTACGTCGGTCTTCAGGGAAGGACGCGCAGTCTGAGTACTCTCAGAGAGGTGTCCCTGATCCGGACCTGGGCAGTGTTCCATGTTCCCTGTCTCTCGGCGGTTTACGTTCCAGAGGTGATGAAACAGGTAGCGGGCCGGTTGAGCAAGGGCTCTCCCCGTCTGGAAGAATAGGCTCTCCATCCTCGGGTGGTTCGCTCACTGTGTCTCCAATGGGAGACCCCGGAGGTGGACCTGTTGCCCCCTCATCACTATCACAGGCCCCCGAACTTCGTGTCGCTCTCCCAGGATCCTCTGGCTCTGGCAGTGGACGCCATGTCCCTGAACTGGGGAGCTCTGGGATTTCTATACCTGTTTCCTCCGATGCTCATGCTGGGCAGGGTTCTTCAGAAGTTGGCTCTGGAAAAGGTGTACGCCGTTCTCGTGGCCCCAAGGTGGCCAAGACGAGTGAGGTTCGCAGACATCGTTCGGCTGGCAGTGGTCCAGTTCGTTCTGCCTCTTCGGCCCGATCTGCTCACTCAGGGGCAATTGTGTTGCCCCAATTTACCAGCGCTGGGTTTGATGGCCTGGCTGCTGAAACCTCCATCCTGAAGGAGGAGGGTCTTTCTGATTCTGTCATTAGGACTCTGATCAGTGCCCAGAAGAGGTCTTCTTCCATCACCTACTATAGGACTTGGAAAGCCTATATCACTTGGTGTGAGATAAGATCTTTTCCTTGTAGGGTCTTTTCGGTCTCCAGGGTTCTGGAGTTTTTACAATCAGGGCTGGACTCTGGTCTCCAGCTTAGTACGTTGATAGGGCAGGTCTCTGCCTTATCTATCTTTTTTCAGAAGCGTGTTGCGCTTAAACCTTTAGTTAAAACTTTTTTCCAGGGGGTTACGCATGTGCGGCCTCCCAGGAAACCATTACTCCCGGTTTGGGATTTGAATTTGGTTCTTTCTGCTCTTCAGGCTCCTCCTTTTGAGCCTTTGCAAGATATTGCTTTGTCTACCCTGACTCAGAAGATTGTCTTCTTGGTAGCTATCACTTCTGTCCGGCGTGTCTCAGAGTTGGCGGCCTTAACTATCCAGGCGCCTTACTTTGAGAGGCATCAGGATAAAGTGGTCTTTCGGTTCAAGCCAGACTTTCTTCCTAAGGTTGTTTCTGCTTTTCATTTGAATCAAGATATTGGGCCTGATGCAGAGCCTCCTCTGAACTGCCCTTAAAACCCTCCGATTGTCCGGGTCTCCCGTTTGAATCGTGGCTCAAATGTGATGCAGAGCCTCCGTCGGAATGGCTCCCTAACTGATCCGTCAATTTCACTTTACTCGGAAAGCTTTTTTTGCTCTCTCGGGTGCCTTCAATTTGATCGGGGCTCCCGGTCACGTTCACACGGGCGGGCCGTTTTTCCCTGATTTTTCCTGGCTTTTTGAACGTACCTGCTTGGTTTCCGTCGTATTTGACCTTCCATTTTGGTGGTTTTAGCAAGTATACTTACATCTCCATGGCTCTTCAGTTGCCAATCTGGCTACACGCAAGCGCACATCCCTCAAACTCCATTGGAATATACATATGGCAACCACTGCCAATTTGACACATATTTTTTTGGGAACAATAAATTTGGGTTCTTCCTTGCCATTAATGCATACCTTAATTCTTTCTGATTGTTTTGGATTTATTGTACCATATCTAAACTTTTTGTGTCATGGAAATGTGTGATGATGTTGTGTGATTGTACATTTGCAGGAAACACAACTTTCTTTTTTTTTTTTTTTTTTTTTTTATTTTATTCCAGCGTTTGAAATTGAATTTTTTACACAAAGTTTTTTACAAATAATTGAATCTAAATGTTTTAACAAATAAACTATTTGCTTTTTAAGCCAAATTAAAATTCTTTAGGCCTCGGTGTCTTGTGCCTGTGATTTTCTTGTATCTGTGAATGAAAAACAACATTAGTTTAGCATTGTTTATTTGGTTTGGTTGTGCGTGGTTTTTTTGGGGCCCTTTTTAAACCGGACCTTCTGCGTTTTTTACTGAAAAGGCCAAACTCTTAACCAAAGATTCCGCAGCATCTCAAAATAATAGATAGTAATTTTTTAGTCAATCAATAATTATTCTTTCCACCACTGGGCTGCAACTCAGTTCAGGAATTTAGTATACGGCCGCCGCCATCTTGACTCAGAAGCATCACACTTACTGAGGAGAGGAGAGTGGGATAAGGTACAGGGGGTGGGTTATAGCTGTGCTTTGCTCACACAGAGCAGAGACCTCTTGAAAAGGTCAGCAATCCCAGAATGCAGAGCAGCACAGTTAGAAGGCACTTCCTGTTTGCAGGCTGCCTGATAAGATGGCGGCTTCCATAATCCTTTTGTTGGTGATAAGCGCTGGAGATGGTAGGAAAGCTGCTGCCACTTATAGGGGGTCACTTCCCCTATTGGAGATATAGGTATTGGAACAAGTGCAATTCCTCACCGAAGTGAGGGAAAAGACTATTGTGGCGCGCTGGGTAGAGTTCTGCTTTAAGGAAGTTGTGAATTTTAGGTTTAAAGATGTCCCCTTTCCCTGGAAGTCAACCAGGTTTTGGGTATGGATTTTCTGTGCTGTGTATAGCTAAGGAACTGTCATATAGGTGTCAGTCCTTATTTTTTGCAGCATAAATAAATTCAAATAATATATTATATTCGGTATTAATAATTTATGAAAAGAAAAACTTACCGCCACGGCCCGGGGGTGCTTAACCTACCCAGGGCCTCTGACGTAAGGAGGTTCTCAACGACGTAATTGGTGAAGTTTGCTGTAGTGGAGTCCGTATTCCATCCAATGAATTGGTTGTCTTCAATTGAATAAAGATACCGCAATAGTGTTTATTCTAAACACACTTTTATTCAGGAACGGGCAAAGTGGGGGGAGGGGGGCGGTGATAGGGTGAGAGTCACTGTGGGGAGATGGGGTAGGGTTCAGCAGCGGCGATCCGTGCTGTGTGGTTATTAAAAGTTCTTTTAGTCTTTAGAAATAAACTTCATATCCATTCCGGGTGCTTCAAATTTCCATAGTTGTAGAAAAAGTTCTGTCCAGTAGAAGGTTGATTGGAGCGGCGTTCTTGCCCGGCTCCAGATTGATCCGACGCGCGTTTCGGTGTTTACACCGTCCTCAGGGATTGAATTCTTGGCTTCTAATGGATAGGTGTCTTTTTATTGGTGGATAGTACCCACGTGGTACTTTCAGGAGGCGTTGTAGCTTTTTTCATGTAATTAGTCCGCAGCTGTTACAAATGTTGTCCTGGGAGTGCTCTGATTCCTTTTAGACTGATGGTTGTTACAAATGTTTCTTTCTTGGCAGCGTGGTTCAGTTGTTACACTCATATTGCTCTGGCAGCACGCCGGCTGTCATCCGTTTGCAACATTTGTATTCCTTTTGACCGCATACTTTAGAAAGTGCTTTTAACGGCCTGCGGCTTGGGTTTTGGCTGATGTTGAAGGCTGCGTATTGTCGGCAAAAGCCGATAAAGATAAAAACATGAGTAAAGGTTAAAAAATATGAAAAAGTCAAACAAAGGTTTTAAGCACGTTTTGTAAAAAATAGTAGCAAGTGAGAAGTAGAATTTCTGAGTAAAAATAGACCATACAGTTAATTAAAATGAGTAAAAATGGGTTCAGATGCGTATTGTCGGCAAAACGATGAAGGTAAAAATATGAATAAAGGTTAAAAATATGAATAAAAGTTGAAAAAGTTTTGAGCATGTTTTTTTAAAAATAATAGCAAGTGAAAAATAGAAGTTCTGAGTGAAAAGTAGACCGTAAAATTAATTAAAATAAGTTCAAATAAGGATATTAGTCCAAAAGGGTTCTGTATGTGTGTATATAAAAAGCAGTGTTGGAAATAATGATTAATGATGGTTAATAATGATTTTATAAACATTAAAATATATGATAAGAATGTCTATTAAAAATATATAATATATAATATATGATGAGAGTGCCTATAGTTCTATATGTTAAAAGGTGTTGGGTTGTGAATGAAAAGATTACGTGGATATGAAAAAGGATGTATGGATGTATGTGTGCTACAATGAGAGATATATGAATGATGGAAGTACAGATGGGTAGAGACCAAATAACAAAAGGCCTGGAAACCCACAACCTCTCAGCCCACTTCAAATCCAAACATAATCAAGACCCAACACACCTTAATTACTGGATAATTGAAAAAGTTCAAGCCAACTGGAGAGGATCCAATATTGATATTGAACTCTCAAAACGAGAAACTTTTTGGATTTTTGAACTTGATTCCCTCACCCCAAAAGGGTTAAATGTAGAGATCGATCTCAATTGTTTTCTACAAAATAATTAAATAACATTTCTTCCTTGGACTTAGTAAAAAACTAATTATCCTTCCTTTGGTCTCTACCCATCTGTACTTCCATCATTCATATATCTCTCATTGTAGCACACTTACACTAACTCCATCAACCTCGCATAGACATACATCCATACATCCTTTTTCATATCCACGTAATCTTTTCATTCACAACCCAACACCTTTTAACATATAGAACTATAGGCACTCTCATCATATATTATATATTATATATTTTTAATAGACATTCTTATCATATATTTTAATGTTTATAAAATCATTATTAACCATCATTAATCATTATTTCCAACACTGCTTTTTATATACACACATACAGAACCCTTTTGGACTAATATCCTTATTTGAACTTATTTTAATTAATTTTACGGTCTACTTTTCACTCAGAACTTCTATTTTTCACTTGCTATTATTTTTAAAAAAACATGCTCAAAACTTTTTCAACTTTTATTCATATTTTTAACCTTTATTCATATTTTTACCTTCATCGTTTTGCCGACAATACGCATCTGAACCCATTTTTACTCATTTTAATTAACTGTATGGTCTATTTTTACTCAGAAATTCTACTTCTCACTTGCTACTATTTTTTACAAACCGTGCTTAAAACCTTTGTTTGACTTTTTCATATTTTTTAACCTTTACTCATGTTTTTATCTTTATCGGCTTTTGCCGACAATACGCAGCCTTCAACATCAGCCAAAACCCAAGCCGCAGGCCGTTAAAAGCACTTTCTAAAGTATGCGGTCAAAAGCAATACAAATGTTGCAAACGGATGACAGCCGGCGTGCTGCCAGAGCAATATGAGTGTAACAACTGAACCACGCTGCCAAGAAAGAAACATTTGTAACAACCATCAGTCTATAAGAACTCAGAGCACTCCCAGGACAACATTTGTAACAGCTGCGGACTAATTACATGAAAAAAGTTACAACGCCTCCTGAAAGTACCACGTGGGTACTATCCACCAATAAAAAGACACCTATCCATTAGAAGCCAAGAATTCAATCCCTGAGGACGGTGTAAACACCGAAACGCGCGTCGGATCAATCTGGAGCCGGGCAAGAACGCCGCTCCAATCAACCTTCTACTGGACAGAACTTTTTCTACAACTATGGAAATTTGAAGCACCCGGAATGGATATGAAGTTTATTTCTAAAGACTAAAAGAACTTTTAATAACCACACAGCACGGATCGCCGCTGCTGAACCCTACCCCATCTCCCCACAGTGACTCTCACCCTATCACCGCCCCCCTCCCCCCACTTTGCCCGTTCCTGAATAAAAGTGTGTTTAGAATAAACACTATTGCGGTATCTTTATTCAATTGAAGACAACCAATTCATTGGATGGAATACGGACTCCACTACAGCAAACTTCACCAATTACGTCGTTGAGAACCTCCTTACGTCAGAGGCCCTGGGTAGGTTAAGCACCCCCGGGCCGTGGCGGTAAGTTTTTCTTTTCATAAATTATTAATACCGAATATAATATATTATTTGAATTTATTTATGCTGCAAAAAATAAGGACTGACACCTATATGACAGTTCCTTAGCTATACACAGCACAGAAAATCCATACCCAAAACCTGGTTGACTTCCAGGGAAAGGGGACATCTTTAAACCTAAAATTCACAACTTCCTTAAAGCAGAACTCTACCCAGCGCGCCACAATAGTCTTTTCCCTCACTTCGGTGAGGAATTGCACTTGTTCCAATACCTAGGCTTCCATAATCCGCCATCTTGGATGTTGAAAGCCTCATAACATGCACTAGGTGCAGGTAGGATGATTTTGAAGGTGGGCAAACTTTATGTACAGGGTGTGGGAAACATATAAGATAGACTTATTCTGAGTGAAGGTCCGCTTTAAGGGCTTTTTAGACAAAGTCTTTGGTTTTTTTTTTTGGTTTGTACATTTTGTGGCCAATGGAATTGTTGGTTCATTTACTTTGGTCCCCAAAAACGCCACTTACCATGTTTTAGGCGCATATTGCGTCAGGGGCGGAGGCTCCATTCTTGCTCCCTTGGTTGCTGCTGTGAATCTGTTTGCATGACAAAGACACTGATATTAGAGACTGTTGTTGTCTCATGTACACAAAAAGTATTAACAAGTTTGCTGGCCTAACTAAAGTCACTTTTTGAACCTCTTGCTGCCTCACATTGCCCTAGTTCTTCTATCTGCATGTAGCCTATTTTTGAGCTGCGTACATGTGTTAAACTAAGGTGGGCTTGTATGTAACGTGAAAAACTAAGTTGTTTCAGACTATTCTGTTTTTTTTTTTTTTTTATTACAAGGAATGTGTGCGCGCACATAAACGCACGCGCGCATACTCACATCCATGATGATGTCGTCCTGCTCCGAGGTAAAGATTGCGGGCGCGCACCCGCTGTTGACCACGCCCACACGGAAAACATATTTAAAGCACAAGGCACTCAGCTCTGTGTTGGATACCATATCAATATGGGCAGACCTAAAGGGAGCAAAAAGAGCCAACCAAGGGCCGAGGCACATAGCAGCCGCACACATGCCTCATCCTCCACAAGACAGAAGAGCAGGCACCAGACACATGCCGAACATGCCCCCACTAAAACGGTGGATACTCCACACAAACAGGCACATTCCAAAAAACGCAGGACCAAGGGTACATTAACCCATTCACCACCACCTGCCAAAAAACCACGCACACACAAGGGTACCCCATCTAGTCAGACCATGCAGCATCCTCCACCTCCACACACCAAGCATACCCACAAATCCAAACACATAAGCAAGGGTAAGCGCATTGCCAAAACCACCACCCCACCCATGTCACCCATCCCTCCACCTCCACCCTCTGGTTCCCCCAATTCCAGTACCTCAGATTCCACATGCAGCTCCACATCTGATAGCTCAACAGGAACCCAGACATTAAGCCAGAGAAGCACACACACAACATCCCCCTCCCCCATAAGCCAAAGAAGCACACACGACTCCCCAGATACCCAACCATCTATTTCCTCAGAGGCAGGGGAGACCACACACCCATGTGGCAGACAACTACGGCGTGGCTCACTAACTGCCCGATTTTGCGATGCTCAAAGCATGGCGGTGGCAAATGCAGTTTGCGAACATTATGATGCCCTATTTGGCCGCACCTCCAAAACAACCACAAAGCAGGCTAAGATGGAAATCTGGACTAATATTTGCAGGCAGGTCAATAGTGTGGGATCAGTCCGGAGAGATATTCAGCAAATAAAAAGGAAATTTGGGGACCTGAAATACTACAGCAAAAAAAAAAATGGACATGCGCCGTCAGCAGAGGTAATGGACAATTTTTAGTCACATAGTTAAAAGGATGTAACACTTATTAGGTGTAATTTAATCTTCCCCAGCCAACAGACAGGGGGTGGAGCAGAAGTAAAGGAAAAAGTAAAATGCATTTTTGGTAACATTGTTAAAAGGATGTAACACTTATTAGGTGTGATTTAATCTTCCCCAGCCAACAGACAGGGGGTGGCTTACCCACTAAAATTATCCTTACGCCCGCCGAGGAACATGTATATACATTCATACACCCGGCCAGCATCCAGGGACTGGCAGAGGCACAAGACACAGACCGGAATGTAAGGTCCCAAGGTGAGTCTGATTTTGCCATGACCTAGTACAAAAAGTTCAAGAAGGCAGTGTTATGCTACACAACACACTGTACTTGGCCATTTACCTAATCTTCCTATCTACATACTAAGGACCAAGTCAACAGGACACACCAGGCCCCCAAACCCCTGCGTTAGCACCGAGGCCAAGGGCACACCAGGCTTCTATACCACAAACCCAAATTGTGGATTGCGATGAGGTAAGTCAATGGGCCTTGATGTGTACTTTTAACATTGATATTTGCGAGCTTATGTGGACAGAAATAAACTAAAAGGATGCTATATTTCTTAACAGACCACAGGAAGCCCACCCATCATCGACCATATACGAGATTTGGAGGAGGACACCCCACATATGTCACTAACCACTACTGCACCAGTGGCAGCAACGCAGGCAACCCCGGCACAGCCACCACATCCACAACCACCTTCGGAACCAGAACCAACCACCCGTCCCACTGCTCCTACCCAGTCTAGACGCCATATTTCCCAAAGAAGGCAACTTCAAATTTTGGAGGAAACATGGAGGCAGGAAAATATTGCCTTTGCTGCGACAACACAGCAATTCAATGAGACTGTGTGCACCCAACTCACAAACCTCAACGCCCAAGTAGAGGTATTAAACAGCAATATCTCTGCCCTAACCAGCCATATGGCTGAGATTAATCAAAGCCTGGCCCACATTGCAGCCCATTTGCAGGCACAACATCATTCCTCGTCACCATGCAACCCAACATACCACTAATTTGTGGGGAATACATTTTCTCTGCCCACGTGTAATTTTTCTTTTGTGACCAAAAAAACAAATGACAAAACAAAATTTGTTTGAAAAATAAAAAAAAAAAAAAAAAAACAAAAAACAAAATTGTGGTCTCTGAAAAAACACTAAACACTAGTTGTGCACGTATGGTTTGCGCGGTGCCACTTTGGGTGCAAGAAAAAGGAGGGGTGGGGAGGGCTGAAACTAAAGGTGGTGGAGTAGCTCACAAGCCAGGATTAGGTTTAGGACCGTTGCAGGCGTCTATTGTAGTGCCCCCCCCAGTCACATCAAGACAACGGAACCTCATCTTCAAGAGAACAAAGCCTGGCTCCAACACACAGCGAGTCCTCCTGGGGGCAGTATTGTAGCGCTCCTCTGCCTGTGAAGATCGGTGCAGGATGGGGGTCTTCATCCAGGGGACCAAAGGATAGGCAGAGTCTCCTGCCCTAAAACCAAAAAACAAAAAAAATTAAAAAAAGGTGTGCATTGCAACAATAGAAAAGAGGGACAAATAGGTGAGCGGGGTAGGGTGGGAGGAAAGGACATTTGTAATGAGACTACATGCACATCCAACCTGTACTCTGATTTAAAAAGTCCGGGGAATACTACTTACATAAGAGGGCAAGAACATGACGCAATAGGGTACAATCACTTAACCCATTTAATTTGTAGATCAATAATTGGGCTCCAAATATACTACGCCAAAAGTTACCAAATAGTGTGTTACGGGAACAAACACAGTCAGAGAGGGTGGGCAACCAATACAAGTTTCAGACACATACCCAGTAGCCAGCCACCAAATAGATCGGCAGATTTGAATCGCTCATGTAGGCAAGAATTCCTAGGCAGGGAAAGCCAGAAAAACGACTCCCAAAAACCAAATCAGGGCCAGCCAGTGCCTGCACATTTATCCTATGTCCCATCTTCAAATGCCTGCACACAAACAATAAAATAAAAATGAGGGAGACCCTGTAAAAAGGATACCCAAAAAAAAACAATAAAAAATATCAAATACTCATGCCATCGATGTCCAAAGGCGTGCAGTGCAGCCTGGTTTCTGCCATACTCAGCAGGACAAGACCGCGGAGCTGGCGCCGCTGATGTGCTCCAACAGAGGACTGCATATTATTGCCCGAGTGCAAATACGGCTGCTCTGACTTGCCGTAAGTGAAGGCTCGGCGGCCCCGTTTTATTAGGGTGATTTCAATAGGAAATCAAGGCTCTGCATCACTGAAAAAAAACGGACCAATGAACGAGGCGTCCGTTTTCCCGGGAAACAGCCTCGTGCGAGCCGACAATCGGAAAGGCGGCTGAGCGCACACCTGAGCGCATAAACGCACACTAAAATCAACGTAGCACCCTTTCCTGACCCGATCAAAGCCCAAAACCAATGGGGAAACGCACGGGGGAGCTGAACGGGGAGGCTCTGCATCAAGCCAATTGTTCTTCCCTCCTTGTGTCCTAATCCTAAGAATGACAAAGAGAGGGTTTTGCATTGTTTGGATGTAGTACGCTGTGTTAAGTACTACTTGATTATCACGTCTCCTTTTCGTAGGACGGATTCCTTTTTTGTTGTGCCCCATGGGCCTAAGAAGGGTTTGGCACCAGACAAATCTGCCATTAGCAAGTGGATACGTCAGGCCGTTACTGCGGCCTATTCTGCTAAGGGAAGAGTTCCCCCTTTTCGTATCACTGCTCATTCCACTCGCGCTGTTGGGGCGTCTTGGGTTTTTCAGCACCAAGCTTCTGTTGAACAGGTTTGTAAGGCCGCCACTTGGTCTTCTGTTCACACTTTTTCTAAGTTTTACAAAGTTGATGTGCGGGCCTCAGCGGATGCTGTTTTTGGCCGCAAAGACTGCAGACTGCAGTCATTTAAGTTATGCTTCACCTGGCCTTGAGATGCCCTTCCCTTGTGGACACTGCTTTTGGATGTCCCATTAAGTGATGAATATTTAAGAAGTGAAGCGGGGTGTGTGGCACACCAAGAATAATACCATTTTGTGAGTACTCACCTGAAAAATGGATATTGTTGGTGTGCCACACACCCCGCTTCACCCCCACCCTTTTCGGTATTACCGAAGCATTTATATGGTGAAGCCCTTTTTTATTTATATCTAAATTGATTTTTGAGGTTACCGGTGGAATACTGGTACCTTGTCTTTCTGCTTTTTAATATACTGGTGATTGAAGGGAGGTACCAGGTATATATAGGCCGGAAGGGGGCTCGTTACAAGACTTCCTCTCTGCACTACGTCAACTGGCGGTGGATTAACCCATTAAGTGATGAATATTTAAGAAGTGAAGCGGGGTGTGTGGCACACCAACAATATCCATTTTTCAGGTGAGTATAAAAGGTATAAGAGAGTAGATTGTGACCTTCTCTTGTGTCCAGGACAAAGAGAGCTAAAAAACAAAGCAAAACCTATATCAAATTACCTTGCAGGAAACCGAAAAATGTAATGCCCTCTAACCCATCTCTGTCTCTTTCTTTACCTTGCTATTCCCTGCACCATGGGCCCTTAAACCGAGAATGGAAAAAAGCTTGAAACACAGGTCTGCAAGTTGGAGGACTATGGAAGCCATCCGAATGATATTCATAGCAGTGGTTCTGGATGCTCAGTAAAATGCTTAGAGCATAAAGATCTCTACTTACTGGCTAGGAAGGATGAGGAGCCTAATCTATAAAAGAAAACTGATTAAACTGTTTGTTTCAAGTTGGAAAATTACATGACCAGGTCCATCCTATGACCCATATCAATATCTTGGGTACAAATGATAATACATTGAATAACCACATCACTGCAATAATTCACTCTGCATATAAATGGCATACGGATAAAAAGAGAGATATTGGAGTTAAGTAATTGATTGATCCGGTTTTGTCACAGTATTTACATAGCATTCTTGGAAGCAGTTTCAAGTAATAGGAGCCCGGCGGCATATAGTAATGGATGTACCGTAGCTGGGAATACTCCTGGGGCTCAATGGTTTTTCCATCACTCTCCTGGATTCATCCTAATTGAAGGACTAAAGTGTCTTGTCTGTGGCATGTGAAGAGCATTTATCATGTTGTCAGGAAACAAAGGAAGTGAGTTTAACATTGTATCCCCAGCTGAACCCTGTTGCAGCCCCTTTCTCATGCAGCAGACTGCAAAGGACACTAATGTCTGTATATGTGATGCATCTAATGTAAGGGACCCCTAGATTAGCAGCACTATAATGGGGGCAGCTAGCCTGAAGGGTAATCCTTCTTCACAGGGACAACAGACTATGGGAATAACTCATTGAAATACTAGAGTTAGGTAGGGAAATGGTTAAAGGGACTGTCCAGGCAAGATGCAGGCCTAGTGGTAAGTAAGCCATTTTGTGACTGGAGGATGGCAGGTTCAATTCCTGGCTGGTATATGACTGAAGTGCTCTTACACCTAGCCCCCAACTGCTCCACGGGCACTGTGGTTACAACAACCAACCACTCGGGGCATGTGTGCTTTGCATGCTTGTGTTTGTCTCAGGTTCAAATGCGGAGGAATAACTCCTGTGTGTGCACAGCATACAATGGGCATATATTACCAACCCCCCTCCCCCAACAAAATCCCCAAAAATTAAATAACATTAATATTCACAATTTCTCCTCAGAGCCTTTTTGTTTTACTCCCGCTCCCGAGAGTGGGTTTAAGGCGCCCTCGTCTGACTGAGACCTCTTTGCGAACGGCCCCCCGCACTTCAGTAGCAGTGACTTTCACTGTCTACTGGGTGTAAATTTTCCCCTGACTCAGAATCAGCCCCAAGGTAGACAAAGAGAGTCAATGACAGTTTTCTCTCTTAAAAAGGAGTGAACATTTTCACCTGACTTTGAATCGACCCCTATAACACGCTTAGCCACTGTGGGAAACCGTGGTATGGAGCAGGGCCGTGGAGTCGGAAAGCCGAAGTCGCATCTCCAACTCCAACTCTATTTTATCAGTCACCGACTAAGACATTGGGCTTTTATATAAGAAATCAGGCTACTTATATAGAGCATATTTCTTAGAAAATAGTATCTGAATAAATAGCTTGAAGTTCTTGTGTAGGCAAAAACATAAAATACGACTATACTCACCTTACACCTATATTCACAGTGAGGCTGTCATGCCCCCGCTATTAAACCAGACCAACACCCTAAAAAGAACCAGTGCTCATGTGCATCCCCCTCCAGGGCAATTCAGATTGCTACACAAAAATGTTACCTTTTGTAACTCCTGTTGTGGGCAATTTTACCCTCAAATGGCTTCCTATGGAGCTGCAGGTAGCCTGCAAACAGGAAGTGCTGCTGGGTTTCCTGCTGACATGCATTGTGGGCTGCAGGCCTCCTGCAAAGAGGAAGTGCTGATGGGTTTCCTACTGACATGCCTTGTGGGTTATGTTGGTAAAATCCAGGCTGCAGCACAGCTGGGGTGCTGATAAAGGAAACCTCACGGATGCTTTTAAATTACCCCTATCAGAAGAAAATTGGCGAGGTGGAATTTCAGCTGTGAGTGGGTGCAGGAGCAAATGTACTGGAAGTGCAGACAATAATTCAGTATCATTCATGCAGATGGGGCAAGTGACTTTTGGGGAGTTTTTTTCTTCCAACTGTGCAAGGCTGTTGGTATGGTTTAAGGTGAATGGAGGGAGCATGTCAGCGTTACTGTGATTTGGATCTAGTGATCAAATAAGTCACGCTATGGCGGACTAGCAACGCCCATCTGTGGGGGTTAAAAGGTGAGTATAACTTTTTTTTTTCTTTTTTAGCTTGGAAAATGACTTTAACCATCAAATATTTATTTTTCATTTATTCAATAGAGCCCTGAGGAAATGGTCAAGAGACCACGAAACGCATAGGAGCCGCTGTGAGTCGCCTTCAGACCCCTTACACTGTGATATA
This sequence comes from Gastrophryne carolinensis, assembly GCA_027917425.1. NCBI lineage: Eukaryota > Metazoa > Chordata > Amphibia > Anura > Microhylidae > Gastrophryne > Gastrophryne carolinensis. Next base: position 70,411,800 of record CM051244.1, read on the forward strand.
ATTTTCTGTTTCATTGCTTACCCTGTCCTTTTTTTGTTAGCAGAGAGGGCTGGAAGTGGTTTAATAGTATTTTTATATAGAGATTAAAATAATATATATATACAGTGTAAGGGGTCTGAAGGCGACTCACGGCGGCTCCTACGCGTTTCGTGGTCCCCTGACCATTTCCAGCCCTCTCTGCTAACAAATATTCATATATATATAGTCATTTTTGGCATATTTATATACCTATTTACTAACAATAGCACTTTATTGTTCACATATGGGTCTGTTTGTATGACATGAACATCTCTGTAGATTTTAAAATGTATGTTTAGTAGGTTTTTTTGTGTGATTTTAATGTAATAAATCTATTGATATTCATTCATGCTACTCATGCAAATGTGTTCAGTGGTGTCCTCTTGTGTGCTTCAACAACTGTTGGTAGCTGGAACCAAGGCAGGTGTGACTAGGGGTGTAAACAAGTGCCACAGACACTCATATGTGAGAATGAAGATGCTGGAGCTGGATGTTGTGGGGGAACTCCGGAGCTACATGGAAGAAAATGACTATTTTTGCTTCTTGCCTGGACCATCCCTCTAACAGCACTTACTTTTGCACAGATTTGTTTTCACTATAACATGACAGAGTCTGTTTCTGTTGATCGGTGTGAAGTGCCCTCAGGCCCTGGAAACAAAAGCTTCTAGTACCTCAGTGGGCTGTGATCTCACCCAGGTCAAAAGATCAGCCACAAAATGACTGGGAAGTGGTGGGAGAGTTAATGATGATGATTTTTGGTTTGCTTGACCTGCCAGCAATATATGACATTGAAGGCTGATGCAGAACCATGGAAGCAGCTACTGTGTTGAAGATTTGGCTAACTTCTGTTAGCAGGTTTTAGAACCATATATGTTTAAAAGAAAAGACTCTGATCTTTTAATGTCTATATCTTCTCCAAATATCTCTTATTTAGCATTTTTAGAAAAGTTTGCAATCAAACTAAAACTAAGCATTTAATATCTCCCTTACCCCCAGAGACAGGGGCTTTGGTCCACGCTATCTTCTCCTTTGTATGGGCCAATTCTCTCCCATACCTCTATATCAGATTAGTGGCAGATCCAGCTTACCTATTTCAGGTCAACTATAGGCCAGTACTATATTCACTTGATGGACTTCTGACTCGGAGGTCCACATATCCTATCCTGTGGACTGGTAGAGTACACGCCATAAAACGCACTTAACTGTCACAGGCGTCTGATTTATGGTATTTTTAGAGGGCAGAAAAGCATGTGCAAATGAAAAGTGAATTTTCTCCAGCCAAAAGGTGGAGGAAACTGCTGATTCCAATGAGTAACAGCCTTATTTCATTCAGAAAACACATGCCGACATGTTTTTGAACGATGATAGTGTCAGATGCAAGTTATTTTTTATCTGTTGGAAAAAAATGATAAAATGTTGTAAAAAATTTAGGTTCAAACAACAAAAATGTGGATATTGGGCCCCAAGCAAAAAAATGTAATTAAATTATTACGTATTAATATACAAACCAAACAGGGGAGGTTAAAGAGAACATCTGGGACAAAACATTAGGTCAAAAAATGTTAAGGGTTAACTGGAATCAGAATATCCCCCCCCCCCCAAAAAAAAAAATGGAGAACACAAGTTCTCCAGAGAATACACTCCGAAATGGCGAATAGATCTTCACAGAAAACACAGAAGCTGGAGGGATAAAACAGTAAAAGAAAGGGGAGAAACATGGGAGAACATCGGGAGCAGTTTAGCGCTTAGCCAGCCAAATGCGCATGGGGCAGGGCGGTTTGCCCTTCAAAACAGTAGATTTTCCCACTTAAAAGCAGGATAAATTCATTGACAGTAAACTGTATCCCATATGAAAAGCAGATCTTGTCATTGTAGCATTGAGGATTTAGAATTCCATTTAAAAAGGGACTGTACTAACGATCCGTAACGGGCTTTGAGAAAGCTTGGAGGAAGACCATTCTGACTCATGTTTCTGATGTTTTTCTGTGATCTAATTAGTTGAAGGGGTAACCACTTCACAAAGGTGCGGCTGGTCTATTTGCGCTTTCTATTAATTACAGCTATTTGATACTCCCCTTTACTATGCCGGAGCTCTGTGTGTAGATAGAGTTGTATGCTCTGCATTGATATGCTGATTGGATGAGCATGTTCATGCGCAGTGGGACCACTGAAAAGGTGAATTTTGATGGCGATCTGGAGGGTTTTACACAACAGGATTACCCAGGAACAAGGACTTATCACCAGGATAGTAAAAATCGTGGCATCTTATCACCAGGATAGTAAAAATCGTGGCATCTTATCACCAAGATAGTAAAAATCGTGGCATCTTATCACCAGGATAGTAAAAATCATGGCATCTTATCACCAGGATAGTAAAAATCGTGGCATCTTATCACCAGGATAGTAAAAATCGTGGCATCTTATCACCAGGATAGTAAAAATCGTGGCATCTTATCACCAGGATAGAAAAATTGTGGCATCTTATCACCAGGATAGAAAAATCGTGGCATCTTATTACCAGGATAGTAAAAATCGTGGCATCTTATCACCAGGATAGTAAAAATCGTGGCATCTTATCACCAGGATAGTAAAAATCGTGGCATCTTATCACCAGGATAGAAAAATCGTCTTATCACCAGGATAGAAAAATTGTGGCATCTTATCACCAGGATAGAAAAATCGTGGCATATTATCACCAGGATAGTAAAAATCGTGGCATCTTATGACAGGAAACAACATATAATACATAGACTATTACAAAAGTGGTTTTACAGAGACTACAAAAAATATTCTAAATACAAGATACAATAGGAGGGAGAGACCTGCCCTTGTGAGTTTACAGTCTAAAGGATAAGGCGTGCAGACAAAGGGGAAGGATCACAAACAGTCTGTATTGAGCTTTATGGACCGTGCCCTTTAGAGGATTGCTGAAGCCATGTTGTATGCATGGCTGAATAAGTGAGTTTTGAGGGCACTTTGTGAAAGCTTGGAGGGTTGGGGAGTGGGGGATTGAGTGGGGGAGGGCATTCCAGAATATTGGAGTTGCACGTGAGATGTCCTGGAGCCCAGCATGAAAGGAGGTGACCAGGGTGGAGGACAGGAGAATGTCAGAGGCTGTGTCTAGATTGATATTGTTGGATTAGAAATGAAATGAGGAGCCTGGCTGGAGAGAGCTTTGTAGGTAAGAGTTAGGGTTTTTACACAGGACTGGCAGCCAGTGCAGGGATTGACAGAGGGGAGCCAGAGAGGTTGATTCAAGTGTTACCTGCAAATGGGGTCTAGGACAGAACTTTTGGCACGCCAACGGGTGTGAAGAGACAGGAAGAAACATTGCTAGAGTAGGATACCGTCAAAGATCGATCAAAGAGTTATGAGGTAAGCCAAAGATTTTGAATCCCAAGAGATGAGAGAATATCAAGAAGCAGGTCAACAGTGTCTACATCGGTCAAATAATTGAATGGCTGCAGGAATTATTGATTCAACAACATGAGAGGGTTTGTTTGAGGGATTCTGGGTATGTTGTGTAGTATACTGTGTTTTAGGTTGTGCATTAAACATTAACCCTTTAATGCCATTTAGCTTATAGGAACCATTTCTTTCTCAGTTTGGCTTAATAGCCTGTATCGTGTGCCTCTGCTCTATTTCCTGCAGAGTGCTATAGATGCTGTAGCAGGTCTCCTACGTTTGTCCCTTTTTTCCATTTTAAAGTGGACCAACACCCAGGGGTGATCGGCCCGGGAATCTATAAGATTCCCGGGCCGATCACCTCCCTCCCGAGATCGGGATGTCCCGCGGGGTGAAACCCCCCCCCAAAAGCCCCAAAAAACCTTACCTTATCGGTGACGGATCAGCCTCCCGCAAGCCCCTCCAGCAGTACGCGCGCCCGCGCCGACCGTTTGCGAATGGCCGGCACGGGCGCGCGCCCTGTAAGAGGGACGCGCGGGAGGCGGCGGCGGCTTGTCCGTCGCTTGTCCGTCGCCGAAAAGGTACGTTTTTTGGGGCTTTTGGGGGGGTTTCACACAGCGGGGCATCCTGATCTCGGATGCCCCGCTGAAGTGGACCAACACCCAGGATAGTGAAAATCCTGGGTGTTGGTCCACTTTAAGCATGGATGCTCAATTCATGGTGGGCAGGTTACTTATTTGGATATTGATCCATTGAAGTTTAGCTATACATTTTTAGGTGTGTTCTTTATTATCAATGCTGGAAGTCCCACAGAAAAGCTGTCCTCTCTCTGTCTCAGCCATATTTGTATTCCAAGAAAGGATAAACCCAACACAACTTCAAGCAACATTGAGAGTACTTTTCAACAAGAGTCTTTACTTGTAACACTCTAAAATATTGGGAGGATAAAATCAGTAGGCCAAGCACAGATTAAACCCATGACTGCTGAAGCTTCATTTTTACATCGGTCAAGAACATTCAGAGGAGGCTTGCTACCAAGGCAGATTTTGTAGGGTTATTGGCATATCAGCTGTATTATATATGTAGAGTCAGAGCTGCAATTTGTTGGCTCTGGGCAAAAAACATGAAATGCCTTATGTCTCCTTCCTCCTAATTCTGATCAGGTGATTTGACTTGTACCTGCCACTGGGTACCTGAAAGAACCTTTAATTACAGCTTTAACCCTAACCCTATGATGGCTACCTTTTAACTGACTGCAATATATAATAACCTACGGCCTTATTTATCAAGGGCTAGCGCCAGGTAGTGTCTGACGAGCGCCAGGTACCGCCAGCTAACGGCGGCTACCGAATCAAGTACGCCCGGCGGCGGTCACAATGACGCATTTATCACGCTAAATGAGGCTAACGCCGGCGAGAGCGTCAGCTAGCGCGGGATCCATCATGTAGCTGACTGCAACGAACAGCGCCGCTACTAATCCCATCAGAGCGCCAGGTATGACCTGTCGCTCCCTTGCGTTCTCCAATGAATTTCAATGGAGCAATCTTTAAATATTCATAATTAATTGAGTTTGTTTTTTTTTTTTTTTTTTTTTTTAACTGTCAAAAATTCTGTGACCACTACGGCAATGTTAGATATTTTTTTTAAGAAAAAAAAATAAAATATGTGCAGAATTGAGATTACAGGTCTGATATTAATGTATTCATATTACAAAATGTTTAGAAAAACTTGTATAATTTTTACATTAAAAAAAAATGGTTGTTTGGGGGTTAAAAACTACTTTACACACATCGCCGCCAGGGCTCTGGGGTTTAAACAAGGAATTCACAGCGCGAGAAATTTTTGAGCGTGATTTGTTAATGAATCTGCAGCAAGCCGTTCGCTCTGGCCATTCGCTGTCAGGCGCACCCATACAATGCGGAACCTGTGAAACAGCGACCCCTAACCCCGTATTCAACATTACCGCACACCGACTGAGTCGCTGTCAACAAGCAAACCCCGGCCAAGCACAGCGAATACTAGCTGGCGCTGTGAAAATCACGCTACTGGCGCTCATCTGTCGCTACCTGCCGCTATTAATGAATCGGCCTCCCCGTGTTTCTTCATCTTGTAGTTACCATGAAAAAAGTTATACTTCTAAAAAACTCTAGAATTTGACAGGGTACAATCTATCTATCTATCTATCTATCTATCTATCTATCTATCTATCTATCTATCTATCTATCTATCTATCTATCTATCTATCTATCCCCCTGTCTATCTATCTATCTATCTATCTATCTATCTATCTATCTATCTATCTATCTATCTATCTATCTATCTATCCATCTATCTATCTATCCCCCTGTCTATCTATCTATCTATCTATCTATCTATCTATCTATCTATCTACTTGACAGTGCATACGCTTGACCATCTGATCTCTTTATCTGTTCACGCTAGATGGTTTACGCTGATTCCCTCTATATTCTTCTTTTTCTGCTGCAGTTTCTATAGTGTTCCTGTGTTGGTGGATGTTAAGGCTGCTGCTGAATTTCTTTACAGCTTGTGCTTTAGTGAGGAATTATCTTTAATGATTGCTTTGACCTGCTCCGGCCCAGCAGGTCACCACCAGGACATTCACCTATTCTGCTTCCAGACCCCACAAAGAACGTACAGTGCGTCGCACAACTGGCAGAAGCTGGTTTGTGCACTTCACGCTGTGACCGCCGCACAGTAGCTTAAAAAGCTAACGAGACGTTCACTTATGATTAACTCAGCATGTGCATCCATTTTGGATTAAGCGGCTGCCTCACTCTGACTTGGAATCTTTTTCACCGGCCACTTGTTTGCCACTAGGTTCACCTTATATTCAAGGGGCTATTTCCTTCTCTAAACACGGCTCAGCCAAGCCTATTATCTTCCTGAAATAGCAATGTTTGGAGGCGACTATGCTCTGGACTTTTATTTCTATCCATGTTCCATTTTCAAGTTAAGATGGTTGACCTGGCATAGATGTTACAACTTAGTTATATAACTGCTGCAGCTAGTGATAAAATAGTGGAAATATTGTCTGTCCTTGTTTTTTCTGTTGTGAAGGTTCTAGCTTACTTGTATCTGTGGCCAGTGTTTAATACTATGTTTTCTCCTTTATTTTATTCCCTACTGTATTATGTGAGGTTTGTGCTGTCTGCACCCTCCCATAGGGTCCCCCCAAACTGTATTCGAACATCCCCTCATGTCCACACCTCCCGGTTCTTGTGCTGACCCCCTGTTTAGTCATCCCCAACATCATTTCCTCCCTTCTTCTACACCGTCGAACATTCCTGGATGTCCTCGTCCTAACTTGATTCACTTTATTCTGCTCTCTTCTTACTTCTTCAACAAGTTCTCCAAGTGGTGCCTTGGAATGGGTAGGTAGCATCTGGTTCTGAAAACATGAGTTACCCTAACTCACAGCCCACTTTAGGTGGCATTAGCTGACAGGCCAGATAGCTCTTGGTTCAGGGGGTCCTTCTAATCTCTTAAGGTGTGTTGTCTACCCCATCTGGCCCTGGACTATGGTTAGCTACCATTGTAGGTAGGTCCTGGTTAAGAGTGATTTCCCCCAATGTTCCCCCTCACTGTAACTTGACTGACCTACTAAACACCTGTCCCTGGACCAGTAACTACTATAAATGGCACAGTACAAAAGGGGTAAGCAGTGTGCTGGATAGTAATAAACTTGAACAAATGAACTGGGGTAGAAAATAGCTCTTTGCCAGATTTGTTTTTATTTCCTCTGTGGGTAAAAAAAAATGTTTATTTTGGCAAATTAAAGCATGACGCAAGACAACTCTGATCCCCCCTCAGGGACTGCAGTTGTGCAAGGTGTGAGAACTCCACAGAAGAAATTCTACACCAGATTAGGCTGGAGCAAAAAACATTGTACGAAAAACTTAAACTGAACCAACACCCATTTTGCAAAACATGGGTTCTGGTCCGCTGCTGGAGGGGCACCTGATTTCCGGTGTCCCCCCCTTCATCGAGCACAAATAAAGCCCATATCTTACCTGACACCTCGCTCCCTCTGGGAAATGCAGCCTTGCAATTGGCTGGTGGCGCTCACATGTCCAGTGCTTGGGCTTCCACTTTGCCAGCTGCTGACTGAGAACCGGACATGTGACTGCCGGCCAGCCAATTGCGGGGCAGTATTTTCCCAAGGGAGAGAGGTGTCAGGTAAAATTTAAAGGCTTTACCAGGGGCTCGAATGAGAAGGAGACCCATTTTGCAAAATGGGTGTTGGTCCGGTTTAAAAGGATATTTTTATCAGTAGACAAAATAAAGAATGACATTGGTTTCAGGACATAAACAACAAAAAGCTAGGCTTAACTCAAGCATGTACTGAAGAGATAGAGCATAAATAAAGCATGGCGGGACCTCAAGGTTCTGGTGCAACTCATTCCAGGACACAGGATAGGGAGCCAGTAGATCAAGGAGCAGATAGGATGCCTTCTGGATCATGAAAACAGAAAGGTATGGTAATCAAGCTGCTTCAGGGAGGGAAGCCAAGAAGAAGCCTGTTCACTGCTGGATAACTTGCTGTATAGCTAGAACAGAAGCTGGAGGCATCTAAGTGAGTGCAAAGCCACCAGAAGAACATCCGACTCCCAAGTCATCACAATTATGGGATGTGAAACCTGCTATAGCCAAATTTCTACTCCAAACCCATCTTCGAGCACAGCTAATTTAGCTTTACCTAACATAGATATGCTGTGACTGCAAGATATAATACCAGTGATGCCTCCCTAGCTCAAGTGCAGAGGCAGTTACTTAGTATCATCTTCACCAATCAACCCCTTTGTTTCTAATGTGGGAAATTTACCTCAATACTTTAGTCTCAGCCCCCTTAAAAGCTTAGGGTAAAGCATCTTGTAAAGCGCTACGGAATATGATGGCGCTATATAAATAAACAATAATAATAATAATAATCTAGAAGGTGTCAGAGCTTCCTCTTCCTCGGACAATTCTGATTACTCTTTATTTCATTTATCTTGACGGAAAACAGAATCTTACCATTTACACTTAAATTCTGATGTAGCATCTGACCCAAGTTATGAAATTTTTCCACCTATTTCCAAAAGTAATATCAGACACAGGACAGTCAATTTCTAGGTAAAATAGCTGTTTGTGCAGGAAGGAGAACATTTGGCTCCTTCCTCACCCATACTATGCTGCTGTCTCATACAGCTATGTGCCATGCTGTGCTTCTACCATAGTAGCAGAGACCCCCCTTCCCAAAATAGAGGTGCCTGTCCTATAGCCTGGATCACTCAACTGCAGAAAACATAAAGGTGCCCCCAATGGCCTTGGTACCCAGGGCCCTGTTCACCCTCCCCTAGAAACAGCCCTGATCAGGCATACTATTAAATGGGTCAGGGACGTTCTTAAATTTCCATGAGTAGAAACAAGTGGTACATCCCCCAGAAGCTAAGTTGTTCCATAAAAAACATCCAATATTGTTTCCTCCTAATTATTCTAAATTTGAGTCTAGTTCAAAAACTGAGTGAAAATTAGAATTCCTGGAATCCTTTGCCTGATGGTTTTATTCAGAAATGGTTTGTTGCTAAGGTCAACCATTCTATTGGGTTCCTTTCCAAGGGTTTGTCGTTGCCCACAGGTAAGCCAGGTGTGCATAAGGAAGATTAGATGCTGGAGAATAAAGCGCACCAAGACCCACATTTTTAACTCGCATCCCCTGAATTGCTCCCCCCATGAAGTTTATCATTTGCCAGTTTTCACTGCTCCTGCTTCACTCTAATACCAGAAAATGGTGACTATTTTAGCTGAAAAGTCTCCTCCATTCATTGCTACTGTTGTGTGTGTGTCAATTATGTCATTGCTACATCTATGCAATAACTGATCACCTGCCATTTTACAGAGAGGGACAGCAAGAACAGTGTTCCAGGACGATTCGAAAAGCAAAAATATATATTTCTAGTTCTACAGCCGAAGAAGAGAGTATCAGCAGGGGCTTTGGCTAAATTTATTTCACAAGTTCAATGGGTTTTGTTCCGCTTTAATGCCTTGAAAATCTATTAAAACATCACAGACCATTTTGGGTGCTGCCATTCAGCCCAGTTGTTCTGGATAAATGTATTGCCAGTAATGCTTCATATCTAATGTTCAGGATCCAAGCCCCTCGATTCAAAATGCAAAAGTTAATTGATTTCGGATCTAGAATCCTAAGTTTGGGTGGGTGTTAGTCATTTTTTCCTGTTTTTTTGGCCATTTCCGACTCGCACGAGCCTACGTACGATTTCGTATATGCTCTTACGATCATCGGAAGTTCGTTCCTAAATTGTAGGATCAAAACCTAAAACTTAGGATCAAATCCTAAAACTTAGGATCAAAACCTAAAACTTAGGATAATCGGATGTGTTTAGGTGTGATTCAGAGAGCAGTTTTCCAACCTCTAAATACGTTTTAAAAGAAAGCCACTGCCAACACCTTTTAGCAGTCGGATTGCTGTTCTTGAACAGGTTTTTTGGCTATGTGGAGGAGTCTGCTCCAATGAACTTGAGCTCCAATGAACTGCATGTATCAGCATGGCCGAGGCCATAAATTGTATGGCAATGCATACCTGATTCATGTATGCCTTATAAAAGCATTTTAATGTGGACCTTAATTAGTCCTTTGCATGTAAACCTTTATTTTGAAATACATCCATATATTTGCGTTATTTAAAGAAACTTATGTCCTTTGTTATTTATTTTTAAATTGATGTACTAGAATAATATTTTTAATTTGAATTTATTGGTGTAGTTGTTTACCTTTGCTTTGTTTAATTATTTTAGCTCATCTTTGGTCAGATGCATCACACTTACTGAGGAGAGGAGAGCGGGATAAAGTGCAGGATGTGGGTTACTGCTGTATTTTGCACAGACACAGCAGAGCTGGGGGCACGGAAAGGTCAGAAATCAAAGAATGCAGAGCAACACAGTCACAAGGCCCTTTCTGTTTGCAGGCTGCCCGATAATACCTGAGCCGCCATCTTGGCTGTTTCTAGGCTCATAACATGCAGAAGTTGCTGGGTGTTTTTTAATATTTGTGAGCAATCTGTATGTAGAGGGTGTGGGTAACCACACAAAAAATGTTAAGTTGTACCATTTGAAGCCAAAATATTAAAATTAAATCCACAAGTAAAAAATGCAAGTTAACTAAAAATTAAACAAAGTAAGATTTACTTATGCAAATGCATTCATTAATGGTTGGTTACTACAAAATGAATGAAATAAAGAAAAAAAACAAAACAAATATTTAGAATGCACTTTAATGAGGTAAGTTTGTAGTGCGCAGGCGAAAGATCAGAAGGATTTACGTCCAGACAAAAAAGGAAAAAGGGCAAAACCAATGTTGCAACCTGAGAAATGAAACGGAAAATTCAGGATGGAAACTGACATAGGTCTGATTCCCGAACTGCCATACGAACGGACGTACATTTTAGGATAGAAACGTATTTGCTTATAGAATCACTCGCAAGTTCATATGAGCGCACGAGCGTTCGGGAAAAATAGGATGATCGGCACCAAAATCAAAGCTGTAACATGTTTCTTTGAATCGACCCAAAGGTCTATGGTAGATATCCTTCTGTCTGTCTTAGATGTGGTCAAAATGACTGCTGATCAAAGCATACTCAGGAGATGCTAATGCTAGAAGTACTATGGTCTCTCTTCCAATAAAAATGGAAAATTATTTGGAGAGCCAAGGAGTCCTTGGTTAAGGAATTACAGGAGGTAAAAGTACCCTGTTTTCTCAAAATTGTCTCTCTGGTTCTAATAAGACAACCTCTTCTAAGCATCTTTTTCATTACTTCCTTAGGTACAACAGATCAGGATGCAATTCAAACAGTTCCTACACTCCAAACCGATTCTTCACATTAACTGATCCTACTTGGTTATTGCATTTCAATCAGGATGTTATCAGTAGGTTTTGCATGTCTTTCAGTAGATCTATGTCATGCTGGAGTAATTATACCAGTTTTGGAGCATGGTACTGGATTCTATTGAAATTTACTTTTGGTATCCAAAAAGGACAGTTCCTTTGGATCCATTTTAGACCTCATACATCTGAGCTTCAAACATCAGGCGTTTTTGCATGGAGACTTTGAGATCAGTTCTTGCTTTCTTTTTACACGGAGAATATTTAGCCAAATAGCCTGTCTACACATAGTGATTTGCACCGTTCATCAAAGATTCCTCAGGTTTGCTGTCCAAGACCAACATTTTCAGTCTATGGCATTACCCTTTGGGTTGGTCACAGATACAATGGTATTTACAATGGTTCTTGCGAGAGTCATGGCATTTCTCAGGCAAAAAGGTATTCCAGTTATCCCGTAATTGGACTGATCAAAGTGTAGATAACTGATTAAAGACTGCATAAATGAACACACAAGAAAACCTGTCACCTTGACTCCTACACCCCTGATCCTGTCATTTTGCCTTGAAAAGAGCCGTATCTGAAACCTGTGTACAGAATGATGGCATTGAGTGTGGTGAGGTCAAGGCAACAGATTTCCTTGTTTGTATATTTCAGCTGCATATCTGCATTTATTTATTTATTTATTAAGTAGGGGCAAGGTGAAAGGTTTCCATCAGGGTGTCAAATGTAAAGAAAGGAAGCTTGGTGAAGAGGGTTCATGGCTTGAAAAGGGAAACATCTACAAACCTGTTTGTTGTGGGTCAAGGTGACATGTTTTCTTCAGGGTCGTAATGGGCACTGAAAAAGCTGCTGAAGTGGGCACATGCCTCAAAAGACCACAGCTGAAAAACCTGTGGCCAATATTACAGCATTGGGCAAGGTGGGAAAATTAAATTTAGCTGCATATCTGCATTGCAAGCTTAAAAAATACCAAAAACACCATGGTCAGGAGCAAGGACAATAAAACATTTTACATTACCAATACATCTGTTGGCTATCTGCTGCACCAGTCACAAGAACAATGTATGTATAGAAAGAGCCTGTTAGAGAGGCAAAGGTCTCTCAGAAGCAAAGATAGTAAGCGGTTCACCAATATGTGAAAATCTGCATCTGAATGTCGTGGAAACATTTCAGAGAAATGTTTCTCAATATGAATTGCAACGGCACTTAAATAAACTTTTGGGTTGCAGTTTGGGCACTCAGATCCTAAAAGGTTGCCATCACTGATCTTTGGTATATAATAACTGTCACGGGGATCACGAGCCACTCACCCGGCCTTCGGTCCCGCGCCGGCTGCGGTCGGTCGGCCGGAGCGCTGGCAGGGCGGCGTCCTCGGCAGGCGGCGGCTTCCGCCCCTGACCGCCGCTCGGCTGTTTCCGCCGCGAGCAGCCGCTCGGCTGTTTCCGTCGCGAGCGGCGGCTCGGGCAGTTCCGTCACGAGCGGTGCCTGGAGCGCCCGCGTCCCCGGCATTGCGGCGCGCTCCTGACGCCCAGGATCGTGCTCACGCGCGCGAGCACTCAGGATTTATGCCCTCCGGCGGCGCTGCACACAGCGCGCCCGCCGGAGGTAATCAGTTTAGGGCCAATGAGCCCAAGGTTTGTTTTTGGGCGGAACGCCCTTTAGTTTGAATGGGGCAATCAGCCCTAGGTTCCTAGTCTGCACCAATCATGTCCCTCAATCTGGTCGGCCACTTCCTATAAAGGTGTTCCCATTACATTTGATCCTTGCCCGTGATAGCGTGCTGCTGGGTGTGAATTGGTGTCTGTTCCGTCTACGTTATCCTGCCGTGTATGACCATCCTTGATCGCTGCCTGGACCGACCTTAGCCTGTTTTCCTGACCACGATTTTGCCTGCTCCTCTGTACTGCGTACCTGTGATTCCCCGGTTTGACCTTTGGCTCGACTCGACTATTCTTCTGTCTCATCCTCCTGTACCGCGCTTCATTGGACTGATCTGCCGTGTATGACCTCTGCTTGTTTGACCCTGCCCAGTCTCGTTCCTGGTTCGTTTGCCTTCCCCTGCATAAGTCTGCATCCTTTGTGCTAAAAAGTCCTGGGGGCAACCGTGCCCGGTGAGGCGTGTTCAGCGTCCCGGCAAACGGGGGCTTGTCTATAGGCGAAGCTAGCAGCGGAGATTGGGGGTTGCAGACTTAATTGGAAGGTGGGCGTCCCACGGGACCTGACAATAACATTTTCAGAGAATCTGTGTACAAGGGACAAGATGTCAAAATTAAAGGCTTAAGATCTATAGCACCCTCAACTGGCAGTACATTAAAACAGACATAAATTGGTAGTGGATATCCCTGCATGGGCTCAGAAATACTTCCAGAAATCATTTTCTGTGAACACAGTTTGCCCTGCAATCGACAAATACAAGTCATGCAAAAAAGAAGCTATATATCAAAACAAGATGTTTCTTCTAGGGATGACCTTGTATATTACAGCAAGACTATGCTAAAATACATACTGCATCCCTCACCACAGTGTGGCTTCGCAGTGGAAGAGCCCGGGTACATATTTGACCTGCCTGTTGTCCAGACCTTTCAACAACAGAAACACCTGGTGCATTATGAAACAAAAATCTGGCATTTTTCAAATGATAAATGTGTTATTTTTTGTTGTGAATAAAATATGATTATATGAGATTCCAGATCATTGTATGTTTGTTTTCTTTACATAGTAACCCAACTTTTTGTGAATTTGAGTTGTACAGTATACTAATCCAGGATGTTTCGTAAATGCCATGCTGGATTTCATTTAACTTTCCAAATAATTGTGATTGCTGTTGATCTTAGTTAACATCATCTTTGACAGGGTGGATGTACTAGGCTTTGGATACCTGTAATTTAAGTCATAATTTGCGACAGAAAAAAAAATAAGCCCGTTCCTTTTCTCATTGCAGGATTTTAAGATCAAAGGTATTACATTTGCGGCTGTACGTTAATCACGCTGTGTCAACAACAGGAGAGATGGCATTACAGTGTCAGAAGTAATGGGAAGAAGAGAAATGCCACTGGGATTACATCGTATTTAGAAAAGGATAGAAATATCAGAATATGAGGAGCTGCTGGTCTAATTTAACTAAAAGTTACAATACCGACAGAAAGTTACAGTTTCTCACAAAAATGACTACACCCCTCTCGTAATGGTAAATATGTTATATATTTTGGCTGATTAGGTGCTGGGTGATAAAACTCCAGGCAAGATTTTTAGCTTAGTGTTGTCGAAACTCTAGGTTTTCAGATGTCATTAGAGGAAGTCCCTTTATACATGGCATAGGACTGCCATTAGAAATGTTAGATGGAAGGTTGAAGCACACAAATATCAATAAGTCATAGGAAATAATATGAACTACAGAAGGGGTTCTGATAATGCCATGTGCACCCACTCTATGCACATAAAGAACACTAATAGTATAAGTGGAATATCGAACACCCAATACAAGTACTTGCATTCAAAAAGTTTTAATGCTGGTGATAATTCATCTACAAGAATATATACATGAGACAACAAAGGACACTATATACAACATGTGGACCGCAGTATAGAGATAAATAGGTATGGTAACCAGCATGCATGTAGCTAGACTGCTTTAAAACAGGAAACAATGGAGTATCCAATGTTACAGTGTATCTGGTAAGTTTTACAAGAGAAACAATAAGCAGCTAGCACACAATTGATGCAGTACAAGGCAATGGATAATAAAATAGCTTACGGATTACTCCTTTTACTCACATGTACACGGAACATACTCTAGATTAGACTACATATGGGTGACACATAGCCTGTTGAGCCTGGCCACGGGAGACGGGATATACCCCACCTCCTTTTCAGATCACGCCCCGGTGTTTCTTGACCTCGAGCTCGTGGACAGGCCACCCCCCTCCTCCACTTGGAGATTGAACGAGTCTCTCCTTAAGGACGCGGTGGTGACTCAAGCTGTGAAGGAGGGCCTAGAATCCTACTTCAGAACTAATAGTAATGGGGAGGTCTCGTTACTCACATTATGGGAGGCGCACAAGAGCGTGATCAGGGGCATCCTGATCAGCCACGGGGCAAGGCTCAAGAGAGAAAGACTGGCCCAAATAGTGAAGCTCACGGATAAGGTACGGGGCCTGGAACTATCCCACAAGCAATCTGAGGCGACACGGGTACTTGGGGAGCTGACCCAGACTAGGGAGGCACTTAACGCCCTTTTACGGCAGAAAGCAAAGCATGTTATCAGGAGATGCAGACGCACCTACTATGAGTACGGTAATAAAAGCAGCGCTCTGCTAGCTAGGGCCCTCAGGCAACAACAATCCCAGAACTTCATCTCGACAATCCTCGATAGCGAGCAGAAAACGCGGCATACCACAGAAGGGATAGCAGATGTATTTAGGGCATACTATTCGGGCCTGTATAACCTCAGTAAAGGGGCCCCGACACGGTCGCAACTGGATAGAATTGGAGACTACATTAAGGAATGCCTTCGGTGGCAGACGAAGTTGCGGCCTCCTTGGAGGACCCGATCGGGATGGAGGAGTTGCTAGAGGCGCTTAAACAGTCCCCGTCGGGGAAGGCCCCAGGGCCTGATGGTTACACGGTCCACTACTATAAAGCATTCATTTCTATCCTGGGCCCTCATATGGTTAGGGCCTGGAATACCATCACAGACCCGGATGTGGCGGGCGCCTTCTCAGGTGGAGACCTTGAGGCCCACATCTCAGTCTTGCACAAAGCGGGAAAGGACCCTCTGTCATGCGGGAGCTACCGCCCTGTCTCCCTCCTCAACACTGACCTGAAGCTGTATGCAAAGATTTTGGCCAATAGATTGGCCCCGGTGGTGGCCCAGGTGGTCCATTTGGACCAAACGGGTTTTGTGTTGGGAAGGGAGGCCAGGGACAATGTGGTGCGGGTGCTTAGCGTCACATACTCGGCACAGTCCGCGGGGGTGCCAATGATGGTGTTGTCCACAGACGCAGAGAAGGCCTTTGATAGGGTGGGTTGGCCTTTCATGCAAGGAACCCTTAGACATATAGGTTTAGGGGAAAACCTTAGGAAACGTATTGAGGCCCTATATACAGTTCCCCGCGCAAGAGTCAAGGTGAATGGGCACCTCTCCGCCCCATTACCGATCAGTAACGGAACCCGACAAGGCTGCCCACTGTCGCCTTTGTTGTTCGCCTTGACTCTGGAGCCTTTTCTATGTAAAATAAGGAAGAATGTGGACATAAGGGGTTTGAGTGTAGCTGGCAGTATTCATAAGGTTGCCGCTTACGCGGACGACCTCTTGTTCTTCATCACAAATCCTACGGTCTCTGTCCCTGTATTGATGAAGGAGTTTGAAGCCTTCGGGAGGCTATCCTTTTTTAAAATTAACTTTGAGAAATCAGAGGCGTTAAACATCTCCCTCCCTGTTGAGGCGGCAGGGACTGTTCAGCAGGCATTTCCTTTTAAGTGGGCCAAGGATTCAATAGCGTACCTTGGTACACGACTGCCGAATCGCCTGACGAACATCTTCGCCTTAAACTTCTTGCCCCTATTCCAGAGAATAAAGGCTGATTTGGAAAAATGGGACTCCCCTACCTTTTCGTGGATGGGTAGGGTGAATATAATTAAAATGTCGATCCTGCCAAAACTACTGTTCCTGTTCCAGGCGCTCCCGATCAAGTTACCTACCCGCTTCTTCAGGGACTTGGAGAAAGTTCTGCTGGGATTTGTGTGGCAGAAGAAGAGGGCAAGGCTCCGCCGCCAGGTGTTGTTCAAGCCCAAACACTTAGGTGGTATGGCTATGCCGGATGTTCGGTCGTATTGGGTGGCTTCCCATTTGCAGAGGGTATGTGAGTGGCACACGTGCGGGGAGACGAAGAGATGGGTACAGCTAGAGCACTCCCTGGCCCCTGCCCCCCTGGATGCCGTTGTCTGGAACAGAGAGAATCGGGTACCAGCCCTGAGATCCCACCCCACCGTAGCGCCCACCCTGGATGTCCTACGGAGTTCCAGGGAGCGCTCTGATATCTCCCCATGGCCCTCCCCCATGGTGGCTTTATTGGATAACCCGCAACTCATGCCTGATTGTACCAGGAGAGACCTTAGGGAATGGGGGAGGGTGGCCCAACTAAGGGGAAGTGACTTGTTATCGGAAGGGGGGTGGACCGCGCTGGGTGAGCTGAGGGCGAAATTTGAGAAAGGGAACCTGGATCCCTGGACATTATTGTGGTTTCAGTCGGTCCTGTCCAGATTGGGCTACCGCAGGGAGAATTCCAGGAGGCCTACCGATTTTGAGACGCTGTGTTTGACAGGGCAGCCCCAGCCCCATCTGATTTCCTTGTTGTATGCGCTGCTCATCCGGGAAGTAGAGTCCCAGCCTGCTTATTGGGGGGAGTGGGAGCAGGATTTGGGTCGGCCCTTAGGTGAGAAGGAGAGAACCAAGATAGCCACCTTGATACATAAATCCTCGGTAGCCACGAGAATCCAGGAAGTAAATTATAAATTGTTGACTCGATGGTACTACACTCCTGACAAGCTAGGCAAGATGTATGACTCAGCAGACACGAGCTGCTGGAGATGCGGAGGGGAACGTGGGACACTATTCCATTTGTTCTGGCGGTGCCCCAGAATCCAGGAGTATTGGGGGGCGGTCCTGGGCATTGTGGCACAGCTGACAGGGGCACAATTGCTGGGAGACCCGGCACAGGTCCTGCTTCACTCCACGAAGTCCCCGATAGGAAAATATAAGAAAACATTGCTGATTCACCTGTTGAACGCGGCCAAACAGGCTATACCCAGATTCTGGAAGCAGAAGAAAGCCCCCTCTGTTAGGGACTGGGTGAGGGAGGTTGTTCTCGTTAAGGAAATGGAGGATTTAACTTTAGCGCTCCATGACAGGGATGAGCAGTACAGAGTCACTTGGCTTCCCTGGCTGATTTTTGAAGAATCAGCAGAGTTCCGTAACTTGTTTACGTGATCGACTGGGGGCTGTGTCGTCTGTGGTGCCACCCGCGGTCATGCTCCATTCGAGCGAGATATACCCTGCCCTCTCCTGCGTTGGGCCTGAATTGGACAACTACTGGGCGGCGCTCGGCCTGGTGCCCTGTCCCACACGCCATACCTCTACCTATACCTATACCTACACCTATACCTACACCTACCCCTCCCTCAAGCCTTTTGTATCGTCCCCCCTCCCCTCTTTTTTTTTTCCCCCACCCCCCCTCGGACCCCCCTTGTACGTCTGGTCCCTGTACCTTGGGGAGGGCTTGAGATCCTACTCGATAAGAGGGAATGGAAACCATTCTTAGCAGAAAGCCTCATGGCTAAGTGTATCTACTGAGGCGGAGAAGGGACGGGGCGGAGTGGACGGATGGCCGCCAGGCGGCTTTCGTCACGTAGTGTCCTCCCGCCTCGTGATCCCCTATAGCAGGTATCCGCATCATATGGCATTATGTACTGTTGCCTGATATCATTACCCAACTGCGATATGACTCCTCTGTTATGATGGTGATCTACTTGAGCTCCCCTATTCCTTTTATGTTTCCTGCATTGTTGACCCTATTGAATGTATGTATGTTATAAACCTGTAAAATTCAAAATAAAGAATTTAAAAAAAAATAAATAAAATAGCTTACACAGAAAGGCAGACAAGCTGATATACCAAGTGGACAAAAGCAAGAACCTCGAAGTTTCGGCCGGGATGGCCTTTATCAAGAGAGCGGTGTCTGTTAATCACAGAGAGCAGGCTTAAATAGTGACAAAGCCTCCAGCAATTGAACACAAATGGCGCCAATCGGCGGCGCTCGTGATGGCGCCTAGCGATGACGTCATGTCAGTCCCGGCCACCCAGGCGTTGCCGTCAATCCTGGCGGCGTCGGCCGGAAGCGGCGCTCGGGGCTGGCAATGACGTCCCATCCTGTTAGTACAGAAAACCGAGAAAATGGCGAAATCATACAGAGCGACATGTAAGGGCGGAAGTAACGTCAGCATAATCATGTATCTCTTGTGGCTACAGATGACAGATAAGGGCGGAAGTGACATCGCTGATCTTGCTGGCCTGTCCCGGCCGAAACGTCGAGGTTCTTGCTTTTGTCCACTTGGTATATCAGCTTGTCTGCCTTTCTGTGTAAGCTATTTTATTATCCATTGCCTTGTACTGCATCAATTGTGTGCTAGCTGCTTATTGTTTCTCTTGTAAAACTTACCAGATACACTGTAACATTGGATACTCCATTGTTTCCTGTTTTAAAGCAGTCTAGCTACATGCATGCTGGTTACCATACCTATTTATCTCTATACTGCGGTCCACATGTTGTATATATAGTGTCCTTTGTTGTCTCATGTATATATTCTTGTAGATGAATTATCACCAGCATTAAAACTTTTTGAATGCAAGTACTTGTATTGGGTGTTCGATATTCCACTTATACTATTAGTGTTCTTTATGTGCATAGAGTGGGTGCACATGGCATTATCAGAACCCCTTCTGTAGTTCATATTATTTCCTACGACTTATTGATATTTGTGTGCTTCAACCTTCCATCTAACATTTCATTTGTATCTTTTCTACTCATTAGGTTGTTTTAAGCACCAACTTTTTTGCTATTGCCTGCAATGTCTTTTGATGACATTAACTCTTTAACTAGGCACCAAGCCGATACCCTGGCTTATAGCCAGTCCGAAGTGGACAATATTATCGCTCAGTTTTCACGGGCAGATAGCCCTTTGGTTAATGATAACTCTGCTATTAAAAAGCAGTTTGAGTCCCATTCTAAAAAATTAATACAGTATCAACTTCACTCGGATACATTAATTGAATATTTAAAGGCCAAGCGCATACCAAGAGGCTTACGCTTACCTATTAAGCCCACTTTTTGTCAAAACAATATGGAATTCGTTGCCAATTGGCAACGGATCCTCAATAAATGCAGCTTGGATTTGATAGCTCTTACCATTACTGGTATACAGTCTGAGCTTAATTCTATTAAGGACACTGTTAACACACTTAAAACTCAATTGGAATCCAAACTCCCATTAGACGCCTTTAAATCCTATCTGGAGACGTGTGAGCTCAGTCTCTCACAATATAAACAGGATACTACACAGTTCAAACTTAATAAATACAGGAGGGATGCCCTAGATTATCAGGAAGGCAGGGTATACTCCTGGAGAGATCTGAGGAGATCAAGACCATACCATATTAGAAACTCTAAACCTGATTCTGACACTGGGAGCTCCTCCACTTCATCAAGTGATTTTTTAGAGCAAGATCAGGTCCCCAGGGGCCCAAACAGACAAAACAAAAATCCAAAAAGACAAGGAGGGGCAGAAAGAGGACAGCGCAACCATAGCCGACCACCAATAACCCAGAAGGCATACCAGACCAGGAGCAAAGTCACGGGGCCACAGTGATCAACATATCAGATTACGCATTATCTCCAATGGAGACTAAGGTACTTTCTAAGGGCCTTACGTTTGTACCTACATCTGCTGGTGACCCTTTTGATTTAGAAATTAACCTACAACGCTTTTTTCGGTCTCTAAGAATTAAATCTTTTTTTGGGTATCACCCACCATCTATGACTAACACTGGTGAGATTTACTCACTTAAATGTAAACCCAAAAGTATGTGGAGCCCACCACCCACTTCTCATGCATTAGAGACCTATATTAGTCTGGTGCATAGGGATATTAAACGATTGCATAGCTCCGGCATTAGAAGATCCCCTAATTTCTCACGCAGAGAGCAACAAACTGTACGCTCTTTGGGTCAGAATCACCTGATTACCATAAAACCTGCTGACAAAGGGGGTGCCATCGTGGTGATGAATACAGCAGACTATCGGGAGGAAGTCCTCAGCCAACTTAGGGATACAAGAGTCTATACCCTTATTGATCATGATCCCACACAGGAGATTAAGATTATTATCGATGACATGATCAATCAGGCAGTTGAGAGTAATACAATTGATAAC
This sequence comes from Gastrophryne carolinensis, assembly GCA_027917425.1. Taxonomy (NCBI): domain Eukaryota; kingdom Metazoa; phylum Chordata; class Amphibia; order Anura; family Microhylidae; genus Gastrophryne; species Gastrophryne carolinensis. The sequence continues at coordinate 70,433,108 of CM051244.1, forward strand.
AAAACTGCCAGGTTTCTGATTACAGACTTTGCACTTAGGCCCCTCTTTTATTGTCTGCCAAAAGTGCATAAGAGACTTAATAAACCACCGGGTAGACCAATAGTGGCTGGTTCTGAGTCTATCTTTCAAAACCCAGCGATCTTTATTGATCAATTGCTCCAGCCTATCGTTATGGCCACTCCATCTTATATCCAGGACACGACTGATTTTTTGAATCATATTTCCAAATTTGGCACACTTACTAACAACTGTATACTCGCCACTATGGATGTGACTAGTCTTTATACATCAATACCCCATGATGATGGCATCAGAGTCATTACTAAAGCTCTTAAAGATACACACATAGCATCTGATGTGCAGACTCTTGCCATTAATCTTTTGACTACTATTCTTACAAAAAACTATTTTTCATTTGACAATAATTTTTATTTCCAAAAACAAGGAACAGCTATGGGGTCCAATATGGCCCCTAGCTATGCTAATTTATTCATGGCAAATTTCGAATAAAATTTTGTCTATCCTACTGAGTCATATAAATCTCATATTCTTACCTGGCTACGCTTTATTGATGATATTTTTCTGATATGGAATGGCTCCTTATCAGATCTACATCTATTTCATCAATATTTAAATCAATGTGTCCCCACCATTTCTTTTACACTAGAATGTAGTTTTGATTCTATTCATTTCCTGGACGTTCGAATAACTAACAATCTGGGGATTTTGATTACTGATATTTATAAAAAAAAGCACGGATAGGAACACTTTCCTACATGCCAGGAGCCATCATCCACCTTCATTGATCAGAGCACTACCATTCTCCCAATTTGTACGTATTCGCCGGATCACAGCTACTGATGACCTCTATGATCTGAGATCTGGGGAGTTGATCAAAAACCTGTTGGAAAGAGGCTATGAGCTCTCCTTGCTTAGGGAGGCTCAAAATAAGGCACGTTGTATGGACACAAGTGATTTGAGAAAATTTAAGCCTAAAAAACAGGAAAATCGTGTACCACTTGGCTTGACTTATTCTGATCTTTCCATACAGGCACAGCGAATTGTAAAAAAACATTGGCATATTTTGGGTACTGATGACAAACTTCTCGAGATGAGCAAAGACTTACCCATGACAGCATATAAACGATCAAGAAATCTTAGATCCTCCCTGGTCCAAGCTGACTTTCAATCCTTACAGTCATCACAAGCCACGACGTGGCTCACAGAATTCCAAAGCCCTCAAGGTATGTACCCATGTGGCCACTGCGCGCAGTGTAGCTTTACCTATAAAACTTCCACATTTACTCATCCCAGCTCTGGCAAGTGTTACAAGATTCGTGACTTTGCCAACTGTGGTACCAAAAATGTTATCTATTTACTGAAGTGTCCCTGCGGCAAGGGCTACGTGGGGAAGACTAAGAGGGAGATCAGGCAGAGGATATGTGGACACCGTTCCAATATTCGGAATGGTAAGATGGAGTCCCCAGTGACAAGGCATTTTATTGAAGCCAGTCACCATATCAGTCAATTAAGATTTGTAGTCATTGAGGTCATTAAACCATCTAGGAGGGGGGGGGTAGTATTGAAAAGAAGTTGTTACAGCGTGAGTTGTTCTGGATCCATCAGCTTAATACCCTATATCCAGGCGGATTAAATGAAGAGATGGATTTCTCTGTCTTTTATTAATTAGGGACATCTATGTATAGCCCCGTATCTTTGAAAACTGAGCGTTAATGTTTTTCACCCTGAGGCATATACAGTGTTATAGATATGCCCAGGGGTCTGTTTTTAACTCACAACATTACATGTTTTTAACAATTGTTTTTTTTTGCCTTATAGTGTTCTGAGCCTCCAGCAGTTTTCCAGCATTGAACACATTATAAATGTCCCACCATGACTTTTTCCTGATAAGAACGTCTTTCATGTACTCAATTTTGCATAAAGCAGCGTCGTTTATATTCTGTCGCCTGTGTACGGCATCGCCATGCTGCGGACTTGTGGACTTCATGAAACATAGTGTCACCGCCAGTCTCAAACACTTCTGACAGGCGCCGCTGCTAAGATCAGCGATGTCACTTCCGCCCTTATCTGTCATCTGTAGCCACAAGAGATACATGATTATGCTGACGTTACTTCCGCCCTTACATGTCGCTCTGTATGATTTCGCCATTTTCTCGGTTTTCTGTACTAACAGGATGGGACGTCATTGCCAGCCCCGAGCGCCGCTTCCGGCCGACGCCGCCAGGATTGACGGCAACGCCTGGGTGGCCGGGACTGACATGACGCCCATTAATGACGTCATCGCTAGGCGCCATCACGAGCGCCGCCGATTGGCGCCATTTGTGTTCAATTGCTGGAGGCTTTGTCACTATTTAAGCCTGCTCTCTGTGATTAACAGACACCGCTCTCTTGATAAAGGCCATCCCGGCCGAAACGTCGAGGTTCTTGCTTTTGTCCACTTGGTATATCAGCTTGTCTGCCTTTCTGTGTAAGCTATTTTATTATCCATTGCCTTGTACTGCATCAATTGTGTGCTAGCTGCTTATTGTTTCTCTTGTAAAACTTACCAGATACACTGTAACATTGGATACTCCATTGTTTCCTGTTTTAAAGCAGTCTAGCTACATGCATGCTGGTTACCATACCTATTTATCTCTATACTGCGGTCCACATGTTGTATATAGTGTCCTTTGTTGTCTCATGTATATATTCTTGTAGATGAATTATCACCAGCATTAAAACTTTTGAATGCAAGTACTTGTATTGGGTGTTCGATATTCCACTTATACTGTTATAGGACTGCCATTAGAGCAGCAAACAACTCTAGCATGAGACCTCGTCAATTTATTGCTGCACATGGAGATGGGACTGCACCACTGCCATTACATATATATATATATATATATATATATATATATATATATGTATGTATATCTCCTTGGCTCTTGCTTTGTACAATGCATGGATATTCCAGGGAGGTTAATCTGACCTACATGCTGTATATGTATGAAACTCTAGATTTTATGGAGGCAGATGACAAATGGAATGTATTGTCTGACATTATGGGTGGGTTACATGGTGGTATAATGGGTTTCTGTTGGCAGTGGATTGTACATGACATTCTGCTAGCATGCAGGAACAATGGCTGTTTATTCAGCAACAATCAGGAACAAAAATGTGAACAGGATACATCAGCAACACATCTCAACATGGAGCAAAGGATACAGTTCTTTTCTGTTAGCAAACTAAATACACTATGCATACAGTCACATGGTCAGCCTAAGACTTCCTGTTTTTTATAACCAACTTTATCAATAGCATAGCAAGCAAACCATCATATACAGGATGTAGCAGTTGCGTTAAAGTGGACCAACACCCAGCCTGTTCGGCCCGGGAACCTATAAGATAGATTCCTGGGCCGATCCAATCCCTCCCCGCGGGGCATCCAAAATTGGGATGCCCCGCTGTGTGAAACCCCCCAGGATGCCCACAAACTTTACCTGGATCCCGATCCAACGGCGCATGCGCGTGCCGCATCTCACGCTTCTCTCTAGCAGGTTCCTGGTCCCAATCACACACCTATTGAATTAAAAAAAAACAGCTGGCTGTGCTAGCTGAGCCATTGCCACTTTCTCTCTTATCTCTTAGAGGTAGGAGCAACCCCGGCACCAGTCCTACATGCTGTCCTGGGGTGTACCAAGTGACAATTGAAGGGAGCTGAAACTTTTGAGTTTCTCCAACAGATTCCCAGATCAGAACCAATGTTAAGTCACCCATTACTTTCTCTATGGCTCTGCTACAGGTAAACAGGGGGAACCTGGGGTTGCGTTGGAAAAATACTTTCCCTTTAAAGAGGACTAAAACTGGCCCTAGAGTCTACAGGACTATAAAGCTGGTCTATTTTCTGCCTGCAGGGCATCCCAAATTAAGATGCCCAGCTCTTAGAAAGCGGTAGCATCCTTTGCTTTCCTATGCTAGCTGCAGGCACCAGGTATATGTGAAAGGTCTGACACAGGTTCTCACAAAGGTTCAACAACTAGCCATTAGTTCAGCTTTCTTAGCAGCTCATTAATACTCATGGCTAAAAAAAATTATTTATGGAGAGCATGCACATGCTTTGTCCTTGGAATATGGCGAATCATGAGCTTTTTACAAAGTGGGGCATCCCAAATCAGGATGCCTCAGGGGTACAGACCAAAATCCAGGATAGTTAAAATCACAGGTTTTGGTCCTCTTTGAATTTCTTGAAGATCCAAGCCCTCGATGTGTACATGCATTGTGCAGTTCTCTGGGACACCAGCCCTGGTGACATCACAGTTAATCAAGTGGCCCGAATGGGTGTTCTAGACAAGGACTGGGGTCTCTGAAGCAGAGGAGCACTTATGTACATCACAGAGATAATACATCAAGATGGAAAAGTCTTAAAAACCAAACAGCTGCTAAGTGGGAGAAAAGGTGAGTATATGAGTTTGTTTTAATTTGTATATATTAAATATAACCTGATATAATTTATAATAATGTAATCCTATTTTTAGACTGGAGTGTTCCCCATTGGTATAAGCCTTTGTGCAACCAGCGAGGTCAGTCATTTGTAGTTGTGCTGCAGTGAATGGAGTTTTTATCGCAGTAATTCCCTGCTTCTATGCGCCATTATTCTGTGTCATGTCCGCTTTGTTCGTGCTCATTAAGGCAAATGTATTGGACTCTTCCTGCCTTTCAATAGAGTTAGTGACAGCTCCCACCCTGGGCGTCAAAAAACCTCCAGCATTAGTGCTCCGAGCTGACAGCCAGCACCACCGCCAACCAGACAGGAAATCCTCTGCGCTCCTTCCCGGGGGCAGGAGGAAATCTTCCTAATGGAAAGGCTTTTAATTGATTTCTGAGCTGTTAGGATGCAGAGTCACTTTAAACTGCATGACTGGTGTAACAGTGACAGTTACAGGGGTAAGTTGTCTTAAAGCGATCCAGCCTCTGCTGCTGAAGCCCCCCCGCCTGGCTCATTTGTTATTGGTTATATAACGTTGGTCATAGTTATAATTAATTTGGGATGTGTGTTCTGGTCTATGGAAAGCAATCAAAGCCAAATGCAAAATGCAGCCATGGGAAGACCACCAAAACCTCTAAGGAACATTGCGCTAATAAAAAGGAAAGTCTAAGATCCATATTAAGTTAAATAATGGCAAACAGAGAACCAGACTGGAGAACGTGACTATTGTTTAACGTCTTTAATTCTTCCTCTGCATTCATCTTATTTGTGCAGTGAGACAAGCACAAGCAGGGAGTGCACACATACCCGGAGTGGTGGGCTGCCCTACCCACAAAGCCCTGGGAGCAGTTGAAGGGTTGGGTGCCTTGCTTAAAGTGGACCGTCACCCAGGGGTGATCGGCCCGGGAATCTATAAGATCACCTCCCTCACCGCGGGACATCCGAGATCGGGATGTCCCGCGGTGAGGGACCCCCCCCAAAACCCCCAAAAACTTACCTCATCGGCGGCGGCTGCCGCCTCCCGCGCGACCCTCTAGACGTGCACGCGCCCGCGCCGGCCGTTTGTGAATGGCCGGCGCGGGCGCCGCACTGTCAGAGGGGCGCGCGGGAGGCGGCGGCGGACGCGCTGTGTTGTCCGCCGCTGTCACTCGCTTGTCCGTCGGAGGTGATTGGTCAGCGCGGCCACGTGGGAGCGTGGTGAGGTGAGTTTTGGGGGCTTCCTGGGGGGTTTCAAACAGCGGGGCACCCTTAATCGGGGTGCCCCCCTGAAGTGGACCAAAACCCAGGATAGTCAAAATCCTGGGTGTTGGTCCACTTTAAACTGGAAATTTAGCATAATTTAATGATAGGCCCAAACCCTCAAAAAAACTATTGCCCAGCATCTAAGATCCATATATTTTAAGCCCTGCTGGGCTTCAACTCTGTTCAGGGCTCTAGGATATGGGCGCCGCCATCTTGCATCAGAAGTGTAACAGGAGAGGGGTGAAAAGCACAGGGGGGCAAGGTTATAGCTGTGCTTTGCTTGCTGGGGTCAGGAAAAGGTCAGCAATCCCAGAATGCAGAGTGGCATAGTCAGAAGTCACTTACTGTCTTCAGGCAGCCTGAGACTCCACGGGCCGCCATCTTGGATGTTAAAAGGCTAACAAAAAGCAATAGGTGCAGGTAGGGTGATTTTTGATGTGGGAAATCTGTATGTACAGGGTGGGGGAAACATACAAAATATACTCCTATTAAGGGTGAAGGTCTGGTTTAAGAGCACCTTAGTCATCCCATCTGGGTCTCTGGTCATAAGATCGCTTCCTTACCGCTAGGCCATGACTCAGGTTGTGGGAGGAGCTTCAGGACAAAGTGTATCCACTAATTATTAAAACCTATAGGTTACTGTTGCTGTTCGGATACGGAATCTGTTTAAACTCAACCAGAATATTGGTTTGGTATGATTTGAAAATCGTTTTAGCAAAATCTGTGTGAAAATTGTCAAGCTATATTAGTAATAAAAAAAGTCATTCCAGTAATGTATCTTGAGATAAAGGCATATGTTACCTTTAGCTAAGTTTTGTAGTAAAAAAGATCAAAGCTCCTTTTACCAATAGTAAAACATCTGTATAATATGCTATTGATCGCCATAACAAATTATGCATTTTTAAAGTAAAATAAGAACCCCCTTTTTTTGTATAAAAATATCTATATTAATTAATGAGATCTTCTGCAGCAAAACAATGTTAGAGAGTGGAAGAAGAAACCTCCTTTAGCTCCATTAACATTTTTTCACACTAAAAGATACACCTGACCACAAGACACACCTATGGATTAAAGGAGAAAAATACGAGAGAAAAACTCTGAACCAAATGGTGTGTTAAAATAACCCCCCCCCCACATAGCCTAATAACGGGAAATGGCAGAATACCCCTCACCACGCCACCCCAATCATCCTATAACAGGCAGTGTGCAGAATCTCCCCCAAATCCCTATAACAAGCAGTGTGTCAAAGTCTCCCCAAACCCCCTATAACAGGCAGTGTGCAGAATCTCCCCCAATTCCCTATAACAAGCAGTGTGCAGAATCTCCCCCAATTCCCTATAACAAGCAGTGTGCAGAATCTCCCCCAATTCCCTATAACAAGCAGTGTGTCAAACCCCCTATAACAGGCAGTGTGCAGATCCCCCCATGCCTCTATAACAAGCAGTGTGTCAAACCCCCTATAACAGGCAGTGTGCAGAATCTCCCCCAATTCCCTATAACAAGCAGTGTGTAGAATCTCCCCCAATTCCCTATAACAAGCAGTGTGTCAAACCCCCTATAACAGGCAGTGTGCAGATCCCCCCATGCCTCTATAACAAGCCGTGTGGCAGAAACCCCTCTAATTCCCCTATAACATGCAAGCAGTTTAGCAGATTCGCCCCTTTCCCTATAATAGCCAGTGTGGTAGAATTCCCCCAATTCGCTATAACAAGCAGTGTGGCAGTATCCACCTAATCCCCTTTAATAGACAGTGTAGCAGAGTAAAATGGGGCCCCCGAATATATGCAGTGTGGCACAATACCCCCAATCCCCTAGAACATGCAGTGTGGCAAAATCCCCCCAATTTCCCCTATAACATGCAGTGTGGCAGAACCCCCCTATCCCCTATAGCAAATAGTGTGGCAGAATCCCCCCAATCCCCAATAACAGGCAATGTGGTGGAATCCCCAAAGCCCCTAAAATTCCCAGTGTTCAGAATCCCCCCCAATCCCCTGCAACATGCAGTGTGGCAAAATTGCCCCTCAACCCTCCGATAACAGGCAGCTGAAAGATCCTCCCATCCCTCTATAACAAGTGGTGTGGTAGAATCCCCAATAACCCCCTGTAACAAGCAGTGTGGCAGAATACCCTTAATCCCCTATAGCATGCAGTATAGCAGAATGCCCTCTTCCACTAGGAAGTGCTGCAGAATTCCCCCAATCCCCTATAACAAGCAGTGTGGCAGAATTCACCCAATCCCGTGAAAGAATATTTCCTCCTTATTCCCCCATTATATGCATTGTGGCAACCCCCCCCCCCAATTTCCCCATCATATGCAGTATTGCAGAATCACAACCCTACTATAACAGGCAGGGCGGCAGGACCCCCCTATAAAAACTGTGTGGCAGAATCCCCCTTAATCCCTTATAACAGGCAGTGTGGCAGAATCCCACCCTTGAAACCCTACTATAACAGGCAGGGTGGCAGAACCCCCCCGATCCCCTATAACAGGCAGTGTGGCAGAATCAACCCCCCAATCTCCTATCACAAGCAGTGTGGCAGAATCCCCCAATCCCCTATAGCAGACAGTAGGCTCGATTCAGAGACACATTCGTCTGCACTTCCGTAGCTGTCTGTGAAAGTTTTAGTGGGTGTTTGTCATTTTTTTGCTTTTTTTCTTTCATCTTTCATTCGTACGAACGTTCAGGAAAATGTGTATATGCGCTTTCGATGAACGAAAGCAAATCGGAACATTTCCGTTAGTTCGGAATATTTTCCAAACAAAATCTGATATTTTTCGTTCGTTGTTGGGATGGGTTTCTGTCTGATTCAGAGAGCTGATTTCCGACGGACCACCACCCTATAAGTCCATTTCATTTCCGATCCACTTACAGGACCTTTGAGGGCTCGGATTTCTATTGTTGAACATGTTTTGCGGCTATGTGGAGGAGTCTGTGCGCCTTTAGCACCAAGGCATTGCATGTATCAGCATGTCCGAGGCCATAAATTGTATAGCAATGCATACCTGAATCAATACATTTCATGTATGCCTTATAGAAGCATTTTAATGCTGACTTTAATTAGTCCTTAGCATGTAAACCTTTATTTTCCCACACATCCATATAATTGCTATATTTTTTAGACTTATGTCCTTTGTGAATTATATTTGGATTGTTGAACTTAAATCTTAATTTGTTGTAGGAGTTCTTGTTTTAGTCGGTTACCTTTGCTTTGTGTAATTATTTTATATTTGGTTGCAGGAACCACAAGATGTGCCACTCGCACAACATACAAGCAGTGTTTGGTCCAGCTATGCGATTCCTCAGTGTTCTTGCAGAGCATCCAGGGTCGTCCCATGATGCATATATATTGCAGAGCTCCGGCTTATTTCGTCAGTTTGAGTCAGGAGAATTATCTGGTGGATGGCTCCTGGGTAAGTTTGCTCACATTCCATCAATCCATTTTCACTGTATGGCAATGAATATAGTTGATGACTCATGTCTTAACCTATGGCTGTTTTTAGCCCTTGATGACATGTTAAACAATATTGTAGCTTAGAATGTGTATTTTATGTTAGTATTTTTTAATTCTTTTAGGGGGCTTCTGGATATCCCCTCCTGCCCTTGCTCCTGATGCCCGTTCTTTGCCTGCAGAATGCGGGCCAGGGGTTCTCTAATCGGGCACTATGCAAAACCCGGGCCATGGTGGCGAGGGCCCTCTGGCTCTTGAAGTCCAGATTTAGGTGTTTGGACCATACAGGGGGGGCACTGCAGTATGACCCCAACAAGGTTATACCAATAATTTAATTTACGTTTTTTAACAGGGACCACATGTGCCAGAGTGGCACTACTGAGTGTCAGGGTCCTTCAGTTGGTGGGCGAGATGCAGGAGCTGCGCAACTCGTTGGGGACCACAGATGAAGAATAATGTTCTGTGGCCTGCCATTGCTATGTATTTTGTTTTTTATAGTTGTAAAAATTTGAAATTTTAAATTTTTTTTAAGATTTTATATTTTATGATGGAATAAAAAAAATGTTTCAGTGTCATTTCATTTACAAAATACATTAACACAAAACTAATGGGCCCAGAAATATTTAAAGATGAACATTCACATGACCGAGAAGTGATTTGGGTAAGTTTTAGGGGGCTAAAATGGAAGAAGAACCTAACCGCAAAGTGGTTTGGGTGAGCTTTAAGGGTCCAAAAGGGAAGATGGAGGATAGTGCTAAGTGATTTAGCTAAACATTGTAGTAGAAGTGAGGGTGGCAAATATGTAGGCGAGCACTTTATTGAGTTAAGTTTGTAGTGCGCAGGCGCAAGATCTTAAGGATTTCCGTCTGGACGATTATTTATTGAAAAAGGGAAACAGAAACTAACGGGAAACGTAAAGGATTCGTGGGAGGATACGATGGGAAAAGGGCAAAAACTAAAGCCTACGTTGTAACATGTGAACATGAAACGGAAAAGTCACGCTGGACAATGACATCCTCGTATTCGTAATCTGCTGTACGAACGGATGGAAACTTTACAGAAGGATTGCAATGCATGCATAGAATCGCTCGCACACTCATACGAGAACGGAAACATTTAAAAAAAAAAAACAGATCGGCACTAAAACGAAAGTATTTTTTTGTCTCTCTGAATCGAGCCTAGTGTGCAGAATCCCCCAGCCCCCTTATAACAAGCAGTGTGGCAAACGCCCCCCCATTCCCTATTACAGGCAGTGTGGCAGAATCCTCCCCTACCCCCATAATAGGCTGTGTGCCAAAAATCCCCAATCCCAATATAACAAACAGTGTGGTAGAATCCCCCCAAAACCCCTATAACAGACTGTGTGCAGAATTACCCCAATCCCCTATTACAGCCAATGTGTAAAACCCCCCTTAATCCCCTATAACAGGCAGTGTGGCAGAATCCCCACAATCCTCCAGTAACAGGCAGTGTGCAGAATCCCACCCATTCCCCTATAACAGGCAGTGTGGCAGGACCCCCGAATGCCCTATAACCAGAAGTGTGGCAGAATCCCCCTCAATCCCCCTATAACAGACAGTGTGGCAGAATTCGCCCAAATCTCCTATAACAGGCAGTGTGGCAGAATCCCCCCAAATCCTTCCAAAACGGGCAGAATTACCCCCCCCCCAACTGTCATATACCTGATTGGAGACCCGGATGAGGTAGATACAGACAGCTCCCAGCAGTACCACCTGCGGCTTCCCCTGAGTGGTTGCAGGGGAAACGCAGCAGAAGGAATGTCAAGTGTGATGGGGATGCAGAATCAGGAGCACCAAGGAGCTGAGGAAGATCTGGAAGGCAATAGAGGGTTAGAGTTGACTGTACCTGGAGGGAGACAACAATGAGCCACACCATGCACTAGTTCCAGCATGGAGTCTGCCGACAGGTCGAGTTTCCGGAGCCCTACGCAAGGAGGGACGGACTGTGCTGCAGACAGCAGCATGTTGAGTCCAACATGGGAAAAGTCCAGTTCAGGTTTACCCCAAGGGGTGGGAATTTTTATTAAAAAAAACAAAAACATAAGATTATAATAAATGATGTATCTGTAAACATAATCTCACAGGCATTATTTTTGTTTTTTTTTTATGGATGTGGTAGTAAAAATATTGCTCATGTGTAATGTTTTGATATGAATTTTGACATGGCAAATGCCTGACATTTTAGCAGTGGTGTGTAGGCTTTTTATACTGTAATATATATATATATATATATATATATATATATATATATATATATATATATATTACACAGTATAAAAAAAAAAATATATATATATATATATATATATATATATATATATATGTAATTGCTGGTATACGTTGTCCATCCTAAATTACCAGTAAAAAGACAAATACCGGCACCGCTAGGCTAGTGGCCAGTAAAGTAAAAAAAAAATACCTGCCAGGTGGCAACCCTATACACAGCATATGTTCCCAGACTTAGAGTTATCTTTAAAATAAATAATTAAACTTCTATAATTCCTGTCTTGGTTGTGTCAGACTGGTTCAGGGGAATATTTGAAAGCAAGACAAATTTAGATATTATTTGGCGATATTAAATGTATAGCTTTTAATCAGCTTACTACAAGGGAATTAAACAGCACAGCTCTATAGGGCAAAAGCCATTATCTTCTAAGAGCATTATGAGTGACAGGAGGCTCTGGCATATTGGAGACCTGCTCATATACATATATACATATACACATATACACATCCCCATTTCATCCCACCTCACCTAGAAATAAACTAGCTATGTAGGACATTGAAAAATAAGAATTTGGAGAGTTGGGTATATTCCCTTTCCTGCTGCTGCTGCCTCCAAGTTGTTATGGAATTGGGATATGCCTAATTATTATTGCTTTACATCTTTGATGTTACATTTTCTGGTAGATCAAAGAAAATGTAATCCCTTTATGACACAGACGACTGGAAGGGACTCCATGGCTCCTGTTACAAAAACAGATCTTTGAAACTTTATGCTATGTGCAAACATTCTGGCAGAGAACCACCATCATAAAGATGTCTTCTAAGGCCATTCCAATCAGCTCTGGTCACCCCAGGATTTAACTGTCTGAGAAGTCAGTTTATTTTTACAAATACTACAAAAACAAGCATCCCCCGCTCCTCTCTAGTCCCCTTGCCCCCATCAGAAATTACGTTTTTGTGCATTAAAAGGGGAGGGATTCTGTCCACTCCTTTCTGCCTATAATAAGTAAAAGTCCAGGCAAAATTTGTAACACTGATAAAAGTCCCCCCCCCCCCCAAAAAAAAAAATAGAGAAATCTATTGTTGCAGCCAGAGGCAGACATACCATAGAGACAGGGGTAGCAGCTGCTACCCGGCCCTTGGGAGAAGGGGGCCTCGTGCAGTCTGCCCCCCAACCTTGCCCATGGTAATCGGGTGCAGGGTGAGGGGCACAGGGAAGCTTTTTGATCCACAGTATGGACTTGAGGACAGCAAGAGAGCAAAAAAGTTAAGGAGGATTTCAGAGAAATGTTCAGTTGGCATGAATGTCTAAAAATGTCCAATCCGCGCCAAATCGAATTTTCCCTTAAATTCAAAGCGAACTATGTTTCTAACGAACTGGTTTGCTCATCTGTAGTGGTCATTATTTTTCTCCCCGTCCAGATAGCATTTTGGCCTAGAAACTGCCTTGATTGCAAGTAATGATGCGTTATATTTTTATGTTATTATTCCTAGGAGGTAGTAGGAGGTAAAAGAGTAAAGGATTTGTGTAATAACAAAATAAAAAGAATAATAAATAATAAAAAGAAAAGAATAAAAAACGTTTAAAAGGAAACATTGCTTTCTCTTTGTGGATTTCCACATAGCTGCCTCTATAGCTCTGCTGTTACATTAATAACTTCACCTGCGCGTCTGTGTGGAGACCCTGGCCTGTTGGTGGGCCTAGTAGGCTCATCTGCTTACCTGCTGTCACTCCAATGGGGTCCTTCACACATTCAAAGACCCCAGAGTTTCACGCCAGGTCCGCCAGTTCGATCTTCAGGTCACAGGGGAGTGTGTGCTGAGTACAATGCTAATCCAAGGCACACATTAGAGTTGATTCAGAGAGACATAAAAAGACTTTCGTTTTTGTGTCGATCTGTTTTTTTTACTTTTAAATTTCCCGCTCGCGTATGAGTGTACGAGTGATTCTAAGCATGCATCGTAAGCCTTCAGTAAAGTCTTTGTCCGTTCGTATGCCAACGAGAATGTAATTTTCCAGCTTTCGTTTTCCGTTTATGTTACTTATGTTACAACGTAGGCTTTCGTTTTTGCCCTTTTTCCATCGTCTCCTCGAACGAATCATTTACGTTTTCCGTTCGATTCTGATTTCCTTTTTCTATAAATAATCATCCAGACGAAAAATCGTTACGACCTTACGCCTGCGCACTACAAAATTAACTAATTAATGTGCTCGTCTACAAATTTGGTTCACTCACTTCTGCTACAATGCTTAGCTAAATCACATCGCAGTCTGTATATTCTTCAATTTCCCGCACCTAAAACTTACCTAAATCACTTCGCGGTCTTATTCTTCTTCCATTTCCGGCACCTAAAGCTTACCTAAATCACTTTGTGGTCTCATTCTTCTTCCATTTCCCGCACCTAAAGCTTACCTTAATCACTTTGCGGTCTCATTCTTCTTCCATTTCTCGCACCTGAAGCTTACCTTAATCAATTCGCGGTCTGGCGAATCTTCATATGTAAATTTTGTGTTTTGCATTCGTTTTGTGGTAACCAACCCTTAATGAATGTATTTCGAAAAGGAAATTACACAGAAACAAGTTTTTTTTTTTAATCATAACTGCCATTTTTCAAGTGCCTTTTTTTAAAAAAAAACTTTTTTTGGAAAATTGTACAACGTTTTTTTGGGTTTTTTTTATAAAAATGTAAAAAAAAATTAAAAAAATGTTTAAAAAAATGTAAAAACAAGAGAACAGGTATTAAAATATATACAATATATATAATATATTAAAATATATACACAGCAATGGCAGGCCCCAGAACATTATTCTTCATCTGTGGTCCCCAACGAGTCGCGCAGCTCCTGCATCTCGCCCACCAACTGAAGGACCCTGGAGTTGTGCCACTCTGGCACGTGTGGTCCCTGTAAAAAAAAGAAAAATAAATTATTTGCCGGCAAATACATGTTTAACAGCTGTGGATGGAATGTTTATTAGGTTGCAAGCTAACTCATGAGGCCATATGTCATTATGCTAAGGAATTAATAAAAGGAAGAGGCCATATGTCCTCACTATACAACTTATGGAGGGAAGCGCGATTAAGTCGGGTCAGCGCGAACAACTCAATGTCATGCATGCGATCGATATGCATGCGTCATCGGTGCAATCTGGCCTCGGCCCTGCTGACACATGCAATGCCTTGGAGCTGAAGGTGCTCATATTCCTCCACAAAGCCGCAAAACATGGTCAAGCAAGCAACCCGAGTGCAAAATGGTCCCGTAAGTGTATGGCAAATGAAAGCGTTTATAGGGCGGTGGGCCCTCGGCAATCAGCAATCTGAATCAGACGCAAGCCCATCCCAATAACATAAGTTATCTGAACGAACTAAAATGATCAGATTTTGATGGGAAAATGATCCGAACTAACGCAAATGATCCGATTTAGATCCGTCCATCGAAAGCGCATATACGCATTAGCGGGAACGAACATACGCATGAAGAAACGAACGTAAAAACCAAAGAAAAGGCCAAACAGACACAAAAACATACACAGACACATACAAGAGTCCAGACATATCTGTCTCTGAATCAACCCTATTGTGCTCTGTTGGTAACCAAATCTAAATTCATTCTTCAAGCAAGATGATATATGCCCTTCAGGTCTTTCGGTCCAAAATCAGGCAAAAAAAACCCTTCTGTCAGTGGGTGGTGGCTGCTGTTCACCGCTCTGCTGGCAGCCAATTGAGTCAATGTCAGGTGAGTATGCATACAGCCCAATGAATGCCGCAAGGGGCTTCCCGGCTGAACAGACCTGGTAAACATTTCTGCCGGCTTTGGTGCTTCCCACTATTTAACTGGAGAACCATCTGAAAAAGGGATGCCCCGAGGTGATATGTAAGCAGACTCCGCTTCATGATTCATTCAGTATTGGCTCAGTCACAATACTAACTAAAAAAGATAAATATTTCAGACACATCACTGAGTTTGTCCCCTACACTAACATAACAGGTTTATGTCTGTTTTGTGCTTTTGGCAGGTGATTTACTACTCTGACCGGGTGAGGGGGGTTAAAAAAATGGATGACTTCTGGGGAAAACTGAACACAGGACATAGCACTCCTTTGATGGCATCAAAAAATTGCCAGTTGTCTACCTTCTCCTTGCGGCCAAACAGGCCATAGCTAAAGCCTGGAAGACACAATTTACCCCAATCTCAGAGGTGTCGGCTAGAATGAACGGGTTCCTCATCAATGAGAGATTATCCAGTATCCTGACCGACTCCCATGGCAAATTCCTCTCAATATGGGAGCCCTGGGTAAGGTTTGCCTGGCCTGGTGAGCTCCTACAGATGCTATAACAACCATGTGTGGTGGCTGGTGGAGCGCGGGAGTGTCATGGTTCCCTTTCCCCCCTACCCCCCATCCCCCCCTCTTCCTTCCCCCCAACTTTCCAGCCTCCCCCCTTCTCTCCCTTACTGTGAACCCCCCTTACCCAGTTCTTCGTTCTTCCCCCTCATAAAAATATGGTTCCAAAAGGTTTTCAGCCTCTCTCCTCTGTCTGCACACTTGGCCATGTCTGATAGTCTGGTGCACCTGTCGTGGAGGCCATGGGACAATGGGTGCGCAGATGACGGTGGGGTCCGGGAGATCCCAAGTTGGTCGTACCAAAAATGTTGAGCATCCCTTACTTTGCTTCTTCTCTCCATATACATATTGTGGATTGCTAAAACATAAGTATGATCAGTGTATAATCTTATGTGACATAGATTGCTAGCTTCTTTTCTCTGCCTCCCCTGCGCGGGATGGCGATACAATGCATATGTTTTGCGTATCTGTATTGTTGAAAATGTAATAAAAATATTGAAACAACAAAAAAAAATGCCAAGATTTGGGCTTCAAGGAAAAAAATGTGTGTAGGTGCAAAGCATAGCAAAATTAACAATACACAAGCAAAATTTGACTGTTATCTGTGATTTTAATTTGACTGTTACCTGTGATGTCCCTGTGCTTTTGTTTCCAGTTCCTCTGCAGACGGATTGCAGTTCATTGCAAACAAAACAAACTGCTTGGTTCATGGGACTCAGCAAAGTGGGAATTTACATCCGAAGCTGTGGCTCATGTGATATCAAATGTGTAAATCTTTTCTTTAAACAGGCTTTTTGGCAAAGCCCCCAGGTTCTCCCTCAGACCTTTATTTCCATGGTAACAAGGCCAATGGGAGTCCTGCAGGGAACCTGATGGCATTCTCACCTTGGCTCTGACCTTGAAGGCGAGCACTCAGGTATGGTAATGTTTGTGAAATTAGGCTTTTTTGGCAGGTTTCCACCCTACATTTGTTGCTACAAATGGATAAGAATAATGAAGCATGTGGAGTATTCAGCGTGTGTTCTTGGCCTGCTTGGCATTGGCCATAGAATGCAAAAACCCCTTCCGTATTTACGTAGCACTGCTTTGTTTATCTAAAAGTGCAAAAGGCACCTAGATGGTGGAAAATTGAGGATGGCTGAGTTTTATTTTCAACAATAGTTGTTTTATTTTGTGGACCATTAGTGGTCATCTGTTTTGACCTGCTCCATGACCCATAGATGGAGCTTCCTAATCAAGAAGCAGAGCTTGTACTGACAAATATAGACAGAGCAATTAAATGTAGACCAGACCACAATCAAGACCATGTTTTAGATCAGTTCTTGACACTATAGCACATAGCAGAAGACTTTAAGAGGTCCAAATGACTAAGAATACATCCTGATTTGAGATGTCCAGCAGTGGGAATCACTATAAAAAAGCACCTTCTTCCAGATTCCTACAGTGGTCACTGCTGAGCGTTGGGAGAGAGGGCATTGCAGGCACTGGGAAATAAGTACGGTAAGTACACAGCATGGCCCAGGGCATTTCTATAGTGATTCTCACTGCGGAGCATTTCTAGTCATGATTCTCACCCTAGGAAACACTCTCAGGGTTATTGAAGCATTGCTAGATTGGCCTGCTCATGTCGGTTATAGGATCCATTCTTCAAATCTCATGTTTTTTAAAGCACCAGGATAGATGAAACTGCTGATTGAGGGCGTTTTTTTTATTTGTGTGGAACGTTTCATTAAACTGGTTGTCCGTCATCTCTGTTTTCAACGTACATACACCCCAGAATTCCTGGGACCTCTGACAAAAGGTCGCTAGGGAAAGGTTCTAGTCTTACCAGCTTTTATCTTTTGTCTAGAAAGCCATTTCAAAAGTATCCGCGACTCTTCCTATGATCCTCTCCAACTTTTACATTTATTTGCCTTTCACTACTTGTTTGCAGATAACACTCAGATATATTTCTCAGGCCTGAATCTTGTGCCTCAGAATGTTTTACAGATATCTTCTCATTCATATCATCTTGCTCGCTCAAACTAAACATGGACAAAACAGAGCTGGTCTTTCCACCATCCATTTCTATTCCTGCTTCTAATATAACAATATTTATCAATGGGCTAACAATTGCTAAGCATGATGTCACATTCAGCTACCTCCTGACATCTTCTACTGAAAAATATCTGTCCCTTCCTCACACCTGAGATCACAAAAATTCTAGTACATGTCCTAATCATTTCCCAAGTAGACTACTAACGCATCTTCTGTGGTCTATCAGCAAACAGACTGGCATCCCTCCAATCTCAACTGCTGCTAGCCCCATCTACTTCGCTCATACGCTCCTCTGATTGGCCGCCAGCGGTCACCTGTACTGGCCATTACCGGCAGCTGGGAAAGAAGGCCCACATGATTGCCAATGGCCAATCTAAGGAGCGCATTTCGGCTGAGGATCTAGGTACAGATAAGAATTTTGGGGTATTGCAGGGGGTGGCTCTAGCAATCTGGATGCCCCCCCCCCAAGTCTGTCACTTGGCCATGTCCTTCTCTACATTTCTTTGCTAGTCAAAAAATACCAACCTAGACCACTCTGGACATAGAACATCATAGAGCAGCTTCACTCTGGAATGCTCTCCCCTATACAACACATCTCTGACGCTCCAATCCTTCAAAAGTTCTCATCGTCTGGCTTAAGCTATCCATTTAGGGTTGCCACCTGGCCAGTATTTCTTTTTAGGTGGCAACCTTATATCCACTTCATAGTCTTGACAATTTGCTTTCTCATTATGTCTCCAGTATGTATTTGCTGCATCTCTGTGACATCTGATATATATTAAGCTTTACCCTTTCTGTATATCGTTCCAGTGTATATCGTTACAATGTATTTAGTTACCTGTATCAGAGTATCTGATGCACTACAATCATTTATATATATTGCTTTATTATATAAGCCCCTGAACTTCTGACTGCAGCAGTGATGGGCTCACTCTAAGGATGTCATGGGATCTTATTGTAATTATTGCTGGATGCCGACTGATGGATTCCTGGAAGTCTTGTTAACGAGTAACTGGCAAGAGATTCCATGTCAAGTCAGGACATCTGTAGTCACTCTGCTGTGGAAGGAGCTGTGTATGTTATGGAGTTGCGTCCAGGAGGACTGCATGCTGTCAGCTGTAGGGTAGCCAGCCAACTATTTCTGACTGCATGTGTGTGATTCCTTACCGAGAAGTCTAATTACTGGAGGCCTTTTTCATGCTTATGCTTAAGATCTTTCAAATTGCCCATACTTTGAGGGAGATACTCAAATTTCGCTTGGATCTGGGATGATTAATATGGCCTCCATCAAAATGCATTGTTCCTGTGCCCCCTATCTAAGGGTGGAACAAAACCTGGGATTTTGACTATTATGGCTCTCGATTTTGGTTTAGTGTGAAATCCCCCTGGAGCCCTAATTAACCTTACCTGACCGTCGATCCAATGGCACTTGTGTAGGCTCTTGTCCAATCAGCTCCGCATGCCATGTATATTAATAATCTTCAACATGGCCCTGTTTAGACGCAGAAAATTGCTAATGAGTAGTGAGAGTGGCTGCATCCACTATTCCCTTTAGAATGGGGGTGCTTTTGCTCCACAAAAGACCAAGTTAATTAAGAAAATGATGATGTATGTGTTTAGGCTTTAATAGTTATACTCTATTGTAGCTGGCGCCAGTGAGACTACATCATGGCCAATTATCGTAGAACTGAGACCTGCATCTATATTTACCCACATTGAGGTTGATTTAGCACCAGGTGCACTTGAGATAAGATTTGGAATAAAAAGTGCACTTTTGGGGAAAAATGAATTTGAAGTTCTGATTTTACAACTGGTGCTTATTAGACCCTATCTGCACAGGGAGCGACATGCTAATTACTTGATAAAGAATAGTGCACCAGCGGTGAGTTTTGCGGTTTGAATTGCAACCTGCAGCTTGGTGAGCTTTTTAATGTTAGCACATAAGAAAGTGTAATTTATTTTTTTTTACATTTGGAAATAGCATCCCTATGGCATTTTTTTCTGCATACCCTATAGAGCCCTGTTGTCCTAAAAAACATACCCATACCTCATGATGGACCCCACCTATAAAAATGCTTTATTACACATGCAGGTGATTTTTCTTGGAAAAACAAACATTTTTATTGCACTTTTTGTGTATTAAAATTAAAAAGCTCACTGGAATGTAGGTTGCAATTCACGCACGAGACACACAACTGGACCCCCATACAAGGTCATGCAAATTTTTGCTGAAGCCAGTGTGATTCCGACATGCTTGGCAACCTGCATCCCAGTGAGCTTTTTAGCATTAACACACAAAAAGTGGCCAACGAAATGTTTGTCCTGTACATTATATATCCAATGAGGTAAAGATATTTTTTTCAAAGTTTGAAAATAACAGCACCCTATGGGCTATGCAAAATAATTTGCCACATTTTTCTGAATAGCCCATAGGGTGCTGTTGTTTGCAAACTTATTTCATTTGAAAATAATGTATCTCACATGTAAAAATGCACTATCACAGGTATAGGTCATTTTTGGGAAAAAACTATTTTTTTTTGCACTTTTTTTCTGTCTAAACACTAAAAAAAATCACTGATGCAGGTTGCAATCCACACCGCAATGCACACTGCAAGTCACACTGGCTTCATCAAATAATATTAGCATGGCGCCCAGTGGGGGGTCATACTAAAGATTTGGTGAAGCAAGTTTAAATCTGGGGGCACATTTGAGTGTATTGGGTAATTGCCACCTGCACCTTGGTGAGCTTTTTAACTTTAACACACAAAAAAGTGCAATAAAAAAGGTTTTGTCTAATTTTTCCTAAAAAAAAATCACCTGCACATGTGATGGGATATTTTTACAGGTGAGGTGCATCCGTTTGGATCCGTTTTCCAATAAGGTATGAAGAAATATTTGAAAAGTTGGTAACAACAGCTGAAAAAAATAACAAATTCTAGCATAGTTCATAGGTTGTAGTTGTTTCCAAACTTATTTGAAAAATGATACACCTCACATTTAAAAATTGCATGCGCAGGTGATTTTTTAAGGAAAAATTAGAACAAACTTTTTTATTGCTTTGCTTACATTAAGAATGACCCCCCCCCCCCCCATGAAATTATCTGAAGCATGTTTAACTTTGGGTTCACTTTGGGGTGTACATCTGTGTTGGGATCTGCAAAATCTGGACTGTTATTGTTATTGAGGGTTGGGAAATGCTGGCATCGTTCATAGGATGCTGTTGTTTCCAAACTTTTAAGAAAATATCCTTACCTCCTGTGAAACATAATGTACCTCACCTTGAAAAATGCCCCATCACAGACAAATGTGAAATGTGATTTTTTTTTTTAATTCGGCACTAGGTGCAAAAAGTGCATTACACTATTTTGCTTTTGCCTTTCAGTGATTCGGCATCGGGTAAAAAAAGAGCATCCCCATTATATTTTTCCCCTCAAGCACGCCTGATGTTGCATTGACATAATTAGGTCTGATTCAGCCCAGACCATATGTTTCATTTGTTCGGGTGATTCAGCTGAGCACCCATATTTTTTCGTGTGTGACTGGTAGGTGAATTTTTATTGGCTGCAAACATTTCATTTTAATCTTGCTATTGCAAAGTCAGCACTGCAATTGTTTAAAGAACTTGGAGGCTGAATGGCTAGGAAATGGCCCTGGCAATGTGCCAGCCCATTTGCCCTTTGGCACCGGTCATTTGCCTGCCATGGTGGGAGAAGCCTTTTATATACCAGAGGTATATGGCCTCTGGGGACACCCCTCCATGTGATGTGCATTACTGTGTAAGGGAGTGGCACAGAGAGTAATCACCAGAAATTCCCCCCCAGGCGCCTCTCCTCCACAGTGACACAGATCACATGAAGAGGAGTCACTAGAGACAACTCATTTGGTATTCAAAATGCTTCTTCCCGCCAGACGGATGGCAGGTAGTAAGGACATGCTGCTAGGCCTGAGGGGTGCCCTAGGACTCATTTCTGGACCCGCAGTTGGAGGTGAGTATAGTTGATTTAAATCTATTCATTATTATTTTTTTATGGTTTGGTGTTTTCAGGTTCTACATTAACTGGCCAAGCTAACTCAAAGGAAAGAGGGTCCAGGAAGTCAGATGATGGCAGGTGGCTTGCCGATACCCCCTCTTGATTGTTGACATCCCCACAAGCCAGAGGGATGGGAAAAAACCTGGTGCCCCCAGCACTTGACATGGGCTGAAGGTGTGGTAGTATCAAAAACCATGATTACACATTCATGTGTTCGAAAAGGGATTGATGTAGGTAAGTAAGGTGTGGCTGCCCCTGTCTGGGGCCCCTGCCCTGCAGTGACTGTTGTGTGAGGGAGAATGATCCGTGTTCAGATGCCATGGAGTAAAGGCTCCCCATGTGTTTTATGTGCTGGCAGCCCGACGGCCCCTCTGCTGATGCCAGGCAATGTCACGTCCCAGCCTGGGATACCCCATAGATGGTCTCCACTAGGTGGGTGGGGGCGTGGGTGCTGAGCTCAAAGTGGGATGGTGGCCACCCAAATCCCCTATTGGGGAAAGGCCTACATTTAATTGTGAAATACAATACTGTCTAGCTACTACGCTGAAACGTTCTGGCAAGCAAGAGTACCTGTGTCCTGTCTGAAGGACGTAAGTCTATTTAACCCTTTGATTTTTTAAGGAAAAATTAGAAACTTTTTTATCGCTTAAATTAAGCATGACCCCCCCCCCCCCCTAAAATTTTCTGAAGCATGTTTAACTAACTAATGTGAACTTGGGTGTACATCTGTGTTGGGATCTGCAAAATCTGGACTGTTGGTGACTCTTGAGAAGAGGGTTGGGGAACACAGCCATGGGGGCAGTCTGTTCGCCATCTTACGCCTGCCTGCATCTCGATGGGAAAGTCGTGAGGTATACGGGCGAGCGGACTTTGGCACATGGGTCACCCTGTGGTTGCAGTACATTGATGATGTGCTAGTGGTGTGGAGGGGCACAAACAAGAAATTTTGTGAATTTGTGTCATCGCTGAATCAGAATAAACGCAACATTCGTTTGACATTCAAAATTGACCCTGATTGGATGGAATTCTTGGACTTACTAATCTGTAAACAATGGGCAGGTTAGAAACATGGCGGGTTACACCCTCCTCCTTTTCGGGAGCCATCACCCTGCTCCGTTGCGTCAAGGCATCCCCCTCAAACAGTTTTTTTGGATACGTAGGAACTATAGTACCATGAAGGGACATTTGGTGTGAGGTGTGGGAGCTGACAGCGAGGTCCCAGGTGAGGGGGGTAACCCCACAGGCTTCTTCGTACATGTTCCTTTAAAGCTTTAAACTGTAGCAGACAAGGACCTGCTAATGAAGAAGCATGACCTGAATCGAACTGGAAAATCAGATTCACAGTCATCTAAAGTGGTGGGCCCCTGCCCCCTATTAACAGCTCAGTGTGCCATAAGCATCTGGGACAAATTAGTCCACAGTGAATTTAATGAATTCTATAAATGAGACCACTGTAGCAAGTGCCAGTTTATGCACAAGACAACAACCTTTGTGAACCCTAAGAGTCAGACCCCAAGACAAATAAGGGTGTTCAGGAACTGTGGCTCTGCCTATGACATATACCTGCTCACCTGCCCGTGTGGCTTAAAATATGTGGGCAAAACCATCTGCGAGCTGTGTACATGGGCAGGTGAGCATGTCTGGGAGATTTGCAGAGAGGATGTAAGGAGCCCACCTTATGAATAAACACCACAGTAACCTCATAGGCCTTATAGCATTGGGGATCTTTAAGTTGAAAAGGTATGGGTGAAGAGGTTTGTGGAACAAGAGATTACTCCAACAGGAAGTCAAGAAATTGACCCTGATTGGATCGAATTTTTGGACTTACTAATTTGCAAACAACGGGCAGGTTAGAAACAACTACATACAGGAAACTCATGGCGGGTAACACCCTCCTCCTTTTCGGGAGCCATCACCCTGCTCCGTTGTGTCGAGGCATCCCCCTCAAACTGTTTTTTTCGGATACGTAGGAAGTGTAGAACCATGAAGGGACATTTGGCGTGAGGTGTGGGATATGTGGGCAAAACCATCTGCAAGCTGTGTACACGGGCAGGTAAGCATGTCTGGAAGATTTGCAGAGAGGATGTAAGGAGCCCACTTTATGAATAAACACCACAGTAACCTCATAGGCCTTATGGCATTGGGGATCTTAAATTTGAAAAGGGAGGGACGGAGAGGTTTGTGGAACAAGAGATGACTCCAACAGGAAGCCAAGAAATTTTTGAATTAGGTACACTTGCCCAGAGAGGATTGAATACAGATTCGGGTTAGGGGTCAGTATGGGCTATATGTTGCCTGAGCAGTGATACGAGTGACCCACTAGCAGATATATGCTGAACTGGTTGGATGTGGTGGGAATGTATCCCCCATGCTGTGGAGCTGGGTGACATTAAGGTGTGACCCTTATGATATAGCTGGCCAATAGACTGTAGATTATTTGTGATTTTCAAAAAATGAGTAAATGTGCCTGTGGCGATTGTAGTCCCTACTTAATAAGAAAATATATATTTTTATATATATTGCCCCCCCCCCCCCCCCCGAGTCCCTTCACCCTCCCCCTGTTCTTTAGTCTCATATCCCCTGTGTGTCTCTGCTCCCAAGCCTCAATGATGTCCTTATGTTTGATGAAAAAGTTGTTCCTGTTATGTGACATTTTTATGTGTAAAATTAAAAGTGCTATTTGTATTGGATACACAGTTAGACTCTTCCTTTAATGCCAGTCCCACTTACAACCAATAGTCCTTAGTGTATTTTTTGTATGAATGTATGTTAGCTAGGCTTTTTCCTGGGCAGTGCACAGGGAATCTGAATTTCCTTGGACTCCCTACTGTCAGACCCCGAGAATACCTGTCTTCATTGTGAGTCTGCAACCCCCAATCTCCACAGGCAGCTTCACCTATAAACAAGCCCCCATTTGCCTGGAAGCTATACAGGCCTCACTGGACACGGTTGCCCCCAGGACTTAATGGCTCAAAGATTGTAGGCTCACGGGGGGTAAAGACAGATAGACCAAAGGTCAGACTGGGCGAAGTAGGTAAGTATTGGAACAGTTCGGGTGCTCTGGAGATTTCAAGCGAGGTCGAACGTCAAGCCAAGGGTCACACCAGGAGGTCAGAGAGCTGCGCAGTACAAAGTGATGAGATGGAGACGTAGTTGAGATTCAAGCAATTCGTTTTTTGGTCTCTCCACATACCGACTTGCGACTGTGTTTTGGTACTCTCCAAGTCTCACCCCCATACAGCCAGAAACATCCGCCCTAGTGCTGATGAGAGCCTAAAGCGCGAAACACGTGTCCACTAGTTGGATGTGTCTGGCTGTGTAAATTTAAAGCTAATCCTTGGCATTGCACCCTTGGATGGCACAGAGACATAAAGAGATGATTTGCATAGCTCCGCCTGCTGCAAGGATAAATGGGTAATGCTATCTGTCCTTGTATTGGGTACTTTGCAAATACTTTCCATTCTAGGAAAGCTCCTCTCTTCCTTTACCTAAGTAGAGTTTTTTTTGGTCTCTTTAGCCCCCTATATTAAGCCTAACATGGGTCTCTCCACATACCGGCTTGCGACACTGAAGAGGTAATCCCTTTATAGGACTGAACCCGACCGGATTGGACAAAAGGAGTGTGTTAGTGATTGGTGCACTTTTCAAACTATGGGCTGATTGCCCAATTTGTACTTTGTTGGGCGATTCGCCCAGGACACAGTTTGAAGGGATTGGTCCCTTTAATTTAGCCTCCGGCAGCCGGAGGGCATATGAGAGGCCGGGGATGTGTGAGCGTGGGGAGGAGGCAGCCGCATCTGGCGCAGCTCGAGCCAGTGCTCGGTGGGTTGCCGGGCTGAAAGAGTCCTGGTCAGGTGCCCGGAGACACCGCGGGACCGGACCCAGGTAAGTTCACCGTGACACCTACAATGTTTTTAAAGTTCATTAGCTGTAAAAATCTTTTGGTAGTATCAAAAATGTCGAAACGTGTATTTTACAGCTATGTATTTCAGGTGTATTTTAGGCAATTTTTACTTTTTTATCTATGCAGTATGATAAGTGAATATCACAGAATCGTACAAACTTGTAAAAGAAAAATTTTGCTCCCTAAAACCAGACAAACTTTTTTTTAATGGCTGTGATGAATCAGGCTCAACAGGGTTTATTCAGCACCGTGAGTCAATTTGTAACTCACTTTTATGGGAGTTAACATTATTTCTTATCATTTTTTCCCTTGATGCAATTCAGCATCATATTTAGCTGTGTAAATGTTTTAAAAAATTGCACACACAAAAAGTGAGTAAAAATTATGGTGCTGAATAAATTGTGTCAAAAAAGGTTGGTGTCATGTGGCAGGACCATAATCTGAGGGGTTTTATGATCCAGCTTTAGATTTAGGTTCTGGAAAATAGAGGGGGCACAGAGGGATTCACATGATGGGAAATTCAGAGATCTTCACAGTGGAGCCATGCAAACATCACAGAAAGCTGTGAGCCAGCTGTGAGCTATTTACATTTCAATAGCAGACCAATGACTGCTTTACAATGTATCACAGCTGATTACAGATGAAACTTAATATACATCAGCTGCAGCCTAGCTATAACTATGTAACACTCACCAGGGTGCTTTGTTACATTAACAGCAAGAGAAAGAGATTATGCAACCTGATTTTTTAATGTAATATAAAGCACTGTGAGGTCACCTCAAGGTGGCGGTGTGACATGTGTAAAGAGGAGTGTAATTTGGTCATTATAATGGCATTAAATCAGTTGGCACCTCAGAGACACAGCACTACTGGAATATGGTGATATGAAACTGAAGATGGCCACTGTACACTGGCTGTAAGTGGGATGTTGCTCTGGTGGTCACTTTGTGGTTCGGGTTCGCTCCCAACCCTAGTCATAAATGAAATAATATCAGATGACTAAAGATGGGCATGGACTGGAGCATGGTTGGATGTGACCTGTTTATATTGTAATGTTTGTGACAAGTAGGTTAGCCAGAAACATTTACATGGATGATGTACAGCAGGAACCCTTAGTGATCCATCATTCGACCAACCATCTCTGATACTACTAATGGAATTGGTGAAGAATAAGTAGAATCCTCATAAATCACAAACTGGAAGTGCTCTAAATGAAGGTACAGCTTGAGTGCACCATTTCACTGCCAAACACCATGGGACAGAGTGTTGTTGCTTTCAAATGGAAGGAAGAGAGGTCCGCCTACTTTGTACTTGACACTGTGAAGCTGACAATGTAATGGGAAGACGTCCAACTGTAATTCCTGCAACATGGCACCAATCATTTTTGACACAATACACAATACGGTTGATTCATGACCATAATTTTTTTACTCATATTTTTTGAGAGTAAGTACTTTTTCTTTTGATATTTTTTATATACTTTTTTATGTTATTGCCTGGACCGGGAATTTAAGGGGACCTCTGCCATTCACAGATGAAATATTGCTAAGAACGTTTTTTTTTCTGGTAGACTTAATTTGGCTAGAACCAGATCAGACAGAACCAGACTGGAGCTGACAGTGGAAGGACAGCAGCATTTCAAAAATTCAATGTTTTGTTGGATCATGTCAACAGGTCAGGTAAAAATAAAAACTGACCATTTCTTGGGTGACTCAAAGTGTTAAATTGCCCACTTTAAAGGATAATGGGTGTGGTGGAGTGTAGTTTTGGGGTGAGGCTTATCCACAGGCTTTTGAGGAACAAATATCCACGGAATTCTTCATTACTCCTCTGTGTTTAACAAGGGGTAGCCCCATCCCAGATATCTGCTTAAAGCTCAACTTGGATATTTCTGGTTCCTATAGGAAGTTTGTGATTGCCCGGCCAAATCATACATTCCACTACTGCTGCTCAGCCAATGAGCTGGAGCAGGGCCTCAGTTGCAAACTGACCAGACATCTTGGATTAGGCTTCTACTAAGGTCAGCAAAGTGGAACATTTAAGAGTTCCCCAGAGATTTTAGGGGACAGTAGAACAAAATGCCTCACATTGGAACTTGCCCACTAAAAAGTTAGACATCTAGCCACTTTGGGTAAGTATAGATATTCATGTTTATGTAGTCATGCACTTTAACCTGTATGTGAACCACCAAGCTCAAACATTTGATAAGCAAAATGATTTGTGGGTTTCTGTTCATGGGTTAGTTCTCATAACTTTTAAGCAGTAATAAATAGTCAGGATATCATAAAGTGAAAAAAAAATCTTAGCAATAAAGCAGGACTGGGGGGGGTGAAATATTTTAATAGCCGTTTCCGTTTTTGCATGCTGAATCCAGATTATTTTCATTGAAAGAAATTGGCTGTGTGCGCTTTATAAGGAGCAGTAAATCCTGTACGCCGCTGGCCTTCGCTGGCTGACACAAGCTGCGGTAATATGGAGGTCGCCAGGTCAGCGCCAAGTTGTAAAATGCTAAATAACAGTGCAAAGCTATCTAAAGGAATTTAAAGGGCCCTGCAAATTGCTTCCTGCTAATGATTGCCCTGTGTGCCAGCCATGGCTTCCCATGTGACTGTAGCTTTAAGGAAAATATTTCATATGGTTTTCGTACATAATAAAATACATTTGGTCCTGTAGCCAGCTGTAGTTAGAAAACTGCAGAATTAATGAGCAGCTTTGTTCCTGAAGTCACAGCACCAGGCATGTGTCTTCCATTAAACCCATTGCCTATTTTTTTCCTGTAAAGGCTGCCCTATGATATATATAAAAATTATAACCTCAGTTTGGTTCACCACTGCAAATGTCTATCAGATATGTTTTGGCTTACAATAGTAATTTTCTCTCATTGGATAACAGGAGTGTACAGGAAGGAGCACAGAAAGGTTAGAACAAAGAAGGTTGTAGCCTCTACTAATCTTACCCTGGACCTGCTGATCCAGCGATAAGCTTGTAAGACAAGGCACCAGTGTACCCCAAATTGTCAGTCTTGGGCCCATCAGTGGAGCTGACTCTGGTGTTCCACCTTACAGCTAATACCTACCAAGAGTGGATAGACCATGCTTTCCTTCTGTAGAACAGAGACATCTACTACCAGTTACATTTATTATAGAAAAACATAGTTACCCTGCTCAATCTTACCGCAAAGTGCTTTATCAACTAATCACTGGGGCTGTACAAAGGGCCTAAACTACGAAAGGGCTTCCTATATTGTTTCCAGGGGCTCAATAGACAGAGCGTTAAGGCTGTTGGCAATGTGCAATAAAGGTCTCCAAAAAACCTTTGATTTCCCTGTGGTCCAATCCAAATGTGGTTCTCCAGACCACTCCAGACTAACACCAATATACAACGGTCAGCATAAATGATCTGGGCGCTCTCTCTACTGCCTCAAATAAGCAAGGAAGCCTGTCCTTTCATGGCTGAGTATAAAAGAATGTACTGGTGTTGGCATTAGGGTAGTACAGGAATAAATCCTTTAAGGGGTCTCTGCCAGAGGTGCATGGTGCAATATTACACATATAATATGGTATAGGCCAGTGGTCCCCAACCTTTTTCATCCCGAGAGCCACATTTAGCACCTAGAGCCTTTCGTGGGCCACATTCAGGGTGAAAAGACTGTAGAAGTCATATAAACAACACAAAAGAGTAACCAACTGGAAATGGTTCAAAATAACCATCCAGTGATGTGATTTGTGGCAGTGCGGTGGTGTCACAATGCTGCTGCACCTCCCTTCAACCTATGTGCCAATCCCACACAGGAAGATGCCTGAAATGCACCCATCTGCATTCCCATTGCCAATGTAACCACTAGAAGCGTGGCTGCTGGCAAGTATGGCTTTAGCAAATGGGAGGGAAGCAGATTTCCTCATCCCTCTATTTACGATGCCCCAAATACTGTGGCACAGGATCCTTCCTGGCTCCTTTCTGGCACAGAGCCAAAAGAAAATATGCAACACTGGGCAGATGTGGGCAACTGCAGAATTCTAAAATTCTAAATTGTTACTGTAAAAGCAAATAAAAAGATCTGTAAATGTTGTGGATATCCATAGAGATGCTTATAATTGCCAAAATGACTGGCCAAGGTGACCAATGGCAGCTAATGTGGTTGGCTGGTCAGGTGTGCCCGGAACTGCATATACAATTCCTAATGGTCACTGGCAAGCCATTTGAAAGCAGGTTATGTGCTTTTAAACTCGGTGCCAAGGAGGATATCACACTGCGGTTCCTTTATTCAGACACCTCCTAGGTGCGAAAGAAAGAGACAGGTGCCTCATACAAAATTCTGTCTGTAATCCAGCTCCTGCCAGCCAGAAACGCACGAGGTGCTCAGCCCAGTCTCCAGTGTCTCCTAAACACAAGCTATAATCAACACAGGAGGAAGCACAGAGACATTCATGACCCCCTTTTCCATCCAACTTATATGCAAACTAGTTTGGACAAAGAGGAGGACTCTGTAGAGCTGTGCCTTGTCTCCTCCTGCCCATGTCTTCCCCATGGGTTGCAGTTCTGTAAGTGCTTTGAGTGCTGCACTCGGCACACAACACATCAGAACTTTCAGTTCCCAAGAAGCCCACGAGTATGTATGAGTATGAGGACCCTGTTCTTCTAAAATTACAAATGATCCAGATGAAATATCCTGGAGATATTAAATAGCTCAGAGCTCCAAGTTACTTAAAGAGGAGGAACACCCCTGTGAGTCTATAAGACTCAAGGGGTCTGGTCTACCTCTTTATCATAAGGGGGCTGGTCTACCTCTTTATCCCAATTCCCCCCAGATCAGCCAACCAACTCACCTCTTCCTCGAGTCCATGCCATATCTCTGCGTTGTGGCCAGATTCCCAGCATACCTTTAGCTAGGTGCCTGAATGGCCTGGCAGCAATGGAAATCTGACTGGAAGGAGTTTTGCCTACTTGCTGAGCGGCCCATGCATGTGCCAGGGAAACCAGGAAGAGGAAAGTTTACTGTTGATCCCAGGAGATACTCACAACATAGTATCTCAAGTCAAGATGTCCCACCAGAAAGGAACAAAAGTAAATGTTTGGGGCGTTGTTGCTCTTTAAAGTAGCACATCATGAAATTATCTTATATTAACAATCCATATAAACATGCTAGATAGTGAGAGAAGGAGTTACTTATACACCTCAACTGAAAGATATTGCCACCAAGCCTGTGGTGATAGGGGTGACATGTTTTAGAGTGTACTATTCCATTATTATTAGGAGTGAGGCTCCATTCCAATGTCTCCTGAGCCAGCCCGTGGGTAGAAGCAGCAGTCTAAATATCTGCCCAAAGCATTGCATGATGGGTAAAAGCATCTACACACATCAGAGGAATTGCAATAGCAATAAGTTGTTATTCCAACACAGAATGGCTTGGGGGGACTTGTCTATGAGACTCCAGGGCAGGCTTACTCCCTTCCTCCGAACTGGGATGCCCCACTGTGTGAAATCCCCTAGGACGCCCGATATTCTTACCTTTACCCTGAGCCCACAGCACATGCGCGGCTGGTGTTGGCCTCACTCACCTCCCTTCTCGGCTTGGCGGCAGCCACGTCTGCAGTAACTGAATGGCTGTACATGGCTGCACACAGCTGAAGGGAGAGACTGATGCCGTACACCACCGTTTTCTATGACTGGGCATTCCATTCAGATTCTCCAGCAGCACATTAATATGTGCCTTGGGAGAAGCTGATTGGACGAGTGGCCGCGTCTATGCTATGAGTTCAAAGAGAGGTGAGTTTGCCGGGCATTTTGGGGGGTTTCACACAGCGCGGACCAAAACCCGGGATAGTTTAATCACAGGTTTTGGTCCACTTTAAGCTGAGCAGATCTCCCCTGTAAAAGCAGAATGGAACATTCAAAACCTGCCCCCCCCCCACTCTCCTCCTTTTATTAAAGGAAAGAAACATGCTTTGCTAGAATTGAGTTAATTCAGGGTGTATAAATAACCCGTCCTCCTATTAAAGTGGACCAACACCCAGGATTTTGAATATCCTGGGTTTTGGTCCACTTCGGTGGGGCACCCCGATCGCGGGTGCCCCGCTGTGTGAAACCCCCCAGAAAGCCCCAAAAACTCACCTGTCCCCGCTCCCACATGACCGCTTCAGCCAATCCCCGCTGCCGGACAAGCGAGGTCCGTCGCCTGAAAAGCGAGCGCGCCTCCCGTGCGTCACTCTTACAGGGTGCGCGCCCTGCAAGAGGGATGCGCGAGCGGCGGCTCGCGCATGCGCCGCTGGATCGAGGAGCAGGTAGGGATTTCGGGGCTTTCTGGGGGGTTTCACACAGCGGTCCCCGATCGGGGTGCCCCGCAGGCCCGATGCTGATCGGCCCGGGAATCTTATAGATTCCCGGGCCGATCAGCATCGGGTGTTGGTCCACTTTAAGCATATTTATGTGGATTTTTATTATTGGATATTTTTTTGCTCCTTTCAGATACTACCAACATGCCCAGTAGGTATCTTTTCATCACACCCCCTGGTTTTAAACTTGAACCTGAATTTTGCCTGTTAGGAAATATTTTTTATTTTTTTACGGCATTGCATTGGATAGGTAAGAATGAAGTTATGGGGCCCTTTCATTTTTCTCTAGAGGGGTATTGCAAGTGGGTGTCTACACGAGTGGGCCGAAGAATGTGAAGCATGCGGCAACAATTAAAGCTAACAAAACATCTCTTTGATTCAAATGGAACAATCCTTGTGTGTTCCATCATATTTGGCTTTTATCACAAATTAAAACCTCAAACGAAAATGCGTGCTTGGCACTTCTATGCTCAGGGGGATGCTATAAGCTTTTCTCAGAGAAGCCCAGCAAGTTCGTCCTGTGGGGCCTCCCGGTGGGCTCTGCAGGGTCTCAATATCTTTCAATTGTTCTCTCAGACAATAGTAGGTAGACTCAGTACACGGCATTCCCAGCATTCCACAGGCTGTAGCCCGGTGCTGCCTTCCCAGCTTTTCTTCCTTTTCTTTTATGACACTTCCCATGGTGACAATGCAGTCTGTGCAGAACTTGCTGGGTTTGAGAAAAACTTCAGTGACTCAAACTTCAGTAACTTCAGTGGATTCTTTGACAAAAATAAACCTAGGTATAGTCTAACAGAAGTTGGCTTCCAGTATCATCTGAATAAGGACACCTAGACTTGTATATAGGGCCATGACTAGGCCAGGTGAACTGGACACACGGAGACCCAGAAGATCTTTCAGTGGGCCACTGCTTATAACACTCCCACCCAATCTATACCTACATAGTCTCCCCTCAGCTTCTCTGTCCCCAGCCCCATCATATCCCAAGCCTAGAAACCCTCAGCCCATGCTCTGCCTCTAATGCAATAGACCCAGGAATTGTTCCTCTTTAAAACCAGGGGAGGACTGGCCATAGGGCGGACCCAGGGGAATTCCCAGTGGGCTGCACTGCATTGGGTCCAGATGGGCCGCTGTTTAAAACAATACTCAATCCAATGGCAGCGGATTGTACACAACACTTCCAGTGTGCAGAAACAATGGCTGTTTATTCAGTAACAAACAGGGACATAAACATGAACTGGATACATGAGCAAGATTTGGAGCAAAGTAAGACAGCTTCTTTCTGGTTAAACACATTATGCACAGTTACATGGTCTCTATAGTTTCATCTAAACTAACTTTATCAACAGTGTACCAAGCAGACAGTCACATACTGGATATAGTTGTTACATTAACACTATTCCAACAAATCCCTGCCTCCATAGTCTCCCCCCTGTCCCCAGTATCACTGAACCCCAAGCCAAGGAACCCCGGACCATATTCTGTTCCCAGGGCTATAGCCTCAGCCTTGTGCACACTTGCTAACCTACTGGAAAGTAAGTTGGGTGGCTTTAGTGCGATCTGGCCATTGGCTGGCCAAGGGTCAGTAAAATCCCAGGATGATTTTTGGCCCCAGTCCATCACTGTCTATCCCTTAGAATTCTGAATGTCAGACATAAATACTTCTGCCGGACTACTGCAATACTAGTGGGTGTACACATGCACCATGCATAATGCTGCGCATACCCACCTGCATGATCCACTGGCCACCACCAGCCACCTGGTGCATTAATGCAGTGCGGGAGCACAAAAGTGTTTCTTTGCCTGTTTCCAGGCATTTTTAATGGGCACATAGGAGACAAGTATCTCGAATCAGGATTCCAAATGGGTAGGTAATACAGAAGTCCAAAGAGCCACTGCAGGTATTTGTGGATAGAGGTCTGCTTTAGCTATGGTGTCTATGTCATTAGTTACGCCCAACTTAATTCTTCAATTAAGGAGAGGCTTTTCACTCTACTGAGTGTTGTTACTCTTGATTTGGGATGCTCGGCTGAGTGATTCCCTGTGAATCGCAGAGTAAACTCACTCAACCGGCAATACGATGGCACACATGTGCAAATGGGCAACCAATCAGCACACTCCGCTGTAGTTAGCTTCTTCTAGCTGCTCTAACATCAGCCAGCTGAATGTGCTGGCTTTGTAAGTGTGCATACTGATCACCAGAGTTTAACACAGTGGTGCATCCCAAATCAGGATGCCACAGCGAGAGGATATCAAATGATGTTTCTCTCTAAAATGCTCTGAAACGTACCGGATTCTGCGTTTGGGTCCCCAAACGCCCTAGCATACTCCCGGCACCCATGCTAGTCACAGTGAGGGGTGGACTGTGGCCAAAAAACTGCCAGAGAATCTCTGACCATAGCCAGCCTATGGCCAGTCCATTAACTGCTATGCCCCCCCCCCCCCCAAGGTGCTTTTGAGTACCTTCTTCAGTTGAGGCTTTAGCATTACAGGAGCAGATCATGGGCAGGGGTACTGAACCTTTAGTATCCGAGGGACAGATACTGCCTAGGTGACAAGAGTGGGCATGTCCCTCGCAGTCATGATACTGGGGCTATAAGCATTGCAGGTCACAATGTGTGCAGGGGTATTTTGTCCGAGGGGGAGGGGTACAACAGGGACAGTTATGGGGGAGATTTGTGTAGTAGGGACCTGAGGTTGGTTGTTAAAAGAGGACCGAGTACATTGCTGCCACCCCGTGTGCCCAAACAGTGTGGCCCACTTGGGAG
This sequence comes from Gastrophryne carolinensis, assembly GCA_027917425.1. Classification (NCBI taxonomy): domain Eukaryota; kingdom Metazoa; phylum Chordata; class Amphibia; order Anura; family Microhylidae; genus Gastrophryne; species Gastrophryne carolinensis. The sequence goes on from CM051244.1 coordinate 70,467,947, forward strand.
GGGCGTGTCATTTACTCTTTTGGCATGCTTCCTCCAAGTTACAGCGGACGTTAGTTGGGCACTTGCAAGCCACATGGCATGTTCTTGAGATCTAGATCTAGAGGAAGCTGCTGAGGTAAGTTCCTTTTTTCTAATAGTGGCTTTCCCTTTAAAAGACATGTAAAGTAGCTAAAAACCCTATACTGCATGCCTCAAGGTTAAACTAACCAGATGTTGCACTTTTGGTGGGACAGACCCACTTTGAGGCCCACTGTCTCTATGAAAACTCTGGGTGGTTTACAACTGCTCTGACTCTTTGGTTGAATGAAGATCGTGGAATGCATGGACTTCTGAACATTGGATCAATCACCAACATCCTAATATGGACATGGACCAATTATTCCTAGAGCATGTGACCTGAAATTACATGCTAAACCACACCCCTATCAGGCCCATAAACCATGAAAATGGTCAAGACTATAAAGGTGGCCTTTTGATGTGCATTATACAGGTGTCAGGCTTAGGACGGGCAATGCCAGTGATCCAGTAATGGGCTAGGTTAATGGGGATCCAACAAAAGCCATGATCTCCACAACAGGACCACAGCAACAAGAAGAACAACTGGTTCTAACCTTCCCATATTCTGCCCAAGACTAATATAAAATTGCTGCCTAAAACAGGAGTTGATGTTTCCTCTGGCTTGGGAAAGAACAGTGCTGTAGAAGCATGATTGCATGTTATTACCTATTATCATACATTTAATGGAAAAGAAAAGCTGCTGACCTAATCAAATATTGTTAAAAAGCGGCAGAAGTTTGCACCATCTGTCATAGATTATTCATTTGGCCACAAGCCAAAGTGCCGTTACCAGGTTTATATTTTATTCTAATAACACAGATGTTTTCTCCGGCCCCCGATACCATTATTATTATAAACAACACAGATGTTTTCTATGACTTTTCACTGGATGATGCCACGGACCTCGCCTTCAGCCTCGGCGGTTCTTTTATTTGCCTGTTAATACGGCTTTAGCAATGGGGAGGAGGGGAGGAGTACAGACAGGCGTCTCTAGAAAGTGGATCTAACTAAAGGACCATAAAACCCGAAATAAGATTTAGCAATGATCTGTAGATCACTAATAATCAAGGAACCAAGGAAATATAATGAGGCAATGACTCCACCTGTAGAGTTTTTAGTAATGTAGCTCAGCCATGATTAAAGCCAACCTAAACCCTCTTTAGCATCTCTGCCCTCCAATTGGAAGCACGTGAAGCAGCAGTTTCTGGGTCTCACTGGAGGAAGCAGCACGACAGGCTCACGGTGGTAGTAGGGGGTGGAATAAGGTTGGTGAGGTCCTGCTTTGAAATGGACCTACACCCAGGGATAACCCAGACCCTGTTTTCCCCACATGACCTGTCTGTAGACAAGAACACCTATATTTGCACGCCTAACACCGCACAGCGTCATGCACATTCTACTATTAAACACTATTGGTTGTTGGCTAGACATGTGCGAACACTAAGATCCTGGGGATCAGGGACACAGTTGCCTCTGGATGGGGGGGTTATGTATTTCTCAGGGCAAATGTTCACTTTTGTAGTCCAACCATTATTATCTTATTGCCCGTTTTTAAAGCAGAACAAAACCAGGGAGTTTAGTCTTTCCTGGGTTTTGCTCCATGCCTCATTCCAACAGCGCATGAGCGGGCTCTCGTCCAAGGAGAACCACCTGCTGTGACAACGTAAATCGGCCAGCGGCTCTCATTCAAATGAATAGGGAGCGTGTGCAGCCGCATCCCCGGCCGTACACGCATTCTCGTCCCAGCCTATCTGAATGTGCTCAACCGTATGACGTTGTCACAGCAGGCATCTCTCATTGTACAAGAGCCCAAGCATACACTGTTAGTGCATGGCAAGGTTTTTTCAGGCTTCCTGGGAGGATTCACACAGAGGGGCATCCCGATTCGGAATGGAGAAAAGCCAGCAGCCAGCCCCAATCTTTTACATTCCAGGCCAGCTGCTGGTGGGTTTTGTTTTGCTTTAAATGAGCATAAATGGGGTAGCCCCCAACTGAAACTGGATGTACATGTTACTCACATACAAATGATTTTTTAATGAGTAAGAATCTGTGAGCTCGGGAATATGAAGCATCGCCACAGCCAAAGAGATGATCAACAAGCCAGAGTCAGGAAGTCTCTGCAGTTGCACCAAACACACCTGACAGAATTCACGACTTTCTGAAGCCATTTATATTCCAGGGCCAGCCACTAAGGGTTTTGAGCCGCTTTAAGGACATCATTTTGGCACACAATAATGGCCATTTTTCAAAAATGCCATTGAAAGTGGAATTACTCTTTAAACCCATTATGGTGCTTATTATTATTATTAATAATAAGCACTGTCATTTTCCGTGGTGCTGTACAATGTGCCTTATTTCCTTCCTGTGACGATGAAACAGGGTTTAACTGAAAAAAAAACATGGGTTCCATTGGTACCAAAGGAATTTTAGTGGTATAGGACCCAATATATTGTGCTGGCTCTAAATGATGTATCTTGTTGATAGCAAATCATTGATTGTTTGGACCTCATACAGGACCCATGCATGGTCCTTGATGGTAGACCAAGAAGCAGTTGATATGGGGTAAGGAGTCAATTCATGAACCCCTTAGAAACATAGTCCTCCAACGCAAAGACACTCTACTTATAAAAGGCAAGAGAAATAAAAGTATTATTATTATTATATACATGAGATTTTTAAAAGCTCCACAGAGGCTGGTTTAACCATTTACTAGCAGGTAAACAAGCTCTGTGAATTGTTCCAATATTTGAATGTTCATCCGTTATGGAACCATTATCACAAATCACCAGGTTTTGAAAATAGATCTTTATTTGCTGTAGTAATGGAGTATACTGCATAATGGTGCATGCTTTAATATATAGCCAACAAAACCAAACATTCCCGATAAAGACATTGCCTCCAAATTGAACATCTGGCTCTCTTCCACCATGCACAAATCCACTGCTCATCCTTACTGATAAACTGGGACAAGACATTGTGCTTAGCTTTTGCTGCCTGTTTTAGATAATTTAATTCAATTTTGTCAAGTTTGTCATACAGACATTAGTGATGTCCCCCCCCCCCCTGCACCAGACTACCTCTAGGCCCTGCACCAGACTGTGGGTGTGGTATTAGAACCCGTCTCCTCTGGATAAGGTGCCCACAGATGCCCTTACATTTTTTAAATTTTGGCAGCGACCCCTAATTTCTCACTTTTTGGGCCTTTCTGCACATCCAATGGCCCCACATACAGATAGATAAATATTTATGGGGGTTTTAGATGTAAGGGTGCTTTAAGTGTTGCAAAGCTTTTTTCTGACTGTAACCCCATTGGAGTTACCTACCTGAATGTTTTTGTACAGAGAAACCTATGGAAATTGTTTTTCAAGGAACAACCGACGAGTCAAAATGGCAATCACACAGTCCATGCAGCTGCTAGCATGTCTGCTTCAAATTAAAATGAAAACAATAGTGTGTAATTAATTAACGCATCAACTAATAAAAAGGATGACTGCTGAGCTTGCCCAAATCACAGGCCCAGATGGTGAGCCCAGTAAAAAGCACAAAGACTCCTCCTGTTTAATAAGCAGCTCGAAAAGATGTATGACATGTTGTCATCTTTCTTTCATTCATCACACGGAGACTCCATGCAGGGACACAATTGGGAATTACCTGGGCTTGCCAGATTCTTACAAGTGCTCACATTTGTAAGACGGGGAGGCCGATTCATTAATAGCGGCAGGTAGCGACAGTAGCGGTATTTAGGAGCGCATGATAGCGACTGGTCAGAGCGACCGGCTCCCACCATATTCAACAAAAAATCACGCTCAAAAAATTCTCGCGCTGTGAAATGCATGTTTAAACCCCAGAGCGCTGGCGGCGATGTTTTTTGTAGTAGTTGTAGTTTTTTAACCCCCAAACCACCATATTTTTGAAAACCAAAAAAAAAACATTTTTAAAGAATTTAGTAATATGAATACAATAATATCAGACCTGTAATATCAATTCTGCACAATTTTTTTATTTTTTTTACCTTAAAAAAATTATCTAACATGGCAGAAGTGGTCACAGAATTTTTCACATTTAAAAAAAAAAAAAAAACATTAATAACTATTAATTATGAATATTTAAAGATTGTCCCATTGAAATGCACTGGAGAGCGCCAGGTAGCGAGAGGTCATACCTGTCGCTGTTCAAGGTCGGACGCTGGCGCTGTGGGCTGAGGCTGGAATATTGATGAATGATTCGCTATATGGCGCTATCTCAGTCGCTAAGCAGGATCGGCTTGATAAATGTGTGATTGTGGTGGGGAGCCGGCGTTCTCGTGGCGGTGCCCGTCATTACCGGTCGCTCACCAGTCGCTACCTGTCGCTATCCCTTCATAAATAAGGGCCATAATATTACCTCAGCCCGGGCCGGCTCCAGGCTTATATGGGCCCCTGGACGGCATGGTCTCAGTGGGCCCCTTTGGGGTGAGAGTCGCGTCCCTACACTGAAACTCTAGTTTTGGTCTAGTTTGAAGAGCACCAATCCCCTTTAAGCCTGACCTCGGAGTCTAAAATAATCTACATTCTCCTGATTTTGGATGCCCCTGTGTGTGACCCCCCCCTCCCCTTTGTTCATTACTTTCCTTAAACTGGTGAATGCACTATGGGATCGTCAGTTTGAGTTAACGGCCAAACCAGGGGGGTTCCTTCACAAACAGGGGCATCCCAAATTGAGATACCCCTGTAAGGCAGACCAAAACCCAGTGGTGGAATTGCTTGCATAGTGGGTATGCCAGAAATCCCAGGGGGTTTCACACAGTAGGGTATCACAGATTGGGATGCTCCAGGGATAGGAAATCAGCTGGAGTGGGCAACTTAAAAGCAGAACAAAACACAGCAATTTATCCCCTGGAATTTAAATCGAGATGCCCCATTGTGTGGAACCCCGCCATTCGAGTAAATGTGGGCACAAGCTGTGGCGGTGCCCCCCCCCAGTCCACACCCCAAAGGCCGGCCCTGTCAGTGGGTCCCCCCGGAGGGTGGGGGCCCCGGCAGCTGCCCCGCCTTGCCGTGTGCTAAAGCCTCAGTACCTGGTAGTTGGTAGTGTGACGGGGAGGAGGTTCTTCTTGAGACCTTGGTCTTGGGACCTAGGATGTCCTGTGTATGCTTAGCATTCCTTAGCAGTACTTTTTTCTGTACTGGTTCCTAACAGATCTTTCCCAACACAACCAATGAGCACTTAATTCTCTCCTGACAGGAAGCTAACACCAGCTGGACTTATCCCTGAGCTTGGGCATCCAGGTTTGACATCGACTGAACCATCTTTAACCAGTTAAAACTACTGCTACTATTTCTATTCCTAACCTTAAGACCTCTACTAATTCTTATTCTTGGTATTATTTCCTATTCCTAGTATTCTATCGACAACTTTACCTACTACCATCTAATGTCTAAATTCCTAGCTTCCTCTAGCTATATTATTTTCAACTCCCTATAGGCCTAACTGACTTTCCCTTTAAACTAGTTTCCACATGCTAACACCAAACTGTTAACTGCCACTTCTTCTAGCTCCCTACCAAACCAACACATCACAATCTCCCGCACTTTTTAATGTCATAATCTGACTAAAGGCCTCAGAATCAGCCTGTCTCTATAAGAGAGTTGTGAGCTTAGGCTCAAGGCCTATTTTAATTAAAGTTGGCCACATCGACTTTTGTCCACCCAATGTGTGTATCTCTCTCTGACATTGTTCATCCTTCAACATCACAGCTTCAGATAAATATTCCACTGCATGAGATTTACCTTGCTCTTGGTATCTATGATTTCCATCTTGTGCCACTTTCCACCACTTGTCACCTTTCGACCTGGACAGTCACTGCATCACATTTACTATAGGACGATGGTCTGAATCCACTATCTTATGCAGCTAGCTAGGCCATACTTACAGTTAGTGTGGGTTTCCCTATTAAAACCCCAGGTTTCTGCTTTACTGTCACCTCAATGGTTTACCCCATCTCTTCCCATAAGGTTAGGGATACACACTGCATTAAGCTGGTTAAACTGTCTCAACTACCCTCTGTCACAGTGATTGGCCATGCACTGGGATTTTAGTAACTGACTAACCATACTGCTAACTAAGGCCCTTATTTATGAAGGAATAGCGACAGGTAGCGACTGGTGAGCGGCCGGTAATGACGCGCACCGCCACGAGAACGCCGGCTCCCCACCACAATCACACATTTATCAAGCCAATCCTGCTTAGCGACTGAGATAGCGCCAGATAGCCACTCATTCATCATTATTCCAGCCTCAGCCCACAGCGCCAGCGTCCGACCTTGAACAGCGACAGGTATGACCTCTCGCTACCTGGCGCTCTCCAATGCATTTCAATGGGACAATCTTTAAATATTCATAATTAATTGTTATTAATGTTTTTTTTTTTTTTTAATGTGAAAAATTCTGTGACCACTTCTGCCATGTTAGATAATTTTTTTAAGGTAAAAAAAAAAATAAAAAATAAAAAATTTGTGCAGAATTGATATTACAGGTCTGATATTATTGTATTCATATTACTAAATTCTTTAAAAAAATTTTTTTTTTTTTTTTGTTTCCAAATATATGGTGGTTTGGGGGTTAAAAAACTACTTTTAACACATCGCCGCCAGCGCTCTGAGGTTTAAACATGCATTTCACAGCGCGAGAATTTTTTGAGCGTGATTTTTTGATGAATATGGTGGGAGCCGGTCGCTCTGACCAGTCGCTATCATGCGCACCCATACATCGCGGAACCTGTCAAATAGCGACTCCTCACCCAATATTCAACATTACGGCAAACCGACTCAGTCGCTATCAACAACCGAACAACGGCCAAGCACAGCGACTACTAGCGGGCGCTGTGAAAATACTGCTACAGTTGCTCAACTGTCGCTACCTGCCGCTATTAATGAATCGGCCTCCCCCTGACAGCCTTTAGCTCAAAGCCAGACCAACTCATTACAGCAGAGAGCATTATGCTGCTTTATCATCCTGCAACCCTGGCTATGCTACCCGGTTGCTCCCATACAATCCAAAAGCATACACCCAAAAGCTGTACAAATGGCCCACTCCATCTACTTTTCCCCACACCGCTTAGCCTGCTAGCTGTCATTGTCCTACACATTTGCAAATGGCTATTTTCCTTTCTATTTCCCTATTTCTTGTTTCCCTATGATTTTTTCACATGTTGCATGTAATTGGACTACAAACTGCAAACTGTTTTCATGAGGTGTTCATAGAATGAAAATTCATGTTTACATTTTTAACATATGATTTTACTTTTTTTACCTATGCTTTACCTGTTTTTTAAACATTTATATTTGTCAGATATTTACATGCATGTTTTTTTAATTTATTAGAGCTTACCATCCATTACATGTTTTCCTTGGGCCCATTTGTGCCTACTTTCTGAGTTAATTTTGGTCATTATAGGGCTGATTCAGCACTGGGGGAATTTTTGTTCTATTTTTTTGAGAAAACTTTACTCAGAATTTGGTTTTTACATTTGCACAAATATGCTGCTGAATTGCGCCAAGTAAATAAATCAGGAGAAAGATGCACTCTTTTTCCTTAAAATAGTTTGTAATGCTTCTACAAATCATTCTTTTTGTTACTCTAACAATACCAGGCCACAGGCCTTCTTTCTCCAACAGATCAAAAAGAACAAGCCCTCATTTAGTGGTAAACAACCCTGAAAACCGAAGCCATGGGTGGCTCCCAAGTCTACCAATGCATGAAGGGGCACCCTCACCAATCCGGATAGGAGAATGTTTGCACAAATCTGGATGCACAAGGTGGTTGGACTTGGTAGCTTCAGCCGATCAAGCTGACCATGGGCTGGTCTATGCTTTCCAGAGGGGTTCTGGAAGGACTTTTGACCCAGGGGAAATGGTCTGCCACGGAAGCAAGGTTATCAATCAATGTTTTGGAACTTTGACTACAATTTTGACAGGTTGCTTATTATGGGTGCAGTCGGCCAATGTCATGGCTGTTGCGTACCTAAATCACCAGGGTGGAACCCGCACCAGAGTTGGCAGTGGCAGCAGGATCCCTCATTCTCCTTAAGGTAGAGGCACATGTCCTGGTACTTTCCGAAGTTCACATTCAAAGCGGAGAAAACCAGACTTCAGATTTTCTCAACAGCTGAGCCAAAGGGAGGTTAGAACTCTCTTTGTGATCATTGGGGCACACCAGATGTGCATACAGAGTCAACCACAAAGTAGGAGCCTTCGTGGGAAGGACAGAAGATCCTGAGGCTTTAGGAGTGGATGCCTCGGTAATTCCTTGGTTACATTTTAGGCTGGAATGCTTATACATTTCTGTCACTTTCGCTTATACATCCTTTGCCACACAGTTCACATCTAGAATCAGTCATCATAATACTCATTACACCAGGCTGGCTAAGATGGTTTGCAGATATGGATGAATCTAACAGCGAAAGGTAGATACTGACTTCCTGACAACCAGATCTATTATTTCAGGGGCTAATTCTGCACCCCACTTTGAAATCTCTTTTCTTGACTGCATTTTGAAAGGTTCATTCATTTAAGCACTTGGGTGTATCCCCTTATCCTACAAGAAGCAATAAGCACTGGGTTTTGTGTGCCCCCTTAACCCACATCTGCCTTTAAGCACTGAGGTGTATCCCCTTATCCTACAAAAAGCTGTTATACCACAACATCCTCTAGGCACTGGAGTGTATCCCCTTATCCTACTAATACCCTAATTCTGCACCCCATTTTGAAATCTATTTTCTTGACTGCATGTTGAAAGGTCCATTCATTTAAGCACTGGGGTGTATCCCCTTATCCTACAAGAAGCTATAAGCACTGGGTTTTGTGTGCCCCCTTAACATACATCTGCCTTTAAGCACTGAGGGGTATCCCCTTATCCTACAAGAAGCTGTTATACCACAACATGCTCTAGGCACTGGAGTGTATCCCCTTATCCTAAAAGAGGCTATAAGCACTGGGGTTTGCATGTACTTTTATCCCACAACATCCTCTAAGTACTGGGGTGAACTGCACTTAAATGCTCTTAAATACCTATTGTTAGTAGAGTATCCACTGATTCAGGGCACTGTTAGCAGGGGCGTAGCTAGGGAGGAACAGGCAGGCAAATCTATGCCCCGGGTGCCAGAAAGCCTAGCTACTCCTCTGCAATACCTATAGTTCATATCACCTGTTAGTGCTCAGCAATGCCTACAGTCCAAGGCACCTGTTAGCGTTTAACAATACCTATAATTCAAGGCACCTGTTAGTGCTTTGCAATACCTATAGTTTAAGGCACCTATCAGTTCTCAGCAATACATATAGTTCAAGGCAATTGTTAGTGCTCAGCAAAACCTATAGTTCAAGGCACCTGTTAGTGCTCAGCAAAACCTATAGTTCAAAGCACCTGTTAGTGCTCTGCAGTACCTATAGTTCAAGGCACCTGTTAGTGCTCTGCAATACCTATAGTTCATATCACCTGTTAGTGCTCTGCAATACCTATAGTTCATATCACCTGTTAGTGCTCAGCAATGCCTATAGTTCAAGGCACCTGTTAGTGCTCTGCAATACCTATAGTTCAAGGCACCTGTTAGTGCTCTGCAATACCTATAGTTCAAGGCACCTGTTAGTGCTCTGCAATACCCATAGTTCATATCACCTGTTAGTGCTCAGCAATGCCTATAGTTCAAGGCACCTGTTAGTGCTCTGCAATACCTATAGTTCAAGGCACCTGTTAGTGCTCTGCAATACCTATTGTTCAAGGCACCTGTTAGTGCTCTACAATACCTATAGTTCAAGGCACCTGTTAGTGCTCTGCAATACCCATAGTTCATATCACCTGTTAGTGCTCAGCAATGCCTATAGTTCAAGGCACCTGTTAGTGCTCTGCAATACCTATAGTTCAAGGCACCTGTTAGTGCTCTGCAATACCTATAGTTCAAGGCACCTGTTAGTGCTCTACAATACCTATAGTTCATATCACCTGTTAGTGCTCAGCAATGCCTATAGTTCAAGGCACCTGTTAGTGCTCTGCAATACCTATAGTTCAAGGCACCTGTTAGTGCTCTGCAATACCTATAGTTCAAGGCACCTGTTAGTGCTCTGCAATACCCATAGTTCATATCACCTGTTAGTGCTCAGCAATACCTATAGTTCATATCACCTGTTAGTGCTCTGCAATACCTATAGTTTAAGGCACCTGTTAGTGTTCATCAATACCTATAGTTTAAGGCACCTGTTAGTGTTCATCAATACCTATAGTTCAAGACACCTATCAGTGCTCAGCAACACATATAGTTCAAGGCACTTGTTAGTGCTCAGCAATACCTATATTTCAAGGTACCTGTTAGTGCTCAGCAATAACTATAGTTCAAGGCACCTGTTAGTGGAGCTGCAGGCAGGGGCGTAGCTAGGGAGGAACAGACAGGCAAATCTATGCCCCGGGTGCCAGAAAGCCTAGCTACTCCTCTGCCTGTTAGTGCTCTGCAATACCTATAGTTCATATCACCTGTTAGTGCTCTGCAATACCTATAGTTCATATCACCTGTTAGTGCTCAGCAATGCCTATAGTTCAAGGCACTGTTAGTGCTCAACAATACCTATAATACAAGGCACCTGTTAGTGCTCTGCAATACCTATGGTTTAAGGCACCTGTTAGTGTTCATCAATACCTATAGTTCAAGGCACCTATCAGTGCTCAGCAACACATATAGTTTAAGGCAATTGTTAGTGCTCAGCAAAACCTATAGTTCAAGGCACCTGTTAGTGGTGGTGCAGGTAGAGGATGTCTTTCATCCTTGCCTGCTGCACTTTCCCCTGGTGCAAGCAGGCGCCAGGGTTTGGAGCACATTTTTGTAGGTCCCAATACTGCTGGCAGAGTGGTGAGGTCAGAACATATTGAGACAATCATAGATTAAATGGTGTGCAGTGCTACCAGTTCTGTGGGATATTCTTCTACCACTCTACTGCTGCTGAGAGAGCAGAGCCCTCCACCTCACCCCCCATAAAATCTGCAAGGCCGTCCCAGCCAGAGTCACTAATGCTCTTGATGACACGCCTGGCTGGGATACCATGGGCCATCCGCCTGCTCTAGTTGCAGACCTAGGGCTCACAAATGCCCAAGAGCTTCTGTGGGAGAATGAGGATGAGGCCAGCATAACATCACAGGACGGGGGTTCATATGCATCCCTACCCAGGGCAATTCAGATTGCTGCACATAAACATTCATTTAGCTTTTTGTAAATCCTGTCGCGGTCAATTTTACCCGCAATATGATACACTATAGAGCTGCAGGCCGCCTGAAATGGAAAGTAGTGCTAGGTTTTCCGCCGTTATTCCTCCGTCATTGTGGGTTATGTCAGTTAAATCTGGACAGCAGCACAGCTGGGAAACTTGGAATCGAAGCCTCAAGGTGCTTTAAAATCACCAGTAACAGAAGAAAATTGGTGAGGTTAATTCAGTATCATGTATGCATGTTTTCTTTTCAACTCAGGCTGTTGGTCCAGTTTAAAGTCATTAGCCTCGATTCAGAGAGACACAAAAAGCTTCCGTTTTTGTGCCGATCTGTTTTTTTTGTGAAATGCTTCCGTTCTCGCATGAGCGTACGAGCGATTCTATGCATGCATTGAAAACCTTCTGTAAAGTTTCCGTCCGTTCGTACGGCAGATTACGAATTACGAGGATGTCATTTTCCATCCAGACTTTTCCGTTTCATTTCCACATGTTACAACGTAGGCTTTCGTTTTTGCCCTTTTCCCATCGTATCCTCCAAATAATCGTCCAGACGTAATCCTTACTTGCGCCTGCGCACTACAAACTTAACTCATTAAAGTGCTTGCCTACATATTTGCCACCCTCACTTCTACTACAATGTTTAGCTAAATCACTTAGCACTATCCTCCATCTTCCCTTTTGGAAACTTAAAGCTCACCCAAACCACTTCTCGGTCATGTGAATATATTTCTGGGCCCATTAGTTTTGTGTTAATGTATTTTGTAAATTAAATGACACTGTAACATTTTTTTTGGGATGCCATCATAAAATATAAAATGTATCAAAATATTGTAAATTTTACATTTTTACAACTATAAAATCCAAAATGCATAGCAATGGCAGGCCACAGAACATTATTCTTCATCTGTGGTCGAGTTGCGCAGCTCCTGCATCTCGCCCACCAACTGAAGGACCCTGACACTCAGTTGTGCCACTCTGGCACGTGCGGTCCCTGTTAAAAAATGTAAATTAAAATTTTGGTATAACCTTGTTGGGGTCATACTGCAGTGCCCCTGTATGGTCCAAACACCTAAATCTGGACTTCAAAAGCCAGAGGGCCCTCGCCACGGACCGGGTTTTGCATAGTGCCCGATTAGAGAACCCCTGGCCCGCATTCTGCAGGCAAAGAGCGGGCATTAGGAGCAAGGGCGAGTGGCACATCTTGCAGTTCCTGCAACCAAATATAAAATAATTACACAAAGCAAAGGTAACCGACTAAAACAATGACTCTTAAAACAAATTAAGATTCAAGTTCAACAATCCAAATATAATTCACAAAGGACATAAGTCTAAAAAAATATAGCAATTATATGGATGTGTGGAAAAATAAATGTTTACATGCTATGGACTAATTTAGCTCAGCATTAAAATGCATCTATAAGGCATACATGAAATGTATTGATTCAGGTATGCATTGCTATACAATGTATGGCCTCGGCCATGCTGATACATGCAATGCCTTGGTGCTAAAGGCGCGCAGACTCCTCCACATAGCCGCAAAACATGTTCAACAATAGCAATCCGAGCCCTCAAAGGTCCCGTAAGTGGATCGGAAAGGAAACGGATTTATAGGGTGGTGATCCAGTGGAAATCAGCTCTCTGAATCAGACAGAAACCATCCCAACAACAGAAGTTTTCTGAACGAACGGAAAATTTCCGATTTTGTTTGGAAATGTTCCGATTTGCTTCCGTTCATCGAAAGAGCATATACACATTTTCCCGAACGTTCGTGCGAGTAGAAAATGGACGAAAAAAAGCAAAAAAATGACAAACACCCACCAAAACTTTCACAGACAGCTACGGAAGTCCGAACGAATGTGTCTCTGAATCGAGGCTATTGTCTAGGTAGGCAAATAAACTACAATTTCAGTCAGCCCCAAAGTTCCTAAGTTTACTAGCCTTTTACATTTTTAAACACGATCGCCCCAGAGCTGAGAAAACCTATTATATCTGTAATTTGCTTTTTTTTAAATCTCTGGGCAGTGAGCTTTTATCCTGTGTTTGTATTGTGCGCTGTGATGCCGGAGCATAAGATATGAGCAGTGCTCGTTCAGCCTGAGGTCATGCTTGGAGGGAGAGAGGAGCTGATAGAGGAGGGAAGCCGAACAAATAAGCATGAATGGGAAGTTCATCATCCAGGATGAGGAACATACACACAAATCTGCCAGTCACCACCCTGGTGCGTTCACATGCACCAATTTGCCAACCCCCTCCCTACATGTACGCACACTCCCCCATCCACCAGCTACCACACGTGTCAATCCATCAGCCACACCCTTAAACCCACACATACATCAATCAATCTGTGAGCCACATCCTTATAGACATTGCCAGGCACACGCACAGATCAACCTGCCGTCCCCACCCCAGTTTGACTTACTCCTGGAAACTCACATTTTATCAATGCACTCTCTTTTTGGGGACATTCTGAGGGCTGGTAGGCATGTGACTACAGCCAACCCAGATGGCACCCAACTGCTTCCTATCGATAGCCCCAAATATTAGTCTAGGCTTGTAAGCAATCATTTGCATATCTACATTTATCTTTCAGGCATAGTCTGTATATTAACCAAAAGTGAGGCAGACCATAAATGTGGTGAGGCAATACCTTTGACCCTGGCTAAGCACTGTCTCTATTACAACTATTCTGTAAGTATTCTGTTACTAGAAATGTAAGGTTTTCATCCATTCCTCTGTGTTCAACATCTATTTATCAGGATATCATTTTACTAGTGTTCCCAGTAAAATGGATTGGAACATGTATAATATGACGGTTAAGTAAGATGAGAAAGGAGCATCATTCAATAAGAGCGTTTCTAATTTCTCTGTTGGTTGGGTTCATCATTAGCAATGGTCTGTCTAACATGCAATCTCGTGTCACAAGGCGGAATGTTTTTCTTGCTGGTGTATACATATCTTAAGTCAATAAAGGATTAGCAATTAAGTGCACAGGAATCATATTTTTGGTTACATTGCAAAATGACCCCACGTCCCTTAGTTGGACACACCCTGACATTTCTTGAGATCAGATATGAGATAGGAGTAGTATTATATGTCAGAAAAAGAAAGACATACTAGACTTGCTTAGTGCATATGAGCTTTATCTTTACATTTGTGTCTGCTTGATACAAGATGATACAAATTCTAAAGGTTAATATAATAGCAAATAAATATAACAATATAGAAATAAGCATGACATTGGGTTGCACCAGAAATAAAGAAATACATTAGGTGTGTGCATTCTGTCCAACCCTTAATGCACTTATTTTTTAGCATATCTCTTTTTATTTTCACCTACTAAGGTAGCTACTATAATAAATAAAAATCAGTGAAATGTGATCAGAGAATGGTGCCCCTTTAAACACGGGCAGGCTGATTCATTACTAACGCCAGGTAGCGACAGATGAGCATCTGTAGCGAGGATTTCAGAGCGACCACTAGTAGTCGCTGTGCTCGACCATGGTTAGTTGTTTCAGAGCACCTTAGTCGCTGGCTGACATTCATGAATATGTTGTGTGAGTCGCAGTACTACGCTGTATGGGAGCGAAAATCAGGTCATTGTAGCCCATAGCGCCAGAGGCTGTGTGATTAAAGTCTGTTTTTTAACATGTATCCACTAGTATCCACTAGTTCTAGGCCAGGATTCATGTCAGAAAGATTTGAGATTTTATTTAAAAAAATAAATAAAAATTGGGATCAGGAAAGGGATTCAAGGATCGTCCATAGAAATGTATGGGAGAGCGCCAGGTAGCGAGAGGTAATACGCGGCGCTCTGCAAGGCTGAACGCCAGCGCTGTATGCTGAGTCTGGGATAATGATGAATCGTACGCTACATGGTGTTGTTCCAGTCACTCACCAGATTCGGCTTTATAAATGTGGTATTGCATGCCGTGTCCGGCGTTCACCTGCCGCTACCTGCCGCTTACAAGGCACCGCCTGTCGCTATCCCTTCATGAATACGGCGCTAAAGAGCTACTGCAGGATAGAAGCCAAGGACTAATCCACAGACTAAAAAAAAATAGCTTGGCCTTCTGTATTTCTGTAAGGGCAGATAGCTTTGAGTATGTGGGTCCTTAAAGTTGACCAATCACCGCGGTGACGAGCCCTGGAATCTAAAAGACTCCAGGGCTGGAAAACTAAGTGCCCCTGGGAAACCCTGATTCAGGATGCCTCACTTTGTAAGCCCCCGCAGAGGCCCCCATTCACCTTCCTTTCTAGTGGTCCCGCGGGATAATCACAGGCCGTGGAGACATCCCAGTATCCCTGCAGCTGTGCCCAGCTCCTGCACCCAGCTATTGAGAGAGGCTGGTCACAGGAGCTTGCACACACACTGCATAACTGCATAGGATTCGGGCTCACTATGACGATAGAGACATAAAGAACTTCATTTGTACAGTCTTGAAGAAATAAGAGAAAGAGGGGAGATGGTTGAGACCTTTAAATGACATGAAATGATTGAATTAGGTTAAGGAAGGAAGTGTTTTTAAGAAAAAACTTAATGATAGAACAAGGGGGCACAACCTGAAGCTAGTCGGGGGGAAGATCAGGAGCAATGTTAGAAAACATTATTTTACAGAAAGAGTAGTAGATGCTTGGAACAAACATCCAGAGGTAGTTGAAAAATCATCAGTAAGTGAATTTAAACATGCCTGGGATAAGCACACATCTATCCTAAGTTAAAGAGTACATACAGTATACACATAAGGGCAGACTAGATGGATCGTCTGCCATCAACCGTCTATGTCTCTATGTTTCTCTGTTCAAAACAGAGCTAATTGGATGAGAGCACATGTATGCAATGTGGGAATGGTGGGTTAGTTGTGTGGGTCATCTGGGGGGGCATCTCAAATCAGGATGCCCTAGGGGCAAGAACCTATCACCAGGATCTTCACTAGCCTGATGATAGGTCCTTGTCCCTGGGGCATCCACTTTCAAGGGACAATCCAGGTTGTTATAAAATAAATTAATGAATAAATTAAGACAGTCCTATAGTTTCAGTGCTGTCTGCTGCAGTGTTCTGCCCTGAACATCCTACACAGTCATGTGATGCATCCTCTGTTGCTAGTCACTGAGGAAGCCTGCTCCCTGGTAACTATCAGCATTGATGTGTCATTGGGAGAGAAGCATTGGCAGAGGATGTAAAGAAGTAGCAAATACTGGCAGTATAGGGCATGCCAAAATTGGGATGCCCCACTGCGCAGTGCAGCCTAGTAGTCACAGTGACACTCAGCCCGTTTACTTGACTGGTGCATAATGATGACATGTCCACCTTAGCGAATCTTAATCCAGTGTTCTGTCAGTGTTCTCCTTCAGCTGCCATCATTGGGTCACAGATCTAAGTATCCATATGCCTGCTGCAGGGCTTGTAAGGCCACGCTGTGCAGTAGGGTATCCTGATCTAAGATTCCCTATGCTGTTAGTATTGGGGACTGTATAAAAGAAGTAAAATCATTTTAGACTTCCTCTCTAATGGTTTAGCTGGTTGCCTGTCACCCAATTCACTCTCCTCCCAAATGTTCGATAGGGCAAGATGAGTAAGACGTTTAAAAAGTAAGGTATTTGATTAGTGTTGCGGTGCACCCTCCAAACCCATTTGTAGATTTTCTAAAAAGTAAGAGATCACAATATAAATCAGTTTAGAAAGAGCATTAATATGTAAAAGCTAACACACACACACCAATCTTACACACTCAAATCACTAACCAAACCCCATATACACACCAATACATCAATTCGCGAGCCACGTCCTTATTCACATCAACCACACCCTTATACGCATCAATCTACGAGCCACACTCTGTTAGCTCATTTCCATCTACAGATAAATCGTCCATTCGTTGAGAAACTATATGATGATCAACGAACAAATTCTCATTCATTGTTCAAATGCAGTATGAGCCTCAAAAGGGCCCTATTTAATGTTTTGCACCAGGGTCCTGTCACATTTAGTTATGCCACTGGGCCCAGACCTCTATCTATGCTTCTATCATCATGCAGCTCAGTGACACTACTTTCCCTCTGATCCTCCTGGCAAGTAGTGGTTACTGAAGATCTTTCAGAGATTACTCCAATCATTTCTGGAAAGCCCTCAACTTCACCATCCTGCATGAAGGAACTTGTATGGCCAGCACTTCAGCCAGCTGATGACAGTTTACGTATCAATTAGTGCTTTAGTCTTACTGATGTTGAAAACACCTCTTTTTAGGGCCCACAGCCCCTATCTGCTTGCTTCAGACCAGTACCTGTAAAACAGGTTTTAATATGAATAAATACTTGCCTAAAGTTGTGTATGTAGCACTGTCTCCCAGCCTTTGGTATTTCCCCAGGCTCAATGTATCTGTCTATCTGTCCACCCCCCCACCCACATTTAAAAAGAGAAAGTAAAACGCAACATCTGGGTGGTGCTCTGCATTCCCCAAGCGCTATTGAGGGTGAATGAAAACCCTAGATTTTATATAGGGGCTGCTTTAATGTATCTATTTTCTTCTTTAGAAATCTTAGATGAGAGGACACAAAACTGTTGCCTCAACCCATATCTGCCTGGTTTGCCCCCCCCCCCCCCCCCCCCAGATTTTCAAAGAGACAGTAAAACACAACATCTGGATGGTGCTCTGCCTTCCCTAATGCCGTTTCCCCATGGGTGAATCTCTTGGGGAGACACTGGGCAGCCAATCCCCTGGCAGGGGGCTCAGCCTCTACTTTATACAGTGACGCTGCTGGACTAAGTGTGACTGTTTGTGCTGCTGCTGTGCAGTGGCTGGCTGACGAGCAGCATGCCCACTCCATAGTCCATGTGACTGATGGTGGGGGTGGGGGCAGTCCGTGACCGATACTGCAGAAGCAGCGGATGATTAGGCATTGCTCGGCATTACTTGTATATGCCGTTCAGTTCAGAACGTTGGACTAAGAGGGATCATCTGTGAGGGATAAAAATGTGTTATCTTTATTTTAATGCCTGAACACCAAATTTAAGTACTCTGCATGCTGATGTATTTTTAGCAATTTGCAGTGTTCAGCCTTTGTAGATAGCTCAGATATCCATACCCAGTTACTGCCTTTTTTACATCTCTATGTCTAGAACTGTTCAAGATCACGTTGCATAATGATTGACAGTAAACAATGTTTTATCTTTAACCCAGTCTCAAGACTAGAACTCTGCTATGTCCAATCTGTGGGCTTCTTGGCCCTCCTTAAGTTGCATTTTGGGTGTTCTGTGGTATACATTCTTTGAATGATAAACATGGCCTTTGAGCTCCACAAGCCCTACCCCACAAAACCATGAACTCAATGACTTGTTTGTTTGAGGTTTGAAAGAAACCCTAAACACGTGTCTGTAAGTGGGAAAAAGTTTCAAAAAAATGTAAATGATTGTTTTGCTATAAGGGAGCTCAGCTATTATTAAAAAAATCCACTATGATTCAATGTTCTTTGACACTGATCAAACTTTGAATACCTTACATGAACTGCATATGGGCCAGTGATGTCAAACCTTTTAGGGACCCAATGCCCAAACTGCAACCCAAAACTTTATTTAAGTGCAAATCTGATGGCTCTGGTGCCAGGGGGGAGATGAAAAAAAACCATAATGCGTGTACTGTAAAAATGGCAGGTGCTCACAGAGGAGGTTCTGAGTGCCGCCTCTGGCACTGCTGCCATAAGTTTGCCACCACTGATATATGCAATGTATGCATACAATAGTTGCCAATCAGTTATTTCTGTACAATGTACAATATATTTTCTCTGCACGTGATTTAGGGAGACATTTTAAGTAAATATGTTTTTTTGGTGATCTATAAACACGTTAATATGGAAACCAAGCATAGTACCCAACAGACTAAACATGGATATTATCCAAAAGAACAAAATAATTTAAATGTGAATAAGACTGCCGGGCCGGATGGACTTCACCCAAGAGTTCTCAAAGAACTCAGTTATCGTATCACCCCTGTTTTTGATCTTTAAATACTCACTAACAGCTGGTAATGTGCCAAGGGATTGATGCAAGGCACCAACAAAACATAATAAAAGACAACCAGCACAGTTTTATCAAGGACAGGAGCTTCCAGGCTAACCTGATTGGTTTCTATGAGGAGGTAAATAGAAGCCTGGACAGAGGGGCGGCTGTAGATATAGTTGTTCTGGATTTTTCAAAAGCTTTTGACACTGTCCCCCATAAACGCTTATTGGGGAAATTGAGATTAGAAAATACAGTTTATAATTGGATTGAAAACTGGCTGAAGGATCGTGTGCAGAGAGTTGTGGTTAATACTCTGAATGGTCACCAGTTGTAAGCGGTGTACCCCAGGGTTAAAGTGCTGGGCCCACTGTTATTCACTTTGTTTATAAATGACATAGAAAATGGAATTAATGGCACTGTCTCTAGTTTTGCAGATGGCACAAAAATATGTAGCATACTGCAGTCTTTGGAAGATTATTCTTTGTGTGTCACACACACCCCGCTTCCTGTAGTAATAACGTTCGGGTAAACCATCTCCAGATGTCATTGCAGAGAGAGAGATCTTGAAACTGGCCCCTCCCAGTCTATATATATACCTGGGACCTCCCACTCAATCCCCAGTGTTCTCTCTCTGCAAGATGCGTCAAGACAGAAGAAAGATGTCTCCTGCTTGCAGGTAGCCGGGGTTATACCCCGGCACCCCCCCCTGGTCTATTTCTGCCCAGTTCTTTTTTACTTGTATTTGGTAACTATCGGAAGCCTCCCAGCTTCAGCTGCTGACTGGGTAATGGTAGCCGGCACCTGGTGGTGCCTAGGAGCTTATCTCCTCCACTAGTCCCCATTATTGGGGCAGAGTGGTTATCCGGTTGGTGACCTGGATTTTGGGATGCCCCGTCCCGTTATCCCCATATCTCTTCTCTCCTTCTCATGGCCTTCCCTTTTTTGGTGGGGAAGTCCTTTAGGGGGGAGGGGGGGAGGTGAGGGGTCTTTCTAGGATATCCTGAGGTAATTTCCCTTTTATTTGTACTTATTTTTGTGGAACGTCGGTGCGCGCGTGTATGTGTGTGTGTGTGCCTTTATTAACAGTGTTTACTGTGTGCGGCGTTTACTTCTGCCTAGGGTCAGCAGACCGGGTCCGGTTTGGGCATTTTAGAATGGCGCTGTCGCCATTTTTTACCTCTCTGAGGTAATTTGTGCCTTAGGGGCGGGGCCGCGCTCGGCGCGGCCCGTGCTGTGCGGTGATTGGCGGGCGGGGTCAGAGCGCTTCGTGCGTGCTCTCTGGCCTGCCCGTCTCCTTCAGCTGTGGATCGCTTGCACTGATTACCGGCCTGTGAGGTGATTTCTGCGCCTTGGTCCCGCTGTCTCTTTCAACTTCGGCCACTTCAAAAAGGTCTTGTACTATTGTTCTTTCGTTTCTGTATTTCTTTCAATGAGTGCTTATTCCCATAAGGGGACTTTATGCTGTGGTCCATATTAGTATACATTGTAAGCTTTTTTGTCAGTATATTAAGCCATGGTGGCTTTCTGTTCATTATGCATTATATATAATGCTTGAGCCTTTAGTTAGGCATCAGCATGCTTAAAGGTATATGACCATATTTTTCCTCTCTGTGTGCATGTGCGTTTTTTTCTTGAGCTTTACATTGTATTTTTTCTGTCTTCCAGATTTGGGATACCCCTACTGCATGGGTCTCCCAGTCTGATATACCTGGCTAGTCTTATTTTGGGTTACAAAAAATCCTCCCACTCCCGGGACTCTATTTAATGAATAAGGGGCATCCCGGGTAGCTTATAGCATAAATCCCTGGGCTCTGCTAATTCCAAAAAAGTTTCACCGAATGGAGGCTTCCAATGATACCGGAAATGGCTCCTTGGAGCAATCTAGGCAGTGTGGGGGATGTGGGGTTACACTCCCAGGGGATGATGTCATTTTGTGCGTTCCTTGCGCACAGCAGAATATTGCGCGCCAGTCTGGCACTCCGGCTCCTGGCTCTTCGCAACCTCAGTCGTCCCCTGCCCCTCCACTTTTATTCCAGACCCAGGGTGACGTTGTCACAGCTGGGGATTCGCAATCTGAGTTGTGCACTCGAGTGGCCACTCTCGAGAAGTTGTTGTCTGCACACGTAGCTCATAAGGCTACGGCTAAAAGGAAACACATTGATTCTCCTTCTCTGACTCCTGCCTTGGAGGCAGCAGAGGTGTTAGACTGGTCAGATTGTCCTTTACCTGAAGAAGGGGAAATTTTGGAAGATTTGGATGATGATGCTCCCCTGTTGACTGATACTTTGGCAGATTTGACTACTGGGGTGTCTTGTGATACTCCATCTATCCTTTCCAGGGTTTTTGAAATTTTGTCTCTGGATCCACCTGCGGCGGTCCCTCCGCCTAAGGGTGAGCTATTTGAGATGCCTAAGCCGCGTTTAGCATTCCCTGGTCAGCTACATTTTGAAAGGGTTGTGCTTAAGGAATGGGAACAGCCGACCCGCCTTGTTGGCTCCCCGGCTAATTGGGACAGGAGGTATCCCTTTTCGGAGGAATTGGTCAAACTTTGGACGGTACCCCCAGGCGTTGATGCACCGGTTTTGGGGCTCTCTAATTCTTCAGTGCTGCATTCACCAGACACTACTACAATTAAGGATGTTGAGGATCGTAGAATCGATCAACTGGCTCGTCATGGTTTCATCAGTGCCGGTTCGACCTTGCGTCCGGTATGTGCTTCTTCCATTGTCCTATTGGCTCTTAAAGCTTTGATCAAAAATTTGTACGCAGATCTTGATCCGGAATGTGAGGAGTTTACCTCTCTTCAATTGTGTGAATCTTTTGCTTCTTATGTTCTGGCCGCCCAGGATGATGCTATGGCCATGTGTGGCAGGACATCTGCTCTTTTGGTTGCTATTCGGCGGTCAGTGTGGCTCCGTCAATGGACGGCGGACGTTGGTGCCAAAAGATCACTTACAGCTCTTCCTTTTCTGGGTCTACGCCTGTTCGGTGACAAGTTGGATTCAGTCACCAAGGGAGGCAAGTTGCCTCAGCGCAGGAAGCCGCGGCATCTTTTTCGAGGAACCTCTTCTTTCAATCCTTCCTTTCGGGGTGCCAGGGCAGGTAGAGGGGCCTCCCTTCCTGCTACCAGGGGCAAGGGCTGGAACCGGGGGCGAGGCCGCAGCCGTTCCGGTCATTCGTGGGGCTCCAAGCCTAAGCCCACGCCCAAGCCTGCTCAGCAATGAGGGGGCGCCCTCACCCGTGAGGGTGGGGGGACGGTTGCGACACTTCTCCCAGACTTGGGTTCAGGCGGTCCCGGACAGATGGATTCGGGAGGTGGTGTCGTCCGGTTACAAACTGGAGTTCCAGTCCCGTCCTCCCTCAAGATTTCTCAAGTCCCGCATACCTACCGATCCTTGGAATCCTTGGAACCTTGGAATTGGGTCTCAGTTTCTATTCCAATCTTTTCACGGTGCCCAAGAGGGACGGATCGGTGCGCCCTATCCTGGATCTGAAGTTCCTCAACAGGTTCATTCGTCCACGGAAGTTTCATATGGAAACTCTGCGCTCGGCCATCACTTTTCTTCGGCAGGGGGACTTCATGACTTCCAAGGATGCTTATCTGCATGTTCCCATCTGCCCGGTCCATCAGCGTTTTCTGCGCTTCATGGTAGAGGATCAGCATTTTCAATTCGTGGCGCTTCCGTTTGGTCTTACCTCGGCGCCAAGGGTGTTCACCAAGGTTCTAGCAGGGGTGATGGCCATTCTCAGAACTCAAGGCATTCGAATTTTGCCTTACCTGGATGACCTTCTCATCATGGCTCCTTCCTTCAGTCAAGCGGAGAAGGACACCAGCATGGTGGTTTCTACGCTGGAAAGCTTCGGTTGGGTAATCAACTATCCCAAGTCCTCCCTGACTCCGGCCGAGGTGGCGTCCTTCTTGGGGATGACAATAGACTCTTGTCAGCACAGGGTTTTTCTACCTCAGTCGAAGATACTTTTGATTCAGGATTTGGTTCGGCTTCTTCTCTCCAATCCTCGACCGTCCATCCGTCTGGGGATGAGGCTGGTGGGGTTGATGGTAGCCTCCTTCGAGGCAGTTCCCTTTGCTCAGTTTCACACTCGGACGCTTCAAATGCATCTGTTGGCGTCTTGGGACCGTTCTCCACTTTCATTGGACCAACCCTTCCAGTTGTCCTCCGGGGTCCGGCAGTCTCTTTGGTGGTGGTTGGTTTCGAACAATCTCTTGAAGGGCAAGTCCTTTCTGACTCCTCTATGGGAGACTGTCATCACGGACGCCAGCCTTTCGGGCTGGGGGGGATTCTGGAAGGATCTTCAGTTCCAGGGGCAGTGGGGTCCTCGAGAGGCTCACTTGCCCATCAATGTTCTGGAGCTGAGAGCTATCCGTCTGGTTCTTTCTCTTCTGACTCACCATGTCCGGGGCCTTCCGGTTCAGGTGCGCTCGGACAACAAGACGGCGGTGGCCTACATCAATCATCAGGGAGGGACTCGCAGTCTGGGAGCTCTCAGAGAGGTCTCCCTGATTCTGACCTGGGTGGTGGCTCATGTTCCTTGCCTGTCGGCAGTTTACATTCCGGGGGTGGAAAACACGGAAGCGGACCTTCTAAGCAGATGCTCCTCCCGTCTGGGGGAATGGTCTCTCCATCCTAAGGTTTTTCAGGCTCTGTGTCTTCGGTGGGGAACACCGGAGGTGGACCTGTCTGCCTCTCGTCACAATTACAAACTTCCGACTTTTGTATCAATGTCTCAGGATCCTCTGGCTCTGGCGGTGGATGCCATGTCTCTGAGCTGGGGGAAGCTGGGGTTCCTGTATCTGTTCCCTCCGATTCCCTTGCTAGGAAGAGTGTTAAGAAAGTTGATTCTGGAAAGGGTCCCCGCCATTCTCGTGGCTCCAAGGTGGCCAAGAAGAATGTGGTTCGCGGACGTCATTCGGATGGCAGTGGATCAGTTCGAGCTTCCTCTGCGGCTGGATCTTCTCACTCAGGGTCGGCTGCGTTACCCCAATTTACCAACGCTGGCTTTGACGGCTTGGCTGCTGAAACCTCCATCTTAAAGGAGGAGGGTCTTTCTGATTCAGTTATTAAGACTCTCATCTGTGCTCGAAAGAGGTCTTCCTCTGCTATCTATTACAGAACCTGGCGTTCTTACATCGATTGGTGTGAGGCTAGATCTTTGCCCTGCAGAGTCTTTTCTGTTTTTTTCTGTTTCCAGAATTTTGGATTTTCTTCAATCTGGACTGGATGCTGGTCTCCAGCTTAGTACCTTAAAGGGGCAGGTTTCTGCTTTGTCTATTTTCTTTCAGAAGGCTTTTGCGCTTCATCCGTTGGTCAAGACTTTTTTCCAGGGGGCTACGCATCTGCGGCATCCTAGAAAGGCGTTGCTACCTGTTTGGGATCTGAATTTGGTTTTGTCTGCTCTTCAGGCTCCTCCTTCTGAGCCTTTGTCGGATATTGCTCTTTCCACTTTGACTCAGAAGGTAGTCTTTCTTGTGGCTATCACTTCGGTTCGGGTTGTCTCTGAGTTGGCGGCCTTGTCCATTCAGGCGCCCTACCTTGAGAAACATCAAGATAAGGTGGTATTTCGGTTCAAATCGGATTTTCTTCCTAAGGTTGTTTCTGCATTCCATCTGAATCAGGACATTGTTCTTCCCTCCTTGTGTCCTAAACCCAAGAATGACAAGGAGAAAGTTTTGCACTGTTTGGATGTTGTTCGCTGTGTTCATTTTTATTTGCGTGCTACGTCTTCTTTCCGTAAGACTGATGCCTTTTTCGTTCTACCTTGCGGGCCTAGGAAGGGTTTGGCCCCTGCTAAATCTTCCATTAGTAAATGGATTCGTCATACCATTATTGGCGCCTATACGGCTAAGGGAAAAGTTCCTCCCTTCCGTATCACTGCTCATTCTACTCGTGCTATTGGTGCGTCCTGGGCTTTTCAGCACCAGGCTTCTGTTGAACAAGTTTGTAAGGCGGCTACTTGGTCTTCGGTTCATACCTTTACAAGATTTTACAAGGTTGATGTGCGAGCCTCAGTGGATGCTGAGTTTGGCCGCAAGGTTCTGCAAACTGCAGTGGTTTGAGTTATGCTTCATCTTCCTGCTGGATACCCACCCTTTAGGGACACTGCTTTTGGATGTCCCGAACGTTATTACTACAGGAAGCGGGGTGTGTGTGACACACAAAGAATAATACAATTTTGTGAATACACACCAGTAAAATGGTTATTATTGGTGTGTCACACACACCCCGCTTCACCCGCCCTTTTTAGTATCCTGGTTTTCTCTATTTGGTGAAGCTATACGTTTATTGAGGGTTAATTTTTTCTGTTACCTTGTCGTACTGCTTTTCAATTACACTGGGGATTGAGTGGGAGGTCCCAGGTATATATATAAACTGGGAGGGGCCAGTTTCAAGATCTCTCTCTCTGCAATGACATCTGTAGATGGTTTACCCGAACGTTATTACTACAGGAAGCGGGGTGTGTGTGACACACCAATAATAACCATTTTACTGGTGAGTATTCACAAAATGGTATTTTTTCAAGCTTCAGGCTGACTTGGACACTTTGAGTGTCTGGGCATTCACTTGGCAAATGACGCTCATTGTGGAGAAATGCACTTGGGGTCTAATAACCTGAAGGCCACAGTGGAGTAAAGCTGGGAGAATCGGTTGTTGAGAAGGATCTGGGGGTACTGGTAGACCACAAGCTAAATAACAACATATAATGCCAAGCAGCTGCTTCTAAGGCCACCCAGATATTAAAAGGGGAATGGAATCACACGGCACTGGTGTGCCCACATCTGGAATATGTTGTACGGTTCATAGAAAGGATACCCTGATTTTGGAAAGGATGCAGAGGAGAGCCTCCAAACTGATAAGGGGAATGAAAGATCCTAGTTATAAAGAACAAATTAACTCTATTTGGTCTTGAGACGGGGCATCTAAGGCGGAAAATGATTAACTTGTATAAAGATATAAATGGCAAAAAAAGGTTAAATCTCCGCCGCCGCCGCCAGGGCACCCCGATCAGGGATGCCCACTGTGTGAAACCCTCCATGTCGCCCCAAACTAGCTCACCTTTCCCTGGTCCTATGGCCTCTCGTGCAATCAGCGTGCTCAGATCTGCTCACGCATGCACCTTTGGATCAGGGAAGAAGGTGAGTTTCCGGGCGACCAGGGGGGTTTCACGCAGCGGGGCATCCTGATTCCCAATTCTGGATGATCCGAGGGAAGGGCAACTAGCCATGGGTATTGGTCCACGTTAAATCTGCGGAACAGCCTCCTACAAAAAGCTTGTTACAGCATCAACAGTTGACAGCTTCAAAAAGGATCAGATGCTTTTTTAGAAGAAAATAACATTAACAGTTACTATTAACTGTTATCGGTAAATAATAAAGACACATTTCCCCGACCTCAACCATTGGTTAATGTTATTGCACATATGTCTTTTTTCAACCGTATTAACTATGTAACTTTTGTCTTGCATCTCTTGTAGTATACCCTGTAATGCTATTTCTACAATAGTTATAGCACTGGCAATAATATTGATGTCCTGTGTCTTCAGGCATAAAGGGCATACACATAAATGATTCTAGTTGCCTGATTATGCAGACGTGTTAAATTGCATGTTGGCGCTCCTCCTGGCCTAACAAACAAAATAGTATGTTTAATAGGTCAGCTGTCAGGATCTCAGGAGCTCGACTTTTAGAACCTTTGGAAATGTTTTCAGTTTTTGTTTAACATGAACATTATGGTTTCATGTTAAATTATTATCCAGTTCAATGTCAGTAAGTTGTGAGATATGCTGATTATTTAATTCAATGAAAACATTCCTTTCTAACTATTATCGGGCCCTTACGCTGTGGATGTTATTTTCTTTTTCTTCAGGAAAAGAAAAGTAACCTAAACGGGACTTTTTATCTCAGTCACTTCACATAATAGTGTCTTTTGTGTCGCATCCTCTGACTGTTGTCTATTCTGCTAAAGAAATGAAAGAGCAATGACTCTACCAGCAGAGACACAAGGCTCTTCTTCTTAAATAGAGGAGACAGGCTTGTCAGTGCGGCTTGTATGGTCCTCTTCTAAGGGACAGATCTCCACTTAGCTCTCAGCATGAGGGCTAGTAGACCCTGCCACCGACACTCCGCACTGAGTTGTCTCTTACAATGAGCTTTGTGGTGTAAATAGATGTGTATCCTTCCATACTGGCCTGTGTATGGCTCTGGTTGTATAATGAACAATGTGTCTGCCAATCTATAGATACTGACTTCTGACATCCAGCTGCACATTCATCAAATTCTTCCTCAAAGGACACAGAGTCGCAAATAAAGTTTATTCTTTAACATTAAATAAGAGGCTGAGAAACAAACAGAGTCTAAAGAAAGAAACTTTGCAAGTTCTGAATAGGTGGGCTACTGTAAATACTTTTTTTTTAAAGAGCAGTGGTGTTGTTGGCTTTAGAAAAAAAACTTTCCAAAGGGACAGACTGGGGTCAATAATCATACCAGGGTTTACTGGCCCTTGGCCAGCCCACTACATGCCTGCTGAGACCTGCTCCCAGAGTGCTTCACAGCCAGTCAATGATACACTTATAACTGAAGCTATAGCACTGCAAGGGCAGAATATAGAGCAGATAACATAGCAGGGGTAGATATGGCCACTTACCTTAATGTATCACTATGGGCACAACAGTGTCGGTCAAATAGACTGTAATGCTTATCCAGAGCAGTTTTTCTAGGCCAAACAGTACACAGGGCGAGGAAATCTCAACCAGTGACCACACCATACTGCAAACCTATTAAATATTAAAGTGGATCAACACCCAGGATTTTGACTATCCTGGGTTTTGGTCCACTTCGGGGGGCACCCCTATTGCCCCGCTGTGTGAAACCCCCCAGAAAGCCCCAAAAACTCACCACGCTCCCACGTGACCGACCCGTCCAATCCCCGCCGACGGACAAGCGGGTGACAGCGACGGACAAGACAGCGCATCCGCCGCCGCCTCCCGCACGTCACTCTTACAGGACACGCGCCCGCGCTGGCCGTTTGTGAATGGCCGGCGCGGGCGCGCGCACGTCTAGAGGGATAAGGTAAGGTTTTTTGGGGGGTTTTCACCTCGCGGGACATCCCGATCTCGGATGTCCCGCGGTGAGGGAGATGATCGGCCCGGACCCCTGGGTGTTGGTCCACTTTAAGCAGACTGCCAGTGGACCCCCCCAGACCTAATCATTTATATGCAAATTACAAGTGGATCCCTCTAAAATCGATGCACTTTGTGCTGTTGATGGGAAGAGCCAGGGGCGTAACTTGAAGGGGTGCGACCAGGACCCGGAAGGTAAGAGGGGCCCCATCGTTGTTGCACCTTTTAGCAGATTTGTGATCACTTGGCATCATTTAAAGAAAGGAAGCACCATCTGTTTCTGCTATTTCAGTCTTTAGTTCTGGCTGCATCCAAATGAATCTGAAGACAGAATAATTGTACTAATGATGGTCCCATCTTTGCACCAGGGCCCCATCACATTTAGTTACGCCACTGGGAAGAGTGCTTCTATACTCACTTTGGCTCCTGCATGCTGCTGCTAATAATCTGCATCTCGGGCAGATGACATAGGTGTCAAGACAGCTTATAGTATGTCATGAATCTGGAAGCAGAATGCAGGAGCCGGTGCGAGTATAACAGCAAGCTTTCCAGCCACACTCGGGTTTTGCAAGTGAGGTTCCTCCCTTTTCCACACACACTCCCTGGCTCCCAAGACATGGCAGAAGGAATTTAAAGCAGAAGTCCAGTCATATGTTAAACCTTCCCCATTGCTGAGGCAGGATGGGGGGCTTTACAAGGAAAAAAACCCTTACCTCGCCCATGGACCAATGCCATTTTCCCTGCGCACTGGGTCCTGTGAGCTGCCATCTTCATAGAAAGCACAAAGCAACATCCCCGGCTCTGTGCATTGGCCCGGCCATGCACGGAGCTGGAGGATGCCGCTTTGTTTCTAGGGGAAAGTGGTAGGGTGAGGGGTAATATATATACTGGAATTCTGCTCTAATGTCCCCAGGAGGCACTTTAGTACATGCTCAGAACCAGAAGGCAAGACTCAGAGGTCAGCTTGGTATCCCCTGCCTTTCTGGCAACCAGGGCTATGGCACTGCCTGCCTGGGCCTAGAAACATCCATGTGACTGCGGAAGCCAATTGTAGGGCTTAATTTTGCCAGGGGTGTAAGGAGAAAGGTAAGACTTCCCAAGTTAATGAGGGGTTAATGTGCAGGGCGGCATTCTGATTGCTGGTGACCCCCTGCACCTTAACTCCCAGGTGGGGGTGTTGTTAGAGAGCTTGATGTCTACCATGTCTTTTTTCTGTAATCTCTCTCCCATTTAGCCATCTCCCTTGACCTGCTCTACTTGCCTTTGGCTGGGACTAGAGTATTAGGTGCCCTTTCAGAACTGCTACCTCTAGAAAGGCAAAAGGGAGACAGTTGCGCTGCAAGCTGCTTCTTGCCCAGCTATTACCCCTCACCCAGGTCTGGCTCTGGGGAACAAACTAGGCCGGTGCCAGTATCAGTAACATCCTGTTTACAGCAGCCTCCAGTCCCCGGCTCTGCTGCACTCTGCAATGGCTTCCAGGGCAAACTGGGGATCCTAGACATCCCCTGTGATTGCAGAATCTAGCCAATGAGACACTGAGAAGGGGTCAGCAGCAGTAGGTTGGTAAGGGGCCTGGTGACCCGACAATCATTTAGCAGTATCTGTTGATTAATCGCATGCAAGGAGGAAGAAGCATTGTGAGTTTTGCCAGATTTAGAGGCCGATTCATTAATAGCGGCAGGTAGCGACAGTTGAGCGACTGTAGCGGTATTTTCACAGCGCCCGCTAGTAGTCGCTGTGCTTGGCCGTTGTTCGGTTGTTGACAGCGACTCAGTCGGTGTGCAGTAATGTTGAATACACGGTGACGAGTCGCTTTTTGACAGGTTCCGCGATGTATGGGTGCGCATGATAGCGACTGGTCAGAGCGACCGGCTCCCACCATATTCATCAAAAAATCACGCTCCAAAAATGAAAGCGCTGTGAAATGCATGTTTAAACCCCAGAGCGCTGGCGGCGATGTGTTAAAAGTAGTTTTTTAACCCCCAAACCACCATATTTTTTGAAACTTAAACATTTTTAAAGAATTTAGTAATATGAATACAATAATATCAGACTTGTAATATCAATTCTGCACAAATATTTTTTTTTTTTTTTACCTTAAAAAAATTATCTAACATGGCAGAAGTGGTCACAGAATTTTTCACATTTAAAAAAAAAACATTAATAACAATTAATTATTAATATTTAAAGATTGTTCCATTGAAATGCATTGGAGAGCGCCAGGTAGCGAGAGGTCATACCTGTTGCTGTTCAAGGTTGGACGCTGGCGCTGTGGGCTGAGGCTGGAATAATGATGAATGAGTCGCTATCTGGCGCTATCTCAGTCGCTAAGCAGGATCGGCTTGATAAATGTGTGATTGTGGTGGGGAGCCGGCGTTCTCGTGGCGGTGCCCGTCATTACCGGCCGCTCACCAGTCGCTACCTGCCGCTATTCCTTCATAAATAAGGGCCTCAGTAGGCTGACCGACAAGTGACCAGGTGAAGGGTCTGCAGAATCGGGTAACCCGATAATAATGCCCGCTTAACACACACAAAGATGGCAGGGCTAGATTCTGCCATTTCTCAGCACAACGTGCTAACATGCATTTTGGGATGAATGGTCTTCTCACTATTGCACCAGAGAGGAGCAGGGGACATCAGTCAATGAGCCCCCCCCCCATACTCACCAGGCCTCACAAGTTATGAATGCCAGATTGGATCGCCACAACTAAAGCAGATAAGAATCTTAATAAAAATGTTATTATTGCTACTCAGGTGCTTACCGAATTTTTGTTTTTCAATCCAGTCTGCTTTTAATAATATGGACTGAATAAATGAAGCCTTTACTGCTGTGTAACCGTATTTCCCCTTTAAATGTGTGAACGCAAAGTGAATGTGTGCTTCCCATTACTTGCTCAACCTGCTCTTTAGAAGGCAGAATTTAATAAAAAAGTGGATTTAATAAAGAGGGGAAAGAAAATGAAACACAAACAGATTAATAAAATAAAACAGCTCTTGATGGAAGTAGTAATGCATTTTATACGTCGGAGCTAAGATTTAATAGCAAGTCCAGTTTCTGGCCAGTTAGAAGATACATACATTGCTGAGTCTCTTGACAAAGGTCCAGGTCTTTCTGAGCAGCTGTGATAAAATAAAAGTTGTTGTACATCTGGTTGTTGTACATCAGGTTGGAACACAGAACAAGGAGAATCCGCTTACAAAATAAATCCTAATTCATAGAATAACATCCTACTTAAGTTAAAGCAGGCCTATAGTTTCTATTCTGTGTCTTGCTCCAAATGTTCGTTCCTAGTCTGCGCTTTGCTCTGAATTTCTGGCTCATGCCAGGTTCCTAGTACCTGTTCCAAGGGCTGAATTATAATTGGTGCAACAGAGCACCTGCTTGGGGCCCTGGCACTATTATCACCTTGGGGGCATAACAATAGCTGGATTATAATAGGTGCAAAGGAGCACCTGCTTGGGTCCCTGGAGATCAGAGGGCCATGGACCCTGGGAGCATAACAAGGGCTAGATTAAAGGGGGGCACCCTGTGGGTTCCACCACATAGTAAATCTGTATCACTAGTTAGCATTACCTGAGCTGATATTATACCCCCCCCCCCCCCCCATGGCATAGCACTGCCTTGTAGTGTGGTCTGTCATGGTGTGGTGTAGCGTGGTACGGTCTGGTAAGTGAAAGATTGTTGATGAATGTAGTGCAGGGTGTAACGCTGGTGGAGGCCTAATAAAAAAACTTCTCTGTACCATGGACAGCGACCCAACACCCCATTTTTTTTGGGGGGGGGGGGGGGGAGTGAACCAGACCTATAATTTACATACCCTATTTAATATACTGTCTCAGCTATTGATAGGTTGTTCTCCACCCTGTACAATGTAACACTTCCAAAAATATATACATAAATATCTATAAAGTCTGCGAAAACAACTAAAATAGCACTGAAGTGGACCCAAAGTACATACAAAGTAGATGCTAATCGACAAAAATTGTAGACTCTCAGCAACAATCTATAACTATCTAGCGATAGGTACGATGAGCTCTAATAATAAAGTATCAAGTGCAGATAAAGTAGTCCAAGTGGATCTAAGGCCTATAAGAAACAATCTGGTTACTGATTGTGGTCTCCCAGCAACAAACAATCGATGTAAGGTGTAGCCCAATGTAATAATAAAGAGCATGTATCAAGTTAGGCTCTAATTTAAGAAGGGATAGCGTCAGGTAGCGCCTGGTTAATGAGAGGTAGCGACAGGTAGCGACTAGTGAACGCCGGTCACGGCACGCAATTACACATTTATCAAGCAGAATCTGTTTAGCGACTGGGATAGCGCCATGTAGCATCTGATTCATCATTTTCACAGCCTCAGCGAACAGCGCCAGCGTTCAGCCTTGCACAGCGCCAGGTATGACCTCTCGCTACTTGGCGCTCTCCCATACATTTCAATGGACGATCCATTTCTTCTCTTTAAACGTTTTTTTTTTTTTCAAAAAAATCACAAATAATTCTGTGACCTCTCCTGGCATTGAAATAGCAGTTTTTTCATAATTTTTTAATTTTTTATATATTTCCTCAGAAATCACATTACAGGTCTGCCATTAAAGTGTTCATGGTACAATGTTGCTACAATGTAATTCCATATGTTTTCGCTTTGTTACTAGTGGATAGATGCTGGAAAACAGACTTTAAACACACCGCCTCCTGCGCTCTGGGCTTCAAACAAGTATTTTTCAGCGTCAGAGATTTGTGAGGCTGTTTTTTTGCTGAATATGGTGTGAGTTGGTCGCTATGAGCAGTCGCTAACATGCGCTCCCATACAGCGCTGTACTGGTCAAATAGCGACTCCTCACAATGTATTCAACATTACTGAACAGCGACTGAGTCGCTATAAAGTAGCGACCCACGGCCGAGCACAGTGACTACTAGCGGGCGTCTGAAAATGCCTGCTATAGACGCTCATCTGACGCTACCTGCCGCTAATGATGAATCAGCCTCTTAGGCCCTTATTTATGAAGGAATAGCGACAGGCAGCGACTGGTGAGCGGCCGGTAATGACGGTCACCGCCACGAGAACGCCGGCTCCCCACCACAATCACACATTTATCAAGCCAATCCTGCTTAGCGACTGAGATAGCGCCATATAGCGACTCATTCATCATTATTCCAGCCTCACCCCACAGCGCCAGCGTCCGACCTTGAACAGCGACAGGTATGACCTCTCGCTACCTGGCGCTCTCCAATGCATTTCAATGGAACAATCTTTTAAATATTATTAATTAACTGTTATTAATGTTTTTTTTTTTTTTAAATGTGAAAAATTCTGTGACCACTTCTGCCATGTTAGATAATTTTTTTAAGGTAAAAAAAAAATTTGTGCAGAATTGATATTACAGGTCTGATATTATTGTATTCATATTACTAAATTCTTAAAATTTTTTTTTTTGGGGGTTTCCCAAAATATGGTGGTTTGGGGGTTAAAAAACTACTTTTAACACATC
This sequence comes from Gastrophryne carolinensis, assembly GCA_027917425.1. Taxonomy (NCBI): domain Eukaryota; kingdom Metazoa; phylum Chordata; class Amphibia; order Anura; family Microhylidae; genus Gastrophryne; species Gastrophryne carolinensis. Next base: position 70,501,849 of record CM051244.1, read on the forward strand.
GCCGCCAGCGCTCTGGGGTTTAAACATGCATTTCACAGCGCTTGAATTTTTTGAGCGTGATTTTTTGAAGAATATGGTGGGAGCCGGTCGCTCTGACCAGTCGCTATCATGCGCACCCAAACATCGTGGAACCTGTCAAATAGCGACTCGTCACCCCGTATTCAACATTACTGCACACCGACTGAGTCACTATCAACAACCGAACAATGGCCAAGCACAGCGACTACTAGCGGACGCTGTGAAAATACCGCTACAGTCTCTCAACTGTCGCTACCTGCTGCTATTAATGAATCGGCCTCCCCGTCTTTCATAGGTTTTAGGTACAAGTGGATCATTGCATATGCACCTGACTTAGGCCCTTATTTATGAAGGAATAGCGACAGGTAGCGACTGGTGAGCGACCGGTAATGACGGGCACCGCCACGAGAACGCCGGCTCCCCACCACAATCACACATTTATCAAGCCGATCCTGCTTAGCGACTGAGATAGCGCCATATAGCCACTCATTCATCATTATTCCAGCCTCAGCCCACAGCGCCAGCGTCCGACCTTGAACAGCGACAGGTATGACCTCTCGCTACCTGGCGCTCTCCAATGCATTTCAATGGACAAATCTTAATAATATTAATAATTAATTGTTATTTTATTTTTTTTATTTTTTTTTTTTAAATGTGAAAAATTCTGTGACCACTTCTGCCATTTTAGATAATTTTTTTAAGGGAAAAAAAAAAAATTGTACAGAATTGATATTACAGGTCTGATATTAATGTATTCATATTACTAAATTATTTAAAAAACGTGTTTTTTTTGGTTTCCAAAAATATGGTGGTCTGGGGGTTAAAAAACGACTTTTAACCCATCGCCGCCAGCGCTCTGGGGTTTAAACATGCATTTTACAGCGCGAGAATTTTTTGAGCATCATTTTTTAATAAATATGGTGGGAGCCGGTCGCTAGGGCCAGTCGCTATCATGCGCTCCCATACAGCGCGGAACCTGTCAAATAGCGACTCCTCACCTAATATTCAACATTACGGCAAACCGACTGAGTCGCTATCAACTACCGAACAACGGCCAAGCACAGCGACTACTAGCGGGCGCTCTGAAAATGCCGCTACAGTCGCTCAACTGTCGCTACCTGCCGCTATTAATGAATTGGCCACATAGTTGTTTAATGTTTTTGCCTGGACAATTATTTTCATTTTAGCAGAGAAAAGAGCTGAATTAGCACCATGAGATTTTATTGCTCATGTTTTTTGAGAGTTTGAGTTGAGTTTGAGAAATGTCTTTTTCTAATTCAGCATCTTTCAATAATCTGCTAAAAATGGTGCTAAATTGCACCGTTATAAATAATGATAAAAATGTTTTTCTCACCAAAAAGTGAAAAAATCTCACAGTGCTGAATCAACCCTTTAGGAGGACCAAATCCCACCGTGGCACAATCGCAGCCCCTGGGGCACCTCGATCGGGGGTGCAACACTGTGTGAAACCCCCCAGGTCGCCACCTTCGTTCCTGGCCCAATAGCGCATGCGCGAGCAATGCCAGGATCCCCGCTATCCTTTTAGCAGGGCACATGCTCGCACCAGGCATTTGTTAGAGGGAAGCGGGGGATGTGGCCACCAGCACGCTTGGATCCGCTCATATTAGACGAGCTCCTGGACAAAGGGGATCGAGCAATTCCGAGTGTGCTGATTGGACGAGCAGCTGCACATGGGTCGTAGGACCAGGAAGAGGTGAGTTTGTTCGGGCGACTTGAGGGGTTCCACACACCGATCTTGGGGTGCCCAGGGGGCAAGAACCAAAACTCAGGATTTTGACTTTCACTTTAAAGTGGAACAAAACTCAGGATTTTGACTTTCCTGGGTTTTGTTACATTCCCCTGGGGGCACCCCGATTGTGGATGCCCAGCTGTGTGAAACCCCCCAGAAAGCACTAAACAACTCACCTCTTCCGCGTTACAATGGCACATGTGCGGGCGCTAAGCTAGTGAGAGCTGCTCTGTTTACCTCCTTTGGCAAATGGCTCTCATTGACCTTTATAGGAAGCGTGCTGCTGCATCCCCAGCCATGCGCGCACTCCCATCCCAGCCTATCTGAATTGAAAACCGGATGATGTAGGTAATGAGGGTGTCTGTCATTGGACGAGAGCATGTGAATTTGCCATTGGAACAGAGAAAGGTCAAATAATACAGGCACCCAGGGGGGTTTCAAACAGCGGGGCATCCCGAATCAGGCTAAAGCCAGCAGCTGGCTCTGGAATCTAGCGCCCTGTCAGTCCCCCTGTACTTGCTCTAACATGAATTTTTATGCAATTCAACTTTGTTAAACAGCTAAGATGCAAAGCAAGAAGCGAAGGGAAAATAGCGCCCTTCATGGCATTGTTGCCTTCATGGCATTCCACATTCAGCCCATGGTCAGGGATACAGTGATAACTTTGTATCAGCTTGCTGAATGCATCCCATTCTTCTGTCTGTTTAGTGAGTCCACAGCATATCCGCGTATAAAAGCTTCATTTTCCACCATTCTAAATATTTGAGTTGTAATGTAAGGATGTGACATTTGCGGCTGCATTTTGTGTTTTGGGGTTCCGATGAGGTCGTATCGGCCAGAAAAGAAGCATTCAGTTATGTAAATGAAACCTGCTATTTAACCTTTGCCAAAGAGGGACACACAGAGTTGGGGAGAACACAGCAAAATAATTGCAAATATTCATCTTAATAGTTTTTTTTTTTGTGGTCCTGGGAAATTGTGAGGCCTACCTGTAAGCTGTAATAAAAAAATGTCTCTTCTGCAGTTATTTTTCTTTAGCAGCACAGGCAGCCCCGCCTGGTTTAAGCATGCTCCTGTGACAGAGCATCAGGGTTTAGCTGATTAAAAAGGAACTTCGGACATAAAATAAGAAGGGGGCGAATCCCCCTTCATCGGCCCCTACTAACATTGTGGGGTTTATTCATCAAGGGATAGCGGCAGGTAGCGCCTCGTAGCGGCAGGCAGCGTCTGGTGAATGCTGGGCACTGTGTACGCAATACCACATTTATGAAGCCGATTCTGGTGAGTGACTCTAACAGCGCCATGTAGCGTCCGATTCATCATTACATGCAGCTCAGTGTATAGCGCCGGCGCTCTAGCTTCCAGAGTGCCAGGTATTATCTGTCGCTCTCCCATACATTTCAATGGACGTTCCTTTTCTTCTGTTTAAACAGGGTTTTTTGAATAGTGTCACCTCTCCTGGCCTATCCGTCGCTTGTCCGTCGCCGATAAGTTACGTTTTTAGGGGCTTTCTGGGGGGTTTCACACAGCGGGGCATCCCGATTTTGGATGCCCCGCGGGGAGGGAGCTGATCGACCCGGGAATCTATAAGATAAGATCAGGGGTGGGTGTTGGTCCACTTTAATGTCACAATGTTCCAACAATGTAATAACATGTGTTTTCGCTTTGTTACTGGTGGATATGTGTCCAAAAACAGACTTTAATCACACAGCTCCTGACACTTTGGCCCTTATTTAACAAGGTATAGCGCCAGGTAGCGAATGGTGAGCGAACGGTAATGACGGTCACCGCCACGAGAACGCCGGCTCCCCTCCGCAATCACACATTTATCAAGCCGATCCTGCTTAGCGACTGACAGAGCGCCAGATAGCGAATCATTCATCATTATTCCAGCCTCACCCCACAGCGCCAGCGAGCGACCTTGAACAGCGACAGGTATGACCTCTCGCTACCTGGCGCTCTCCAATGCATTTCAATGCAGCAATCTTTAAATATTCATAATTAATTGCTATTAATGTTTTTTTTTTTGTTTTTTTTTTAAATGTCAAAAATTCTGTGACCACTTCTGCCATGTTAGATATTTTTTTTAAGGTAAAAAAAAAAAATAAAAAATTTGTGCAGAATTGATATTACAGGTCTGATATTAATGTATTCATATTACAAAATGTTTTGAAAAACTATGAAAAACTAAAAAATATGGTTGTTTGGGGGTTAAAAAACTACTTTCAACCCATCGCCGCCAGCGCTCTGGGGTTTAAACAAGCATTTCACTGCGCGAGAATTTTTTGAGCGTGATTTGTTAATGAATATGGTGGGAGCCGTTCGCTATGGCCATTCGCTGTCATGCGCTCCCATACAGCGCGGAACCTGTCAAATAGCGACTCATCACCCAATATTCAATATTACGGCAAACCGACTGAGTTGCTATCAACTACAGAACAACGGCCAAGCACAGCGACTACTAGCGGGCGCTCTGAAAATGCCGCTACTGTCGCTCATCTGTCGCTACCTGGCCCTATTAATGAATCGGCCTCCCAATGCTACAGCGACCAGAGTTTTTTGTTGAATATTGGTGTCACTGAGAGTCGGTCGCACTGAGCTGGCGCTACCTCTCGCTCCCTGCAGCACTGTACTGGTGTTAGAACGCCCAACATACATCTCATTCATCAATGCCGGCCAGGTTACTACAGTGACTGAGGCGCTCTGCTACAGCGCCCGATAGCCGATCACAGTGTATACTAGCGGTCGCTCTAAGTGCTGCTATACAGACGCACATCTACCGATACCTGGCACTAGTAATGAATTGGCCTCCCTGAATGTCACTGCTGCCTACTGCGGTGCCAACCGTCTGCTTCGGTGCATGATCCTCACCTCCGCCGCCAGCTTAGCCTGTCTGGCGAGATTTTGGGTGGCTCCATCGCATTTCCAGCCATTAGCACTGCGCAGCTGCAAGATCGGGCCCGTGCACAGTGCCTGATGAGATGCAAGATGGCGCCGCCCGTCGGAAGGTCGCCGGAATCCGAGGGATCCAGAAGATGGATCCCCCAGGGAGGTGAGTAGTTTCTACCCAAAGGGGCAGCAGATTGGTGAGGTTTGGGGGAGGTTTTAACGTTCCACTTTAAAGGGGAAATTCCACTTACAAATTTCTGTTACTGCGTGCCAAAATGATGTTCTCAAGGAGCTAAGCTTATCCATTGATTTTATCTTTTCTATTTGTTTCCAACTGTGTTTTTTCTAGCAACAATGTGTTTACCTTAGCAACGTACACCAACTGGTCTGTTTGGTGTACATAAAAGAGATGTCCTGACTTGGCTTGCTGATTATATGAGGCGACACTCCACACTCCTGAGCTCACAAGTTAAACCCCCTCCCACTGTAATTCAGCCTATTCATGTGAGGAGATAACAATCTTGTATAGTGTTGTAGGGAAGTGCTAGAGTACATAAACAGAGCAGTAACTGGATTTGAGGGGCTAGCTCAAATAGTAAAAACAAAGGTTAAAGAAAGTTGACAAAGTAGATGGAAAAAACGTTGAACTTCAGTCGCGCTGCAATGAATAAATGTTTCTTAATTGTCATAGAGGATTCTAACCGCAAATATATATAATATTAGGGTAATCTCTAGGAGTCCTCTAAATTTCAGTTATTGGCTGTATCTGCAAATGAATCTGTCTTAGCAGCCCTGATAGGGTCAGAAAGAATAGAGACTATCCTTTTATATATATAATCAATATTGCATTCCTAGATCCTGTGTAAGTTGCCAAAGATTAAAAAGAATGGGGCACTGGGGTTAAAAAACCTGACCTGGGCTCATGAGAGTTAACCACTTCTGAAGATGAACCTGAAGCTTGTTATCAGGTGTGCGTGCCGCTCGCCATGTATCCCAATGAAGTCAGGAGGTTATACTCTTTCAGTTTATAAACTTTTTTAATATGATAACAAAATAAAAATGAAATAAAAACAAACAAGATGGTAGACTAAGAGCCCAATTCATTAATAGCGGCAGGTAGCGACAGTTGAGCGACTGTAGCAGTATTTTCACAGCGCCCGCTAGTAGTCGCTGTGCTTGGCCGTTGTTCGGTTGTTGATAGCGACTGAGTCGGTGTGCAGTAATGTTGAATACGGGGTGACGAGTCGCTATTTGACAGGTTCCGCGATGTATGGGTGCGCATGATAGCGACTGGTCAGAACGACCGGCTCCCACCATATTCATCAAAAAATCACGCTGTGAAATGCATGTTTAAACCCCAGAGCGCTGGCAGCGATGTGTTAAAAGTAGTTTTTTAACCCCCAAACCACCATATTTTTGGAAACCAAAAAAAAAAATTTTTAAAGAATTTAGTAATATGAATACAATAATATCAGACCTGTAATATCAATTCTGTAAATTTTTTTTTTTTTTTTACCTTAAAAAAATGATCTAACATGGCAGAAGTGGTCACAGAATTTTTCAAATTAAAAAAAAAAAAAAAAAAAACATCAATAACAATTAATTATGAATATTTAAAGATTGTTCCATTGAAATGCATTGGAGAGCGCCAGGTAGCGAGAGGTCATACCTGTCGCTGTTCAAGGTCGGACGCTGGCGCTGTGGGCTGAGGCTGGAATAATGATGAATGAGTGGCTATCTGGCGCTATCTCAGTCGCTAAGCAGGATCGGCTTGATAAATGTGTGATTGTGGTGGGGAGCCGGCGTTCTCGTGGCGGTGCCCGTCATTACCGGTCGCTCACCAGTCGCTACTTGTCGCTATTCCTTCATAAATAAGGGCTTTAGTAGTAATTGCTGTAGTGACTGTGGTTAAATGTCCAATTTGTTTCTAGTCTCTGAGAGGAGGGAGAGAGCTTCCAGCACAGCCACGTTTCCTGCTGCTTCTGTAGAACAACGCGTGTTTCGTCTTTTGACGTCCTCAGAACCTTTCTTTAACCTTTGTGATAACAATTTTGTGTTCCACTAGATAGTGTATACAGTCCTACATTTTACAATGACCATTTACCACAACACACCTAGGCTCAGATAATTAGAACTCCTATTCAACCCAGTTAATTTGCTGAGCCCAGGTGTGTTGAGGTAAATGGTCTTTGTGAAGTGCAGGCCTGGAGAAAAATCACCCTGCAGGAATGGGTCAGGTTGGCATCTCTGCTACCCCCAGAATGCATTGGTGAACCCTCTCCAACTGAAGGGACTGTTACTGACAGCAATGCTGGAGGATTAAAGTGGACCAACACCCAGGATTTTGACTATCCTGGGTATTGGTCCACTTCCAGGGGGCACCCTGATCGTGGGTGCCCCGCTGTGTGAAACCCCCCAGAAAGGCCCGAAAACTCACCCGACCCCACACCCACGTGACTCGCTCGTCCAATTGCCGCCGACGGACAAGGAGAGGCAGCGACGGACAAGCTGAGCGCAGGCCTTATAGATTCCCGGGCCGATCAGGGGAGGGTGTTGGTCCACTTTAAACCATTCTTTGGACAGTGGTGGTCCCAGCCAGTCAAGACGCTATCCTTTGAAAGAAAGGAGAGCCCCCTCAAGATTAATAGAGGAGGCATAGCCATGACGATTTAGATCCTACTTGTGGATTATCGGACTATACAGTTCTAATGTTTATGTTCTAACCAAAGATTTTTTAAGTGTTTTTGTTGTTAAAAAGGGCACATTGTAAAATTTAACACTTTTAGTTCCTTACTCCGCCCACCACCTCCTCCTCCAACCTCCCAAATAACAGCAGAAGAATTTTCAACATTCTTCAAAAGAAAAATTGACAACATTCGACTTGGCTTTGCCCCTCAGAATCCCTCACCACTTCAAACAATCCCCCCGCCTTACTCTCTTACCTTCTTCACTCCAATAACTGAGCTTGGACTAACCTCTCTCATTTCTAGGGCCCACCTGACTACCTGCTCCCTCGATCCTATTCCATCCCACCTTATTCCTCAACTGTCTCCATCCCTCACTCCAGCCTTAACATCCATATTCAACCTTTCTCTCTCCACTGGCACCTTTCCTTCTTCCTACAAACATGCAGTTATTACTCCGATAATCAAGAAACCCTCTCTCGACCCCTCTGCCCTCTCTAGCTATCGCCCTATCTCACTACTCCCTTTCTCCTCCAAACTCCTTGAACAACATGTCCACTCAGAACTATCACAATACTTATCCACTAACAACTTATTTGACCCCTTACAATCAGGATTCCGCCGTAACCACTCCACTGAAACTGCCCTCACCAAAGTCACCAATGATCTGCTCACTGCCAAAAGCAAAGGTCACTACTCCATCCTCATCCTTCTTGACCTCTCCTCAGCCTTTGATACTGTCGACCACTCTCTGCTTCTTGATATTCTCTCCTCTCTCGGAGTTCAAGGGCTTGCACTCTCTTGGCTCACCTCTTACCTCTCTGATAGATCATTCAGTGTATTCTATTCTAACACGGTCTCATCCTCACGTTCCCTTTCTGTTGGTGTGACGCAAGGTTCTGTCCTAGGCCCCCTACTTTTCTCAGTCTACACCCTTGGCCTTGGCAAACTTATAACTTCACTAGGCTTCCAATACCACTTCTATGCGGATGACACCCAGATATATCTCTCAGGCCCCAATCTCTCCTCTCTGCTATCTTGCCTCCCCAACTGCCTCTCAGTTATTTCTTCATTCATGTCATCTCGCTACCTCAAGCTAAACATGGACAAGAAAGAACTGGTCATTTTCCCACCCTCTAACTCCCCTCCCCTCTCTAACACGTCTATTTCTGTCAACAATTACACAATAACAGCAACTCCCCAAGCTCGGTGCCTGGGAGTCACTCTAGACTCTGCCCTCTCTTTCAAACCACATATTCACTCCCTGGCCACCTCCTGTCGCCTCCAACTTAAAAACATCTCCCGCATCCGTCCTTTCCTCTCACCTGACACCACTAAAATGCTAGTGCATGCCCTGGTCATATCCCGTCTGGATTACTGCAACATCCTTCTTTGTGGCTTGCCAACTAACAGACTGGCACCCCTCCAATCTATCCTGAACTCTGCTGCTCGCCTCATCCATCTCTCCTCTCGCTCCTCCAGTTCTGCGCCTCTCTGCCAATCCCTACACTGGCTGCCAGTCCCTCAGAGAATCCTGTTCAAAACTCTAACTCTCGCATACAAAGCTCTCTCCACCAGGCCCCTCCCTACATCTCATCTCTAATCCAACAGTATCAACCTAGACGCAGCCTCCGCTCTTCTGCCGACCTTCTCCTGTCCTGCACCCTGGTCACCTCCTCTCACGCCCGCCTCCAGGACTTCTCACGTGCAACTCCAATCTTCTGGAATGCCCTCCCGCACCCAATCCGCCACTCCACAACCCTCAAAACCTTCAAAGGTGCCCTTAAAACTCACTTATTCAGACAAGCATATAATCTGGCCTAACCAATCTTCTAAAGGGCACATGCCACAAAGCTCAATACTGACTGTTTGTGATCCTTCCCCCTCGTCTTCACCCCTCTTCCTTTAGACTGTAAGCTCGCAAGGGCAGGGCTCTCTCCCCTATTGTATCTTGTACTCAGAATATCCATTGTCAACTCTGTAAAACTGCATTTGAAATAGTATATGTATCGTATGTTTCTACCCTGTCTGTAATTACTACTTTGTAAAGCGCTACGGAAGATGATGGCGCTATATAAATAAACAATAATAATAATAATAATTTACAGCAAGCAATTCTGTCCCTTTTAGGGGAGAGGCCTTGGGACAGGAAGGGTAAAGTGTAAGTAGTTCTGAGTTGCTATGAGAAGAGAGACCATCCTGCTTCAGATATCTGGGTGTAGAGATGAAAATACAAGGAGTTTGTGTTGAATGTTCACACTTAGCTTCTGCATTTCATGAAGATATTACACCTCCTACTTGTGCTCCACCTGGTAACATGTCTATGGACCTTGTCTCTACCATGAAGGCATGGTTGGTGGTTTCTCCACACGAAAGTGGAGTTTCCATTTACATGTTCAACATTTGTTATATGTATTTCGGCGATTAGATAATGTACTATTATGTAGCTTTATTACAGCCCTGCCTGCAAGTGTGCGGTTTCTCTGTACTCTACTTCAGTCACATTTTCCAGCATACACGTTGTTATCTTTTTTTAAAGATGGCTGTTTTTTGGTGATTACAAAACGTCCTCTAAGGCTATTATTTTACGTTGCACAACCTAAAGGAAGTGTCGAGAAATTCCCCACATCCATTCCACTAGTTGCATCAGAGGAGACCTTTATCTTCAACTCACCAACTTGTGACTTGAGCTTTTTCTTTTTTCCTTTTATTTGTAAGAGGCTGATTCACTACTAACGGCAGATGAGCGTCTGTATAGCGCCACTTACAGCGACCACAAGTAGACTCTGTAAGTGGGTATTAGGTGCTGTAACAGAGCGCCTCAGTCGCTGCAGTAACCTGGCCGGCATTGATGAATGTGATGTATGTTGGGCGCGCTAACACCAGTACAGCGTTGCAGCAAGCGGAAGGTAGCGCCAGCTCAATGCGACCGACTCTCGGCGCTCCACACCATACTTATCAAAAAAGGACACACACAGTGTCGGCGTTCTAAATCTGGTCGCTATAGCATAAAGCGCCAGACGCTGTGTGATTAAACACATATCCGCCAGTAACAAAACGAACACATGGAATGACATTGTATTAACACTGTGAGATTAACACTTTAATGCCAGACCTGTAATGACAATTCTGCATAAAAATATAAAAAGTCAAAAAAGTCTCTAAAAGTGTTTATTTTCAGCCAGGAGACGTCACACAATGATTTGAGCAAAAATAAAAAATTGTCAAACACGCTGTATAAACACAAGTAAATGAAACTGAGAGCGACACTGAGCGAAAGGCAATACCTGGTGCTCTGGAAGCTAGAGCGCCGGCGCTATACGCTGAGCCACCTGTAATGATGAATCAGACGCTACATGGCGCTGTTAGAGTCGCTCACCAGATTCGCTTTCATAAATGTGGTTTTGCGTACAGCACCCAACGTTCACCAGACGCTGCCTGACGCTGTGGGGCTATCCCTTCTTAAAGCGGACCTTCACTCTGAATAAGAGTCTATCTAATATGTTTCCCACACCCTGTACATACAGATTGCTCACATTAAAAATCATCCTACCTGCATCTACTGCATGTTATGAGCCTTTAAACATCCAAGATGGCAGCTTATGGAAGGCGCCATCTTATCAGGCAGCCTGCAAACAGGAAGTGCATCCTGACTGTGCTGCTCTGCATTCTGGGACTGCTGACCTCTACCTGACCCCAGCTCTGCTCTGTCTGAGCAAAGCACAGCTATAACCCGCCCCCCTGTACCTTATCCCACTCTCCTCTCCTCAGTAAGTGGGATGCTTCAAGATGGCGGCGCCCGTATCCTAAATTCCTGAACAGATTTGCAGCCCAGTGGGGGAAAGAATAATAAGTTAGTGACAAAAAATGTAAAATATATTAATTTTAGATGCTGGGGCTTTTCATTAAATCACGCTGAAGGTCCGGTTTAAATAACCCCCTTAGTTAATCTTACAAATACATTTCCATTCAGCAGTACTGTATATATTTTTATTTTTATAGTTTTTGTACAATACTGAGTTCTGTTAAGAAAGATTTTACTTGTCAGCCATCATCATTTTCACCAGACACATTTGTTAGAGATTTCCATTCACTCAGAAAAGTAAAGAAATAAGGCGATACCTTTGGTAGGCTAACTAGATATATTTTAGGGTGAGCTTTTGAAAGTACCTAGTGTTCCTCGTCAGACATGATGATATAAAATGATTATGATTATTAAACACAAAACCAGCACAATCAAAAGATGTTAAAAAAAACTAAAAAGCATTGGAAGATAAGAGGGTCATTTAGAGCAAGTTATTTACAATCATTCTAGGACATACATTTCGGATTAGTCAGGCGTGAAGAGTCCACATTAAACCTTGATAGTGTCTGTTTCTTGTCAGGAACAAAAAAAAAAAAGAAATGGCACCAGACTTAATTCCTCAAATATAGTGGCAAACAGTATTGTCTTGTACTATCAAGAATAGTAGAAAAGTGAAGAAGTAAGGTCATGTCCTCTGTAGGCCCACCAAGCACATCCCAAGGTAAGCTCTCGAGAACACAATACCAGAGATGCCAACCTTGAGACCAGTTTACAGGGCGATGGGCATGGTGGGGGTGTGGTTTAGGGGTGTGGCTTATTCACTGGCTTTTGAGGAGCAAATGGCAATTTGCAGTATATAAGGGTTTAAAATCCATACTGCTTACATACTAATTCTGCCCATACTCTTCACTATTACAGTAACTGACACAAGCAAAGCAAGTGGGAAAGACCAATTAAGGTCAAGATTTTGCCTATTATTGGGATTCATTTTACCTTTTTATGCCCAGTTAGTGGACCCTCAGTGATTATTAAGTGGGGGGGCACTTTAAAGTGACCCTCTATCAGTGGGAGATGCCCCACCACACATACTGCAGCTGGAAGCCCAAGAATGGGCAGAGGTACTTACCTTTGCCTTTATTTGCAGCTATTGAGGTTTGCAGGGCAGGCTACCACAGTGCTGTGCTTCCTTTGGCCTTGCAAACCCTGCTCATCATTGGTGGTTACATAGGGCAGTAGAATAGGACAAGGGGATGAGGACATAGGTAAGTATCTGTGCCCCAACAAATCATTGGTGGAGTTTGAGCGGATTTCCCCAGATATCAAATGAAATATGCAAAGTGCCAGCCTTCCACCCTGAAATTCAGTGCCCACCAGAGATCACAGAAATTAAAGCAGACCAAAAGTTGAAATATATTTTTGTTGTGGGAGAAATGATTAGGTGTAAATCCCTAGGGAACCCCATCATGCAGCATTCTCACCCACTTCCCCCAGGATTCAGAGGTGATAAAATGTGGCATTAAGCTCTGCAGTCACCGCACTGTTCCCTCAGTTCCAAGACTCACAGGGTGTCCTAAGGGAAACTCCAATCAGACACTTAGGCCCTTATTTAACAAGGGATAGCGCCAGGTAGCGAATGGTGAGCAAACGGTAATGACGCTCACCGCCACGAGAACGCCGGCTCCCCTCCGCAATCACACATTTATCAAGCCGATCCTGCTTAGCGACTGAGATAGCGCCAGATAGCGAATCATTCATCATTATTCCAGCCTCACCCCACAGCGCCAGCGAGCGACCCTGAACAGCGACAGGTATGACCTCTCGCTACCTGGCGCTCTCCAATGCATTTCAATGGAGCAATCTTTAAATATTCTTAATTAATTGCTATTAATGTTTTTTTTTGTTTGTTTTTTTAAATGTCAAAAATTCTGTAACCACTTCTGCCATGTTAGATAATTTTTTTAAGGTAAAAAAAAAAAAAAAATTGTGCAGAATTGATATTACAGGTCTGATATTAATGTATTCATATTACAAAATGTTTTGAAAAACTTTTTTTTTTTTTATCCAAAAATATGGTTGTTTGGGGGTTAAAAAACTACTTTTAACCCATCGCCGCCAGCGCTCTGGGGTTTAAACAAGCATTTCACTGCGCGAGAATTTTTGGAGCGTGATTTGTATGATAATGAATATGCTGGGAGCCGTCGCTATGGCCATTCGCTGTCATGCGCTCCCATACAGCGCGGAACCTGTCAAATAGCGACTCCGCACCCAATATTCAACATTACGGCAAACCGACTGAGTCGCTATCAACTACAGAACAACGGCCAAGCACAGCGAATACTAGCGGGCGCTCTGAAAATGCCGCTACTGTCGCTCATCTGTCGCAACCTGGCGCTATTAAGAAGGAGTCAGCGGCAGCCAATAGTAAGGGGCTGGATGGCCAGCCAATCATTTAGTGGCATCTGCTAGCCAATAGCTCATGGGTTAAAGATCTCAGTCAGCCAATCAGAGGGGAGAAGGAAGAAATTCCTATTTTGGAGGGTGATTTCATAATTTGAGATGGTGACAGGGAGAAGGGGGGTAAAACAGGGTGACCCCTTAACAAATGGGTGACTTGGCATCTCTGCAATACTGCATGCAATCAGATATAGAATAATCTAACCGTATCCAATAGATGCTAGGTCAAGTGCTCATATGCAGCCCTCCCCAGGGCAATTTAGGTTGCTGCGCATAAAAATGTATATGTGTGTATAACTCCTGCTGTAGTAAATTTTTGAAACAATATGGCGGCTCAGGCCATCTGCAAACAGGAAGTGCTGCTGGACTTCCTGTTACTGTACATTGTCAGTTGAATCCAGGCAGCAGCATGGCTGAGATGCTGGGAGAGGAAGCTCCAAAATGGCCGCTACCTTTCTTTTCCAACTGTGCCAGGCTGTTGGTCCGGTTTAAGCAGAATAACAGAGATTACATTAGTTAGGTTTCACAGCTCAGATTAGCAGAAGACCAGCAGCAGCAGCGGGAGGAACGGATAATGCTGCACCAGTCCAGAGACATGTAGTAGTAGAAAAAACAGCATTAAAGCACAGGAGCCTTATAGCTGTGAGGTAAACAACAGGGATGCCAGCTCATAGACAGGAGATATTACTCCCTACTCAGGCAGGGCTAGAGTGCTCACCTCATTATTTGGTAATGTCCAAAAGCCATAGAAAATCCAGCCACATAGTAGAAGAGTGAATTAAAAGTCCATTTATTCCAACCTGGTTAAAAATCCGTCACAGCGGTACAAATAAGAGCAGCATACATAAGGTGTCCTCACACGTCTACGCGTTTCGGGTTTACACCCTTAATCATGACAAAGGACGGGTTCCAGGACATACATTTACATACAAAGTCAAATAATGAGATAATTAAAATCATCTGTGAATGGGAGAGACATAATAACTAACCTTATTTCAGACATCCCCGTCCGTTTCATTGAACAATCACAAAGACGCGCGCCTGGACAAAACATCCCGGCGGACACCTGTGCTGAGCGACGAAGAGACCAATGAAAAAGAGGGGGAGGTGACGTGGACCGTCCTCATAGGTCAAAGATGCACTACGTCATACTACTGGCAGCGGCTGTCACCATGTTAGCGGCCATTACTGGCAGGATGTAACGGTTTACCCTGTTAACTATATATTCAGCCAGACAGTGAATTGTATCAAAAAGCCGCGGTGATAAAGCCACTGTCAGTAATCTAAAGGAATACATTGTTAGTCCTACATAGAATGTTAAATGCAGGAACCTTTTTACATTACATCCATATTGAAAAAAAAAAAAGGGGGGGCAAATATTTCAGTCTAACAAATAATATTATAACATGTATCATAAAGAAACTTATTACTTGGCATCAAAATATTAACACAATTATATATATACAACACTCATGAATTAAACAGCCAATCTTTTAAACTAAAGGTCCTACAAATAATTATAACTACACTATTAATCCAAATAAGGTATGTACAGCAAAATAAATTTATAATAAATATAATCAAACTCCCATCCACAGATGACAGATCCCTACCCTGTTTAATACATATATTGTATAATAACGGGGCCGATCATAGCAAGTTACTATAGAGACTTGTATTTCAAAACTTCAAATCCCAGATGTGCAATATATTATTTTAGTTTTATTATTATTATAGCTGTGAGGGATGATACTTAAAATGACACAAAACCCTGCTGTGCCAACCCTGGAATCTAAAAGATTCCAGGGCCAGCAGCTGCTCTTTCCCCAGGGACCCCCAGATTTGGATGCCCTGCTATATGAAACCCGCCAGGGGCGCCACAGCACTCACCTCTTCCTGTCGTTCCCTCACCAATGTAAACAAGAGCAGCCGCATCCCCGGTCCTTTGGGCTGTGTGCACGCTGCTGCGCCCAGCTATTCAGAAGCATGCTGCAGGGGATGTGGATGCTCTCCCCAACAATGCCAGGCTCTGCATGTAAACAGCAATTAATATGCACAGCGAATGGCTTTGATTCAGCGAGAGCCTGCGTATGTGTTGTTGGACTGGGAAGAGGTGACTTTGAAATTACAATATGGGGAGTTTCACACTGGGACGGACCCCGACTCAGGGGAGCCCCAGGGGGCACGGAACAAAACCTGCAAAAGTCAAAATCCAGAGTTTTGCTTTAAAGTGGAACAAAACCCTGGCCCTGGAATCTAAAAGACCCTGGCCTTCCCCTGGGGCATCCCAAATCGTGGCTTCCACAGTAATGCAAACATCAGCGGAAGCACCCCCAGCATCTCTGGACTGAGCTGCACTCCTGTGCCCAGCCATTCACATAGGCTGGGGATGGGAGCACGCCCTTGTGTAAAGGGAAACTGGGGATGCGCACTCCCTCTCTCTATTGCTGAGCTCTGTGCACTGATTGGACAAGGACCCGTGAATGCGCCGTGGGACAAGGGAATAGTACATTTTAAGGCTGATCTAGGTGTTTCACTTAAAGTGGACCAACACCCAGGGGTGATCGGCCCGGGAATCTATAAGATTCCCGGGCCGATCACCTCCCTCACCGCGGGGCATCCGAGATCAGGATGTTCAGCGGGGTGAAACCCCCCCCCCCCAAAAGCCCCAAAAAACCTTACCTTATCGGCGACGGATCAGCCGCCGCCGCCTCCCACGCGCCCCTCTAGCAGTGCGCGCGCCGTTTGTGAATGGCCGGCGCGGGCGTGCGCCCTGTAAGAGGGACTCGCTTTGCCGCCGCTTGTCCGTCGCCGAAAAGATACGTTTTTTGGGGCTTTTGGGGGGGTTTCACACTGTGGGGCATCCTGATCTCGGATGCCCCGCTGAAGTGGACCAACACCCAGGATAGTGAAAATCCTGTGTGTTGGTCCACTTTAACAGGGCAGCCTTAATCAGGGTGCCCCCCAGACCAAGGATCACACCCCACGTTTTGTGCCGCTTTAAAGGGATTGTCCAGGCCAAGTGTCAAAACAAGGTTTCCTTACTTGTAATGCACCTGAATTATCCTAGACGAGTATTGCTGCCTAAATCCACTGAAGCTATGATCTAGCCATGTGTGTGTGCCTTAGCTCCCAGATTTTTATGCATGATTACCTTTTTTAGCACAGAGAGGTAGACCTAGCTCCAGTGACATAGCTAAATGTGACCAGGCCCTGGTGGGGACATTAAATTAGGGCCCCACCAGGGCCCATACAGTAACTCTTTTCTTGTCATTTTAATTAAATTGGATACAACTAGACAACTAATGACTGAAACAGCAGATAAAAGTAATGCTGCTGTTCCTATTTTTTCTGTCCATGATGTAATGGGAACACAAATCTAAGACATAAGGCGGAGGGACAATAATGATAGGGCCCCTGACCTTATGGGCCCTGGCAGGGCCGGATTATGAGGGGGCCACAAGGGGCGTGGGCGCCGGGGCTTCCACCACTTGCCCTGCAAAGGGGGGCCTTTACCAACCTTTGGGTTATGGTCTGGTCTAGGCAGGGGCATAGCTAGGGGGGGCACTTGCCCCGGGTGCAGCAGGTCAGGGAGCGCCAAAGGGGGGTCTGAGCACAGGTGGGGGGCCCATTTCAAATCTCTGCCCCAGGTGCCAGAATGCCTAACTACTCCTCTGGGTCCAGGAGGCTTTTCAGTCTTTAGCCCAACACCCCCCCCCCCCCCCCGCCCAGAATGGCAAAGCAGGAGTTCCCGAGCAGCAAGCACCCGCACAAGGGTGGCACAAGGGACTCGATCTGACGTTCCAGGAAGTGGGCGGGTGCCAGACAACCACCAATCAGTTACTTGGGTGGACTATTATTTTAAAGGAAAAAATACTGTATCTGGGGCCATAATCTGGCCCTGGACCCCAGTGCAGTCGCAACCTATGCACACCCTATAGTCACGCTCCTCCCATCAGACTGTGAGGGCCACACCACTTTTACTTTCTTTTAGTGCATTGAAAAGTAAACTTCCAGCCTAACGATAAATCCTGTTGCATAAATGACATGTGGCATCTGTATGCTGAGCAGAATCTGAAATAAAATCAGTCAGGAAGAGAGACAGGTGCACCCCTTGACTCAGAGACTGGTATGTTACATAGCTTTACAACAGGTGATGATAATCCAGCAACTAAACTCTTCTGACACAGCAAACTTGCAGAAATAAGCCATCTGGGATGTAAGACATGTTTGCTTTCATCACACACCTAAGCCTCGATTCAAAGACACATTCGTCCGGACTTCCGTAGCTGTCTGTGAAAGTTTTGGTGGGCGTTTGTCTTTTTTTTGCTCTTTTTCGTCCATTTTCTACTCGCACGAACGTTCAGGAAAATGTGTGTATGCTCTTTCGATGAACGGAAGCAAATCGGAACATTTCCAAACAAAATCGGAAATTTTCCGTTCGTTCAGATAACTTCCGTTGTTGGGATGGTTTCTGTCTGATTCAGAGAGCTGATTTCCGACCGACCACCACCCTATAAATCCGTTTCATTTCCGATCCACTTACGGGACCTTTGAGGGCTCAGATTGCTATTGTTGAACATGTTTTGCGGCTATGTGGAGGAGTCTGCGCGCCTTTAGCACCAAGGCATTGCATGTATCAGCACGGCCGAGGCCATAAATTGTATAGCAATGCATACCTGAATTAATACATTTCATGTATGCCTTATAGAAGCATTTTAATGCTGACCTAAATTAGTCCTTAGCATGTAAACCTTTATTTTCCCACACATCCATATAATTGCTATATTTTTTTAGACTTATGTCCTTTGTGAATTATATTAGGATTGTTGAACTTGAATCTTAATTTGTTGTAGGAGTTATTGTTTTAGTTGGTTACCTTTGCTTTGTGTAATTATTTTATATTTGGTTGCAGGAACTGCAAGATGTGCCACTCCTGCCCTTGCTCCTGATGCCCGTTCTTTGCCTGCAGAATGCGGGCCAGGGGTTCTCTAATCAGGCACTATGCAAAACCCAGGCCGTGGTGGCGAGGGCCCTCTGGCTTTTGAAGTCCAGATTTAGGTGTTTGGACCATACGGGGGGGGGGGGGGGGGGGCACTGCAGTATGACCCCAACAAGGTTATACCAATAATTTAATTTACGTTTTTTAACAGGGACCACACGTGCCAGAGTGGCACAACTGAGTGTCAGGGTCCTTCAGTTGGTGGGCGAGATGCAGGAGCTGCGCAACTCATTGGGGACCACAGATGAAGAATAATGTTCTGTGGCCTGCCATTGCTATGTATTTTGTTTTTTATAGTTGTAAAAATTTTACATTTTCAAAATTTTTAAAAACTTTATATTTTATGATGGTATAAAAAAAAATGTTACATTGTCATTTCATTTACAAAATACATTAACACAAAACTAATGGGCCCAGAAATATTTAAAGATGAATATTCACATGACCGAGAAGTGATTTGGGTAAGTTTTGGGGGGCTAAAATGGAAGAAGAACCTAACCGCGAAGTGATTTGGGTGAGCTTTAAGGATCCAAAAAGGGAAGATGGGGGATAGTGCGAAGTGGTTTGGGTGAGCTTTAAAGGTCCAAAAGGGAAGATGGAGGATAGTGCGAAGTGGTTTGGGTGAGCTTTAAGGGTCCAGAAGGGAAGATGGAGGATAGTGCTAAGTGATTTAGCTAAACATTGTAGTAGAAGTGAGGGTGGCAAATATGTAGGCGAGCACTTTAATGAGTTAAGTTTGTAGTGCGCAGGCGCAAGATCGTAAGGATTTCCGTCTGGACGATTATTTATTGAAAAAGGGAAACAGAATCGAACGGGAAACGTAAAGGATTCGTTGGAGGATACGATGGGAAAAGGCCAAAAACGAAAGCCTACGTTGTAACATGTGAAAATGAAACGGAAAAGTCTGGATGGAAAATGACATACTCGTATTCGTAATCTGCCGTACGAACGGACGGAAACTTTACAGAAGGTTTTCAATGCATGCATAGAATCGCTCGTACACTCATACGAGAACGGAAACATTTCACAAAAAAAACAGATTGGCACGAAAACGGAAGATTTTTTGTGTCTCTCTGAATCGAGGCTCTAGTACGGACAGATCTTTTAATTTACCAACAACTGAACAGAAAGGACACAATCAGATGATTGATCTCTGTATAGCTTACCTACAGACCAAGGGGTTTATTCATCAAGGGATAGTGCCAGGTAGTGCTTTGTAGCGGCAGGCAGCGTTTGGTGAACGCTGGGCGCTGTACGCAAAACCACATTTATGAAGGCGATTCTGGTGAGTGACTCTAATAGCGCCATGTAGCGCCCAATGTATTATTACAGGCGTCTCAGCGTATAGTGCCGGCGCTCTAGCTTCCAGAGCGCCAGATATTACCTGCCGCTACCTGTCGCTCTCCCATACATTTCAATGGACGTTGCTTTTCTTCTGTTTAAACAGGTTTTTTTGTTTTTAATATTTTTTTTTCTCTCAAATAATTGTGTCACCTCCCCTGGTTTAGAAAGAGTCATTTTTGAAAACATTTATGATTTTTATATTTATATGCAGAATTGTCATTACAGGTCTGGCATTAAAGTATTAATGTCACAATGTTACAACAATGTAATTCCATGTATTTTCACTTTGTTACTGGTGGATATGTGTTCAAAAACAGACTGTAATCACACAGCGTCTGGCGCTCTATGCTACAGCAACCAGATCCAGAGCACCTACGCTCTGCGAGTCTGTTTTTTTGTTGAATATAATGTGAGTCGCTGAGAGCCGGTCGCACTGAGTTGTTGCTACCTTTCGCTTGCTGCAACGCTGTACTGGTGTTAGAACACCCAACATACATCTCATTCATCAATGCTGGCCAGGTTACTACAGCGACTGAGACGGTTACATGGCCCGATAGCCGATCACAGCGTCTACTAGCAGTCGCTCTTAGTGCCTCTGTACAGGTGCTGTTCTGCCGATACCTGGCGCTAGTAATGAATCAGCCTGCATGTCTCCTAATTTGAACTTCTTCAAGTACCTTTCATATTTCAAGTTAGGTTGGATACTCCCCAAATTCTTGTCATTACTCCACCCATGGTCACTGGGCTGAGGCACTCAAACTCAACTAGTGCCACTTCCACAATGGTTATTACTCTCCCAGGGGGTGCCATTGGGACACACTTCTACTTGGAACCATTATATTCTATGGCTGCCTTGGCCACGGACTGGAGCCACAAATCAGCCCGGGAGTTTACTAGCCCTGACTGAACCCCCACAATGTTCTTCCTGGTTAGTCAACATCTGCACTTCAAGACTGATGCTATAGAATTGCACAAACAGGTCATGAGCAGGGATGGATATGGTCAAATCAATGGTTCTGAAACTTTAAAGTGGAAGTCCTGTGAAGTAATTCCTCCCCTAATGCTTAGGCAAGGCCGAAGTGGGAGGTTGCAGTGAAAAAAATATCTTACCACCCCCGATATACAGTGCCGGGTCCTGGGCGCCACCATCTTGGGCAGGAAGCACAGAGTGTCTTTCCCCATTCAGGGCGTGCCCACCTATTTATATGAAGAGGGTGCTGGGAACTGTCCATGCGGCTGCAGCAGGAGAGCTGATAGCTATGCAGGATCCAGACGAGGTGAGATGTTTTTTTTCTTGTAACTCCCCACCCTGCCTCACCATCGGGGGAGGGAGGCATGACGGTGGGGTCATAACTTCACTGGACTTCCACTTTAAAGTGGACCAAAACCTAGGATTTTGATTATCCTGGGTTTTAGTCCCTGATCAGGGATGCCCCGCTGTGTGAAACCCCCCAGGGCGCCCGAACAAACTCACTTCTCCCCGGTCTTAGGGTGCATGCGCAGCCTTTCGTCCAATCAGCGTGCTCAGATCCGCTCCCACCCCTTAGTCTAAGCCTTCGTCTAAGGCAAACGGATCAGAGAACACTGGCGGTCTCCCGCTACCCTCGGGGATGCGGCCGCTGCTCGGGCATGTGCCGTAGGACCTGGAAAGAAGGTGAGTTTCTGGGTGACCTGGGGGGTTTCACACAGCATCCAGAACTGAATTCCAGGGCCAATCTTCATGGGATTTGGTCTACTTTAATAACTGCAGAGGCAAAAAATGCAGCAAAGATTGTTATCCTCCCTCCACAGCCAAATTGTTGGGGCTACAGCACAGAGGGCAGAACATGAGCTGGGGTTTCTTGCCTGGAGGGATACATTGGGGCCAAGTATGTTTGGGGGGGAAGCTAGGGAGGCAGGGATTGGATGAAGGTGTAAGAACAGCAGCTCAACTAACCCCAAATCAGTGCATCCTATTGTGAAATCTCCCAGGTCTTCCTATGGAAGGTCCGGCCCTGGCCTTGGCCTAGTCTTATACCTCTCTCCACACTTCTTACACTATCAGAATCCCCTCTTCTGGTGACGCTTTCCATTCTGGGTCTTGCACTGGGACAGTTTTGTTTCTACTGGAGGTGCGTTATGACTTCTATAGAGAATAATGGGTAAGATCTAATCCGTGCAGCACCAAAAGATGTACATGTTTTTGGAATATATACAGACATAAAAAGAGAAAAGTTGTACTTGCAGATTTAAAGCGGTCCTTCACTCTGAATAAGAGTCTATCTTATATGTTTCCCACACCCTGTACATACAGATTGCTCACATTAAAAATCATCCGACCTGCATCTACTGCATGTTATTAGCCTTTAAACATCCAAGATGGCGGCTCATGGAACGTCAGGCAGCCTTCTGACTATGCTGCTCTGCATTCTGGGATTGCTGACCTTTTCCTGACCCCAGCTCTGAGCAAAGCACAGCTATAACCCACCCTCCTGTACTTTACCCCACTCTCCTCTCCTCAGTAAGTGTGATGCTTCAAGATGGCGGCGCCCGTATCCTAAAGTCCTGAACAGATTTGCAGCCCAGTGGGGGAAGAATAATAAGTAAGTTACAAAAAACCTAAAATATAATAACTTTAGATGCTGGGGAATCATTTTTTAAGGTTTTGGGCTTTTCAATAAATCATGGTGATGATGATGATCATGGTTTAAGAACTACATAGCCATAAGATATTATATATCTCTAGAGTATAACACTATGAATAATGATACATCTTTGACATGAAGGAACACTGTGTGAATTTTCTTTTTAAAGGCTTATGAAGAATTTCAACTGGTGAAACGCGTCAAGCGAGATTAGCTAAATTTTCTCCTCAGAAACAACAATTATACTAAAAGTATTTGTATATATGTGTGGCCATATATGAGGAGATGTAAAACTAAACTTTTGAACTAGACATGCTAGTAAACAATGATATGTGATTAATGGATGAATAAATATGTCTGCAAATATAAGGAGCAATAAACCTGATTAATGATAATACAATAAAAGTGCATTTTTTAACAGTTGAGACAGAAATGGAGTAGGTTCCTCTGAGAAAAGTTCCAGGATAAACAGAAAAAAAACTAGAAATTAGTTGTGCCCTGGTCAACCGCCCCCTTCCCCGGCATTTTCTCAAATAAAAGAACCTTGTAATTAGATATTTAGAGCAAGAGGGGTTAAACCCGTGAGCTCAGTCTCTGTTGATTAGCAAGCCAGAGTAAAGAAGTCTCTGCCAGGTACATCAGTTGCAGTCACTAAGGTAAATCCAAAAAAGGGGGGCTTGCACAACCCACAAAGTATAATAAAGGGTGCCACTCCCAGGCTCAAACGGCCATATATAGGATACTTTAAAAACACAACAGGGGAGACATTCCAACTCAGAATCAAAAATTAATATCAAACTTTATTAAATGTTTACAACCACAACCTATACAATGGACGTATTAAAAACACATTAGAAAACATAAGACAATACCATACAGGACATACAAACATACAGGATGTGTAAGCGGTGGGGAGAAAATTGATGCCTCATCATAATCATAATACAGCACGCATGAAATCCATATACTAAATGAATTTAATAACTACATATACTCGAGTATAGGTAGACCCGAATATAAGCCGAGGCACCTAATTTTACCACAAAAAACTGGAAAAGTTATTGACTCGAGTATAAGCCTAGGGTGGGAAATGCAGCAGCTACCGGTAAATTTCAAAAATAAAAATAGATACCAATAATGTTTTTGAATACCGTATTTATTTCAAAGAAAAGACTTTTACGGGTACCGCACGGTATCTTTTGAGGCCTAATGCAGGCTGATATTACAGAAAGTGATGACATGACTGTTTGCATGTGATGACATGACTGTTTGCATAGAGCAGCCTGTGTTAGGGCTCATAATATACATTCTACCAGTGTCCTGCCTGTGCCCATTAAATATACAGCCTGCCTGTGTCCATGAAATATACCGTACAGCCTGCCTGTGTCCATTAAATATAATGCCTGTCTGTGTCCATTAAAGGAAAACTGTCACATACGGTAAGCATAACCGCACTAACCAGTGGCCCAGGCTGGTAGCGCGGTTTATGCTGAGTAAATACCTGGCTCCTGCCGTTTCATTGCCCGATCCGTTCTGCCGTTATACCGGTAGTTGATTGCCGCCTTCCTCTTCAGCGCGCCGGCTCCCTCTATACACCCGGAAGTGGCCGCTCGCCAGGCTGGACTGAAGCTGCGCTGGCCGCTTCTGGGTGTACGAAGGAAGCGGCCGCGCACGCGCAGCCCGGAGTCGGCGCGCTGAAGAGGAAGGGGAGGACGGCGGATCACTGTACCAGAGGAGGCGAGACATCGCTCCCGCGGCTGCACGGGACATCAGCATCATGAGGCATCATGAGGGAAGGGGAGGACGGCGGATCACTGTACCAGAGGAGGATCACTGTACCAGAGGAGGCGGGACATCGCTCCCGCGGCTGCACAGGATATCAGCATCATGAGGCATCATGAGGGAAGAGGAGAGCGGTGGATCACTGTACCAGAGGAGGATCACTGTACCAGAGGAGGCGGGACATCGCTCCCGCGGCTGCACGGGATATCAGCATCATGAGGCATCATGAGGGAAGGGGAGGACGGCGGATCACTGTACCAGAGGAGGATCACTGTACCAGAGGAGGCGGGACATCGCTCCCGCGGCTGCACGGGACATCAGCATCATGAGGGAAGGGGAGGACGGTGGATCACTGTACCAGAGGAGGATCACTGTACCAGAGGAGGCGGGACATCGCTCCCGCGGCTGCACGGGACATCAGCATCATGAGGCATCATGAGGGAAGGGGAGGACGGCGGATCACTGTACCAGAGGAGGATCACTGTACCAGAGGAGGGGGGACATCGCTCCCGCGGCTGCACAGGATATCAGCATCATGAGGCATCATGAGGGAAGAGGAGAGCGGTGGATCACTGTACCAGAGGAGGATCACTGTACCAGAGGAGGCGGGACATCGCTCCCGCGGCTGCACGGGATATCAGCATCATGAGGCATCATGAGGGAAGAGGAGGACGGTGGATCACTGTACCAGAGGAGGCGGGACATCGCTCGCGCGGCTGCACGGGACATCAGCATCATGAGGCATCATGAGGGAAGGGGAGGACGGCAGATCACTGTACCAGAGGAGGATCACTGTACCAGAGGAGGCGGGACATCGCTCCCGCAGCTGCACGGGACATCAGCATCATGAGGCCATTCACGAGCGTCACCCAGCAGTATGGCCCTGCCCCTTTTTCTCCTCCATTCCGGCCAAAATTTTCACTGACTCGAGTATAAGCCGAGGCGGCTTTTTTCAGCCCAAAAAGTGGGCTGAAAAACTCGGCTTATACTCGAGTATATACAGTATGCAAAAAGTGGCAAAAAGTGCTAGGTGCAAGATAGAGTGCAAAAATGTGCAAGAATAATATAATGATACCTATTTAAAGTGCAATAGTGCCAATATTATAAACCAGCTCTCATATAGCCAGTCTCAAAATCAAAAACCACAACAGCACAAAGGTTGTCCCTCAGACAGAAACAGCCGTATCAAAGCACTATCATCCAATCAAATCACTATATGAATTAACATGGCAACTGATGAATGCAAATAAAATCAATATCCATAATATCAAAATATCAAACCAATAGGGTCTTCCCACCGCCTGCCATCATCCAGAGCCACGCGTTCCGTGGGCAAAACTCCCACTCCCACTCCAGGTAACAGATTACAGGTAGTAAAAACTGCTTCCATAAAACACACATTTGCTAACATAAGTAAAAATAAAACTAGATTAGCTCAGCACCATCAGCACATCCTTTTGGCACAAAAATATACACTTTCAAAAATTCCATTGAAAGTGGACTTTAAACATTTTAAGTAATTATATATCTATACGTATTATATATTTTTGGGGGCAGAACGGTCTCTTTAAGATCATCACAACAATTATGCTTTTAGAGGCTGGGCCTGGTCCTAGACAGAACCCTAGGAACTCTGACGATGCTGCAAGCAGGCCCACTGAATGCTGGAAAGATATCCATTGACTTATGGATGCCTGTGACACACAGGGTTATGATGGGCGTCAATAACATCACTGACTGTTTTATTGGCTTGTTACTGAATAGCGTCTGCTGACCACAGCATGGTGGAATTGTCGCCTAGAGGCCATGCTACGCCTCCAGAGATCAGTAGGTTCAGGAATGTTAAGACACCATGTGAGCGGCTGTCAGCACAAAGGGGATTTTCTTTCCAAAGTTTTAAGCCATATGGAGGAATGTTTAATTGCGCAAAATAAGGATATTTTATGCAACACTTTTAATCACAGTTTATTATGATTGATTGAGGGGCCCGTAAATATAATTGTGAGTAGAAACCATGCCCTCACTTCACCAGAATTAAAGCAGACCTATACCCTACTGGAGGAGTTGCCACTGCTCCACATGCATACAGCCATCTTTAGGTCCCCAAATCAAATGAAGTTCTGCAATAAAAAAGTAAGTATCTCCCAGGTTTAAGGCTTATCAGAATCCTTTTATGCTTCCTAGTGTATACAGTGCCTTAAAAAAATGTTCATAGCCCTAACACTTTCCATATTTTAAAACACAGCCACAAACTTAAACCGGACCAACACCTGTTTTTACTTTAATGGGTGTTAGTCCCGCTGCCTGCTGATCACACGAAGCTTGGGGGGCATCCAAAATGCTGGAGCCCCGCTCACAGATAACCGCACAGGACGCCCAAAATACTCACATTCATTACAAGCCAGCGCTTGTGATGGGCAGACAGTGGGACCAACACCCATTAAAGTGGACTAAATCTATAAAATTCCCGGGCCGATCAGATCCCTCCCCGCGGGGCATCCGAAATCGGGATGTCCCGCGGGGTGAAACCCCCCAGGAAGCCCAGAAACCTTACCTTAACCCCGTTCCAACGGCGCATGCGCGGGCCGCGTCTCGTGCTTCCCTCTAGCAGGGCGCGCACCCGCGCCGGCCGTTTGTGAATGGCCGGCACGGGCGCGCTCCCTGTTAGAGGGAAGCGCGAGACGCGGCCTCCAGCCCTCAGAGCCGCTGTGGTTGGACGCCACTTGTTCGCACATACCACAGCGGCTGAGCGCTCTGATTGGATGAGCGCCCACGTAGGAGCGTGGTGAGTGTTTCTGGGCGTTCTGGGGGGTTTCACACAGTGGGGCACCCCCGATCGGGGTGCCCCACCGAAGTGGACCAAAACCCAGGATAGTCAAAATCCTGGGTGTTGGTCCACTTTAAAAAAAAAAGTAAAAATGGGTGTTGGTCTGGTTTAAAATCTGCTTTCTAGCTTTCTCTTGTTTCCGCCTTGCGTTTTCTCTTTTTCTTTGCGAACAGCATCTTTTATTTTTCTGTCTTTTGATCCCTTTTTTCCTCCATCTTTCTTTTTCCTGCGTTCCTTTTATCTGTCTCTAGATTTCCTGTCCTCTATCTATTTTTCCTTTATTACTATTATATATCTGGAAGTGTTTGGATGAAGAGGTTGGTTGTACAGGGCGCTGTCATACTAGGGGGTGCCAGAATTTTTGGGTAAGATTTTTTATTTTTAAATGGACACTGCTTTTTTCAAGCGAAAGCAGCAAGGCACCAAATGCTTAGCCTAGGGTCTGACAGACTGCTTTTTGAGGGGTAAACAGGGTTCATTGGAGGTGTCCTTTGGGGGGGATGCTGCACTCTTGCACATGTGCTGTCCTACGAAAGGCCAGTCCTGTATATGTGTCTAGGAGCACGCTGGCTATAGGAAGTATGGGGAGAATTCCCAATGGGCCTTACTGCTTTGCCTTACCCAGAGCCTGTTCCTGAATTCACTCGTTCTTCAAACAGCCCTTCACACTCTGCCACCCAAGTTTGTCCCAATCCACCCCACCCGGACCCACTGTACCCTGCAGTTAGGACACCCCAGCCCATTATCAGCCCTGCCAATACTATACCCTTAGCTGATAAATGCAATTGTGGACTGGCTGGGAAGCGCATTAGATGGCCAGTATAATCCAGGGATGATTTTTGGACCCAGTCCACCCCTGTCTGTGTCTGAGAGGCCCCATCCCAAAATCTTGTCACAGGGTGCCTTTTACCCTATGGCCAATTCCAAGTGACTCTAACCTCTGCTCACCTGAACACGGAAAAGCTTGCTGATGGGCAGCCCACCAACCAACGTCACCTAAAGTATTCAGCAGCAGGGGGCTGCTGTACAACTTACCTGTGCCCCGCGATCCCATCGATGGTCGGTGTTCCTTTCAAATGGGCTACGGCCGGGACCACAGAATGATGGACGCCGCTCCCATGAGTGTGGACACTCCTAGTGCTAGCTGGCAGTGGTGATACTAGTGTCCTCAGTCATGAGAGCGGTGGCCATCTTTTTGTGGCCCCGGCCGTGGCTGGGAACGCCGACTGCCGGCCAGGGACCAGATGGGAGCTTCAGTGAGTTACAGCATCGCTTTCTGCTGCACACTCTGCTCCCCCCACAATTTTTTTTTTATCCCTGATCCTGCCCCTTGATAGGCGGCCCCCCCTCCACCTGGGTGCAGAATCGCCCCCCCTCAGAGTTGGGGTCCCTATTGATTTCAATACAGACTGGGTTAGGGTCCTCGAACTTTTATTCGAAACCCAACCTTGTCGGCCCTGGAATATAAAAGACTGTAGGGCCGTCAGCTGGCCTTCCCATGGGGCATCTCAGTGTGAAAGCCACCCTGGGTCGCAGCAAAACTCACCTTTGCCCTGGCTCCCATGACAATTAAAACATTGTTAGCCGCATCCCCATATTCTGTGGGCTGAGGCACGCTTCTGTACCCAGCCATTTGGATAGGCTGGGGGTGGATACGACCCCACATCTAAGGGGAACTGGGTATGCAGCTGCTCGGGCTGTTTGCTTATATGCACAACAAGCAGTGCTGATTGGACGCATGGTACCAGGATAATGGGAGGGTGACCAAGGAGCCAGGAATTTGAATGCAATGATATAAACATCATCCCAATAACCCCAAATCAATGTGTCCCACCAGGAACTCTTCCAGTTCTCCTTTTGGCCAGTCCGACCCTAGCTCCAGCATTGGCCACCCCCCAACCTCTATTTCTCCCTAGTGACAGCATTGCAGCAGCTTCCATTCAGGACAAACCACCCCACTGTTCTAAAAATAAAAATGTTTACAGCATAGCGAGAGTTAAAAAGAAAGGGACTTGATAGACAGCGATAAATAACACATGCTTCATGACGTCATAGGCATGCGTCAGCTCAGTTCGCCCCATAACGCCTGTTACGGCAACCGCGGACATGTGTTTGCAGTCAGACAGAGAAATAAAAGCACTTTCTGGGCGGATAAACGAGGAACAGATGCGGGTCACACCTCCGCCGACAATAACAGAGCGGTCACGCAGGTGCAGGATAAAAATAGAGCGGCCTCTTTAAGAGCGACCGTCCCATTTTACTCTATGTTTACATAACACTGCGGGCGAGACCATTTGGCAGGCCTCCGGGGGGAGGACATGTTTAAAAACCACTCGCTCGTCCATGGGGTTATACGAATGGGACTTTATTAGGGTTAGGCGGGCTGTGCTTAAACCCGCTGGAGAAACTGTAACCCCGCGACAAGGGAGCGAGGCGGCCAATGGGGCCCTGTGTGGCTTAGCCCCGCCCCCGTCCCCCCCCCTGGGGCGAATGCGGTGTCCTGTTGCCACGGCACTTGCGGAGCAGCGGGGTTCCATTTGTTGTCTGGAGGGGGAGGAGGAAGGAGCTGGCTGTGGAGAGTCATTGGGCGGCCCGGGAAGGGGAGGGGGGCCGCCGCTGCTGCCTGTATCCGAGCAGGAGAGCTTTGCCGCGGCGGCCGGACGGGCTGGAGGGAGGGAGGCGCTCCGGTGACCGGGACAGGAGCGACACTGCGCCACGGGGCTCTATGAGGCCGACCGCTGGGATGCCATAGCCGTTACTGGGGCACAGTGGACCGGCGGACTCCATGTTTTCCCCCAGCCAGGAGGAGCACTGCGCCCCCAACAAGGAGCCCATCAAGTACGGCGAGCTGCTGGTGCTGGGGTGAGTCCGCCTCCCTCCCTCTCTGTCTGTCTGTCCGGCCATCTGTCTGTATGTATGTAAACCCCCCCCCCCCCCGTCCTGTCTGTGCCGAGGCCCTGCATACAGCAATTGTGCAATCACCACCCGCTCCTACCCACATCCCTTCCAAAATAATGCCACACCACACTGATCCTAAACATATATGATACAGCCATACCAACATGCTACAGTATAATGCCACACCACACTGATCCTAAACATATATGATACAGCCATACCAACATGCTACAGTATAATGCCACACCACACTGATCCTAAACATATATGATACAGCCATACCAACATGCTACAGTATAATGCCACACCACACTGATCCTAAACATATATGATACAGCCATACCAACACGCTATAGTATAATGCCACACCACACTGATCCTAAACATATGATACAGCCATACCAACATGCTACAGTATAATGCCACGCCACACTGATCCTAAACATATATGATACAGCCATACCAACACGCTACAGTATAATGCCACACCACACTGATCCTAAACATATGATACAGCCATACCAACACGCTACAGTATAATGCCACACCACACTGATCCTAAACATATATGATACAGCCATACCAACACGCTACAGTATAATGCCACACTACACTGATCCTAAACATATATGATACAGCCATACCAACACGCTACAGTATAATGCCACACCACACTGATCCTAAACATATATGATACAGCCATACCAACACGCTACAGTGTAATGCCACACTACACTGATCCTAAACATATATGATACAGCCATACCAACACGCTACAGTATAATGCCACACCACACTGATCCTAAACATATATGATACAGCCATACCAACACGCTACAGTATAATGCCACACTACACTGATCCTAAACATATATGATACAGCCATACCAACACGCTACAGTATAATGCCACACCACACTGATCCTAAACATATATGATACAGCCATACCAACACGCTACAGTATAATGCCACACTACACTGATCCTAAACATATATGATACAGCCATACCAACACGCTACAGTATAATGCCACACTACACTGATCCTAAACATATATGATACAGCCATACCAACACGCTACAGTATAATGCCACACTACACTGATCCTAAACATATATGATACAGCCATACCAACACGCTACAGTATAATGCCACACTACACTGATCCTAAACATATATGATACAGCCATACCAACACGCTACAGTATAATGCCACACCACACTGATCCTAAACATATGATACAGCCATACCAACACGCTACAGTATAATGCCACACCACACTGATCCTAAACATATATGATACAGCCATACCAACACGCTACAGTATAATGCCACACCACACTGATCCTAAACATATATGATACAGCCATACCAACACGCTACAGTATAATGCCACACCACACTGATCCTAAACATATATGATACAGCCATACCAACACGCTACAGTATAATTCAACACTACACTGATCCTAAACATATATGATACAGCCATACCAACACGCTACAGTATAATGCCACACCACACTGATCCTAAACATATATGATACAGCCATACCAACACGCTACAGTATAATGCCAGACCACACTGATCCTAAACATATATGATACAGCCATACCAACACGCTACAGTATAATGCCACACCACACTGATCCTAAACATATATGATACAGCCATACCAACACGCTACAGTATAATGCCACGCCACACTGATCCTAAACATATATGATACAGCCATACCAACACGCTACAGTATAATGCCAGACCACACTGATCCTAAACATATATGATACAGCCATACCAACACGCTACAGTATAATGCCACACCACACTGATCCTAAACATATATGATACAGCCATACCAACACGCTACAGTATAATGCCACACTACACTGATCCTAAACATATATGATACAGCCATACCAACACGCTACAGTATAATGCCACACCACACTGATCCTAAACATATATGATACAGCCATACCAACACGCTACAGTATAATTCCACACCACACTGATCCTAAACATATATGATACAGCCATACCAACACGCTACAGTATAATGCAACACTGATCCTAATCATATATACAGTACAAACATACCAACACCCTACAGTATAATGCCAGACCACACTGATCCTAAACATATATGATACAGCCATACCAACACTCTACAGTATAATGCCAGACCACACTGATCCTAAACATATATGATACAGCCATACCAACACGCTACAGTGTAATGCAACACTGATCCTAATCATATACAGTACAAACATACCAACACCCTACAGTATAATGCCACACCACACGGATCCTAAACATATATAATACAATCATACCAACACTCTACAGTATAATGCCACACCACACTGATCCTAAACATATGATACAGCCATACCAACACGCTACAGTATAATGCCAGACCACACTGATCCTAAACATATATGATAACAGCCATACCAACACCCTACAGTATAATGCCAGACCACACTGATCCTAAACATATATGATAACAGCCATACCAACACCCTACAGTATAATGCCAGACCACACTGATCCTAAACATATATGATAACAGCCATACCAACACCCTACAGTATAATGCCAGACCACACTGATCCTAAACATATATACAGTACAATCAACACCTCACAGTGTAATGCCAGACCACACTAATCATACCGTCACCTTCCAGTATCCTGCAAGGCCACACTGTGATCATACACCGTACAAACATACCAAGACCTTCCAGTATCCTGCAAGGACGCTCTATGGTTCGACACAAACACAGTACAATCATACCAACACCTTCTGGTATAATGCCAGACCACACTGTGATTGGACCCAAATCGCGCAAAGTATACCAACAAACCTAGTATAATATGTATGATCACACTGTGATTGGGCAATTGTGTGCCACACTCGCTGCAGTCTCATAGCACAATCTTTCATGCTATCCAAACACAATGCAACCATATACCATAGCAAGACCTTTCTAGTATAATACCAGGCCACACTGTGATTGGACAATCGCACCTAAAGCTTATGCTATAGTGCTGGACACACACTAAACAATCTGATTGCACAGCCTTTCATGCTACTCATGCACAATGCAATCATTCCAAGACCCTCTAGTACAGGGACAACCTTTTTGGTATGAGGGACGGATTGTTATACTGTTCCTCCAAGTATATGCTAATGTGAGGCAGGACAAGGTGGGGTGAACAAAAGTTGAAGAAAATTGGGTGAATAAAGGTGGTTAAGACTGGAAGGGAGAGGTACATTGAGGTGAGGTGGGCAGAGCTGATATGGGATAAGGTAAGCCGAGGTAGACAGAGGTGAGGTTAGGTGGCCCAAGGTAAGTTGTTCTGAAAAGTGATGGACAGAGACTAGGTGGAAAGAGATGTTTAGAGATAGGTATAGGTGAAGAGAGGTGAGATAAGGCAAGGTGGGAAGAGGTGATATAGAGAGAGCAGAGCAGAGGTAAACAGGTGAAGTCGGCACAGATAAGAATCAAAGAGGTAAGCATAGGTGAGGTGGGAAGAGTCTACATAATCACCCAGCACAAACAGACCAGTAGCACATGTGTCACCCTCCTCTACAAAGATGATCATAGGTGCCCAACTTTCTGCTTTGGAAGTTAAAGGTGGACTGCCCTCAACTGACTAGCTGCTTGCACTGCAGGCAAGGCAAGCTCTGCTCTCCGACTCTGCAAGGGGTACTGTGGGCCGCAGGTTGTGCATCCTTTCTCTATTATATTGCTAGACCACCCATTGAGTTTCCAATCATACCTTGTGTATCTTATGATCTCTACAATGTGATTGCGTGGTCATGCTGAGACACTAGTAAAATGCTAAACTAGCTGATTGTGCAATCGTACCTAAATCTTGTGCTACAGTGCTGCCCACACACTCTACAGTGTGATTGCATCACCATACTGAAACTTGTAATGCTACCCATACACTCATTCTAAGGCCCCACTTTGATTGTACCCTTTCTACAACCTGATTGTACAGTCATACTAATTCCTTGAAAAATATAAATTGCTATACACTGTACATTTGTGAGGAAACCATGAAGAATAATGCTAGACCAAACACTTGATTGTATACGATCACACCTAAATCTACAGTGCTGGCCACACACAATGCAATAATCTGTGCTAAGACCTTTAATGCTTGACATGCACAGTACATTTATTCTTAGACTCTGTACTATTAAGCTACACCACACATTGGCCTCGATTCAATAAAGGTAGAAAAAAATTCTCATGGTAGTAAAAGATTCAATTCATGAGAAAAAAGCCTGAGAATGTCACTGTTACTGAATCACCAGAAAAAGACAATGAAAGTCAATGGCAGCTTTTACTACAGTGTAAAAAGTTCTCTACTTTTCCTTAGTAGTAAAAAGTACCATTGACTTTCATTGTCTTTTTTTCTGGTGATTCAGCTACAGTGACATTCTCAGGCTTTTTTCTCATGAATTGAATCTTTTACTACCATGAGAATTTTTTTCTACCTTTATTGAATCGAGGCCATTGATTGTATACACTACACCACTCTTTACAAGCTAATTGTACAGACAAGACAATCATGTAAAAACCATGTAGTGTAATGGTGGACCACACACTGTACAATCGCACCTAAATATTGTGCTTCACTGCAGGTCACACAGTTTTGTATAGTGATTGCACAATCAGATTTTAAATTGAGTAGACAGCTATAGAGCCCTGATGTAATATTATTTGAATAGATTATTCGGTTAGGGCTGACACACTTCACATATCAAATAGAGGTTTGTATGCCCCCTACAATCAAACACTTTCAGATTACAACTATGTGGCCTTATACGGCAACAGTCTGATTAGAATGAACGTGGATGATACAGTTAGGTTGTAGAGTGTGTAGTGGCATAATGGCATGTATACCCTTTACACCAATATTGCTGTATGAGAGTGGATCCTGAACAATCTATTCGGATTAGATGAGCCCAGATCGGCACATGGGAATACAGAAAAGTGATGTGCATGTGAGTTTTTCAGGCATTTCTTGTGTAGAAAGGCATCCCAAATTCAGATCCCTGGAGAGGGTGGTGCCCTATGGGCTGTGGTGGCCCCTGGGTCTACTAGAAAACTCCATTCTTAGAGCAGGAAGGGTTTCTAAGTTGTGTCCACTTTTACGGCAGAGAACTGTTCCTACCTTCTGCTTCATGTGTAATTGGTGCCTCCTTGGCCTTTTGGAGTGTGTTATGAACAAAAAGTGAATCTGCCTGTAACTTGTATA
Source organism: Gastrophryne carolinensis (assembly GCA_027917425.1). NCBI lineage: Eukaryota > Metazoa > Chordata > Amphibia > Anura > Microhylidae > Gastrophryne > Gastrophryne carolinensis. The sequence continues at coordinate 70,537,211 of CM051244.1, forward strand.
TATTCTTACATATTTAGATCACACTGAGCATATTTTTTAATCCAAACCTGTTCTGTTTCTTTAGTCCTCCAGTTTGTGCTTTTTCTTTTGCATCATCTCTAAATTGCCTGTGGCCTTTCTTTTGTTGTGGGGCCCCTTATTCTAGCTGTGGCCTTACCAGTGACTTGCAGGCTAACTGTTCCCGCATCAGTTTTTTTATATATCCCATAACTTTTCTTACTTTTGTGTTGGCTGCTGCAGCTCTACTTCTTGTTGAGCAATTCACCCAACTCTGTCGTCCCAGCTGGACCCCTCTCTAGGAGAATAACCTGTGGCCAAACAGCCACATCTGCAAAATATGCTACATCACCTTCTACTCTAAGGCTTGTGTGCCAGAACCAGCAAATGTAGTGTAGTGATGAGTTAGGGCATTGCCATTCTCTGCAAGATCGCTGCCTTGTGTGTGGCCACCCATATATAAACAAATGAGAAGTTGGAGAAACTGTCAATTTGAAACAAATGGCTAGGAAAGGTATTTAAATCCATTCTAAGCCTTTGTTCACACCTGTCAAGTGCGCATGTGTTGCCACGGTACTGCAAAAATAATTCCGCAATGGCACCTCTGTGGCCCCTTTTACACCTCTCCAGTGCAGCAGAGAGGAGAAGAACGTGGCCACAAAAGGTCCTGCCTGCTGTGTCCTGGTCACAAACGCATTCCACTAAAAAGGACGCAAGCTTGACCATACAGGTGTCAACATAGCCTAACACAGACTAGAATAATAGATCTACCAAGCAACTGATTTCCTTTTATTTAACCAAGAAATGTCTTAAAATGAGAACTTTAGAATTTGTATAAGGAAAGAGTACCATGCAGTGAGTAGACTCTGCTCCCCCTACTTACCTCTGCAATTTGGGCCATAGATGACCTAATAGCGTTCTACAAAAGGAGAACTTGTATAAAGAGAGAGCGGGCGTGCAGTGAGTAAATGCTGTGCCCCTTTCTTACCTATTTCAGGCCATGGAGGACCTAATGATAACATTTGCCATAGATGAACTTGAGAATGTTGAAAATGAAAGAGGGCCATGAATTGAGTAGACTCTGCCCCGCTCCTTACCTCTGTGCGCTTTGGGCCATTGAGCAGTACAGGGCATCAATAACTTTTGCATCATGTGCCACTGAATACCTGATAGTACCTTTTTAAAAACATTCAGTCAATAACCCCATCTGTCACACACTTCAGATCCCTAACTGCTTGCCCTTTGTTTGTATATAAGTTTTGACCTGGATGCTACAAGAGTTTGCATTATTCCATAGGGGTGGGCATGGTGGTCGGCTAATACAGTTGTTGGTGATGGGTCTACCTATGTAACTTACCTACTTTTAGTAGGATGTGACTGCTTGGCTTTGGGGTTCGCCAGTGCTGACATGATGAGGCGGTGGTGCCAGAAGAGTCTGTGCTGGTGGTGTGTGTGGGGGGAAGCTGCTGCCAGGATATCAATTGTGAAGCCTGTGTATTAGCTCTAGGGAGCAATGGCCACAATGCTGGAGCAATTTCCCATTGACCCTCCTGCATGGCCCACTGCTATTGTATTCTACAGCAACAATTCCTTCACTGCCTGTCTGTGACCCTGCTGGTCTTCCTTGACAGCCCCGGATGATATTGCAGCTCTGCTGTAATGTGACCTGCTGGCTGAGGGAGATCTGCCGGTGTAGATTATTTGACACATGCTCCTGATCCAGACAGGTTCTGTGGTCTTTGGCAAGGGTGATGTCCCTGCTTGGCCTTCCTGCTGACAGGACTGAAGAGCTATAGATATGACCATTCCATTTTGGCAATTGGACCCCCTCTGCTGCAGGACTCAGGAGACTAACATATACAAAAAAGAGACACCCTGTTAAGCGCCACCATAAACAATCCAAATTTAGGGGAAGGGAGTGTGCCAATTCTGTAACTTAAATTGCTACTACAACATACAAAAAATCTTCTGTGGTTCCAGCCATCCACAGACAAAACACAGTTACTCAGAAAGCACCACTCTCACCCCAAATAAATTAATCAATAATACCGACTGATCTTAATGTTCATTTTAATTCATCAATTCATCAATTATTTTTAAAAACACACATTAAGACTATACAACACAATTACATACATCTAGGGTGCACCTAGATCTCCTAGTGCACTCCCGCAGTGAACAGACAGATAGCTCTGTGCAGCCTATCCAAGATGGCTGCAGCCAGCACCAAGAATGCCCTGGCGGGGGTAAGCTGTTTTTTCTTTTCCGTTGTAACAGACCCCCCCCCCCCCTCCTCAGCGCCAGGGAGGGATTGCCGGGGCATGCTTGGCAGACTGGAGATCCACTTTAAGGCTTGTTTGGGGGGGGGGTGCACTTCTCATTGGTCTCTGGGACCAGAGGTTGAAGAGGACCAACAGTAAAAATTGTCTGAGCCCTGCAGTGTGAGGGATGGGGTTAAGGGTTAATCAGCGGTGGCTTCCAATTGTTAGATCCCTCACACCGCATGCAACAGGCAGAACCTGAACCCTGGACCGATATTTACCTACTTTTGCATTACTACATCATGCATACTGCATTTGCATCATTCTGGCTGGCTGTCACAGGGCCAGGCAAACTTGCAGGTACGGCCATAAAGATCTTTTCTCTGTCGTTATGCATAGTGGATGGATACTCCATCCAGCAATAAGCTCAGAAAGCTATCATTTAGGTGTGTTGAAGCTGGACATGTCCCCTCCATTGCAGTAAAAGAAGAAAATGTGGCAGCACCACTGTGATGGTGGAGTGAGAGGAAGGTGCAGGTAACTGGTGATTGGACAGTGTGAGATTCGATCCAGCGAGTTGGGTTCCAGGGTCAGACAGATCAGCTGCGGAGGACAGAAGGGGAGTACCCTTTTGGTTGTTATTTTGGGTGATCAATCGCTAAGAGTTCCTGTATGTATAGAGTGAAATAAACGATGCTATGCACTTTCTGGTTATGACATTTCAGGCCTTAGCTGCTTTCTTGGTGTACAGTTGGTGAAATTTATATATTTTTCCCGTGAGCAGTGTACAATTAAAAGCATTAGCATTATTGTTTTGTGGCCGATCACCCTGCTGTATGCTTTGGCTTTTAGTAGAGAAGCCCTTGTTTTCCTGCTGCACATCCGGGTACACCTCTGTGCTACTGGAGAGCTTGGGGTGTAGCCATCAAGTGTTCTAACCTTATAGGTCAAGTCACTTGCTGCCATCCAAGCATACACACCCAAGGGCTGGGCTTCTTTTTATCTGCCATAAAATGGTGTCCCAAGGAGCTGCAGGCTGTCTGCAATAGAAGTGCTGCTGGGTTTGCCGCTATGCATTGAGTTATGTCAGCAGAATCCAGGCAGCAGCACTTCTGGGAAAGGAAGCTCCAAAATGGCCACTACCAGTAAACAAATCGAGTGAGCGCAGGTGCAAATATATACTTTTTATGTATTTAATATGTACGTTTTCCCAACTGTGCACCAATGTTGGCCCAGTTTAAAACCCCATACAGATGCTGCGCTCCTGAACTATATGGGAGCAGCCACTTTTCTACACACCTCAAAGCCTTGCTTCTGAAAAACCCAATCAGAATTGCTTTAATTAGGAACAATCGCCTCCCTAGAGTCTGAATCTAGAGCTGGTGGTCTCCCTCTTCTGGGGGGCATCTTGCATTAGGATACCCCACTTTGTGTATCCCCGGATTGCCCACTACACTCGCCGGCAATCCCACACTGCATCCCTGCTAAACCTTTAGCCTAAATGCACACCCAGCAAATGAAATGCCTTACAGCTAAAGGTAACCAGCAGGGCACACTCTGCTTTTCTTGCTGCTCCGTGCCAAGAAAATCTGAATGCAAGCTGCTGATTGGCTGAGCGTCCCTTGCTTGCCCCTTGGGAACTAAAGAAGGGTGAGATGTCTGGTGATCCTGGGGGAAACACTCAGTGAGCATCCCAAATCTGAATTCCCTAGACAGGAGGAGCAAATTTGACCATCTTTAGTTTTTTGATTTTTTTGTGTTTCTTTGGGACAAAACCCTCTGGGAAGTTTATTCTTACTCCATAGATCATAGATGGATTATTTCTTTACTTTCTATCCCTCTTTCCTTTTTTTTCATCATTAGTGGATCGATGTAAGTCATTTTTATTATCTAAAGGAAACACAGGCAGTTTAGCAGTTGTGGTGTGACAGAATATTTTTATAATTGGCTTTCAGATTGTTTAAAGGAACCATTTTTAGCGACGTTTTTTAATTATTAATTTAATTAGTATTAGTATATTGACAGTATTATTAGTTTAGTATTTAGCTGAGTGGCACATACACTCTTCAGTTGGGCTCTAGTAGTTGCCCTTTGTGCTCAGCAGGTCACCTGTGTCTTTCTTTGCTTTAAGATGCTGACTCAAGTGTCTCGCTTGTTTAAAGTGGATCAAAACCCAGGATTTTGACTATTCTGGGCTTTGGTCTTTGCCCCCTGGGCACCCCGATCGTGGATGTCCTGCTGTGTGATACCCCCCAGGTCACCCGATCACGCCCTTCCTCAGTCCTACGTTGCATGCACTGCCTCTCATCCAGTCAGTGTGCTCGGATCTGCTCCTGCCCCTTCGTCCTAGAGCTCGTCTACTCATACATGCGCCATTGGACCGGGAACAAAGGCGAGTTTTCGGGGTTTGGAGGGTTTGACACAGCGAGGCATCCCCAATCTGGATGCCTTGGGGGGCAGAGAGTATGCCTGCCCTGGAGTCTCATAGACTCCAGGGTGGGTTTTGGTCCACTTTAACCTTTTTCCTTGCATATGCCTTCACACCTTTTCTTGGTTCTTAAACCGGACCTTCAGCATCATTTAATGAAAAACCCAAACCCCTAAAAAACTATTCCCCAGCATCTAAAATTAATATATTTTACGTTTTTTAGTCGCTTACTTATTATTCTTTCTTCTGCTGGGCTGCAACTCTGTTCAGGACTCTAGGGTATGGGCGCCGCCATCTTGCTTCAGAAGCCTCACACACACTGAGCAGAGGAGAGCGGGGTAAAGAGCTGGGGTCAGGAAAAGGACAACAATCCCAGAATGCAGAGTGGCACAGTCTAAAGTCACTTCCTGTCTGCAGACTGCCTGATTTTCCATGAGCCGCCATCTTGGATGTTTAACCCTTCTAGTGCCAGCTACCTGAGTCTCACGTAGCTGCCTCTCCAACCGCTAAGTGCCAGTTACGTGAGACTCGCGTAGCTGACTTTAGAGCCCCCCCAAAAAAATTAATGACACAAACTCACCTGCTAGCTCACTCACTCGCTCCTCCAATGTCTTCTCTTCACCAGGGGAGGCTCCGATCCCCCCTGGACTTACCACGCTTCGGGTGAGGACCCAGCAACGGGCCCTCACCATCCTCGTCGACCGGCGCTGGCCCCACCCCTAGTGCCGCCCACTTGTGGGAGGAGCGGGATGACGTCATCCCGCTCCTCATAGTGTCACACCCGGGCTCTGATCTGTCACTTGTCGGTAGCAATCGGAGCAGGGAGGCTCTGATCTCCCTGCCTCCCCCACCCTCCCTGCTCCAATCACTACCGACAACTGTCATCTGCAGCGGCGCGGGACACTGGATCAGAGGTAAGTATAAGTGAAAAAAAGAATAAAGAATTTTGTGTCTGGCCCCTTCACCCTGTTCTACAAGCCCCCATAGCTGGTCTGGGTCGGTAATGCTCGGTGAGGGGGACCCAACGTCATTTTTTGGGGGGGAGGGGGGATTTTAAGGGTTTTTAACCCTTAAAATTCAAAAAAATGAGCCCCCCCCCCCTCCCCCCTGGGAGGGGGGGACCTTTATGTCATTTTTTGTTTTTTTGTTAACCCCTTACAACTATGCAATCATATTGCATAGTTGTATCCTATCTGAAATCTCCTAAACTGCTGTTTCAGTATGGGGGATTCTCCTGGGCAGGAAAGGGTGTATACCAATACATATGTGGTACCATTGTAACCAGGAGAAATAGGGCTTTCACACACAATAATATTTTATTAACAAACTTACATTTTTTATTACAAAAAAAACACTACAAATTGTAAAAAATAGATTTTGTTTTTGCACATATTTCATACAAAAGTATTGAGAATACACAAAAAAAAGGCCAAACAAGACATTTCATGTTGAAGCCCAGACTCTGCTGAAAAAAACAATATATAATTTTCCTGGAAATCCCTTTAAAAAATCAAGGTTGAACATGTGTAGCGCAAAAACGTGAAAAGTAGTCTGGCAACAGAGTGTGACAAAAAATCTAGGTAGGCTGGCACTTAAAGGGTTAAAGGCTCATAATACGTACTAAGTGCAGGTAGAATGATTTTAATGTGGGCAATCTGTATGTACAGGGTGGGGGAAACATACAAGACAGGCTCTTATTCAGGGTGAAGGTCCGCTTTAAGCTTTCTGAGCCGATTCCTTTACCTCCTACCTTATGTCGGGCTCTTCTGGTGGTGGTTTTCTGTATCTGTGGATTGCTCCAATCTCTGTGTCAGTCGACTTGGCGTGAATTCTCGAATTCTCAAAGGTTTCATTTGTCCAGCATGAAAATTGAACATGCTTTTTGCATTTGCTAGAAGATTTACTCCTGGCACCAGGTAAGTACACTATGGGGTTGATTCAGAGCCAGGTGAGAATTTTCAATCATTTTTTAATAGAGGAAACTATCATTGACTTTTATTGTCATTGGGGCTGATTCAGAGTCGGGTGAAAATTTCACCTGGTAGACAATGAAAGTCAGTGACAATTTTCTCTCCTAAAAAAAGGAGTGGGAATTCTCATCTGGCTCTGAATCGATCCTATATTGTATTTTTCAGGCTGCCCGTAGACAGGAAGTGTCTTCTAAATATGCAGCTCTGCATTCTGGGATTGCTGACTTTAGCCATCCCCCTACACTTGCCCACCCCCCTTCCTCTCCTCAGAATGTAATGTAATGTTTCCTAGAGTCCTGAACAGAGTTGCAGCCCAGTGGGGGAAAGAATAATAAGTAAGCAACTAAAAACTTAAAATATATTAATTTTAGATGCTGGGGAATAGTCTTAAAGGAGTTTGGGATTTTCATTAAATAATGCTGAAGGTCCAGTTTAATCATACAAGACATACACAGAACAATAGCAGGGAGGTAGATGATGAAGGAAAAAATCATTCAATAACCGCTCACAATGAAGCAACACATTCTACAGACATCTAGCTATCAATTGAGCCGTATCAATCCCAACACAAGATAACTAAACTAATCTAAGTGAACCCCACACAACGCAAAATATGTAATCCAAGCCAAGTGAAACCAAATTATTTATCCTCCAAGTGAATACCGGATATAGTGAACCCCCCAATATATTATATACACACAGGCATCCCCATAGTCAAAATCCTGAGTTTTGGTGCACTTTAAAGCAACTCCATGATAAAAAAAAATATATATATATTGTTTTTACCAATGCTTGAGCTGTTTAAGCATTGCCCTTTAGCCTCCTGTTGAGTTTTCTGATAGCAACATAGCACGTAAGGATGAAAAAAATACTTTAGTCCATCCAGTTCAGCCTGTATATAAAATATATCCTTAAAGTGGTCTAGTAGCCATAGCTGGCAATGTTATTACATGCCAGGAAGGCATCCAGGCCACTTTTGAACTCTTAGTGTATTGCTACCTCCTATTGCAGAGCGGCCCATAGTTTCACTGCTCTTACAGAGAAGAATCCCCTCCTATGCCTTTTCTTCTTACGGATGCCTCTGGGTTGTAGTTACAGTGTGAAAATAGATCATGGGACAGATGTTTGTATTGCAAAGCCCTGGAGTCTAAAATATCCCGGCATTGGGATGCCCCACTGTGTGTAACCCAAACCCCGCCCCCCCCCCCCCCCTTTCGCCAGTAAAAGCTTACCTTTTCCTGGTCCACTGGCTCATTCACGGGTCACATCCAATCGGAGCCGTTTGGCATGACTATGTCCAGCTCTGATTGTTTACAATGGGGAGTGCAAGTGTCAACATCCCTGCATCTTTAGGCTGTGCGCACGACCCAGACTGTCCTGGGTTTTGGTCCTTTACCCTGGAGCACCCCAATCGGCACCACTGTGTGAAACCCCCCAGATCGCCCGAAGAAACTCACCTCTTCCCGGTCCTACGGGGCACGCGTGGCCGCTTGTCCAATCAGTGCGCTCTGAGCCGCTGACGTCACTCCATCTAAGAAGTCCCAACGGCTCTGCGTGCGCTGGTGGCCTCATCCCCCCGCTTCCCTCTAACGGGGAGCATGCCCACGCCCGCCATTCACAAATATTGGTGACGGGGCACTTTAGGTCAAGAAACCTTGGGTAAAGTAGCATCCCTGCTACACTCTAACAGGGAGCATGCCTGCGCTGGCCATTTACAAATGCCTGGTGGACATGTGCCTTGATAAAGAGATGGTGGGGATGTGGTGCTGCTTGCGCATGTGATGTTGGACCAGGGGAGGAGAGTATACTGAGCGACCACACAGCGGGGTATCCCAATTTTTGGGTGCCCCGGGGGGAGGGAATCAAGCAACTCCGAACCTTATAAATTCCAGGACCGATGGCCATTGGTTTTGGCCCTCTTTATGGCAAGATCAGAACATTTTAGAGCCAAAGGATTCATTCTTTAGGCATTTCGGACAAGCCCCTGATTCTCTGCAAGAGCCTAAGTGGAAGAGTTGTGCAGCTTCACACGAGTGCCACTTTATTGGCCAAATATAGTGCCGCGCGCCTGCATGCTGTATAAAGGCGGTGTCACGTGCTGGCTCTGCGCGCTAAATCCAGCCATGTTTATAAATGTATGTGTAAAAATAACAAGAAGAAATGTTCTGCCGCTGTCGCTCGCCACAAATATAAAGCTTCAGATGGTGGCTTTGTTCACTTTCTCAGCTGCAGAAATGTTTGAAGGAGGAGTGTAAGTCACACCCTGACGATCCCGTGTCCCCTGGGCAGATAGAAACAAGTCTGTTTGCTTGGCCAGTGAGATCTCTCTTCCACGTCTTGTGTTTGTGTGATTGTCGATTTACCTTTTATATTCTTACTAACCGAATCCTGCAAGTTTCTCCGTTCTTATAGACCTGTATGAGAGCTTGGAGTTATGCTCTTGTGCCACCCTTCTACACTACTTTAAAAGGGAACGCCAGTCAAATAATTGACATGTTCTTTTTATTTGCATAGAAGTTTTTTTTCTACCTCTTTTTGTAAAGTACGATTATGTCCCCCTGCATAGTTTATTTTTTTATTTTTTTTGGGCCTCCCAAGATGCTCCCTGTGGCTCTGCTGTTTGCTAGTGATGAGCTTTGAATCCAGGCTGAAAGCTACATTCGACCTGGATCTTTGGATGATTTTGACCGGTTTTGCCCCCATCTCAGACACCGGCAAGGTTTGGGTCAAATCCTCCTGTATGCTGCTCCCCTACGCTGTGAGCGGGGGGACCCCTTAACAGTTCAAAAAGGGTTGAATAAAAACATACATCCAAAAACATTTTGCTAATCTAAATAATGTAACAGTACTCACCCTTCCGCGTCTGTTTAAAAAAAAAATTGTCCCATGACTGGCAGCGCTCTCTTCGTAGGTCTGCCTGGCCGGGGCTGGTCTTTCTGATGCCAGCAGAACTGGAATTATGAAATCCCCATCCCGGTTTAACTACAGATTCTGGTGGGGTGTCTGCTATAGACAGTGCACTGGCATCGAAAAAGATACCTGGTAGGAGAGGGAAGGCACCGATAGGGTTAGTATAGCTTTTTTTCTCCTTCTGTGCTTGACACATGGTTTGTAAGCATTGGAGGAGGGGGGGCACATGCAGGAGAGTATGAGAGCCATGGATCAGACTTCCTTTGTTAAAATGTGAAGAGAGTCCTCCATTTTCAGGGATCTCCCCCTGCTGCTTGGGCCAGGGACCCTCCAGTCTTATTTTAAACTGGACCTTCAGCGTGATTTCATGAAAAGCCCAAACCATTAAACTATTCCCCAGCATCTAAAATTAATACATTTTTAGTCACTTGCTTATTATTCTTTCCCCCACCGGGCTGCAACTCGGGACTCTAGGATATGGGCGCTGCCATCTTGACTCAGAAGCATCACACATACTGAGGAGAGCGGCATAAAGTACAGGGGGCGGTGTTATAGCTGTGCTTTGCACAGACAGAGCAGAGCTGGGGTCAGGAAAAGAACTGCAATCCCAGCAACACAGTCAGAAGGCACTTCCTGTTTGCAGGCAGCCTGATGCCATGAGCCACCATTTTGGATGTTTAAAGGCTCATAACATGCAGTAGATGCAGGTAGGATGATTTTTTAATGTGAGTAATCTGTATGTGCAGGGTGTGGGAAACATAAGATATGCTCTTATTCAGGGTGAAGGTCCGCTTTAACAGAATGGTCCCTTTAAAGGTTGTTCTTAACTCCAGCCTCTAATGTGAATAATGGTGACGTGTGTAGCCCAAGATGCATTGTATAAGGGGGAGGGGTTCTATTCAATGTAATAGAATGGTTGTTGCTTCCTCTTATTGAATCGACCAAGAAAACACTATAGGTGATTGATGAAGGATATCCAAATGTTGTTGCAGGGGTAGGTCTGGGTTTGCATCTACTGTTTACTTTTAGGTCTACTTCAAAGCGGACCTAAAGTAAAAGATTTTACCCTCCCCCCTCAGCTGAGCATCCCTAGTTGGTTTACTTTTTTCCTCCAAAGAACGGAATGAAAATGGTCTGGTTTACTTACCTGGTACATAATCAAGCACCCCACATAACTGCTGGCAGTCTATTGGGTCTCCCAGGTACACATGCACACCCGCCCAGATTAAAATGACAGTTGCCTATCACCATGTAACTAAAGAGGAATTGACAGGAAGGTAGGTTTACTTAGAGGTTCCTTTAGAAAGGGGTTTCATGGTTAAAATGTAGATAGGCTTGAAACCCAACTCCAGGAACGTGCCTTGCCTTTACTTTCCTCCCCACCTTGATGATGTTGTTGTACTGGCCTGCCCCTTGATCCTCCTGGGCTGTTGCCTTTCTGAACACCAGGAGTCAGTGCTCTCCTCTTCCCAGCCACTGTCATTCAAATTCACAGAGTGAGGTTATGCCATGGCCTGATAACTGGCAAGAATGGTTTGTGTCTAGTCCCAAAGGTAAGCTTTATTTCTGGCATGTCTTAATATTGTAAGTGAAAGCTAAAGACATGTGGATCTGTGAAACCTGCAGACGCTTGGTTTCCAGCGTGGTAATCATATTCTCTGAAGATTAAGGTAATTGGCTTTGTTTTATAGCCAAGAAGTATCATTGTAATTGAGCATGAGCTTGGGTCAATTTCATAATTATCAATGTAAATAGCACAGTTGGGAGCTAATAAGATGCCAAATTCCTCCTTGGAGAATCGGGTTAATGGGGTGTCTGACATGGGATTTCCCAAACGCTGGAAGAGCTGATGCAGTTCTGATGTGTATTTTAGTACATAACAAACCCATCTAGCTGCTTCATCTGTGGTAGGATTTTAAAGAGTTGTTTCTTCTAAGCAAAGCTATTGCCACATGTTCTGTGGAGGCAGCATTTAGGAGTTTGAGCCTAGTGCTTGCAGGTGTTTCTTTCCTTCCAAGTAATTTTATTCTTTTGTGGGATGATAGCGATTCAAATAAGAAATACATTGGCCTCTCCACTCATTAAAGAGAAACTTGGAAGTCTAAAACACTCCAGGGCCATCCACGTTCCACTCCTTGGGGCGTCCCAAATGAGGATGCCCTTCTGACCATAGTCCTTCTTTAATTAGACCCTGTCTGTTCCAATGTGCCTTCTGGTGAATTGTAGATGATGTAACATCCTTGTTGTCACTCTGAAAGCAATGACGGCTGAAGCCCCTGGGCAAACGTTGCATGCATAGGCTTGTAATTGTTTGAGTTGCCTTGGGTTCCCTGACGGCCTCCCCTTTTTTTTTTTTTTTTTTTTTTTCACCCTCTTGCTCTTCCTTCTTTTGGTGGATGGCTTCTTGCAGATGTGTTATACTCTTCATAGGTCATAATATTACATTTGACATTTCTTCTATTTCCTGCGCAGCTTTTCATCAGTAGCTTTTGGAAAAGTGTTTTTTGCGTGGTATGTCATGAAACAATACTGACCTAGAGAGAACCCAAAACACTCTAACCCCAGGGTGTTGATGTGTTAACTTTTGCACTTAAAGTGATACAGCGGGCAAAGGTAATTGTTACACCATTGTATTGGGCTACATTTGGCACTGTCCTAACCTGTTTTCCATTTTTTAATTGAAGAAGAAATGGCAGAGATATCGGACTTTAGTTTTTAGATTTCTTTTCTGCATGCCCCTTGCAATGTGAATCTGGAGGAGGGAGGGACCAGCAATCCTGTCCTGCTTAGCTGATTGGGGGACGGGATGAAAAAGAGAATGTCATTGGCTCGTCCATTTATGCTTCAACTTAAAAAACGGTTTAGGACAGTGCCAAATGTAGCCAAGGTGTAACAATTAATTTTGCCTGCAGCATAACGTTAAAGCAGCTCGAAAAAATGGTCTAAAAAACAAAACCTTCATCAGCATGCTAAATGGCGGGAGGGGGAGACGCTTATACACCTTGCATCAAAATCAAGGAAGAAAGAAGGATTGGGATGACTGGTTTCTGGACATACCATTCTGCTTTTACAGAGGAGGCTGCTCCCTTCTAACTACCTGTCACCTGAGCCAGCCTGTCCTGGTCTAGCTGCCTATTCTGTTCTATGTCGATGTTTTAAAGCAGAACTGTGGTAAAAAAATGGGCCTGGAGGCTGATGGGCTGCACCACGGTGGGCGCAGAAGAGGCCCCAAAGTGGTGAGTATCCAGGCACCCCAGTTTTTGTTTTCAGCCCGAGCACTTCCCCCACTGCTATATAGTACAGCACAACTATGGACGTTTTTGATCATAGTTCTGCATTAACCCACCATGCGATGCTTTGGCCAGATATTAAATTAGATTGGTTATTGCTAATGTTTCCAAAAGGCTGACTCGAGAGACAAGCAGTTAGAATTAATCCGTTCTCCCCCATAAAAGTGAAATGGTAGGTTTGAAATCCTGTCACGCTGGTTTTTGTTTTTTTTCTTTCAGCATAATTTTTATTATTATTATTTAGGGACTGTGGTTATTTAGGGTCTGCGCTAGCTGGCATGTTTATAGTGTTAAATAATTTTGCAATGGTGCTTCTTTTAGGTCTTTTTCTGTTGAACAGAGAAAATGTGTTATTCCGTACTTGGAAAAAGTAGGTTTCTAGCTTCACCTGCAAAGTCATCCTTCAGCTTGACCACATGGAGAGATTATGCTCCACCCCCTGGGAGGAAACACAAAAAAGGAACAGAGGTTAAAAGCCCCACTCCTTTCTCTCCTCCTGGGTTTTTTGTGTTCCTCCCTGGGAAACCACTGGACAGAGTGTTCCTGGATGTGTTGTACTTTAGATAACAGGTCACATGAGAGTTCTTCCGACTTTGCCTACTGAAACGGACAAGGAAGAAGATCTTTCGCTGCTTTGTTAGAACAGCCTTAATCATTTACTTGGTAAGACTGGCGCATAGCAGAGCAGCTCCTTGTAACCTTTAGGGGGGAAAAAACGCTTGTCAGCTTCCAAATCTGCTATAGCCAGATGAATTAAACAGACTATTGCTCAAACTTATTCTACTAGGTGGGTATCTTCCCCAGAAGTCTCTGTCCACTCTAGAAGAGCCATGGCCATGTCATGGGCAGAAGGGACAGGTGCTTTTATAGAAGAGATCTGCAAGGCAGCTATGTGGTCATCACCCCACACCTTACTCAAACATTATAGACTTTATTATGTGCAAAACACCAGGCCTTCGTTCGAAGGGTACTACTTGCAGTTTCACACCCCTAAAGTAAAATTACTTGCCTAATCCTCTCCATATGGTCAAGCTGAAGGATGGCTTGTAAAAACCGCCGTTACACTTACCGGTAAAGGATATTTTAGGAATCCTTCAGCTTGACCGCCTATTACCAGCCCATAGTCCAAGGATGTTTATATTGAGTTACTTTACAATTACTGAGGAGATGAGGAAGGGGTGGAGCTTTTAAACTCTGTTCTTGTTTTGTATTTCCTCCCAGGGGGGTGGAGCATAATCTCCATGTGGTCAAGCTGAAGGATTCCTAAAAAATCAGTTACTGGGAAGTCTAATGGCATTTCTATGTAGTGTAATGGCCAAACCAATGCATCTGGTTCTCTGGAAGGAATGTTAATCTTCCGGCTGTGGCATCAGAGCTAGAGTTCATGTCATTGGAAGTGAGAAGAAGAGATTCCGGGATAAAAAGATGCTTGCATTCAGTAGTAAAGTGGTCCTAAGGTCAGGACTTCGGAGGGCTGCTAAACCCTTCCTATAAAATGAGGCAATTATACTTGCCCCTTCTGCTCCAGTGGCCTGTGTGACCACTGACCGTCATGGGGTTGGTTGGCTGTGCAAGACACAATCCTGTGCGGGTTGGCTCGGTGAAGCCCACACAGGGCTGTGTTGTCCATTTCAGAACGCTGGGTGGGGCACCAATGACTTTAGTGGTAGCCTTTTCGGCCTTCTGATTTTAGTCTCTTGCTGGGATCGCCAATTCACCGGCTCACTGGTTGGACACTGTCCAGCTAATATTTTGGCTGTTGGTAATTTTTGACCCCAGGCTCAGTAGCTCTTGTTGTTTTGAATAGAAACCATTGAGCTGTGTTTGCCTGCAGCCATTCTAGTAATCCTAAAGCAAGGCACGGTTTGCTGGGGTCTAATATTGTCTCTCGCCCCCTTGTGTCTCCTCTAATCCTCGCTGGCTTCAGGTTCCATCTGTGTTTCCTTTGCAGGGACCAGGATTTAGCAGATTGTCAGACATCTGCAGGCAGCCTGGAGGTCAGCGAGCACAAGCCTCTTCCCTCCCCGCTCTGTGCGCCCGCCCGCCGCTTAGTAGAGACAAAGCCATTATGTGTGCTGTTAGCTCTCTGATGACACAAGAGAGTTCACCAACAGGTCACTTTGCTGCTCTTTATCTCCATGAATTTTAGTAAGATGCCAACCTACAGTGCCTCTTCCTTCTACCTTACAAACGTGTTTACTTTTCGTATAAATGGTTTGTGGAGGGAAATCAAATATTTCCAGGTTTTACATAATTCCATTTAAACTGTAGTTGTCTAGACTGGTATTGGCATGGCCAGCATCGAAACTGGACGATGCTGGGGCCTATGGAGCCTTGAGAGCCCCCCTATCCAGGGGGATAGCTAGTGTATCTACATTTTACTCATGTGTCTGCAATCTGGGGGGGGGGGGGGGCTTTAATTGTAGGAGGGGGTGGGTGCTCTACCTATTGTACACTCTCTAATATATTACCTGTTGGGGGGGATAAAAAACAACCAAGCAGACCCACACCCGCGCGGGTGTTGTTTCCACTGCAATAAGGCTGGGGGAACCCAAAATGCTGGAACTCTCCCCCAGAACGCCCAATATTATAACCATAGCCTCGCTCCTCAGCCGGGAATACAGTGCCGGTGCTCACGTGGGTGGGGTTTCGGAACATCACTTCTCACGTGAGCACCCGGCAGCCAACAACATCGCTGTATTCTTAGTGAGGATTGAGGCGGAGGTAAGAATATTGGGTATTTTGGGTGGTTATGTCCGTGGGGCTCCAGCATCCTAGATGCCCCCCAGCCTGGCTTATTGTAGCAGGATAGGTTGGGATAGTAAGGGAATAAGGACATTTATTTCAAATCTTCAGTATCTTGTTGCCTTGGGCTGTTAAAATCCAAATTGGATAAATGTGTTAAGATGCACCCAAGGTTTACAGGACAAAAATAAAAAAAAGGTGTCCAAAATCCCCCCTCCTATCACCCCATTACAGCTATTGTGCGCACCCCCCTCCCCTTAAAGGTAGCACCCTCCCCCAGAAAGCTGTCAATAATATGGTAGCAGACGGACAGGGTAACCGATTTTATGCCTGCCCGCCGCTGCTGTTGCTGCCGTACAGACTCTCCGCATTCAAACTTACCAGCTCTGTGGTTGCTGCAGCAGTATTTCTGGGTGGCAGGTGGGCGTGGCCTATATGGTCCACCAGCCACTAGAAACTAGCGCCGCAGTGACTTGGGAGTGTCGGTAAGTTTGTGTGTGAACAGCGGCGACAGGCGGGTATAAAATGGTTACACTTCCCATCCACTGCCTTATTATCGTGTAGGCAGCGTTGAGGAGCCCGCTCACCGGACGCCACCCACCCTCCTGCATCCATCTCACCGGCCACGGCCTTCCCAGGTTTCGGCCTACTGGGATTTTGCCCAGTGTGCCCTGCGGCCAGTCAGCCCCTGGATGTGCTTTTTGGGCGTTAATTGCAACCTGCAGCTCGGTGAGTTTTACTCACCTACTTCCATGTTCCCAGGAACAGGAAGGCCGTGCCGTGGGCCACCGGCATGTTCCCAACTGCTTAAGGGTCATTTTATTATGTAAAAGGAAATGAAAAACGTGCTGAACATAACTATTTATTTATTTTTGAAATTGAAATATCTCTTTAGTAACCATTGCTGATGCCAACTCAGGCCCTTACGGCGCATCTGCTCATCCAGTCAGTGTCACATTGTCTAAGTTCCGTCTAAGCCCAGCGGCTCCGAGCGCGCTGGTGGACGCACCCCCCGCTTCCTTCTAACAGGGAGCTTGCCCGCGCCGGCCATTCACAAATACCTGGCGCAGGCACGCACCCTGCTAGAGGGATAGCGGGGATGGAGTTGTGGCTCGTGCATGCACTGTTGGACCGGGAAACCAGGTAAGTGTATGGGGCAACCTGGGGGATTTCGCACAGTGGGGCATCCCGATTTTGGGTGCCCAGGGGGGGGGGGAGATTCCCAGGCTGATCGCCGTGGGTTTTGGTCCTCTTTAAACAGTTAAAGCTGCACTCTAGGTTCAGCTAACGTGTGCCCTTCACAAACAATCTTATGTAGTATTGAGAACCTTTCATACCATGAAAAACCTAGAGGTAGCAAAATATGTAGCCTGGAGCTAAACTTTCTTTGGACCCCTTGGCCAAGTTTTCCTGTAATCCAGTTTGATCACTCCTTGTTTGGGAAGCCTGATTAGGCAGCTCATTGGCCAATGGAGAACCCTGCAAACACAACTGGAGGGGCTGCACAGCTGCCTGCGTCTGTATAAAGCTGCGGCATCTGCTGAATGGCATGGAATTCACTACAGGGTGTGTCTGAGCTGCTCTGGAAAGACCATTTCTTTGCTTTATTTAAAGCTTTTATAAAGTTTGTTTTGTGTAGGGTGCAGAAGTATTCTTGTCATTTTCAAACACAACAGTAAATTAATCTTGTAGCAATATCATGGGTGTAACTGAGACAGGAATGTTTATTCTTTAATTAAAGAACTAAACCTTCCTGCCGCCTTCTGCTGAATAGGCCAATGGTGTTGCTTTTGTTTACTCCATAGAGCTCTTCAGAATGTTGGCACTAAGTAAACTTAAACCCTCCCTTGTAACCCTGTGCCAGGCAGGATCTTGGTCCACAGTAAGCTAACCTAACCTCTCCCCAGAAAGTATTGGGTACTGGTTCCAGCCCGGGGGGGGGGGGGCCTCCTCTTCATGGGATACTAGTAAGCACTTCTTTGTTATTTGTTGTTTGTGTCTGCTCTCTTACTCTGAGTGGATTTGAATACTCTTTGCACAGATTGTAATTGGGATGGAAGCACGGACACTTTATTAGGCATAGGTTAAGGTTAATCAATAGATATATTAATTTTATAGTTTGGGTAGGTCGTGTATAGTTGTGTATATAATATGTCACCCTACACAATAAATTGAGTCTTATTGGGTAATAGCCCACAGAGCAGTGCACCTATATACACACCGCGTCGGTGCCGCCCACACCTTTTTGCCCGTTGCCCAACGGGCGCTCTATAGCTCTCCCCAGAAAGTAAGCATTAGAATTAGAGATGCCCACCTTTCCGGTAATAGTGATAATCAGGCAATAGTGGCCATTGTGTGCCAACTCACAAATGTAATTCCTTCTTTGCATTTTACCCATCCATGCACTGTGAACAACACAACTCGCATACACACCAGTGAATAAACACCATGTGAGTGACTATACACAAGTGAATTACAAACTAAGGGGCAGTGAAGTGTATAGGTGCCTGAAGCGGTGGGCTGCCCTAAACCTAGCGCCCGGGGAGCAATTGGGGGTTGGGTGCCTTGCTCAAGGGCACTTCAGTCTTGTCCCATGGTTGAGAATCGAACCTGCCACCTTTTGGTCACAGGCCTGTTTCCCTACCTCTAGGCCATAACTTTCCCATCCAATGGTAAGAGGCATGTGGCACTGCAGTCTGCAGCTGATCCTCTGCTCCTCAAATATCCCCTAAATGTTGTGCTTATGAGCAGGGGTAGGCGGGTGAGGGTCCCTGCAGAGCTGCAAACTCCTTGGTACAGACTTGCCAGGGTGGGTTTATGTCAGCATTTTATTGATGCCTTATGTTTTCTTGCATCAGCTTGTATATTTGTGCAGGGCATTCTTCCTATTGGAGGATTTCTGGGTGTGTAGAGTTTGCTTTTCAAATGTGACTTTCAAGTTACCTACAGTGTCCCTCACTTCCCACTACTGGATATGTTGAATTAAGTTCCTCGTCCCCTTTAAAGTGGAAGGCAAGTGTGACTGGACCCCTGCTGTCCATGGTGTCGGACTGACTGTGATAAAATGCCCAGTTGGCCAATAAGTGTAGGTGCCAGGGTCCAGCAAAACTGAACTTCTGGTTTAACTGATTGTATAGGTCTGAATACTTGTCCCCTTTTGCACTCATGTTGTTTGGGTAGCAGCCATAGGGGGGTATAGGTCATCGTCAAGCTTGGTACTAGTACCACTGCCCTAGAGTCTAAAAAAACAGGCGTTACTAAAAGGTAAAGTAATTTTTATGTGCAACAATCTGAATTGCCCTGGGGAGGAGTGATGAACACCACACCACACATGGACCTCTTGTAAGGGTACTGGTTTGGTTAAAGCTGCAGGTGCAGTATTTGAGGGAGGATTTTTGGGGGCGGGTGATGGTTTCCGAATCAGGTCAGAAAAGATATTAACCACTACCTCTTTAATTGCATGTAATAAAACCATATTTCTATGTAAACAATACACTTAATTTAAAGTGATCCAGCAGGGAAATAACAAAACGTTACTTACCTTTCATCCTGCGCCGTCCATGGGCAAACCTCGGGGGCAAGATTGATGGTGGGACAGAATTGCGACTCCCCATCAATCACTGGGGTATGGCCACACCCTCTTTATTCATTGCAATGGACGTAGTGGGTGAAGCCATACACTCCCCTCTCCATTGTAGTGAATGGTATGGCCACCCCTGTGACTGATAAAAGGGGTGTGGCCTGGCACGAAAATAAAAGACAAAGTTTCAGGCCCTGGTCTGTGCGGGGGCTCTGATACAGCGGCCTGTTGAGTTGTGGAGTGCCAGACCCCCAGTGACCAGCAGCGCATAACAAAAGGTAAGTAATCTTTTTGTTCTTTTATTTACTTGTTGTAGGGCTTTAATTAAACAAATCACAGGTTTGACACCCTGCTTTAGCTGATTATAGCTGTTGAAATTCTACATCCATGGTCCCATCAGGTGACATCGGGATGGGCCAGGGAGATGGAATCTATCTAAAAACCCTCGTGTTGGTCCAGCTTAAAGTGGAACAAACCCCTCGTGGTTTGCTGAACATTTAGTATGCATGGCAATCTGCTCCGATTGGGTGAGAGCACACACATGGGCTGTAGGGCCGGGGGGAGGTAAGTTGTTCTTGTTTGGAGGTTTTTTCGCATCCCAAGGCAGGGAACATAACCCAAGATGGTCAAAATTCCAGGATTTGTTCTGCTTAAAGCCCACAAGGCAAAGTCATGCAGGTGCAGTAAGGGTCCTGATGCCTACAAGAAACTTCTATAAACAATTTGCAAGGTTAATATGAGGGAAAGAATGAAAAGGTTAACTAAGTTATATAAGCCTTATTCAGCCTGAAATAGCCAATAAGCATACAACATTGTGTGGCAATAAGTGACCAACTCCAATACAGGGGGCGTTTTCTGTAATATAGCTTCTGTAGTTTGTAGGTTTCCATGCATTATAACTATGCTGCACAAACGCAGAGAGAGCCTATAGACGTGAACAGGTGGAGGTAGTAAGTCAGATCGGATCTCGGGACACTCAGCTGCTCTACCACACCCCCAAACATAGAGCCTGGTTCCAAATTCTCCATTCAAGGGGTGCTTAACTCATTGCCTGTGATGCTCCCTGTGTATCTCAAGTTAGGATGCCCCCACCCTCCCATGGAATCAACCAAGCCGTGGCAAGACAAGGGGGCTTTTGGTTCTTCTGTTGCACTAAAATTGACTTGGAGTCTGTTGTCACTTTGGTGCAAATACAAAAGCAACTTCCTAGTTACCCGATCATCTTAAGCCTAACTTGAAAGTAGGGCGCATGGGTTTGGTGGCCCAGTCACCCATTGTGTAGCAAAATCAGTTTCTATGGTAACAGGTTTGGATTAGATGTTATCAAGACAGCTTCAGATCTACCTACATGTTTCTCTTCAATATCCTGTTAGGCAAAACATTTAATTTCCTCTTAAAGTGGGCCAAAAACTAGGATTTTGATGTTTCTGGGTATTGGTCCTTGCTTTGCTGATTGCATGATGCTCCTCTGTTAGTAACCCCCCACGTCGCCCATTAATACTCGCCTTTCCCTGATCCTATGGCTCTCGTCCAATCGGCACACAGCTTGTGCTCGTCAATATCTGCTAAGGCTTGGCTAAGGGCCAATTGTAGCCAAAAGGAGCAGGTGCATCCCTCTACCAGTGGGCATCTTGATACTGTGTTTCCCCAAAAATAAAATGTATCCTATCTCTATCTATCTATCTATCTATCTATGTCTTATAGCTGGCTGGCTGCAGGCAAGATGGTGACGGCAATACAGCAGCTCCAATAGAGTCCATGCACAGAGCCTTCTGGCAGCCGGGGGGGGGGGGGGGGGGGATTCGGCCCTGTGCCCGGAATGGCGTCAGGCACGGGTAAAGTCAGCAATATCAGACATTTCACTACTGACAGACAAGATTACTTGTGTGACTTGATGTGTCCTCAACCCCCCTTTACAGCCGTGATGTGTCCTCAACCCTCCTTTTACAGCCGTGATGTGTCCTCAACCCTTTTTTTACAGCCGTGATGTGTCCTCAACCCTCCTTTTACAGCCGTGATGTGTCCTCAACCCTCCTTTTACAGCCGTGATGTGTCCTCAACCCTCCTTTTACAGCCGTGATGTGTCCTCAACCCTCCTTTTACAGCCGTGGTGTGTCCTCAACCCCCCTTTACAGCCGTGATGTGTCCTCAACCCTCCTTTTACAGCCGTGGTGTGTCCTCAACCCCCCTTTACAGCCGTGATGTGTCCTCAACCCTCCTTTTACAGCCGTGGTGTGTCCTCAACCCTCCTTTTACAGCCGTGGTGTGTCCTCAACCCTCCTTTTACAGCCGTGGTGTGTCCTCAACCCTCCTTTTACAGCCGTGGTGTGTCCTCAACCCTCCTTTTACAGCCGTGATGTGTCCTCAACCCTCCTTTTACAGCCGTGATGTGTCCTCAACCCTCCTTTTACAGCCGTGATGTGTCCTCAACCCTCCTTTTACAGCCGTGATGTGTCCTCAACCCTCCTTTTACAGCCGTGATGTGTCCTCAACCCTCCTTTTACAGCTGTGATGTGTCCTCAACCCTCCTTTTACAGCCGTGATGTGTCCTCAACCCTCCTTTTACAGCCGTGATGTGTCCTCAACCCTCCTTTTACAGCCGTGATGTGTCCTCAACCCTCCTTTTACAGCTGTGATGTGTCCTCAACCCTCCTTTTACAGCTGTGATGTGTCCTCAACCCTCCTTTTACAGCCGTGATGTGTCCTCAACCCTCCTCTTACAGCCGTGATGTGTCCTCAACCCTCCTTTTACAGCCGTGATGTGTCCTCAACCCTCCTTTTACAGCCGTGATGTGTCCTCAACCCTCCTTTTACAGCCGTGATGTGTCCTCAACCCTCCTTTTACAGCTGTGATGTGTCCTCAACCCTCCTTTTACAGCCGTGATGTGTCCTCAACCCTCCTTTTACAGCCGTGATGTGTCCTCAACCCTCCTTTTACAGCCGTGATGTGTCCTCAACCCTCCTCTTACAGCCGTGATGTGTCCTCAACCCTCCTCTTACAGCCGTGATGTGTCCTCAACCCTCCTCTTACAGCCGTGATGTGTCCTCAACCCTCCTTTTACAGCCGTGATGTGTCCTCAGCCCTCCTTTTACAGCCGTGATGTGTCCTCAACCCTCCTCTTACAGCCGTGATGTGTCCTCAACCCTCCTTTCACAGTCGCTCCTGTCCTTTTTCTGAAGCCCAGCAGCTGGATTATGAATTGTAACTAGGCTTATTTTTGGGAAAGGGCTTATATTTTATATATTAGCAAAAATGCAGCAAAATTATCTTACGGAGGATTATTTTTGGGGAAACGGGGTAGTTGTAGAAAAAAATCTGAACTTATTTATTGTGGCCTGCGACAATGTTCCAAGTGGCCTGTACATATTAAAACCACCAATGATCTATGTGCTGTAAATACAGCTGCGTGTTTAGTTATGTAAAGATGGAAGCATTGGGCCTAAGGGAAAGGGGTTATTAGTTTTCAATATAAAAGTAAGTGTCTTGTCTCAAAAATAGATTTAGAAATAAGGATTGGGGGATCTCCTATCTGTTTGATCAGACAAGAATTACATCTAAGGAACTCTATGGGAATAAAAGGATGATGGCGAGTGCGGCACATCTTTGTCCACGCTGCGCCGCACGGAGTGTTTACCACATGTGGGTGTAGTATGTATGCGCATTGCTATGCCTAGAACTGCTCTTTTAAGAACAATAATGGTTTGTTCCAGGAAGCCCAGATCTCATGCTCATGACAGGGACTTTTAAGAAGCAATTAATCTTTATCTTGGCCCCTTTCAGTAGCTTCTTAGACATTTTAAATTATCAGCATCCAGGCTCACACTAACTTCCTTCCCCCTTATTCCCTATGGGAACAATTTACAATTGGCTATTACAAAGCATCTCAAAATCTGATTATATGTAAATACATTTTATGTAATATAAGCAAAGCCTCTTTCTTTGCTTTAATTTCTGGGTCGTGGCCGAGCTACGTTGGGCATGTCATGAGTATGCTCTGCTGTGGTCAGACAGCTGTGGCACCTGTGGCTTGCTCACACTGAGAGCTCCATTTGGAAGTTTTTTGGGTAGTCCTGGGGAAATGTTACATTTAAAAGGAGGGGCATTTTTTTAACCCTGCTACGGCGTCTGCAGTCACTACAAAAAATAGAGGAAAGGCAAACGGGACAGGCATCAGTTAAGCTGCTTGCTGCCTTTATTGCTGTTTGGTTTGCTGTCTCTTTAATTTGAATTGTTGCTACATCTGTGCATACTGAAATAACGCACAACTAAAACTGAATTCTGGTCTGCATAGCCTTAGTGAAGGTAACCTGCCCCAGGTAATAAGGAAATGCTTTCCCTTACTACCAGGACACTGCCCAACAGGGGGTCCCCAACGAGCACAACCAATGGTAGGAAAAGGATGCTGATGATCACAGGCGCGTTGCGCAGAGCTAGAGGGGTGTGACAGTAAGTATTACTTGGCTTACTAGAGGCTAGAAAGGTCAGCACCTGAATCGTTCCTGGCACAAAGTTTCCTCCAATTCGGGATGCCCCTGATTGGAGTTTTATCTTTATATGAAATGGATGAAACTGTTTATTTTGTGAGTGGTCACTTGAAAGAGTTTCTGTTATGAGGACGTGAAGGATTCCATTTGTTAATCAGTATTAGGAAATCCCATACAGTATTATTTGATAGTAAAACATGAAAGCTTCAATTTGATATAGTGGGTGCTGGAAATGGGCAGTGATGTACATGTGCGTCATACTTATGTGTTTTTTAAATAAATGACATTGTATTTGAAGGCAATATTGTCCAAAGTGTTCTCCCTGCCGCCACCATAATGCTGTAACAGAGCAGCCCTCCATCTCCTCTTTTGCTTGATAAATGACTTGTTGAAAGCTTCTGGGAAGTGCGGGTGGTATCCTGTTACCGGGTGCTGTGAAATGGGCAATCGTGGCTACTGAGGAATTCACGGCGGCAGCCTTCAGTTCTTTTTCTAATCCTGACAAACCAGTTCTGCTACTGCCTTCATTGGTTGCTGCCCGCTCAAATTTCTATGGCAACAATACATAGTGGAACTTAAAGTACCTTAGACACCAGATCTGACCCTCTGAAATAAACCACCATGTATTTAAAGCTCTGTAGAATGTTGTCTAATTAAAGTAGACCGAAGTCTTTTTGTGCTGCACGCTCCGCTCATTGCAACATTGGACTGTGGTCAGCACAGGAAGAAGGCGAATATGACGCCCAGGCTCGGGCTTTTTTGGTATACGTATGTTCTGCATGGCATCTATTATGAAGATGTCCCCTGGAACCTTAGTGCTAGTGCAAGCAAGGACTAGAGACCAGTCTTTCAATTTGCACAGTGCTTAATATACCGGTATGTTGCCAACCCAATATATAAATTATATCATTATATATAAATATATCATTTTTTTATGTGTTCACTAACCCCCCCCACCCACTTGAGGAAACCTTATATAGACCAAAAGGAAACCATAAATGTTTCATGAACAATCTATGATGAGAATGTGCTCATATAACCAGTGTATGTGCAAAGGATTTTGTGCTCTGATTAACATATAATGTAACACATTACACAGCGAGTGTCCACATGCCTGCCTGGGGAGCAGTTGGGGGTTCGCTTTTGCCCTATATTCATAAAAACCCAAACTGGATGCAGGCTGCTGTTTGACTGGTTGGCTATATTGCTCCCTGGTGCCTTCCACAAGGATATACATTCAGTTAAACATAGCTTACACAGAGGGTCAGCATTATCCGTTATAATAACTGCCAATGTGGGTCAGTTTACCTTGTAACTGAATAAATTAGCATATGACATGCCGTGCCACATCGTGCTGCTTTCTGGTGTGTTTTATATATAATATTGGACAAAGGCTTTAGTAAAATTGAAAGAAAAATGGAAAAACAAATAGGCTATTATGACATAAACTTCCTATCTGGGTATGGGTACACCTCCAATCCCCATGGGATCCCACATAGTTGGTTTCATGACCCACGCAGCCCGGCTGATCCTTCCGGGAAATGCGATTGGCTTCTGTTGATAACATGACGCCAGGTCCTGGAAGAGAAGCAAGGACAATGTTTGTGGCTTAGGGGATGGCAATGTGTCTGGGAAGGGGCGCATCACCAATAGGGTTGCCCAACCCCAGTCACAAGCATTGGTGGGTTGCTCTTGATTTAGTGATCTCTCGTGCTGTATTGCTTTAAAGTGGATGTTCAGTCACAACTACACACTGCCTGCCACTTGCCCTTATGAAAAAAAAATAAATAAATAAAGCCTTACCTGACCATACCACACCATTCAGCGGCAACCACAGGCAGCAGGGGGCTTTTATCTAACAATCGGGTAAGATTCCGAGTGATGACTATGATTGTTGGTAGAAGGACGAGGAGTATAGCTTTTACTTTGAGCCTGGACAATGATGTTAAAAAATAAAATTATTTTAATACCCAAATCTGGTTCAGTACAAGGCGCGGAGGGGTCTAGCCGGTGACTTGCATGTCCAGCTGTAGCGGGACTTACACTTTAAAGCTGTCCTAAAATGTGACAAGCTTTGGCTAACAATCTAGAGTGGGAGGCACGGTGGTCACCACTGATGGCTGTGTTTGGGGGACCCATAGGAAATTCTAGCCTGAGAGTAGGCCTGGTTTTTATTGTGGGGCTTTCTAGTTCAGCATCTATTAGGCACATTTGAAATGTTCCTAAATCCTTTTCTGGCAGTTTTTATACTTAAAGTGGACTTTTAGCATCATTTAATGAAAAGCCCAAACCCTTAACTATTCCCCCCCAGTATCTAAAATGAATATATTTAATGTTTTTAATTACTTTTTATTCTTTCCCCCGCTGGCATGCAGCTCTGTTCAGCACTCTAGGATACGGGCGCCGCCATGTTGGCTCAGTAGCATTACATACTGATGAGAGGAGAGGGGTCAAAAGTGGAGGGGGGTGGTTTATAGCTGTGCTTTGTACAGACAGTAGAGCTGGGGTCAGAAAAAGGACAGCAATCCCAGAATGCAGAGCAGCACAACAGAAGACACTTCCTGTTTGCAGGCAGCCCGAGACTCCATGGGCCACCATCTTGGATGTTTAAAGGCGTAGAAAATGCACTAGATGCAGGTCGGATGACTTTTAATGTGATAAATCTGTATATACAGGGTGGGGGAGACATATAAGATAGGCTCTTGTTCAGGGTGAAGGTTCAGTTTAAAGCAGACCAACCACATTCTATTGAAGGTTAAATTAAAAAAAATGTATTAACTCCCCTTAGAGTCCTGGTAAAATACTCACAAATGATTTGGAGGAAAATTAAATCTTCTTTTGGCCCCTATATTCATTCTAGCACTGTTTTCAATGGCCTTTAATTGCTCCCAGCATTAGATTGAGATAAGGGGGCTTAACGGGCCACTGTGGCTCACTAATTGTGATTTTAAAATGCCCACTGCCCTGCCACCCTCCCCTAGCGCTGAAGCAGGGTGGGAGGCATGAGGAAAGATACCAACCCCCCCGAATCCAGCAGCAATGCTGCAGATTACGCCCGATGCTTGCTTCCATCTTGCTGAAGTCCAGGGTGGCCTTTGGGTGCGGGAGCGTGTGCGTATCTGGCGGCCCTCCTGTACTTCAGCAAGATGGCGGTGAGCATCTGGCGTAAATTTCAGCATTGCCTGACTTAGCAGCTGGATTCGGCATGCAGATAAGTATCTTTCCTTATGTTAACTCCTTCACCCTTCTTCAGCGCTAGAAAAGGTGGTGTGGGCCGGGTTAAAAATCCCAAATCCTGGGCTGGAGTGGTACTTTAAACAGCTAGTTTAGAACAATGGTATCCTGTCAGAAACCAACGGCATGCAATGGCATAGCTGGGGAAAATGAAAATCATTATAACAGAGATAACAGGGTTGGGGGCAGCAAACATCCAAATGTACCTGAGATGGGAGAGCAAGTTTTGGGGGGTTTTGGTCCACTTTAAAGCAGCTTCTTTAGCTTCTCCACCCAGATGTAAAATGGGAGCAAATCTCTGGCAGTTAAAACAAACCACAGTGCACTTTTGTAGCCATTGGCGGTAATACGGATAACATAGTTCTTATTTTCTTTGGGCTTGCGAGCAGGAGAATGATGTAAGCAAGAGGCCGACTGTTAATTAACATTGAATGGCTAATCTCCATAGAGCCAGCTGGATATCTAGCATGTGCTTAAGCCACTTATCCCAAACACGCTGAAAAGATTTTGGCTGCTTTTGACAGTCCAGAGAGGATGTTAATGGCTGCTTCTGAGGACAATTGCCAGGCGTGCTGGCGGACTCTAATGTACAGGATGATACTGGGAACCAGGCACTAGTGAAACATGTCTGGATTGGGGGGGGGGGGGGGGGGTTATTCATCGAATGTGGGGTTCAGTATAAAAGATGAAGGCGTTGGATGTATGTGCTAAAGGCAACTTTTGGGTTATGTGAACCTTGGGAGGTTTATAGAGGAGCGGCATCTGGGATTTTGTTCTCCATTCTGGATTTTGTTGCACTGCTGTAAAAGCCGCCAGATCACAGCGCAAACACGCCTCAGCAGCGATCCCACAGCGCAAGGGTGGGCTCTCCTCCAGTTGGCAGCCATCCTTCTTTTAGCTTTACTAAACTGCTCTGGCCATACCTGTGCCAGCCATTCATTAATAACTGGCGATGTGAACCTGAAATAGGGAATTGCAATTGCAGGGAAGCCAGGGATGTGGCCCACACATGTGCCATGGGATCACGGGTGAGGTGCCTATGCTAGGTGTCTAGTTTACATGGACTGTTAGAAAAGTCTTAGGGTCATTGTAGTTGCCTCTATTACCAGGGGCAGCTCCAGACACACACAGTGAGGTCTTAGCGCATAGCGAGTACAACTCTGAAAGGGGTTAAAAAGTGTTCCTTTTGTGAAAGGGTGCTTCTTCCTAACCAAGCACTTAACCCAAGACTGCACCAGTGGTGTAACACTGTATTAAAGTGGACCAATCCCTGCCGAAGCCGGCCCTGGCTGACTAGGTGCCCCTGGGGCATCCTGATTTGGGATGCCCCAATGTGTGAACCCCCCCAACCCCTTACCTTTCTACAATTCCCTCACCACGATTGCAAACTGCATCCCTGCAGCTGTGCACCCTCCCGCGGTCAGCCATTCAAATAGGCCAAGCGCACAGGAGCGCCCAGTTCCGCACTCCACAGGGAAACTAGGGATTCTCTATGGCTATGCAGAGTCTTAAGCAAAGGTCCATTTAAAAGCAGACCTTATCAGATTGAGGGAACAGAATTGGGTGGATGAGCTGGCCAGCACTATCCTTTTTTTAAATATATTGAAGCTGCAGTCCATGAAGAAGATGGTGCAGGCTGCAGCTTAAAGCGGACCTTCACTCTGAATAAGAGTCTATCTTATATGTTTCCCACACCCTGTACATACAGATTGCTCACATTAAAAATCATCCTACCTGCATCTACTGCATGTTATGAAGCCGCCATCTTATCAGGCAGCCTGCAAACAGGAAGTGCCTCCTGACTGTGCCGCTCTGCATTCTGGGACTGCTGACCTTTACCTGACCCCAGCTCTGCTCTGTCTGAGCAAAGCACAGCTATAACCCCCCCCCTGTACCTTATCCCACTCTCCTCTCCTCAGTAAGTGTGATGCTTCTGAGTCAAGATGGCGGCGCCCGTATCCTAAATTCCTGAACAGAGTTGCAGCCCAGTGGGGGAAAGAATAATAAGTTAGTGACTAAAAACGTAAAATATATTAATTTTAGATGCTGGGGAACCGTTTTTTAAGAGTTTGGGCTTTTCATTAAATCACGCTGAAGGTCCGGTTTAAGGTTGTACGAAGGTGGCTCCACCCATCATGCACACACGAGCTGGCCAGCAATGAGCCGAGGAAAGAAGCAGGTGCCAGAGAAAAGTCTGTTATCACTCTAGCACTCCTAAGATTACTCAATGTGTATTCACTCCCATGGAATTCGTCGTGCTTTATCGTCCTACAAAACTGAATCACAGGCAGAGTGAAAACCAATATCTGCAGTGGCTTTAGCCAATTACAAATGAAACCATAATGTACTGCAATGTATTTGACACACCCCAGTCATCACTGGTGCAGCCAACTGACTAAAGAGTGCTGTAAGTTGTTCAAGGTTTAAAGACCTAGGCATTGATTCAATAAGAGTTTTTTTTAAAAAATTCTAGTTAGTAAAAAAAAAAAATCACTTCATGAGTAATCCTGAGAATGTTGCTGGATCACCAGATAGAAAGACAATGAAAGTCAATGTCACTTTGTTACTACAGAGTAAAAAGTAAAGGCGTTCCGTCACAGATAGCGATTCAAATAGGCTGGGCACCCAGGGGTGCAGTCACTCCGGCTCCCCGTTGCCGAGCTCTGCATGCAAACAGAGCAGTTTGCCAAGCACACAGCATTGATTGGACGAGAGCTTGTGCAAGCACCAAGGGACGGGTTCAGGGGGGGGTTACATAGCCACGCATTCCAAGTCTGGATGCACCCAGGGAAAGAAACAAGAGCCTGAAAGATTTCAGGGCTGGGAAAAATGGTGATTAGACATCAGAGCACTTTTCCTTTGTCTAATTTTGGTTGCCATTGGATTGGTCTGACTCGGAAATTAGTAACTCGTCTAATACTTGTTTGAATCCTGTTCTGCCAGGGCCCTGGACTCGGTCACAGAGGTGCTGCTACACCCTATCCATTCACTACAAGGTGAAGGTATGTCCTCCTCCATTACAATTAGTGAGCCTGATACAGAAGCACCGGTTACTGGAGTTCGGGGTGTAGGATTTAGCAGTTAGGCGTGATGCTGATCACCGGTGTCAGCTAATGGAGACAAGGGGTGAGTCCTTTTTCTTACAATTTGGCCGGTCAATCACTTTAAGAGCAGAAATTGTGGCCATCCGTATACTGTATCGTTGGTGAGTTTAGGCCTGTTTAGTGATGGGGAATGTTGGGGAGTGCCTCGTCTCTGAGATACTTGTGGGAAAGGGAATAAAGGTTAATTGGTTTCCTCTATAATGGCGCTGTTCATGTGAGCGGCGTTTGTAAAGAGGTTTCGCCAGCGGACATGCTCACGTGCCGCCTTTCATGTGTGATCAGCCTGGAGATGTGACTCAAGGAGGAGGCATTCAGCAGATCAATGGCTGCCTTTGTACCCATGCTTCAGGTCTTCCTTTGTCAGAACACGCTTTGTTTTATTGTAGTGGCTGAGGAATTCCCAAAATGTGTTTAGACTTCCAATTCCTCCACGCTAAGAAAACAGTTGACAGTTATTCTCATCCCTCCTTCAGTGGAGTCACGGATCAGCGACAGTGGAGCACCTCGTCTCTCTAAACATGTCCTGTCAGCTCCTGCAGGGGCTGCTCCATGGAGGGGAATTCACAGCTACACTTCCTGGCTTTTTCATCCCAGCAGGAGATTAGCCCATTTCCTGTCTGCATTCATCAAACAGGAAGATGGTCTATGGCAAAGCCATAGGTGTTACTGCGGCAGAATAGTGTCAAGCCCATATTCTTAGCTGGTTGCCAGCTTTGATACACTTTTTTGCAAACCAGGGACATCATATTTTGTGTTTAGTCCCACAGATCTATCTATCTATCTATCTATCTATCTATCTCATCTTGTTAGACCAACAGCCTGGCACGGTTAGAAAAAAAAACTCCCCAAAACTTGCCCTATCTGCATGCATGATACCTAGTCATTGTCACCACTTACATTTGCTCTTGCATCCACTCAAAGCTGAAATGCCTCCTCCCTGATTTTCTAGTGGTAGCAGCCATTTTGGAGCTTCCTGTCCCAGCATGCTGCCGCCTGGACTCAACTGTCATAACTGACAATGGCCAGTAACAGAAAACCCAGCAACACTCTTTTTGCAGGCAGCCTGCAGATCCATGAGCCACCATTTTGTTTACCCTGGGGAGGGATGCTTATGAGCACTGTTTGTTGTGTTGGTCCAGTTTATGTCACAGCCTGAGGAAGTGGGAGGTTGCTGATAGAACGCGTGGCTCTCGTGAAGGTTGCAAGGGAGATGTGTATTTTTGATCTATTTGTTTGCATTTTACCATGATTAAAGATGTGATTATGATTCATATACTTGTATACACTGTTCGTTTTTAGTATTAATTGTGGTCATGGGTTGATTGTGATTGATGGTTATTTATTCTTAGATTGTTACATTGTTGGCATATAAGGATACATATTTAGATTTAACTCATCTGGATCATAGGTAGGTTAGTTATTTATTGGATTGCACAGTTTTTCAAAGTGGTGGTGTTATATCTATAGTCATGATCATACTATTTGTTTGTGTTGTGTTTTATGTTTTTAATCGATTCTTGTGTGTGAGATCATTGTTATATATATGAATAAAATTTGATTTATTCGGAGCTGGTTGGTTAGTAGTGATACATGTATGGAGGATTAGCACCCAGCTGTGTATATTTATTATAAGCTTGGGGTTTTGTGCAGGTTTTGTTTTTGTAATTATACAGTTTAGGTCATTTTTGGCTGTTGGCCTGCTCACGGGACATCTGAAATCTGGATACCCCGCAGTGTAGAACCCCTGGGCTTGACGCTAAACTAACTTTTGTGGCTGCATTCACGACATCCCTGTAGTAGGTGCACTTCTGCGCCCAGCCATTCAGATATGCTGGGGGTGAGAGGCCTTCCCAGTCTACAGGAAAACTGGGGATACTGACATATGACATCAGCCGACATTCTTGAGATGGCGCAGTTGACTGCAGAAAGACTTGTGGCTCCTCCCGGTCCATAAAAGGCCCCCCTCCAGGTGGACACGCCCGCCCTGGGGCTGTCCAATACTTCTGTTGTGCCGTCCCCTGACACCTCTACCTTGCGTGATAATGCCGATAGGCGCATGGATCAGCGAGCTTGTCACGCATTCACCTTTGTGGGGGCTGGTCTGCGCCGCGGCTATTGTTGCCATTGCGATTAAGAAGGAGGTCAGGCGCCTTGCTGAAGCGGCTAGATCTCGCAAGCGAGCGGATGACTACAAGGATCTTTTGCTTTGCTCTGACTTTATTGCCTTGTGCTATCTGCCATGGATGATGCTGTCCGGCTTGGTGGTAGGGCCTCGGCCCTGTTGATTGCCATGCGTCTGTCTGGCTGCGTCAGTGGGCGGCTGACGCTGCTGCTAAGAAGTCCCTTACCAGGCTTCCCTTCACGGGACTCAGTCTCTTTGGGGAGTGTCTTGATGCAATGGTCAAGGACGGTCAGCTCCCTCAGCGTAGAAAGCATTCCCGGCTGGAGACCTTGCGGTTGGCGGTGAGCTCCCTTCGGCCAGGCGACTTCATGACCACAGTGGACATCACGGATGCCTACCTACACGTTCCTATCTTCCTGGGACATCAGAGGTTCCTGAGGTTCGCTCTAGGGGATCAACACTACCAGTTTGTGGCCTTGCCGTTCGGTATCCCCTCAGCCCCTCAGGTGTTCACCAAGGTGCTGGCGGGTGTCATGGCCCTCCTGAGGAGCCAGGGCATTCTGATTCTTCCTTACTTGGACGATCTGTTGATTGCTGCTCTATCTTTTCATCAGGCCGAGAGGGATACTCAGGTGGTAGTGTCCACCCTCGAGTCCTTTGGTTGGGTGATAAATTATCTCAAATCTTTACTATCTCCGTCTTTGGTGAGGTCCTTCCAGGGCATGTCGCTGGATACTTCTCAAGTCAAGGTGTTTCTTCCTCAGCAGAAGGTGGAGGGCCTTCAGATGCAGGCGCGAACCCTGCTGTCGTGTCCTCATCCCTCTATCCATCTGGGGATGCAGCTGGTGGGCCTCATGGTGTCTTGCTTCGAGGCTGTACCCTTCACCCAGTTCCACATGAGACCTCTTCAGTTGAATCTCTTGGCTGTCTGGGATCGG
Source organism: Gastrophryne carolinensis (assembly GCA_027917425.1). NCBI lineage: Eukaryota > Metazoa > Chordata > Amphibia > Anura > Microhylidae > Gastrophryne > Gastrophryne carolinensis. The sequence goes on from CM051244.1 coordinate 70,570,275, forward strand.
AGTCAGGAGTCCTTGGAGCAGGAGTTTGCTCTGTCCCCTCTGGCCAGACAGTACCTCTCGTGGTGGTTGGTCTCGAGAAACCTTCTGGTGGGCAGGTCCTTTCTGCCCCCGTGCTGAGAGATTGTCACCACGGACGCCAGTCTGACCGGTTGGGGAGGGGTTTGGCAATCGCTGAATTTCCAGGGCCAGTGGGGCCCTCAGGAGGCCCATGTGCCTATCAACCTCCTGGAGTTGAGCGGTCAGGTTGGTTCTCCTCCAGTTGACTCCCCACCTACGGTGTTGTGTGGTCCAGGTCCGCTTGGACAATCAGACTGTCGCTTACATCAATCATCAGGGCAGGACTTGGAGCAAACGAGCCCTCAAGGAAGTGTCCCTGATCCTGTCTTGGGCGGAGGAGAATGTTCCCTGCATCTCGGCGGTTTACATTCCAGGGGTGGAGAACCAGGAGGCGGATTCTCTGAGCAGAGGGACGTCTCGTCTGGGGGAATGGTCTCTCGGCAACAGGATCTTTCTCGCCCTGTGTCGCCGCTGGGGTCAGCCGGACGTGGACCTCTTTGCGCCCCGTCACAATCACAAGCTTCCCAAATTTGTCTCCCTGTCAAGAGATCCTCTGGCCTTCGCCACGGACGCGCTAGCAATTCCTTGGACGGAGTTTCGACTCCTCTATGCCTTTCCTTCCTTTCCTCTGTTGGGTCGCGTGCTACGCAAGATAGCCCAGGAGGGGGTACCGACCATTCTAGTGGCCCCCCGCTGGCCGAGGAGGGTATGGTTTGCGGACGTCGTCCAGATGGCGGTGGATCAGTACGTCATGCCCGATGATCCAGAGCTTCTCACTCAGGGTCAGCTGTGCCATCCCAATTTACAAACGCTGGCTTTGACGGCATGGCTGCTGAAACCTCCATCCTGATGGATAAGGGTTTACCGGCTTCGGTAGTCAGTACTATGATTCAGGCTCGGATGAAATCCTCTTTCATGATTTATTACATTGCCTGGTGTGAATCTTAAGTCTTTTCCTTGTCGTGCTTTCTCCATTTCCAGGGTTCTGGAGTTTCTTTAACATGGTCTGGAATCAGGTCTACAGCTGAGTACTCTCAAAGGCCAGGTTTCGGCTTTGCCAATCTTTTTTCAAAGATCCTTCGCTAATCATAGGCTTATCAAAACTTTTTTCCAAGGAGTTACTCATGTACGTCCGCCGCGTAAGCCCTTGCTACCGTTGTGGGATTTGAATTTGGTGCTTTCTGCTGTACAGGGTGCACCATTTGAACCTCTGTGCGATGCTGCTCTTCCCATTCTGACTCTTAAGGTGGCCTTTTTGGTTGCTATCACTTCAGTGCGTTGCGTCTCTGAGCTGGCGGCGCTTTCCATTAAACCTCCTTACTTTGAGCGGCATCAGGATAAGGTGGTGGTCCGTCTTAAACCGGAATTTTTGCCTAAGGTTGTATCTGCCTTTCATCTCAATTAAAACATTCTTGCTTTCCTTGTGTCCTGCCCCTTCTAATTCTAAGGAACAGACCCTTCATTCCCTGGATGTGGTCAGGGCTCTCAAATTTTATTTGGTTGCCACTGAGTCCTTTCGGAAGTCTGATTCTCTGTTTGTCCTTCCTCCCGGGCCTAGGAAGGGCTTGCCTCTGCCAAATCCACTATCCGCAAGTGGATCAGACAGGCGGTGGTACAAGCATATTCTGCCAAGGGGAAGGAACCCCCTTTTCGTGTTACTGCTCATTTCACTAGGGCTATTGGTGCCTCTTGGGCACCAGGCTTCTGTTGAACAAGTTTGTAAGGCTGCTACTTGGTCTTCCGTTCATACCTTTTTCTAAGTTTTTTTACAAGGTTGATGTTAGGGCCTCAGCTGACGCTGTTTTTGGCCGCAAGATGCTTCAGGCAGTTGTCTTGAACTGGCTGCTGTTGCTCTTTGGGGATCCCACCCTTCTTCATGGACACTGCTGTTGGATGTCCCAAATGTGAAGAATTTAAATGAAGCAAGCCGTGTTGTATACCAGGAAAAATACAATTCTGTGATTACTCACCTGTACGGTGTACAGCACGGCTTGCTTCATCCCTCCGTTATCGTTATCCTCTTTTGCCTTGTTGTGGTGAATTTTGAGTTATTTTTTTTAGTGGGGCTGTGTTTTTTGTTAACATGGTCTTGCCTCCCGGCTTCTGGCATCACTGCTTTTCAAACACTGGAGTCTCTGGGTAATTCCTGCCCTTTTTATGGGCCGGGAGGAGCCACAAGTCTTTCTGCAGTCAAATGCGCCACCTTGTGGCGGATTACCCAAATGTGAAGAATTGAGATGAAGCAAGCCGTGCTGTACACTGTAAAAACAATTCTACAGGTGAGTAATCACAGAATTGTATTTTTACAAGCCCACTGCCAAGACAGGTGCCTGAGGTCTGGGCGGTTGGGTGGCACAGGGGATAATTTCAAGGGTTTTGTGCCACCTTAAAGTAGGTCAAAACCCTTGTGGTCAGGTCCTGAAATCTAAGATTCCAGGCCTGGGTGCTAGCCTGCCCCTGGGACATCCTTCACTGGATGCCCTGCTGTGTGAAACTCTCTGGGGTGTTGGTGATCCTACATGATCCCGACAGGTCCCATGACGCGATCTCCACTGGCGCCGCATCTGCCGGCTTCTCTTTGGCCATGCGTTGCTCCTTCGCCCATCCTTTCTGAATGGCCAGATGCGCCTGAACAGCATACTCGTGATGTGACCACCCGGCTGCACGTAGTCACAGCAGCACTTTTAAGAGCCAGTCACTCTCAAAGTGCTGCAGGGCGTGGCTTTGGCGGTGGAAAAGCCCGGTTTTTCTTTCAAAACCGGGTGACCACTGAGCAGCAAAATTAAAATCCTGGGTTTTGTTCTGCTTTAAAGCAGTAATTCTGTAGAATAGCCCTGTTTTAGATTGACTGCCCAATCATGTCCCACCCCTGCCATGGGAGGGGGCAAAAAGCAGGCTTTTTTTTTCTTTTTTTTTTTTTTTGTTAATGCCGCCGTTGGTCTGATGGAGGGGGGGATTAGGTGGACTTAAAGCGGACCTTCACTCTGAATAAGAGTCTATCTTATATGTTTCCCTTACCCTGTACATACAGATTGTCCACATTAAAAATCTTACCTGCATCTACTGCATGTTATGAGCCTTTAAACATCCAAGATGGCGGCTTATGGAAGCCGCCATCTTATCAGGCAGCCTGCAAACAGGAAGTGCCTCCTGACTGTGCTGCTCTGCATTCTGGGACTGCTGACCTTTACCTGACCCCAGCTCTGCTCTGTCTGAGCAAAGCACAGCTATAACCCGCCCCCCTGTACCTTATCCCACTCTCCTCTCCTCAGTAAGTGTGATGCTTCAAGCTGAGTCAAGATGGCGGCGCCCGTATCCTAAATTCCTGAACAGAGTTGCAGCCCAGTGGGGGAAAGAATAAGAAGTTAGTGACTAAAAATGTAAAATATATTCATTTTAGATGCTGGGGAACCGTTTTTTAAGAGTTTGGGCTTTTCATTAAATTACGCTGAAGGTCCGGTTTAAGGTATAGGTTTGTCTTTAGGTCACCTTTAATTCTCTAGCAAAAATGCATTTTAAATTATGCTCATGTGGTAGAGGTCATAGAGCACAACATTGTGTGCATCCTACCTCCTGGCTTATGTCTCTACCCTATATCATTTAGATTGTAAGTTCACAGGGGTGTCACTCCTACTGTATCCCACCATCTGTGTGTATTTGTTTTGTCTGGTAATAGCCTGTGTATTATAAGTGCATTGCTTGTTTTATACAGAAGATGATGGCGCTTTATAAATAATAATAATAATAATTGAAGTGACATTCCATTCTTCTATTGTCTTTATAGGTACAATGGCTGCCTCCCAAATGGAGACCGTGGGAGAAGGAAAAGCAGATTTGCACTCTATAAGCGGCCTAAATCAAATGGGGTCAGAGCCAGCTCCGTGCATGTGGTGCCTACGCCGCAGGCTACCAAGGTAGGACACTGGAGCTGTATTGCGTGATACTATATGGGGCAGATGGGGCAGTAAGCACTTATGCACTGTAAAGTGGAGCAAAACACAGGATTTTGACTTTCTCTGGTTTTGTTCCGTTCCCTGGGGGCATCCCGATGTTAGATTCCAGGCCAGGCCACTGGTGGGTTTTGTTAAGCATGGCAAGAATGATTTAAAAGATTGGTTTGGCAATAAATACATTTCATGGTACAAAGATAGCACCCAGCAGAAAAGATGTGGGGGATTGGATGTGATTCAGAAAAGCTTGGGTCATTGCTGATTACTGCAGGAAAATAGCTGGCAGTGAACCCCCCCCCCCCCCCCCTCTTTGGATTGGGTGGAGGGTTGTGGTGCTCTGCATATTAAAGTGGACCAAAACCTGGGATTTTCATCTCGGGTCCTGGTTCTTCCCTTGTGGCATCCCACTGTGTGAAATCCTCCTTTCCCTGGGCTCACGTAACATATGCCTCAGCTACAGAGCTGCTGGGGATGTGGCTACAGCTGGCGACCACATTGTGGGTGATCCTAGATAAGTGAGTGTATACGGACTATCTGGGGAGCTCATACAGTGGAGCTTTCCTTATTGGGATGCCCCAGGGGGGCTAAAACGTCTGGGCCAGCCTGCTCTGTGGTTGGTCCACTTGAAATAAAAATTTTCGTCCAGGTTTTTGGTTTTTTGTCTTATTGTGTTCCTCTTTTGGAATGTTAAACAAACATTTCTGTTAGGATTGTGCCCCCAGACCTGTGATTTACTTATTAGCATGCCATTTCCGTTTTGACGCCAGTGTCTCAGAGCGCGCTGATTGGACGACCGGCATGCGCTGTAGGACTGGGAAGAGGGGAGTTTGTTCGGGCGATTTGGGACGTTTCACACAGCGGGGCACCCCCAATCGGGGGTGTAGCAGATATAAAAGTGACCTGTGCCAAAATAAAGTGCACAATGCTTAATTTTAACTGAACACAATCTAAAACAATCCAGGCCCATACGCCCAAAATCAAATAAACCCCACAATAAAAGGCACCACATTCATACATGGCTTGCTCATCAGGAGCGATGGCACCACACAATGCCCTCAATTCTGGCCCATGCATTCTGTTGCAAGATACGCTTCTCTCTCAGGGAAATACAACTCTTGTGGACAATTGTTTTGGGGTATTGCCCCTCATTAGCATGGGGTGAGATTGGGAGAGCAAAACTTTTTTGTTAGGCCAAAGGGATTAAAGAGACCAAAGTGTAAGAAAGTCTTTACTTGATACATATTGGCCAAGGACAACCAGTCTTTATCACATGGTCCCTAAAATATGTAAAGAGATAATTTGCATGGCACTGCCTGCTTCAAAGAATCTTGGGGGAAAACCTGTTATTCTTGGTTTGTATTACCGTAATTTAAAGTGGACCAAAAGCTGGGATTTTCACTATCCCAGGTTTTGGTCTTTTCCCCTGGGGCACCCTGGTTTGGGGTTCCCCCACTCTGTGATGCCGGCACAGGTCACACATGTGCCGTGGGCTAGAGGAAAAGGTGACAACATCTAGCAACTTGGGGGGTGCAAAGTGGGGCACCTCTGCTTGGGATACCCCCACGAAAGGTAGTAGGCCTGCCCTGGAGTCTCATAGACACTAGGGTGGGTTTTGGTCCACTTTTTTAAATACTTTGTTTTAGGAAAGCACTCTGCCCAGTTCTAGAAAGTGTAAGGGAAGGTTTCCAGCGGTGCCACCTGTCAATGTCTCTGCGTTCAGTGACCAATAGGGATTTCTGGGCAGACATCTGCACGGCCACCAAACCTCACTGGCTTCCAAGCGCCATGTCCTCGACTGACTTGGAGTATCTCTGCCTGATGATCTTCAGACTGCCTAATAGATCTTGAGTTAGCCCTCCAGCCTAACTAAAAGTGTTTCGGAGTCCAGATTTTACCACTCCCCCTCCCCCAATTTCTGACTTGTAAAGTGACAAAGACTTGGCTATGATTACCTTTACTAGTTCTGGCTCTTTAAATCTGGGGCTGCAGAAAGCGGGCGAGTGCTGGTTTGTGTCTAAATGTTATGCTTCACGCTGATGTTTATAGATGGAAACTTGCGCTGCTCCAGGAGCCGTGCGTTTCTGCACACTGTTCCAGGGTGACAAGATTGTTCCACATCTTGTTCCTGGAAGCCGGTCAAGGGGCATTAAGTAGACTTCAACATGCAGCAGCCTATGGGAGGTTTCTGTGACTGGTAAATTCTTGACACATAAATGACACCTAGGAGTAAGGCACATGAGGGGCTTGATCCAACACACACAGAAAAAAAAACATTTGGTTGGAAAATTGGATCGCATACGAAAAACTCAAATTCAAGTGATTCAACAAAGCTATTGGGGGGGGGGGGGTTCCTGCCGGGAGAACCCAGTATTGGAGCCTCGGGGGGTCTGGTGTCTTGGGTGTATTGGGTAATGGGGTCCTACTCCCCTAAATTAACAAAAGAGGGGGGAGATTTCCCTGATTTCTAGAAGGGAAATCTAAAAATTGGGGGGCTTTGTTGGACCCTAGGAGGGCTCTCCCTAGGTCTTAACTTTTGCCCGGACAGCAACATCAATCACTTCGAAATCATCAAAGATCTCCACCTGCGAAAAATCATTCTCAAATACCAATACAAGGAAAAGGACAAACCAGAAAACATCATTACATTAACCCAAGGTGACGAAGAAAGTCTGAGAACACTTGAAAGCTTACAGAAGACGAACGACATCTCAGAGGAACAAGAAGAGAAAAAACGTACTTTTAAAAAAGCATCAACCTATTTCCCTCCCCCCCCCCCCCCCAATCTACAAACTCTAGCTTGAAAACATTCCTAAACCTTACCACACAAGCACTAGAAAAACTCACAACTAAAAACAGCAGACCCCGTAACATCACTGCAATCCAAAAACAAGCACTAAAAGAATTGGAGAATAACACTGATCTAATCATCAAACAAGCAGACAAGGGTGGCAACATTGTCCTAATGACAAGGCCACAGTACGAATTAATGTGCAACAAAATTCTCACCAACCAAGAGTGGTACAAGAAGGTACCAATGAAGAAATTATCAACAGACGAGCTGGAATACAACACTATCTTGGACAATGCATATGAACATACAATTATCCCAAAAACAACCTGGCAATACCTGAAAATAGAAAACCCTACTACACAGACTTTCTATGCTCTGCCCAAAGTCCACAAATCACTCAATCACCCTCCCGGACGCCCAATAGTCTCGGGCATGGGCTCACTTACCAGCAAGGCCAGTGAATATGTAGACGCACATCTACAACCATTTGTCCAAGTAATGTCATATGTAAAAGACACCCCACATCTCCTCCAAATCCTTCAAGACATGACCACGACCAGCAACAGCCTCCTTGTGACACTAGATGTAGAAGCCCTCTACTCCTGTATCCCACACCACAAGGGCCTACAAGCAACCAAGTACTTCTTAGATCAATAGATATTAACCAGCACGAACACAACTGCTTCATACTGGAACTGTTAAATTTCATACTCACCCACAACTCCTTCATGTTCAATGGGCAGTTATATCACCAAATACAGGGCACAGCCATGGGGACAACATGCGCCCCGTCCTATGCAAATCTCTACCTAGGTAAGTGGGAACAATCAATTTGGAACAACGAGGAATTGACAGAATATACCCAACGAATAACTACCTGGCTACGTTACATAGACGACATACTCATCATTTGGGACGGTAACGAAGACGTGCTACAAACCTTTGTGAAATATCTCAACACGAGCTACCTAAATCTCAAATTTACTCTGGAATTTAACCCCCGAGAAGTCACCTTCTTAGACCTCAGTCACACGAGAAGAAAAGGCCTTATAAGCACGAAATTCTACAGAAAGCCAACCGCTTTCCAATAATATCTTAAGGGCCACCAGCTCACATCCCTCCAGTCTCGTTAGAAGTATACCATACGGCGAATATCTACAAGCAAAAAGGAATTGCACCTCGGAAGAAGAATACAAGATTGCCGCAAAAGGAATACAACCCAGACTCCTCGCCAGAGGCTACCCCAAGAAGACCTTAAAAGCAGCATTCAATAACGTTAAGACAAAAAACAGAACAACCATGCTAAACCAACAAACGCAAAAAACAGTAAACCCTCATACCCTATATACCCAACCCTCGTTCTAACCTACAATCAACAACACAACGAAATTAAGACAATACTTGACAACTACTGGCACATCATAGAAAATGACCCCGATATTGGTGACCTAATCCCAGAACAACCAACAATCACCTACAGAAGATCTCGATCAATCAAAGACCACCTAATACACAGTCACTACTCACCATTATCCACAACCAAGTGCTGCAAAACAAAAGGCACCTACTGATGTGAAGGATGCTCATTGTGCCAATACATCAAACAAGGCAGCTTCGCCAACCTCCCTACTGGCGAACAAATACAATTGAAACACTTCGCAAACTGTAATACCACAGATGTAATTTATCTACTGCAATGTACCTGCCCACATTTCTATATTGGGAAAACGAATCGAAAATTGAAAATCAGAATTTATGAACACATACGGGATATTAAAAAGAAAAACATCACAACCCCAATTGGCAGACACTATGCAGCATACCACCAGGGCATCCCAAATGGAATCACTTTTCAAGTATTGGACAGAATTCACCCACACCCAAGGGGAGGCGACATTACATTGAAAACACTTCAAGAAGAAACAAGATGGATAACGAACCTTAAAGCCACTTTACCACCAAGACTAAATGAGACCTGCAGCTATGTCCCTTTCTTGAAAAAATAACCCCCTTGTAAACACCCCGAATATCCACCCAAATTAAACCCCACAACTCACACCCCACCAGTGCCTTATACCCCCATTATCCCCCCAACATCAACACTACCCTCTATATGTCCCAAACACCATTTATTCTCTAATATTCCAACTTAACCCCAGTGAGGGGTTAAATATTACAAACTTATCTAAACTCCATATGGTATGTTCCCAATGTAAGAACCAATCATTTACCTTAGCATTATTAAATATATGCCATTTATGTCCTATTACAAGATGTAATATTATATAGTTTATGCCTTACATAGTATTTGGAATTAATTACCCTTTAAACTTTATTATATACAGCTCAACTAACAGAACACTTTGTGCTTTAGTTGTTAACCCGCAGTACACACACATTGCCACAAGGTGCCGCTCTATACTACGCCCACCTGCATTACTTTCCAACAGCCGCCTCGGTTATCACTTAAGATAACAATCAAAATGGCGGGACCCACACATGGCGACAGGCGCGAGCGGGGGCCGCTGAAGGAAGCGGAAATACACAAGTCCTCTTGCGTTTTCCCTTCCCACTGCTCCGATTGGCTACTGACGGAGCAACACCTCAGACTGAGGGACCGATAGGACCCCGGTCTGAGGAACGGGCCCCTGTGACGTCACCCCCCTTACACAGTTATAAGCGAGCACCGACATGGCGCCCCACATCCAGCGCAGCATTGGACACGTCACCACCCGCCCTCCACGGACGGGTGCGCTCCAGCCGACAGCCACACTCCTATACCACCCAGGTAAACATCTACTCGCACGCACTTTACTTTTAATGCCCACTATAATACATAGGATGCTTACCTTATTTCTCCCTTTCTAAAGGGACCACACGGGAATAACTACAAGTTTCACTCGAACTACCCCACCAAGGTACAACATTTCTTATATCACATAACTCCACACACCAAGCTTAAGTACTGAACTCTTACCAGGTGGTACCCTTACTAAGTGGTATGCAACATTACACTACTGCTTTTACTAATTAACAGCCTCACCACCAACTGCACAAGGTAATTACTAACTGGCCCCCTAATCGTTATCAACTTACCAAATACTATGATAATGCTATATCTATATAACTTTTATAACTTTTTCTAACTTCTGCGATGGGACTTACTGTATTGCTTTATGTTTATTAATGCCTTACTCCTGTACAAGCATATTATGTATTTACCACAAGGACTAGAGTATACAATGAAAATGACATTGCCATGTAATTAAGTATCAACACTGACATCTATCATTATGCAACAGATGTAAATATTGGCCATATACACCGAGGAAGCGCTAAGTGCGAAACGCGTCTGTATAAAGCCAAAAACAGGATTATTCCTTGCTACAAACTTCGTTGGGTACTGTCTAAACAGTTTGTAGCAAGGTAGGTATCCATTTGCTACAAACGCTACTTACCACAAACTGAATTTTAAAAGGACTCAATAAAATTCCACAGATTTCTGTGAGAACCATTTTGTACCCTAACGCAATTCATTGCTATTCTTTTGATATTCCTGTATGACACAAGCATGATATACTGAATTACTGTATTTTTGTTCTACTACATACACAAACAGGGAGGACTGGGACGCCCTCCTAGGGTCCAACAAAGCCCCCCCAATTTTTAGATTTCCCTTCTAGAAATCTCCCCCCTCTTTTATTCAACAAAGCTGACTAATGAAATTCGTCCAGTCGAATAGGCTCGAAAATGTGGGCGAAAAATGTACGCTTCATGCAAAAATTGCTTTAGTAAGCGAATATCTCTGAAAGTGCCTCTGGTGCTGAGAAGCCTTTACCCCAAATAGTGCATTCATTTTCTACATTTTACACAGCTTCAGAATGATCAGGTGACATCCCCATGTAATATATCTCTGGCAATTTGTGACCATGATTTAATGAAGTTAGTCACTTTGTTATGAAGGATTCATGATGTAATGCTAAATATGTATTAAGCAATAAATCAAGGCAAGCAGGAGTTAACTTTAATTATTTTGTAACTGTTAAAAATAAAATGAGAATTTACCGGACCGGTGCACCAGGCATAGTAAGGCCATGGTCAAAAAGCCAAACAGAACGCCCATGGCCTTTGGTCAAGGATTAGTGCTTTTCCTGGGGTGTCAGCTTTAATATTTTATTAAAACAGTAATAAAAAAATATATAACACATGTTTTGAGTAATAGATCAAGGCAAATGGGCATGCTGTTTTCTTTTGCTTCTCATGTTTTGTTATTCATTCCACTATAAGGAAAAGGGAGCTGGATGACTTGTGAAATGTGTTGAAGTAAAAAAAAAAAAAATCTATTGCAGTTGCCTAGATTTATTCCTACCTATATGCAGGAGCTATCTTTTTTTTTTTTTTTTTTTAATTTTGTAACTGTTTCAAATAACATGTAAAAAGAATCATGGCCCTTCCCCCAGATTACCAGACTAGTGCACCAGGCATAGTAAGGCCAGAGTCAAAAAGCCAAGCAACCTTCCCCTAGCCCTGGCAACTTACCAGCCCCATGGCCTTTGGTCAAGTTTTAGTGCTTTTCCTGGGGTGTCTGCTTTAATATTTGATTAAAACCATAATTAAAAAAACATTAATAAAGAGATGTATTGAATAATAGATCAAGGCAACTGGACTTGCTGTATTCATTTGCTCCACGTGTTTTGTTATTCGTTCATTTCATGTGTGAATTCAACATTGCCTGTTGGGAAAGGTGGCTGGATGATTTATGAAACGTATCAAATTAAAAAAAAAAAATGCTATTGCAATTGCTTAGATTTATTCCTGCAGACCTACTGGAGTTAACTTTTTAATGATTTTATTTTGACTGTTTTAATCCAAATGAAACCAAATCATGCCCCCTGCCCCCAGATTACCAGGCTGGTCCAACACTAGACCCTTTAGCCTTTGGCCCAGGTTTGGTGCTCTGTCTGGGGTGTCTTTTTTTTTTTTTTTTTTTTTTAATTAAAACAGTCATAAAAATATAAAGTTAATTCCGCATGTTTTTTTACACTGATAAACAAAAAGCATGCTTGGAGTTGCTGATCTGGCTTTTTTAGGTAAAAAAAAAAAAAAAAAAGGGAATGTGCTAAGAATTTTTTTACACCTGCTCGGGGCAGCTGTAAATAAGTAAATCAAAAGAGTAGTAAAGACTAGAGGCAAAACCATTGCTGAATCGAGGCCAACATCTGGGCAATCCAAGACTTTGCCCAAAATTAATAAATAGACTTAACAAGTAGTATTATGGTGAATGGCAGCCAGTTGCAACTAAACTGACACATTAGGGCTGATTTAACTCCATGAGGTTTTTTTCTCACGTTTTTCTGTGAGTGCAATTTAGCGCCATTTTAGCTGTGCACATTTTTAAGTGATTTGCACGCCTAAAATAATGCTGAATTTCACAAAGGAAAAAAAACAACATTTTTTAGCTGTGCACAGCTAAATTGGTGCTAAATTGCACGAAGGAAAAAAAAACATTCTAAAGTTTTATTTTTTTTTTTCTACAGAAAAATGTGAGAAAAATTGTTCTTAGTGCTGAATCAGCCTTAATGGAAGTTAAGTTGAAGTGCTCCTGAGCTGTGTGTATTGTGACTGAACGGATCATCACTGGGGGTGGAGCTGCTCGGCCAGGGAGCAATATGGTCGATTGCATCCAGTTCATGTTATGAATACTGAGCAAAGGCTTTAGTGAAAAAGAAACAGGGGGCCAGTTTTGGGCCACTGGGTATAGGTGCACTTTAAGCCTACATGGTGATCCACAGAGACGACTTACTTGCACTAGGGAAAAATCATTACTTACAGGCCCAAACCAGAAGAGGGTTAGTATGCAATGCTTTTCACTAGAGATTCTTGCTGTAGGGCATCCCAAATTTGAATGCCCCATAGGGAATATTGAGCGTGCACCAAATGTTTATTTAGACTATTAATCCACTTTTGGCATGTTAGGCATGCAGTCTCTGTGCCAGGATTTCCTAATGCCCCCCCCCCCCCCCCCCAACAGATGAGACCTTTCTAAACTGTACCTGAAGAATCATATGCTCCTACAATACTACTGGTACCACCAAGTCGGCCATATCCACCCCATGCAATAACCTCAACCTTTCAGGGCCCTCAGGCCCAATCATGTCATGGGTTGGCTAGACCTGTAAAACCCCAGGCCCCAAGTTCACCATGGTCTGCAACCACAACAATATCCAGCGCGAACTTCAACTCCAAATGGCATCCATCAATGACATCCATCAATACCACCGCTAAGAGTATACACAGATTACTCCTGTGACTCATGACTTGGCAGCAAACACTGGCGACATCACTGAGGCTACTTTTAGATTGGCGGACCATATGGTCCAAGGGCATACACTTAGCGGTGGTATTGATGGATGCCATTTGGAATTGAAGTTCGCGCTGGATATTGTTGTGGTTGCAGACCATGGTGAACTTGGGGCCTGGGGTTTTACAGGTCTAGCCAACCCATGACATGATTGGGCCTGAGGGCCCTGAAAGGTTGAGGTTATAGCATGGGGTGGATATGGCCGACTTGGTGGTACCAGTAGTATTGTAGGAGCATATGATTCTTCAGAGATGGCATTGGCAGCAAAACATGGGCTTGTCATATGGCAGGGTACATTGGAGCCAAGTACAGGGGTTGCTGGGAGGCAGAGATTTAGTAGGCAGCAACTGAATGGAGGTAGAAGAAGAAGCAGCAGCAGCCCATCTGGGCCCAAAGCAGTTCTCCTGAGTCCGGCTCTGCTTTCAGATAAGATTTAATGAGCTAAACTGTACTGACTGTTGGGGCTGCAAGTCAAACTGAAGGCATGGTCATGCCAGTTGGGAAGCACACAGTGTCTGCAGTCACACGGGTGCATTTGGTCTATGGTGTGTAATTCATTCCTTTGACATTTACGCTGGATATTGTTGTGATTGGAGCCGAGATGCCGAGCTGAACTGTGCTGTCTTCGGCAGTCCTCCCAGAGAGCTCTTGGACATTGTGTTCCAGCTGTGTGCTGCTTTTTTTGGAAAGTGACGTGAACGCTCGACCATGTGAATTCCACCCAAACATCTGCGAGCATGGAAGGAAGTCCAGGCCGCCCCCACCGACACGCTGTTGGGACCTGCATTACATTTTCATTAAGACATTCTTAAGGTCACAAGACGCTTCTGCATAATTCCGTTTACCGGAATGTTGGATTTATTTGCCAGGAAAAGATTTTGCATTGTTTCTCATCAAACAATAATGAAGCAACATGGAGTTTCTATCTTCCCTTGATCACGACGGGGCCAAAAGGATGCAAACGTCCGATGCTTGGATTAGATGCACCTTCTGTAGCGGTCAACACCTGTCATTTGCTGGGGGTCACATTGTGTTATCCTAATCGAGGAGAGGAGCAGAGAAGTGCTTCATATGCTCCCATAACCTATGGGCTCGTACTCAGTGCCTGAGCTTTACCACAAGACTTTGAAAAGGACAAGTTTAACATATTATTATTACCAATTATTTTTTTTTTTGTTCTTGCTTTTGAATTAGTTTCTTCTGCCCATCAGGGATCCATTTGTGTATCCACCAGCCTTTTGTCCAGTAGGATGTGCTGGCTGGTGATATCTACAGTCAGCTGGCAGATCTCATTGGTTGAGGTGACATGGTGTCTTCAGTGGGGACCCACCTTCCATGAAAAGAAATTGCCTTGTTGTGCGCCCAGCACTTCAGTGGTCTGCCGTACCAGAGGCATGCATGCTCTGTGGGATCCTGGAATGAGGACAGTGTATGGAATAAATGTGGGGGTTCACAAAGTGTGGCATCCCAAATCGAGATTGCCCTAGGGAAAGCTTTCTCCCTGCCTTAGAGTTGATGCTGGGGACTGGTTTATATGGGTTTTGATCTTCTTTAAAGCGGAAAAAAACCCACTTGACCTGGCTCTGCAATCTAAAAGATTCCACGGTCGTCTGCTGGCCTTCCCCCTGGGGCATCCAGAGTTTGGGATGTCTCGCTGTGTGAAACCCCTCCAGGGCACCGGTAATCGCTGAACTGACGTAATTTGGCAAGGTGTGAATGGGGAGCGAGAGAGGCCTCATCCCCGCATCCTCGGACTGCGTGCACACTCTCGCCTCAGCCATTCAGACAGACTGTGATGAGCGCAGGGCAGCAGGGGATGTGGCCGCTCTCACTCCCCGCGCACATTAATCGGAGCAGCTTACCGAACCACGTCACTTCAGCAGTCTGATTGGACAAGAGCCTGCGCAGGCGCCATTGGACCTGGGGGTTTTCCCATAGCAGGGCCTCCCGCTTTGGGATTCCTTGGGGGTGCAAAACAAAATCAGTGAAAGTGAAAATCACAGGTTTTGTTCTGCTTTAAGCATTACCTCAGGCCAAGCAATCCTATTCAGTGATTTCCTCAATGGCGAAACACTGTGCTGTGTATTACCTGGAGAAATGTGTTGGGGGCATTCTCTGGGCTAGGGATCGAAGGTGATGACATAAACATCCTTTCTGGGAATAGGATCACTTTAAAGTGGACCAAAAGTGGCCCAGAAGCCTATATGACTACAGGGCTGCCTGATTCCCTACCCCCGGGGCATGGCCAGAATCCCCTGTAGAACCTGCCTTCTCCCTGATCAACAGCGCATGCGTGAGCCGCGGCCGCCAGTGCGCTTTGCTGCTTTCAGCAAGACTCGGCGCTCCTAGGGGGCTTTGCACAGCGGGGTGACCCGAATGAGAAGGGGCCTGACTGCAAAGACCTGAAGCCAAGATAGTCAGAACCACGGGATAATAAAATATGACAGTTCAGTTTGCCCAAGAAAATGTTTTTACGCTGGACACATGATTCCTCAAAAGCACATTTAATCAGAATATCAGCTTGGGAGCTTTACAGAGGAGGAAAACTTCGGTTTTGTTGCGTTCCCCAGGGGCAACTTGATTTGGGATGCCTCGCTGTGTAAAACCCCCCAGAAAGCCCCAAACAACTCATGTCTTCCAAGTTCCAATCGCGCATGCGCTCCGCCAATGAGACCTTTTGGCAATCAACTCCCATTGACTTTAATGGTCTCATGCTCGCTATCCGATAGGCTGTGTTTGCGGCAGCACATGCTCCCAATTCAAAACAATGAGACCCGCCAACCGAATAACGTAATCAATGCACATGCACCGTTGGGCCTGGGAAAGATACGAGATTACCAGCGCCCTGGGGTGTTTCACACAGCGGGGGAAATGTGGGATGCCCTGGGGGAAAGGCAGCAGCCAACCCTGGAATCTTTTTGATTCCAGGCCAGCCGCTGCTAGGTTTTGTTCCGCTTTAAAAAATGTCCCCAAAAGAAAAAAAATCAAATGGGATCAAAATTTACCGAAGAAGTCTCCTCTGCCTGTCAGAGATTCAGCAATGCATTCGTCAATCTTGGCCAGAAGAATGTTCTGGCTAGTAATGGTGCCGTCAGCTGGCACATCCCTTTTGATGAGTTGCTAGGTGACATCAGGTCTTCATTAGAGCCTGGTGGGCAGTGGGGCTCTTCTTCAATGCAATGCTGTTGGGAAGGGCCTGGTCCTGGGGAACAGGGGATGTCTGGCGGCGATAAACCCCACTGGTTCACTATCAACTCGCCCCTTTTGTGTTCCGGCAGTTCAGTTTGGCCAAGATTTAAAGCAGACCAACAGTCAAAAATGACTTAAACCAGACCAACACAACAGTGTTCATATATATTCCTCCCCAGGGCAATTCAGATTGCTGCACATAAAATGATTTGATTATTGCTTCTGTAGTAAATCTTAGAAACAAAATGGTGGTCATGCATTTGCAGGAAGTGTTGCTGGGCTTCCTGTTACTGTGCATTGTCAGTTATGTCAGTTGAATCTAGGCAGCAGCATGTCTGAGAAGCTGGGAGAGGAAGCTCCAAAATGGCCGCCAACGTTCTCTTCCAACTGTGCCAGGCTGTTGGTCCGGTTTAAACCAGACCTTCGCTCTAAATAAGAGTCTATCTTGTATGTTTCCTACACCCTGTACATTAAAGATTGCCCACATTAAAAATGATCGTATCTGCAGCACTGCTTTTTCTGAGTTTTAAACATCCAATAAGGCAGCCCATGGAGTTTCCTACAGACAGGAAGTGTCTGACTATGTTGCTCTGCATTCTGGGATTGCTGTCCTTTTCCTGACCCCAGCTTTGCTCTGTTTGTGCAAAGCACAGCTATCATCCACCCCCCTCATTGGTATGTAATACTTCTGATGCAAGCTGTATCCTGGAGTCCTAAACAGAGTTGCAGTTCAGTGGGGAAAAGAATAACAACAACTTAAAGTGGACCAACACCCAGGATTTTGACTATCCTGGGTCTTGGTCCACTTCGGTGGGGCACCCCCGATCGGGGTGCCCCGCTGTGTGAAACCCCCCCTAACCCCCTGAAAAACTCACCTCTCCCCGCTCCCAGCGCCGACGTACAAGCGAGGATCAGGAACGTCTAAGCGGCAGCCGCCGCCGCCGCCTCCCTCGCGTCACTTTCGCCGCGCGCCCCCGCCGGCCATTAGCAGACGGCTGGCGCGGGCACGCGCACGCCTACAGGAGCGCGAGGGAGGCGATAAGGTAAGGAGTTTGGGGAGTTTGGGGGGGTTTCACCCCGCGGGACATCCCGATCTCGGATGTCCCGCGGGGTGGGGGGTGATCGGCCCGGGAATCTTATAGATTCCCGGGCCGATCACCCGTGGGTGTTGGTCCACTTTAAAATATATTCATGTTAAATGCTGAGGAATTGTTTTTTAAGGATTTGGGCTTTTCATTAAATTGCAGGTCCGGTTTAAGTAAATTAAAAAGAAACTCCCTTGTTGGGTGCTGTGTCGTGGAGGGTTAAACTTCCTGGCAGCAATCTGGAGAAATTAGGGGTGTGTTCTTTCTGTTTTATAGAAAGCAGATCTGTTTTTGTCATCTGATCTGGCCTTGTTTTCAGCATTAAATGTTTAGTGCTGCCCTAAACAAACTTGTCTGGCTGCGCAATTCTCAGCCAAGAAGAGGGGGACTGAAGTTGGGGTTCTCGCAGCCGCCTACAAAATTTGCCTGACTGGTAAAGCGCCTCACATCTGTGTCATCTGTGTTCCCAGGAAAACACTCCCTTGCTCTTAACCTTTCTTAGAACCCGAGATGGTAAAAGCCTTGGCGGCTTTACATAATACCCTGTGAAAGGTGTGTTCTACTATAGGTATTATGATCAAAGCTGATTAGCACTGATCCCTGCTATTCAAGGGTTCCTCCCCCCTCGCTCACATGTAACCTTGAATGGCTCCTATTCCTGCACTGCCAACTGCGCACACTGATTTTCACTAATAACACTTTTTTTTTAATTGATAAAACAAAGGATTAAAATAACTAACAAAAAAAAACACGTATTGAGAAGTCCATAACCTCAACCCAGATGAATAAATTACTAAAGAAACATTTGTGATGGGGCATACACGCATTTTTACTGTTTATTAGCTGTCATTTGAGTCCACTCACAATTAAGGATGGTCCTTAGATCTTCAATAAAAGGGGAAACGTGCATAAAAGGTACTGGATCAACTTTTATAACCTGATAGTAAATATAAACTCGCCTTTTCACTGTTCCCATGCAGCCACTTGCCCAATCAGCATGCTCGGCTGACCATGTCAAAATTTGCTAAAGGCTGAGTATCGCAGAGACGCTGCACCCCTGATACCCTATAATGCCTGGTGTGCGTTCTGCTAAAGGTATGGCACGTGGCGGCCGCGGTTTGTGTATGCGCCACTGCTTCGGGGAGAAGGTGAGTTTTTACTGGGTTTTTTTTACACAGTGAACATCCCAAATGCAGATGCCCCGGGGGTAGGGAATCAGGCAGCTCTGCAGTCTTATAGACTCCAGAGCCGCTTTGGTCCACCTTAACACATGGGGTGACCATTATTCTGAGTGCCTCACCCTGGTCTTGTACTCCATCCCACACTTCAGCCAAGGCCAGGCTGGAGACCCAGCAGATTGCTGCAGTGACAGGTGAGGAGGGGAACCTCAGCACCTCAGCCAGCAGCCTCTAGATCATTAAAAATTCCACCTAAGTAGACTTGCGCTTCAACAATTAAAATGGCGGATTGTAGGTTCCTCTCCAAGCATGAAAGAACAATGGGCAATGCCAATGGGTTCTCCCCCATATATGTCAGAAGTGTAAGCCCTGGATAGTGGGAGATAAACCTCCATCATCTTTGCAGAGACTAAATCTGATGTTTAGTCTTCAGTGACACAACAGAAGCGTTGATGGAAAAAGCAATGGAGTGCAGGGGCAGGCTATAGCTGTGCTTTGTACAGACAGAGCAGAGCTGGGGTCAGGAAAAAGTCAGCAATCCCAGAATACAGAGCAACAGAAGACACTTCCTGTCTGCAGGCAGCCCGGGACTCCATGTGCCGCCATCATGGTTAGTGGCTTATAAAATGCAGTAGATGCAGGTAGGATGATTTTTAACACTGGCAATGAGTATTTACAGGGTGAAGGAAACATATAATATACACTCTCTTTCTGGGTGAAGGTCCTGTTTAATTTCACATTTAGAAGCTGTAGATTACATGTTATAATGTGTTACTGCAACTACTGTACAGTATGTCGATTGTCTCCAAATGTTTGGCCATGACACAAGTACTGGATCTACAAACGTCTTTTGCTCTTTGGTAAATGTGGGGAGAGAAGCTCATAACTCCATAACTTTTCCTTTCACAACCTTGGGCTTTGGAATTTGAAGTGCCTCTGGTAAGCCATTCTCTGTAATGCAGTGGAGCAAATTGGGGCTGCCTCACCCCGAAAAGGGAAAGTTCAACGGTTACCTTTTGGTTCTGTGTTAAGCCTGTGCAGTAAAGCCCTCATGTAAACTTGTAGTCGAGACAACACTACAGCAAACTGTAGGGGGGCAGTGTCCTCTAAATTAAGTACTGATTAACCATGTTGATATTGTGATAAGTCTCCTACAGCACAGGGGACACATTTTTGAATTGCCCCCTGGAGGCTGGGCAAAAAGACACTGGGGGGCACATGTTTGACAAGAATGCAGGGCGAAGTAGGAATCGTTTGTTTGATCCAACCTAATTAAGGCTCCTGCTTGAAAAAGGTTAGACACTATGACCCACGTCAAATCAATCAACACAACTGCGAAGTATCAGTCCAAGAAGTTGCATCACCGTCTTTTAAAGCCAAAGACTTCAACACACTGCATGGCTGAACTGCAGATATTTTTCCGGATTATGTGTGTCAGAGCGGGATCATTTGCTTTGTGTATTAGAGATACAGGCAGCTATTCAAAGTTTTAACTGCAACATTGACATTGTGACACTCCCTGGATAACCTCAGATAGACAAATATCTCAGGAAGCAAGCTGAAGGAGCGACACCATTATGGATTTGTGGAATATTAGCGGAAACAAAGCCCGCCAGAACCAGCGATTTGCTACAGGGTGTTTCTGAGCTTCCAGATGTTTCACATTGATCTACGTTATTATACTACGCTAAACCCGAGCTCCGGTCTAAACTTAAATGGAGCTGAAAAAGATTGGAACCAGTTTAATTTCTTTGCTTTCCATGACTCCACTGGAGTGATCTGGCTTTACTCCCAGTTTGGTTGCCAAAGAAAGCGGATCATAAAACAGAAAATCCAGGAGAAAATTGGTGACCTGCACAAAAGAGTGTTCCTGTTATCGGGACAGTTTTTTTTCCCATCAAAGTTCTCATGTCCTCAAAGAAGTGAGGTTGTATTATGGTTAGGGGTGTGAATTGGCAAGAATCTGGCGATACGATACATATAATGATGCAATATATCCCGATTCTGTCTCAAAGACTATATATTGCGATTTTTTTTTTTTTAATTCGATTTGTTTTTTTTTAATTAAAACCCTTAAAAATCCCCCCCAAAAGATGTCATGAGGTCCCCCTTACCCAGCATAACTAGCCCAGAACCAGCTATGGGGGCTTGTAGAACAGGGTGCAGGGGCCAGCTTTGGTGGCCCCTGGCCCTGCAGGCTACAAGCCGGCATAGCCTAATGGCCACAGGTTCTTCTGCTCCCCCCTGGCTTTTGGGGAGGCAGGTGAGGGGGGGGGGGGGGGGCTCGGAGTTAATGGCAAGTCACCCGCTAGCCGCAGGTGACGTGCCAGACCCAGAGCCTTATGAACTGGTATAGAGGTCACATAGATCCCTTACCAGTTCACAAAGGGTTAACAGTAAAAAAAAAAAAAAAAAAAAAACACACATAGAGAAAATGTCTTTAAAGAAAAAAAAAAACTTTTTTTTTTTAATACTCCCCTCCGATTGACAGCTCCTGTGTCCCTCACCGATCCGATGAAAGATGCGGTGATCACCGGCCAGAGGGGGGAGGCAGGGGGATCAGAGGATCCTCCTCTGGCCAGCCATCCTTGCATCTGACAGCTGAGCCGCTGGGATGACACACGCAGGGGTGATGTCATCCGCCCCGCCCCTGAAGGGGTGGGGCTAGTCGTGAAGATGGCGGCGCTCATCGGGAAAGCAGGGGGCGAGGGCCTATCGGTCAGGATTTGATTCTGAAGTTGATGTCCAAGCATGTCAGAGCAGATTGCAATATAATAAAAAAAAAAAAACAGCACTGTATACGTGGAGGCTTTGCATAAATGTGATGTATTTGTCAGTAGTGTAAAAACATATGGAATACTTTATAATTGTATTATTTATACCATGGAAACCCCTGACTAAAAGATCAAATAACACCGAAGACTATGAAAACCTAGATTTGTCTCACAACTGTCTGTGACTGTACTTTTGGACACTTTCTGAACAAACTAAGAGCAGCAGAAGGAGACTTGATGACGCTTGAGTCTCCGTAAATAAAACTGCTCTGCTAGTCTGCTAGCATTGTAAGAGAAAAATGCCCATGGAAGGTCAGACTTTTGACATGGTTTCTCTTCAAGCACAAAGGAGCCTCCAAAGTTGTCTGCTAACAGTTTGATTGTGGCTTGTAGCCATCTTAGGCGTTGTGGGGTCAGAGCATGCCAGTACTCCGTACTCCTGGGAAAAGCAGCAGAATGTCCTTATTAATGAAGATCCACACTAATTTCATTGCTAGATATAATTTATGGGCTAAGGAACCGCCCTGCCAGTTACTTGCATGTACTAGATCTACACAATATGACTCCCTCCCCCATCTGCTACTCTCCAGCTGCACACTGGGGCTTTAGACTTTAGGATTCGATAACTGCATGTATAGAGTAAAAACTAGGCCAACGTTCTTTTTGACACAGGTGCTTTTATGGAATCCCCCACCCATTGGCTATGTGGGCGCAGTACACACACATACACCCACCTCTGACCTATATTTACTGCTTTTATTTAAATTTTTAAAATAAAAACCTGACAAGAAAACCCTGTAGCAAAAAAGTACATAGATGCCAGACAGTGGCAAACAGGCTGTGGGGGGAGGCACTTGGCCACTTGTCGGCTTTCATTGGTGTTACTTTAGGGGGACCAGCATTTCCTATTATCTTAGAACCCCCTTCACACCTGAACAATAGTGGGGTGATCCTGATTGCCCATCAATCGCCGTCAGCGCGCTGCCCATACCTCAATACCTCATGCAGTGTTTTTGCCTCAATCACATCAACAACTCTGTGGCTTCAGTTACAGTTAATCAAAAGGCAGATTAAAGTAGGACCCAACCCAGAGAGAATGACCCTGGATTCGCTCCTGACTGCTGTTGGGATTTGCCGAACATTAACACATGTTTCACACAGCAGGGGCTAGGAACAAAACCTGGGATAGTCAGAATCCCAGGGTTTGTTCTGCTTCAAATGAATTCCTAGAGGGAATTCCAATTTTGGTGATCCCTGCAATATCTTATATCTTACCCCCCCCCCCCCCAAAAAAAAAAAATATCTCCTTGTTCCAGGAACCTATGGTGTTACTCTGCACAGTACATGGGTTCCACAAAACTATACAGGGGCCCAGGGGAAGGGGGTCAGCCCACAGAGGGGGTTTAGAATAGAAGTCTGCTTTAAAATGCACCCTCTGCTGTCGCTGTCCTGGATGCCCCGCTGTGTGAAACCCCTGATGGCCCACACAACTCACCTTTCAGTAGTTCCCACACCATGCGCAGGCTCATGCCGAATCAGGGCTTTTTGCTGTGCATTCGAATGCAAGGCTCGCTGTGGCTGTTTCACTGTGGTCTGCGGTGCGCTCCTGCGGCCAGTCAAACCGGATGGCAGGGTGCAGGAGCATGCCACAGAGTTGCTCTAATCTGCAGGGACCCTCACCTACACTCTGCTGCCTATGTGCATATTAAATTCCCTGTCTAAGCTTTAAAGCCTATATTCCCCTTTTTGTCCTTTGTGCATACTTGGACTGAGTGATTCCATCGCCCAGCATTAGTCAAGACTTCTACTCCATTCATTGCAATGGAGAACCTGTGCTGAACCCACCCCTTCCATTGTAATGAACAGAGTAGGTGTTTGAGGGCAGAAACGAAGAATCACAGAATCCCTGATTTCCTGCCCTCTGTAAGTATGAAGTTACCGGTGCTAGACTGAGAAGCTATGCGGGAATACTGGATATTTACGGAGGAGCTGCAGGGGAGTATTGACTTAATTATTGTACTGTGACATCTTAGAAAACGTTTCTTTCTTATGAGATGGTGATACGACTGGGTGGGTTGGGGCTAATGTTGTCAGTGCTGCCTATCAAGGATTAGGGATCTTGCAGGGAGGGGACTCATCTCTTGTAGGGGCTGAATTCTGCTGCATTTCCTCTTTTTTGCCCTGGAACATTTGATATCCTGTACCTGAAAACAGTAGGTTTGTCCTGTGTCCCTGGTACATGAAGCCAGGAGCTGCATGTCCATGGTTTTGACTGAAGGTGGGTGTGTCCCGTGTATAAGACTAGACTGAGGCTGCCCGATATTGTCTATAGATGCTTTGGCTGAGCTCGTACACTAATGTTCACCTCTTACCAAGAACTGGAATTAAACCGGACATTCAGCGTGATTTAATGAAAAGCCCAAACTCTTAAAAACGGTTCCCCAGCATCTAAAATTAATATATTTTACGTTTTTAGTCACTAACTTATTATTCTTTCCCCCACTGGGCTGCAACTCTGTTCAGGAATTTAGGATACGGGCGCCGCCATCTTGACTCAGAAGCATCACACTTACTGAGGAGAGGAGAGTGGGATAAGGTACAGGGGGGCGGGTTATAGCTGTGCTTTGCTCAGACAGAGCAGAACTGGGGTCAGGTAATGGTCAGCAGTCCCAGAATGCAGAGCAGCACAGTCAGGAGGCACTTCCTGTTTGCAGGCTGCCTGATAAGATGGCAGCTACCATTAGCCGCCATCTTGGATGTTTAAAGGCTCATAACATGCAGTAGATGCAGGTAGGATGATTTTTAATGTAGACATGTATGTACAGGGTGTGGGAAACATATAAGATACTCTTATTCAGAGTGAAGGTCCGCTTTAAGCCTCCTAGCTTCAGAGATCCCAGCTACAGGTAGAGAGTGTAAGGTAATGGGGAAGCCTTGTACCCTTCAGCACCCCCCTGTTCTAAGGTCTGCAGGCGAAAGTAGACTATCCCTTTAAGTTCTGCCTATATATTTGTTGGTATCGATCTCCCTCTATTGCTGTGCATTAATTAATTCCCCGCGGTGGGCTCAGGCGGATGGTGCATAATTTATGAAGGAATACATTCCATACAATAGTTTAGTCATAAATATTATTTACCAAGCTCGCTTCTGCTGTTTCCGACATCTCTCTGCTCATTTAATTGGCTTTCAGCAATGGCTGGTTGTGCCCTGGAAGTGGCTTTTGCCATCCTGAATAATATCCATACCGGCCTGAAAATTGCAATGAGCCTCCATCTTTCATATTGCCAAAAGTCTATTCATGCCTTTGGTCCACTTCTCTAACGTGCGGCTGGAGAAGCTGAATGGATTCCCAGTCGCACATGGGTGTGGCATTACTCGCATCCTTTCCATCCAGTCAGTTGCGGTGGGCGTGGTCAGGAATGCGAGTGATGCTGCTGCCGGTCGTGCATGCGTTGTGGGCTCATTCGAGAGCAAAGATTATTGGGTGCATGCGGGTTTTCACACTTCCCAGTTTGGGAACAAATATGTACACCCCATTTACGCACCCATAAAAAGCTTTGTAAACCTATAGCACCACAATACACTGTACAATGAAAAGAGGAGCAGGAGCTAGGTCCAGATATATAATCTATTAACAGTAACCTGATTCCTGTTTCCAGTTTAGGCCAGCATGGGTAGGTAATTGAACCAAAATTACATGAAAATCATTACCAGCCTCTGATCCGGATCACGAATATGAAAAAGTGTTACTTATGAATAGTGAATCAGTGTGGCTATAATATAAGTGACAGTACTATATAAATATGTGCACTCTGTAATACTAATATTAATCACGTACCCAGACCCATAAACAATCATTCCAAATTAGTTACGTAATAAGCCTAAACACCATTACTTTACAGGATCATGAAAGCAGCGGAACAGCCAGGTCACACAAACCCATAATTAGTGCAAAATATTGTGATAAGCTTAGAAGACAGACTCCCATCTCCTCCACACACCACGCGTTACATGCGTTTATACCCACTTTCTCAGGTGTGGTTTATGGCTATGACATTAGCATTTAGACTGGAACCCAAGACAAAACTCCCTCAAACTACTGACCCTGTTTTGGGCTGGCTATGATCCATGCCATCCTTCAATGCATCTCCTTACTAATGGCCTTAAAGCGGACCAAGTGTCAAAAATGACTTTGTCTCACTTTGGGATGCTTCTATGGTTAAACATCCCTAGTAAGCCAAAAGCTGGCATTAAAGTGGACCAAAACCCACCCTGGAGCCTGAGACTCCAGGGCAGACTTACTTCCTATCTCGGAGGCATCCCCAACAGGGATGACCCTGCTGTGTTAGACCCCCGGGGCCGCCTGATATCTTTCTTTCCCTCAACCACATGGTGCATGTGTGGCCGATGCCGCTATCACTCGCCTCCCTTCTCGGCTATGCATGGCCCGCCCACCGAAACTGGCTGTGCGGGGCTGCACACAGCCAAAGGGAGCCGAGTGATGCTGCGCGCAAGTGTAGCTAGGATTCCTTTCTGCAGCTCTAGCCGCAGTGTGGGGTCATGGAGAGGTGAGTAAGCTCTGTGGCCTTTCACACAATGGGGTGCTCCATGGGGGAAGGACCAAATCCTGTGTTTTGGTCCACTTTAAGCCCTCTACTATGGGGGTAGGTGGAGGAAGGGACTCTGCATTTCAGTGAAGCAAGTCTCCTATTGGATGAGCTGCAGATTATGCATGTGTGAAGCTATTAACTGTTCCCCAACAGACACAGCTTTGCTAGGTAAAGTCAATATCCTTCTAATGCAGCGCTCACTGATGGTGTAAAGGGGTGTGTTAGGTTAGTTTTGTGTCTCTGGGAACCAGGACCCACCTTGGCAGGGGAGAGTGTAGATCTGCTTTAGCAAGCAGTTGGGAAATAGTAACTTTTACACATTTTGTTGTTTTGAATCTGTTCATTACCTCTATAAGTGCTAAGGGTGTGAATTGGCAAGAATCTGGCGATGGGATACACTATATCCCGATATGCCAGCTAGTGGTCGGGAGTAGATGTTACTTATAAATTGTATATATCGATTCGAACATATTTTGAATGGATACTATTATTGTCTAATGAAATATCTCGATATTTGACAGAATCTTTTTTCTTATGACACCCCTAATTAGTGCTCCCAAAAACTAAACCTCTGGCCTGTTCTTCACATCGCGCCTTCTTTAGTGCTACTCTGTTACTTAAAGTGCAACAAGCACGTCCTATGGAAGGTTACATTAAAAAAAAAAAAAAAGAAAAAAAAGCCCATGTATCAATTCCCCTTAGTGTCCTGGTAATGAATTGGATACAAATATTGGATATCCATTTCAAAGGAAAAATTAGGGGAAAATTAGATCTTTTGGCTCTTATCTTCCTAGCCCTATTCTCAAACTAATTGCTCCCATCATGAGATTGTGAGGGGCGCTTTAACAGCTAGTTTGAACAAATGGTATCCTGTCAGAAACCGGTATACAATGGAATACCTGGGGAAAATGCAAATCTCTATAACAGGAATACCAAGCAGCATTGAGGGCAGCAAACATCCAAAAGCTAAAGGGTTTTGGTCCGCGTTAAACTAGGACATAGCAACTTGGAATGAGATGTCTGTTTTTTAGTTCATGGGAACCTCCTCCATTGTAACTCTTGTCTTTGTAACCTCACTAGCCACTCTGGTTGTGAACCCCCTCCATGTGGAACCCTGAAATTACGGGGTTGTCTGGATAGGAAGCTTTTAGTTGAGGGATAATCCTTTCTTCTTTCAACTACAGCCTTTTCTTTCATATATCCACTATCTACTCAGTCTCTTAACGCCTTGGACTAGGACCTCGTCTATGTGAGGCTTTAATTGGCTGCACTGGCAGTGGTTGCCATGACTTAGAAGCCCTGTCCTGCTAATGTTGCATGTCTTAAATATTCAGCCCCCCCAATTGTCATACTAGCCTCCCAGCCACAACAAATTCCAAGGATGTGTTTTTCATATATAATGAATAAATGTGATTCTGATATCTTGGAAATCTGCATTGTGTTGTGTTCAGGCTGTGGGTGCAAGTCACAAATGACAGGGTTACACTATATATGTGGCCACCGGCTGAGGGCACCTGATTGGTGGCTGGCAGGGTTACTATTCCACAGCTGCCAATGGGCACAGGCAAGTGTAAGTATTTTTTAGAAATTGATTTCAGGCTTCCATGCAATATTCACCTTGCAGGGAATCCTCATAGAGGACCTAAAGTCTTTTGGCTATCCTGCTCTTCAGTGAACATGTTAATGATATGGCTGTAGTTGGTTTTGACAAGGGGAAGCTAAACTGAATGTTTCACTAAACATTGCAAAATTAGCCACTCTATGGATGTAACCTCATTAGAGGTTGGGATTAGTGCCATAAATTGGCAGGGAAACAAAGTACACGGGGGAAAGGAAATATACAAGAATTGATCCCTTATCATGCGCCAAAATCTAAGTGTGCTCCATAAATAGCTGCAGCAACTTGGTCTCTGCCAGGCCACTGCCTCTCTCAAACTGAAATACCCTGCAGCTCCTAAGAGCTGCTTCTCGAAGTGTGTGAGAGAAACATATTTATATTTATACATTTATTTTATATTTTTTCTATACCTTATCATATAAACGCGTTTCATTTTCATAGGTACTTACTCGTCTGTCTAGGCCACTGTTTTTTAACCTGTGGTACACGTGCCCCAGGAGGTATGCTATATTTAGGGGTGCACCAATAGTGGGGGTCTGACAGGCCTGGTATATTTAACAAAAAACATTTTTCCTTGCTTTAATAGTGCTACGAGACCCCCAACCTATTTTGGTAACTTTTAAATTTGATCCCCCTCCTTCGAGGAACCCTTGTCACTAGGGGGCTCTTGGCGTAAAAAAGGACGAGAACCCCTGGTATAGGCAACTAATGATGAAACAAAAAACTAAAAAAACAAAACAAAAGGCATACTCCCCTATTATTCCCCCACAGTTGAATGGTGCTACTCCAGTGGTTGGAAACTTACTCGATTTGAACACTCTGAAGTCCTGAGCTGTCAAGGCCTGATCTCCTGTCATAGCGACAAATGTCCGCCAGTCACAGTGAGGCTAGCACACCCACTATTCACTGTAAGGGAGGTTGTGTGTTGAGGCCAGGCAGGTTTTTCTGTGGCCCCTCACATAATTTCATTTAATTTTCATGGGTGTGTAATAATTGTTGTCGTTTAAGGCTCGAAGTTGACCACTGCGAAAATAGGATAGTAAATGTAGTCTCCTCGCCGCCCAGCACCTCACGTTGCCCCTCTCTAGTTGGGCATCTCTTTCTGTCTCTCTCTGACGTGGCAACACCCCTTTTTACTTTTCCAGTAAAAGGAGGGGGCATGGTAGCTCACTGTGACTGATGGCAGGGGCGTCGCCATGTCGGAGCGAGAAAGGAAGAGAAGCCTGATGACAGAGCAGTGCTGCGCAAGGTGCCTGAAAATGTTCTTTAAAGTGGACCAAAACCTAGAATTTTGACTATCCTGGGTTTCAGTCCTTGCACCCGGGGTCCCGCTTTGTGAAACCCCCCAGGTCGCTGAAACAAACTCACCTCTTCCCGGTCCTACGGCGCATGTGCGGCCGCTGTTTCAATCAGCTCGCTCCGATTCACTGACGTCCTTTTGTCTAAGGCAAGCGCCTCAGAGCGCGCTGACAGCCACATCCCCCGCTACCCTCTAACAGGGAGTGTGCCCGTACCAACCATTTACAGATGCACCCTGCTAGGGGGATAAGGCCGCGGCTTGCTCATGTGCCGTTGACCTGGAAAAGTAGGAAAGTGTATGAGTGACCGGAGTTTCACACACTGGGGCATCCCAATTTTGGATGCCCGAGGGGGGCAATAGGCCCGGGAATCCTTAGTGTTTCCCGGGCCAATCACCATGGGTTTTGGTCCACTTTAGGTATGTATTAAACCTTTCACATTTTCACATTTTTATTTTATATGTTGCATATGTTTCCGCAAAATGGCACTTTATGGATTTTGTGTCTGGGTAATGCGGATTAGAGTTTGTAGTTGGTAGTTATTAATATATTAAGTATTTGTTAGTACTGCAGTCATCTTTTGATTGATTGCAACCCTATTTAGATCTATATGGATCTTTTTAATAGGGATATTTTTGTCAAAAGTAAAATTGATTTGTTGAATTAATCCTTTGCTAGTCTGTGTGACATCTTTCTAAAATGTCATAGTGAATGTTGATGACCTGAATAGATGAAATGTTCTCTTTGGCTGTTTGTAAGCTAGAAATGTGTAAATATATCCACTTTTATCCTTGTTTTCCACTCATTGAATGAATTGTTTTAGTCCTCAACATTAATTGTGCACTCATTAGGTGGGTGTAGTGAATATACTGCTAATAGTTTGTTTTTTCTCTCTGCAGGCAGTGAGCAGTAGAGGCCAGCACAGCATTTCCTACACGTTATCCCGAAACCAGACCGTTGTCGTGGAATATTCCCATGACAAAGACACTGATATGTTTCAGGTACGTTCAATTGTTCGATGAGCTTAATGTTGTCAATTAAAAATAAATCTATATTCTATTTAGGGGTGTAAAAGGGCAAAGGAAGTATAATAATTATAGGCATATTTATTGTGCTTTGTAGGATTATAGATATTCCCAAATTATGCACCTGAATTTCTAAGTAACACTCAAATAGGGTGTGAGCCTGAAATCCTGCCATGTCTATAGTAAACAGCTCTAGCCAACTAGCTCAATAGCAGAGGTGTTTCCTGGGCTGCTGCTCATTGCCCCTTGAAAAGGAATCCTTAAATTCCTTAGGTTGGCCTCCAACTCAGACACTCAAATACACATTACACGCACATTGGATCTTATTTGTGGAGAGCGATGTAAATCCTGAAATATGTCAGTTCTGACTATATTAATGAGAGAGTCTTATTTAGGATTGAGACCTTTCATTTGATATCAAACATATAGGATACATATATTGGCCAAAGTCTGAAAATAGTAATAGTATCATACATTGTATGATATGTATTTGATGTTTAGGTTCATTTAACTAAGATATTGGGCCATGAATTTCTTGGTAACAAAATGATAACATGTATATTAAAATAATAGTATACTCTCCATCGATCCCTTGAAGCCACTTTTTTATTTGATTTTAGTTTATGGTCAACCATAAATGGGTCAGTATAGGTCTGCAAGCACCCCAACCCACCTACTTTTTCTGCCTGTGGACTCCAGATTTCTGCTTCCGCTAGGTTTTTCTTCAAGACCTGCCTTAATAGAATGGAGTGGCTTAAGAGTTACTGAATGTTTCCTGAATGCTACCAGTGCTTGAGAAGGGTTCAATAACTTTTCCACAACACGTGCTTGCCCTCCAGTGGCATCCCCAATCTGCATGCAGCATGCTCCTCTATGGGATCCTAAATATGGATGCCTTAAAGGATAGAATTCCTACACGGGGGTGGGGGGGGTGTTACATGACTGGTTATCTAATATCTCTATTGAGATGAACAGCAGTTGTGGCTCTGGGCCTAAACCAAAATTGGCAGATAAAACAGCAGCAATGACCACTTCGATAAAGGCCAGGGTTGAAATATCTCCTACAGATCCTAAATAAAGGCTAACCGAAGAAGTCGAAACCATCAGCCACATTCCCAGCTGCGCATATAGGTTACAATGACTCAACAGCGCCCCCAAGATGAATCACTGGAATCTGGTACTACCACCTGGCGCGCTTATCCGTCCAAAAAATGGGTTGAAAATGATAGTGACAAAATGTGATTAGGTTTCCAGATACAGACGAGGTGTAAGAACACAAGTGGCTTGTTGACATTGCGATACCCCCAACACAGCAGAGTCGATGAGAAGCAACTAAAGATCACATGATATGAGGAGCTGAAGATCCAGTGGTCAATGACACTTTAAACAAATTAGCATTGACATTATTGTCTATTCAGATGCTGCTGAGATCTTTTTTTGAAGAGAAAATTGCCATTCAATTTAATTGTCTACCTTGGGGCTGGTACAGAGCCAAGTGAAAATTTACACCTGGAAGACAATGAAAGTGAATGGGAGTTTTCTCTCCTAAAGAAGTTGGTTTTCTCATAATCTCTTCATCGACCCCTATGGGTCAATTACTAAACACCATGCTGGACTGTACTCGCATATATTGCAGATATATCACATCATCTTAGACGCTTAGGCAGATCCCCATAGATATGGTGTAATATGAAAGATGACTTTGTGTCATGTTTACTACATTTTTTTCATCATTTTTAATATTTTTTTCCGCCGTTCTTTTGACACTCAGTAACATCGTTACTTGTGATGCAAAGGCTCAGGATTCCTCATTCAATTAACCTTATTAAACCACTGGGCCCCACATGTTTAATGTTGACTCAGTTGGGAGATTCCAGTTGGCACTAAGCTTCCCTAGGGATTTTTTTTCTTTTTTGCCGCAGTGATTTTAATCCCTAGCCTCCAATCACGCACACAAACTCTCTAGTTGCAGCAATCACGGGAGAGAAGGTCTTCCATGGATAAGCTCTACAGAAGAATGTTTCAACAACTGATCACGCAAGGTTCTCCTTCATCTAGGTCATGTTGCCACTCATCTGAATAGCTTTCTCTATTCAGCGTGACTTCAATGGAATATATATATATATACATATTATCTCTATCTATCGATCTATCAAGACCCTTTATAAGAGTAAGGAGATCTATGAATTTACATGTCTGGGGATGTGAGCTGTTATGAAGGGACTGTCCACACAATTAACCCTTTCAGTGCAAGCCTTCCTAAAGATTTTTTCGCCTTCTGTTGCCAGGCCGTTTTTCAACATTTTGCGCTTTATATATTTAACCGTAATTTTTGCAGGGATTTCCAGGAAAATTATGTATTGTTTTCTTCAACAGAGTCTGGGCTTTAACATGTCTTGTTTGTAATTTTGCCAGTGTTTCCTTAAAATATTTGGCTGAAATATGAAAAAAAAATAAAACCATTATATTCTTTTAAATTTTGTTTCACTTTTTTAAAATAAAAAAAATGTAGGTTTTTAAAATAAATCGTATTGCCTGTAAAAACCCACATATGTATCGGTAGACACCCGTTCCTGTCCAGGAGACACCCCAAACTGAAAAGAGCATTTCATTACCATTTCAAATAAAATACAAGCAACTGTCCCTGGGGGGTACCATCCTGCAGGCTCTTCTGCATCCCCCTGGGCTTTGATGATGTAGTTAATGGGGTGGGGGTTATAGTAAGTAAATCACCTGCTTGCCAGCCCCTCTTGCCCTGTGAACTGGTATAGGGTCTTAAGGACTCCTTACCAGTTCACAAAGGGTTAAATGGAAAAAAAATACTCAGAAAATGTATTTTTCTACTTACCTCCTTCCATTGCCAATCACTGATGACCCATGCCTTCTGCTGCTGCTTCTGACAGCTGGAAGTGATCAGGGGAAGAGGATCGGGGTCCCCTGGCAATCACTTAGCTGCTGCTGTCACTTCTGCTGCTGGGAGGGGGCTTTTATACCAGTGAGTGAGATGTTATCTCACTTGGCTGGTTTAAAAGGCTCCTCCCTGCGGGGGGAGAGAGATGTCAAAAGCCGCCGTGCCTTGGGGGGAGGGATCGGAGGCATGGATTCTGGACGGAGGTCGCAAACGGGGGGGGGGGGTGTGTGTAAGGCTCATAAATTTCAAGTGCTTGACATTTAAGGGGTTAACGGTCAGTCTGGGTTTTTAATTGGTTGCTACCAAATGAGTAAGTGTTAAGCCATTACACTTTATGATTAACAGATTAATATTACACACTCTATTTGTTTATGAAGACCACACTTTGCATTTGATACAGTTATCACATTACAGCTTTACCATTGTATTGACCCTTCACGTTGCCTTTTCATGTAATGTGCCACCCATTGATGTTTGGTGGAATTAAATATATGAATAGGAGCATTTTGGTTACTGTACAGCGTAATATGGTTGTCAGTTTGGTAATGTTAAAGAGGAACAGACATGAATTTGACTTTTCTGTGTGTTACACTCTGCAGCAGTATCCCAAATTGGGATGCCCCGCTTTGTGCACCCCCCCCAGGTCACCCCGTTTCACTCACCTTCCTTCCGCTCCCACGGCGCATACTCGAGTAAGTGCGCTGAATGGCTGAGCAGCTAGCTCTTCGGCAGCGAGGACGACACAGAGTGGCGCCGCCGCCCGCATCCCCCGCCCACCTGGCAGCGGTGGCGTGACCACGCTGCCATTCAGGAACGTTGGGTGCACACGGCTAGGGGTGAGGGGGGATGCGGCCAGAACGCACACTGACTATATAGAGTCATTGTTACTAAATGTTACTAATGTTAACCTTTTTATGTTCTGTGTCTGCAATATGGATGACTGCTTCTTTAAAGAACACAGGCATTTATCTTTTATTTACCCGTCCCTTTTAGATTGGAAGATCAACAGAAAGCCCCATTGACTTTGTAGTGACTGACACAGTATCTGGTAACCAGAATGATGAAACTCAGATTACGCAAAGTACTATTTCCAGATTTGCTTGCCGAATAGTCTGCGACAGGAATCCACCATACACAGCCAGAATATATGCTGCGGGATTTGACTCGTCCAAAAATATATTTCTCGGTGTAAGTATTACATAATATAGTTGGACATACATATACGTATGCCTCGGTCTGTGTGTGTATATGTATATTTATTTTTAAGTATACTTTTTGTCTTATTGCATGGCACGGCCTGCTTCAGTATTCGTAACAGTTGGGTTATTCCGCCACAGGGTGGCGCAGTGTACTGCAGAAGAGTTGTGGCATCTCCCGGCCCCCTATAAAAACGGGATTACCCATAGAGTTCCCAGTGTTTCCTCTGCAGTGAAACTGCGAAGATAGAAGATGGCTCTCTATATTGCGCAGGTGAGCGGTTCAACCAAGCCTGCGGCCCTGCAAGTCTATTTCCACCCGTTTCTAGACCCTCTCTGCCTCCCAGCCTTGGCTGACAGATCGGGTGAGGGTAGAAGAGCACAAGGGCCAAGTGCTCCAGGAGCGCTGCTCTAAGCCGCAGACCCTGTTCCACAAAGGGTAGCCGGCCATAGGCTTTATGGTGAGCCTACTAGGGATGCGGAGTTCCTGTCCTGGCTTCTGAGGGGGTATGTGTTTTGGGGACTATGTCTCCTTCTTTTCATCCAGGCCCCCCCCCCCCCTGGCCCGGATACTCGCC
This sequence comes from Gastrophryne carolinensis, assembly GCA_027917425.1. NCBI lineage: Eukaryota > Metazoa > Chordata > Amphibia > Anura > Microhylidae > Gastrophryne > Gastrophryne carolinensis. Next base: position 70,604,896 of record CM051244.1, read on the forward strand.
GCTGTCTTTCGTCTCTCTTTCCCCCCCCCCCCCCTCTCTGACTTTTGTTCGGGGGGGGGGGGGGTGCGGGTGGTAGCAGCGAGTGGTGTTAGTTGTGGTGTATATTAGTATACAGTACGTCCTGCTCCAGATAGATTACTTACACTTGGGTTATCCTCCGCCAGATGGCGCTGCACTGCAGAGACATGTAAAACAGGCTCCTCCCGGCCCCTCAAATACCCAGGGACCTCCCACAAATCCCCAGATTTCTCTGCAGTGCTGACTGCGAAGACATGAAGTATCACTCTCTCGCAGGTGAGCGGGGCTATTACAGCCTGCGGCCCTGTTGGACTATTCCCACCCGTCCTCCCTGTGATGTGCCTCCCAGCCTGGGCTGCGCTGGTCGGGTGAAGGCAGGCAGCACCATGTGTGCTTCATTGGACGTTCGGGCCGGGCGGTGGCGTCTCCTCAGACGCTGCAGCGTTTTTCATTGGCTACTGTCTTAGAGCTTCGGGGGGGCGGGGGCCTGGCTTGGCGCGCTCCGCGTCACGGCCTGCTCTGGCCCGCCCTTCGAGGTTCGCTTGGCGCCATTTTGATGTGTAGTCATGCGCGTGTGTGTAACGGTCCCCCCTTCCGCGGTCTGTAAGTGCCCTCGTGGGCGGTCTTTATGCTCATGCTTACTGTGCATGGTTCTGACACCCCTTATTCTCATTATGTCTTTCAGACGGGTGAATCCAGTGGCTTCTCCCGGCCCGGTGTAATTGCCAGTTGGGCCTAGTATAATTACTCCCACTTCCCTGCGGGTCATTGGGGCATCCAGGGTAGCTTACAGCGTCAATCCCTACTGGCCTATTGTGCCTATTAATCACCATATGGAGGACAAGCCCGGCTGTGTGTAGCTTGTGGGGTCTCGCCTATCAGCGGTGACAATGCACGGGTCTGTGTTCCTTGCGCACAGCAGGCACTAATGGTACAACCTGCCCCTCCGGTGGCTGGGCCTGCACCTCGCCTCACTTCACCTACTCCCCCAAGCCTGAGTCTAACCCCCAATACAAGCGGGGATTCTCATCCTGATGTGGCTGCTAGACTGGCCAGTGTTGAAAAATGTATTGCTAATTCCTTAGTGCGTAAGACCACCGCTAAAAAGCGGCACTTAACCCCTGATGCCACTCTTTTCCCTCCGGAGTCTGACAAGTTGTTGCATCTATATGGCTATACCCCCTCGGACGAAGGGGAGCTGTTCTCTGACTCGGGGTCATCTGACGAGAGGCCCAGGGGTCATGACGATTCTGGCTCTGACCCCTGGACCCCGGATGATACTGACAGGCTGCTGGTTCAGATATTTGAGGTTTTGTCCATCTCTCCCCCTGTTGCGGCTCCCAGGCAAAGGGGTGAGCTCTTTCATACTGCTAAGGCTCGATTGGAATTTCCTGAGCAAACCCATTTCAATAACCTTGTGCTTAAGCAGTGGGAACTGATTTCCCGGGATCCCTAAGAGTTTGGACAGGAAGTATCCTTTTCCTGCTGATATGGTCAAGTGCTGGTCATTGCCCCCCCGAGGTCGATGCTCCTATTCTAGGGCTGTCTAACACCTCTATTATGCACTCCCCCGACACTACTACGCTGCGGGATTCTGAGGACCGGCACATTGACCAATTGGCATGCCATGCCTTTGCATTTGTGGGGGCGGCATTGCGCCCGGTTTGCGCCTTGGCCATTACTTCTGTGGCGCTCAGCGCCCTGGTCAGAAATGCACTCGAAGGCCCAGATGAATTGCCACCTGATACGGTTAATGCACTGTCTAGCTGTGATGTGTTTGTAAACTTTATCCTGTCTGCATCGGATGATGCCATTAGGATGTGTGCCAGATCTTTTGCCTTGGCGGTAGCTATACGCCGCGCGGTGTGGCTGCACCAGTGGGCTGCTGACAATGCTGCTAAGAGCCCTTACTGGGCTTCCATTTAAGGGGCTACGCCTGTTTGGGGACCGCCTAGACCTCTTTGCTAAGGGAGGTAAGTTACCCCAGCGCAGGCGGCTGTCTCTGCCCTTTTGGGGCCAGGGCCCCCTTTCAATCCCCTACCGAGGTGCTAAGCAGGGAAAAGGGGTGTCCTTCGCGGGGGCTCGTGCAGATTCCTGGCACAGGAGCAGAGGACGACGTCCTGGATCCTCCTGGGGGTCCAAGCCCAAAGCCCCTCCCAAGACCCCTCAGGCATGATGGGGCGCCCTCGCCCGTCAGGGTGGGGGGACGGCTACAGCACTTTGCGCACGTCTGGAAGCGCCACGTCTCAGACCGGTGCATTCAGGAGGTAGTGTCCTCTGGTTACAAGATAGTTTGCTGTGCGCCCCCCCACAAGATTCATCAGCTCCCGGATCCCCCAGGACCCCATCTCAGCTCAGGGCTTGATGCAGGCCATGCAAGGACTCCTGGATCTGGGGGTCATTTGCAGGGTCCCCTTAAGAGAAAGGGGCAAGGGGTTCTATTCCAACCTTTTCACAGTGCCCAAGAAAGATGGGTCAGTCAGGCCCATCCTGGATTTAAAGATCCTCAACAAGTTTGTCAAGAACAGGCGCTTTCGCATGGAAACTCTGCGCTCGGCCATCGGCTCTCTGCGCCCAGGGGATTTTATGACGTCTGTGGACATCAAAGATGCTTACCTTCACATCCTTCACATCCCCGGGACACCAAAGGTTTCTCAGATTCGCGTTGAAAGATCAACATTATTAATTTGTGGCCTTGCCATTTGGCCTCACTTCAGCTCCCAGAGTGTTCACCAAGGTGCTGGCGGGGGTGATGTCTCTGATAAGGTCAAGGGGCATACGCGTGCTGCCCTACCTGGACAACATTCTCAGCTGGTGGTGTCCACCTTGGAGTCCTTCGGATGGGTGATCAATCACCCCAAGTCCTCTCTGTCCCCTTCTTCGGTGACATCATTCCTGGGAATGATTCTGGATACGGTTCAGTCAAGGATATTCCTTCCTCAACAGAAAGCTCTGACTGCGCAGGTGAGGTTCCTGCTCTCGTACCCCCAGCCCTCCCTCAGGCAGGGAATGCAGCTGGTGGGCCTGATGATGGCGAGCTTCGAGGCGGTGCCCTTTGCTCAGTTCCATTTGAGGCCTCTGCAACTTCACCTTCTGTCAGTATGGGACAAGGACCCAACGTCCTTGGACGGGGTCTGTGTGCTTCCCCCCTTGGTCAGAAGGTCCCTTTCGTGGTGGCTGGACCACAGGAACTTGCTGGGGGGCAGGTCCTTTCTGGCCCCCTCCTGGGAGACGGTCACCACGGATGCCAGTCTGTCAGGTTGGAGAGGATTCTGGAAGTCCCTGCGCTTCCAGGGGAGGTGGGGCCCTCAGGAGGCACACTTACCCATCAACATTCTGGAACTACGGGCAATCGGATTGGTACTGGAGCAGTTCACCTGAAGGGTCTGTCTGTGCAGGTGCGCTCAAACAGGACGGCGGTTGCCTACATCAACCATCAGGGAGGGACCCGGAGCAGGGGGGCCCTCCAGGAGGTGTCGCGGATTCTGACATGGGCGGAGGCCAATGTTCAATGCATTTCGGCTATGTATATCCCGGGGGCAGAGAATCTGGCAGACTTTGAGCAGGGGGACTTCCTGTCAGGGGGAGTGGTCCCTCTGCAACAGGGTATTCCAGTCCCTGTGTCACCGTTGGGGTCTACCGGATGTGGATCTGTTTGCATCCCGTCACAATCACAAGCTCCCGGCCTTTGTCTCCCTGTCTCAGGACTGTCCTTGTCTCTGTGAAATACTCACCTGTAGAATTGGTATTATAAGTATACAGTACGTCCTGCTCCACCCCACCCTGGTTTTTGCATTATTCTGGATCCCCTGTATGGTGATTGTTATTTTTATAGTTACCAGTTGGTGGTTAAATTCTCCCGGCTTCTTGTTCACTTCTTTTCAATGCTGGGAATTTATGGGAGGTCCCCGGGTATTTGAGGGGCCGGGAGGAGCCTGTTTTACATGTCTCTGCAGTGCAGCGCCATCTGGCGGAGGATAACCCAAGTGTAAGTAATTTATCTGGAGCAGGACGTACTGTATACTTTGTACTGCGCTACGCGGCGGGTGGCACTATAACCTGTGGTGTTTTTTACTTAGTCATGGCGCCAGCAGGGTCACGTGGGCGCTGTTTTTGCGCTCTTCGGCGGGGCCGGGGGATGACGCATATCGCGTCGTCCCCCCGCGGCCTGCCCCTTGAGGTACCTCTGCCGGAGCCATTTTGGGTGAGCTGCACATCTGGATTTCTCCCTTTCTGGCTGCAGCGCGGTATCCTCCAGTGTTTTGCTTCATCTAGGGGTCTGTGGCTTGGTGACCCTGCAGTGTCCTTGGTCCGTGATCCTTGGGGGGGGGGGGTGTTATTGGTCTCGTGGGGCATGTGTTGCGGGATGCTCATGTGTCTTTTTTTGTGTGTGTGTTTTTTAGGCGGGATACCAGTGTGTAGTGGGTTGTGGTTCTCGCGGCTCTACTCCTTCCTCCCCCTCATCCCCCCCTTTACTGACTTCTGGGGGTATCCCATGGGAGGGCATCCCGGGTGGCTTTTTGTATTGGCCTTTTCCCAGCGCTGGCCTATTTTGCCTGTGTTAATCACCATATGGAGGCTTCTGGGGATAACGTGCTTGAGGGTCCTTCGGGGCTATCCCGGCTGTGTACCGTATGTGGGGTATCCCCTGTGAGTGACAGTGTCAGGGTGTGCGTGCCGTGCGCCCAAAGTGTCCTTGCACTCCAGTCTGGGGTGCCGACTTCGCTCCCCAGCTCTGCGCCTACCCCCCCGCGCCTGCATTTAGCCCCCAGTGGGGGGGGGGGGGGGGATACTAGCAGGGGGTCACAGTCTGATCTGGCACTTCGTATGTCCAGCATTGAAAGGCAGCTTGCTAGGCCTGTTCCACGTAAGGCCTCTAGCAGGAAGCGGCACCTGGCTCCCACGCCTGCCTGGGTTACTGAGGAGCATGAGGAAATTGATCTTTTTGATGACCGTTACTCCCTAGAGGAAGGGGAGCTTTTCCCGGGCTCGGTTTCCTCTGGGGACCAGCAGGTGGGCTGCGACAGTAATCCCTGAGTCTGAGGATTCCTAGTTCCCTGAGGACACTGCTAATCTGTTGTCTCACATTTTTGAAATCTTGCACATTGTCCCCCCTGAGGTGGCTAAGAGAAAACAGGGTGAGCTTTTTCGTCCTGTTAAGCAGCGTCTGGAGTTCCCTGAGCAGAGTCATTTCACTAATTTGGTGCTCAAGGAGTGGGAACTACCTAGTATGTTGCCCGCGGTGCCCAAAGGGTTGGATAAGAAATACCCCTTTCCTGCTGACCTGGTTAAGCGATGGTTGAGTCCCCCGAGGTGGACGCTCCCGTTCTAGGGCTGTCCCAACACCTCAGTCATGCCTTCCCCTGACACTACTACACTGCGGGACAGCGAGGACCGGCGTATGGATCAGCTGGCCTGCCATGCTTTTACATTTGTGGGGGCTGGGCTGCGTCCGGCCTGTGCCTCTGCCATAACAGCTATTGCTCTTAAGAGACAGATCAATCGTCTCCTTGATGGCGCTACAGCGGGTAGGGAGGAGTATAGGGCCCTCTTGCTTTGCTCTGAATTTGTTGCCTTTATCCTTACTGCCCTGGATGATGTGGTATGGCTGAGTGGTAGGGCCTCTGCCCTTTTGGTGGCTATGCGCCGCTCTGTTTGGTTTCGTCAGTGGGCAGCTGACGCTGCTGCTAAGAAGGCTCTCACTGGGCTCCCCTTTGTGGGGCTGCGGCTCTTTGGTGAGCGTCTGGATGTCTAAGCCAAGGATGGTAGGCTGCCTTAATGGAGGAGGCAGCCTCGGCCTTTTCGGGGGTCCTCCTCTTTCCTCCCCTCCTTTCGTGCTCCCAGAGGAGGTTGTGGCTCCCTCTTCTCGGGTACCCGCAGGGACTCTTGGGGCCATGGCAGATCCCGTGGTCGTCCCGGCCTCTCCTGGGGTCCCAAGTCCAAACCTTCTCCAAAGCCCCCTCAGGCATGAGGAGGCACCCTCACCCATCCAGGTGGGGGGATGGCTTCGGCTCTTGGCTCACGTCTGGAGGCTACGTGTCTCAGACCTGTGGATTCAGGAGGTGGTGTCCTCCGGTTACAAGATTTTGCAGCCTGGCCGCCCCCAAGATTCATCAGATCCCGGATGTCTCAAAACCCTCTGTCAGCTCAGGGTTTGCGCCTTGCGGTGCGGTTCAACGCCTGTTGGAGTCAGGAGTTATTTGCCTGGTGCCTGCCCAGGAACGGGCTCGAGGTCTCAACAAGTTTGTCAGGTTCAAGCATTTTTGCATGGAGACTCTACGCTCGGCGGTCAGTACCCCGCGCCCGGGCGACATCATGACCTCAGTGGACATCAAGGATGCCTACCATCATGTGCCAGTCTTTCCAGGTCATCAGAGATTTCTCAAGTTCGCTCTAGAGGATCAGCATTACCAGTTTGTGGCCTTACCGTTCGGTATCACCTCGGCCCCTCGGGTGTTCACCAAGGTGCTGGCCGGTGTGATGGCTCTGCTGCGGAATCGGGGCATTCGCATCCTTCCTTACCTGGACGACATTCTGATTGCGACTCAGTCTCTTCATCAGGCCGAGAAGGATACTCGGGTGGTGTCCTCCACTCTCGAGTCCTTCGGCTGGGTGATCAACTATCCCAAGTCTTCACTGTCTCCGTCTTCGGTGAGGTCCTTTCTCATGTCCCCATCCCTCCATCTGACAGGGGATGCAGTTAGTGGGTCGGATGGTATCCTGCGGCGGTCCCCTTTGCTCAGTTTCACATGAGGCCTCTTCAGTTGCACCTCTTGTCAGTTTGGGATCGGAACCCTGTGTCCCTGGATCAGGAATTTGCTCTGTCTCCCCTGGCCAGACAGTCCCTCTCGTGGTGGCTGGACTCAAGGAACCTTCTAGTGGGCAGGACCTTTCTGCCTCCGTGCTGGGAGACTGTCACCACAGATGCCAGTCTGACCGGTTGGGGGGGGGGGGGGGGGGGCTTTTGGAAGTCTGAAGTTCCAGGGTCTGTGAGGCCCATGCTCCCATCAATGTCCTGGAATTAAGGGCGATCAGGTTGGTTCTGTCTCAGCTGATCACACACCTTCGGGGTCGGGCTGTTCAGATCCGCTCGGACAACCAGACGGCGGTTGCCTACATCAATCATCAGGGAGGGACTCGGAGCAAGCAAGCCCTCAAGGAAGTGTCCCTGATACTGTCTTGGGCGGAAGAGAATGTCCCCTGCATCTTGGTGGTTTACATTCCGGGAGTGGAGAACCTGGAGGCAGACTCCCTGAGCAGAGGGATGTCTCGGCTGAGGGAATGGTCCCTCAGCAACAGGGTATTTCACTCCCTTTGTCTCGGCTCGTGTCAGCCGGATGTGGATCTGTTTGCGTCCCATCACAATCACAAGCTTTCCAGGTTTGTCTCCCTGTCTCAGGACACTCTGGCCTTCGTCACGGATGCGCTAGCAATGCCTTGGACGGAGTTTCAGCTCCTCTATGCGTTCCCTCCATTCCCTCTGCTGGGAAGATAGCCTAGGAGGGGGTACCAGCCATTCTGGTGGCCCCCTGTTAGCCAAGGAGGGTGTGGTTTGCAGATGTTGTGCAGTTGGCAGTAGATCAGTATGCCCTGCCCAAGGATCCAGATCTGCTCACTCAGGGACAGCTGTGCCATCCCAATTTACAAACGCTTGCTTTAACGGCTTGGCTGCTGAAACCTCCATCTTGATGGATAAGGGGTTGCCGGTCTCTGTTGTTGATACTATGATTCAGGCTAGGAAGAAGTCCTCGTCCTTTATCTACTACAGGATCTGGCATGCTTACATTGCCTGGTGTGAGTCCAAGTCTTTTCCTTGTTGGGTGTTTTCTATCCCCAGGATTCTGAAATTTTTGCAACATGGTTTGGATTTGGGCCTTCAACTTAGTACCCTCAAGGGACAGGTGTCAGCTCTGGCAATTTTTTTCCAAAGATCCTTTGCCAATCCCAGACTTTTTTCCAGGGAGTTACTCATGTGTGTCCGCCACGTAAGCCTATGCTACCAGTTTGGGACCTGAATCTGGTGTTGTCTGCTCTGCAGGGTCCTCCCTTTTGAGCCTATCCGTGGGGCTGCCTTGTCCATTCTGACTCTTAAGGTGGCCTTTTTGGTGGCCATTACTTCTGTCAGGTGAGTTTCTGAGCTGTCGGCGCTTTCCATTAAACCTCCTTATTTTGAAAGGCATCAGGATAAGGTGGTGTTTCGGCTTAAGCCAGATTTTTTGCCTAAGGTTGTGTCTGCTTTTCATCTCAATCAGGACATTGTTTTGCCTTCCTTGTGTCCTAACCCTGCTAATTCCAAGGAGCGGACCCTTCACTCTTTGGATGTTGTCAGGGCTCTGAAGTTTTATTTGGTTGCTACTGAGTATTTCAGGAAATCTGATGCTCTTTTTCTTCCTACTGGACCTAGGAAGGGTTTGCCTCCTGTTAAATCCACAGGCCTATTCTGCTAAAGGGAAGGAACCTCTTTTTAGGATTACTGCTCATTCTACTCGTGCTATTGGTGCGTCTTGGACCTTTCAGCACCAAGCTTCTGTTGAACAAGTTTGTAAGGCCGCAACTTGGTCATCTGTTCATACTTTTTCCAAGTTTTACAAGGTTGATGTTAAGGCCTCAGCGGATGCTGCTTTTGGCCGCAAGGTATTTCAGGCGGTAGTGATTTAAACTGCCTGTTGTTACTCTCTGGGGATCCCACCCTACTTTTGGACACTGCTTTTGGATGTCCCAACTGTTATGAATACTGAAGCAGGCTGTGCCATGCAATAAGACAATTCTGTGAGTACTCACCTGTAGAATTGTTTTTGTTCTTGCATGGCACGGCCTGTTTCACCCCACCCTAGTTATCATTATTCTTGATTGCCTCTTTATGGTGATTGTTCCAAGTTAATTGGGGTTTTTACATTTTTTACCTTTTTACATTTTTTACCTTTATTCTCTCCCGGCTTCTTGTCTCGCTGCTTGTCTACGCTGGTTAATCCGGTTTTTATAGGGGGCCGGGAGATGCCAAAACTCTTCTGCAGTACACTGCGCCACCTTGTGGCGGTATAACCCAACTGTTATGAATACTGAAGCAGGCCATGCCATGCAAAAACAAAAACAATTCTACAGGTGAGTACTCACAGAATTGTCTTTTTTATTTTAACTGAAATACTGACAATTCTTTGTAAGTGAAACTTACTGGCATAGGCGAGCTCGTCCCTGCGGCCCAGAGCCCCAGCATTCCTCCCCTCATGTCAGTCAGGATGACTGGCCTTGCCCGCTCCATTCACTACAATAAAAGGGATGTACCAGCCTCCAGCATGCCCCCCTCCATTGACTTAGTGACTTGAGCCAGTGTAGGTAAGTAACCCCTGGAATATTGACACTGTGGGTCTATAGGGGAGTATGGGTTATGTATGGTTCTTGCCCATAGAATCCCTTTAAAGTGACCAACACCCAGTGGGATCGGCCAGGGAATCTTATAGATTGACACGCATACCTCAGCGGCTCAGAGCGCGCTGATTGGACGAGCGGCCGCACATGCGTCGTAGGAGCGGGTGAGGCGAGTTGTATCTTGCGATCTGGGGGTTTCACGCAGCGGGGCACCCCCTATCGGAATGCCCTGGGGAAGTGGACCAAATCCAGGATAGTCAAAATCCTGGGCGTTGGTCCACTTTAAGGATCTAGATTATTGGAATCTACTTAAAAGAGCATAGATCAGTGGTTCTCAACCTTTTAATGCCGTGACCCCGCAATACAGTTCCTCATGTTGCGGTGACCCCAAACCAAAAAATAATTTTGGTGGCTACTTCAAAACTGTAATTTTGCTACAGTTATGGTTTGGAATGTAAATACCTGATATGCATTATGTATTCTCATTGCTACAAATCAAACATAATTTCAACAGTGATTAATCATAAAAACAATATTTAATTATATGTTGTATTTAATTATATGTTGAGAAATATTTATTACTAATTCCAATAAATAACATTTCACCATGGCATAGCATGTGTCGGAAACTGTCATTTCTCCGCCTGTGAAATTAATAGGCTGCGGCGGATTGTGTGGTAACACGAGTTTCTCGGGAACTCTCTTCCACAAAATCCGCCGCACTCACAATGAAATCAATAGGAGGCGGATTCAATGCAGGAAATCGCTGATTTCAGCAGTTTCCTCATTCAGATTATGGGAAAGTAGTGGGAGATATGGGAGATATCTTGCCTCTCCGCCTCCTAGGCTTCTGTCCTCCAGCGCTTGCTGTGTCCGCTCACTGATGATGTCAGCAAGCGCTGGACACATGTAATGCGCTGCTTTGGACTGTGGAGCGTTCCCCCCCGCCCCTTAGGCCCCGGACAGATGATGCAATCACATCTGCGCATGCATTCAGTTTGGAACGCACATCCATAACGGCGTGCGTTCCAGCTGAATAGCGCTGCTGCAGACGGTAGCGCGACTTCTCAGCAGCTAAAGCCATCGGAAATATGTATTTTCCGATGGCTTTAGGCGACCCCTGTGTTTTGGTCGTTCGACCCCCGCTGGGGTCCCGATCCACAGGTTGAGAACCGCTGGCATAGATCTAAAATGATGCTACATAAATCCCCAAAGAAGGGATTCCTCACAACACCCCAATAACAGTCAAGTAAGGAGATGGACACACTACATTTTAGTAAACTAACACTTATTCATTAGCTTACCATACCATTGACAAAAGCTCCAGTAATCGGGTATAGAGTATACTAGAACACAGTACTTAAAGTGGACCAACACCCAGGATTTTGACTATCCTGGGTTTTGGTCCACTTCAGGGGGGCACCCCGATTAGGGCTGTGTAAAACCCCCCAGAAACCCCCCAAAACTCACCTCACCACGCTCCCACGTAGCCACGGACAAGCGGGTGACAGCTGCGGACAAGACAGCGCGTCCGCCGCCGCCTCCCGCACGCCCCTTTGATAGTGCCCGCGCCGGCCATTTACAAACGGCCGGCGCGGGCGCGCGCACGCCTAGAGAAGCGCGTGGGAGGCGGCGGCCGCTGCCGCCGCCGCCGATCAGGTGAGTTTTTTGGGGCTTTTGGGGGGGGTCCCTCACCGCGGGACATCCCGATCTCGGATGTCCCGCGGTGAGGGAGGTGATCGCCTGGGAATCTTATAGATTCCCGGGCCGATCACCCCTGGGTGTTGGTCCACTTTAAAGCGGACCAGCAGTGAAAAATGAATTTAGTCAGACAAACACAACAAACAGTGCTCATATGCATCCCTCTCCATGGCAATTTAGATTGCTGCCCTTAACAAACAATTTACTTTTTTCTAATGCCTACTGACATCAATTTTAAAAACAAGATGCTCACTCATGGGATTGCAGGCCACCTGCAAACAGGATGTTGTACTGGGCTTCCTGTTACTTTGCATTTCAGTTATGTCGGTTGAGAGAGAGAGCTCCAAAAATGGCTGCTACCTTTCTTTTCCAACTGTACCAGGCTGTTGGTTCGGTTTAATATACCATACATGGGCACAGCACTAGTGCCCCTATAGTATACAGGTAAATATTCCACATATACAAAGATCATTTATAATACACAAATAAGTTTCCTACTTTATCTCCTAACTAGCTGTGTAACTCTGACTAACGGTCCATTTGAGCTGAAATTGTGGTTGGGTAATTTAAAAATTGAAAATCCTAGACTAGAGTGGCCCTTTAAGCTAAAAGCTTGTTTCTATATCTTTGTGTACTGTAATCTCACAAGGGCAGGGCTCTATTTCCTTGTCTCTTGTGTTCCCAAATTTGGCTTGAACTTAGTTTATAATGAACCCTGTACAGTATGTCTTACCTTACCTGTAGTTCTACCTTGTACTGAAGAAGACAGCCCTATATAAGTTAACAATAATATTGTATTATTATTACATGATATATTTTATAACAATGATATTAAACCGGACCTTCAGCGTGATTTAATGAAAAGCCCAAACTCTTAAAAAACGATTCCCCAGCATCTAAAATTAATATATTTTACATTTTTGGTCACTAACTTATTATTCTTTCCCCCACTGGGCTGCAACTTTGTTAAGGAATTTAGGATACGGGCGCCGCCATCTTGACTCAGAAGCATCACACTTACTGAGGAGAGGAGAGTGGGATAAGGTACAGGGGGGCAGGTCATAGCTGTGCTTTGCTCAGACAGAGCAGAGCGGGGGTCAGGGAAAGGTCAGCAGTCCCAGAATGCAGAGCAGCACAGTCACTTCCTGTTTGCAGGCTGCCTGATAAAATGGCGGCCTCCATAAGCCGCCATCTTGGATGTTTAAAGGTTCATAACATGCAGTAGATGCAGGTAGGATGATTTTTAATGTGAGCAATCTGTATGTACAGTGTGGGGGAAACATATAAGATAGACTCTTATTCAGAGTGAAGGTCCGCTTTAATAATACATCTTAACAAAAAATAGAATGCAAATATGGCATTTTAAAAAATGAAATTGATATGTCCGTATGTTTTCTGCGTCTTTAAGTGTCCACAAGACTTGATGAACTGCTAGCAGGAAAGCTTGGACTTGGCCATAACTTTCTATCCCTCTTAAAGTGGACCAACACCCTATAAGATTCCCGGGCCGATCCAATCCCTCCCCGCTGGGGCTTCCAAAATCGGGATGCCCTGCTGTGTGAAACCCCCCAGGATGCCCTCTAACCTTACCTGAATCCCGGTCCAAAGGCGCATGTGCGGGCCGCATCTCGCTCTTCTCTCTAGCAGGGTGCGTTCCCGCGCCGGCCATTTGTGAATGGCCTGCGCGGGTGCGCTCCCTGTTAGAGGGAAGCGCGAGATGCGGCCGCCAGCTTGCTCGGAGCCGCTGAGCTAAGCCGTCCCTTAGACGTGCATAGCTCAGCGGCTCCGAGCTCGGTGATTGGACGAGCGGCCACGCATGCGCCGTAGGGGTGAGGTGAGTTGAAGCTAGCGATCTGGGGGATTTCACATAGCGGGGAATCCTCGATCGGGGTGCCCGGGGGAAGTGGACCAAAGCCCAGGATAGTCAAAATCCTGGGTGTTGGTCCACTTTAAGAGGATAACTCAAACCAGTAAACACTGACCTGTGCCCACCTTACAAAGTCAGGTCTTCTCAAAGGAGAATTTTATCCATTCTGCTGCTGCCACAGGGAATCTATGGATTTATTGATTCAGTTGGTGATTGAGGACCAGGGAATGACTCACATCAACATCCGCTCAGGTTCAAAAGGTTTCCAGTGTTGCAAGGCAACCAATAGGTTCTTCCCCCAACGGCTCCAAAGTCGACCAATTTTGGAAAACCATTAACCTACCCTGATAGGATTGCCAAGAATTTAAAAGCATCGGTACGCCTCACTGGCTGACCTGTAATACACTGCTCACCATCTTAGTGAAATCACTTTAGGCCTCTTTAGAAGGGCATTCGGGTTGTTAACCAAGATTATAGCTGTGCTCGTAGTGTTAGAGTTCAATATAGGATAGGCATTATCCTTTGCCTTTCATGGCATTTTGATCAAAACACTACAATGGATGTCACTGGTCTAGGGAATCCTTCTTGAAATCTTGCAGAGATGGTGTTGACTTTCCTGGATGTGAACTTGACAATGTCTGGTTCTGTAAGCTTGGGATTCATCCCTCATCCATTCTGATGGTTATAGTCCCTGCCCCTTTCTCCATTGTTAACTTCTATGGGGCGCCCATTATTTACTATGGGAAAAGGCAACATTTCCCTATCGAGAACAAGGTATAAGAGACATCCTTCAAGAACAGGACAGTTATGGTGATCATGTTAGCACCAGAAGCAGAGCTGCTATAGTGAACCTTTTTATGATTGTTTAAGGTGTTGAGAAACTTGTTCTGGCTCTGAAGTGGATCTTGTATGGTTTCTCGGATAGGGGCATATTTGTGTTTCTGCCATGGAAAGTAGAATACCAATCTGACCAGGCATACCTTGGTTTGAGGAGCTGATGCACTGGTGCTGAAGTAGAAGAAGTTCTTGATGATTTACAAATGTCTTCCTACACTTAGACTAGCTCCCACAGCAGATCAGTTTGGATTGGGCCAGTTTTCTCCTGTTTCTCAACCTTTTTATGCCAAGTAACCCCTGGCAACAAGCAGTTGCAACCAAGCACCCTGAAAAGAGGGGACTGGTTACTAATGTTACTAAAATAAGTAGGTCACTAGCCTTTAAAGCACTTTTGGAAACCAGGAAGACTAATGCTTTACTGATAAAATAATATGCCAGACCTATCAGAGCGACTTTGTTGGTGCACCATTGACCATTGCTGAGTACCTCCTAGGGTATGCGTACCGCAGGTTGAGAAACCGTGGCCTAGAACATTTCGGTATGCCCACATGGTAAACATGACTTCGGGCATCTGCTAGAGGTTCAGATTTTATTTTTTGAAGAACCATCTGGGCACCCAAATCTACCTCCCCAGCATGGCTGTTGAAACGTGGGTCTAGGTTAACCAGTTTTTTACAGAAGGAGATTCGGCTGCCCTGCATCTCTTCCTAGACTTTGCACTATTTGTTAAGCTGTCTTTTTATATTTGAACTAGCTCATGTATTTGTGTAGACCCATTGGCCTGTGCCACTTGTTTGCTACAGCCCACAGTTGTCTTGGCACCGATGCTTAGTTCTATATTCATTTTGGAACACTTATGTGGCTAATATTAGCTGATCAATTTAGCTAGGGGTTTTCAAGTGTTTTTTATCACTTCTAATATATGCCTGTTTTCATTTTTTAATATTCGTTAAGTAATTTTTTGTTCAACACCATGTGTTTCTAAGCTTTATACCTATTAGTACTATTTAATCTTTGGACCCAACTAGTTTTAGTCCAGCTGTTCTGTCACAAGAACCACAGCACTCTATATACCACCACTGGCATTGGTGGTATGGCTGTTTGAACCTAGGGGTCTTCAAGAAAACTTGGGTCTAAGATGAACCCTTCTTTCTGTTTTGATCATTTGTACCATGAAAAAGGTAAGACTTCCATTGGTGAAAGTTGGTGTCGTCAGACCACTCTTACTTCATGCCTGACGCATGGGTGGCTCTATAGAGAGGTCCAAATGTATTCACTTTTGCCTTCCCTTTTCTACTTATGAGTCTATTCTCTTCTGTACTTTCTACTTCACCATTCTGTTTTTGTTCCTTTTTCCTAGTTACACGAATACATCAAAATGTATTCATGTTAACGCTCTTCTATGATTAATAGATTAAATGATTAGCATGCCCAGTAGAGGGGCGGAACACTTGTATTGCTATTTGTATGTACAATATAATGATATCATAGTATTATCGCGTTAAATTGCCAAGATATTTGGGATTTGGCTGTATGTAACAAATGCTTATAAAGATCGTTATGAGTGGTTATGTCTATTGTAGAAATACTATTAGTCAGAATTGTTGGATAACCATTTTATTCAATTCAATAAAAAATATTTAAAGTAGAGGTTAAACGTACTTGCCTAATTTAACAGGGCATTTAAATCTTATCAGTCAGGAAGGCTGCAACTTTTGGGGCTGTCCAACAGTAGCTCAAAAAGTTTGGTACATGCATGGTTGGCAGAAGGGCTCTGCTAAAACAGACTTCAAATGGGGTGGTGTTATGCTTTAGAGAAATCAATCGTGTTCCTGCTTCCTGTCAGTAGCAAATACCTTTAAGCATCAAGGGTCTCTGTTTGCCCAATGACTGTAGTCATGACCTTTTGGTGAAAGATTTGCTTTTCTATTTACTTTTTTGTATGTGTAGTTCATATTCGCTCTGATCGTCATTTTCTTTCACTTCCAGGAGAAAGCAGCCAAGTGGAAGAATCCTGATGGCCATATGGATGGACTAACCACCAACGGTGTTCTTGTAATGCATCCAAAGGGTGGCTTCACTGAGGAATCGAAGCCTGGAGTTTGGAGAGAAATTTCGGTCTGTGGAGATGTGTACACTCTTCGGGAAACGAGATCGGCTCAGCAAAGAGGGAAACTTGTAAGGTTTTTATATTGTCATACACTTTACTTTTACAGGAATAGATAAATAAATAAAGTTTACATTAAAATGTCAATTAGGGTCAAATGGCTTAATTTGTCTGACAGTTTTGGCCAGTTTATCAAATCATATAACTAACAGATCCTCAGGATTTTATACATATACATTTGAAAGGGTAAGTCCACTCTTCCTACATCTTCAACAGTTCTCGGCAAATGATCTTTCTGGCTCCAGGGAAACATGAAAAGCTGAGGACTGCCATATGCTTGCTGATAACCACTGAGGAGGTTTCTCCAAGAGAAATCATGAGTACTGGGTCTCTTGACCTCCACCATTCCTTCCGTTGGGTGGGCTCAGCTACATTTCAGGCAGTTGCAGGTCTTCCTACTGCTGGTATGGGACCATTCCCCCGACTAATATACATATAGTTACATAGTTAATGTGGTTGAAAAAAGATGCATGTCCATCAAATTCAACCATGGGTGTTGAGGTAGGGGAAGTCTATTTTATTTTTTGTTTTTTACTCACTAGACAACAGGGTAGCGATGTCGGCAGTGATCCTGAAGGAATTAGAATGGTAGATGAACCATTCCATCCTGCAGGCAGGTAGCCAGTGACTGTAGATTGAGCCGGTCATTGTGATTACAGATGCCAGCACCTGGGGTTGGGGGGCCCAATGGGACTGCATGAAATACAGGAACCTTGGCCTGCAGCTACAAGAAACAAATCCTCCAACTACAGGGAGCTGTTGGCAATACACAGAGCTCTTGCTTGCTTCAGCCATCTAATAAAGGGCAAAGATGTAAAGGCTAGTCCAGGCTAAATCAATCACCAGGGGTGCACAATATCATTAAATCTACTCCTTCCTTGTACACCTTCAGGATCAGATAAACTCAATTTCAGCAGTCCATCTAAAAGGAACTCTAAATGGAGTTGCAAAACTCCTCTGCTGCAGGGAGAATGAGTGTTGAACCATCTAATATTTGTTTAGATAGTGGCAAGATCACTTCCTCAAGTAGAACTATTTGCCACAGCAGAAAACAATAGTTTTCTTGCTAAGCTAAGGGGACGGAGCCCTGGGGATAGATGCCTTAGCCCATCTAGCATACGCCTTTCCCCCGTTTAGGCTAATCTCCATGGTACACTCAAAACACAAGCCTCTGTCCTATCTGTCTTCCTAGACAAGAGTCTCAGAAATGAGCGTTTGATTAATAGATTCTTTTTTCCTATTGCATGGCACGGCCTGCTTCCAGAAGTCTTTACGTCTGGGTCATTCCGCCACAAGGTGGCGCAGTGCACTGCAGAAGAGTTGTGGCTCCTCCCGGTACCATATAAAAACGGAATCACCATAGACTTATCCAGTTTTTCTCTGCAGTGATTCTGCAAAGATAGAAGATGGCTCTCTATATTGCGCAGGTGAGCAGGGCAACCAAGCCTGCGGCCCTGCATGGCTATTTCCACCCGTTTCCGGACCCTCTGTGTCTCCCAGCCTCGGCTGACAGATCAGGTGAGGGTAGAGGAGCACTAGGGTCAAGTGCTCAAGGAGCGTTGCTCCAAGCCGCAGACCCTGTACCACAAAGGGTAGCCGGCCATAGGCTTTATGGTGAGCCTACTAGGGATGCGGAGTTCCTGTCCTAGCTTCTGAGGGGGCGAGTGTTTTTTTTTTTTTTTTTTTGGGGACTGTTTACTTGTTCTGGCGTTTTGAGGTCCCCCCCCCCCCCCATCCACGGCCTGGGCTGCTTGCTCGCCTTCCCCTCTACCTCCCCGTCGTGTGCTCGGGGGAGGGGGGGCGGGTGTTAGCGGCGAGGGTGCTTTTTGCTTTTTTTTTTTTACTGTGTATTTAACTGTTTTTGCCACTTTGTACTACGCTCCGCGGCGGGCGGCGCTATATCTGAGGCGTTTTTTTCTCCTTGTGAGGACGCCGGCGAGGTCACGTGAGCGCCGTTTTCGCGCTCTTCGGGGGCCGGGGCCGGAGGATGACTCGTATTGCATCGTCCTCCCGCGGTTCCTCTGCCGGCGCCATTTTGCTTCTGCTGCGCGTCTGGGGCCCTTCTCATCCCGGAACTGCGGCGGTGATCCCCGTTTGTCTCTTCCTCCTGTGGTTTGGCGGCTGGTGCCCTTGCCCTACTTGGTCCGTGAGTCCCCTTCGGGGGTTTTTGGTTTCCTTGGGGCATGTGCTGCAGGATACTTATGTGTCTTTACTTATGTCTATCAGGCGGGACAACTGTGGGTTGTGGTTTCTCCCGGTTCTACCCCTTACCATCCCTCATCTTCCCTTACTGGCTTCTTGGGGGCATCCCGGGTGGCTCTTGTTAGCCTTTACCCTGTGCTGGCCTATTGCGCCTGTATTGATCACCATATGGAGGCTTCTGGGGATAGCGTGCTTGAGGGTCCTTCGGGGCAATCCCGGCTGTGTTCCATGTGTGGGGTAGCCCCTGTGAGTAACAGTGTCACGGGGTGCGTGCCGTGCGCCCAAGGTATCCTTGAGCTCCAGGCTGGGCTGCCCGCTTCACTTCCCAGCTCTGAGCCTGCATTTGGCCCCCAGTGAGGGGGATACTAGCGGGGGGTCACAGTCTGATCTGGCACTGCGTGTGGCCAGTATTGAAAGGCAGCTTGCCAGGACTGTTCCACGTAAGGCCTCTGGCAAGAAGCGGCACCTAGCTTTCCTGAGGAAGATGAGGGACCTGATACTTTTGTTGACCTTTACCCCCTAGAGGAGGGGGAACTCTTTCAGGTCTCTGACTCCTCTGGGGACCAGCAGGAGGGTTACAGCAGTGACCCCGGGTCTGCGTCTGGGGAGGACTTATGGTTCCCTGAGGACACTGATAGCCTGTTAGCTCACATTTTTGAAATCTTGCACATTGTCCCCCCTGAGGTGGCTAAGAGGAAGCAGGGTGAGATCTTTCGTCCTGATAAACAGCGCCTGGAGTTCCGTGAGCAGAGCCATTTTACTAACATGGTGCTTAAGGAGTGGGAACGTCCTAGTAGATTGCCCGCGGTACCCAAAGGGTGGGACCTCAGGGGGACACGACCTGGTCAAGCGATGGTCGTGTCCCCCTGAGGTGGACGCTCCCGTTCTAGGGCTGTCCAACACCTCGGTCATGCCTTCCCCTGACGCTACTACACCGCGGGACAGTGAGGACCGGCGCATGGATCAGCTGGCCTGCCATGCCTTTGCGTGTGTGGGAGCTGGGCTGCGCCCGGTCTGCGCTGCTGCCATTACAGCTATTGCCCTTAAAAGACAGCTCAAGCGTCTCCAGGAGGGCGCTATGGCTGGAAACGGGGGGAGGATTACAGGTCCCTTTTTGCTTTGCTCTGATTTTGTTGCCTTTGTCCTTACTGCCATGGATGATGCGGTACGGATGTGTGGTAGGACCTCTGCCCTTTTGGTGGCTATGCGCCGCTCTGTTTGGTTGCGTCAGTGGGTGGCTGATGCTGCCGCTAAGAAGGCTCTCACTGGGCTCCCCTTTATGGGCCTGCGGCTCTTTGGTAAGCGTCTGGATGTTTTAGCCAAGGATGGTAGGCTGCCTCAACGTAGGAGGCAGCCTCTGCCTTTTCGGGGGCCCTGCTCTTCCCTCCCCTCCTCTTCCCTCCCCTCCTTTCGTGCTCCCAGAGGAGGTCGTGGGTCCCTCTTCTCGGGTACTTGCAGGGATTCCTGGGGCTGTGGCAGATCCCGTGGTTGTCCCGGTCTCTCATGGGGCCCCAAGCCCCCTCAGGCATGAGGAGGCGCCCTCATCCATCCGGGTGGGGGGACTGCTTCGGCTCTTTGCTCACGTCTGGAGGCTACGTGTCTCAGACCGGTGGATTCAGGAGGTGGTGTCCTCTGGTTACAAGATAGTTTTGCAGCCTGGCCGCCCCCAAGAATCATCAGATCCAGGATGTCTCAAAACCCTCTGTCAGCTCAGGGTTTGCGCCTTGCGGTTCAACGTCTGTTGGAGTCAGGAGTCATTTGCCTGGTGCCTTCCCAGGAACGGGGTCGAGGGTTCTACTCCAATCTATTCACGGTCCCCAAAAAGGACGGGTCCCTGAGGGCCATCCTGGACTTCATGACCTCCGTGGACATCAAGGATGCCTACCTTCATGTGCCAGTCTTTCCAGGTCATCAGAGATTTCTCGAGATTTCTCACGGTCTCTGCTCTTGTGTCCCCATCCTTCCATTTGGCAAGGGATGCAGTTGGTGTGTCCTGCTTCGAGGTGGTCCCCTTTGCTCAGTTTCACATGAGACCTCTTCAGTTGCACCTCTTGTTAGTTTGGGATCGGGACCCTGTGTCCCTGGATCAGGAGTTTGCTCTGTCCCCCCTGGCCAGACAGTCCCTCTCGTGGTGGCTGGACTCGGGGAACATTCTAGTGGGCAGGACCTTTCTGCCCCCGTGCTGGGAGACTGTCACCACGGATGCCAGTCTGACCGGTTGGGGGGGCTTTTGGAAGTCTCTGAAGTTCCAGGGTCGGTGGGGCCCCCAGGAGGCCCATGCTCCCATCAATGTCCTGGAACTGAGGGCTATAAGGTTGGTTCTGTCTCAGCAGACCACACACCTTCAGGGTCGGGCTGTTCAGATCCACTCGGACAACCAGACGGCGGTTGCCTACATCAATCATCAGGGAGGGACTCGGAGCAAGCAAGCCCTCAAGGAAGTGTCCCTGATACTGTCTTGGGCGGAAGAGAATGTCCCCTGCATCTCGGCGGTTTACATTCCGGGGGCGGAGAACCGGGAGGCAGACTCCCTGAGCAGGGGGACGTCTCGGCTGGGGGAATGGTCCCTCGGCAAAAAGATTTTTCACTCCTTGCGTCACCGCTGGGGGCAGCCAGAAGTGGACCTGTTTGCGTCCCGCCACAATCACAAGCTTCCCAGCTTTGTCTCCCTGTCTCAGGACCCTCTGGCCTTCACCACGGATGCGCTAGCAATGTCTTGGACGGAGTTTCGTCTCCTCTGTGTTCCCTCCATTCCCTCTGCTGGGCAGGGTGCTGCGCAAGATAGTCTAGGAATGGGTACCAGCCATTCTGGTGGCCCCCTGTTGGCCAAGGAGGGTGTGGTTTGCAGACGTCGTGTAGTTGGCAGTAGATCCGTATGCCCTGCCCAAGGATCCAGATCTGCTCACTCAGGGACAACTGTGCCATCCCAATTTACAAACGCTGGCCGGCTTGGCTGCTGAAACCTCCATCCTGATGGATAAGGGTTTGCCGGCTTCTGTTGTTACCATGATTAGGGGTAGAAAGAAATCCTCGTCCTTTATCTACTACAGGATCTGGCATGCTTACATTGCCTAGTGTGAGTCCAAGTCTTTTCCTTGTCTGGTGTTTTCTATCCCCAGGATTCTGGAATTTTTGCAATAGGGTTTGGATTCGGGCCTTCAACTTAGTACCCTCAAGGGACAGGTGTCTGCTCTGGCAATTTTTTTTCAAAGATCCTTTGCCAATCACCGGTTGGTTAAGACCTCTTTCCAGGGAGTTACTCATGTGCGTCCGCCACGTAAGCCTATGCTACCAGTTTGGGACCTGAATCTGGTGTTGTCTGCTCTGCAGGGTCCTCCCTTTGAGCCTATCCGTGGGGCTGCTTTGCCCATTCTGACTCTTAAGGTGGCCTTTTTGGTGGCCATTACTTCTGTCAGGGGAGTTTCTGAGCTGGCGGCGCTTTCCATCAAACCTCCTTATTTTGAAAGGCATCAGGATAAGGTGGTGTTTCGGCTTAAGCCGGATTTCTTGCCTAAGGTTGTGTCTGCTTTTCATCTTTGCCTTTGTGTCCTAACCCTGCTAATTCCAAGGACCCTTCACTCTTTGGATGTTGTCAGGGCTCTGAAGTTTTATTTGGTTGCTACTGAGTCTTTCAGGACGTTAGACGTACTTTTTGTTCTTCCTACTGGACCTAGGAAGGGTTTGCCTCCTGCTAAATCCATTATCAGCAAGTGGATCCGTCAAGCGGTGGAGCAGGCCTATTCTGCTAGGGGGAAGGTTCCTCCTTTTAGGGTTACTGCTCATTCCACCCGGCTATTGGTGCTTCTTGGGCTTTTCAGCACCAAGGTTCTGTTGAACAAGTTTGTAAGGCCGCAACTTGGTCTTCTGTTCATACTTTTTCCAAGTTTTACAAGGTTGATGTTAAGGCCTCAGCGGATGCTGCTTTTGGCCGCAAGGCACTTCAGGCGGTAGTGGTTTAAACTGCCTGTTACTCTTTTTGGACCCCACCCTACCTTACTGACACTGCTGTTGGACGTCCCAGACGTAAGGACTTCTGGAAGCAGGCCGTGCCATGCAATAGGAAAAATACAATTCTGTGAGTGCTCACCTGTAGAATTGCTTTTACTATGCATGGCACGGCCTGCTTCACCCCACCCTTGCTATCGTTATTCTTGGTTGCCTCTTTGCGGTGATTGTTCCAAGTTAGTTGGGGTTTTTTGTTACCTTTTTTACTTTTATTATCTCCCGGTTTCTTGAATAACTGCTTGTCAACACTAGATAAGTCTATGGTGATTCTGTTTTTATATGGTACCGGAAGGAGCCACAACTCTTCTGCAGTGCACTGCGCCACCTTGTGGCGGAATTCTGGAAGCAGGCCATGCATAGTAAAAGCAATTCTACAGGTGAGTACTCACAGAATTGTCTTATTGCCATAGCTAGGAAGAGATCTGTTCCTTAGGGTCGAGTAACTTCTTGGGACCTATCTTTGGTCCTCAGAGTCTTTGTCAGACCTCCATTTGAACCGCTTGAGGGAGCTACAGACAAGGTTTTATCTTTTTAGACTAGTTTCCTCCTAGCCATTACTTCTGCTAGGATTAGGGGCGTTAGTGACCTTCAGGCTCTCTTCATTCTGGAACCTTATTGTATTGTTCTTCCAGACAGAGTAATTCTTAAGCCAGATCTTATATTTGCCCAAGATATATCCTCTAAATTTCATTGTACTCAAGATATTAATTTACCTTCATTTACACTTGATTCAGAGTTGAATGAGGAGAATCTCTAATGTTTTATATCCTACTTAGAACATGATTTCCGTAGAACAGATTTATTTGTTTCCTTTGCTGGCAAGAATAGAATAATATCATTGCTAGATGGATTAGACAGGCCACCTCCTTGTCCTACACCTGTATGGATACTGCTCCTCCTTCTATTTCAGCCCATTCCACAAGAGTGGTCTCAACATCCTGGGCAGAAAAGAAGGGGGCATCTATTTGATGATATTTGTAAAGCTACCACATGGTCTTCACCCCACACATTTTTAAGACATTACTGCCTAGATTACTAAGTCCTTCAAGACAGCCAGTACAACCCTCCCGATTAGTACAGCGGTTAATTGTGTTAATGTTCTTGTTTAAAAGCGCCACCCCTTCCTCCCAGTTTGTGTGTTCTCTCTAGGGGGAGGAGCCCCTCTCTCTCCCCAGCCGTCCTGAAGGACTTGTAGAAACACTGTTACCAGTAAGCCTAACAGGGATTTTTTTTGTCTGTATGTCAAAAATCTTTATATTTGTATACACGTGCACCATTTTCATTTGACCAAAGTAATTTTGGATCAGGAAAGATGTAAAAGGAGTAAATGTTCATGATAACAAAGGAAAACTTTAAGCTAGCAATCCAATTAATCCATTATTATAAATAGAAAGCTGGATGGTGGGTCAGTTCAGTGCAACTACTCTTATTTTATTTTTTGTCTAATCCTTGATGTGCCCAACCGATATTCTAAGTATGTCACACACCCCGCTTCAAGACAATCATTACATGTGGGTATACTGACCTGTAGATGGCGATCTTGCAGAGATAATAAAAAAAGGTAAGACCCTCCCGGCCCATAAATACCTGGGACCTCCCACTCATTCCCCAGTCTTTCATCTCTGCAGAGGCGAGCAAGTCAGAAGATGATGTCTCCTCCTTGCAGGTAGCCGGAATGACTCCCGGCCTTCTATTCTTCTATTTCTGCCTGGATCCCCTTATGTAAAGTGCTTGCCTCCCAGCCTAGGCTGCTGGTCCGGGCAAAGGTAGAGCCGTGAGACCCCATAACAAGGGGTAGGCGGCTATCCGGGTTGGTGATCCCGGTTTGGGATGCCCCGTCCCTTGGCCCTACCCTGGCATGGATTCCCCCTCTCCCGGATACCCTTAGAAAAGGGGTGGTGGGGTTGCCGAGTCCCTTATGGATTCATCCATATTCTTTCCCCGCCATCTTGACTCAATCACATTATTGTGTGTGTGTGTGTTTTAACTGTATGTGTGTGTTTTAAACGTTAGGCTGGCGCCGGCGGTTCCACGGCGGCGTGCGGCAATGGCGGGGGAGCTGTATGAGGCTGTGCCCATGAGGGCTTCTTCTCCTCAGGACGGGGGGGGGGGGGGGGGCGGGTGCTCGCGCGTGCGTCTACGGCCCGCCCCCATGCTGTGTGCGCCACTTTCAGGTCCCGGCTTTTGGCCGGAGGGGCGGGGCCGGGCGCGAACCGCGCCCGCACTCCCTCCTGCACACTGCACGTCTTACACATCCCTCCTGCCTGGCGTGCGGTGCTTGGGTGAAGGTCGGGTGAATGGCCTGTGGCCCATCAGATGCATCTATTATTAACCCCTTATGCATTGCTAGCATTCTGAGCGTATGTTTGTTTGTGTGTTCCAGGTGGACCATTGATCTTATTAAAGGGGGGTTCTCCCGGTCCAGGGTCCCTGGTTAAATTTTAGTTGGCTTAAAATCCTCCCACTCGGGACTTAAAGGGGCATTCCGGGTTGCATTATTGCGTAATTCCCTCGGAGCATTGTACACATATATTATATATATTATTAAAAAATCACCATATGGAGGCTTCCCCGGATACTGGGCTTGTGCCCCCCTCGGGGCAATCCAGGCTGTGTTTGGGGTGTGGGGTATCCCTTTTGGGGGATGATGTATTTCTATGTGTACCCTGTGCGCAGCGGTCTATTACACGGCAGACCGGATCTCAGGCGTCCGGTTCTGCTCCGCCAGTCTCCTCTCCGTCCCCCCCTCGCTTGACACGTACGTGTGATGTGGTCATTGGCGGGGAGTCGCAATCTGAGGTGTGTGCCAGATTGGCCAATCTTGAAAAATTGTTTTCCAGTGCCGTTGCAAAAAAAAGCGGCCACGGCAAAGAGAAAACATTTGTATATGGCTGCGCAGGCCTTTGATAGGGAGGATTTTGACTGGATTGGTCTGATTGTTCCCCGCGTGAGGAAGGGGAGCTGTATGAGGAGTCTGATGACTCTGATCAGCAGTTTGTGGGCGCTGATACCGAGCAGGGCCAGGGGGATTCTTTGGATACCTCTAGGGTCCTGGCTCATATGTTTGAGGTCCTGGCTATTTCTCCCCCCGAGGCGGCTCCTCCGCTGAAGGGGGAGTTCATTGAAGTGACCAAGCCGCGCTTGGAATTTCCTTATCAAAAGCATTTTGATGGTATCATTCTCAAGGAATGGGAGAGGCCGACGCGGCTTCCCGGTGTCCCACCGGGTTGGGACAAGAAATATCCCTTTCCGGCGGACTCGGTGAAGCACTGGTCGCCCCCCCCCCCCCCCCCATTCGGTGGCAAAGGGAAGTAAGTTACCTCAGCGTAAGAAGCAGCGTGGCCCCTTTCGGGGGGCGGCTTCCTTCTCTGTCCTTTCATGGGGCTAGAGTTGGCAGGGGTTCAGCCTTCCCTTTGTCCAGAGGTGATTCCTGGCCTAGGGGCAGGGGTCGGGCCCGTCCAGGACACAGTTGGGTCTCCAAGCCTAAAGCCGCTGCCAAGCCGGCTCAGCAATGAGGGGGCGCCCTCACTCTTGCGGGTGGGGGGACGGTTGCAACTCTTCTCCCAGGTCTGGGTCCAAGAGGTCTCGGACAGGTGGATTCAGGAAGTGGTGTCTTCCGGTTACAAGCTGGAGTTCGAGTTCCGGCCCCATCCCAGATTCTTCAGGTCTCTGTTGCTGTCAGATCCTCTGGCCGCCCAGGGGCTTCGGGCGGCAGTAGAAAGTTTCGTGGACATGGCTGTCATCTGTCCGGTGCCCCTCTCAGACCGGGGCCTGGGCTTCTATTCCAATTTGTTCACGGTGCCCAAGAAGGACGGTTCCGTTCGTCCCATTCTGGATCTGAAGTTGCTCAACAGGTTCGTCCGTCCCCGGAAGTTCCGTATGGAAACTCGTCAGGGGGACTTCATGACGTCCATAGACATCCAGGATGCTTGCCTGCATATTCCAATATTTCTGGCACACCAGAGATTCCTCAGGTTTGTCGTGGACAATCGACATTTTCAGTTTGTGGCTCTTCCGTTTGGCCTTACCTCGGCTCCAAGGGTCTTTACCAAGGTGATGGCCATCCTCAGAGCCAGGGGTATCCGCATCGTGCCCTATCTGGATGATCTTCTCATCATGGCGTCTTCCTTCAGTCAGGCGCAGCTGGATAACGGGAAAGTGGTGCCCACTCTGGAGAGTTTCGGTTGGATGATCAACTATCCCAAGTCCTGCCTTACTCCCTCCAGGGTGGTGGAGTTCCTGGGAATGTCTCTGGATACTGCTCAGGCCAGGGTGTTCCTTCCCCGAGCCAAGGTTCTTCTGATTCAGGAATTGACTCTGCATCCCCTATTCATCCCCCGCCCGTCCATCCGGCTAGGGATGAGACTGGTGGGATTGATGGTGGCATCGTTTGAGGCGGTTCCCTTTGCACAGTTTCACACAAGGACGCTCCAGCTCCATCTCTTGGCGGCCTGGGACGGGTCCCCGCTGTCATTGAATCAGTCCTTTCTGATGTCCCCCCCGGGTCCTGCGTTCCCTTCGGGGGTGGCTGAAACCGAGCAATCTGACGAGGGGCAGGTCCTTTCTGTCCCCTCGTTGGGAGACGGTCACCACGGATGCCAGCCTGTCAGGTTGGGGGGGATTTTGGAAGGATCTTCAGTTTCAGGGGCTGTGGGGGCCTCAGGAGGCTCACGATCCCATCAATGTTCTGGAGCTGAGAGCCATCAGGTTGGTTCTGACTCACTTGACTCATCAGTTACGGGGACTACCGGTTCAGGTTCGGTCGGACAATCGGACGGCGGTCGCCTACATCAATCACCAGGGAGGGACTCGCAGCAGGCGCGCCCTCGGGGAAGTGTCTTTGATACTGGATTGGGCAGAGGGCAATGTCCCATGCATCTCGGCAGTGTACATTCCGGGAGTGGAGAACAAGGAGGCGGACTCCCTGAGCAGGGGGTCATCTCACCGGGGGGGAATGGTCGCTCTGCCCCAAAGTGTTTCGGTCGCTTTGCCACCGGTGGGGGACTCCGGTGGTGGACCTTTTTTGCCTCTCGTCACAATCACAAGCTTCCGGCATTTGTGTCTCTCTCGCGGGATCCGCTGGCTCTGGCGGCGGATGCCATGTCTCTGAACTGAAGGGATCTGGGGTTCCTATACCTGTTCCCTCCGTTTCCCATGGTGGGCAAAGTGGTGCGCAAGCTGGCCCTGGAGGGCGCGTCAGCAATTCTGGTGGCTCCAAGGTGGCCAAGACAGGTTTGGTTCGCAGACGTGGTAAGGTTGGCGAGGATCAGTTAGACCTGCTCCTTCTGCCGGATCTGCTCACTCAGGGTCCACTGCTCTACCCCAATTTACCAACGCTGGCTTTGACGGCGTGGTTGCTGAAACCTCCATCTTGAGGGAGGAAGGTCTTTCTGATGCTGTCATTCAGACTCTGGTTAGGGCTAGAAAGCAGTCTTCCTCTGCCATCTATTATAGGACTTGGAGGTCTTATATTGATTGGTGTGAGGTCAGGGCCTTGCCTTGCAGGGCATTTTCTATCCCTAGGGTCTTGGAATTTCTGCAACATGGTCTGGACCAAGGTTTGCAGCTTAGTACGCTGAAAGGGCAGGTTTCTGCCCTGGGCGGTTTTCTTTCAAAAGTCTTTTGCTCTTCATCCTCTGGTTAAGACCTTTTTTCCAGGGGGTTACGCATGTGCGGCCTCCTAGGAAGCCTTTGCTCCCAGTTTGGGATTTGAATTTGGTTTTGTCTGCCTTGCAGGGTCCTCCTTTTGAACCTTTGCAGGATATTGCACTTTCTACGCTTACTCAGAAGGTTGTTTTTCTGGTTGCCATGACTTCCATTCGGCGTGTATCGGAGTTGGCGGCCTTGTCCATTAAGGCCCCTTACTTTGAGAGGCATCAGGATAAGGTTGTTTTCCGCTTCAAGCCAGATTTCCTTCCTAAGGTGGTCTCTGCTTTTCATCTGAATCAGGATATTGTTCTTCCCTCCTTGTGTCCTAAGCCTAGCAATGAGGAGGAGAGGGTTTTGCATTCTTTGGATGTGGTTCGTTGTGTGAAGTACTATTTGGTGGCTACTTCTCCTTTTCGTAGGACTGACACCCTTTTTGTGCTGCCCTCTGGCTCCTGCCAAGTCTTCCATTAGTAAATGGATTCGCCAGGCCATTGTTGGGGCCTATTCTGCCAAGGGGAAGGTTTCCCCTTTTCGTGTTACTGCTCATTCTACTCGTGCTGTTGGGGCGTCCTGGGCCTTCCAGCACCAAGCTTCTGTTGAGCAAGTTTGTAAGGCTGCTACTTGGTCTTCGGTTCACACTTTTTCCAAGTTTTACAAGGTTGATGTTCGGGCCTCAGCGGATGCTGTTTTTGGCCGTAAAGTTCTGCAAGCTGCAGTGGTTTAAGTTTGTGCCTTGTTGCCTTGTTTTTGGATCCCCGCCCTTTATGGACACTGCTATTGGATGTCCCACATGTAATGATTGTCTTGAAGCGGGGTGTGTGACATACTTAGAATAATACCATTTTGTGAATACTCACCTGTAAAATGGGTATTATAAGTAGTTCACACACCCCGCTTCACCCTGCCCTTTTGTATTCTGGATCCTTTATATGGTGAACCTTTGTTAGTTTTAATTGGCTTTCCTGGTCCCTTGATCTTACTGCTATCTTTATACTGGGGAATGAGTGGGAGGTCCCAGGTATTTATGGGCCGGGAGGGTCTTACCTTTTTTTATCATCTCTGCAAGATCGCCATCTACAGGTCAGTATACCCACATGTAATGATTGTCTTGAAGCGGGGTGTGTGACATACTTATAATACCCATTTTACAGGTGAGTATTCACAAAATGTTATTTTTTTTCTTTGTGGTTTTGGCAGATTTTGCATGTGTCCAGCATATGTCAAGCTTTGTTTTTTGTCAGTCTGATTTTTTTTTTTTCATTTAGCTTGATTGATCCCTGCTCAGCCCTCAAGTGGGATCCTGAACTTTGGGGCCTCCCCATTCTCAAACTGACCTTGCGTTGGTTCACATAAAGCATTGGAGAACAGCCACATTTTAGAGTCAGCCCTATCTGCAGCCCCATCACTCTGCACAGATGGATAGTAATGATTACAGAGTACAAGGGGTGAGGCTGAATGTCATTGGTCAGCATTAGGAGATCATGGCTTGGCCACTCATGTAAGAAACTGAGTACTGTCAGTTATTATGATTGTGACGTGAGCCCTAAAAATAAATGGGTAATAGCGTCATGTAACTGTAGAGTGGGAGTCTGTAGGCCCGACTTCAGTTCGATTCTGGATGTAGTAGCTATAGTGATTGATTTATTAAAGCATCATCAAAGAAACGTATACAATACACAATAGTTGGGTCTAGAATGTATTGGTAATAATAACCTACTTCTGTTGTCCTAGGTGGAAAATGAAACCAACATTCTTCAAGATGGATCTCTTATTGACTTATGTGGGGCCACTCTGCTCTGGAGAACAGCAGATGGCTTGTTTCATGCACCAACTCAGAAACACATAGAAGCCCTGAGACAGGAGATAAATGCCGCCAGACCTCAGTGTCCTGTTGGATTAAACACTCTAGCTTTTCCTAGTATGAACCGCAAGGATGTCGTTGAGGAAAAACAGCCATGGGCTTACCTAACATGTGGTCACGTACATGGATATCACAACTGGGGTCATCGAAGTGACACAGAGGCCAATGAGAGGGAATGTCCAATGTGCAGAACAGTTGGCCCCTACGTGCCCCTTTGGCTTGGCTGTGAAGCTGGCTTTTATGTGGACGCTGGTCCTCCTACACACGCTTTCAGTCCTTGTGGACACGTTTGCTCAGAGAAGACTGCCAAATACTGGTCACAGATCCCACTTCCTCATGGTACCCACGCATTTCATGCTGCCTGCCCTTTCTGTGCGCTGCAACTGGCAGGGGAGGAAAGCTGCGCTAAACTCATTTTCCAGGGACCTGTTGACTGATGCTATTTATAACAATAAAATTTTGTTAATAAATACAAAGCAAAAAATGCAAAAAAAATCCTGTGAAATTTTTCACCACTAATATTAGAATTTACCTTTTTTATAATTTTATTAAAAGGGAGCAAACTGAGATTTTTTTTTTTCGTGCATTTTCAGATGTCAAAGCTTTGGCATGCTTACCAGCAGCTTATACATTTTGTTTTCTTCTGTGAAGGGGGTTCCAGATTGTTATATTTGTAAATTGGTTTTAATACAGTTTGTTTGAAAGTTGATTGTTTTTGCAGTTGTTTTTAAGAGGTTTGTGCTAAAGTGGACCTATAATCATAATCATCTACTTGAGAGCCTCTGAACCCAACTTTTCCCTGAATGACCACCTTCATTTATTAGTTGTCTTAAAGGGGAGCGTAACCCAAATCAAATAAAACAGGCACCTTCCTCCCCTCTTCCAGCAGCTCCAAAAACCTGCCGAGAGCATGTGCCCCAGAATGATTTGAGTCACAACCAGTGCTGTCAGTTGAAGCTCTGCCAGTCCCTGTTTCTGTACATGACCCCCTCCATTGTAGAGTAAGTGATCCTATACCCTGATAGGGAGTTTGTCATCACATTCTATCCCCAGCCCAGTGCCCCAAAACAGCCCGTTTCTTTTTACCACAGCCTTTAGCGATTATTCATAAAAACATGTACCAGATGCAGTCTACTGTTCGAGTGGTCAACCATGTTGCTCCTTGGTGCTTTCCAGAGATGATGCATTCAGTTAAACACAGCTCAGCATTGGGGGGTCAACCTTATCAGTTACAATAACTGCCATTATGTGACCGTTTGTGGTCTTGGAACTGATTAAATTGACATATGGCATGCCATTCGGACATCATACACTGCTTCATGTTAGTGTTATTATGAATATTGGACTAAGGCTTTAGTAAGCAGACTTCTACTTTATCTAGAACGAATACCCCCCTCCTGCTGCCCTCACCGCATCCTTGTTGCCCTTCTTACAGAAACCTGGCGAGAACCAAGTGAGAATTGCTTGTTGCAACACTATTGGGAGAATTTTTTCACCTATCCCTCCTCCAGCATGAATTAATCCACCCTCTCTCCTTTAACCCCCCAGAAGTATGCAATTTTTTAGTAACAACATCCTCCTCCCACCATTCAGTTGTTAATCCTCCCACTGCCCTAACAGAATTCAGTTAAATCAGACCAAAACCAGTCTTATGAACTGGCAGGAATCTTCCATAGGGGGTATCCCAATTTGTAAAGTGATACCCCTTTTCCCCCCACTGCAGCTCTAAATTCTGGCTTTGTTTTACATTATCTGAGACTGCTGGCAAATACTTTTAGCTTAGCCTAAAGGGCCCATGTAGATGGAAGCGGGGGTGCCATGCTGTGCAGAATGCCAAACTCACAACTGTGCTGAGTGCTTTAAGTTTATTCTGTCTTCACTTTAAACCACTGCCGGCCACCGATCCTCCCTCTATCTCCCATTCAAGACAAAAAGTCCAAATAGGGCATTAAAAAAGCTCTTGCTTTCATGGCACTGCTGAGAGAGTTCCCAGAAGGGAGCGACTTCTGAGTCGCCCGATCAGTGCAGCAGCTGTGTGTTTGGGTGACTTGAAGACACTGACGCTGATGCTCTGATACAAGAACCCTGGGAGAGGCACCGTGAGAACAGGCTATACATACATATATATAGCAAATGGCTAGAAAAAAGACCGAACCAAGGAGACTGTATAAAATCAGGGCACTCAACTAGGTAACATGTATAGCAATAAGGTTATTATGTACATTGAGCCATCATATAAAAAACAAGCAACAAAATGACAAGACAAATTAAAAACATGACTATAACATACCCGGGAGGTATATGATACAATAAATATATAAAGCTGATACGGATCTAATCAATCCAATCACAATGCTATTAAGATAATAGAAATAGTTCTTTATAAGCCAAAAAAAATAAAAAAAAAAAAAATATATATATATATATATACACATATATATCACATGCGGCTAATTTAAAAAATATACTCCAATGATGTAAAAACCCTGAATATTAGATTCTTAAACCATATAATAGTATACTAAATTAATTTGCCAATATGTCCTAAAAACTAGTGTATAATGTGACCGTGCTCTGATATTACGAATAACTATAATGTGCTAAAGAATTAATATATAACAAAATACAATTCATGACAAAAAAACCTCTATGTGTGGTGGTATGCATATGAGTTAAAGTGCTGGTGGAATAAATACACTATGAAAAACTAAAGTAAAGTAAAAAAAAGAGTGGACTAAGATCTCTAAGCTCCAATGGTTAACATGGGATGTGATAGTAACCATATGAAGGCCAGCAACAGCTGGTTGTTTGTATCACAGAAGCAAACAGATCACATAAATAACAGGGAATTGAAGTAAAGTCAAAGATACCGCAAGTAAAATACTAATTCATCCCGGGTGTATGAAGCTACCCTGCGCGCTCCGTGTGCGCCCACAGCTTCTCTAGGGGGTCAGGCTATACAGGTGTGATTTATTTTAAATGAATGAGGCGCTTCTTAGAACCTCCACTGCCCTAGATGTGCTCTGTACTCACCTAAGGGCAGGAGCCAGTAGTGGCCTCTAGGAAGATAGTGGTTGGGCAAAGCTGCACAAAAAAACGTTAAAGTTGTGTACTTTGATGCTCTGTCCGCTGATATGTGTACCACTGAATTAAGCCATTATTTAAAGTGGACCAAAATCCAGGATTTTCACTTCTAGATTTTGGTCCATGTCCCTGGGGCATCAGCATTCATCTTTGTTAGGACAGAGCATCAGTATCGAGAAACAAGAGCAGCTGCATCCCCTGTCTCCCTGTGGTGTGCTTCCACCGCCTCCCTCTCTGAATGACTGCTGAGAGGCCTGGATCTCAGCATTGGAATGCTGGAAAGGTGAGTGAATATGGGAGGTCCACACAGTAGTGCATTCCAAATCCAGATGCCCTGTGGTACCTGATCGACCAATTTGGTGGTTGTTCCTATCCCCCCAGCCCCCCCCCCCCAGCTGCTCCTATGGAAATAACACATACAAAAGACAGTATTATCATGATTAGTAATCTCTTAAATCTGTTAAATGTATTTAATTCATAAGGTTTTGTACATTAAACATAGCAAAGTTAATTTACTACGATTAACTGCGTGGGTTCAAATGCAAGGCCACACTGTGTCCGCAGTTAGCATGGCTACTGCTACATTTCCTTATTTTGTTGCATACGTCCTATGCTGGGTTTACACGAGCAGATAAATTGGCTGCTTGCTCAGACACCGAAGATTTCTTGGTCGATCGCTCGTTCTCAAAGCAAAACCTTTTTGTTTAAACAACCTCTATTTGCTCACCACGACCATCAAGTGATGAACGAGAAATTTTTGGTCTGCCGAAATGATATGATGGTTGACCAATTAACCAATTCTCGTTCGTCGCTTGATCGCAGTGACCATTTCCACAGAGATAATTTGGCTAAATTGTGGTCACCTTAGCGATTTCTCACTCTTTGTAAATGGACCAATACATCTGCGCTTCACCATATTGGCTTTTGTGCTGACACCATCGCCTGAATCCTAGTTTCCTTCAGCACTATAGTTTCTGCTTTAGCCAGTTCTGTCATGGTCTCTGTCTACAGGATTCTTTCAGGGTTTAAGCTTCCACTACAGGAAGACCATAAAAAATATTTACATGTCTTAAAAAGGGCCACATGTAGAAACGTGCAAGACTATGGGATTGGTGGTGGCGGACCTGATTCCTTGTGTCTTCACCCAGCCACATTTCTGTCTCTAGACCAAACATCTGCAATTAAACTGAACTGGGAAGATGTTCCATCCTACCAAGGAACAAGTTTTTCCCCATTTTTGAGCTTACTCTTGAAGCTGCATGTCTGCACTAGCAGCCTTTTTCAAAATGCGAAGAAAGCCTGTGAAACCTGCCACCTCTGGAAACTGGTCTACTAGGCTCAGCCTAGGGATGGTGGATCAAGGCTACCTGAATCCTTGAGTGTAATTGATGGGATCAGAGTTCAACAGAGTTTAGGCTTTGTGTCCAATTTTAGCTGGTTGGCTTATTGAACATTGCTGATGTCTGTGAATGTAGTGTGCTGCTTTTCACTTTAAGAAAGTGGGTGTAAAGGGGGGGCACTGTTGCACATGGCTGTGGTAGATCTTCAAGACTGATCAATATTGAAGATCTGGACTTTTCAGGCTAAATAAACAAGACCCTTATGGTCTTCCTCTCAACAGCTCCCTCTAGTTTCTGCTGATCTTCCCTATTGGGTGACTACTATATCTATGCAGCAGGGACCAATTTTTTACCCTGGTATGTGGGGGGGGGGGAGAATATGTGTCCCAAACTCTGGCTTCTCTGCTCTTGAAGATCACTAATTACATGGAGAGGCTGATGAGGTCTGCAGGCAGGGAAGATGTGTCACTGGTAAAGATTCCTGTACAAAGTTTGCCTGAACATTTCTATGGATGAGCTGTGTTCTCACCCAGTTCCATCTTGGTTATCTACTAAAACTCCCTTAGCGAGGAGATCTGGTTCATTTCCTGCCAATGATAAAAATGTCTATCGGTTTTAAGTAAAGCAAACTCCTCTACATACAGACATGCAGGGTCCAAAATAGATTAAGGGGGGCCCTTAGCCGAAGCCTCATCTCTGGTCCCTCCTCCCAAGGGGAGCATGCAGGGTCCACCTTCAAAGTGGTGCCGAATCACCGCTTGAAGGAGCATCCCACACTCGTGCAGGTGAGACGTGATGCCTACTATCAGTAAAACAAATATTGAAGGCCCATGTATAGGATGCCTGGGTAAGATATGTTTAGTCCTGCAGGTTTTGCTTTATTTTTCTGAGTAGTTTCTGTTCAATATTTTGCACCAAGCCAGAGCAGCTGACCTCTTGAAGCTGGTACACTTCCTGGGAGTGTTTTCTCCTGTGTTGGGGCTGAGCAAAGACTCAGGGATTCCCTTGTTTTTGGTCACCAAAATATGATGATGTTGTGAACCCCATTCTTAATTCCAATAGCTTGGACTGCTATGTGCACACCAGAGGGTTCAGGGTGGAATCTCACAGGTCTGTGCTTGTTTGTCCCCAACCTTAGTAGACCTGTTCTCTTCAAACTTTTCAGTTCTCAGTCGAGGAGGCTCATTTTTGTGGCCTTTCCCTTTTTAGTTTGGTAACTTTACAAAGGTCCTGTCCTTGGGGGGAAAAAAGTGAATACATTTGCTTCTAGAGGGCCTCTTGGTCAGGAGCTGTTCTTCCAGAAGACCCAGAGGATGCTGTTGGCTGTAGCAATTCCAAATCTTGGAGGACCGATTGGTCCAGGTACAATGGTCAGGAAGAGAAATATCCTTGCCCATCAATGTGTTGAAACTGAGGAATGTATTCCAGGACCTACATTGCTCCCAGATTCTTCAGGAACATCAGACAAACACAACAGTGGTGGTGTGAATGAGCAGTAGTCACCAAGGTGGTACTAGAGGCAGAGCTGCCATCAGATGCTCTTCTGATCTTCAATCACTAGAACATCAGCAAGGGTTTCAGGGGAACAGGGACATGGCCTCGGCAGTATTCAGCCAACCCTGCCCCCAGATATCAAAACTGAAGTTGCTCTGAAAGGCAGCCGGTAAACGCCAGATCTACATGTGTGGTAACAGGGATAGGAGGAGGGGATGTAAAATAATATGGATGGATGAGTACAGAAATGATTGGTTGTGCAGTTTGCATCTTACACAATCCAGGTCAACCTTGAGCGGTTTCAGTGACTTGCTCAGATTACAGTGAAGAGCTAATGGACAGCAATCAATACATTTCATTTCTCCACTGATCGATGCAATAAACAATGTATGATCATCTTCCTGGTAACCTCATCGGGTAAACGGTTTCCCAGGGGAGGGGGGAAAACATTAACCTGTTTAAGAACAAAGCCCTACATTCTGTGTGATATCTACATTTGTGCACTAGTGATGCTCTTCATATTCAGATTTTTATTTGAATTGCTGATTAACGGAGGCGTAACTATAAGGGGTTCAGAGGTTGTGACCACACCAGAGCCCATAAGATCAGAGGGCCCCATTATTGTTGTATCTCCACCTTATTTATTAGATTTGTGCATTTGTACAGATAAAAGTCTCCCTGGCTGTGTAGCAGCGCCTCTGGTGCTCTCCAGCGCTGAGTCAGTCAGTCACACACAGCCCAGCATTGAATGAGAGAGGGGCCGTGGCCAGAGCTGGTCACAGCATGTCTCGGCTAAAGCAAAGAACAGTGTCCCCCTCACGCAACAGCTCTGACAGGCTGGAGAGAGGAGGAAGGCCTCGCCCTTATCAGTTACAGCTAAACCCCCACATACAGCATCCGTAAAACTGCACACAGAAAATAATTCTTGTATACACTCCTGTGCCATATGCTTATCTAAAGAATCCCCTCTTCCCCTGTCAGTGCTGCTGTGTGAGGAGGGTGCTGCTTTTTCTTTAGCCAAGACACACTGTAAGGAGCTCTGGCCATGCCCCTGCTTTTATTATGTGCTGATCTGAGTGTGAATGAATGAATCAAAGCAAGTGAGCAACAGGGGGCGTAGCTGCACTGCTAGGGTGTCATACAACCGCCATTATAACATCAGACTCCTGTTAGTGTTTTTATGAATATTGTGCAAAGGCTTTAGACTTGGCTGGGATAGAAGGTGATTACGTAATCCACCTTTCTAGGTATAAGATTGCTTTAGGAGGACAGTCCAGGTAAAGGGTTAAATTGGCCTGCTTACTCATTACCGGAAGTCTAGGGCCATGTCTTTTGTTTAGCCTTACTTTAAAGTGTCAGCAAAATGAGCAATTAAGCAACTCCCCTGCATCCTGTTTCATGTGCCTCTTCTCCATTTCCTGCTGCACCATATAGAACTAAGGTTGCCACCTGGCCAGTGTTTTTTTTTTTTTTTTTTTACTTTACTGGCCACTGGCCTGGCGGTGCCATTATTTTATTTTTTTTTTCACTGGTTTATTGTGGATGGGAAAATTATACCCACAATTACCAGTAAAAAAAACAAATACCAGCACTACCAGTAAAGTAAAAAAAAATACTAGCCAGGTGGCAACCCTATGTAGAAGCCGTAGTAGGGCTCCAAATTTTGCCCTCCTTTCAACGCCATTCCACCAGGACCAATCAAAAAGGTTGTATAACATCCACTCTGTCCATTTGAGCTGTCAGTGGTCCTGCAGCTGTCTCCGACCACAGCAGAACATGCTCAAGACATGCTAAAGCTGTGGCATGACCTTCCCAGCTTAGCCATGCCTAGAAGTGAAAGCAAAGCCAGCAGCCTTGCTTAGAATATAATCCGCAATAATGAAATGGCTCGGTCCTATTGGGATAAGTTGGGAGGAAATAAGCGTGTGAACTCTCCTGTCTGCTGACTACTTTCACGCGTGTGTGAGTAATTCCTGTGCTTCTCTCAGAATGTATTACATTAAAGTACTTTTCTCAGAATGTGAAAGTCCCTGAGAAGTGAAATGTGAGCGGACTGTGTATAATGAGTCCGCAAAAGTGAGCAGGTCCAATAGGGCTTATCACAAAATGCAAAATGCTGGTGACTTTCATTCATGGCCCTTGACTTTCAGTATAAAGTGAGCAGAAAGGCAGCTAACGTAACCCTTTGCTTGTGCTGTTTAAGATTCCAAAACATTAGCCAA
Organism: Gastrophryne carolinensis; assembly: GCA_027917425.1. Classification (NCBI taxonomy): domain Eukaryota; kingdom Metazoa; phylum Chordata; class Amphibia; order Anura; family Microhylidae; genus Gastrophryne; species Gastrophryne carolinensis. Next base: position 70,642,709 of record CM051244.1, read on the forward strand.
CCCTGTAAAAGCAGATGTCTTGTGGCTTGAATAAGCAGTATGACAGCAGCTGAGTGTAGACATTGTGTGTGTCCCCTGGCAGCACATGGTGTGAGTCACCATCTCGTGTGCGCGTGTGGTCAGCCTGGCCTGCCAGTGTTTGCTTTCTGGGGATTAATAGCTGCGCCTCTCCCTTCCCTGGGACCCAACACTTTTCTGTTAGGCTGTTATTACAAATATTTGCTGAGATAGTTTGTTTCATGCCTCTCCACAGCCACTGTACTAATAAGTATTTCTACCTACACCCTCTAATGACCAATACCCCTTCCAATTAGAAGATTGGGCAGGCAAAACTGAGGTGAGAAGAGATTGAGTGAACAGAGGGTGAGGGGGGCTAAAAACCAGGGTCGGCGTCAGCACCTGGCAAGCACGGTCAGCTGCCAAGGGCCCCCACTGGGGGGGGGGCACTGACAGCTGGCACAATGTGGTTAAAGAACTTTTTTTGCCTCTAACATTGCATCGGGTCCCTGCCCCTCCATCCATCCCCCCCCCCCCCCCCCAGTTATGCCCCATTCATCCCTGTCCCCTCCACTCTGTCCCCTCAGTTCTGTCCTATCCACACCTCTACCATCAGCTCTAAGCCTCTCCATCCCTGTCCTCCCAGCTTTGCCCATCTACGCCTTTCCTTCCAGCTCTACCCTTCTATCCATCTTTCTTCCAGCTCTGCCCATCTACCCCCCCCCCCTACACACCAGCTCTACCCAGCTATTCTTGTCCTTTTCATGTTGCCCATCCATCCCCCTTCCTCCCAGCTATCTCTCCATATATCCATTCCTGCTCTTCCTGTTTTGTTCATCCCTCTTCCTCAATACTCTGCCCATTCATGTGGGGCCAAACTAAAAAAAACAGCTCCAATAGGGGGTTGGATGGCAAACCCTTCTTAGTTTTGGCCCTGGAATTTATAGATCTCTGACCTGCAACTCTCTACCGCAAAGAGGCCCACTGAGACCATGCTGCCCACATAATCCTGGAGCCGGCCCTGGCAAAAAAACATAATGAAAGCAAAACAAAACCCAACAGGGCCAACCCTGAAAGCTAAAAGAGTGTGGGAAACATAAGATATGCTCTTATTCAGGGTGAACATAGGCTGGAAATAGGCGATCGCCTATGTCAGGGGATTTGGTCACTATCACTCCTGAATACAAAGCATTAATATGCACGGCAAACAGCCCTGATTAAATGAGAGCCTGCACATGTGCCAGCTGATGGGGAGAGATGAGTTTGTACTAGGCGATCTGCAGGGTTTCACCCCAAATTCGGATGTCCCCGGGGCAATAACCAAAATCCCAAAATCCTGGGAACTTTAGTCATGTCCCAGCTGGGATTTGTACCTTTTTTACTCATGTTTTTTTTTTTGGAGAAAAAGTTTTTCTAAAAAATTTGCACAGCTAAATATGGTGCTGAATTGCACCAAGGGAAAAAATAATGCTAAACAGTGCTGAATCAAGCCTAATGAGGTGCAACTGTTTTCCACAGTCCACAGTGTGCAGCTTACAGAATAGTTTACATCTTAGACTTTTTTTTTTCTATTACAGATAACCTATAAAATGGACCAATCACCGGCAATAGGGTCCCAAGTACTGTTGGGCAAACCTGACCCACCATGTTCAGGTTCGTAGCGAACTTTGCGAGTTCGGGTTCCCACACCCGACCTTCGGCAAAAAGTCAGTGTTCAAATTCCGTCCGAACACAGAAAAGCTGTTTGATGGCCATCAACCAGCTTTACCTAATGGGTGCAGCAGCAGGAAGCTACTGTACAACCTACCTGAGCCACAATCCAGTCCCTGGTTGACAGCAGCAGAGTTACTTTACCGTCTTTGGCCGGGGCCACAGAAACCGCTTGACAGGAGGCCTCCAGAGAGGCAGAATCGCCCCCTAGTTCCGGTCGCCATTGATTTCATTAGGGGCTTATTCAAAGTTTAGCCGAACTTGCCAAACCTGAACTTTGGTCCCAAGGTGTATGTGGCCTGGGCCGCATCACCAGCATGTCATGACTGAGACGTGCTCCGGTGCACAGCTATTCAAATATTCTGGGGATGGAAAGCCGCCTCAGACTGCAGGAAAACTGGGGATACGGCGGCTCCCATTTCGCTGCGCCCGAGCTCTATTTAGAATCGCAGCTGTATGTAGGTGAAAGTTTAGTCAAAAAGTTTCTTTCTACCCTGGCGCTGAGGCAGGACGGGGGGGTTAGAAAGAAAAAGAATTCTTACCTTATCCGCCCTGGTGCTCTGGATCCTGGGCGCCGACCACTTGCATGAAAGCACACAGCCACATCCCCACATCAAGTGAATAGGCGGCAGGAGCATTTTCAGACCTGGGGGAAGCGATTGTGTGCTTTCCATGCGGCAGCACAGAGACGGGGGGGGGGGGGGGGGGGGGGGGGCGCTGGCCCGAGAATAAGGTAAGGGGTCTTTTCCTTTCTTGCCCCCGTCCTACCTCAGTGCCAGGGTAAGGGTCACTTTTGACTACTTTAATATGTGCAGCATTGAGCTCTGATTGGAGGAGAACCTGTCCATGCGCTGTGGGATGGGAAAGCGGCTACTTACCGTATACATTGCCAAGATCCTGGTTTTCAGTTCCTGCTTGGAATAATATCCAGGGGTGACTTTTGAGCTTTCCATTCCTTTTTCACAGTGGCGATTTGTTCCATCTCCGTGCCTGTCTCATGAGTCAGCCTATGGGTAGCATCAGAATTAAAGTGGATCAACGTCATATCATATTTTTTTACTTTTAAACAAAAAAAGGTAATTAACTGCTGCATGCTTATTATTGACCTAATCACCTTCCCTGCCCACTGGCTCCCGGACAGCTCATTCCCATGCCGCCATCTTGCTACACCCAGGAGTACGTATCCGACAGTCCTCCTGCCTCTGACTCTCCCGGTAAGCCATCCCTTCACAGAGAGCAGCCGGCTTTTTTTTACTCCATGAGCAGTGGCGAGAGGAGCGTGTTCCGGCATCACGGCCCCCTTCACAAGCCGATGTTGGGCATTGACTGGTGTCACCAGTCAGGTCAGTAGCTTCCTTGTTGATTCATAGGGTCGGCCGTGTGGCTGCAGGGACATCCGGACCTGCGCTGGAAAGGTAAGTCCTCTCTGTTTTTTATTTTGGGGGTTAGTGTATCGCAAAATTGCGTAATATTCAAAATCCATATAAACACATTGGATAATAAGAGGAGGGGTCACTTGTACACCCAAATGGAAAGAAAATCCTGCCAAACGTGTGGTTTCTTATCCTGGTAGAAACAAAATCCAGGTGTGACAGGTTTGGGTGTATCAGAGGGGACAGAACCTGCTCCTCCCCCCAATTCCTCTTCCTTCCATTAAAAGAAGGAAACAAGCCTGGCTGGATATTACATGATGCCAGGTGTATAAGTGACCCCTCCTCTCGCCATCCAGCATATTTATATCGATTTTTATCATTGGGCCATTTTTTTTTTGTAATAGTCCTACTGTAACCACTCTAATATCTGCCCGAGATAACCATTGCATGGTGGGTAAAAGGATCTACACACATCAGAAGAATTGCAGCAGCAATAAGCGGTTATTCAAACACAGGCTAGCCCAGGGGAGAGGCAGATATGGCTGAGACGGTCTCTCCTGTTAAAGCAGAAGGGTATGTTCAAAATCTGTCACCCCTCCAAGCATTTTTCGGATGCCAGGTGTAAAGGTAACCCCCCCCCCCCCTTGCTACCTTTTATTTATCTGAATTTCTACGTATTAGTAGACCATTTTCCATGATAGCCCTTCTTTAATAAGCAGCTCCACCCCCTCGGGTTGCCCATCTGCATGGCATCAGCTGCTTGGCACCATGTTAAGCAAGTCATAATGAGCTTATGGTGACAGTAGTTTGATAAATGGAAACAAATCAAGCAGATTACAGAGCGGGTACAGGGTCCTCACTGGTTAAGCAAGTACCATCTGTTACATTACACAATCGCACAAAGTAACCGTCAAAAGGAGACACAGCACAAGCGGAGGGAGGACAGCTGGGGGTCCGGTCTACCCTCCATGCAGGAAATCAGAAGAATTAACACACAGCTTTATGACTTCACACAGTAGCCTGTATATTCCATATGCAGCCCACCTACCAAATACATGTCTCCTATAGATTAATCAGCTAAGTGCAGGGCCACTAACTGCAGGGGGCCTGGCTGGGCAGGTGTGAATATAGCCACCACCAGGGGGGCAAATGGTGAGGCGGAGGGGTCATCATGTGCTTAGCAGATGGCTGTCCCCTCTTTCAGATGCTCCATTTTTATTACACAGAGAATACACAACGGAGTGGTAAAACGATACAAGAGCAGCACAATAAAGAAACAGTGTCACAGTGCATCCACATGAGAGTACAAATATGGAGCAAACAATGGGGCCCACATCCCAAATGAGAACCAGGTAATGATACATGTAATATATGGCTGAGCATACACTAACTGATTATAAAAAGGAATAGCATGAAGGACAGAAAGAGAGAGAATAGATAGAAGAAGTGACAGGAAAAAGGAACAAGAAACAGAAAAGGAATGACCAAAAAAAGAGAATATAAGGAAAGACATAGAATATAAGGAGAGAAAAGATGGAAGAGGGAAAATAGAATAAATGCCAGAAACAAAGAATGACAAAAAAGGGCAAAAAAACACATCACATCAAATCCTTTGTAAGGGGACAACAACAGGGCATCTGCTAGGCAAAATAGCACACAATAGGGTCGATTCAAAGAAACATGTAACAGCTTTGATTTTGGTGCCGATCATCCTATTTTTCCCGTACGCTCGTGCGTTCGTATGAACTTGCGAGTGATTCTATAAGCAAATACGTTTCTATCCTAAAATGTACGTCCGTTCGTATGTTATCTCCCGAACTTGCCTCAGTCAGTTGTCAATCGTAAAAAACAGGTTGATGTGCTCACCTGTTGCGGCGGCAGCCTGTTTTTTCGGCCGCTTCCATCGTCCACCTCTTCCAATTACTTGTGTTTGCCTCTGGTTTTCAATGGTTTTTGGCCTCTTATATTCGTTCGTTCGTATGTATCTAGGGTCTTGCGCATGCGCGATCCAAGCTACACTCCACAAACCAATGTGGGCCCTATCTGACACTACCAATCTCACCACTACTGCCTCGCGCCAGGCTAACACTTACCTTTATGAACCATAAAACTTACCCAAACTCCTTAGCGCTTGCATCCTTCTTCATGTTGACGACCCTAAAACTTACCCAAACCCCTTAGCGCTTGCATCCTTCTTCATTTCTCGTTCCCTAAAACTTACCCAAACCCCTTAGCGCTTGCATCCTTCTTCATTTCTCGTTCCCTAAAACTTACCCAAACCCCTTAGCGCTTGCATCCTTCTTCATTTTGACGCCCATAAAACTTACCCAAACCCCTTAGCGCTTGCATCCTTCTTCATTTGGACGCCCATAAAACTTACCCAAACCCCTTAGCGCTTGCATCCTTCTTCATTTGGACGCCCATAAAACTTACCCAAACCCCTTAGCGCTTGCATCCTTCTTCATTTGGACGGCCATAAAACTTACCCAAACCCCTTAGCGCTTGCATCCTTCTTCATTTCTCGGACCCTAAAACTTACCCAAACCCCTTAGCGCTTGCATCCTTCTTCATTTCTCGGACCCTAAAACTTACCCAAACCCCTTAGCGCTTGCATCCTTCTTCATTTCTCGGACCCTAAAACTTACCCAAACCCCTTAGCGCTTGCATCCTTCTTCATTTCTCGGACCCTAAAACTTACCCAAACCCCTTAGCGCTTGCATCCTTCTTCATTTCTCGTTCCCATAAAACTTACCCAAACCCCTTAGCGCTTGCATCCTTCTTCATGTTGACGCCCATAAAACTTACCCAAACCACATAATGTACATATGTCTATATGTTTATAAGCATGTATTTTCGTGTTTGTGTAAATGTCTTTTTTGGCGCATATTAGAAATGACACGTTTCTAAAGCCTTAAAATATTATTTATTTGGATACATTTTTTTTTTTTTTTTTGCTTTGTGTTTGTTAAAACCTCTTAAAATTTTTTTTTGTTTTCTTCTGGTTTTTTAAAAACTATAAAAATGTTTACGATTATAAAAACTTTAAAACTATTTAACAAAATTAGCCAGGACCAAGGGCACTAATCCTCCTCCTCTTCTTCTTCTGTTGGCCCCAACGTCGCCTGTATGGCCAGCAGCTCGGCCACCAACTCCTTGATCCTTTTTTTTTTGGCCTCCAAGGTTTTTGGGATCATCCCTGTAACCAATAGAGAAATAAACATAAATAGTAGTACCAGACCGGTTTGTATGCTGGGAATAGATTTTGGGTTAATCAAATACATGTAAATGCATGACATATGTCATTCTTCCAAGTGATAAAGTAAATGCATTTCCCACAGGTAAGTATTGAAACTCCCCAAACCGGACCTTCAACATGATTTAATGAAAATCAAAAACTCTTTCCAAATGATTCTGCACCAGATAAAAGTACATTTTGGTGCATTTTTTATTACTGCGCCGCCATCTGGACTCAGAAGCATAACACTTAATGAGGAGAGGAGAGTGGGATAAAGTACAGGGGAGCAGGTTACAGTTGTGCTTTGGTAATACAGAGCATAGCTGGGTTCAGGGAAAGGTCAGCAGTCCCACAATGCATGGCAGCACCTTACTTTGTTAAATCTGGATGCCATGCTGCCTGTAAATATGGCGCATTCCATATGCCGCCATCTTGTATGTTTAAAGGCTCCTAACATGCAGTAGATGCAGGTAGCCTGTTTTGGAATGTTCCCAATCTGTATGTACAGTGTGTGGGATACTTATTAGCTAGGCTCTTAATACGAGTTAGGGTCCGCTTTAAGCTAACGAAGTGCCCACATGAAAGTGTTAACTATACATTGGCTAGGCCTTTAGTTATGTGTGTGTTATTAGCTAAAAACACATAAATATGAATAATGGCATGGCTACTTACTTTGTTGGTGGCCGACAGATGGCTGGTTGGGGCCAACAGGATGCCCTTGGTCCTGGCTATGCTGTGAAGAAGTCCCTGTAGAAACATGTGACATTTGGTTAGTTGTTGTATAGAGTCACTATTCCCAACATATCTGGCTCCCAGTCTGGCTGACATCACTCACCTTCGCCAGGATCAACTTCCAGCATCTCTGCTGCCTCCTCCTCCACTATCTCACCCGCTCCCGAAGCATCTAGAAATACATAATAAAGGAGCACTTAGTTTTTGGCCTGGCATGTATATCTTAGTGCATATACATGAAGAGTGACATACCAGAGCCTTCCCCATGCCTGGCCGGGTATGACTCCACGCCCACGCGGTTGGGCCCCTCCTCTGTGGTAAGGTCCAGGGGCTGGTCTGAGGAGGCCACAGAGGAGGGGTAGGTCTGTCGCCCGGGAGATCCACCACCTTCACTCACAGATGCAGAAGCATGCAGCACTGGTCGGCCTGTGCGCTTCCGGGTGCGGCGAATTCTGAAATCCATTTCCAACACTAACAAAGAAAAGTCATTATAAATAAAGGCATAACTTATAAATTTGGAACATATACCATGCAATCGCTTTGTACTTACTTGGGAAATGGATCCCAAAAAACCTCCGCACCCGCGGCATGTGCAGACGTTTCAGGTCCGACCAATGCTGCATTATCTGGGTGTGAGTGAAGGTGGTATTGGTCACACGGTGTATTTCCGCGATGATCTCCCGGGCGATGTCCCTTTTTTCGCACACATTGGGCGAGAAGTCATACCGGCGCTGAAGCATGATCTGAAAAACATAATGGACACAGAGCTTTTACTTTTACACACAGAGCCATATGTGTTGCATCAGAAGTTGCGAATGTCATGTCATTAACACACACATTTAGAGTGCCAGCCATTTTTGGGGAGTGCCTTAAAGCGGACGTTCACTCTGATTCAGAGTCTGGTCTTATGTTATATGTTTCACACACCATGTACATACAGATTGCCAACATTAAAAATCAGGCCACCTGCCTGGCATGTTATGATGGTTTTAACATCCAAGATGTCGGCTTATGTAAAATGCCTTCTTTGCAGGCAGCCTGCAAACAGGAAGTGCATGCAAACTGTAAGTATGTGTGCTGCTCGCCATTCTTGGACTGATGACCTTCCCATGACCACAGCTCTGCTGTGTCTGAGCAAAGCACAGCTATAACCCACCCCCCTGTACCTTATCCCACTCACCTCTCCTCAGTAAGTGTGATGCTTCTGAGTACAGATGGCTGCGCGCATCTCTTAAATTCTTGAGCAGAGTTTCAGGCCAGTGGAGGCAAGACTAATACGTTATTGGCTTCAAATGGCCCATTTGGAAATGTCATAGGCTGTGTACTCGTTTTTTAGGTTTTATTGCTTTTTAGTCAATCACGCTGAAGGCCCGGTTTCTGTCTTTTTGCCCACGTGTGTGGCTTGCCGTTGTGTTTTGATGTCTTAGGCAAACAGTGGTCCTCAAACATCCGCATCAAGGTCCGAGACAGGCCAGGTTTGACAGCTAGCCACGCTACTCCACAGGTTAATTAACTGGTGCTAAGCCAGAGCAATTGCCCTAATTAGGACATCAGCATAGAGAGGTGAAAACGTGGCCTGTCTCGGCCCTTGAGGATGAAGTGTGAGGAGCCTGTTCTAAAACATTAAGATCCCCAAAACTAGTTCCAACCGCATCATTTACATGTAGTACATCAGTCAGTATTAGCTTAAAAGGCAGAGCAAGGCACTTACCAGCATGAGGATCTCTTCCTGTTGACGGGTGAAGATAGTGGGCGCCATCTTTATGCTTCTTCAAGGCAGCAGATAAGTGAAACCCCAGCGGTTTCCTGGTTCCGCACGAACGTACGTCCGTACGATAGCGTAGTCGTGCGCATAGGCGTCAGACGCTGGGCGCATGATTTAAAGGTCCCTGCACCCAAAGCTCATTCTCTTTGAGCTTTTTGCGAAAATGGCACCCAAAAAGGCAGCAGCTAAACGCGCACAGCCAAGGCAGACCTCTGAGGGCCCAACAACCAGGTCCCAGCAAGGCCCCAAGAAGCTACGGTCCCAGAAGGAAAGTAGCACCTCGGCCCCACCAAGGGACACTGGACCCTCCCTTTCCCAAAAAAGGGCCACAAAGGCACGTGCCCCTGCGGCCAAAAAACAGCCCAAACGGGTAGGAAGCCCCACAGCAGCCACCACCACATCTGCCCCCAGAAGAGGCCGCCCAAGGGAGCCCACACCACCCATGCTCTCAAGCCGGGCACTTAGCCAACCCAGGCCCCGCAGCAGGCCCAGAAGCCCATCATGGCACCGCAGCAGGGCCAGAAGCGCATCATGGCACCGCAGCAGGGCCAGAAGCCCATCAAGGCACCGCAGCAGGGCCAGAAGCCCATCAAGGCACCGCAGCAGGGCCAGAAGCCCATCAAGGCACCGCAGCAGGGCCACAAGCCCATCAAGGCACCGCAGCAGGGCCCGAAGCCCATCAAGGCCCCCCAGCAGGGCCCGAAGCCCATCAAGGCACCGCAGCAGGGCCCGAAGCCCATCAAGGCCCCGCAGCAGGGCCCGAAGCCCATCAAGGCACCGCAGCAGGGCCCGAAGCCCATCAAGGCCCCGCAGCAGGGCCAGAAGCCCATCAAGGCACCGAAGCAGGGCCCGAAGCCCATCAAAGCACCGAAGCAGGGCCAGAAGACCATACAGTCCCCGCAGCAGGGCCAGAAGCCCATCAAGGCACCGAAGCAGGCCCAGAAGCCCATCCAGGCCCCACAGCAGGGCCAGAAGCCCATCAAGGCCGCGCAGCAGGGCACCTACGACCAGACCAGGCACCAGCAGGGCACCTAGCCCAAGACCTGGCACCAGCAGGGCACCTAGCCCCAGACCTGGCACCAGCAGGGCACATAGCCCCCCAAGAGGCCCAAGAATGGACATCATCCGGACCACATCTACACCTGGAAGTTCGGTGGCCAGCCACGCAAGAACACCCAGTCCCTTGGCCAGTCCAGTCCAGTCATTGGGAAGCCAGCAATCCTTCCATTCCCCTACACAGCCCCAGGCCATAATGTCACCACATGTGTCTGCACACATGGAGGAGCACCAAAGCCAACCATCTGTCCGCACATTGCGGCGCGGACATTTGAGTGGGAGATTCTCCCATGACCAAAATATGGCATTGGCTAGTGGCCTTACAATATTCTATGACGAGCTCTATGGGAGCAAATCAAAACACACCACTAAGCAGCGCAAAATGGAATTGTTCGAAACCATCCTACGACAAGTAAATGCAGCGGGGGAAGAGAGGAAAGATGTTGGACAAATCCAGAAGAAAATTTCGGATCTGAAATATGCTGTACGGCAAAAAGAAATTAAAAGGCATAATTACAGGTAAATAAATGATGTATCTAAATGTAATGATTAGGATGTACTGTATGCACCTTTTCTGGGTACCAAACTATTTTTTCATTTCAGCATGCAAACTGGAGGTGGCTTTCCAACAAAACTGGAGTTTACACCTGCTGAGGAGATTGTGCTGGGCCTTCTCCATCCTGTCGCGGTCGGTGGCCATGCGGGTCTAAGGGACACAGACTCACCGACCCGTACACAAGGTGAGTACTCTTAATCTGCATGTTTGCCTGGTTGCAAAGTAAATTAAAGTTCACTAGTACCAAGATGACGGTATGGCCCTATGGTGTGGCTTGCTTGGCCTCGCACTACTGTGCCTGTTTGTGTCCTGTTTTGGTCCCTGTGAATCACACATTTCGGGCCACATACATTATGTAAAATAACAATTAACACTAATTATGTGTGAAGTAACGAAGTTTATGAAGAAAAGTGATATATTTGGACTCAATCACAAAACACACATCATTAGGGATGTGTTGGCTATTTGTTGTGTGAGTTGTGTTTGAGGTAACAATTTAAATCAAGACCCCCAAACATATATGACCTAGAGCAGCGATACTCAACTGGCGGACCGGGGTCCCGATGCAGACCTTGGCACCAGATTCCCGGACCCCTGCCCAGACAGCCCTGCACTCAGTTACTTCTGTGTTGACGTGCTCAGAGCTGCCCCCTTGATCGGCGATGTAGTGCTTAGTCTCCCGGCCAATGCCATGGCTCCCTGAAACCTAGCATTGCAATATGAAGTACTGCACAGGAAGTGGCATTGCAAGGTACACACAAACTTGGTGCATCATTCTCTTTGTCCAATCCTGTCCCGCTGCCCCAGCTCTGCCCCATCTGCCCCTGTCCCACCATCTCGCCCCCCCCCCAGATGAGCCCCATCCATTCCTAACAGATTTGCTCCATCCATCCCATCACCATCCATTCCTGTCCTCCCAGCTTTATCCATCCAATCCCTGTCCCCTCAGCTCTGCCCCATCCAGACCAGCAAGGGCAAGCAGCCTTTATTAGTTTTGCCTTGGCAATCTATAGCCCCTCGCCCAGTGTGCTGATTTCTAACTATACACCCCCTGCGACAGCCCCATGCCCGGACCTTCACCTCTCACCGGATACCTTTAAATGGACCTTTACAAGAAGTGGTTGAGTCCCCCTGACCTAGAGAATGGTAGTCAAACTCAAAATAGGTGCTCTGCAAGTTGTATGCTGACTGGGTACACTTCCTGACTTCGAACTGAGGTCAGTTAGCAGTTTACTCGATCCATTTCACATATCTTAAAGTGAGTGTATTTTACAAATCGTCCCCGTTGCTGTAGAGTTGCTTCAGATTACAAATAGTGGCTTGTTAAATTACCTACCAAAACAATGCTTATGTGTGTGTTTACCTTGTTTTGTTTTCTCTTCTTCAGCCCAGCATGACCCCTCAGCAAGGGTAAACTCACCCCCCAGTTTGATTATGCCTACCAGGTCCGTACAGCATAGGAGCCCAGATCCGAGTTTTCCGGTAAGTTTATTTAGTACCAAAAATACTACCAAGTGCTTAAGCATGTGTTAAACTGATGGAATCCTAATTTGGGACGCCAACTTAACCATTTTTTTTCTATGTCCCTACAGACCCACACACTCATGGAAGAGATCCAGGAAATGGAGGAAGATGATGGATCAATGCTGGCCACGTCCGAAGACCTCCCCCTGGGTCCCAATCTGCAACTGCTCCCTAATGTTTCTCTGGCCAATCCTCAGCAGCAGAGTGAATCTGCATCCATTGCGCATGCACATGGGGAGACTGAGACAACAGTCCCCAGTGTTCACTCTGCTGCTGAGGATTTGCCAAGCATGCCTGTTGCTGTTGAGGGGACGAGACAACGCGGCAGGGCACGCCCAAGAGCCAGGGTAATTGTGCGGCGGACTCCATTACGCCGCACAATTTCCCAGGGGAGGCACAGTGCCCTGCTTGATTTATGGAACCAGGAGAGGGACTCTTTTGAGGCACAGCTTCAAACTGAGCGGGAGGAAAGGCATGCCGATATGGTCAACCTAACTAATACCTTACAGGGCATCCTCGCTGAGTTTCGGACCCTCAACAGCAACATGGTCAATGCAAGTAATGGCATCCAGTCAGCCATGGCTGATATGACCAATATGCAGAGAAACATTATGGAGCAGTTGCAAATTAACAATGCAACCATGGCCCAGGTTAGGTCCCATCCCCACGGACCTCCACCTGGGTTTTATGGGCAGCCACCCTATTAATCCATGAATGTGTGGGACATCTTTTCTCTTCCCCCCCACTGTATTTACTTGTAGTTTGATGTTTCGAACAATCCATTTTGTGTTTCACATGCAGGTTGTGTTTTGTATTTGCCCCCATAGAGCTCCTTAGAGTAATGATTAAAGTGGACCAACACCCACCGGTGATCGGCCCGGGAATCTATAAGATTCCCGGGCCGATCACCTCCCTCCCCGCGGGACATCCGAGATCGGGATGTCCCGCGGGGTGAAACCCCCCCAAACGCCCCAAACTCCTTACCTCAGTTTCGGCAGCGGTCGGCCGCTGCCGCCTCCCTCGCGCCCCTCTAGACGTGCGCGCGCCCGCCCGTGGCCGGCGCGGGCACGCGCGCGTCAAGAGGGACGCGCGGGAGGCGGCGGCGGAGGAGCCGCTTGTCCGCGGCTTGTCCGTCGGCTCGGGGAGAGGTGAGTTCGGGGGGTTCGGGGGGGTTTCACACAGCGGGGCACCCCGATCGGGGGTGCCCCACCGAAGTGGACCAAGACCCAGGATAGTCAAAATCCTGGGTGTTGGTCCACTTTAAGGCCACTAGTCAATGCCATAGGTCTATGTGCTGTGTAGTTGGCAAGTATCATGTGCCAATTATGGCTTTTGACATTTGTTTGGTTTGTGCTCCTCCTGTTTGCAGACATGTTTGTTTGACATTATGGCCATGCCCAAATATCCCTTGGCACAGGCAATATTAATGACTGGACTAGGCTGGCCTTTGGACTGGGTGTCCTTGTTTGGTTGTGCCACTCACTTCCAGGTGTAGATGTGGTAGATTTAATTTTACTAACTTCTTGCTTTTTGAGCCACAGTTGGATGTGAATTTTTATTTGTTATGCACCACCATTCAAAGTGCAAAAAGTAAAAAATTTACACACTTACAATACTTGTTGCGGTTTTTAGTTGAAACACATTTAACATCACCTTGGGCTAAAGCAGATACATTTTTGGTTAAGAGGTGTAAAAATGCAAAGATCAAGTAAACACCGGGAAAAACATTAGGCAACAATTAAGGGAAATTTTGTTTTTATTTAAGGTAATGCCACATTACGGGCAAACAAATATTTGAACAAAAAGGCAAATACACACACACAGAATGGGAACCCAAAAAAAGGCTTTTAACTAAAATGCTGCAAGATCAAATTTGCTCGCACTGATTGGCCAGACTCACTGGGTGGGCCAACATAATTGTCACCATCATTTTCTCGGGCTGTAAAGGGCAGAACATCCACATAACGGGGGACACGTTCTTGAATGGCAAAATTATGCAGAACAGCACATGCCATTATGATGTCTATCACTTTGTTAGGATCATATTGCAGGGCGCCCCCGGTATGGTCCAAACAACGAAAACGTGTCTTCAACAGTCCAAATGCCCTCTCAACAACAGCCCTGGTCTTGCGGTGCGCACGATTGTAGGCTTCCTGGGGCCGCAGCACAGGCTTCATGAGCCAGGGGAGAAGTGGGTAACCGGAATCACCTTAACAAGACAATTAAATTCAAAAAATTAACACATTGCAAGACAACAAACACAAACAATTTGACATATATCAAAATGAGGTAAGCTAAAGGGCCAAAAAAGACACCCAGGGCACATTAGAAAAAACACTATTGGGCCAAATGTAGTACATAACTAAAAATGCAGCTTAAATAAACCAAAGAATGATAAAACATCTGCACGGACAAGGCTTTTTAGAAATATGGAAATGTTACAATTAGGATGCTGCTGAGGGGCCCACAACATTTCGATAAAGAATGCACTGTATGCAGTTTAAGTCCACTTTGGCGTTGCAAGACCAATACTACAAAAGGACCAAAAACTAGCAGATACTTCTGGACAATCTGCTACCCAATATATTTTTTAACATGGAAGTTACAGACATCCTAACCAAATTAAAAAAATTCTGAAGGACAAAGTGAGCCAAGCGTTTTTTTTAAAAACAAAATACAATCCACAAAAGCCCCCCCAAAAAAAGGCAGGTTCGTGTTTCTGTCAATAATTATAAAGCTAAAATAGGCAAAAAATACAGATTCCTGTGAAATATCGATAACCAAAAATAGGACACACTTACCAAGCAGCCATGCACCCGAAAATTCACCAGACTCAAATCGCCTAAACAAACCAGATCGTCTCAGGATATAGGAGTCGTGCGACGATCCTGGGTAGCCGGCAAGGACACTCAGGAAACGCATGTCCGGCTCCACCACGGCCTGGACATTAAGGGAGTGTCCCATTTTTCGATTCCTTAAGGCAAAAACAAAAAAAAAAGGGTAAGTGATAAGGGCAAAAAACATTTAGAAAAAAAAACAGGTCTGCACACAAAATCAAACAACAAATGAGAAGCCTAAATAAAGCATGTACACAAAAGGCCAAACAAAAATATGCTGCCGCCAAGGAAAATAGGTTACATTACACGTTGGGCCCCATAATAACCAAAACCAAAAATATATACCTATATATATATTCGTCGGATGCCCTAGGTACGAGTGCCACATGTGTGCAGTCAACAGCACCAATGACGTTGGGCATGTCGGCGTCATTATAAAAACCAAGCTTGATGGCGTTTCTGGCTGCCATATCATCCGGGAAAAAAATATATTTGGGAGTTATGGCAGCCATGCCTTCCAAAAATGTTGATAGTGCGCGGCTCAGTGTAGGCTGGGACATCCCCACGGAGAGGGCACCCAGCCTCTGGAACGAGCCGTTCGCCAAAAATTGCAGGCAGCCAAGCATCTTGGTCATACCTGAAATTGCATGCCCCTTCCTTGTGGTGCGGGCTAACCATGGGCGCAGCTCACTATATAATTTATGGAGGGAAGCGCGATTAAGCCTGGTCAGCTCAAACAGCTCAACATCATTCATGCTATCGATGTTCATGCGACGACGCAGGGGCAATCTGCTCTCAGACATCCGGATCAAATCGATGCCAAAAAGCATAAGCCCTTGATGTGCCACAAACTCGCTCCTCTCCATCCTACTCCCGAGGCCAAATAGCTGCCGGCAAACATTTCGGGAAGCAGCTCTTTAATGGCCTTCAAAACAATTAGCAATCACCTCTCTGAATTGGTCGCAAGCCCATGTGAAGCACGTAAAAAATAGGATCGGACCTAAAAAATACGATTTGGACGGGAAAAACACACGAACTAACGCAAAATATCCGATTGACGTCCGCAAAGCGTATGTTCATATACGTCTATTTCGTCTAATACGAAATGGCCCACCCAAACTTACGATTCTCGATCCGAAATCAATTAACTTTTGCTCTTTGAATCGAGGGGAGTGTGGGGAGGAGGAAAATCTTCCCCCTCCTCACCCATCCTATGTTTCTGCTGCTGGTCCATACAGGTATGTATGATGCTGTGCCTCTGTCTTAACAGCGATAGTGCCCCCTCCATGACTGAGCCCAATATGAGGGACCCATCTATAGAAAACAGAATGGTTGGGAATGGGATTATACCCCCTGCTCAACCTCCCCTATAAGCAGACCTGGACACCCGGGAGACATATTTCTAGCTCCCCTTTAAGTGACATCTCCGCTGTCTTTCTTTCTTTTTCACATTCTCTCTATCCTTTTCTCCTTTCTACCACACATTTCCTACCACCATCTTTCTTTCTTTTGCATATTCCCTACAATTTCCTCTGTACCCTCCTTTTCTTAATTCCCTCCTCCCTCTTTTTTTCTACATACGCTCAGTCTTCCGCTGTCTTCCGCCAAATTACCCCCTTTTATCCTTTTTTGCATTCCCTTCCCTATATATATTTATTACCCTTTTCTCCATATTCCCTATGTCCACCTTTCTTTTGCACATTCTCACAATTGTTTTTAGGCAGGTTTAAAGTGGACCAACACCCAGGATTTTCACTATCCTGGGTGTTGGTCCACTTAAGCGGGGCATCCGAGATCAGGATGCCCCGCTGTGTGAAACCCCCCCAAAAGCCCCAAAAAACGTACCTTTTCAGCGACGGACAAGCCGCCGTCGATAAGGTACGTTTTTTTGGATGATCCGTCGCGGATAAGGTAAGGTTTTTTGGGGCTTTTGGGGGGGGTTTCACCCCGCGGGACATCCCAATCTCGGATGCCCAGCGGTGAGGGAGGTGATCGGCCCGGGAATCTTATAGATTCCCAGGCCGATCACCCCTGGGTGTTGGTCCACTTTAAAAATGAATATACGGTACATTCAAGAATAAAAAAAAACGGTTCTGAAGATTTTCCTCTCAGGCTTGGGCCTTGAGGTCCAGTTCCATACAGCAGTCATTATGGTATTTTCCTATTTCACTATGTTCATGTTGGGTCAGATATAGATACCAGGTCTGTTTGGGCGGGAGGGAAAACTGATTACTGAGATTTTGGTTTGATTACGTCTTGTATTTTCTCTATTGTAATACAACGTGTGCGTAAATGTAATATCTAATGTTCATGTTGATAGTTTAATTGACGTGTAATTACTGTACTTTATTTCCTGGCATATAGATCAAATCAAATTAAAAGAAAAATAGCACATTTCCTTTTACTTGCTGAACTGCACAAGCCCCAAAACTCCTAAAAACTTGGTTGTTGTTTTAACACTGACCTTTGCTGGGTCAAGTCCATGGATTAAAGCAAAGGTTCCCAACCTGTAGCTCAGAAGCCACATTTGGCTTGCGGATCCCTTTGTTGTGGATCACAGGCTGTATGCTCGACAAGAACACTTGCAGAGGTTGAGTATGCTGTTGAGGCTGTGGGCGTCCACAGTCTCTGGGGCTGGGCACTGCCATTGTAGGTAATACCCCCACTCAGGGTTTCCTTTAGGGATGTCCCCAGTGTGGGAAAGGAATGATCGCAAGGCCACACTCAGTTATCCCTGGTAAATGTGGCATCTGTTAGGGGTGTCAGTGGCCTCGCCGGCTATTTGGACTCCCTGTCGGCACTTGTGGCAGCTTCTCCAGCTCCAGGTGATTGCTGCCAGTAATGTTCTCAGAGAGGTGGAGGTGATCTGAGGATGGGCAAGTGGGTTGTAATTGTGTGTCCTTTGGTTTAAACTCCTGCATGGGGGATGGTGATCTGGGGAATGTGGACCCTGATTAATTCTGGAGGGGATCCAGACGACATGGTCTTGGGGCAGCCTAGTAGTAATCAGGGTCCACATTCAAAGGTTAAAGTGGACCAAAGCCCACTGTATGTTCCTCCCAAAGCCCTTGTCATTGGCCTGCATTGTAAAACCCCAAAAGAATACCCATATTCCCCCCCATAAAACTCTATCCAATGGTGCATGCATGGGTGGTATACCCACTTTACATGCCTGGCGTGCCTGGCATAACAGAATGGTAGCTGCACAGCATGGGCAGGGTGGAGAGAGCGAATATGCGGGGCCCAAGCTGTGCACCTACCATTCTGGTATGCCTGTGTATGCTCCATGGGGCTGAGAAAGCAGGTAGGTTTATGGTGAACCAGCAGGGTCTCGCGCTGCACTTAGTCATGTAAGGACAATAAAAACTATTTTCTTTACTATTCCTGGTCCTCTTCCCTGGGGCACCCCCGGGACGCCCATTAAAACTCATCTTTCCGCAGTTCTTTGATAAATGCTTGGTTGCACAGCCAATCAGCGCACTCTGCTCAAATTTTTATTTTCATTGGGCGCATGCCTGACTAAAGGTAGTGCGGAGTGCAGCCGCGCCCACGCATGCGTCATTGGATCAGGGGATAAATTGGGGCCCCACTTCTAATTTTGCCTAGGGCCCTAGTTGCATTAGGGGCTTTATTTCCATGGTCCCTGGGCTGATCAACAGGCTGGGAAACACATGGAAGGTGGACTCTGCTACTTGTAGGGTGGTCATGGGCTGGAAAGTAAAACCCTGGGTTCATCTTGGGCCCCAGTCCACTCCTGCTCCTGCTCACACATTTTAGTAAACTGATGTCCCAATTGTTTTACATTGGTGGACAGTAATCACACATTTGTTGGCCAAAAAAGGGAGTTTCCAATGAAATCCGTTAGTGGGACAGAGAGACACAGATAAGCTATTGGTGCTACTGGAATAAGAACAGAATTCTCAATACAATGGTGAGCAGATAATTGTCCATTGCCTGTTGGTTTTTGGTGTAGGCAAGTCTAGGATAGCCATTAAGACATTTCTGGGCTCCCTTCCCTCCCTCCCATATTATCCAGGCATACTGCACCATGCATTGACCAAGGACCCACCACACATTTCTGCAGACCCTGCTTTCCAATACCTTCTTGTAATGCATCAGCATATTTGCTAGGATTAGGTGCAAAACCTTCTTGTGAATATTGAAAATCAATTAGTACATTTATAGCACACGGATGTTTGTCCAACATTTTTATGAGTGAGACTGCTTTGCTTTGGAGGCAGTATCCTAAAAGTCAATGCATACTATACAGTTCTATAAACCTAAACTGCAGCCTTAAGTTCTGGCATCTCGCAGTCTCTGCTTCCCATGGTCCATCCTGGACTCTCTCAAGGCCAAACACATTCCCAGAAAAAACTGTGAATAATTGGAATCTGAAATACAGAATCCAGCCGTATACTATCCAAATGCCCTTTCACCACTCTGGAGCTCACCCATATAGTTCAAGGCTCCTTTATATAATCCCTTTACCATCCATGCTCCCTTTATACCAACCCCAGGGACCACATTTACAGTCCAGGGGAATTCATAGTCAGCCATTCAATCCATGAATGCTCCCATACCACTGGTTTCCCCTGATCTTTTAACAGCCCCATATCACCCTATGACTGCAGCCCTACCACCCACTCTGCATGGCTAATGAAACATTCAAGCACTATGCCTCTGAGAAGGTATCAACATCTAAGCTCAGGCTCCAGAGCATTTTCCCCATAGCAGACTGTGTGGCAGAACAATCCCCATCATCCCTACAGCAGAATGTGTGGCAGAACAACCCCCATCATCCCCATAGCAGACTGTATTGCAGAACAACCCCAAGCATCCCTATAGCAGAAAGTGCTTTATTAAGACTTATCTGTAAGGGCACCACTCTCAATTATATGAAATAATAAACTCCCTTGGTGGGTGCACCATGAATTCTAGAAAAACCACAAGTCAAATTAAAAAAAGACATAGAATCCAAAGAAATTTGGGCACTCCACCAGGCTTATATAAAAACAATCTATTTTATTGTTAAATCACCATCTAAAACAACATACATACAAAAGATCATTTAAAAAACACTAATACATGGCCTCCAGGTCTAATGATAGATAGATCAGTAAAATATTCAATATTAGTACTGGCGGAAAAAAAAATATATAAATATACTATTATAAATTAATTACACATAAAGCAAGCCCTCCTAAATAATGTTACCCCTTTAAAAAAGAAAAAAATCATCCCAACACAAGAATTATAAATAATGAGAATTAATCAAAGATCAATATCAGTGCCTATATCCAAAAGTGCAAAACTATATTAGTAAAGTCTATTCCCAATTTAACTGACATCTATGATGATAAAGTGCCTGGTGCCATTATGTAGACGTCATACATATATATAAATATGTGCCGAGTAAGATTGCAATATAACAACAAATGTGAAACAAGGGTGAACCCCCTTCAGAAGCTGTGGGCGCACGGCGGAGCGCGCGGGAGTAGCGGTGTGGCCTCCAGGCGATCCTGTGTTTTGTATATGGCGGTATTTACTTCATTTATTTTTTGTAATGTTTGATCTCATGGCATAACTTGTTTTACAAGCTCTTGTTTCACATTTGTTGTGTTGTGTTTTTTAACTGGTCTTGTGTATGTATGTTGTTTTTATATAAGCCTGGTGGAGTGCCCAAATTTCTTGGATTTCTATTGGATTCTATGTCTTTTTTTGGTTTGATTTATAGCAGAAAGTGCGACAGAGCAACCCCCATCATCCCCATAGCAGACTGTGACAGAATCCCCCTATAGCAGACTGTGGCAAAGGCAGACTGTGTAGGGCCGAACAACCCCAATCATCTCTACAGCAGAATGTGTGGCAGAACAACCCCATCATCCCTATAGCAGACTGTGTTGCAGAACAACCCCAAGCATCCCTATACCAGAATGTGCGACAGAGCAACCCCCATCATCCCCATAGCAGACTGTGACAGAATCCCCCTATAGAAGACTATAGCAAAGCCCCCCATCTTTCCCATAGCAGACTATGTAGGGCAGAACAACCCCGATCATCCCTAAAGCAGACTGTTTGGCAGAACAACCTCAATCATCCCTATAGCAGAATATGTGGGAGAAAGCCCCCCATGATTCCAACTGCAGCCTGTGTTGCAGAACAACCCAAATCATCCATATAGCAGAACGCAGAACATCCCCCATCTTTCCCATAGCAGCCTGTGTAGGGCAAAACAACCCCCATCATCCCCATAGCAGACTGTGCCAGAATCCCCCTATAGAAGACTATGGGAAAGCCCCCCATCTTTCCCATAGCAAACTATGTAGGGCAGGACAACCTATGCCCCCCCCCCATAGCCGAGGTTTACCTTTCACATCAGCGGCATGTAGTACGCCACAGTGTCCTTGACACTTATTCACAGTGATGCCATTTGTCCACTTAGGATGCATTTTCACCACAGCTGCACATGAACCATTCACAACCCACCCCAGCCTTTTTCTAATAGGGTCCCTAACTAATAGCACATGCACAGAAGCTTGTAACAGGCATCATAGGAACAGGCTGACAGTATCTAAATCACATGTATAAAACTAGAACAAACTGCTAGAGAATTGCACAATAGTCAGTTGGACACAAAAAGACAAAAAAGGAAAACATTCCAACACTAAAAATCTCAATACATAGATAAATCATGTTTGGTGTCTGCAAGGAATATAATGGAAATAGTATATTGAGAAACAAAGACCTCATCTGCAATGCCATTTGCTAACCGAGCTGTAAGGAAATTGAATTATCTCGCAGAGGCCCTACTCATAATCAGGTCAGTAAACACAGCCACCCCTTATGGGGTCTCCACTTCAAAAGCCACAAGTCCTAGCAAGCAGGAAACCCCTGGGTTGGGCTGACAGGCAGGTTTCAAAATGTAATCACAGACAACCTGGTGCTTTTACTTTTTAAAGAATTACAATGTTGAAGGCATATTAATCATAAGGCTGATCACATCTTTGGGATCTGCAATTTATAACACCCATATCAGTGTGTCTCGCATCATTTCCAGGTGCCTAGGGACAGAGTTCTGCAGAACTCAGGCTAGGTGCAATGTCAAAAGTTTGGTTGCAGGGGGGAGCAGGGCGTGACCATCCAGAACTTAAATGTAGAGGGTAGGCAGAGGCAAGCAGTGCTGTGCTGGAAAGAACCCCTAAGAACAAGAACTTGGACCCCCTCCCACACATCTAGTGCAGTTACTGGTAATTGACATTTATTCAATCTGGTCATTCTCTTTATAACTTTCTGACCTGTATTACATCTACTCATTGTATGTATACAGTTTGTCTAGCGTGCTCTTAATGTTGTTAAGTGTTAAATATATAAATTGATCTTGGGCTGCTCTGTATCTTGATCCCAAACTTTCACTCATCCGTGTATTTCAGTTATATTACACGCTATTAGACTGGTTTCTGGCCTTAAATACACCAACTAAGGGCCAGTTTTAAGCTAGGGCTGGTTGCTTTTTCTACAGACTGGCAGGGCTCTGTTTATGGGTGAAGAAGCCACGCAGCCGGTCAGGGTCATTTGGACCTGTGACATCATTCGAGGCCACGAAGTACGGGTTTCATTTTTTCCTAAGTCGATCAGATCAGATATAAGGTCCTCAAGCCTCAGCCTCCTATTGAACTATTTACTGGGAGACAATAATTTTAGAAAATGTCCAAGCAGGTCGATTTTGCCACAAGGTTTCTATGCCTTCAAGAGGACTTCCAGTTTTAGTAACATTGTATAGAAATATTGATCACAGAAAACATTTTCCTTAACCCTAAACCCTCGACATCTTTGCCACAGACCTGTGTTATTTTTCCTCGAATCAGGGTCTGCCACGTAAAAACACACACAAAAAAAACCTGGTGACTAGTAAAAAATGACTCCCAAGAAAGCATTATTTGGGCTTTAGTTTTTACTTACTGGAGATTTTCTATTCAATTGGCTGTCTTTGATATGACATCCTTAAATCTTGCACGCTTGAATTTGCCAAGCATAAGAGATGGGATTTGTACATAAAATTGTTCTGTCCCCATGCTAGGATTTATGATATCTGCAATAAGAAAGCTCTATTGACTTCCCTCTCGAGGTGACCTTAGAAAGCTGAGTCTGCTCTATGCAGGAATTGAATTTCTATTAAACGCATTCACACAAATATGACCATGATTGCCTGGCCATGTATTTCAGTTAGTCAGTCAGTAGGAACGGCCATACACTTAACTAAATCAATTTACCAGTTACACACTTACAAGAAGCACAAATAATTATTATGTTTGTTTCAGTAATAGAATCTGGAGGTAATATACAAATGCAAGAATAGAGTGTTTCATCCAAAATTGCTTGCAAGTTTATGACTTTTTGACAGTGCTATGGATTCTTCCCCCCTCCCCCCAATATATCATTAAAAATGTAAATTCGCTCACACCTGGGGAAAGGTTGTTGCTCTTGTGTGTGCCCTCCTTCATTGTTCCTGTTTGATCTTGCCTGTTTATTTGGCATTAAACCCCCTGCCTGACCAAGCCTATGGCTTTGTTTTGGACTCCAACATCCCTGAAGTAAGGTATGTTAAATAGAGTATGATTATTCCTGCTGTTCCTGCCCCTTGTCTGTCAGCTGTTGTGTGGGATATGGCAGAGAGTCCTGGCCTTGATAAAAATCATGCAGTTCCTAAGTTCTTCTGTTGAGCCTTTCCTGCCAAATAATAAGTTTGCCTCCACCATACCTCACTGTTGGTTATGCTCAGTATTAACTTTGTACCATAACATTTTGAATTATGGCCAAAATGTTTGAACCATAACAAGTTTGCCTACATTCTTTAGACCAGATGTAGGTTTTGGAGAAACATAGCTGGGCTTGGATGTTTTTTTTTTTTGTAAGAAATGGTTTTCAACTTTCTATCCTACCAGACATCCCAGTCATTTGAAGAACCTGGAAGATCATTGCCCCATGTACATGTACAGTACACAACTAGTACTTGTTATGAATTCCTGCAGCTCCTTTATTGTCCATGTCTTGATATTGTCATTGTTACACACGTTATCCACTTCTTGACCAGCTTTATATTGGGTTTATCTGAATCACCTTACGTGATGGCAGCGGTGTACTTGTTAGGCAAACAATGGCTCAATGGAGATGTATGAGGTGTGGGGGAGAACACTGGTATCTCGCTGTGAAGTGTGGTTTGGGGTGTAGGTGTACCTACGGTTGGTTTCCAACTTTTCAAAAGACTCCTTGTAGTATAACAAACAATGGTCATTATTGCCTGCGTTTCAGCATTCACAGTTATAGCAGTCAGCTTCACAGGATTATTTCTTAAGAACATGTTAACTGGTGATGTCAACCATCTATCTATGTCGCAGGTCACCACTGGTCTTAATCCCTCTGTTGGGTAAGTCAGGTTCTATCTGTGCCTGAAAGCTCGTCCAAGCTAGAAGTGTCCTGCTGACTTTCATGACTCCTCACTAAGACTAATCTTCAGATTGATCAAGATTGTACAACAGCTTTCTATGGCAGGACCATACTTTTATATAGCTCTCAGCTCCTCCCTGAAACTCCCACTGTCACTCCCAGTCAGCTGTTGCACATATCTGGATTAGTTTTAGCTGGTTTTATCCAGAATTTGTTTATCATTAATAGAGATGAGAGACATGCGAATTTCAGGGAAAAATCTATTTTCTCATGAATCTGAATTTTCTTGTGATTTGTATGTGAAATGTAAAAACTCGCTTGTCCATCGATGTCCTCTGGTGCAGTCCATGCTGTTCCGCGCCACTGTGCAGAATCATAGACCCAAGCTTGGCCACTTTGCTCCCTGCTACAGAGAGGGAGAAGTAGCTCACTCTTCTGTTACAAAAGGCCCATCCCTGCAGCAGTAGCAAGATGCCAGAAGCCAGAGTGATTGGCAGAAGTCAGGTGTCCGGCAGCTCTGCCACGCAACTGGCTTTCGATGATCAATTTGGCTGTCAGAAGCAGCAGTGGCCAGCACAGGAAACCAGCAATTGGCAAGGTAAATAGGGGAAAAATAAAATTAAAAGAGTGTGTGTGTTTGTGTGTGTTTACATTCAATCCTTTGCAATCTGGAACCCTCTGCAAAGTCCAGATTGTGCAAAAGAGCCCACTGCCCGTATCGGCTATGTGGGGCTGGAAGCCTTCAGGGCTCCACACTCTGGTCTGCCAACCCATATAGCACCCCCCAAAAAAAAACAACATGGGGGCACACCTAAATTTTGTTTTTAAGGTTTAAAAAAACTGTTTGGGGTCCCCCGATCCAGCAAAACCAGTCCAGGAACCAGGTATCGGGGCTGATAGACCTGGGCTCGGAGGCCGAGAGGCTGGCCCACCGCACCCTGAAGACTACCAGCCTACATAACTCATATGACCTGGGGCTCTTATGCACCGCCCTGGGCTTTGGGGATGCAGGTAATGGGGTGGGGGTTATGGCAACTCATCTCAGAAGGTGTAAAAAATTCCCCCATTCTGGTTTCATACCAAGGGTCTAGCGATCCAGTATTCATTTTCCTTCCTGCTAACAATGCAGCTGTCAGTGCACAAGCAGCCAAGCATAAAGCTTGCCATCCTTGCCAGCATTTCCTGAGGGCTTGGTTGGTTCCACCTCTGCTCCATATTGCCATGTTTCGGCATCATCACCACAATCATCATCATGATGGCCATCATCGCCATCATCGCCATCATCGCCATCATCATGTGCCTCCTCCCGAATCACTTCCTATGGTAAGTTGTCTGTTTCCATTTCCGAATCCACCTCCTCAGGTCTGAAATCCTCCTCCTCATCCTCCTTCACATTTTCCTCTTGATCAAATGTGCTGCAAGCCAGATGGGATTCTTGCTCTATACCTTGCTGAATCATAACCATGAGCGTTTGCTCCAAGATGAACATCAGTGGCTTAACATTCAATCCGCTGTTGACCATGTTGACAAACCTTGTCGCCTCTTCAAAATGCCTCAGCACGCCATGCTTGTTTCTGATCAGCAGAAGCTAAAAATCAAACTGGCTTGAAAAGCTGGCTGTCCAAAAATACATCATCATCATCATCCTCCTCATACAGCATAACCACCTTCTCACTGGCAGTATGTCCATAGCTATCAACACCCACACAACCACAGCTATGCATCTCGGACACCACCTCCACCGCCACCACCTCCCCAACACACTTCAAAGGCTCACTGTCCTCAAACAAATCCTCCTCATCACCATTCAATTCCTTAGCAACTGGTGAGAGAAGGTAGCGCCCCACTAGGTAGCGGCAGTAAAGAGAGATGATGAAAGAGAATGGCCAGAAAGGCTCCTTTTACTGGGCCAAGTAATTGTAGTGAAGGAAGAATCCACTGAAATCTGGCTCAAAGTCATCATAGTGTCAGAGTATTCCACCTCCTGAGATGAGCAAGTCCACAATGGCCGTATTCTTCGAAATACCAAGCACAATGGTAGGGATGGACAACTCTGGCTTGCTGATGCTGCTACTATTACCACATACATTGCTACTACTAGCACTGGGTCTGGGCACATGGATGTTGCCACTACTATGGCTGGGCCTGGGCACATGGCTGCTGCTCACAGTGTTGGTATTGACATCAACATCCTTAGTGGCAGAAGGTTTTGCAGGTATGTCTTTTGCTCTACTCTATCCTTTCTCAGACATTTTAAAGTATTTAAAAGAAAAAAAAAATATTCTGAACAGAGCACACCCCAACATGACAGAATGACATGGGCCTAGCAAAATGTACCCCCAAACCTCCTCGGCTGGTGATACAGATTCTATACGATTTTGTAAATTTAGAAAGTTGTACCCCCAAATATTCTGTGTGCTTTTAGAAATGTAATTCGGAGCAGTGCACAGTGCACACTACAAAAGTCAATGGTGGATAGAAACACAGCACATTATCTTCTCATTTCTAAACACACCGGTCCTTCTAAAGTGCCTCCTGATTGGCTGGGGCTAACTGTCTCTTTCCAAACTAAAAAAAACTAATTTTGTCAGTAAGGGTGCTCTAGTTCCCTCACTCCATTTATTCATTTATTTGCACACATTTGAACACACTCAAGCTATGATATGTACCTTTTATGCCCTGGTGCCCAGAGCTGTACACAGAGGGGTAAACTGATGCTCTGTCCTATGTCCTTTTTGATGCACCCCATAATCCAGTTTGCCTTGGCAGTTGCTGTCGGACATTGATAACTACAGTTTAGTTTATTATATACCCAAAACCCCTAGGTCTTTTCCCATTGTTGTTTTACCCAGTGTTTCCTTATTTAGTGAGTAATGACACAAATTGCATTTATCTGTATTAAACTTCATTTGCCATTTTTCTGCCCAGACCTCCAATGTATCTAAATCAGTTTGTAGCTGCATGCTGTCCTCTTGTTTGATAATTACCTTACACATTTAGAAAAGGTAAGATATATGACATCAAATGAATCACACTGAACTTGAACTCTTGAAATTACTTTCTCATAAAAAAAAATCAGGCTTGTCTGGCAAGACTGATTTTTCATAAATCCATGCTGATATGGGTTAATAATGTAATTATCACCAAGATACTGCAGGATAGCATCTCTTATAAAACCTTCAAAGAGTTTACCCACCACAGATGTTAAACAGTCTGTATTTCCCAGGTTCCCTTTAAGACTCCTTTTCAAATATTAGTATTGAATTTGCTATGTGCCAATCCTGTGGAACAATCCTCAACAATACCGTATTTGCCGGCGTATAAGACGACTTTTTCCCCCTGTAAAACATGCCTCCAAGTGGGGGGGTCTTTTTATACGCCGGGTGCACCTGGGTCACATGCATACCCCCCAACTGTCCTGATTTTCCCGGGACTGCCCCGATTCTTAATCTGTGGTCCCGCGTGCAGTTGTCCCGTGCTATCATGTCCCACGCCGTCGCAGTAAATGTACTTACCTTCACCAAGCTGGGCAGCACGATCGTCCTCCTCCCCTGCTGCCTCCTCCTGCAGAGCGATGCTCTTGCTCAGGCAGCACTAGTTGATCAGAGCAGGGAGAGACTGAGCAGGCCAGCAGGGTGAGCGCCAAGCAGATCAGCTTTCCTGCTCTCAGGCAATCTGTGGGCAGGCAGGGGGCTGGCTCCTGGCACGCACTCCTGACATCGCCCTCGCTGCTCTCCACTTTAAAGGGGACTCTTCAGCATCTGATCTGAGGTGTGATTTATTTAAGATTTATTAAAAAAAAGTTTCTATGGGGCATCCCCCAGTGTAAAACCCCCAACTAGCCCCTTTCCCAGACCCTACACATTGCACACTATGCCATTAGATGACCACATTCTGAACAACCCAGGCATGTCCCCAGCTATAGGCGAGCAGGGATGTGGCCGCAGTGTAATGTGGTGTGGACTCTGGGAAACGGGGTAATTGGGGAAGTTTACACAGGGGGCATCCCAAATTGGGGGAGTTTACACAGGGGGCATCCCAACTTGGGGGAGTTTACACAGGAGGCACCCCAACTTGGGATGCGGCTGCAGTGTAATCTGATGTGCGCTCTGGGAAAAAGGCCAGTCGGGGGTATTTTACACAGTGGGGCTTCCAAATTTGGGAGGCCCCACTGGGTTTTGTTCCCTACTCCAGGGGTATCCCAAATTGTGATCCTCCACTGTCTGAAACCTGGCCCTTTTCCCAGAGCCCAAACCACATTATACTGCAGCTGCATCCCTACTATGCCTTTAGCTGGGACGCATTCTGAATAGCCAGTGTGGGCACATCCCAAACTAAAGGCAAGCAGGGATGCGGCTGCAGTGTAATCTGATGTTCTTTTACGTTTTATTTGGTGTGCGGAAGAGGGAGTAGTCTTATACGGCGAGTATATAACAAACTCTATATTTTGAGTGGAAATGTAGGGGGGTCGTATACGCCCAGACGTCTTATACGCCGGCAAATACGGTAATTATTCTTGAAATATTAAAAATAATGGCATGTCCATTGCTGTATATAATTCCCTTAAAACACAGGGATGTATGCGATTTGTCGATAATTAATTTGTTTAAGGCAGTTTGGCACTTCTTCCTTGGTTAAACAGGTGACATTTAATGGAGGTTTTGGGTTATTTCTCTGCATTTTACCTGACATGTCACATTCCTCTGTGAATATGGAAACAAAGAAGAGGTTTATGAAATAGGTATTATCTGCATTGCACTCTATAGTTGCCCCCTCCTTGTTTTTCAGGGGGGCCACACATTAAAAGTCTCGTTTGTTCTTGTTTTAGTGTATTTGGGTGAAATATGTGCAAAAAAAAATTAAAAAACTATTTTTCACAATTTGTAGCATTTTTGTAATAAAAAAATTAAGTTTTAAAAAAAAAATCTTATTGTGTGTAAGAGCCCCATTTTTCCTGGTTAGAACGGTACCACATATGTATTGATTGGTACACACCCTTTCCTGTCCAGGAGACTCATCCACACTGAAACAGTTCTTTAGGAGATTTTCAGATAAAATACAACTGCTATGCAAACCTTGCAGTTTCTTAAGAAAAAATACCCACCACGCATAGGTACTGCCAAGGGAAGAGTTGCCAAACACCCCAAAGTAAAGCATGTGTGTAAGGATAATTTTACTTGAAAATGTAATCTCTGCAGACAAAGTGCATACCTAAGATTTCTAGGCATACTAAGCTTGTTGTAGTGTTGCTCATCTTTCAGGAAGTAATCCCTCAATGTATTCTTTGGTTGCACAGGGTTTCCCTAAAAAATGTATAAAAATGGAAAAAAAAACATTTCCTAAAATATCAATATGCAAACAAGAAAAAACAAGGTAAATCTGTAAGTTCAAGCTCCCCCAAACAGAACAATACCCAACATGCATAGGTACTTTTAACTGGCAAGCTACTAGTGATATATATATAATTTTTTTTTTTTTTATTTGGCTTGTTTATTTTAAATAAAAATTTATTTTATTCAAGAAAACCATATTGCATGTGAAAGCCCCATATCTTCCGATTACGACGGTAACCACATTTGTATCGGTAGCCCCCCGTTTCTGCCCATGAGACCCCTTCAAACTGAAAAGAGCACTTTATATCATTTTTATTTACATTGCATAACATAAAATCACTATTGTCAGTTACACCAAAGAGCTGGTAATAATGCTTCAACAATGTAAATCATGCATCCTTATTGTATGTTTGACCATCTATGGATATGTAGGAGATGGTGTTTCTTTTCTCCCTATGTTTTGCCCATTGATTGGGCTTCATTGAACTCATACCTATTTCCAACAATAGCTTGGTCCTTACGGAGAAGATTCGGGGCCAGTAAGGTCGGACTGAACTGGGAGAGAGGTTTAACAAAAACTCCATATACTGTTGTTTTGATCTTTTCAAAGTGGTGGATTCCTGGATATAAGGCCAGGTTGTTATCAGGTGCTGTCAAGTCCCCCCTGAGATTGTTAGGGTGTGATGATAGTAGGAGCAGGGATCTGAGCCAAGGCATCAGCGCCAACTCTCTGGTGTTAAGGAGATGTTCACAGCCCGCTCCATCACTGGCTGCATAGTAAAAATGGGGCCCCAAATCTAATGTTCACCAACATTTGTGCCCACATCTGTTTTTACGGTCCCAGCACCTCCATCCAGCAACATTAAATGGTTAAGTACCCTGCTTTCTCCCTTTCTCTGCCATCCTCCACACAGCTACAAAAAGCAACAAAAAGGCAAAAAGTGTGCGAGCCAGGGGCCCCTTTAGGAATAGGACCCTGGGCAATTGCCCAGTTTGCCCTCTCCTAATGCTGGTTCTTCATACCCTGAAAATGTAAGATTATAGGTGATGTCACAGGCTGGAGTTGTAACATTTACTAAAATGCCAGCGCCCTGCTATCCATTTTATTCAGTCGGTTAGCTGCGTTTAGAACAAAGGCAATTATCTGTCTTTATAGTGGCATAATCTCCAATTAGCTCTCATCTGGAAGACTTATATACACAATGGCCCATTATTACTGAGCAGGTAGCTTTCCACGGCATCTATTAATTCCTATCAGGCCGGTGGATGTACATTGCGGCCCAGGCATGCCAAGCCACTGTGCTAATCAATACTCTATTAAAATGAGTAATGATGGCTAGGGGATCAGGAGCAGGCCAGAGGATGCAGGCACAGAATGTCTATGCCGATTCAAAAAGGTAAAATCCTTGTTTTGGTGATTGTGAAATGGTAGAAATGTGACAGATTAAGGTAATAGAAAAATGAAGGCAGAATAGAGATGAGGACATTTTTGCAGTCAAAAGTAACAGCTGACCAGCTTGCCATTGCGTAGCAAGTCCTACTAGGTAGATCATACAATATAGTAACGTGCATGCACCAGCTCAAACAATAAAGATAATAACAGCATCACAC
The DNA here is from genome assembly GCA_027917425.1 of Gastrophryne carolinensis. Lineage (NCBI taxonomy): Eukaryota > Metazoa > Chordata > Amphibia > Anura > Microhylidae > Gastrophryne > Gastrophryne carolinensis. Next base: position 70,673,882 of record CM051244.1, read on the forward strand.
CTGCTCCCCCTGAGCTAATAAGCAATAAGAAGGACTGGACCAAACAAAATAGCATTGGTAGAACAAAAACTATTTAATCAATTAAAAAAATTGTTGGGCAGAAGTGGGTAAAAGATTTTTTTAAAAAGCAAGGGGGAGCACATGTCCACCTTGCCTAAGATCCGGATCTCTATCCTAATCCACAGTAAACCACCAAATGCCGTGACCTGGACAAACCTCATGTTAGCCACATGTACAAACTAAAGGCTAATTTCTAATCATCCACACAAAAAGTACAGTGGCTCAATAAGAGATCAATTCAACAAATGATAAAACACAGTAGACTAGAGGGAAGCCATACTGATGAAGCGGGACTTTGCTCCACGGAAGGCAGGTGGGGGACATGTATGTTTAGAAACACATCTCTCGTTCTAGTGATTTTGTTTACATCAAATATTATGAGCAGGCTTTTTGTAGTCTAACTTATAATTGTTTTATCTGAGATGGGCCCTGGGAAAGTTGTAAAATTGTAGTGATGCAACTGGAGAACAGGCAAGTATCTAGGGGTACTCCTCCTCAGCGACTTCCAAGGTGCAGTCAGGTAGGAAATGCTTCAGGGGTGCTCCTGTAGCATCCCTCTAGGGCACTGTTTCTCAACCTGTGGTAAGCTTACACCAGGGGGGTGCACGGCCATGTTCAATGATGCACCAACAAGGGGGTCTGACAGGTCTGGTATATTAGTTTAACAGTAAAATATTATTCTTTCTTGCTTCAGTGTTACAAGGCCCAAGGCCAATGTATTATGGTGTGGTTAGTAATTGATCTCCTTCTTGGGGGTTAACATGTCGCTAGGGGGTATTTAGAGTAAAAAGGTTGAACCACTCCTCTAGAGGGTACCAGCCAGTGCTTTCTCCTTTTGGCACTAGTCTCTGCTTCTTCAGCCTCCTGGCCCAGCATTCATGTTTTGCTTTCCCAGTTGTAGACCAGCTCACATTCCCTCGGTCCCCTTTAAATGGGCCTTAGCTCCTCCCAGAGACAACACTATTGTCACCAACAGCCAATCAAAGCGTGATGACTCATACTACTGTAACATTTCTATTTCCTGTCTTTTAGAATAACCAGTTCATTTCTTATCCTGTGCTAACTATGTAACTGCACCCACAAGTGAAATTAGAAAAAAATGTTGTACATTTGTTACCTAAACTACCCTTAAAGTGGAACAAATCTGGGAATTTGTGCCCCTGGGGCAACCCATTAAAACTCACTTTTCCACGCTCCAGCAGTCTAGTTACTCTTGTCCAATGAGTGGCTCTCATTGACTTGAAGCAGGAGGGGAAGGGGAGCGTGTGCTTGTCCAATGAGAGCTGCCTGCTGTGACTACTTCATTCGTCAGGTGTGTCTCATGCAGCATGCGGCTCTCATTGGACAAGAGCCCAAGCATGTGGCATTGGAGCATGGAAAGATTAGTTTTTTATGGGCGACCTTGGAAGTTTCACACAGCGGGGCATCCCAAATCAGGATATCCAGTGATCTTTTCTATTCCAGGCCGGCCGCTGCTGGGTTTTGTTCCACTTTAAGCTAACTTATTAACCCATTAGAAATGGTGGTGGATAAGCCACCACCCTGTTACAGACTTAACAGACCCAAAGTGGGACACGGACATAGTGGGGGTTTTATTTGCAGGCTTTTGAGGAACAAAAACCCTAAGCACTCCTCTATAGGTTTGGTTTGTTACTCAAGTTTTTTGTGAGTAAAATAATTATTCTCATGATTTTTGTCCCTTTTTGCAATTCAGCATCATATTTTTCTGTGCAAATATTTTAAAAAAATTGCACAGCTAAATATTGTGCTGAATTACACCTCGGAAAAAAATAAGAAAAGGTGTTTACTCACAAAAAAGTTGTAAAATACTCCCAGTGCTGAATTAACTCTTAGCAGTAGAGCCGCCCCTGGTCATATGATCAAGACACAACTGGTTCTGTGGTCTGTAATGGAAGTTGGTGATTGACTTAAACTGGAACAACGCCCATTTTATACAAAATGCAGGGGTATAGCTGGGGGGCATGTGCCCAGGTGCAGCGGGTCAGGGGTGCCAAAGGGAGGCCTGAGCACAGTTGACACAGATGGCATTGCTGGGGCGAGCTTTCAGAGAGATCAAGCAGGTGCAGATGGCCTGAAACACATAAGGCCCGACTCAGAGCCTCCTTAAAACTGTGTCGTATTTGGCTCGTTCTGTGTATTTTACACTTTTTTTCCCGTATGTCTACGTGCATACGCATGATTCAGAACCTCCATCGGAAGCCTTCCGTTTACTGTTCGTAGCTGCGTACGCCAACGTACGTCATTTTCTGGCTCTCGTTGCGTCCTCGAGAGGACGAGGTTTACGTTTACATTACTTAGTAAATCTCGTATACTACCGTTTTTCAGCGTTTTCCAACGTAGCTTGCAATGAAGATTTTCAGTGTCCCGTTAGATTCAGCATTATTATTATTATTATTGTTTATTTATATAGCGCCATCATCTTCCGTAGCGCTTTACAAAGTAGTAATTACAGACAGAGTAGAAACATACGGTACATATACTATTTCAAATGCAGTTTTACAGAGTTGACAATGGATATTCTGAGTACAAGATACAATAGGGGAGAGAGCCCTGCCCTTGCGAGCTTACAGTCTAAAGGAAGAGGGGTGAAGATGAGGGGGAAAGGGGGAAGGATTACAAACAGTATTGAGCTTTGTGGCATGCGCCCTTTAGAAGATTGGTTATGCCAGATTATATGCTTGTCTGAATAAGTGAGTTTTTTTTTAATACTCTTTATTTAAGATTTTACAATGTTATACAAACATACAAGAAAAAAAATAAAAAAAAAAAATGTAAACATACAATACTGAACACGACTAGGTAAGGGAGACATAAGGGGGGGGGGGGCAGGTCTAAATTAGGCAAGGAAAAGAAAAAAAAACACATAAAATATCGTCAACAGCCGCAAGCAAGCTCTGTCATTTTATCAGATCCTAGAGCTGTATACTTTTCCTCAGCTGCTACTGTCAAAGTACCAACCCGCCAGAAAGGGAAAGTGGAAGGTAGGAGGAAAGTACAGATTGGGGATGGGGGGGGGGGGGAGGGAAAAGGTGTATGGCGTGTGGGGCGCAGGACCAAACCAGTTCCAACCCTAAGCCCCTATGGAGGGAAGCACGGTAGAAGTGCCAACCTCCACCCAAACAGCATCAGACAGAAGTGGCGAGAGGCGCGGTGTTGCCCCCGCCACCCCTACCCAGGCAGGCTCTTAAATTCATCAGACTCTTCATACATTAGCCACGGCAGCCAGGTAGTTCTGAACTGTTCATCCCTGTCGTGTAATGAAAGTGTCAGGTCTTCCATTTCCATAACGCTAATGACTTCCCTTGCCCAGCCCCCCACCGATGGAGCTCTCCTCTGTTTCCAAAACCGGGGAATTGTTTGTTTAGCCGCGTTCAACAGGTGGATCAACAAAGATTTTTTGTATTTCCCTATCGGGGTCTTCGTGGAGTGGAGCAGAATCCAGGCCGGGTTGTCCCTCAACTGTGCCCCCGTAAGTTGTGTGATGACAGGAAGGACCGCGTCCCAGTATTCCCGAATCCCGGGGCATGTCCATAAAATGTGAAATAGTGTCCCCCTCCCATCACCACATCTCCAACATCGCGAGTCCGCCTGGCTAAACATTTTACCCAATCTATCAGGGGTGTAGTACCAGCGGGTCAGCATTTTGTAATTGACCTCCTGTATTCTAGTGGCAATTGAGGACTTATGTGCTAACATCGCTATTTTGTTCCTTTCTTTGTCACTCAAAGGTCTGCCTAGATCAGTCTCCCAGTCCCTCCAAAATGCTGGGGGAGAATCCTGCTCGCTCACCAGAAGGGAATGCAGTCTAGAGATCAAATGTGGGTGTGGCTGACCCTCCAAACAAATATTTTTGAATTCCGTGTAGCCCCTAAGACCTTCCTTCCGAAGTCCCATCCAGGCCAAGAGCAGCTGAAAGCGGAGGAGCGTCCAAGGGTCTAAGTCGCTGTTCCACAGTCTATTCCTCAGCTCCCCTATGGGGACCCAGCCCGCCTCCGTAATCAGAACACCTCCCCGTAATTGGCTCAACTTTCCCCAATCCCTGAGGTCAGGCCTCGGGCAATCCAGAAGCGGGGGGTTGTCTACCAGCGCAATCATGGGAGAGGGCCACGGGGAAACTTCCTGGCGCTTCCTGTGTAATCGGAAGACCTCCAGGGTGGCCAAGATCCTTGGATGGGAGCCCAGCCCCGGCTTGTATATTTTCTTGTTCCAGACCGTAGCATCTAGCGGGGCCTGAGCTAAAGCCTGCTCTAGTTGTACCCACCTCTTCGTGCTTTTACAGGTATGCCATTCACAAATTCTCTGGAGGTGGGAAGCCAGCCAGTAAGAGCGAACATCTGGCAGCGCCATGCCCCCCATGTGTTTAGGCCTACACAGTAACTGCCGTCGGAGTCTGGGTCTCTTTTTCTGCCAGACAAACCCCATCAAGATCTTATCTAGGGCCTTAAAAAAGTACGAGGGGATGCTAATCGGTAGGGCCTGAAACAGGAACAGGATTTTTGGCAAAATAGACATTTTTATTATATTTACCCTGCCCATCCAAGAGAAGGTAGGGGAGTCCCACCCGTGCAAGTCCGCTTTTATCCTCTGTGACAGGGGCAGGAAGTTCAACTCCAGAATCCTCGACAACCTGGAAGGCAACTGCGTGCCTAGATACGTTATCGAGGTCCTGGCCCATTTAAAGGGAAATGTCTGTTGAAGGTTCCTGGCCACGTCACCCGGAAGCGACACGTTTAGCGCCTCTGATTTGTCGTAGTTGATTTTAAAGAAGGACAGCCCTCCAAAAACTTCAAACTCCTTCATCAAGACTGGTAGCGTGACCAGGGGGTTGGTGACAAAAAACAAGAGGTCATCTGCATAGGCTGCAACCAATCCTCCCACATCTACATTACTACTGACTCTGCACAAGAAAGGCTCCAGGGTCAAGGCAAACAGTAAAGGCGACAGGGGGCATCCCTGTCGAGTTCCATTGCGGATAGACACTGGTGCCGAAAGTAGACCATTCACCTTGACCCTGGCGGAGGGCACTGTGTACAGGGCCTCGATGAATCTTCTCATGTTGTCCCCAAGGCCCATGTATCTGAGGGTCTCCTTTAGAAACGGCCAGCTCACACGGTCAAAGGCCTTTTCCGTGTCTGTGGATTAGAGCATCATAGGGACATCGGTATGCTGCGCCACATGGACTGCGCTCAACGCCCGCACCACATTGTCCCTAGCCTCCCTTCCCAGCACGAACCCCGTTTGATCTAAATGAGCCACCTGAGCCACCACCGGCGCCAGTCTATTAGCCAGGATTTTGGCAAAAAGCTTCAAGTCTACATTGAGGAGGGAAATGGGACGGTAACTCTTGCATGACAGGGGGTCCTTTCCCGACTTGTGTAAGACAGATATGTGGGCCTCTAAATCTCTGTCTGAAAAGGTGCCCGGTGCCTCTAGGTCTAAAATCGAGTTCCATGCCCCAATCATATGTGGGCCCAATATTGGGGCAAAGGTTTTGTAATATTTAGCAGAGTACCCATCTGGGCCCGGGGCTTTCCCTGCAGGGGTCTGTTTGATCGCTTCCATCAATTCCTCCAGCCCAATCGGATCTTCCAGTAGAGCCGCTGTCTCCTCCGTGACCACTGGCATGCCAGAGTCTCCCAAATAATCCACTATTTTGCTAGAGCCCATCTGCGTCCCCTTACTCCCGCCCAGGCCGTATAGGTCCGAGTAATAAGATCTAAACGCCTCTGCGATCCCCTCTGCAGTGTGACGCCTCTGCTGGGAGCCATCCAGAATCTCTGCAATAAAATTCTGAGAATGCTGCTTTCTAAGGGCCCTGGCCAGAAGAGCGCTACTCTTGTTACCGTACTCATAATAGGAGCGTTTGCATCTCCTGAGGATGTGTTTGGCCTTCTGTCTCAACACCGCATTAAGGGCTTCCCGCGCCTGGGTCAGTTCACCCAGCACCTGCACCGCTTCAGATTGCTTATGGCACAACTCCAGACCCTGGACCCTCTCAGTGAGCTTCTCAATCTGGGCTAGTCTTTCTCTTTTGAGCCTCGCCCCATGGCTAATCAAGGTGCCCCTTATAACACTCTTGTGAGCCTCCCAAAGCGTCAGAGGGGAAACCTCCCCGTTATCGTTGGAGTAGGACTCCAGCCCCTCACGTATATCTTGAGTCACCACTGCATTCTGGAGAAGTGACTCATTAAATCTCCACGTTGAGGGGGGGCGGGGCTCTATCCATGAGGTCCAGATCGAGAAAAACCGGGGCATGATCCGAGAACGAAATCGGGTACATCCCGTCTCCCGCAGCCCGGCTCAAAAGGCTATGTGAGATCCAAATATAGTCCAGCCTGGAGTATGTCCCATGAACATTGGAGTAAAAGGAGTAATCTCGAGCCCCTGGGTTTCTAACACGCCAAGCGTCTACTAGCTGCAGGCAGTGCAGTTGTTTCTTCAGAGATCGCAGGGCCAAATGAGAGGTCGCTGACCTGCCTACTGAGGTATCCAGCAGAGGTTCAATAGCTAGATTGAAGTCGCCCCCCAAGATTACCTCTCCTTCCATAAATTTACCTATCTTATCAAGTGTGTTCTTCAGAAATTGAATCTGACCTTGATTGGGCACATATATGGAGGCCAATGTGTACATTCTTTGGTCAATAAGCCCTTTAACTAACACCACCCTCCCTGCTTCATCACACCACACCTCTCTGGAAGTGAAGGGCACATCCCTAGCCAGCATAATTGCAACTCCCTTTTTCTTGGCGTCAGCCGCGCTACTGGTGAATGCATGTGGGAAATGTTTACTGCAGAGTCTTGGGGCAGCGTCTCTTTTGAAATGGGTCTCTTGGAGAAAAACAATTTTTGCTCTATATCTGTGTAATTCCTGCCCCAGGATGGTTCTCTTTTCCGGGATGTTAAGGCCCTTCACATTCAAGGAAACTACTTTCAACGGGCCCATGTTGGCGCACAGCCAGAACAGGTATATAAACACTACAAGGTCCCACAACTAAGGAGGGGCAGAGGGACCGCCTATTCCACCGTCGACCCCACACGCCAAAGGGAAGGGAAATCGGACGGGTAAGGGTAGATGGGGGGGGGGAGGAAACAAAAGGAATATTGAGCCTCAAGTGAAGGAGTATGGGGACTTGAGGTGGATAGAACCAGAAAACCGGGAGAGAAAAAACAGAGGACTCTCTCGTAGTCCACCGGTCACTCGCCTACAGGCGTAGCCCGGAAACGGTGCCCTTTAACGCGCTTAGTGAAGGGGTCCCCAGGAGAGAGCCCCAATCCACCGGCCGTCGGGCCTTGCGCGGAATCTCCTCCCATTTAGAGGAAGCCGCGGGGTTTCCCTAGAGGGGTGCACCAAAATTTGAGAGCTTGGAAGGTAAGACCAAGGTTCAGAAGGTTCGGAGTCGCACCCTGAATATGGTTATCTAGCGAGGCTTGTCCCAAGACGGAACTGCAATAAGCACGATTCCCGCTCTAAGGGGCTCCGAAAGCCCGGGACCAACCGGCACCTCGCTCGGTAGCCCAACTCAACCGCGAGTCAGGGGGGGGCTGCCCCGCAGGTGGGTCGCCCGGTAGTACCCCAAATAGAGCAAATATACTTTACGTAAATAACTTCAACATACCAACTGGGGGCATCTAGAAGAATGCACTCAAAGCAAACTTAGTATGTAACATATAAGAAAACATAACAGAGGTAGACCCGAATTCGGGCCCAACTAGCAATCTGCGATGCCTCATCTTCTGCGTCCCCTCCCACTGCCTCCAACACCCCTGGGGCCACCACCCCGGCGTTGCGGCAGCTGCCTGTCATACACTGCCAGGTCCAGGACCGTCCAGTCCGGGACATCCACCCGCTCCGCCTCCAGGAAATGGAACAGGACGGGGAGCTGGGCGGGTGACTTGAGGACGAAGTGGTTCCCACCTCTTCTCACCAGGAGCTGAAAAGGGTGACCCCATCTGTAGGATGCCCTCTGTCTCTGGATAGCATCCAGCAGGGGTCTGAGAAGCCTTCGCATCTGCAATGTCCTTCGTGAAAGATCTTGAAGGATGATGACCTGTGACCCCAGGTGAGTGACTGCACCCTTCTCCCAGGCCCGCCGAAGAATGTCCTCCTTTATTTTGAAGAAATGTATGCGGCATATAACATCCCTGGGTCTGTTCGGATCTTGAGGGCGGGGGCCCAGTGCCCTATGCACCCGGTCCATTTCTATGTGGTTGGAACTGGGCCGATCGAGGAGCTCGTTAAAAATGGAGGAGACTGCGTCCACCAGATCTTTCGGTTCCACCCGAAGACGCAAATTATTCCTGCGGCTTCTGTTCTCAATATCATCATGGGCCAGAGCAAGGTCAGCCAGAAGTCGCCTACTCCCAACCTGTTGTTGTTCCAGGGCCATCACTCGCGTCTCCAAGGACCTATGGGAGGCCTCCACTCCCTCCACTCTATCTGTTACCTCTGCCACCGAATTCTGCAGGGCCGCCAGCTCTCTCTTGATGGTGCTCTCCATCCTTGACACATATCCGTCAAAGTCCCCACGTGTTGGTAGCCCTCGCAGGGCCTCCTGGATATTGATCTTAACCGCCTCAGCGATTGAATGCGATAAGAGATTTACTGGAACTGTCGTAGACGAGGTAAGTGAAGAAATATGCTCAGCGCTGTGAGTGGCCATAGGTGCAGGACCCAGGATGGACATCTGTAGCAAGCCCCCCTCCTGGGGAACCTGCCTAGAGGCTGGGAGTTGGCGTTGCTGTGTCATCCCCGTCTGGGACCCCCGCGATGGTGTGGCCGCGTCATCTATCCAAAGTCCGCCTGGGATAGGGTCGTCCCCCAATACCATTGGGCCCCCCATGGGGCTGCCTGGGTCAGACTGCAATGTGGGCTGCGGGCTCTGGGGAGGGGATGGGGTGCCCAGTAGTGAGCTGGGGTTGGATAAAAGTTCCGCCAGTTGTGGGGAGGAGCAGCCTCGAGGCACAGAGGGTCCAGACAGACCAAGAGGTGGGGAGTCCGGGCTGCGCGCTGCATCAGGCCCCGAGTCACCTATGAGCGCTGCAGACAGTGTTCCATGGGGCACCTTGGGACACGGCAGCTTGTCACCCTGTGTGTCAGACCCCCTCAGGTCCAAGGCAGCTCGGGCCGAGGTCCCCCTGGATGTAATGCCACAGGGGGGCGGTGCGGCGGTCCAGGGCGGCGAGGACTCAATCAGGGCGCTTGTCCCAGGATCCGGGCTATGGGGGATGACCAGTCCACAATCTCCGGAGGGCTGCTGTGCTGCAGGCCTGTGAGGTGGCAATGCAGCATCTGACACCCAGCGTCCCCCTGATCCAGCTCCCTCCCGACCCAGAATGGCACAAGGGGGAGTCCCCATGACGTTGTTGGGTGCTGATATGGGGCGCCGGGGTGATGGACTGACCTGAGGGCCGGCGGGCACGCTCCTCTGCCCGTCCGCCTCGCAGTGTATCTCCGCCGTTATTGTCACTGCCGCGCCGCGCCGCCCGGCTGTCTCCACATCACGAGCGGCGGGTGCCGCCTCCTCCGAGTCATCCCCCCGCCGCACTGGCTGCCCCTCCGCCGGATTCAATCGCTGAGTCGGCGCTCCCGGCTTCCGCGCTGCAGCGTCTCGCACACGTGGGTGCTTCTCCTGTCCCGCGGCCGCCATCTTGTCCGCCGCTGTCTCCTTGTTCTCGGGGCCCCGGGAGCGGAACAAGGTCGGGATGGTAAGCGACCTGCCCCTCCTAGAGGGTCCCCTTTGCTTCCCCCGTTTGGGCATCCAAAAAAGCGGGTGGTGAAAAGCTCTAAAGCCTCCGCTCAGCAGCTGATAGGTACGGAGCTCCTATACCGAACCCTTCACTCGGCCATGCCAAGCCACCAATAAGTGAGTTTTAAGGGCGCCTTTGAAGGTTTTGAGGGTTGTGGAGTGGCAGATTGGGTGCGGGAGGGCATTCCAGAAGATTGAAATTGCACGTGAGAAGTCCTGGAGGCGGGCGTGAGAGGAGGTGACCAGGGTGGAGGACAGGAGAAGGTCGGCAGAAGAGTGGAGGCTGCGTCTAGGTTAATACTGTTGGATTAGAGATGAGATGTAGGGAGGGGCCTGGTTGGAGAGAGCTTTGTATGCGAGAGTTAGAGTTTTGAACAGGATTCGCTGTGGGACTGGCAGCCAGTGTAGGGATTGGCAGAGAGGCGCAGAACTGGAGGAGCGAGAGGAGAGATGGATGAGGCGAGCAGCAGAGTTCAGGATAGATTGGAGGGGTGCCAGTCTGTTAGTTGGTAAGCCACAAAGAAGGATGTTGCAGTAATCCAGACGGGATATGACCAGGGCATGCACTAGCATTTTAGTGGTGTCAGGTGAGAGGAAAGGACGGATGCGGGAGATGTTTTTAAGTTGGAGGCGACAGGAGGTGGCCAGGGAGTGAATATGTGGTTTGAAAGAGAGGGCAGAGTCCAGAATGACTCCCAGGCACCGAGCTTGGGGAGTTGCTGTTATTGTGTAATTGTTGACAGAAATAGATGTGTTAGAGAGGGGAGGGGAGTTAGATGGTGGGAAAATGACCAGTTCTGTCTTGTCCATGTTAAGCTTGGGGTAGCGAGATGACAGGAATGAAGAAATAGCTGAGAGGCAGTTGGGGAGGCGAGATAGGAGAGAGGAGAGATTGGGGCCTGAGAGACATATCTGAGTGTCATCGGCCTAGGACAGAACCTTGTGGCACACCAACAGAAAGGGAACGTGAGGATGAGACCGTGTTAGAATAGAATACACTGAATGATCTATCAGAGAGGTAAGAGGTGAGCCAAGAGAGTGCAAGCCCTTGAACCCCAAGAGAGGAGAGAATATTAAGAAGCAGAGAGTGGTCGACAGTATCAAAGGCTGAGGAGAGGTCAAGAAGGATGAGGATGGAGTAGTGACCTTTGCTTTTGGCAGTGAGCAGATCATTGGTGACTTTGGTGAGGGCAGTTTCAGTGGAGTGGTTACGGCGGAATCCTGATTGTAAGGGGTCAAATAAGTTGTTAGTGGATAAGTATTGTGACAGTTCTGAGTGGACATGTTGTTCAATAAGTTTGGAGGAGAAAGGGAGTAGTGAGATAGGGCGGTAGCTAGAGAGGGCAGAGGGGTCGAGAGAGGGTTTCTTGATTATCGGAGTAATAACTGCATGTTTGTAGGAAGAAGGAAAGGTGCCCGTGGAGAGAGAAAGGTTGAATATGGAGGTTAAGGCTGGAGTGAGGGATGGAGACAGTTGAGGAATAAGGTGGGATGGAATAGGATCGAGGGAGCAGGTAGTCAGGTGGGCACTAGATATGAGAGAGGTTAGTCCAAGCTCATGCATCTTTCTTTAACTATACGTCCAAACGGAAATCTCTCGGAAATCTGTTGGAAAGCTGCTATGTTTGCATGCATGTACACATGCATGCAGCTATTTATCTCATTCATGTCCCCCGTCCAAAATATTCTCTCACTCACTTCTGCTCCAATGCTTACCTGAACTCACTAGCGGTTCTTGTTTTTCTGTTCTTCCGCCATTCATGCTTACCTGAACTCACTAGCGGTTCCTGTTTTTCTGTTTTTCCGCCATTCATGCTTACCTGAACTCACTAGCGGTTCCTGTTTTTCTGTTTTTCCGCCATTCATGCTTACCTTAATTAAAGCGGACCTTCACTCTGAATAAGAGTCTATCTTATATGTTTCCCACACCCTGTACATGCAGATTGTCCACATTAAATATCATCCTACCTGCATCTACTGCATGTTATGAGCCTTTAAACATCCAAGATGGTGGCTTATGGAAGCCGCCATCTTTTCAGGCAGCCTGCAAACAGGAAGTGCCTTCTGCCTGTGCTGCTCTGCATTCTGGGACTGCTGACCTTTACCTGACCCCAGCTCTGCTCTGTCTGAGCAAAACACAGCTATAACCCGCCCCCCTGTACCTTATCCCACTCTCCTCTCCTCAGTAAGTGGGATGCTTCTAAATCAAGATGGCGTCGCTCGTATCCTAAATTCCTGAACAGAGTTGCAGCCCAGTGGGGGAAAGAATAATAAGTTAGTGACTAAAAACATAAAATATATTAATTTTAGATGCTGGGGAACCGTTTTTTAAGAGTTTGGGCTTTTCATTAAATCACGCTGAAGGTCTGGTTTAACTAGCGGTTCCTGTTTTTCTGTTCTTCCGCCATTCATGCTTACCTTAATGTTCTGCATTATATTCTTATTTTTCTATTCCTTCTTGATGTCTTCTGCTGTATGTTCTTTATTGGATGTGTTCATGCATTACATTTTTAGTGCTTTACAGAAAATAAACACGAAACATGGTTACGTTTAAATATATATATTAAAGGTTTTTTTATTTTTATTAAATTTATATTTTTAGTTTAAAATTTCCTTTTTTTTCTAAAACTTTTTCTAAATCTAAATTTTTAAAAAAACTTAAAAAATGATTAACAACATGTGGCAGGCCCCAGGAATCTATTCTTCACTGGTCCCCAATGAAGCAGCCAGCTCCTGGATGTCGCCCACCAGCCTATAGATCGTCGCCGTCAAATTTTGCAGTCTCTCCTGTGGGGTTGCTGTGAAAAGGAAGCAAGAATTAATATTTGGTATATACATTTTTAATAGCTGTGGAATGAAATATTAGTAATGTTCAAGCAAAGGGATGAGGCCATATCTAATTATGCTAGTTTAATAGGCTAGGGATGAGGTCATATCTAATTATGCTAATTTAATAGGCTAGGGATTTTTAATACCTGTTGATGGAGCTATGTTATAGAAAATCAACTAAGTAGACTACAAACTTACTAGGCTGGTGAACGACCTTTTCTTGGGGGACCAGCCTCCTCTCTGTGGCCTGCCACTGCTCCTGGTCTAAGTCTGTGGAGACAGGAAAAATATGGTTACTTATTGTCACAAAAACGCCTGTTTGATCAAGCGATCTGCGACGTGTGTGTGTGTGGGCTGCTTCCAGCACAGAGAGCAATTGCACCAGAAACACCCACACACCAATGACAACAAGCTGCCACCACCACCGAAGGTCACCGAATCGGACAGTGGAACCTCAATCACCATCCGATCAAACTCTGCTGGCGAGTAATCGAGACAGTCACCACACACACCTACACACCCCTCTCCACAAACAAGCAGGGCACAGGCAATCCACACTGATTCCGTCCCACACTTACCCTGTGGAGAGTCTGATCAGTTCTGCTGTCGAACGATCAGATACAATCAGCTTGCAATCTGCTGGTTCACACACAGTCACCATGCAGCACTACAAGTTAATTGTGAGTCATTCAACCTTGTCACACTATATGATTAGTTACGCTTTCCCAATCATACATTGGATTATTTACAATCGATCTTACAGTCTATGGGGTTAATACACATTTAGAATCAATCTCACAGTCTATGGGTTAATACACAGTTACGAGCAGTCATACAATCTTCAGAAACCAGGGTAGTTCTTAGAGCTCCAAGGAAACCAGGCTAGAGGATTTCTAATTGCCAAAAAGGTAGGCCCGGCGCACAAGTCTTCTGTCGCCTCCAGGGTACAGGAGACTAATTATAAAATCCTCACTCGCTGGTACTACACCCCGGACAGGCTCAACAGGATGTTCTCAACGGTAGACCCAAAGTGCTGGAGGTGTGGAGCCGAGAGCGGTACGCTGTTCCACATCTTCTGGACGTGTCCTAAGATCAGAGAATTCTGGGGTAAAGTTTTGCCCATTATCACACAAATCACGGGGGTAGATATGCAGAACGACCCTGCCCAGGTCCTGCTTCACTCAACAAGATGTCCAGTCGGGAAATACAGGAAATCGCTGCGAGTCCACCTGCTAAACGCTGCTAAGCAGGTGATCCCCAGGCGATGGAAACAAAATACCGCACCGTCGGTGAGGGATTGGTTGGCGGAGGTACTCAATATATGTGAAATGGAGGATCTCACGCTGTCGCTCCATGACAGGGAGGAACAGTTTAGGAACACCTGGATGTCCTGGTTAATGTTCCAGGAGTCGGAGGAGTTCAGGGCATTGTACGGCTGATCGGGCATGGGCCTGGGTTGCCTTGGTGGGTTTGACTCGACTGGAGCTGGGTCCCTCAAGAGAAGAGAAGTTTTCAAATATGCCCCGGCGTAATTGCCCGTTGCTAGGGGTTACTGTACTGTTTTGCACTATACGTGCCTCCTTCCCCTGGGGCCCCGTCCTTCCCTTCCCCTCTTTCCCCCCCCGTGCTTCCCTAGTCCCCCCTCCCCCCTTTATGTGTAGTCCCGTACTGTCTTGTGTCTGGGAGTGGGGCCGGAGCACCCCGTGCCCCTGTGTACTGGAGGACAGTGGTCCTTGACTGGAACTGATACGCTACGAGAGGTCACCAGCAAGCCAAGAGCTAGAATACTGTTCTGAAATAGTAGACATGTAGAGACACCTGCTGATTATAAAGACAACTGCTCTGTGACACTTTTGTATGAAGCTGACATGTGGCCTTACTTCCTCCATCCCCCTCCCTTTGTTTTCTCTACTGAGCTTTTTGATTCTTCCTTGTATTTTTTGTTGGTTGTATTGTACCTATAAAATTGCTAAAATAATTAAATAAAGAATATTAAAAAAAAAGGTAGGCCCGTGCAAAATGGAAATTTTAAAATTTTAATAAAAAAAATAGAAAGACAAAAATATAAATAATGAACAAGACAATAGGCTCGATTCAGAGAGACAAAAAAAAAACTTCAGTTTTAGTTCCGATCTGTTTTTTTTGGAAATGTTTCCGTTCTCGTATGAGTGTACGAGCGATTCTATGCATGCATTGAAAACCTTCTGTAATGTTTCCGTCCGTTCGTACGGCAGATTATGAATATGAGGATGTCATTTTCCATCCAGACTTTTCCGTTTCATTTTCACATGTTACAACGTAGGCTTTCGTTTTTGCCCTTTTCCCATTGTATCCTCCAACGAATCCTTTACGTTTCCCGTTCGATTCTGTTTCCCTTTTTCAATAAATATTCGTCCAGACGGAAATCCTTACGATCTTGCGCCGGTGCACTACAAACTTAACTCATAAAAGTGCTCGCCTACATATTTGCCACCCTCACTTCTACTACAATGTTTAGCTAAATCACTTAGCACTATCCTCCATCTTCCCTTTTGGACCCTTAAAGCTCACCCAAACCACTTAGCACTATCCTCCATCTTCCCTTTTGGACCCTTAAAGCTCACCCAAACCACTTAGCACTATCCTCCATCTTCCCTTTTGGACCCTTAAAGCTCACCCAAACCACTTCTCGGTTAGGTTCTTCTTCCATTTTAGCCCCCTAAAACTTACCCAAATCACTTCTCGGTCATGTGAATATTCATCTTTAAATATTTCTGGGCCCATTAGTTTTGTGTTAATGTATTTTGTAAATGAAATGACAATGTAACATTTTTTTTTATTCCATCATAAAATATAAAAAAATTTAACATTTTGAAAATTTCACATTTTTACAACTATAAAAAACAAAATACATAGCAATGGCAGGCCACAGAACATTATTCTTCATCTGTGGTCCCCAACGAGTGCATCTCGCCCACTCTGGCACGTGTGGTCCCTGTTAAAAAAGGTAAATTAAAATATTGGTATAACCTTGTTGGGGTCATACTGCAGTGCCCCCCCCCCCTGTATGGTCCAAACACCTAAATCTGGACTTCAAAAGCCAGAGGACCCTCGCCACAGGCCGGGTTTTGCATAGTGCCCGATTAGAGAACCCCTGGCCCGCATTCTGCAGGCAAAGAACGGCATCAGGAGCAACCAAATATAAAATAATTGCACAAAGCAAAGGTAACCAACTAAAACAATAACTCCTACAACAAATTAAGATTCAAGTTCAACAATCAAAATATAATTCACAAAGGACATAAGTCTAAAAAAATATAGCAATTATATGGATGTGTGGAAAAATAAATGTTTACATGCTAAGGACTAATTTAGGTCAGCATTAAAATGCATCTATAAGGCATACATGAAATGTATTGATTCAGGTATGCATTGCTATACAATTTATGGCCTCGGCCACGCTGATACATGCAATGGTGCTAAAGGCGCGCAGACTCCTCCACATAGCCGCAAAACATGTTCAACAATAGTGATCCGAGCCCTCAAAGGTCCCGTAAGTGGATCGGAAATGAAACGGATTTATAGGGTGGTGGTACGTCGGAAATCAGCTCTCTGAATGAGACGGAAACCCATCCCAACAACGGAAGTTATCTGAACGAACGGAAAATTTCCGATTTTGTTTGGAAAATGATCCGAACTAACGGAAATGTTCCGATTTTGTTTGGAAAATGATCCGAACTAGCGGAAATGTTCCGATTTGCTTCCGTTCATCGAAAGCGCATTTCCGAATGTTCGTATGAATGAAAAATGGACGAAAAAAAGCAAAAAAATTACAAACACCCACCAAAACTGTCACAGACAGCTACGGAAGTCCGGACGAATGTCTCTCTGAATCAACCCTAATGTACCAATGTGCAGAAAAACAGTTAGAAAATAAAAAGGGAGAAAACACTGAAAATCCTATACCTCATAAATGGACACAAAGTCTTCAGCTTCCAAGGGTTAGAAGGAGCAATGGATCAGACACACCACGATCAAGGATCAGACCCTCTGTATGTGACCCAGAAAACCATTTCTCCCCCTGGATTTATCCTAAATTCCAAGGGGCTGGAAGGACAGATGCCATCCCCCCTGGGTGGGTGCTGGGGGACAAATTTGTTTGTAGTTGCCCTTTTAGTAAATCTCTTCTCCAAGCTGCACTTCCCCCACCTTTCCTTATCAGTGGTGCTCTCTGTTTCTTAGATAAGGATTTATTGCCCCTGTGTACAGGAAGTCCTTGAAGAATTCTGTTTATTTTGTTATAGGATGTCTGTAAAAATGCTGGGGATGAGGCAGAGGGGGGAATCATGACATAGAATTAGGACATTGGATGTCCCACTTATAATGTCAGATTTTTCAAACAAGACATTTTTTTAATAATGTGTGTGACATTACCCACCTTCTCCATGCACCTCAGGGGCTGGGTCATCTGGCCTCTGCAATCCCAACTCTTCACCCGCTACATCCTCATCTAAAAGAATAGAAGCAGGAAATGAGTGTGTGTTTACAGTGCACGTACCTGTGTGTGCTTCAGTCTGAGAAACATACCGGAGTGGTGTTGCTCCGCCATCTGGGCCTACTCCCTGGCGAGCCACTGATGCCTCTCCTCTGTAGAGAGGTCCAGTGGCTGGTCGTCGCCACCTACAGAGGAGGGGGGGACCTTGGCACTGGAGACGCACCACCTTCACTTGGCCCAGATCGACCCCGCACTGGCCGGACTGCTCGCCTCTGGGTGGGTCTGATTCTATAATCCCATTCGCTCACTAGAAGAGAATAACATTCCTAAACAGAGGCCTGACTAAGGGCTTTGGGATATCTAACATGTAATAGTAATGTACTTACTTGGGAAATGCTGTGTGAAGAATTGCCTCACCCGGGGCCTCTTCCTTCGCTTCAGGTCCGACCAGTGTTGGATGATCTGGGTGTACGTGAAGGTGGTGTCAGTTTCTGCGGCAATTTTGGCCACTATCTCCAGTGCCAAAGTCCTCTTTTGGTAGTCGCTCGCAAGGTAGTCATACCTGTTCTCCATCATCGTCTAAAAAACAAAACCAGATTTGCTTAATTCAAACATCATACAAATCACAATGTAAATGATAGCGTTTTCATAACTTACATTCCCCGTAACATTTCAAGCCTTTAGCTATCCTTCTAGATGCCATTTTGGTGTTGCGCACATGTGCGGACTAACTTTTGCTTGGCACGACGTTTAAAATAAAATTCCGCCCCCACTGTTTTGGCCTGCGCTGCCTAATCGCATATGCATGCATTTCCCCTGCCAATCAACGGCCTGAACAAATACTTACTAGCATAATAGTGCCCTGTTGCTCGCAGGTGAAGAGCGTAGGTGCCATCTTGGATCTCCAGTATCAGCAGATGTGTTGCGCACCAGCGTTTTCTGGGATGCACACGTCCGTACGCGCGCTTACGCGTAAGCGTCATGCACAGTCAGAACTATTTAAAGGGTACTTGGACAAACAGCTGAGTGTCTTTACAGATATCGATATGCCCGCCAAGAAAGCTAGCCACCAGATCCCCAAGTCCCATGAACAGCATGAGCTTCGTGCAGAACGGCATGAAAAATCTTCATCCAGGCCTGCAACTAGGTCCCACAAAACCAGTGGCCACTCGCATCCGACAAGGACATCCACTCGCCACATGAAGGATCCATTGGCACACACTCCAGCCCCCTCCAAATCTGGGACATCACGGAAGGCGAAGGAGACTTCCTCCAGGAAGAAAGCTCCCCAGCCCACAACATCCAAAACCCAAGGGAGCACTACTAGTAAGGGCAAGGGTAAGACTAGGTCTAGAAGCCCTAGCCCCCCAACAACACCCTCTCCTGCTCGTTCCCAATTTCACGATTCCAACGTTGAGAGCCCTGAGTCACTGGGCAGCTCAACGGCTGCAACTTCTTTGGCAGCCAGCCTATGACACCCAGCCCGCATGCAAGTCCAGCCCAATCCTTTGTGAGCAAAAGGTCTGGCTATTCCACGGCTGCAAGTCAGCCAAGGTCACCAAATATTCCACCCACCCAGGAAGAGGCAGCCAGGACAACATTATCCAAAAAAAGATGTAGCAGAGCAGATCCAGCGAAAATTATCAGGCCTAAAATATGCCGGCCTCCAGAAGAGAAATAAACGCAGGCAGCACGGGTACTGATGGGTGTTTGAGTTGGGCAGGTTGTGCTTGAGCATGACCTTCTAAGTAATGTTTTTTCTTTGTTTTAAAGGTTGCAAACAGGAGGTGAATTTCCAACTAAACTCCCGTACAGCGCAGCAGAGGAGCTTGTTCTGGGCCTAATACACCTGTCTTCACTACAGGGCTTGTCCGTGGCTATAGACACTGACAGCAATGTCATGCCAGAAGGTTAGTATTTTAAGGAATGGTTCTTTTGCTTTGCCTTTACAAAATGTAGATTACAATCCTAGGTACACACAGGGCCCTAGCTAGGGGGGAAGGGGGGGGGAATGCTCCCCGGGTGCAGCAGTCCAGGGGGACGCCAAAGGGGTTCCTGAAAACCGGTGGGGGAGTCCATTTTGAACCTTTCCTCCGGGTACCCTAAAGCCTAGCAACTCCTATGGGTACACAAGGTATGTTTATGTGTTAAATTGCCTTTCCTTTTACATTCCAGCACCTCAAAATACTCAAGCTACTGTGCAACCCTCCACCTCTTTGGCCACTGCCACCATGTCCCCCAGCCCTTAACAACATATCCTACACAGGAACAGCTCGATCTGGTAAGTGTACTGTGCACTAACTGGTGATGCATGTGAAGGAAGATGACTACTTGCATCAACATATATTTGAGCAACTATCTCACACATTTTTTTTCTCATGTCCCTACAGACACCACCCATAATGGAAGCTATACACCATATGGAGGAGGAGGAGAACATTTCAATGCCCCCCCCAAATGCCAACCAAGCATCATCATCTGCCACTGCACCAGCAGCGGCCGCCCACAAATCCTCTGCAGTCAATTACGTCCTCTGCTGGCAAACCAGCATGGCCAGCAGCAAGAGTCAGAACCAACTGTCCCATGTGCTACCTCTGCTGCAGAGGATTTGCCTACAACATCTGCTCCTGTTGCTAGGCTTAGACCTCCATCATTTACACGCGCCCAAGCATGGAGAAGTGGAGGACGCCCTCAGCCACGTCGCCATGTCACCCAGGTGAGGCATGTGCAGATCCTGGAGACAGCATGGAGAAATGACAGCCGCTACTTTAGGAAAGTAAACCAAAGATTAAATGAGCAGCTGTCTGCACAATTACAAAACTTTAATAACAACTTCACCACCCTGGTGGATGAAATTAGGACTAGCAACAGGCAGGTGCTGGAGCAGTTGTAGATGATGAATGCCACCCATGCACAGGTGTTGGCCGTGCTACAAGCCAAACAACAGCCTTAGTATGGGAATCCACCATATTAACAATTTTAATGCTATTTGCTCCACATCTTTCCACTCCATCCCAACACTATTCACCTGTCTGGTGATATACACCCATATTTGTGTATTTGTGCCTTTGCTGGTGGCTTTAGAATTTAGCCCATACAGCTCATGATAGTTGTCAGAAACCCCATTTTGCCAATACCATAGTTTGGGGCTCAGTAAAGCGCCCGCTCCAGCTCCCACACAGCAGGTTTAGGCCTAATGAAATCCTGGCTGACTCATCCTGGGTGGGTGGAATAGTTGGTGACATTCTTGCCTGGCTAACACCCCACTTATAGCAACAACTTTTGGGCTGAAAGGATTTTGCTGGACTTGCTTGGGGGCTGGGTGTCATAGGCTGGCTGGCCCAATAACTTGCAGCCGTTGAGCTGGGCCCTGACTCAGGGCTCGCTACATTGTAATGCTGAAAAAGTCCCCTTGAGCAGGAGAGGGTGTTGTTGTTGGTCTATGGATTCATGCCCTACTGTTCCCCTTGCCCTTAATACTAGTGCTCCCTATGGGTCTGCCATCCTGGATATACCAAATTTTGAGGGGGCTGAAGTCTGCCCCAATGGATCTTTCTTTTGCTTGTGGATGCCCTTCCCCACCTATTTTCTCTATGGAATGTTAAATTATTTTATTGAAGTTTCTTTGTCCTGTGTCATTTTGAGCCATTTTTGATCTCTTTGGTTACAAAAAGATGAGCGTTGTTAAAGGAAATATTTGAAATGCATTACGCTCAAACCTGTTCAAAATTTTTTTTGTATTATTTTGTGACCATAAGCAAATCAAAGTATAAATCATATACATTTGTTCCATCACAAGGAAATAATATATATCATGACACCAACAATTAAGGCAAATGATTAAATTTTAGGAAAAAACATTGGTAATAAGATGGGCTCGGACTGACTGCCCAGAAGCACTCTGGGTGCCCTCATATAACTCGTTCGGAATGTCCGGGGCGGCTGGAGAGGGGGACACGTCAACATATCGGGGGTCTTCCTATGGGCCCGGTTATAGCCCTCCTGTGCCTGAGTCTGAGGCCACAGGACTGGTGTCATCAGCCATGGCAGCAGTGGATAACCGAATCCCCTGAAAATAATAAAACACAAAGTTAGTGACTACTTCTTAGTTACATTGTATATCATGTCATCAGAGGGAAAGAACATTCATATGTAGAGACAGGGTTATCCTAAAACATTCCTAGTCATACAGTGAAAGCCTAATGAAAATATTTTTAAAAACTTACCCAGTAGCCAACCACCATTCAAAACGCCCATAGAGGCTTGAATTCCTCAGGATATAAGCGTCGTGGGTGGATCCGGGAAACCCTGCCATGACACTTAGGAACCGAAGGTCCGGGCCAAACACAGCTTGCACGTTAATGGAGTGGCCCATCTTCCGGTTCCTGTAAGAGCAGAAATACAGGTATTTAGTACACCAAAACAATCAAGCAAATTACCAAGTCAACACCAACTAAATAAGGGATCCTTATTGTTTTATTTTTATTTCCCAAAAAATTATAATTAGTAAAACAACCATTAATTAATAGTTGGGCACTCGGAATTAATTAAGGTCTACATGATAATGATTAAGGGCTACATGAAAATGATTAGTTAAAGTCTGCATGGAAATGAGTAATTAAGGGCTACCTGATAAGGAATAATTAAGGGCTACATGAAAATGATTGATTTTGATATACATTAAAAACATACTGTGATTCAATGAGTTAATACAAGGCATAATGTTGACCTAAAACACATACCTAAATAGATATTCATCAGCTGCTGGAGGCACCAACGCAACATGCGTACAATCAATCGCACCCATGACGTTGGGCATGTCGGCTAGATAAAAAAAAAAACAACTTAAGAGCATTCCAGGCTACCATGTTGTCCGGAAAATAAATGTATTTTGGACACAGGGTAGCCATGCCATCCAAAAACGTGTTGAGCGTGCGGCTCAGCATAGGCTGGAACATCCCCACGGAGAGGGCACCCAACCTCTGGAACAAGCCGTTCGCCAAAAATTGCAGGCAGCCAAGCACCTTGTCATACCTGAAATTGCATGCCCCTTCCTTGTGGTGCGGGCTAACCATGGCCACAGCTCACTATACAAGTTATGGAGGGAAACACGGTTAAGGCGGGTCAGCTCGAACAGCTCAACGTCATGCATGCGATTGATGTCCATGCGTGCGTGCAATCTGAATTCGGTCATGCTGATGCAGACCATGCCGTTTAGCTGCAAGTGCTCGTACTCCTCCACGTACTCAGCAAACATCTCAAAAGCTAACTTTCTCCTACAAAATGACCCCGTAAGTTGAACGGAAACAAACACGTTTTATTGGGCGGGTTGTCATCGGCAATCAAGGCTCTGAATCATGGGCAAGCCCAAACTAATAACGTAAGTTGCCAGACATAACGGAAATTTTACGATAAACATACGATCATCGAAACTGCGTATTCGCGTTAGCGTAAACACATATACGCATGAAAAAGTAAAATTCCGAAAAAGCATGCAAAAACTCACAAAACTTACACAGACACATGGGAAAGTGCATGTGAAAGAGGCTTTGAATCAGCCCTATAGAGCCCATGTGGCCATGTGGGATGCAGCCCTATCTATCTCCCTCCCTCAGCTCTGCTCTGAACGTGCACTGGGCAGCACACTGCAATACTTTCAATGGTATGTGTGTCTCTTATGATGTCTGTGTGTGCAGGGCCAGCTTCAGGATGAATGGCGCCCTATGCAAGACTGCAGGATGGTGTCCCAGTCATTTCTGAAAAATGATTATGGCAGGACGAGCTGGTGGAAAGCAAACACTGTCCTAAATGTGTGCAGATGGTGCTTCCTTCCCACCCAACCAAACAGATGGACCCCAAACAGCTCCTTCCGCAAAACAGAGCCAGAGGAAATGATGCCATAGTTTTACCCAGCCTCTTGTCTGCAGATGGCAACGTGAGCTGCTCCCCATGAATGAAAAAAAACATTTGGTATCCCATTTGCGCCCCCTATCATGATGACGCCTGGGTGCAGTTGGCCCACCTTGCACACCCCTAAGGCCGACCAAGTGTGTGTGTGTAGTGTGTGTATGTGTGGTACAGAGGAACATCACCAGGATTTTCAAAATTCACAGGTTTTGTTCCCCGAAAGGGGGGCATCCTTATTTGGAATGTCCTGCTGTGCGAGATCCCCTGGATTGCCATGTAGCATATGCCAATCAGTGGCCCAGGTGCCATTCAGCTTTGCTAAGCTGCCCCGAAATCAAAGCAGCTTAGTAAACCACAAGTTTTCTTAGTAAATGCACATGAACGCATACAGGGAAAGAAACCCCCCCTCACACACATGCATACAAGCAAGCCCCCCAATACAGACAGGCAGGCAAGCCCCCCTGTCAATATCTCTCTCTCTCACCTCAGCAGCAGAAGACGGTCTCTCTCTCTGGGAGGACGTGGAAGATGGTTGGCCCCGTAGCAGGCGTAGCACACTTTTTTTCGATTAAGCCACGCCCCTGGCCATGTACAGGGGCTCTGGTGCGAACATTAAATGGGGCCCTTTCAAGGCTCATACAGTAACATTTCCGGACGTTTTAATTGGATGCAGCTCGAGATCTAAAGACTTAAATAGCAAAGACATATTAGGTTTGATTCAGAGGCCCTTTCTCATTTCTTTGTGTAAAAATTTCCATTCTCGTCCATTTTTCCCTTTCGTCTGATTCAGCAGGGCCTTTTTTTCTGCGAGAAGTTTTGCGTGAATTGGTTGCACCCCCTCAAGTTATGCCCCTGACCCTAACCCCTAACTCCAAGAGGACCTGGAACTCCACAGTCCCCTTGTAGACAGATCATGAAAGGAAAAGGTCAGGATCTAACTAATGTCAGGCTCACAAATGGCTGAAGGGGGTTAGGTGGATCCTAGGTTCCAACACACCAAGACCTTTGGGTGAGGAAGGGGTCTTGATCCACAGAGATATTAAAGACTCCAAGGCCCAGTGATTCCCTATCCCAGTTCGGGATGCCCCCCTGTGTGAACAGCCAAAGGGCAGCAGTCAGCTGCTCAGGCTCAATTCAGCTTTACTAAGCCACTCTGATGTCAGCTCTGTCAGAATGGCTTAGTAAATCTGAATGGAGCACTAGTCATTGTATTTATATTGGGATGTCCAGCTAGAGGGAGGCAAAATCTCAAGGATAGTGAAAATCCTGGTGATTAATCCTTGTTAAACTTTCCTCTTCTGTCACCCGTGAGCCCTGCAGTGCAAAGATACCTAACTATTTCTCCTGGTGCTTTTATTTAAAGGGAGAACTGGAAATGGTTGCTTGTGATTAGTCTCCTAATCTTCTCTGCTGCTGATTGCCCTCTGGTACTTGTTGCCCCCATTTGGCCCTCCAGCTTTCCCCCCTTCTACTCTGCTGCTGTAGCTGCTGCTGAGCCTTTTGCTGGTTTAGGTCAGAGGCATGGGTCAGTTGCTGAAGGGAGGGGTTAGGTGAGTTGTAGAGGACAGTGACAAGGGTTGATGGGGTTAAGTGAGCTGTAGAGGACAGTGACGGGGGGGTGGAGGGGTTAGGTGAGGGGGTAGAGAGGGGTGGCAGGGTTAGCTGAGCAGTAGAGGACAGTGGAGGGGTTGGGTGAGCGGTAGTAGACAGCAGCAGGGGGTGGAGGAGTTGAAGAAGAACTTTGGAGGCCCTGGAGTCTCCGAGTTCCTGTCCTTGGGGCTTTCTGAATTGGGATGCCCCACAGTGTGAAACCCCCCAGATGCCCAGATCCACACACCTCCTTCCGACCCCTTGCTGTATCTCTGCACTGCAACCACATCCCCACTCAACTCTAGCTGTGTGCACGGCCTGCCTTTCTGAATGAGGGGCGTGGGCACACCTCGGCTGCAAGGTGAGCGGCACCGAAGGGAGCCAAGTGATAGGGAGTGTGCTGATTGGCTAAGTGGCCAAGTGTTTGGCAGGTCAAAAGTATAAAGTATATAAAATATAAAAAATAAATTAGAAAAATCTAATATTTTTAAAGATAACTTAGGAACTACAGGGTCTTTGTGAAAATGGATTGAAGTTTGGGACAGTGCAACGTGTACCCCAAGACAATGAGACAACAATCGGGCTTACCTTTAGTATAACTTTAAGTAAAGCAGCAGTGTCACTGTATACTCATTGTGTTTCCAGCAATAAATGGAACTGTACATTTTTTCTGGTTACAGATAATGGACTTTTTTAAAGGATTGAGTATCTCATATCAGCTTCAGTCTCGTTTCTCTTGGGACTGAGACTGGTCGGGCTGTGGCATCCTCTCTTAGAGTAACTGTAATATATGCTGCTATATTTCACTACATCCCTTTGCTGCCATTCCCTTTAACTGCCAGATATTGATGGCTCCTGTATTAAAACCAGCATTGTTCCAGAAAAGGCTATGCATTTAAATCGGACAATTGCTCCCCCCCCCCATGTAGAGTACCTTTTGGCAATTTTCACTGCTTTACTTTAATTCCTGGTAATCCTCCTCCTCCATTCATTACCATTGTTGTGTGTAGCAATAATGTCATTGCCACACCTATGCAATGACTGATCACCTGCCATCTTACAGAGAGGGACAGCAAATAAAAAATTGGGTTCCAGGACTATTCAAAAAGCGAAAATATCCATTTATAGTTCAACACCCTAAGAAGGGAATATCGGCATGAGCTTTGGTCAAATGCATTTCACAAGTTCAGTGAGTTTTGGTCCACTTTAATGCAGGGGTAGGATTTGAAACCAAGGATCTGGGGAAACTGCCATGCTCCAACATAGCCAGCTAGTGATTTCATATACTGTATATAGGTTAGTCCCTATTTGCATTCATTTGGAAAATTCCTCCAGTTCAAGAACAATAGAAAGCCTGAAATGGGAGAAATACTAACCCTTCCATGTTCCATTGGTGGTGGTGGCCAGTAGCGGCACATTCACTGCTCCGTCTGAGACCAAAAATGTTGCACACTATCTGCTGCCAGTGGTCTTGTGGGGCACAAGAGTGTGGTCTGGGTGAGTATTTCTGCCCAGTTTCAGACTTCCTTAACGTGGACCAAAACCAACAGCATTTGGCCCGGGAATGTATAGGACTCCCGGGCCAATTGATTCTCTCCCCCTGGGGCATCCAAAATTAGGGATGCCCCGCTGTGTGCATTCCCCCAGGTTGCCTATACACTTACCTTCTTTCCCGGTCCAACAGAGCATGTGCGAGCCATGGCCACATCCCAGCTATCCCTCTAGCAGGGCACATATACACCTGTAACAAAGCGAAAACACATGGAATGACATTGTTTTAACACTTGGACAATAACACTTTAGTGCCAGACCTGTAATGACAATTCTGCATAAAAATAGAAAAAGTCTAAAAAGTTTTTGTTTGCAGCCAGGAGAGGTGACAATGATTTGAGCAAAAAAAAAAAAATGCGGGTCACCAAACGCTACCTACCGCTACGAGGCACTGCCTGTCGCTATCCCTTCTTAAATAACCCCAGAGTCTCCCTGCAGAGCATCCCAGCCTATCTGAATGGTTGGATGGGGGAGTGCATGTCAGCCACAAGATGCCAGGGATGCAGCCTAAGTGCTTATAGGTTCACTTTAAAGCAGAATAAAACCCAGGGTGGTTGGCCCTGGCTTGTAAGTTTGTAAATGAGACCAAACCTTAAATGCCTTGAGAATAAGCACACACACTAGCAGCCTAGTACATAGGCAAATATACCCTTCTATTTGTACATATATATTGTGTGTATTGGATTGCATTATATTCTATTGTAACCTGTAAAGTCCTGTTCATCTGCTTTTGTAGTGTTCTCCTTGTATCTGTGGACGGTCATAAATCAAATTTCACTGTATGTCATACACTGTATTGATAATACATAAGGACAGGGGCAACCACGTTACCAAATTTGTGTGTGTTCATGTAGGAACAAAATTAAACGGAGGGACGCCATCTAAACAGTGCTGCAGAAAATGGAGAAGAGACACATGGAACAGGCTTCAGGTGAGCTGCTTGATGCCTTATTCTTGCCATTGTCCTATTGGAATTACAAAAGAGGCCAATAACCCGGGGATGTAACTTGAGGGGGTGCGACTGCACCACGGCCCAGAAGGTCAAGGTGGTCCCATCATTGTTGCTCCTCCACCTTATTTATGATGTTTGTGCTCACCTGTCATCATTTAGGGAAAGGAAGCACCTATGCTTTTTTGTCTTTAGTTGTTCAGCTGCATCCAATTTAGTTAGGCCAGAAATAACATTTACAGTATGAGCTGTGAAAGGGTCCCATTTAATGTTTTCACTGGGGCCCCATCACATTTAGTTACGCCACTGGTTAAAATACAGAAAAAATGTTACTTTATGAACTGTCAAAGGGTCCCATTTAATGTTTGCACCAGGGCCCTGTCACATAGATACAAATGTTTAATGGGATATGGGGGATACCTCTTCTACTTTAAATACTTTACTGTGTGAAAGGGGACTGTGCTTAGTGGTCTTCTCTTGCAGTTTGGGGGTATTTGGCTGCTTTAGCTCCTTTCCAAAACAAAACTTGAACCATATTTGCATTCAGCTATCTTCCAAAGAATTCAGAACATTAAAAAATGCGTATTCATTAACAATATGTAAAAATTAATTTGTAAAAATAAATCCAAATTACCTACCAGAAGTCTAAAGGGCATCTGTGGGCATATAAAAAACCCCATTGACCTAAAATATAGACATAAACATTGAACATGCCATTATTTACACTCAGTGTTACAAGGGCACCATCACAATATATAAATCCAATTTTATTACGGATTTACTCATAAAAGAGACCATAGACAAATGATCCATGCTTATTTTACCATCAATAAATCAATGACGGGATCAATGACTGGATGAGTGCTACATTATACACTGGCCTGACACATCACCTTTGTACATTATTCATCCAGCTTACAGGACATAATCTATAAAAAGACATAATCTGGAACCATTAAAGACACCTTCATATATTCGTCTTCAGACAGGGCAGCCATCGGGGCATTAAAGGCATAACTCCAGTATGGTGCCAGTAAATGGGGCAGCAGTATGAAGCACTGTCCCCCACCTTTTTCTTCATTACCCAGCAATCAAATTATGGAGCCAAAGCTTACAGGCTGATTCATAACTAGCGCCAGGTATTGGCAGATGAGCGTCTGTACACAGGCGCTAAGAGCGACTCCTAGTATACACTGTGATCCGCTATCGGGCGCTGTAACCTGGCCCGCATTGATGAATGAGATGTATGTTGGGCGTTCTAACACCAGCGTTGCAGGGAGCGAAAGGTAGCGCCAGCTCAGTGTGACCGACTCTCAGCGACTCACACCATATTTAACAAAGGAACAGACTCACACAGCGTAGGCGCTCTAAATCTGGTTGCTATAGCATAGAGCGCCAGACCCTGTGTGATTTAAGTCTGTTTTTGAACACATATCCACCTGTAACAAAGCAAAAACATATGGAATGACATTGTAACATTGTGACATTAATACTTTAATGCCAGATCTGTAATGACAATTCTGTATAAAAATATAAAAAAATTGAGTTTTCAAAAATGACTTTTTCCAGGCCAGGAGAGGTCACACAATTATTTGAGAGAAAGAAAAAAAAATGTAAAGAGATTAGAAGGAACATCCATTGAAATGTATGGGAGAGGTAAATTCCTGGCACTCTGGAAGCTAGAGCGCCAGTGCTATACGCCGAGTCACCTGTAATGATGAATCGTATGCTACATGGCGCTGTTAGAGTCGCTCACCAGAATCGCCTTCATAAATGTGGTTTTTGGGTACAATGCCCAGCGTTCCCCAGACGCTGCCTGCCGCTACAAGGCACTACCTGGCACTATCCCTTCTTAAATAACCCCCTTAATCTCTGAAATGCTGCTTTCTTGGATGTTTGCCATATCGATGCTCTATTACATGTGAAAGTTAGTTATGAAGCTGGTTGTGGATATGCCCTTGGAAGGATGGTATAGATGAATGGCAGATTAGTTGGGTCTTTTATTGGTGTAGGGGTCTTCCGGGTTTTTTAGGGGCCCTAGGCATTATGTATTGTAACATGGAGTTGAAGGTTGAAACATTTTTAGCTTGTTTATTAAAGAAAATCTGCATCCAGAGGTCTAGTAGCCATAGTCTCACTGCTCTTACAGTAAAGAATCCTCAACTATGCCAGTTCCAGAAGCGTCTTTCCTCTAACCTAAGTAGATACCCCCATGTTATAGTTACGGTCCTGGGTATACATAGATCGTGGAACAGATCTTTGTATTGACCTCGGATATATTTATACCTAGCAAAAAACACCACCCACAAAGGGGGGGGATAAATAAGGTGGCACCCACAACAACTGGTATAGTGGTGCACTACTTTGGTATTCACAAAATCAGACAAAGAAAAAGTGGGGGAGCCCCAACACCCCTGTGAAATGTTTGACCAAAGATTTACTTTTGCACACACAAGTAGTATTACAAAAATAGTCCTTTAATAATTCAATACCAATATACAATTACAGACAAACATATACACGTTTAAAAAACATAAAACACAACTGTATTATCCTTATCTGCCACCGGGGGGCATGGGTGTACCATAAAAACATCCAATTACAATACCATATGTGCAAATAAAAAATATATATAGAAATATCTCCTTAACCAAAACTTATATCACATGTATCAATAAAGTGCTAAGTGCCAAAGTGCATCAATCTCGTACTAAAAAAGACTCAAAAATCTTTAAACATCATATCTGTGATCCCTATCCCCAGGAGACATAAATCAATAGCAACAACAATTCAAAAAGAAACTTATCTTAGGCTGGAAAATGGTAACACCTCGGTGCCCCGTATAGCGAGCCCACGCGTTCCGAGACGCTGGGTCTCTTCCTCAGGGCAGTCAAGTGGCTATCTGGGTCACAGCTCCCACACTGGTTATATACACACACCTCACCTCGCTCCCCCGCCGCCATTAATGTGAAGCCGGTGTGTCATGGGCACGCTCCGGCCGGAAGCGCGTCACACGACCGCCGGCGGAAGTGACGCAACCTGCGCTCCAACCTGGAGCGCGGAAATGTCAACAACATGAGCAGAGGGCTACGCAACTCGCGCTGCAGACGGGAGGCGAGCCCTGCTCCGGAGGTGTTGGCGGCGCCGGACTGGGGACCGGGTGGGTGCACACAACCCGGTGGGAACCTTACCCAGAAAATAACACATCTACATAAACATTTAAGACCATGCATTAACCTCATCTAAAAGTGGTCTATATACAATAACAACAATGAACATCTATCCATATCCTACATATGTACAATCCATCACATCATCGGCGTCATTAACTATAAACTCTTATTATATGTACACATTTTAAATCGGAGGGGTCTGCACATATTTGATCAGAAAAAGAAAGTTATTGTAATTTATTTTGAACACCTCCACTACCAACCTATGCACAGCCTCAGGTGACAAGCAATAACAATAAGAATGAGGTAAGTAGAGCGGGAGACATAAGGAAGGAAAATGTAAGGAGCAAACACCCTCAAAAGAGGGACAAAGATATTGACAGGGGACAAAGGATGCCCAAGGAGAGCACCCAACACATGGGCGGGCCAGACACCAAGGGGACGGAGAGTTGTCCAACATTCTTTCCACTTCCGTACTAGGAATATACAGTATGCTTCATCCACAGGGAAACTGGAAAGCACCGAGCGCCGGCCTCAAAGTGGGGACCACCCTATTCAGGGTTCCATATCCTCCTATGATGTACACTCTCGCGCCTGGTAAACCGGGGATCCATAAATCTACAACACATATGTGAACAAATAAAAATCAACTCAACATAATATCCAGTGTGAACACATTGACCAAAACTGTACATCAATAAAATGAACAAGGATAACCCAAAGTGCAAGCCATACAATGTGAAACACTATAAAACCCCCACCTAATCCGGGGTTGTGTGACGTGACCCACCACCTGCAATGATCCCTCCCCGTCCCCCACACCCCCCCCACCACCCCCCAAACCCCGCACCCAACACCCCCACCCCCCCAGACCCCAACCAACCACCCGGATCTCTATCCCAAGCTCACCCAAAAATATAATGCCCACCCCCAACACAACCCCACACCTCTGTGCTAAAATGCTATCGACGTGATGCAAACAAGTCCGTTATGGACAATTACCCACACAGTCAACCTCAACCTCATCCCAGGAACGGAGTGAAAGAAAGATCTTCATTTAATCCATAGGGTTGCTGAGTCTCTAGCTGGTAAATCCAGCGCAACTCCCGCTGTTGTAGGAGTTTTTTGATATCCCCACCTCTTATGCCCAGCTGCACTTTTTCCAGACCCATGATCTGTATCCCCTCAAACTGGC
The DNA here is from genome assembly GCA_027917425.1 of Gastrophryne carolinensis. Lineage (NCBI taxonomy): Eukaryota > Metazoa > Chordata > Amphibia > Anura > Microhylidae > Gastrophryne > Gastrophryne carolinensis. The sequence continues at coordinate 70,705,377 of CM051244.1, forward strand.
CCCCATGCTTCTCATGTATGTGCAACGCTACTGGGGGTATGGGACGGCCCTGTTCAATATTCCTGTGTGCGAGGCGAAATGTTGAAAGATGCGCCTGTATTCTTGCTTTCAATGTGTTTTTTGTCTCGCCCACATACATCATTGAGCAGGTGCACCGAATCAAATACACCACCCCCACCGTTCTGCAATTAAGAAATTGTTTAATGTGGTATACTTTGTTCGTGCGAGGGTTAATGACTTCCTTTTTGGGGGACATATATCTGCAAATGGAGCAGTTACCACACGGGAAGCTACCTTGTGTCCTACTTTCTTGTAACCAAGTACTTGGCCTGGAGTAATGGCTCCTACAAATTCTGTCCCCTAGGCTGGCAGCTCTCCGAGCTATCATCCGAGGTCCCTTTCTCACCCACCTAGCCAGGTAGGGATCACTCCTCAATATATCCCAATGTCTGTATAATATCTATTGCAGTTGTGTCCATTGGTTGTTCAATCGGGCAACAAATCTGACCTCAGTATTGTCCCTTTGTCTATTCCTAGGTATAAGTAGGGATTCCCTGGGTGTACATTGGGCCCTCTCTAGTGCCTTCTTCACTACTAGATCAGGGTATCCCCGTTTCCGAAAACGATCCCCCAATATCGTAGCATGTCTCTTAAATTCTCCCTCTGTTGAGCAGTTCCGACGCAACCTTAAAAACTGTCCGACTACTTGTGTGTGCAAAAGTAAATCTTTGGTCAAACATTTCACAGGGGTGTTGGGGCTCCCCCACTTTTTCTTTATATTTATACCTAGTTATTAGATCACCACTGTCTCTTTTCCAAACTAAATAATTTCATGAGAAGGTCAGAGGCAGAGGAGAGAGCGTTGTAGGTAAGAGATTAGAGAAGTTTAAATTCAATTCTCTGCAAAACTAGCAACCTCTGAAGGGAATGACAGAGATGAGCATAGCTAGAAGAACAAGAGGAGAGGTGGATGAGGCGAGCACAAGAATTTGAGATGCACCACTCTGCTTGTTAGGATACCACATAGCAGGGTGTTGCAGTACTCTATTTGGGACATAATCAGGGCATGCATTAACAATAGTGGTGTTGGGCGTGAGGAAGGAGATGGATGTGGGAGTTGTTTTTAAGACAGGATGTGACTGAATGTAAATTTTGAATAATTGCAGGGTACCCCTAGGCAAGGCAAGCTTGGGGAGTTAGTTAATATAAAATTGTTCGAGTTAAAGAGAAGAGGGAAATTGGATGGTGGGAAAAATGACAATTTCAGTGATGTCTATGTTCAGTTTTAGGGAGCAAGATGGTTTAAAGTATAGATGGCTGAGAGCAGTGGCGGGCTGGGGCCAAAAATCAGCCTTGGATTTTACCAGCCCCCAGCCAGCCCAAGACATCCTTGCTAAGGCCCCACCACCATGATACCGTGATAGCATTTGGGGCTGGGGTTCCTTGACTTGTGGGTACAGTGGGGCTGGGTACAGGGGGCTTAGAGGGAGACTAAGGGGGCAGGGATTGAATGTGGGTGTAAAAAGCAGCAGCCCAACTAGCCCTAAAGCAATGTGGCCCAACGGGCACCTTCCCGGGTCTTCCTATGGCTAGTCCACCCCTGGCTGGGAGCCCATTTGAAAGATTTGGGGCAGAGTAGTATATTTGAGTGTTGTCAACATAAAAGGGTATATTATGGGTAGAGAGCAGGGTGGTATTGCCCTCAGTGGCATGGGCCAGAAAACTTGTGCAAAATGCCCTTGGAAGTATAGGTATGTGGAATATCTGGACTTTATATTGTCTACTAGGCAGTATAGCAGGGGGGCAGGTGGTAACTGTATGGATAATGAGGTCTCATAAAGTGACTAAAACACATGAGTGCTCATGGTGGAGGGAGCACCCCAAATCGATGTGACCCTGGGGGGATCGCACACACACACCTTAGGTAAGGTGGTCCCCTCCTTTAGGATGGTCATGGCTGCCAAGGATGGTCATGACAGTCTTACTGTACCTGCTCTGAGATTAAGCTAATACTAACCTAGCAAAGATTTGTTGATCAAATAAATTGCAAAAGTACTGCTCCCACATCAAAGAAGAAAGTACTGCTGATCAAAGAATGAGCCTCATATATGGTTGAAGAGCCATACAGGTAAAGATGGTCGCCTGCCTAACCATTTCAAATGAACCATAGATCAGAACTGCATTATTGCAGCAGCTGCTTCCATTTCATCTATTGCTCTCCTGCAGGCCCGGTGTTTGGTGATTTCTACACCAGTTTCTGCACTTTGGTCTTGTAGGATAAGCAGTCGGGTACATGGTTGGGTTGAGGCATCCATAGAAAAAAAAGCCCCCTACTAATACAATAGATGTAACACATCCATAGATAGTCGATATGTAAGTTTTATTTCAACATGACAGTGAAATCATACCTACCAACTTTTCAGGGTGGGAAAGAGGGACATTTGTTAAATTAGGCCACATCCCCTCATTGATTGATGCATAGGAGATACATTGTAACAGTTGCAACAACAGAAACACTTTGAATAGGCAAATGAATCATTTATTGCTGCAGATCTGCATGTTACACCTCAAAGAGGGACAAATGAGAACAACAAGGGACAGGGGGACATGGACTCAAAAGAGGGACAGTCCCTCCAAATCAGGGACAATTGGGAGGTATGGTGAAAGGATTCCAACAATTAGGCAGCGTCACTGTTATAACGTCTAATACAATAGACGTAACACATCCACAGATATTCAATATGTAATTTTTATTACAACATGACAGGGAAAGGATTCCAACAATTAGCCGGGTTAAAGACCACCGGATTGACCCTGGATTTTGATTTTATCTGTCCCAGAGTGTTTGAGTGTGGTGCAGATCATAGGCTCAGTACACAATTTCTCTAGTTCATTAGAATCTCTAACAACGCATCTGTGCACCTGAATGACTGTGCCTGGGGCGTTGTGCCTTGATATAACTGAACTGGCATGTGCGCGTCTCTGCAAACCTTCAGTTAACATTACAAGCTAACGACTCCTTTGAAACCGTTCAAGGGAAATGCATTTCCCAGTGGTAACATCCAGATTTCATAATGACATAATTTGTTGTAACATTTAGCTCATTTAACCAGTGTGGCAGTGCGAGACTTTGCATTGCCAAATAAAAGCCTGGCTCAGGAATAGTTTGCGGCAAAGGCAAGCCATCAGCACTTGGAGCATATGGTAAGCTGCATTCCCACAATGTAGATGAGGTACAAGACACTTGAAGGTCAAGCATATGGCTTTTATGTGTAAATCAATCCTATAACTGTCCACTTTTGGCAATTTTCTGAATAGACAGTAACTGACTTTTTAGGCACCTTGTACACAATGAGAAACAATTATTTTTTTTACCAGGTACATACTTTATAGAATGGTAGAAGTACGTTGTATTTGGTATGGAAATATAAAGTACAAAAATTCAAAATAAGAATAGGAGAATAGGCGGAACATTATAATCAATGAACCAATCCATAAGTAAGTTAATGAGCACTGTCGTGAAATTGTGTAATATTAAAAGTCCATATAAACATGTGCCATAGGACCGAGGTGGGGTGAGTGAGATCAGCGACCTGGGGGTTTTCACAAAGCGGGGCATCCCCGATCGGAGTGCCAGGGGGCAAAGACCAAAACCCAGGATAGTCAAAATCCTGGGTTTTGGTCCACTTTAGTATTCCTTATCCTTGTGACTGTCTTTGTGAATAGAATGCATGTCATAGCCACTGCTGTACACTATAGATCTGACGGTGATTATATCCCTGTTGCTATTTGCTGACAGACTTGCAGGTCCACCCTGGTTACATCTTAAACTTTATTATAAATAAAGAATTAAAAAAACTAATGCTGTTACTCCAACAATACATTATTGGGCTAGAAGGGGCTCTATGATTTTTGTTGCTTTAGTTCCTTTTCTTACCAGAACACACAGCTTGAATTTTCCTCCTTAGCAGGACTGAACCAGAATATTCCAAAATATGTGGTTGAGCTGCATTATAACAGAGGCATAGCCTGCACAACCTTATACAAGTCTAATTAATAACTGCCCCGGCACTGGAATTATTTGCGGTTTCTCTTACATTTGCAATGGGATTGACTAATGTAATGAAAAAAGGGAATAAACATGTACTCAGAAGAAAAAATGAATGTATTTTGAGGTCTGGTGGCTACAGAGGAGAATAATCCTAAATCTATTTAGGAAGGTAATTGGGTGGCAATTGGGAAGGAACCCTAAATTCTGAAGGAAAGGTCTGGTTGGCTAAAAGTGAGAACAAGAAATGCTAGAGGGAAGACATAGATAGCTAATTGTGATAAAAGCTTCAAATGCAAGAGGAAGGGATATGGACAGCAAACTCTAGATTGCTAATGGTGAGAGGAACCTCTAACAGGGAATGTGCCTGCTCCAACCATTCCCAAATGCCTGGCACCGGCACAAGCCCTGCCAGAGAAATAGTGGGGATGTGGTCGCTGCTCGCGCATACGCCAGTGGACCAGGAAAGAAGGTGAGTTTCCAGACAACCTGGGGGGTTTCACACAGCGGGGCATCCCAATTCTAGATGCCCTGGGGGGAAGGAATCTAGCGGCACTGGAACATTATAGATTCCAGGGCTGTTGGGACGTGGGTGTTGGTCCACTGATGTTGAACAACTAGCAATGTATACAGATGTTTTTAAAGAGGAACAAGAAATCCAAAGTCAGGGCCCCAGGATGACCCCAAAATGACCCCTATATATATATATATATATATGTGCTGCACACTTGCCTGTTCATGCCTTTTCCTGCATGCTGGAAGAGTGCCATGTGCAATCCGCTGCCAACAGGTTATGGGCCCAGAGCAGGAATAACCCAGAGGAGGATTTTCCCAGAGCAACTGTGAATCAGAGAAGCATGAGAAACAGAGAAGATGTCCACTAACAACAATCCTGTCAAATTCACGGTGCCATGCCTGACTAACCAGAACTACCAGTCCTGGAAATTCAAGGTCAAGATGCTACTGATAAGAGAAGGTACTTGGATATTTATTCCAAAACCTATGCCTAATCCATTACCAGATGATTGGCTAGAAAAGGATCAGAAATCACAGAGAACTATCTCCCTCAGCATAAATAATAATCAGATTGTGCATATGTGCGAGTGGGCAACTGCAAAGGAGATGTGGCGTGAGTTACAGAAAGTGCATGAAAGATCAGACCTCAGCAATAAGCTTTATCTCATTAGAAATCAGTCTCCCTAGAGATTGTGGAGCGCCTCAGAGGCATTGGGGAAGAAATTAAAGATTTTCATTTTGCTGCACCTCTACTAAGTGGTCTTCCAGAAAGGTATGACACACTTGCCACTGTACTAGATGCCCGGCCAGATGATGAGCTCACACTGGAGTATGTTAAATGCAAACTTACATACATACAAAGAGAAAAGAGTCTCTAGCAAAAGTAATGAATCCAGAGCAGAGGCAGCATTATGGACACATGCTTTCTCTAAAAATAGGAGCTATATAAAGGAAACTCATGGCTGTTTTTCTGTAAAAAGCCTGGTTACCTAAAGAAAAACTGCTAAGTTTGGAAAGCTAGAATCATCTAGAGTCATCTTCAGAGGCAGAAAGTTCAGCAAAGGGTTAAGGCTGCTGTGGAGGAAGCTGATGCTCCTGAATATATCGAGGCACAGATGCATGGTGTATAGACTCCAAACAACATTTTCTCTAATCTCAATGAAAGCAAGTCAGAAAGAGTTCTGTTAGCTAATGTTCACTATATTACTTCAGAAGGTGTGGGGAATGGTTTTATCCACTGTCCCAATCCCCTATTGCAAACCAGAAAGAATCCTGTAAAGGATGTGATAGATATTCCCAGTCTTGAAAGCAATCTTTTGTCAATGAAAAACCTCAATAAATAGGGGAATGTATTTACTTTTAAAGATGACAACAGCATAATTTCAAAGGAGGGACACACGTTAGCAGAAGGGGCAATTAAATGTGAACTTTATCAGCTACATTGAAAAGAAAGTGTGTACAGTGCTAGACAAGATCTGCATAAAAACTGTATCCATGTTTGGCCAAGACATCCAGAAGCAGTAAGGAAGCTAGCTCAACAACAGCTTGCAGGTGGAATTGCAATAGACCAATGCAGTCAAGTGATGAAATGCACTAGTTATCTTAAAGGGAAAATTTCCAAAAAATCCTTTCCTAAAAACAGCAGCACGACTACTGGATTTGAGACACACAGATGTATGTGGTCCAAAAAGTGTTCAAACCCCTGGCATTTGTTGATTTTTCCAGATACACAATTGTCTACGTACTGTACAGCAAAGATGAAGTGTTACAGAAACTTGAAGAATATCTTTCTTCAGTGTTAACAAATTTGGAAGAATGCCAAAAGCACTGCATGCAGATAATGGAACTGAATATACAAGTGGCAAGGTGAAAACCATTTTGTGAAAGAAAGAAAGAATTCATGTTCAGACTACCATCAGCAGAGATGTAGTGATTGATACTCTGTATCACCCAAATTTTATAAAGTTTTGCCGGTAAGTCAACCTAAGCTAAAAGAACAAGAATCTCAGTCACAAGCTCCAGATGCTGAAAAGGAAAGCACTGAAGTCTGGATAAGCTCTGGAACCACCAAGGAAGGTACAAAAGAACCAAGTCAACCTCCAGTCAGGAGATCAGAGAAAACCCAAACAAACAACTACCCGTTTACAAAAAGCAGAATTGGATTAAAACTACAGATGAAGAGATGGAGTCTCTACACCAACTATAGATATGGAAGCTTACTCAGCTACCACAAGGCAAGAAAGCAATCAGATGTAAATAGGTCTTTAAGAACTGCAATGGGACTAACAGGGTAAGTAGTTGCTGAGTGGGGGTGTTGGAATAACTTAATTGCAGCAACTACATCCTGTATGTGACTGTCTGCTTGTTATGCTATAAAGTTAGTTCAAAGAAAAAAAACAGGAGGTCTTAGGCAGACCATGTGGCTGTATGCATAGTGTGTTTAACCTGCTAACAGAAATGAGATATCTTGCTGTTTTATCCTGTTCACTTTTAAGTTCCTGATTGTTGCTGAATAAACAGCCATCGTTCCTACATGCAGGAAAAGTGTTGTGTACAATCCGCTGCCAACGCTAGCTCTATTATAGGTGGAAAAAGAAAATTGAACACCACAATTGCAATTTATAGATCTGCGCCTTTGCGAGCTATGGCTGTGTGATTTAGCTGAAGATTGTAGTGGCAGGGCTGGGTGAGGAGGAAGAGCAGTAAACAAGAGAGGTCTATTTGAGAAATAACGGTTCTTTGTCCCATGGAGCAGACAATTGAGCCTGTTTGATATCTCAGAATGGTGCTATTGATGAATGCAATAATAATAGTTCTATGTAACAATTCCCTGCTGCTACTTACATCTGTTTTATAGTGAATCCTGGAAAACAAGCCACAACTTCCTGAGGATCAGTGGCCGCTCCTGATACATGACGCCTACAAGGGATGATTTATTATCTAAATGTCACTCTGCAAGTTCTCCCGGCTCTGCTTTTTCCCATAAACCGATGGAGTCCAATGGCTGGAAGTTAAAAGCAGTATTATTTTAAAAGCCAAGACAGGATAGAGGAAAATAATAATATTTAAATTGATTCTAATTTGTTGGTTGGGCCTTATCACTCCAGTGCCAGATTGTGCACCAATCTAAGCCGCCATCTCCATTTGTAATTGCCCACCAAATAGAAATCCAATCAGTTATTTTACCTCTTGCTTGCTTTCAGATCAGTATTACCAGTTTGAGCATACGGGGAGGCCGATTCAGTAATAGCGCCAGGTAGCGACAGATGAGCGCCAGTAGCGTGATTTTCACAGTGCCAGCTAGTATTTGCTGTGCTTGGCCGGGGTTTGCTTGTTGACAGCGACTCAGTCGGTGTGCGGTAATGTTGAATACGGGCTTAGGGGTCGCTGTTTCACAGGTTCAGCGTTGTATGGGTGCGCCTGACAACGAATGGCCAGAGCGAACGGCTTGCTGCAGATTCATTAACAAATCACGCTCCGAATTTTTTAGCGCTGTGAATTCCTTGTTTAAACCCCAGACCGCTGGCGGCGATGGATTTAAAATAGTTTTTAACCCCCAAACAACCATATTTTTTGATTGTAAAATTATACAAGTTTTTATAAACCTTTTGTAATATGAATACATTAATATCAGACCTATAATATCAATTCTGCACAAAATCATTTTTTTTTTTTTTTTACCTTAAAAAAAAATCCTAACATTGCAGAAGTGGTCACAGAATTTTTGACATTAAAAAAAAAAAAAAAAAACATTAATAGCAATTAATTATGATTAATTAAAGATTGCTCCATTGAAATGCATTGGACATCGCCAGGGAGCGACAGGTCATACCTGGCGCTGTGATGGGATTAGCAGCGGCGCTGTTCGTTGCAGTCGGCTACATGATGAATCCCGCGGTAGCTGTCGCTCTCGCCGGCGCTAGCCTCATTTAGCTTGATAAATGCGTCATTGTGGCCGACGCCGGGCGTACTTGAGTCGGTAGCCGCCGTTAGCTGGCGGGACCTGGCGCTCGTCAGACACTACCTGGCGCTATCGCTTGATGAATAAGGGCATAAGCTGATTGAGGAATGAGCTCCACAGAACATGGAAGAGACAGTTTGAGCAGATAAGGAGTTCCTAAAAATGCTGTCTAAGGGTTCCGGTGAGTATTTTTATTTTTTAACATACAACCATTACACTTTCTATACTTACTGAGCTTAAACAACCCTAAGCTATGTGATCGGCTCACAGACTTTAAAGCGGACCAACACCTGTTTTTGGAATGGGTGTTGGTCCGTGGGCCAGCGCAATAAAACAAGCTGAGGGAGCACATCACCCCCCCCCCCCCCCCCCAGAATGCACATTATTTTTACCTTATCCTCAAATCTTTGCCGGAATTGGAGCCCCGTGATTGTCCACTATGCCGTCACATGGGTCGGGGTCAGCTGCCGGAAAGCACTGCCGGTGATATGTGGGGGAAGGGGCCCACAGACCAAAACCCAGGAGTTGGTCCACTTTAAAGGAATTAACCAGGATAACTGTGGAAACAAATTATTGTTTGTGTACCTGCCATGCAGAGGATTCCTGCTGGTGTGCTGTTAAATCTTAGCAACAGCAACTTTTCTTAAGGTTTCTTTCCTATAGCCTATATAAAAATCTTGTATTGAGTGAAAGAAGAACCCCCTGTTCATGAAATAACAACCGCATATACCGATAATTCAAATCATACCCAGGGCCGAATTATAGGCAGGGTGCAAGAGTTGTGCACTCCTGAGCCTCCACCAACTGTGGGGCTATGGTTGGAGTACCAGGATTTTGCAGTGCCGCTGCTTGGTCTGGTCAGCCCCACATTCCCTGAGGCACCCCCCTTTACTACAATACCTCCAGCAGGTCGTTTTACTCTCTAATAGGAATCCCTATCCAAATTCACACATACTCCTCTGACTACCCCCTACCTGTCCATTTGAGTACCCATCCATCTATCAGCCTACCCACCTACTTGCCTGCTCACTCACCTACCCATTTTTCTACCTGCCTCCCTAAATGCCCACTTACCTACCTACCCACTAACCTATATGCCTGCCTGCTCACCACCTACCTTCCTAACATAACCTACCTATCTAGAAGATACAGGGAGGTCATCTTATTTGGGTGGGTGGGGTCCACACACACACTATTTGCCACTAGGCACAAATAGGCATGTGCCTAGGGCGGAGCTTTGACAGGGGCGGGGCTGACAGACAGCAAACATCAAATAAAAATGTTTTTCTTTTTGTACTGCATACTATGCATAGCTCATCTCCCTACAGGGCCGGCGCTAGCACCCGGAAAGGTCAGTCCCCAGGGGCAGGCGGGCTAATGACAGGCAGCACAGCCAATGAATGTGTATGCTGGTTGGCTGCGTTAGGTATGGTGGGCGGGATGATCGCTTCCGCCCTCCCCCATGCATCCTGTCAGTGGTGAGAGTAGAGCGTTGTGAGGGAATCTATAGATGTGCTGACTGCCTGGAGTCCCTAGCTGGCTTCTCTTGGCTGCCTATTGCAGAGTTAGTTGCCTGTTCCTAATACAGATGAGCTGCTGAAGGAAGGGGGGGCATTCGGGTGTTCATTTGGAGCACTATGCCGGTCACATCGCTTGATGTTACTCCCCGCATAGGAGAGCCCTCAGCAGCAGAGGCAGCGCAGGCTGAAACTAAAGTGCTGCGTACTGATGGGTGGGCGGGAGCAGCGCACTAACAGGAAGATAAGAGGAGAATGCACGTGACAGCAAGATGAAGTATCCTGCGGAGATAAGGTGTGCATCCTCCCCTCTCTGACCCCCTCTCATGGCCTGTGTCTGTCTTACATTTACATGTCTATAGAACAGAGCTCATGCTTTCACTGGAGTCCCCCCCCCCAAGACATCATCACCAGCATCCCTCTGCTGTTTGCTCTGGTCTTTAAAGTATCAGTAATGCAGCACAAGGGCTGGACATTGCTGCTGTTTAATTCTTTTTAAAGTGGACCAAAACCAGGCTGGATCAGCCCGGGGATCTATCTAAGATTCTCGGGCCGATCTATCCCCTCCCCGCGGGGCATCTGAAATCGGGATGCCCCACTGTGTGAAACCCCCCAGGTCGCCTCATACACTTTAATCCCGGTCCAACGGCACATGCGCGGACCTCGGCCACATCCCCCCCATCCCTCTAGCAGGGCACATGCGGGCACGCTCCCTGTTAGAGGGAAGCGCAAGATGCGGCCACCAGCAAGATTTGAGCCGCTGAGCTAAGACATCGCTCTGACGTGCATAGCTCAGCGCCTCCGAGCCCACTGATTGGATGAGCACCCGCGCATGCACCGTAGGACCGCGGTGAGGCGAGTTTATGGGGGCAATCTGGGGGGTTTCACATAGCGGGGCGCCCCCGATCAGGGTGCCCCGGGGGAGTGGACCAAAACCCAGGATAGTCAACTTTAATAGGGGAGTATAGCTTGCAGCTGCTTGTGCCAACCTTGTTCAAATAAGGTTAATAAGTGATTCTTTTTTTTACCACCTTGCACTGTGCTCCCTCCCCGCTGCCCATTATTCCTTTCCAACAGCCCACCAGGCTATTCCTTCTGTTCATGGTGTCTTCTGGGTGCCTACTATGCTCAACCTTTCTGCCCTCTTCCCAACTGACACTTCTTAAATTCTGCCCTATCTTGCTGCTCACTGTACCCCATTTCTGCTGTCCCCTTCCCTAGCAGACCCAATACTTACCAGCTGCATGTTCTCATCTACACCTGCTATATATGTAATAATCAGCAGCCAATCAGGTCCCAAGGCTACTGGGTTAACCCAATAGGCTGCTGGCTGTCAGGTGAATTGCAAGGGATGGTAGCAAAAGCAGAAGTGATGAGCACAATAGGGCATCCCAAATCAGGATGCCCCAGTGCTTAGAGGGTGACTGGACCTCCTATGTTTTGACTGGAAGTCCCTTTTAACCATAGGGGGCGCAAGGCCAGATACTGCCTAGGGCAACATGAGCCCTAGATACGGCCCTGCTCCAGAGTCCCCTAAAAAACCTACCTATCATTGGCACATGAGCAGGGCACAGCTGCACCATGCTATAAATTTACTAGGGCCCTTTGCCAGGCATTTGTGCATGGCAGGCATGGTGGGACTGCAGCTAATTAGATGGGAGCCCATGGATGTGCCATAGTACCAGGGAAAGGTGAGTTTTACTGGGCAACCTGGGGGTTTCACACAGCAGGGCATTCCAAATTGGGGTGTTCCAGGGGCAAGGACCAGAACTGGGAATATTCAAAATCATGGGTTTTGTTAAACAAAGTCATACTATAGTAAAAAAGAAAAAAAAAACACCCCCTTACATCCAGCACAGGCTATTGCTGCTGGTGTGGTGTAAAGACACTTACCGGAACGCCTGCTATCAGTCCTGTGCCAGGCACTGCTCCCTACTTCTCCGCCACCTCAAAGCTTTACACTGCTGTACAGAAGGGGACTGCGGCGCGCCCTGCCCCCTCATCACAGGAGCTATGGCACTTCCCTCTCCATTCAGTTTAACGGAGAGACGGGTATACAGGGGGGCCGTAGTCCCCTCTGATGATCTGTGTCGAGGTGTGGGGGGCATATGACCAAAAAGTGCCTAGGGCAGCACGACTCCTAAATCGCTCCCTGCACACAGCAGATATAAAGCACAAGGTAGAATGGTTTTAAACAGGAGCACAGCTTATGCAGTCATAATAGAAATTTGCTTGTGTTTTGTTTCTTAGTGGAGTTGGTTACTGACATGTTTATGCATTAGTCTAATAGCGCACAGTGTTGCGGTCATTAGTGTGATTGGAGCAAGGAGCATTGATTGGTTTTGCAGTTTTACAGGGGAGGAGCTTGGTTTATCCACGCAGTGTGTGAAGTTAGGGGTTGAATACATTCATTCAAAGCCCTGACATGCCCCCTCTATCGCAGTGAATGGAGTGGGTGTGACAGCATCACTGTGACAAATTATCACAGAGGCTGCCTGGAGATGATACGGCAAGGATGGCACAGGGGACTGCATCTGACAGTTTAGTGTGCAAGCAAAGGCAGGAATTTCTGTTATGTTACTTGGCTGGACAATTACTTTAAATAGTGTTTTCATACCCAGGTTAGTACTGAGAATGCTATGATTAAAGGTTTTGAAGGATGAAACCATTGATTATACAAATGTCCCAAGTTACAAGGCACAAGTGAAAGTCATTTTAGTTTGCCATTGAAAGAGATTATTGGCTGAACTTCATTTGAACTTTGTCAAAATTAGTTTCTAAACCAATATAGCAAAACTCTGGTCTAATTTAACTTTTAACATTTTTTTTTATTTTTGATTATTAATGTGTGGATTAAACCCACAAAATTTGTGTCCCTACCGAATTTCGCAATTTCGGGTCCCCTCCGGGGTTCACTGTTTGCCTGAACACAGAAAAGCTGGTTTATGGGCTGCTTATTTAGTAATTTTCCTTGCATTTTTCATTAGATACAATTTTTATCTAATGAACAATAGCCTGAGTTTTATTTTTTATTTGTATTTTTTCAGGTTTTACTTGTTTTACTAAATGCAGCTTTTTAAAGCATCACATCTAACATGGTAACTGCCTGGGGGTTTATTATTTACATTTTTTTGGTCATTTATTTTGGCATTTTTCATTAGATACAATAATTTGTATCGTACATATTTTTGTTTTATTGAATGCCACTTAACCAGCATTCATTAAAGCTGGGAAAGTGACAGTGGGGAATCATATTTTATGTGGTGCGCCTCTCCAAAGGCCCAGGCACCAAGCATAAGGCCTCAGAGGCTGTGCTATTGGCAGCCCCTGTCCCTGGAGCTAGCATGGCTCGGCTGGTGCCCTGCCAGTAAAATGAGTTTGAGTGTGGGTAAGTTTACTGGCAGGGCACCTGCCAAGCACTGCAGCTTCTGACCATGGTGAACTGGTATAGGGGTCCCTGAACCTGAATCAGCCAATCCCTGGAGTGGCCCGTGCACTAGTTCTCACAGCTTCCGTACAGAGGGCTTCCTGTTGGCATCGGAGGAGGGGATTGTGCTGATCAAGTAAGTGCATTTTTTATTTTAATGCCCAAATCTGGCTTAGCTTATATATTTTAGTGTGCCAAAATGATTTTTTCATAGTGCTGAGCTGCTCTAGTATTCTTTTTCATTGTTTTTAGTCATTATGCAGTAAAACCCCAGATTCCAGTCCTGTGACGCCCATGCAGCGACCGTCACCAACTTCCACTTGCATTCATCGATACCTGATGGACCCAGAGTCACAGGAACTAAGGCAGGAACCTCAGAGCAATAGAGGTGGCGTGCCACAGTGCCCGTGACAATGTCGCGGGGCAGTCCTCAGATCCTTCAATATAAGCAAGTGGTGGACGATGGTGGCGGCTGAGCGGGACTGGAATAGGGCATTATGGTAAGTGCCAGAAGAGCAGTGATCACCTTCGGAGAATTAAAGGTGAGCGTAGCGTTTTTTTTGCTTGAAGAATGACTCTAAAGTTAGCAAATGTGTATTTTATGTAAGCAGTTTTAAACTGATCTGCTGCCAAACAAGCGGTTTGGTTTAGAGAGTTTGGGTCTGCTTTAATAACACCCATGTGTGGCTAAAATAAGGAAGTGAAAAGGTTTGCTAAAGCTGTTTTTTATTCTTTTTTTCTTTTAGAAATTGTAGTGCAAAAGGGTAGGAGGGGGGGGGGGTTCTATACTGCAAACTAGGACAATGCTGCCATCTTGTGGATATTTCACTAACAACACAATGCCTAACAATTCTTATGGAAATCAAATCACAATAGGCCTAAAAATATGTCTGGGTTACTTATTAACCTTTAGAGCGTATCTGCCATTGCAGAACCTCTCCACAAAGTCTTTCTGCCTCCATTGACTTTTATTTACTAAAGACTGAGACGACTCGACCTCCACGCACAATGGAATTTTTCTTTGTGTGTAATTGATTGGGTCAAGGAGGAGCTATTATTCCTTATTTGAGTGACATTACTCACCTCCCACGGATGCATCCCAAAGGTGTGTGTGAGCCTGGTTTCTGGGGGAGGGGATGAGCAGTTTGCAGTTGTTGCATGCTCCCACATGACCGGCTTCAGGCACACTTACTGATGCCACGTGGGGAGCATGTTGTCGGCATCAAAACCCAACAGCCCTGAAACCAGAGGGTGGGATTGAGCCTGTGGGTAGGCGAGGGCTTTTTTTTTTATTTTGCACGGACAGGGACATCAAATTGTCTATAGACCATTTCTCTGTAAGATTCTCTGTACTGCAGCAGTGTACCCCAAGCAGACATCCCAAATCAGGGGAAGCAGCCACTGCAGATACTTTTGGAAGCAGACCAAAACTCTTAGTACCCAGCCCTAGTGTCTAAAAGACTCCAGGACTTGGTGAAATCGCTCTCAAGATCAGGATACAGCACAGCGTGAAGCCCCCCCAGTTATCTGTATACTCACCTTGATATGGAAATCCCACAGTTAATGTGTAGGCTGCTGCCAGCATCCCCTGTGCTCCTCTATAATCTCCAGCTGGATGGAGGGGCCATTGGGAGGTATATGGCAAAGAAATCAATATTAATTACATTAATAATTACTTGATAACACTCTAGATTATACACTTCAAATGATGTACTTCATCTTTAGTTTTAGTTTTCCACACTTTGTTTACATCACAATCTCTCCCTCAGTGGTGCACAAAGACCATTTAGACTCCCCATCCACGCATGAACAAAATAAGTCATACTCTCCCTTTGTCCACCACAACTGGTCCTTCCTACTTCAGTTCGTTAAAACAAACTGGCTTCCGAGATTAAGTCCTGTGGCATGTACAGTTGCCCGCCACTCACCCACAGCGTAGGTGACCAACAGGCACAACCATGTGTCAGTCACAAGTCCTCAAACACACCAACTTCATACACTGAAATGGACAGGGCATTGCAGGCCCCGGCACTGCGCCTGACACAGGTCCGCTGGTCCCATATGCCACTGGAGAACGGTAGACAACCATAGTAAGTTGGTCCTGATTGGTCTCAGAGGTCAACGGTGAGCAATATGGACCAGCTTTGGGGCAGTATTACTTTTCTTTTGTTTTACTGTGCAAGATAGTCTTTCCTACTTCAGAGAGTATTGCAGCCAGTCGTTTCCCACCCCCTGAACCCTGTAGACAAGGGGTCCCCCACTCCTGGGCTGCGGCAGCACATACAGCAACATCAAGAGCTGGGTGAAGCAGGGTCTCGTGGCACAGCGCCGTGTGGTGCGGTACAAGACAGCTCTGGAGCCGATATCGGTGCTCCAAACTCCCGCCGTTGCTGCGCTGCCTGTACTTGTTGGATGTGTCTGCCCCTCGCCTGGTGACTGCCTTCCTCGCCTTCCTTCCTTTATGTTAAAAGGTTGAGAACCACTGATCTTGAGGATAGGAATCCTGCTGCATGCCACATAACCAATTAAGCTCTGCACACAAGATGCACTCCAGAGCTTATTAGGGCCTTAGCCACACATGTGGCTGATACTTCCCTCCCTGCAAAGGACTCCCCACAAAAGACAATCCCTGCACACAAGACAATCCCAAAGGCAGGATTAAGTGCACCCCCCACAGTAGGTGCCGACTGGGCTGGATTATTAGGGACACAAAGGGCGTGCATCCCAGGACCTCCACCACTTGCCCTGCAAAGGGGGCCTCCACCAACCCAAAGTTGGTGGAGGAATCTTTCCATGGTTTGGTCCAGGAAACTTTCTAGTCTTTGGTCTGACGGACCGCAAGGCCAGCAACAACTCTATCAGTGGCAGTGGGGGTCCCCCGTTCCTGGGCAAGCCTATTTTTGTTTTTACAAACCTGCAGCCGAAGCCACCACAGGGCAGGATGGAGAGTCTAGAGCAGCAAAGCCGCCATCAGCAACGCTATAGTGATGGGTGAGTGCAGAGCTGCCAATCAGCTGCCACTCACTGCACATAAGCCACCAAGCACCAAGTTTTCTGCTGGGCGACTACACCCCCTGCCCAAAATGGCAAAGCAGGAGTTTCCGAGCAGCACACACCCGCACAAGGGTGGCACAGGGGATGTTCTAGTAAGGAAGCGGGTACCAGACAACCATCAATCAGTTACTTGGCTGGACTATTATTTTAAATGAAAAAAAAACTTTATCTGGGGCCTCCACCTGATTTTGTGCCCTGGGCCCTCCAACACACTTAATCCGGCCCTGGATGCCGACCATTTGTACTTGCCTCACCAGGAAGTGACATCCCTAACTACTATCATACCCCAGACCCCTCTCTGCCCTTGGAAGACCACAACCATCACTTTATCACTACTTTGGGTCTACATCTTTAATCCCCCAATGTGCTGGAGCTTAGTGTTAAACCTGTTGCTTCAATTGAGGGAGAACTTTCAGATCCACATCCTGTTGCCAACTCAAATACAGGAAAATTCAAGCATCACTTGGTTTTCAATGCCTCATGGGTGGCAAAAAGTGACGGGGCACCCACAGTGAGCCAGCAAGCTCAGGACAGGCATTCCCTCTACCTTGTTAGATTTTATACATACTCTTGAACTCCATTTATTGCTTCCCTTCTCTCTGGACCTAGGTGATTAAATAACGAACCCCCTATTTTCAACTGAATTACCCCCCTCCAGAACTTCTCCCTTCCATCGTTCCATTGTGCCTGGGATCTACTAAGGGTTTTATTCATCAAGAGATAGCGGCAGGTAGTGCCTCGTAGCGGCAGGCAGTGCCTCGTAGCGGCAGGCAGCGTCTGGTGAACACTGGGTACTGTACGCAATATCACATTTATGAAGGCAATTCTGGTGAGTGACTCTAACAGCGACATGTAGCGTTACATGTATTACTACAGGCGGCTTAGCGTATACCGCCGGCGCTCTAGCCTCCAGAGCGCCAGGTATTACCTGTTGATATCTGTCGCTCTCCCATATATTTCAATGGACGTTTATTTTCTTCTGTTTAAACAGGGTTTTTTTTTTTTTTCTCTCAAGTCATTTTTGCAAACTGTTTTGACTTTTTATATTTTATTATATCTATATGCAGAATTGCCATTACAGGTCTGGCATTAAAGAATTAATGTGTTACAACAATGTCATTCCATTTGTTATCACTTTGTTACTGGCGTTTATGTGTTCAAAAAAATACTTTAATCACACAGCGTCTGCCGCTCTATGCTACAGCGACCAGATCCAGAGCGCCAATGCTCTGTGTGTGTCTGTTTTTTTGTTGAATATGGTGTGAGTCGCTGAGAGTTGGTCGCACTGAGCTGGCGCTACCTTTCGCTTCCTGCAACGCTATACTGGTGTAACAGCACCCAACATACATCACATTCATCAATGCCAGCCAGGTTACTACAGCGACTGAGGCGCTCTGTTACAGCACCCGATAGCCGATCACAGCGTACACTAGTGGTTGCTCTAAGCGCTGCTATAGACGCTCATCTACCTGGCGCTAGTAATGAATCGGCCTCCCCGAGGCACTTGTGCTTCTGCATTTATATGGGGTTATGCTGCCACCTTGTGGCCTATAGCTTACATTGCTGTTTCCCCTTTTTCTTTTTCAATCATTAGATTCTGGTAAGCACAGCTTTAGTAATTAAACTGGATACTACTAATCATTTAACAACTTAATATAAAAGAATTAACAAGCATATTATCAAATACAAATTCTCTATATTGATTATAATATTTAGTCATCTCCCATGGCTATAATGTGGCCAAAACCACATGCACTGGTCCCACTGTTTTGAGTTGGTAAAGCTTTAAGGGTCTGTCCTGTCCTGCTCCGAGACTGTTTCTTTCTCTTTCTGAGGCAGCGGGATACAGGCCTGTTTGCCAGTCACTGGTGGCCACCATGTTATACACCCCCCCCCCCCAAAAAAAAACACATTGGAGTTGGCAGCAGCATTAGGAGCCCATATATTGGCTGAAAAACACATTGTAGTTGGCAGCAGCATTAGGAGCCCATATATTGCCTGAAAGACACACCCAGGAGTTGGCAGCAGCATAGGGAGCCCATATATTGCCTGAAAGACACACCCAGGAGTTGGCAGCAGCATAGGGAGCCCATATATTGCCTGAAAGACACACCCAGGAGTTGGCAGCAGCTTTAGGAGCGCATATATTGACTGAAAGAGACTCTGGAGTTGGCAGCAGCATTAGGAGTCCATATATTGCCTGAAAGACACACCCTGGAGTTGGCAGCAGCATAGGGATCCCATATATTGCCTGAAAGACACACCCTGGAGTTGGCAGCAGCATGACGAGAACATATACAGATTTTGGGCACATATAGCTTATCCTAAGAATATTAAAAAAGATTAAGATTAACATAAAGCATTTCCTCAATAATTACGTGTGGTCTGATGCGGAGGAATGTCTGTAACTGGAGAGCAGCGCCTTAAATCTGTTTTGCACTATCCATATTTCTGGCACCATGATCAATCTACTCTGATGCATCAGGCATTGGTGGGTGGAAATCTTGGCTGATCCATGCCCGATTCATTTCCATGCACGCTAGTCTGTCAAAAAACATTTTTCAAGCGTACTGGAGCACATTGAATTGCCCTCATCAGAGCATCACATACGCACATCTAAGAGTTTCATCACTTTGTTCCTGTTAAAGTCTTCAGGGCCTAGTTGCTACTTAGATAAAGGCCATACAGAGAAAAGCCATCACTGATTTCTTGATGATCCAAGCGGATAGGGGGACTCCCCTGTGTAACTTCAATGTTACCCAGTGGCAGCTCATACGCGACACCTGTCGTTTGCTCAGGCACTTTGAGGAAGCCAATTATTAGTCAGGCGCCAGGACTATGGTATGACCGATGTGATTCCACTGCTTCATGTACTACAACCCAAGTTGGAAACCATGGCTGGTCAGGGCACTGGAGACATGGCGCCTACATTTCACGGCCACATGAAGCCTGTGTGGGCTGAAGAGGAGGAGGAGGAGGAGGGGGGGGGGCACAGCGAAGCACAGTTTAGGTTTGACAAAATGGCCATTTTATCTAGTCATCTGACAGGAGAGGAGGAGCCAGAGGAGCTAGAGGGTTGTGAGGAAGGCGAGACTGGGGACCCAGACACACCATGGCAGTATGCAGTGGAGATGGAGACAGGTAGTCCCTCCGAGTCACTTGCACAAATGGCACGATGCATGCTCACGTGCTTGCGTAGTGACTGCAGAATTGTCAGCGGGATGACTTCTGGCTCTCCACCTTATTGGACCCTCGCTACCGGCACAAAATGGGGGCATTTTTTTCACCCACTGAGAGGGAGGACAAACTGACCTACTACAGAGACCACCTACGTAGTCAGTTGGCCGATGCCTATCTGCGCCATGGTCCATACTGTGATGCACAGCAGGACACCAGGCTTCTGTAAGCAAGCAACCCCCAATCTCCACTTCCGCTTCTGCCTATAGTCAAGCCCCCGTTTGCCGGGACGCTAGGTACACCTCACCGGACACGGTTGCCCCCAGGTCTTAATAGGCGCAAAGGATGGCTGCTTACGGTGAAGGCCAATGAACCACGAGGGTATCCCGAAGCAGAGGTTGTTCACAGGTAGTCAATCCGGGGGTGCGTCAGAGTACAGGGATGAGACAGGTGCGTAGTCAGGGGTAGCCAAAGGGTCAAGCTGGGAGGTCAGAGATCGCAGGGTATCCAGAGGGGCAGGCAGGTTCGTGGTCAGACAAGACCGAGGTCGGTACAGGCAGCAGACAGGAATGGACGATCAAGCCGGGTCGGAATCAGATAACTAACAGAATCACACCCTAATCACAAGCGACTATCACGGGCACTGCTGGGTGCTGGGCTGACTCCATATTTATTGGAGAATCGACCAATGGCCACCCTGGGGGTGAGTGTATGTGCTGATTGGTGCAACTTACAACACTGTGAGTGATTGGACACACTATACAGGGGCTGGTCAGTCTTGGCTGCAAGGCTGATCAGCCCCTGAATCCCATCAGGTGTGAAGACTCTGCGCTGCCTGCCACTCGCAGCACAGCGCCTCCTAGTGGCGAAACTTACAGACTTCGGGGCACGCGACTGCACAGCTAGAGAGGGGCGAGGGAGGCTGCCAGAGTGAGGCGCCGCGCTACCAGCAGCAGGAGCGCCGCGTCGCCCAGCAGACGCTTGCCGCCTGCCCCCTGGCAGAGGTACGTCCCTTACACATACTCTAGCAGGTCTGACTCGGGGGGACCTCTGCGCTCACCTTCCACTGCCATGGCTGCTGGGGGGTGGCAGGAGCAGCAGCTCCATCAGCAGCAGCCTGAGTCTTCAGTCACTAATGAGTAGCTTTCTTCACCCGCATAGTGAGGCTAATCATGAGCAGCAGAAAGACCTGGAGCAGGCCCTGAACCAGCAGGTAGTGTCATACCTTGACATGACCATGCCAACGCACCTTGAGGACCCGCTGGACTTCTGGGCAGCCAAACTTGACTTGTGACTGCAACTGGCAGAGTTTGCCCTGGGAAAGCTGTCCTGCCCAGCGAGTAGTGTGCCATCTGAGCAGGTGTCTAGTGCGGCGGGGGCCATAGCTACGGCGAGGAGAACTCGTCTGTCCACGAAAAGTGTGGAGAGACTCACCTTAGTGAAGATGAATCAGGCATGGTTCAGCCAGGATTTCCAGCCACCAATGGCTGATCCATGGTAGTAGCTGAAGCATGGTAGCTCCTTATGCTGCTGCCAACTCCAGGGTGTGTCTTTCAGGCAATATATGGGCTCCCTATGCTGCTGCTGCCAGCTCATATGTGTGTCTTTCAGGCAATATATGGGCTCCTAATGCTGCTGCTGCCAACTCCAATGTGTGCACTCTTAAAAGACACATGCTAGCATATTTGGGATGCCCCTCCGGTTAAAGGCAATTGCTGCTGGCAATTTGACAACGTGACTTTCTTTACAAAATGCAACCAGTTAATAGACAGGTACTCTAAAATATTTATGCTAGTGTTTGGGATGCCCCCCCCCTCACATACAGAGGTTGGCTCCTTTGATAGTGGAAAAGTGACTTTGCTTACAAAATGTAACCAGTTAATAGACAGGTAGTCTTGAAATATTAATGCTAGTGTTTGGGATGCCCCCTGTTAACATACAGGGGTGGCCTCCTTTGATTGTGGAAAAGTGACTTTGCTTACAAAATGCAACCAGTTAGTACACAAGTAGTCTTGAAATTTTAATGCTAGTGTTTGGGATGCCCCCTCCTCACATACAGAGGTGGCCTCCATTGATTGTGGAAAAGTGACTTTGCTTACAAAATGCAACCAGTTAGTACACAGGTAGTCTTGAAATATTAATGCTAGTGTTTGGGATGCCCCCTCCTCACATACAGAGGTGGTCTCCTTTGATTGTGAAAAAGTGACGTTGATTATAAAATGCAAACAGTTATTAGACAGGTAGTCTTGAAATATTAATGCTAGTGTTTGGGATGCCCCCTCCTCACATACAGAGGTGGCCTCCTTTGATTGTGGAAAAGTGACTTTGCTTACAAAATGCAACCAGTTAGTACACAGGTAGTCTTGAAATATTAATGCTAGTGTTTGGGATGCCCCCTCCTCACATACAGAGGTGGCCTCCTTTGATTGTGGAAAAGTGACGTTGATTATAAAATGCAACCAGTTATTAGACAGGTAGTCTTGAAATATTAATGCTAGTGTTTGGGATGCCCCCTCCTCACATACAGAGGTGGCCTCCTTTGATTGTGGAAAAGTGACGTTGATTATAAAATGCAAGCAGTTAGTACACAGGTAGTCTTGAAATATTAATGCTAGTGTTTGGGATGCCCCCTCCTCACATACAGAGGTGGGCTCC
Organism: Gastrophryne carolinensis; assembly: GCA_027917425.1. NCBI lineage: Eukaryota > Metazoa > Chordata > Amphibia > Anura > Microhylidae > Gastrophryne > Gastrophryne carolinensis. Next base: position 70,727,732 of record CM051244.1, read on the forward strand.
TTTGATTGTGGAAAAGTGACGTTGATTATAAAATGCAAGCAGTTAGTAGATAGGTTACTCTTGAAATATTAATGCTAGCACGCATTTTAAAGAATGACACCAGGTAAAGGAAAAGCTAAATAGACAGGTGTGTTATTAACACTAAATAGGCTTGGAAGCTAATGTAAACACTTTAAACTGTGCCTGTCTTTCTCTGTCACTGTCACAGGCTCTCTCCTTCTCTATCTGTCCCTCGCTTCTTCTGTTCCATCAATCTATCTATCTGCCTGATCTGCTCTGGCTGCAATACAGTGTCAAAATGATCTTCCGCAAGATGGCCGCCGTTTATATGGAGCTGTGACATCATCGGTAAACCTGTCTGCTGATAGGTAGCATGTGACACCTACCCAGGATTCCTTGCCCCATGGGACATGTCCTGACATGTGGATGCACCATTTTAGATGGGCTGTATAGCAGTAAATGGAGTTTTAAGGAGGCGATTCGAGCGATTGAATCGCAGCGAATCGAATATTTCCTGAAATTCGTAACGAATTTGGGTTCGTCAGAATCGATTCGCTCATCTCTTTACAAGCCTTCGGGGGGGGGTTTCATGCAGCAGGGCATCCCGATTCTGGGAAAGCCAGTGCTGCTAGGTTTTGTTCCGCTTTAAGGTCAGTATTTAAGTCCTCCCCTGGATATTTCTATCCTGTCCCAGCCGGTTCACACAAAATGGCATTTATATATATGAGGGAGGCTCCCCTAGCATTTTGGCTTTCACAGGGCCCAGGCACCTGGAGAAACATCCCCCCAGGTTTTTAGCCTTCATTTACACCTGTCAGGTTCCGCATGCGGATATATGTGTTTTCACCAGGTGCAACGTGACTGCAAAGAAATCCAACAATGGCGTCTCTATGGCCCCTTTCAGACCTATCTAGCGTGACAGAACAGAAGAAAACGTGTCCGCACAAAATCCTGCCTGCAGTGTCTGGGGCGCAAATTCACCCTATTAAAGTGGACTAACACCCAGGATTTTGACTATCTTGGGTTTTGGTCCACTTCCCCGGGCACCCGATTGGGGGTGCCCCGCTTTGTGAAACTCCCCAGATCCCCCGATAAAACTCACCTCACCCCTACGGCGCGCTCGGAGCCGCTGAGCTATGCGCGTCAAAGCATCGTCTTAGCTCAGCAGCTCTGAGTGCGCTGGCGGCAGCATCTCTTCCCTCTAACACGCGCCCCGCTAGAGGGAAGCGCGAGATGTGGTCGTGCCCCGCGCATGCGCCATTGGACCGGGATTCAGGTAAGGTTTGCGGGCGTCCTGGGGGGTTCACACAGCGGGGCATCACGATTTTGGATGCCCCGCTGAGAGGGATTGGATCGGCCCGGGAATCTTATAGCCGACGCTGCAGGGTGTTGGTCCACTTTAATGTCTATGGTGCTGCAAACGCAAATGCAAAGCGTGCATGCGAATGCATGTTTATATTTTATGCAGTAATGCTTGCGTTTTGTGCTCCCAGCACCTTAGATTTTAAAGCGGACCAAAACCCACTGAACTTGTGAAATACATTTGGCTAAAGCCTACTCTCTTCTTAGGGTGTAGAACCAGAAATGGCAGAGGATCAGTCATTGCATAGGTGTGACAATGACATCATTGCCACGCACAACAGTGGCAGTGAATGGAGGAGGCGGAGCTTTACAGCTAAAACAGGTGAAGTGAAGCAGAAGCAGGGAAAATTGGCAAAAGGTTCTCTTCATAGGGGCAGCAATTCAGGGGATGCTAGTTAAAAAAGTGGTCCGCTTTAATGAGGGATTAAATAGACCGGATGGCAGGGCATAGGGCAGGAAAACAGGATTCTTTTTAAAAATGCAGGCACAAACGCAAACATAATCAAAAACGCAAACACTGCTGCTTAAACACATGCCGCAAATGCGTGCCAGACAAGTATGAACGTAGCCTTATACCCGGTTAAAATGGATGTCTCATGGACGTCCTTCAGATATTACAAGTGGAGACCAGTGCAGATGGGAATGAGTCTACAAAAAATCCATCCATCTTGTGTCCAGTTTATAGCTTCCACAGGACTGCTGCTGACATCCCCATCTTAACTTTATTTTTAAGTTAATAAACCTAAGAATGACTCAGGATTAAAAACTAAAGTGGCACACTCCCTGCATGCCGATTACATCATATCATAATGCAGACTCCAGGGTTGTGTCTGAAGCTTGTACAACCAACATAAACAGCCTAAATGTAATAAACAGGATAAAAGCTAATAGAACAGCATAGGGCAGTTTTGTGATAAGGGGCCTGTATTTTACACATTGATCAACTGGTAAATAAATACTAATTATTATTTTTTAGCACTAAAAATGCTAAAATAATAAATATAAAAATATAAGAAAAATGCCCAATTGCAAAAGGCTTTAGAAGAGGACTCTATTGGTGAGCTACCTTCCTCAGCAACTGTGACTGGCCTACAACCACTACTGTGGGTTCTAAGGACCTACTTACTTGATGTCATAAAACAATATGTACATCCCAACTGTCCCTCATTATTCCTTATTTCGAGGGATTGTCCCTGTCCATGTCCTTTGTTGTTCTCATTTGTGCCCTTTTTTGCGGTTTAACATTCAGGTCTGCAGCAATAAATGATTCATTTGCCTATTCAAAGTGTTTATATTGTTGTAACTGTTACAATCCCATCCATGCCTCAATGAGGGATTTAAAAAAATGTCCCTCTTTCCCACCCTGAAAAGCTAGAAGGTATGAAATAGAATGTGTTACAAAACAACCACAAGTAACTCCAGGAGAATAGCTGAGCTTAGAAAAGGATGAGGGCCTAACCACTCAAAAACACTTTAGTGAAACAAATACCTTTGAGACCATAGGATACCAACCAATCAGCATCCACCACATGACCTTCCGGAATAAGTGCAGCGACAGCTGATGAATAGAGAAAACACTTATGGCACCTTTTTAGCAGCTCTTCTTGATAGCAGACAATATAATGTGCTATTTAGTCACTTTGTACTAATATATATATATATATAGTTTCCTATATATTAGGTGTCATATAAACCTGGAAAGGGCCTCTCACACAGACCATAATGCAGCTGCTTGTAGTCTTCATCAGCACTCACTTTGATAGCCAGAAATGCTTAAGCCAGACCATTGGTCTGACACAGTTGGAAAAGAAAGGTAGCGGCCATTTTGGAGCTTCCTCTCCCAGCATCTCAGCCGTGCTGCTGCCTGGATTCAATAGACATAACTGACAATGCACAGTATCAGGAAGCCCAGCAGCACTTTCTGTTTGCAAATACATGAGCCGCCATCTTGTTTTTAAAATTTACCACAGTAAGAGTTAGGAGTTAGGTAAATGCATTTTTATATGCAGCAATGTAAATTGCCCTGGGGAGGAATGCATATGAGCACTGTTTGTTGTGTTGGTCTGGTTAAAGGCCACTCTAAAGGGTAATTCTACTTCCATCTACATTTTTAAGTTTCCATTGTGTGTCAAAATGATGTAATTAATGGGCTTAGTTTATTTTTTTGTTTCCAACAACAAGTTATAAAAGAACATTGTTTTCCCTAGCAACAATGTGTTTACCTTAGCAATGTACATCAAAGTGGTGTGTTAATTGTACAGAGCAGAGACTTCCTGACTCTAGCTTGCTAATCATCTGATTGGCTGAGGCAGAGACAAGAGTATTAACCCCCTCTGTTCTAACCTCTTCAGGTGGGAGGAAAACAATCTTGTGTTCCAGTAGAAAGGTTTACTGGCAGCATTTCCAGCTGGGAAGGTAGAATACTGCTTTGTTTAGCCAAAGCTGCTAATGAGCCCACCTGTTAAAGTGGAAGGATTCTGGGAATTGTATTCCTCTTAAAGTGGACCACAACCCAGGATTTTGACTATTCTGGGTTTTGGTCCTTTCCCCAGGATTGGGGTGCCTTGCTGTGTGAAACCCTCCCCCCCCCCCCGGACACCCAAACGGACTCACCTCTTCCCAGTCCCACGGCGCGTCTAATAGCAGCGGTTCTGACGGCTGCATCCTCCGCTTCCCTCTAACAGGGAGTGTGCCCACACCAGCCATTTGTTAATGGTCATTTTTGGGGGGATTTTGGTCCACTTTAAGTCCTCAACACACTTCACAGACCACTTCCTCAGCCCAGTTCTATCTTTTATAACCTCCTTTTCTGCTGCAACATTCCCCTCCACCAATTGTGTTCCCTCGCTCTCATTCTCTCCCCGCGTTGGCCTGGAAACAGATCCTTGCAGATTTTATTTGCTGACACGTGGCCACAGGCATCCATACTGGGAGACATATTTCTGGGTTGGTAGAGTTCCTCTAATTGTAAAACAAATGTAACAGCAGGCAGAAGTGAACATAACAATACTGCTTTCAGCACTGACATGCATGTTGTGGGGCTATCACCCACCACCTACTCAGGAGTGCCAGAGCCTTACTTAAACTGGGCCTTCAGCATCATTTAATGAAAAGACCAAACCCTTAATAAATATTCCTCAACATCTAAAATTAATATATTTTACAGTCACACACTTATTATTCTCTCCCCCACTGGATTGCAACTCTGTTGAGGACCTGCCACCATCCTGTCTCTGAAGCATCACATGCTGGGGAGGGGAGAGGGGGGCAAGTGCAGAGGGGCGGATTATAGCTGTGCTTTGCACAGACAGAGTGAAGTTGGATTAAGGAAAAGGACGGCAATCCCAGAATAGCGTAGTCAGAATACACTTCCTTACTGCAGGCAGCTTGAGACTCCATGAATCGCCATCTTGGATGTTTAAAGGCTCAGAAAACGCAGTAGATGCCGGTTGGATGATTTTTTTTTTTAGGATGATTTTTAACGTGGGCAATCTGTATGTACAGGTTGGGGGGAACATACAAGATAGGCTCTTATTCAGAATAAATGTCAGCTGCTAACATCCAAAGCACTTGAACTTCTAAATGAATAACTAATAATAAAGCAGAAGCCATGAACAGGGAAACCTTGCTAAGATATAAAGAAACCAGAGACAATGTGTCCCTAGTAGCTCGGGCAGCATGGTCTCAGTGGGCCCCTTTGCGGTGGAGAGTTGCGGGTCAGGTGTCTATAAATTCCATGGCATAGAACAAAGTGCAAGGGGCCCTCCGCAGCTGACCGGGCTTGCCGGGTGCTGACGCCGGCCCTGCCTACTAGTCACTCCCAGCCCACAGCTGGACACCCTACATAAATTACAAGGGAACTCCAACCTGTTCTACATAAGGTTATTCGACTAAAGGACCACCTAATGCACACAAGTCAAACTCTGGTCTGGCCTGGCCTGCAGTGTCATCAGATTTGGTCCAGGAGCCCTGTCCCTCTTGCCACACTGTCTTATCTATAAATGATAGGCTAGTTACCAAGCCCATCCCAGCTGCCGGATTGCACTGCTAGATTGCAGCCTGGTGGCCGGTGAGGTTGCAGGACAGGCTTTGATGTAAAATCCTGCAAGTATGATAAAGGGTAGGGAAGTACTTCCCCCAGTGGCTGGTAAATACAACTGCAAACCAGGCTGAGCTAGCTGCCGTCTCCCTCTCCTATGACTGTGAAAAGTGACTGTGTGAGGTAAAGGAAGGCAGAGAACCCTATCCCATCCCATCATGGAAAGTGGCATGCTGCATTAAAGTGGACCAACCACGTCTTTAAGACATCAGGGCTGGCCAATTAAACTGGACCAAAAGCAGCCTCGAGTCTATATAAAGCTTCATTTAGGGCTGCCGGATCCTTGCTACCCCGAGCATCCCAAATCACTGTTTTAACCCCAGATGATCTGTAAAACTTACCTGACCACTGATCCAACGGTGCATGCATGGGCTGCGGCATGCGTGCCACTGTTCCCTTGTGAATGGCTGGCGTGAGCACACCCCCAGCTGCAGAACAGCGGGCAAGAAAAGCAAATTGGGGCTGAGCATGCTGATGAGATAAAGTGTGAAGTTCAGATTCTGTTAAGGGCCTTTGTGGCCAAAGGGACCGAGCTGTTTTTGTATCTGGAGGCTCTTGTTTTGTGAACCATGAACCTGCAACCAGAAGGTAAGAGCCTAAAGAAAAATGTCAACATAAATTCATGAAAGATCATCAAACTTCAGGGAACTGAAGGCGGTGGAACAAGCTCTGTATCGCTTCCGTCATCTTGTGATCGGAAAAGAGGTTCAGATAAGGGGGAACCAGGTTCTGGCTTACTCTTTCTTGCTGCCTCTTCAGGGATTTAGGTGAATTGGTGATTTCCCACATACTTCAAAAATTAACATTACAACTTACTCCAGTGGTGGGCGACCTCTGCTTCGGGGACCACCCTACGCTCTGGGGCCTGCCACTGCTGGGAAGTTGAGGCTGTAGAGACATGTAAAATAGGGTCACTTCTAATGTCTGAGTCAACAGTAAGCAAATGACATCACCCACCTTCTCCATGTTCCTCCTGGGCATGATCTGCTGCAGTCTCTTCCACATATCCTTCACCCGCTACATATTCATCTAGAAAAAGAGATTAAGGGAATCAGCTTTGCTTTTAATAGCATGTGTATGTGTGTGGTTACATTAAGAGTCACATACCAGAGGCTAATGGCTCAGTCGCTTGGGCCGACTCCCTGCCCACGCCGTGACGCCCCTCCTCTGTAGAAGGGTCCAGGGGCTGGTCTGAGGCCGCAACAGAGGGGTAGGAACTTGGCCCTGGAGATCCACCACCTTCACTTTCTGCTGAAGATGCAGCACTGGCCGGCCTGTGCGCCTCCAGATGTGTCTGATTCGGTACTCCCTTTCCAACACTAGAAAAGAAAAGCATTTATAAATAAAGGCCTACCTTCTGTATTAGTTACATCTAGTGTGCAATCGCTATGTACTTACTTGGGAAATGGAGACCAAAAAATCGCCACACCCGGGGCATGTGTAGTCGTTTCAGGTCCGACCAGTGCTGCATGATCTGTGTATGGGTGAAGGTGGTGTCCGTCTCCTGTTGGATCCGGGCAACAATCTCCAGGGCCACGTTCCTCTTCTCAAACGTGTTGGGCAGGTAGTCGTACCTGCGCTGAAGCATGGTCTAAAAAACACCCCAAAAAAATAGTTGTTAGATCCAACTGCATACAAATATCTGTCACAATTAGATCAGTTGACTAAATGACATTCACAAACACATTTCTAGCCTGAAACTCTCCTTCTAGATGCAAGTGACTTGGTTCAAACATGTGCGCACTAACTTCTGTTTGGCACGGAGTTTAAATAACTGTTTCTTCCTGCGCTTCCTTAAGGCCTAGGCATGCATTTAGATGGTAAATCTACGTCCTTACAATACACTTACCAGCATAGTCAGCTCTTGTTGTTGGCAGGTGAAGATCGTGGGCGCCATCTTGTTTCTTGTCCGCAGCAGATAAGTAATGCTCCAGCGGTTTCCGGGTTCCTCACGGCCCGACGAACGCGTAAGCGTCATACCCAGTCATTAGGATTTAAAGGCTCATGGACACACAGCTCATTCTCTTTGAGATTGTCAGCATGGCACCCAAAAAACAGAGCGCAAAGCAAACACCAGCAAAGGAGGCCAAGACCAAAAGGCCACAGCGGCATGAGGACACTTCATCCTCCAGACCGAGCACTCGATCGCACCAAGCGACTACCAAAGTGGCCACCACAAGGCGACATTGGCCACAAATCCCGGAACATCCAAAACAGCAACCAAAAGCAAGGAAGGGACCTCAAAGAAGAAGGTACACACAGCCAAACAGCAAAGTACGACAATGTCCAAGGCCACCAAGAAGCAGAGGACCCGAAGCCCCAGCCTACCAAGAACACCCTCTCCTCCTCCCCGCCCTACCACATCCCATGATAAATGGAGAACCAGTTCCGAGGCCACCAAGAAGCAGAGGGCCCAAAGCCCCAGCCCACCAAGAACACCCTCTCCTCCTCCCCGCCCTACCACATCCCATGATAAAGGGAGCACCAGTTCCAAGGGCCAAAAGAAGCAGAGGGCCCGAAGCCCCACTCCCCCAAGCACGCCCTCTCCTCCTCGGACACATTTGCCACCGGCACAGGTGGAATCCAGCGAGACCTATGCAACATCCAAGCCTGGAAGTTCGGTGGCCACCCAGGCAAGGACCCCCAGTCCGAATGCGAGTCCAGTTCAGTCTTGTTCCAGCCATGTGACGGCCGATCCATTGCCACAGAGCCAGCCCAGAATGTCCCCCGAATTGCCACCAAACACAGATGAGCCAGAAGTCCAACCATTAGGCAGGTTTGTTTGTGAAGAACCAGCACTCCAAAAAGTTCAAAGAAATTAGTTGTATTCTTTACATCAAAGGTTCAAATGTAAATGTTACAGCGGTGGAAATAAGTCGACCTTTTGGGGTGCACTGGGGCCCCCTTCATCAGGACCCACCACATGTACCTCTCTTCAAAGAAATTAGTTGTATTCTTTACATCAAAGATTCAAATGTAAACGTTACAGCGGTGGAAATAAGTCGACGTTTTGGGGTGCACTGGGGCCCCCTTCATCAGGACCCCCCACATGTACCTCTCTTCTGGTACATGTGGTGGGTTCTGATGAAGGGGGCCCCAGTGCACCCCGAAACGTCAACTTATTTCCACCGCTGTAACGTTTACATTTGAACCTTTGATGTAAAGAATACAACTAATTTCTTTGAACTTTTTGGAGTGCTGGTTCTTCACAAACAAACTTGGATATATGCGGCGTCTCTGTGAACCGTGCACCCACACAATACTACTTCGTTGAAGGTGTGGCAGTGTGGCAGTCTCCAGAACTATTTGTTGGCAACCATTTGGCAGAACATTGCGGCGAGGCCAGTTGAGTGGCCGCTTTGGGGAGGCACAAACCCTAGCATTGGCAAGTGGCCTCACACTTCATTATGATGAGCTATTTGGGTGACATTCAAAATCAACCAGCAAAATGAGAAAGACCCAAATCTTTGACAAGCTCCCCAGACAGGTCAATGCAGCGGGGGACAAGAGGAAAGATGTGGAGCAGATACAGAGTAAAATATCTGACCTGAAGTATGCAGCACGGAAGAAACAGAATAAACGGCGCAATCACAGGTACATATTTGAGTTGTGCATTTTGCTGCTTGTTGTAGTGACCACAATGCCCAAAATGTGTTAACCTCTATTTTTCAGCTTACAAACTGGCGGAGGCTTCTTCACCAAATTACAATATACCAGAGCTGAAGAAATGGTCCTGGCATTAATACACCCCATTGCATTAGAGGGCCTCTCTGGCAGACAGGACACGGACATCCATACCATTTCTGCAGGTTAGTAATATTTGTTTGAATGTGAACTATTGTAAACGTGTGAAATGAGGCTCACAGGCAGATATGAACACATGCCCCTAGGGAGTGGCTTTGAGGGGAGGTTACTGCTTTAGGCGGGTGTTTAATGTCTGAGGAATGTCCTTCATTATGGCCACTCTCCCAGGGTGCAGTAGTTAACGGTCCTTAAAAAGGTTTGCAGGCCATACATGACCTTTGAAAGTATTTCTGCTCACTATTAAACTATTTATCTTACCAAAGCACTGCATGTGATGTGAATATAGTAAATAATAGACAACACTTACTTCTTTGTCTTTCTACCACTGGGGTTGTAGCTGTGATGTGCCAGACAAACTTGATCTGGGGTCAGGGAAAGGGCTACCTAGGAAGAATGCCCAGCAGCATACTTTTACTTTTAAACCCAGCCCAGCATCCAGCCTCTGGAAGTGTGGAAGCCTCCTCCAGGTTGAGCACGCCATCTACTTCCCTGCTGCCTAGGACACAGGAACAGATATATAGGGTAAGTGGACTTTGATGAAACTGCTGATGCATGTGAATGCACATGAGTAATTTGGATCCCAAAGATATATAGGGCCAAATCTGAAACACTTTTTCACATGTCCCAACAGACTCCCACACTGATGGATCTAATCCAGGAGATGGAGGAGGAGGAGGATGCTCTTCCACTGCCCCAGCATCCTACTGCACCAAATCCTCTGCAGCAGAGTAAAGCTGGACGCATGCTGCCAGCCCATCGTGGGCAGCAGGCTGAGACTGAGCCTACAATCCCCAGTGCTAGCTCTGATGCAGAGGTTTTGCCGAGCACATATGGGACTGTTGCTCGCCCTAGAGGTCCAGCATCTGCAGGAGCTCAAACCTGGGGAAGTGGAAGACAACAACGTCGGCCAGTTTCTCAGGGGAGGCGCGTGCCGATCCTGGAGTCAGCATGGCGCCATGACAGCCGTTACTTTCAGCAGGTGACTCAACGAACAACAGAGCAGATTACTGCACAATACGAGAATTTCAATAATACATTCACCAACATGCTGACTGAATTTTGGACGAGCAACAGCCAGATTTCTGAACAAATGGCCAACTTAACCACACAGATTACAGGACAAATGGGCAACTTACATGCAAACTTCACTGCCATGCTAGATGCATTTTGAACTAGCAACAGACAGATGCTGGAGCAGTGGCAGATTCTGAATGACACACATGCCCAGGTGTTGGGCCACCTTCAAGGCCCACCACAACCTTATTATGGCCAACATCATTTTTAAGATCTTTTTGACCTGTATCTGCTCCACATCTTTCCTCTACATCCCCACTCTATTTACCTGTCTGGTGAGCGCTACCAAGATTGCCATTTTTATGGCTTTGCTGGTTTGATTTTGAATTTGCCCATATAGCTCAGCGAGTGCTGACATACCCCACTAGCCAATGGCTGAGCTTAAGCCTCACTGAAGCGGCCGCTCAAGCTCCCACGCTGCAGGCTTGGGCCTACTCAAATGGTGGCTGTCTCATCCTGTTTGTTGGCAATATTTGGGGACATTCTTGGCTGGGAAACAACTACATTTGCCCATGGCAAAGATTAGACTGGACTGCCTTTAGGACTGGGGTTCATTGGCTGGGTGACCACCGAACTTACAGGCGTGGATGTGGCATAGGTATGGCTGCTTTCCACCTGTGCCAGTGGCAAATGTGGCCGAGCAGGAGAGGGTGTGTATGTGGACCTATGTATTCCTGCCACACTATTCCCCGGGAAATTGTTGCTCCCTATGGATCTTGATGTTGGGGGGCGGGGAAACTTCGGCCTGGAGTCAGTTACTTTAGAACTCCTGGATGTGGCCAATTGCTAGGTGCCTTGAGTCTGCCCCAATTTATAGTTATGTTTTACAATGTATGTACATTTTGAGTTTGCGAGTGCCCTTCAACTTTAATTTGACATATTTGGAGAAAATAGATTGAATGTGACTTTACCTGTTCTTGGCTAAGTCGATGCATTAATGTTTGGGTTATTTTGATATTAATGAAGCTTTTTAAAGTGGACCAACAGCCAGGGGTGATCGGCCCGGAAATCTATAAGATTCCCGGGCCGATCACCTCCCACCCCGCGGGACATCCGAGATCGGGATGTCCCGCGGGGTGAAACCCCCCAGAAACCCCAAAAAGACCTTACCTGATCCGCCGCCGCTTCCGCCGCCGCCGCCTCCCGCACGCCCCTCCAGACGTGCGCGCGCCGAGAGTGACGCGCGGGAGGCGGCGGCGGCGGCTTGGACGTTCCTGTCCCCCGCCTGGACGTTGGCGGGGATTGGCTGCGGCGTTCACGTGGGAGTGGGGAGAGGTGAGTTTTTTGGGGTTTCTGGGGGGTTTCACACAGCGGGGCACCCCCGATCGGGGTGCCCCGCCGAAGTGGACCAAAACCCAGGATAGTCAAAATCCTGGGTGTTGGTCCACTTTAAGAACAAACATGCGAAAATAATAACTTTTTAGGAAAAACAAGAAAAAGGCCTTCACAAAGGCAAATCATAGTGAAAATAACAAAATAACATAAACAAACAAAACAAATTTTAGGCAAAATAGCTGGAAATCAAATTGGCCTGCACTGCTTGGCCAGCGGCACTAGGTGTGCCAGTGTAATGCTCATCTGCCTCCTGGCTGGGGGGAGAGGGGGACAGATCCACATACCGGGGGACACGCTGCATGATCGCAAAATTATGCAGCACGCAGCATGCAAGGATGATGTTTATGACCTTGTTGGGGTCATATTTGAGTTCCCCCCCGGTATGGTCCAAACAGCGGAATCGGGTTTTCAGGAGGCCAAAGGCCCTCTCTACTACGGCCCGGGTCTTCCTGTGTGCCCGATTGTAGGCGTCCTGTGCCTCGTTCTGCGGCCGAAGTACGGGCGTCAGGAGCCAGGGAAGAAACGGATATCCTGAATCCCCTGAAAGAATAAGAAAATACTTACATAAATTACACATTCGAAACAACAATATTGTTTAAAGCGGTCGTTCGCTCTGAATAAGAGCCTATCTTATATGTTTCCCAGACCCTGTACATACAGATTGCTCACATTAAAAATCATCCTACCTGCATCTACTGCATGTTATGAGCCTTTAAACATCCAAGATGGCGGCTCAGGGAATATCAGGCAGCCTGCAAACAGAAAGTGCCTTCTGACTGTGCTGCTTTGCATTCTGGGATTGCTGACCTTTTCCGTACCCCAGCTCTGCTCTGTGTGAGCAAAGCACAGCTATAACCCGCCCCCTGCACTTTATCCCACTCTCCTCTCCTCAGTAAGTGTGATGCATCTGAGCAAAGATGGCAGCGCCCGTATCCTAAAGTCCTGAACAGAGTTGCCGCCCAGTGGGGGAAAGAATAATAAGTGACTAAAAACTTGAAATAGATTAGGTGGAAATGCAGGGGATTCCATTTTTAAGGGTTTGGGCTTTTCTAAAAATCATGTTGAAGGTCCGGTTTAACATGTCATCAAGGGGAAAAATCAGCCATAGGTTAAGACATGGGTCATCAACTATATTCATAGGCATACAGTGAAAAGGGAATGACGTAATTTGAGGAAACTTACCAAGGAGCCATCCACCTGATAATTCTCCAGACTCAAACCGACGGAATAAGCCGGAGCTCCGCAAGATGTAAGCGTCATGGGATGAGCCTGGATACTCGGCGAGGACACTAAGGAACCGCATGTCCGGGGCCACCACTGCTTGGACATTCAGTGAGTAGCCCATTTTGCAGTTCCTGAAAATAAAATAAAAAATTTTAGCAATCCAAGGTAAACTACTCAAATTCTAACTCCTAACACCCACAAAAAACATGTGGTACAATCCAAATAACAGTAACTAAGTACATAAGTCATTTTAATAACAAAGATTATATGTATGTGGGAGAAAATAAAGATTAACATTCTAATGACTAATTAAGGTCAGCATTAAAATGTTTTGATAAGGCCTACATTAAAAAAATTGCTGAAGGTATACATTGGAAAGTGGTCCACAGGGACACTTTACAAGGAGGGATTAAGGTATACACTGTAAAATGGTTCACAGGGATACTTTACAAGGGGGGATTAAGGTATACATTGTAAACTGGTTCACAGGGACACTTTACAAGGAGGGATTAAGGTATACACTGTAAACTGGTTCACAGTGACACTTTACAAGGAGGGATTAAGGTATATACTGTAAACTGGTTCACAGGGACACTTTACAAGGAGGGATTAAGTTATACATTGTAAACTGGTTCACAGGGACGCTTTACAAGGAGGGATTAAGGTATACACTGTAAACTGGTTCACAGGGACACTTTACAAGGAGGGATTAAGGTATACACTGTAAACTGGTTCACAGGGACACTTTACAAGGAGGAATTAAGGTATACATTGTAAACTGGTTCACAGGGACACTTTACAAGGAGGGATTAATAGATAGTTACAATACAGTTTGCCTAAACTATATAACAAAATTACATAATTCACTTATAGATGTACTCGTCGGCTGCGGGAGGGACCATTGCAACGTGGGTGCAATCGATCGCACCCACGACGTTGGGCATGTCAGCGATATTAAAAAAAAACAACTTAAGCGCGTTCCAGGCTACCATGTCGTCCGGAAATGAAATATATTTTGGACTAATGATAGCCATGCCATACAAAAACTTGGATAGCGCGCGGCTCAGCGTATGCTGGGACATCCCCACGGAGAGGGCACCCAGCCTCTGGAAGGAGCCGTTCGCCAAAAATTGCAGGCAGCCAAGCATCTTGGTCATATCTGAAATTGCTTGCCTCTTCCTTGTGGTGCGGGCTAACCATGGCCGCAGCTCACTATACAACTTATGGAGGGAAGTGCGGTTAGGTCGGGTCAGCTTGAACAACTCAATGTCATGCATGCGATCGATATGCATGCGTTGCCGGTGCAATCTGGCCTCGGCCCTGCTGACACATGCAATGCCTTGAAGCTGAATGCACTCATACTCCTCCACAAAGCCGCAAAACATGGTCAAGCAAGCCAAGTGCAAAATGGTCCCGTAAGTGGATCCCAAATGAAACCGTTTTATAGGGCGGTGGGCCCTCGGCAATCAGCTCTCTGAATCAGAAGCAAGCCCATCCCAATAACGTAAGTTATCTGAACAAACGCAAAATATCAGATTTAGATGCGAAAATGTTCCGAACTAACGCAAATGATCAGATTTAGATACGTCCATCGAAAGCACATATACGCATTAGCGGGAACGAACATACACATGGAAAAAGGAACTTAAAACCAAAAAATAGGCCAAACAGACACAAAAACATACACAGACACATATGAAAGTCCAGACGTATCTGTCTCTGAATCAACCCTAAGGTGTGATCAAAAAAAGGGGGTGAGAGATGCTGCAGGCTAAGAGAGCCTTCAGCCTGCCAACACTTAGTGTGACAAGAGAGGAGGAAGGAGGGCGGGGTTTTATAGCTGCAGAGAGAGGCAGCCAATCAGGACATCTAGGGAGGGAGTGGGGGTCTGGAAGTTCTGTTTTCAGACCACTTGATTGAAGGACCAGGTCAGCGGGGTGGAAACTGAAAGCTGAATGAGGAAGACCAATATAGCAGGAAGGAGGAACTCAATGTAAGGTAAGCTACTGATATTTATTTTTTAACTTTTTATTCGCCAGTCACTTTAAGTGTGCGGTACCTGAAACCGGGTTTCCATGTGGTAGGGGGGTATCAGCAATCAGCATCGTTGGATTGCTTTCTTGATGCAGGACATCCCAAATCAGCATTCCCCCTACTCTTCAGGATCACATTAAAACAGGCTTCTGAAAGTGCTATGCACAAATTGATCTATAGACTCCAGCTTACAGCACTTCCAGGGCCAGATTAAAAATGGAGCAATGGGGCACATTTTGTGGGCCCCTAGCACCATTCTCATTCAGGGTGCATAACCAGGACTGGATAATAAAGAGGACAACTGGGGCCTCCACCTTTGATCCAGGATCAGATGCTGTATTTTTTCTTTATAATCATAGTAATTGGTAGATCAGCAGTTTATTTACCCCCCTCCCCGGGTTCCTGTTATACTTTTTAAATCAAAGCATAGGCAGTACTTGCACAACCGGAACACTTCTGATGAGAAGTGCTTCTGAGTTTGATGTCATTCAGAAGCTGGCTCAGCCTTCCTCATCAGAAGCCTCCAATTGGTTTGGGGGCCCATAAAAGAACTGCTTGGTACCATAAACATTCAATTGGTTTGGGGGCCATAAAAGAACTGCTTGGTACCATAAACATCTTAAGTCTAACCTTGAGCACTTCATCGTCCACTAAAGGGAAGCTTGAGTATCACCAGTGGCAGATCCAGCTCCAGGTTTATGTGGGCCTTTGGGCAGCATGGTCTCAGTGGGCCCCTTTGTGGTGAAGAGTCGCGTCACATCACCGAGGGATGTCCCAAATCTGGATGCCTCCTAGGGATCATGTTATTAGGACCAAAACTCTAGTTTTGGTTTACTTTGAAATGCACCAAACCCCTTTAAACCTGACCTCGGGGTCTAAATGAATCTATATTCTACAGATTTGGGATACCCCTTTGTGTGACCCCCCCAGTTCATTAAAACCAACCCCTCGAACTGGTGAATGCATTGTGGGATCGCCAATTTGAGTTAATGGCCAAACCAGGAGGGTTCTTTCACAAACGGGGGCATCCCAAATTGAGATGCCTCTGTAAAGCGGACCAAAACTCAGGGGTGGAATTGCTTGCATAGTGGGTATGCAGCGATCCCAGGGGGTTTCACACGGTAGGGTATCACAGATTGGGATTCTCCAGGGATAGGAAAGCAGCTCGGGTGGGCAACTTAAAAGCGGAAAAAAAACAAAGCAATTCCTCCTCTGGAATCTAAATGCCCCATTGTGTGGAACTCCGACATTCGAGGAGATGTGAGCACCTCCCAGTCCACCGCTGTTCGCACACCCCAAGGGCCGGCCCTGTCCGAGGGCCCCCTGACGGGGGGCCGAGACAGCTGACCCGTCTTGCCAGGTGCTGATGCTGGCCCTGACCAGTGGTACTAGTGTCATGAGTTGGGAAACTCTGATCAAGCCTCCCCATCCTCTCTGCTTTGCTGATAATATACCTGAGCCACTTTGCTGAAACTAGCAACAAAACCACCAGATGGCGCTGCAGCTTAAGCTATCTAAAGCCGACATACTGAACAAACACAAAGATTATATCGTTACGTTATTTTTTTTTTAAGAAGAAAGAAGCATTGTTAACAATCACTTTCTGAAAGCCAATGGATTTAACCGTCCTTTATCTTTTCCATAAAGAAAAAGATCTTCCTTAGCTCCATATCCAATACTGTTTTTCATCAAGAAAGGGATTCCGAATGATAAGACATTGTTGGCGGCATAATTCCTAGCTAACTGGCATGACAGAAGCTGAAACGAGTTAATTAAGCATCTCCTAATATTTGGGAGAAAAGAAAACTGTTGCCGTTCAAAGTAAAGTACAGCCCAAGTCGAACTACTGATTAGACTCCTGATTTCTCTTACTCAACGAGGCTCCGATAGACCCTGTGGGTTAGTTTATAGCTGGCGTGAACACTGTGTAATCTAAGCAACAAGATTGATCCAGGTCAGGTATTAAGAGCTAAAATGGATTAAACAAAAGACATTCCCCTTGTAACAAGCAGGAAAAAAACTTCAAAGATGGGATTTGTTTCTGTTATGACAAAGGAAGTGGATTTACAAAGTGCCTCCAGGCACACCCCTCTGTGGCTTTCAATTTGCTCTAGTCACAATGGAGAGGATGGGACGAGCGAGGGAGAGTCCCCTGGGCAAGAACTTTAGGTTAACAAGATAAAACTAAAATGTTACTTTTCTTATAAAAAATAGACCTATGAGGATCCCATAGGGCTTGATCATGCAAATGAACAGGGGCTGGGAAAATAAAAACCTTCATAGGAAAGGTAAAGTCAAGTCTAGCAGAAGCTCAAATATGTGGTTTCAACACAATTGCCTACTGCTTGGCACCTGCAGAGAAAGGCCCGAGGCTGCAGGAAGCAGGAGACTTCCCTGTGGATTTGTGAAGACAGTTAGATTTCCTGCTTGTATTGTATTTAGAGGCAATAAAAAATACAGCATTTCAAAAAGCCCCCCCCCCCCCCCCCCCACACGCACACTCTTCATTACAGCTTGGAGGGACAGTCCAGGCAAACCTAAACATAAACCTCATGGACCTACCAGCCTGTAGACCCAAGAAGTGCTTTGGGCTGAGCCACTGACTCACATTTAAACTGGACCTTCACCCTGAATAAGACCATATCTTACATGTTTCCCACACCCTGTACATACAGATTGCTCACATTAAAAACCATCCTACCTGCATCTACTGAGCCTTTAAACAGCTGGTGGTCCATGGAGGCTCAGGCTGCTTGCATACAGGAAGTGTCTTCTGACTGTGTTGCTTTGCATTCTGGGATTGCTATCCTTTTCATGACCCCAGCTCTGCTCTGTCTGTGCAGAGCACAGCTATAACCTGCCCCCTACAGTTTAACCCCGTCTCCTCTCCTTAGTATGTGATGCATCTGAGGCAAGATGGCGCACCTGTATCCTAAAGCCCTAAACAGAATTGCAGCCCATTGGGGGAAAGAATGAAAAGTGACTAAAACATATTAATTTTAGGTGCTGGAGAATAGTTTTTTAGGGGTTTGGGCTTTTCATTAAAGCGAACCAAAACCCACATTTTAATTAGCATCCCCTGAATTGCTCTCCCCATGAAGAGTACCATTTGCCAATTTTCAATGCTTCTGCTTCACTCTAATCCCAGATAATGGCATCTAATTTAGCTGTAAATCTCCGCCTCCTCTATTCATTGCCACTGCTGTGTGTGGCAATGATGTCATTGCCACACCTATGCAATGACTGATCACCTGTCATCTCCCCCAACTAGGGACAACAAATAAATCAGTGTTCCAGGACAATTCAAAAAGTTAAAATATCCATTTCTAGTTCTACACCCTACAAAGGGAGTATCAGCAGGGGCTTTGGCCAAATGTATTTCACAAGTTCGGTGGGTTTTAGTCAGCTTTAAATGATGCTGAAAGTCCGGTTCAAACAAGGCTCAGACAATGCAGTAGATGCAGGTAGGCTGATTTTTAATGTGGGAAATCTGTATGTACAGAGTGGAGGTTTTCAATAGCAACAACATTGGTCACACAAATTATCCAAGCAGCCCCCCCTTCCAATCAGTGAGGGAACCTTTTCCCTTATGAGCAGCAGCAGGAACGCACAGCAGAGCCAACAGAGCTGAAACCAGACAGCAGCAATGAGATCAAGCCTGTGGGCTGATAAATAGGTACATCTTGCCTTATTGCCTTTACAGCGACTTTGAAGTGGATCAAAAACCTGAGAGTCTTTTAGAACTTTACCTAAGGGGGCATCCCAATATGGCATGACAACCCCCTGGCTCACTATATACTTTGTTCTGGGATCCTACGGTGGTGCGCTGCAGCATAGAGCACAGCGCCCAGCTCTCCCTCCGCTCTGCATGCTCTCGCTTGCAGGACATCAGGTTAGAGTAGGGAAAAACCAGCAAACATGAGATTCAAGAATAAGGTGGGGGGCACATCTTAAATAGGATTGGTTTAAACCTAGGGGGTGGTATTTTTCAAAGGTTTTGATAAATGAATGTGTTTTTACTTTTCTTATATCAGTTAAGCTGTTTTGGTATACCTAAAGTTTGATTTGTGATGCCACACAAAGCAGCACAAAACACTTTACATCTGCTTTAAAATAAGAATTCTAAGTAATGTCCTATTGGAGGCGGAGTAGTGGAGTTTTTTTGTCCTGTATATCTAGCTTATATTTATGTGGACTATTTTATTTCCCCTTGAAGTGTTACATTTCTTTCATATTTTCTGGTGTCTGCTGTTTTTTTGAAAATGGGAAAATGGGACAACAGTTTGACAGTCATCATGATCAGGAATTCGGACTGATACACGTCTGTGGGGTGTGCGTGTGCGTGACTGAAGGTGTCTGTAAGGGATACATACATGCACATTTGTGGGGTTCGTGCATGTGCGTATGGATTGGGGTGTGGGCATACGCATCTGTGGGGGAACCCGATTGGCTAATAATGCTGCTGTATCTGGCTCTCTCATCCCCAGATTCCTGGGCAAAAAGCTAAAACATACCTAAAGAAATCTGTTTTTAGAAGAGTGGGAAAGGCAACTATTCGCGTTGCAAGATTTGATCACCATAATTAAGCCTTATGACAATACCGGTTATTGGTGCCCCTCAGGTCTTGGCTTAGCCCTAGGTCAGCCTGTGTGGGCACAGTAGAAAAAAATAAGTTATCTCATATAAAGAGCATCATATGATGATTAACACAAGGACCAATTTATAGCAGGGGCCAAGGGGCACTCACCCCGGAGCCTCCACCATTTGCTATGTCAAGGGGGCCTCCACTTGTTCATTGTGGTCTTTGGGAGGCTGAGCGTTGGCATGCCTGCATCAGAAAAACAGTAAACATCAGACACACAGAGAAGGTAGGTAGGAGCTCCTGCTTACAGCCCCAGGAGCAGCATCCTCTTGCACAGCAAGATCTGCCCTCTTGGCCATGATGGGGCCAGGATCGACCTGACCTTGCAGACAAGTGTACACGGGTCCAGGAATGTGGACTCCGTGGAATTAAACCAAAATACTGGTAGTTTCCCACCCCCGCACGCTCCATAGAGGGGGGCAACAAAAAATAGCTACTAACAGAGGTAAAGAAGAAGAGGTTCGGTGGCTAGGGCAGCAGGATTCCACAGATTAACATAGACTATGTGGGTGACATGCGGCAAGTGGCACCATGGCAGACACGTTCAGAGGGGGCCAACAATCAGTGGTTTGCACTGGACTCACCTTAAAGGAAACAAAAACACTGTATCAGGAGCATCCACCAGATTTTCAAGCCAGAATCTGAGGGACAATGGGCAGTGTCATAAGGCTAAATGACATGCATCCAGCCATGTTGGAATAAAGTGTTACGACAAAAAACTTGGCAGGATTCATTTTTTAGCTACTGGCTGAGATGCTGAGAAACTGTGTACAGGAGGGGATACAGAGATTTAATGAGGACCCTGAATGGGGCGAGAACCCTACTGAAGCTTTGCTTTGTTATAGGGTGCAGGTCCCCTTTAAATATTCTGAGGGGAAGCATATCAATGTGGGACAGGCTTCTTCTCAGAAATTTTAAAGGAGACCACCATTTCAAGTGGAATTCTGCACCGAAACACACCTAAACACAACCACCCACAGTGGTGACATTTTGTAAAACCACATTGCACATCTCCACATGCATTGCCTTGTTTCTGGCTGCCAGTTCACTACCCAAAATGTCAAAGACCAACCAGGTTTTGCTGTGGTCATGTGTGCTGATGAACCAATGGCCAGCTGCTTTAGAATGCTTGTGGGTATGTATGTGCAGATGTGGGTATGCCTCCCCTTCACCATCAATCTAAGCTGACCAGCAATAGTTTAAGGCATTGATGGTTCATGTAAGTATATGCATGGATCCCGGGTGTTTCACACAGTGGGGAATCCCAATTCTAGATACTCCGGGGGCAAGCAATTGGCTCCAGGGACCAGACTCCAGGGCAGGCACAAGCAGTTTTTGTTTCACTCTAATAGGTGCTAGATAGAACCCCTTTTATTTTATATTACTTTTAATTGACGTTTCTGCTCACTGAGCTGAGGAGTGGAGCGGGGATCTGTGTTCATATAAGATGAGGAGAGTGTTGTGCTGGGTGCAGCAGAGTCGTAATCCAGATAGACATTAGTGGTATAACAGGAACTGGCTTTACTGGAACATGAATATAGACAAGACAATGTCACCTTAAATGGTGGCTAAACACAGACAGGAGAACAGACAGGAAAAAGAAGGAAACACCATACAGCAACTGGAAACGCAACTGGAAATGCAATGCAGCAGTAAAATGCATAGAAACTAGAGTTGAGCATTGGTTACAGTGCCATCTAGTGTCATAACTTGTTATACTTGTCAAAGTATTGTATCTCCAAAAGAGAGGAGTGGGGGTCTGTCTTCGTATCAAGATGAGGAGAGCAGCGGGGTCTGTCTTTATTTTAAGATGAGGAGAGGAGCAGTGATCTGTCTTCACATCAAGATACGAAGAGGAGTAAGGGACTGCCTTCTTAGTGAGCTGAGGAGAGGTGTGGCGTCTGTCTTTCTAGCGAGCTAAGGAGAGGTGCAGGGGTCTGTCTAGCGAGCTGAGGACCGGTGCAGGAGTCTGTCTTTCTAGCAAGCCGAGGATAGGTGCGGTAGTCTGTCTTTCTAGAGAGCTGAAGAGAGGTGTGGGAGTCTGTCTTTCTAGAGAGCTGAGGATAGGTGCGGTAGTCTGTCTTTCTAGAGAGCTGAAGAGAGGTGTGGGAGTCTGTCTTTCTAGAGAGCTGAGGAGAGGTGCAGGAGTCTGTCTTTCTAGCAAGCCGAGGAGAGGTGCGATAGTCTGTCTTTCTAGAGAGCTGAGGAGAGGTGCAGAAGTCTGTCTTTCTAGCAAGCCGAGGAGAGGTGCGATAGTCTGTCTTTCTAGAGAGCTGAGGAGAGGTGCGGTAGTCTGTCTTTCTAGAGAGCTGAGGAGAGGTGTGGGAGTCGGTCTTTCTAGAGAGCTGAGGATAGGTGCGGTAGTCTGTCTTTCTAGAGAGCTGAAGAGAGGTGTGGGAGTCTGTCTTTCTAGAGAGCTGAGGATAGGTGCGGTAGTCTGTCTTTCTAGAGAGCTGAAGAGAGGTGTGGGAGTCTGTCTTTCTAGAGAGCTGAGGAGAGGTGCAGAAGTCTGTCTTTCTAGCAAGCCGAGGAGAGGTGCGATAGTCTCTTTCTAGAGAGCTGAGGAGAGGTGTGGGAGTCTGTCTTTCTAGAGAGCTGAGGTGAGGTGCCGGAGTCTGTCTTTCTAGTGAGCTGAGGTGAGGTGCAGGGGTCTGTCCTCATATCGATATGTGGAGAGGAAGGAGGGACTGCCTTGTTAGTGAGCTGAGGAGAGGAGCGGGAGTCTGTCTTTCTAGTGAGCTAAGGTGAGGTGGTCTGTCTTTCTAGCGAGTTTAGGACAGGTGTCAGGGTGTGTTGTTCTAAAGAGCTGAGGAGAGGTGTGAGGGTCTGTCTTCATATCTAGATGAGGAGAGATGCTGGGGGTCTGTCTTCATATCAAGATGAGGAGAGGTGCTGGGGGGCTGTCTTCATATAAAGATGAGGAGAGATGCTGGGGGTCTGTCTTCATATCAAGATGAGCAGAGGTGCTGGGTGTCTGTCTTCATATCAAGATGAGGAGAGGTGCGGGGGTCTGTCTTCATTTCCAGATGTGGAGAGGAAGGAGGAACTGCCTTCTTAGCGAGATTAGGAGAGGTGAGCAGGTGTCAGAGTCACCCTTTGTTAACAGGCCATTTTTCAGCATTTTGCGCTATGTATGTTTAACTGTGATTTTTGCAATAATTTCTATGGATACCCAAAATTATATATTTTTTCAACAGAGTTTGGACTTTAACATGAAATGTCTTGTTTGTATTTTTTCCCTTGCTTTCATAATAATGAAAAAGGTAAAAAAAAATTAAAAAAATGATATTTAAATGTGTTTTTTTTTTTTTTTTTTTTAAGAAAACCATATTGCGTGTGAACATCCCATTCCTTCTGATTACAATGGTACCTCATATGTGTCGGTAGACCCCTTTTCCTGCCCAGGAGACCCCAAAACTGAGGAGAGTGCTTTATGACATTTTTAAATGAAATACAACTACTATATGCACTATCAAGTGTTACATTTTTAAACAATTGGTGTGGGGTGCTGATGTGGTGCACAATCTTCACCTCCACTCATCTCCAATTTCTAGTCCCTGTGCTGTTAAAAATAATTGCATACAGGCCTGACATAAATTTTGGAGTCTTTGATATTTGGTAAGTAGTTCAGGTTTTAGAGCAGAAAACTTCACTGACATTGGTAGCAAAATACATTAAAATGTGTTTAATTTGTAAGAATAAAGTTAAAGCACTATTTTGTTTTATTTTGCACATGCAAACTTGTTGGCTCTTTGCACTGTCACCTGCTGTTTCTGTTTCCTATTGAAGCACTAGTGTGGACAGCTTCTGAGAAGGGGACCCTCATTTAACAGGTCTTGGTGGGAGAGCTTTCAGAAAGTAAAAAGGCAAGCAGGTGTAATAGGGCCAGGGTTCATTTAGGGTAAATGTCTGCTATGACTACTTATCTAATATGAAGACCCATTGGGAGAGCAATTGTACCTTATGGGAAACGCTGATCAAACACTTATTTAAGGGTTAGGACCAGGGTTGGTTCCAGGTTTCATGGACCATCTCTTTTAGACCTCGGACCAGATGTGCCCATAACGGCTCAAGGGAACCTACCTAACTTCCACCCACTTCCATGCCGCTCATCTCCCACCCACAGCTACGGTATGAGATGCCGGTACAGTAGGTGGGCATGACCTCGGTCTGTAGCATTCCCAGTAACATCAATGGGCATTTTGGTACACGGAAGTGTCGGGCTGACCATCTAGAGCAGCTGGAAATGATGGCAAGGATGGACAGCAGTGCAATATGGAGCACCATATGTGGGGTATGCCCACATGAACTGCATCCAAACCGAACAGTGTTGTATTTTACAAATATGACACATAAAAAATAAAAATCATAGACAAATATACATTATTGGGTTTTTGTTAAGTAGCAGACAATGGTCTTCAAGAGGCCTTAAACATATCCACCTACCAAGGCATGTATGTCAGCAATCATATATTCTAATATTAATTTTTAAAGGTGTGTTGTGATTTCAATTTTGTATACAACGAGGATGAATTTTAATCTTTGAAATAAATCTTTTGTTCTTTTAAAATCTCCCCCTTACACATGCTGGACACTATGCATTTTAGACTATTGAGGTTTTAAACCCAAAATAAAAACAGGCTGTAGTTACCTGTAGTTACCTCCCACAACCTGATTTGCCCTTTCTTTCTGTTAGCTTTTCTGCTTCGAATACTCTGTAGCACTTTTAAGCATCTATCCCTGGGTTCAACCTTGTTCAAAGCCAGGTAAGTATAGACTTTTTTATTTTGTATTGACATACTCTTTAATAGGCATGCATACCCTTTATTTAATGTTCAATATGTTGGAAAGGTGGAGTTTCACTTTAATTCTCCTCTGGTTTTCTAATCTCTAAAACAATCCCATTATGTTATTTTGAGTCCCCCCCCCCAAGTCAAAACAGCTTATTTTGGATTATTTTCAGGCAATTGTCATTATGTAGCAATACTATAATTTATAGAGCAATAGGACATCTATATTCGGCACCCGTAGACTGTTAGCCGTGCTCTGGAAATTACTGTCCGCAGAAGCCAATCCAACAGGTGCCATCGCCGCAAGGGGAAACTTAAATATTACCGGTCACGTTATGATGTGTTGTTTAGGAGTAATTATATCCATTTCACAGAAAGTAAATAATAAATGTACTTTGCCTAAAATTTTATTCATGTTTCGTTTTAATATGGCAAACTTCGAAGTCATTTAATCTCTCGGCAAATTGAGCTGGTGGGGGGTTCTCTACATAGAAGATTGCAAGTTATTAATTCCATGCAGTCCTGTCTTGTACAATTAGTCACTGTTTGCAGCTGGAAATGTTTTATTAATTTTCCATAACAGTTGATTTTCTTCCGTTTTCTCAGTTTAAATTAAGCAGTATGAAATACTGTTTTTTTTTCATCAAATAAATTTCTTTCTCGCAAAACGACATGCTTCTAGCGATGTCAATTTTCCTTCTTGATTAAAGTGCCAGCAGGCAATTAATAACTTAATGCATTTTAAAGTACCTTTTTTAGGGGGAGAAGTCACTTGAATAGTCGGACCTGTACACCGATTGTTGAAGAAGATTTACGACACACTCCCATAAATCAAAGAACCATACAGACGGAGGAATAAAATAACATCAAATAAGGAAAGGCTGTGTTTGTTGGACTGTAGAGCGTGCATTGGGAGAAAATAAACTAGAACTATAATCGGCTGCCTCCGAGGACACTCGCAATGTGGAACAGTAGACACAGTAATGTCTTCATACACGAATGTCGGAAAGCTTAAAATTACTTGTTATCGCTAAATAGTAATCCTGGGACAAGATGGCTCTCCATCTGCATCACAAAAGGTGCTTACTAATCAAGAATGCAATTTGTTGGAGTGTGTTGAGTTGTAAAAAAAGGTCGAATGGATCGGAATTTGGTCTTTGTAAGCTTTGCTGGACAGTAAACTTGTAATGGCTTTGCTGGACAGTAAACGAGATCTAATGCAAAAATGGTCTAATATTAAAACCTTTAAACGTTAAAGATTTTATATAGCAATAGGAGGACTTACCAATATACTGGTGCCTTACATCCCAAAAATAGTTTGCTTCATTTATTTTAAAGCAAAGCAGAAAAACTAAGAACATACCAAAAAATTGTGGAGATAAACCGGGGATATAAACCATACTTACCTTATATTGTGGAGTGTTAATCCAATCCTCACACCGCCTACAGTAGTTCTTCTCCCCTTTGTATCCAGTGCAAGCGCCTCTCCCTAGCTACAAAGCAGTAGGATTCAAAGAGTGGAACATGCACCCAGAAGGGCCACACCAAATCACTTTCAGATCAGTGAGGTCAGTCTGGGCATATTGGAACCAACCAGAAGAATGTGCCTAGAGTTGGGCTGAAGGTGGCAGAAGGACCTGGGTTATGAGGAGTTGGTGCATCTCCATGTCCCCAGTGAGAAAGGAAGGTATTGTCTGTTTTGCATTGTAGATTCCATTTTCCTAATATAGATTACGTTAAACCGGACCTTCAGCATCATTTAATGAAAAGCCCAAATCCTTAAAAAACGATTCCTCTGCATTTAAAATTAATATATTTTAAGTTCTTACTTATTACTTACTTATTATTCTTTCCCCCACTGGGCTACAACTCCGTTCAGGACTCTAGGATACGGCCACCGCCATCTTGCCTCAGAAGTGTCACATACTGAGGAGAGGAGGGGGGGCAAGTACAGGGGGCGTTATAGCTGTGCTTAGCACAGGCAGAGCAGAGCTGGGGTCAGAAAAAGGTCAGCAATCCCAGAATGCAGAGCGGCACAGTCAGAAGACACTTCCTGTTTGCAGGCAGCCTCAGATGCCATGGGCCATGGGTCGCCAACTTGGATGTTTAAAAGCGTAAAAGATTCAGTAGATGAAGGTAGGATGATTTTTAATGTGAACAATCTGTATGTACAGGGTGGGGGAAACATGTAATATAGACTCTTATTTAGAGTGAAGGTCCGGTTTAAAACAATATAGGTCTTTGAGAGTGTGTCTCAGGTGGCTAAAAAAAGCTCATATTTGTGGGTACAAGGGATTGTTGTTGAATCATCCTTATTTTAACCCTTTCGTGTCATTTAACTCTTTTCTGACCACAGACCAGCATGGGAGGACAGGTTGGGCTGCAGAGAAGATCAAGGACGTGCAATCAGGGCATAGATAATTAAACTGGAGGTGAAAGACAGATAAGGCCAAAGTATCTGCTGTATCTAATGGAAGAAAGTAATCAAGCTCATAGTCAAACAGGCTAAGGTCAAAAAACAGATGGCAGAGATGCATGGTCAATGTCTGGTAAAAAGGTTAATGGGCAGGCAGCAGTCATGAGTAGCAGGGCCCTCACTAGGAATTTCAGGGCCCCATACAGCCACAATGTCTGCCCCCCCCCCTTTGATCCTACACAAATGTATAAATACAACCTCTGGGGGTACCTGTAAATACTCAACGTTTCCCCCTCCAACAGCGCATGCGCGTCTCTCATCCATTGAGAGCCATCTGCCATGACTATGTCATTCAGCAAACAGTAGTTTGTAGTGCGTTGCTGCCGCATTCCCTGCATCCCAAGTTTAACTCAACTCAGATGCAGCTAGACAAAAAGTGGACCAAAACCCAGGATATACAATAAACTGGGTTTTGGTCCTTCCTCCAGTTTGGGATGCCCCCTGTGTGGCCCATCACTTATCAGCTGCTGTTTTTATATTACCCTAAAGCCTATGGCACATGTGCGGCCTCTCGTGCAATCAGCTTCTCTAAAGCCTATGGCACATGTGCGGCCTCTCGTGCAATCAGCAGCTGGAGAACCTGAATAGAATCCCAGCCGCCCAATCGGCGGCGTGCGGCATCACTCACATCCTTCAGCTATAAGTGCCCACACACAGCCATTCAGTTATGGTGGGCGTGGTGGTGCACAGCCGGACAAAGATGTGAGTGATGCCCCCATCCGCCGCGTCACTTTTGGTCCAATTAAAGTGGACCAACACCCAGGATTTTCACTATCCTGGGTTTTGGTCCACTTCCGCGGGGCACCCTGATCGGCCCCGCTGCGTGAAACCCCCCAGATCGCCCTAAAAAACTCACCTCACCCCGCTCCTACACGAGCGCTCGTCCAATCAGAGCACTCAGAGCCGCTGTGGTATGTACAGACAAGCGACGGACAACTACAGCGGCTCTGAGCACCCTGGAGGCCGCATCTCTCGCTTCCCTCTAACAGGGAGCGCGCCCGCGCCTACCATTCACAAACGGCCGGCGCGGGTGCGCGCCCTGCTAGAGAGAAGCGCAAGGTGCGGCCGCGGCACGCGCATGCGCCGTTGGAACGGGGATAAGGAAAGGTTTCTGGGCGTCCTGCAGGGTTTCACAAAGCGGGGCATCCCGATTTCAGTGCTCATATACATCCCTCACCAGGGCAATTTAGATTGCTGCTCATAAAAATTTCTTTTACCTTTTTCTAACTCCTGTTGTAGTAAACAGGAAGTGCTGCTGGGCTTCCTGTTACTGTGCAATGTCAGTTATGTCAGTTGAATCCAGGCAGCAGCATGGCTGAGATGCTGAGAGAGGAAGCTCCAAAATGGCTGCTACCACTAGAAAATTGGTGAGGGGATGTTTCAGCTTTGAGCGGATGCAGGAGCAAATGTAAGTGCTGACAATGATTCAGTATCATGCATGCAGATGGGGCAAGTGTGTTTGGGTCTTTCCAACTGTGCAAGGCAATTGGTCCGGTTTAAGTTTGCCCATCCTTTTCCCCTGCCAGACCCCTTAATTTGGGAACCGTCCACACTATTCCACAGTCCACAGTATTATTTAAAAAAAAAGCTTCGTGCGTCGTCTCCCATGTGGACAGCTGGGGTATGCTAGGAAGGTGGGGTTACCATCGGGGTGGGGTGAGGCTGCCCCCCCAGAGCCCGGGCCTGGTACACCACCCCCGCCAAGAGAAAATCTGTGGGGCAGCGTTCCAGCTTTTGAGTGGATGCAGTAGGTGCTGACAATGATTCAGTATCATGCATGCAGATGGACTGTGGAAGAATGTTGTACCGCTGACAACTGATTTAAAAAAGTAGATCAACCGTGCTGGGCCCGGTATTTAGAGATTGTAGCTCCGTTCTCCCTCTCTGTCCCGCCACAATGACAATGCAGTCATGTGACAGGAAAGAGGAAGGAAGAGTGGAGCTACAAGTGCTGAACAGCAGGCCCTGGCATGGTCATCGAATAGGAGTCCAAACGCTTCCTTCTCACTGCATTACAAGTTGCCCACCTGACACTAACCGGCTGCCAAGTGCAGTTTATCTTTTTTTAAACAATCAGCAGTGCTGGCACCCCTGTCACCCATGGGCCCCCTGCAAACATTTTTGGAGGGGGTCTAGGGCTACTTGTGCTGGCGCCACATACCTTCCGGCAGGCATTTTTAAATGGCTGGCGTGAAGGAGCTTTCGAGTGGCTCACTCTCCATTTATCTTTGGTGTGTTGCTGTGAGGTCAGAGGGGCATAGTAAAGATAAATGTGAGCATGAGCCGCTGATTGGCCATTGGCCCATGCATGCATCATGGGATGGCTAGAAAGGTGAGTTTTTGGCTGGAGAGTGCTTGGATTTCTTCTTTAAAGTGTAAGTTCACTTTTGACCCTACCAACCTGCAGATTTCTGTGCCATGGGGCATGAGACTACCCTCTTACCTTCGGTCTTCCACTTTTCGCCTAGTGGTATGAGAAGCTGGTGCGGCAGGTGGCCGTGGCCTCCCATTAACATCAATGGGCACCTCCGTACACCAGTATTCCATGTACAGAGGTGCCCATTGACGTCAGTGGTAGCACTCCAGACTCAGGCTACACCCACTGAAATGGAAGGTAAGTGGGGTGGCTTGGGCCCTATAGCACTCTGATCTTCAGGTCTAAAATGGAAAGTCCCTTGAAGTCTTTACAGATCCCTGGTTGGCAGCATGTTCCTTTTTAATTGGAGCACCTCCCACTGAAGAAAGATATGCACAATCATGCTATAAACATTGTTTCATATCTCAAAGAGCATTTTTGCTCTACTTTTTAATTCCTGGAATTCAGTCAGTCAGTAGGAACTTCATGAAACTCGCAGGTCCATGCTGCTTGGCTCATGCCAAGAAAGCACAGTGTTTCAACAATGGAGTTGTCAGGACCAAGCTTTGAGGAAAACTTACAAGTAAGAAAGTATATTGGATGGCTGGGGCCTAATTTATGGCATATTTGCTCTTTTAGCCACATTCCAAATCTGAACACTAGTGAAAAGACAGTAGGATTAAAGCCAGCACCAACATCCAGGAATAGAAGAAATGCAACTTAAAGGAGCAGTATCGCGAATTTGTCTTGGTGACTTATATTTAAATGGTACTTTGAATGTAGGTAAGTGTTGGAGTAAGAATTACAAATTTAGAAAAAAAATGATGTGTGTGTTGAGCAGCTGGAGACTAATAGCTCATGTTTATGTCTGATGAGTGTCGGGGCCGACACTCTGGCCTGTTCCACGCTGAGGAGAGGGGGAAACAATGTATCAAAGTATCAGCTGTTCAGTGCTGGCAGCCGTCCAGCATAAGATAACAACATTGCAACATTGCCTGGCCAGAACTTATATATCTAAAACAGAGAGAAAAGCTCTAGAAATCATTTAGCTGATTTTGACAGTTTTCCCTTCATGTTGGCTCTGCTGCAGAATCTTTCAGTTTACCATTTTCTCTTTCATATTCTAATTTTTCATTTTTCCATATGATCTTTCTTTCAGCTTTGTGTGTTTTGAGCAAAGCCCAACCCAGGATTTTCACTATCTAGAGTTTTGTTTTGTGCCCCTATCCTGACTTGGGATGCCCTGATATGTGAAATCCCCAAGTTCGCCTGTGAAAACGTACCTTTCCCTGTCCCACAGCGCATGCGCAGGCTCTCATCCAATTAGCTCTGTTTGCACGCAGATGGGGAGCCTGAGCAGTAACCTTCCTGGCCGCCCGGTCTGTCTAAATGACTATCTGCGTGAGCGCGCCAGAAAAATGGGGGGGATCTGTGGTTATCCAGGGGTCGTTTCACACAGTGGGGCATTCCGATTTAGGATGCCCAAGGGGCAAGGTCAATGGCCGGGTCTTATAGACTTCAGGGTCAGCAACTCAGGGTTTTGTTCCACTTTAATTCCTTTAGATTTTTCTGCACAGTTATTCAAAGAAGAATTTCAGTCATTTTCAGTCAGTTTAGTTTATTTTGTATAGATTTTACACATTTGAGTCACCTGGTCTCATAACAAAAGCAGCACCTCACACACACAGCCGTTACCACTGATTACAGTGTCAGCCTCTGAGGTAAAGTGTTGCTAGGAGACCAGTGGGCTAAATGAAGCAGTTCACTAAATACAACCCAGCAGATCCCCCTATTCAGCAAATGGACTGAGCCATTGTCATTATACAATTTAAAAGAAAGGCAGATATTTTTTCCTTTTTCTATCGCCACATTATTTATACACATGTTAGAAGCTATTGTGTGGCTATTTAATTATTTATCTTTTTTAATGCAAATTAAAAGGTGTCACCTGGCCTCAGAAGCCATGTTCTACCTCTCTTTTGGACATTTGGATGTGTAGATTTTAACCATGGATGAAAAGTTTGGTGCTGGCTTTAATCCTACAGCCATATTGCCTTGGAGTTCAGCCTTTATTGCCGAGCACACTATACTGGGAACCAGTGAGCTATTGAACTGTGTCTTTCTACACTAGTGAAAAGACACCTGGAACCCCCTTGCACTATATACTTCACTATATGTACTTGGAGACACTGTTCTTAAAGCGGATGGAAACCCAGAAATCTTCGGAGCCCCCCCCCCACTCGAGCAGCTGGGCGCTGCTGTCAGCTTGGCGGTGGCCAGATTTTCAAAGAAAACCACATATTCTAAGTATGTCACACACCCCGCTTCAAGATATCCATAACATGCAGAGATGATAGCAAAAAAGAAAGCCCCTCCCTGATCCATAAATACCTGGGACCTCCCACTCATCACCCAGTTTTCCATCTCTGCAGACGGCGAGCAAGTCAGAAGATGATGGCTCCTCCTTGCACAGGGGGATTTCAGGTAGCCGGGATGACTCCCGGCCCGCTATTCATTTATTTCCGTTTGGACCTTTTTTCCCCAGAACTCCATATGCCTCCCAGCCTCGGCTGAGGGTCCAGGCGAGGGTATATCGGCACCTTAGGTGCTCAGGAGCTATGCTCCACCGTGAGACCCTATATGAGAGGGTAGGCGGTTACTCCGGGTTGGTGACCCCGGTTTGGGATGCCCTGTCCCTTACTTTACATCCAGTGGCCCTCCCAGGATCCCCTTTCCATAGGTGGGGTTGGGGAGTGTGGGTCCCTTCTTAATTAATTCTTTTCACAGGACAGCATACTTTTGAGGGTGTGTGTGTGTGAGTGTAGTGTCTCTTTAAATGTATTCACCGCCGCAGCCGTTTTACAGGGCCTGTGCGGTGCTGACCTGTCTTTCTTCCCCCCATCTTCCCTCAGCTGGTGTTCACTTTTAGTAATGGCGGAGGTATTTACCTCACGCCATGATACTGTGCTTCTGGGGGGGGCGGGACCGGACCGTCGGCGCGGGGCCGGGGCTCGTCCCTCCTGTTTTCACATGTTTAATATGTGTGTGTGTGTGTATGTGACTGTCGTTTATACTAGCCGGGCCGGCGACCGCTCTTTACTCTGCGGCGCCGGCCGGCTCTTGGCGCCATTTTCTGAGGAGTTTCTCCTCACGCTGACTGGGGGGGCAGGGCCGGTGTGGCGGCGCGTCACCGCTGCCCGCCCTCATCCTTCTCTGGCGCCGCTGCGGAGCTCTGACTGTGTGGAGAGGGGAAGGGGGGCGTGGCCCGGCGTCACGCGCGTCCCGCGCTGACCACGCCCCCTTCCCCCCTTCTGGCTGCAGCTCAGGTGGATTCTGGCTGGGGTCGGTCCTCACGGTCGCCATTACTGTCTGTTTGCGGTTATGTAAGTGGCCTCTGGCCATCCCCTTTTCTCATCCTATGTATGTAAGATTTTCTATGTCTTCATTAGCCTTATTAGCCCTTCTGTTCTGTCTTTCAGATGGTGGTTCAGGAGGTTCGCCAGTAGCATTTAGGGGGTCCCTCCCGATCCTTTATCACTGGGTTCATTATTGTTATAAATCCTCCCACTCGGGACATTAAAGGGGCATCCCGGATTGTCTAGCGGCGTAATTCCCTGGGTCATAGCGACTATTCCTATAAAAAGTTCACCTTATGGAGGCATCCCCGGATACTGGGCTCGGGGCCCCTTCGGGGCATCCCCGAAAGTGTATGTTGTGTGGGGTATCCATTTCTGGGGACGATGTACTTCTGTGTATACCATGTGCACAGCAGACCATCACGCGGCAGTCCGAACCACAGGCGTCTGGGTCAGCACCGCCGGTCGCTTCATCTCCACCTCCCGCTTTGACACGTGCCCCGTGTGACGTCGTCATGGGCAGGGAGCTGCAATCTGAGATGTGCGCCAGATTGGCTAACCTTGAAAAAATTATCTCCAGCTCGGTCGCCCGTAAGGCTCCGACTAAGAGAAAGCATTTGTCGCCGGCTCCGCTGGTGGAGGACCAGGAGGATGTTAATAATCTGGATTGGTCTGATTATTCCCAGCTAGAGGAAGGGGAAGTTTATGAGGATTCTGATTTTTCGGACGATGAGCAGTCCTTTGGCGCTGAAGCCGAGCTGGGTGACTTGGGGAGATCCTCTGATACTCCCCACGCTCTGGCTCTGATGTTAGAGGTACTGAATATTTCCCCTCCTGAGGAGGTATCACAGCAGAAGGGTGAATTGTTTGAGGAATCCAGGCCGCGCTTGGAATTCCCTACACAAAGGCATTTTGACAAAATTATTGCCAAGGAATGGGACAGGCCGGCTCGGCTCCCTGGCATCCCTCAGGGATGGGATAGGAAATATCCCTTCCCTTCGGAGGCGGTTAAGCGCTGGGCATCTCCCCCCGAGGTGGATGCGCCGGTTTTGGGGTTGTCCAATTCCTCGGTTTTAAATAGACCTGATTGTTCCATTCTCAAGGATGGAGAGGATAAACGTATTGACCAGATGGCTTGTCATGGTTTTGCTAGCGTTGGGTCAGCCATGTGGCCCGTTTGCGCATCGGCACTAATGGTGTTGGCTGCCAGGTCCGTGGTTAGGGACCTGTTGACTTCTTCCGGGCTGCGTCCTGGTAGTGCTGAGTTCCTTAGCCTTAAACGGTGTGAGTTGTTTTTATCTTTTGTGTTGACAGCCTTGGATGACACTTTGATGATGTGTGGTAGAACGTCGGCGCTGCTGGTCACTATTCGGCGCTCGGTGTGGCTGCGCCAGTGGGCGGCAGATTTTATGTCCAAGAAGTCACTAACGGCTCTACCCTTTGTTGGATTACGGCTTTTTGGAGAGACATTGGACACTGTTACCAAGGGTGGTAGGTTACCTCAACGCAAGAAACAACGCCGTCCCTTTCGGGGGGCGCCTTCCTTTACCCCCTCCTTTCGTGGGGCCAGATCTGGCAGGGGATTTGCATTCCCCTCTTCCAGAGGAGATCCTGGGAGCAGGGGCAGAGGACGTGCCCGTCCAGGTTTCAGTTGGGGCTCTAAGCCCAAGCCGGCTGCCAAGCCGGCTCAGCAATGAGGGGGCGCCCTCACCCTTGCGGGTGGGGGGACGGCTGCGACTCTTCTCCCAGGTCTGGGATCAAGAGGTCTCGGACCGATGGATCCGGGAAGTGGTGTCTTCCGGTTACAAGCTGGAGTTCGAGCTCCGCCCCCCTTCCAGATTTTTCAGGTCTCGGATGCCTTCGGAACCTCTAGCGGCGCAGGGGCTCCTGTTGGCAGTGCAGAACCTTCTGGACATGGCTGTCATTTGCCCAGTGCCCCCTTCGGATCAGGGCAGGGGTTTTTATTCCAATCTGTTCACGGTACCCAAGAAGGACGGATCGGTCCGACCCATCTTGGATCTGAAGTTTCTCAACAGGTTCATCCGGCCACGGAAATTCCGCATGGAAACGCTGCGTTCGGCCATTCACTCTCTTCGTCAGGGAGACTTTCTGACGTCCATAGACATCAAGGATGCTTATTTACACGTTCCAATCTTTCCAGCACACCAGAGGTTTCTCAGGTTCGTGGTGGAGGATCGCCATTTTCAGTTTGTGGCACTCCCCTTCGGTCTCACCTCGGCTCCTCGGGTGTTCACCAAGGTGCTAGCGGGAGTGATGGCTCTGCTGAGGGTTCAGGGTATCCGCATTGTGCCCTATTTGGACGATCTTCTGATCATGGCCTCCTCTTTCAACCAAGCGGAGTTGGATACCGGAGTGGTGGTGTCCACCCTGGAGAGGTTCGGTTGGGTGGTCAACCACCCCAAGTCTTCTCTTTCTCCGTCCAGAGTAGTGACTTTTCTGGGAATGTCTCTGGACACTTCGCAGGCCAGGGTGTTTCTGCCCCAGGCCAAGATTCTTTTGATTCAGGATTTAGTTCGGCTTCTCTTGTCGGTCCCTCGTCCGGCCATCCGGCTAGGGATGAGGCTGGTGGGGTTAATGGTGGCCTCATTTGAGGCAGTTCCCTTTGCGCAGGTTTCATACAAGGACGCTTCAGCTTCATCTGTTGAAGGTTTGGGACAAGTCCCCTCTATCGTTGGATCAGTCCTTCCTGATGACTCCCCGAGTTCGTCGATCCCTGCAATGGTGGCTGGGGTCGGTCAATCTGTTGAAGGGCAGATCTTTTCTGGCCCCGTGTTGGGAAACAGTCACCACGGATGCCAGTCTGTCAGGTTGGGGGGGTGTTTGGAAGGACCTCCAGTTCCAGGGTCTGTGGGGCCCGCAGGAGGCTCACGAGCCCATCAATGTTCTGGAATTGAGAGCCATCAGGTTGGTTCTGTTTCGCTTGACTCATCAGTTGCGGGGCCTGCCTGTTCAGGTTCGGTCGGACAACCGGACGGCGGTTGCTTACATCAATCACCAGGGGGGGACTCGCAGCAGGAGTGCCCTCAGGGAAGTGTCTTTGATTCTGGACTGGGCGGAGAGCCACGTCCCGTGTATCTCAGCAGTCTACATTCCGGGAGTGGAGAACACGGAGGCGGACTCGCTGAGCAGGGCCTCCTCTCGTCAGGGGGAGTGGTCTCTCAGTCCCAAGGTGTTTCGCTCGATCTGTCTCAGGTGGGGGTTCCCAGCGGTGGACCTCTTTGCCTCTCGTCACAATCACAAGCTTCCAGTCTTTGTGTCTCTCTCGCAGGATCCTCTGGCTCTGGCAGTGGATGCCATGTCTCTGAACTGGAGGGATCTGGGGTTTCTTTACCTGTTCCCTCCGTTTCCAATGGTAGCCAGAGTGGTGCGCAAGCTGGCCCTGGAGGGCGCGTCAGCGATTCTGGTGGCACCAAGGTGGCCAAGGCAGGTTTGGTTCGCAGACCTAGTAAGACTGGCAGAGGATCAGTTCGTTCTGCCTCTACTGCCGGACCTGCTCACTCAGGGTCGGCTGCGCTATCCCAATTTACCTTCGCTGGCTTTGACGGCGTGGCTGCTGAAACCGCCATCTTGAAGGAGGAGGGTCTTTCTGACGCGGTGGTTCAGACTCTTATTAGCGCCAGGAAGCGCTCTTCCTCTACTATTTACTATAGGACTTGGCGGTCCTATATTGACTGGTGTGAAAGTAGGTCTTTCTCTTGTCGGGAGTTCTCCATTTCCAGAATTCTGGAGTTTCTTCAACATGGTCTGGATCTGGGGCTTCAACTTAGTACCTTGAAGGGGCAGGTTTCTGCCCTGGCGGTGTTCTTTCAAAGGTCCTTTGCACTTCATCCCTTAGTCAAGACCTTTTTCCAAGGAGTTACGCATATACGGCCTCCTAGGAAGCCTTTTGTTCCAGTTTGGGATTTGAATCTGGTTCTTTCTGCTCTTCAGGGTCCTCCGTTTGAGCCCTTGAATGAGGTTGCTTTGTCTTCTCTTACTCAAAAGGTGGCCTTTTTGGTGGCTATCACTTCGGTTAGGCGTGTTTCTGAGTTGGCGGCTTTATCTATTAAAGCTCCGTACTTTGAGAGGCACCAGGACAAGGTTGTCTTTCGTTTCAAGCCGGATTTTCTTCCTAAGGTGGTCTCTGCCTTTCATCTGAATCAGGACATTGTTCTGCCTTCTCTATGTCCTAATCCCAGCAATGACAAGGAAAGGGCGCTGCATTCCTTGGATGTGGTTCGTGTTGTGAAATATTATCTGGTGGTTACGTCTTCCTTTCGTAAGACTGATGCATTTTTTGTGGTGCCCTTTGGACCTAGGAAAGGTTTGGCTCCTGCCAAATCTTCCATTAGTAAATGGATTCGTCAGGCCATCATTGGGGCCTATTCTGCCAAGGGGAGGAGTCCCCCTTTTCGTGTTACTGCTCATTCTACTCGTGCGGTTGGAGCGTCCTGGGCTTTCCAGCACCAGGCCTCTGTTGAGCAAGTTTGTATGGCCGCTACTTGGTCCTCTGTTCACACTTTTTCCAAGTTTTACAAGGTTGATGTTCGGGCCTCAGCGGATGCTGTTTTTGGCCGCAAAGTTCTGCAAGCTGTTGTGGTTTAAGTTGTGCATTGTTGCCTTGTTTTGGATCCCCGCCCTTTTTATGGACACTGCTATTGGATGTCCCACATGTTATGGATATCTTGAAGCGGGGTGTGTGACATACTTAGAATAATACCATTTTGTGAAATACTCACCTGTAAAATGGGTATTATAAGTATGTCACACACCCCGCTTCACCCGCCCTTCTTGTATTCTGGATCCTTTATTTTGTGAACTTTGCGTTGTTATGACTTATATTTGCCTCTTCCTGGTCCCTTACCTTACTGCTTCTATATACTGGGTGATGAGTGGGAGGTCCCAGGTATTTATGGATCAGGGAGGGGCTTTCTTTTTTGCTATCATCTCTGCAGGAACGCCCCTTCAGGTCGGTATTACCCACATGTTATGGATATCTTGAAGCGGGGTGTGTGACATACTTATAATACCCATTTTACAGGTGAGTATTTCACAAAATGGTATTTTTTGCTTTTAGAGAGAGCCTGTTGGGTAGGCTATTGGCCAAACCTGAAGTCTTTGACCACTTAAAATCACTCATAGTCTTTTAAGTGTATATCTGTTTTTATGGTCCATTTTTGTAGGCAAATATTCTATTTGCAGCTGTTATTATTTACTTGATGCTGATTCTAAAAGACATAGTTAATGAGTTACTGTATTTTCGACCCTATAAGACACATAAAAAATAAGAAAAAAAATGTTCTAGACTGAATGTAGTGCTAAGACACCCCATTATAGGCAGTGTGGCATTCCCCCATCCTATTTTCCATTGGCAGAGTGGCATTCCCCCATCCCATTCCCCATGGGCAGTATGGTATTCCACCATCCCATTCCCCATTGGCAGTGTGGCATTTCCCCCCATTCCAATAGGCAATGTGGCATCCCCCTTCCCATTCCCTATAGGCAGTGTAGCATTCCCCCCTCCCATTCCCCATAGGCAGTGTGGCATTCCCCCAGTCCCATTTCCATTGGTAGTGTGGCATTCTCCCCATCCCATTCCCATAGGCAATGTGGCACCCCCTTCCCATTCCCTATAGGCAGTGTGGCATCCCCCCTCCCATTCCCCAGATAGGCAGTGTGGCATTTTCCCCATCCCTTTATTCAGTGTGGCACCCCCCACCCCATTCCCCATATAGGCAGTGTGGCATTCCCCCTCCCATTCCCCATAGGCAGTGTGGTATTCCCCCTCCAATTCCCCATATAGGTAGTGTGGCATTTCCCCCATCCCCTTATTCAGTGTGGCATTCCCCCATTCCCATAGGCAGTGTAGCATCCCCCCTCCCATTCCCCATAGGCAGTGTGGCATCCTCCCATCCCATTCCCCATAGGCAGTGTGGCTTTCCCCCCATCCCATTCCCATAGGCAGTGTAGCATCCCCCCTCCCATTCCCCATAGGTAGTGTGGCACCCCCCCATCCCATTCCCATAGACAGTGTGGCACCCCCCATCCCATTCCCATAGACAGTGTGGCATCCCCCCTCCCATTTCCCATATAGGCAGTGTGGCATTTCCCTAATCCACTTATTCAGTGTGGCATTCCCCCCTCTCATTCCTATAGGCAGCGTGGCATCCCCTCTCGCATTCCCTATAGGCAGTGTGACATTCCCCTCTCCCATTCCCCATAGGCAGTGTGGCATCCCCCCTCCCATTCCCCATATAGGCAATGTGGCATTTCCCCCCATCTCCTTATTCAGTGTGGCATTCCCCCATCCCATTCCCCATAGGTAGTGTGGCATCCCCCCATCCCATTCCCATAGGCAGTGTGGTATCCCCCTCCCATTCCCCATAGGCAGTGTGGCACCCCCATTCCATTCCCCATATAGACAGTGTGGCACCCCCATTCCATTCCCCATATAGACAGTATGGCATTTCCCCCATCCCCTTATTCAGTGTGGCATTCCCCCCTCCCATTCCTATAAGAAATTTGGCAGAATCACCCCAACCCCCCAGAAAAAAAAAGGTATACATGAATGCTGTCCCCTCTCTGGCATCTGGGGGTGGCACTGCCTCTCGGGCCGGTGCACCCTGACACCCAAGTGTTTGTTCCATTAATAATAGTGACTTTGTGAAGATTCATCCTATCACATGCTGTTACTATTATTAATGGAATGAACACTATAAGGAAGACCTAAACCGTTGTCTTGAGCTCTGTGCCTTCTACTGTATTTATCACTTCTACTGAGATTGGAGTTCTGCACTTGGAGCCTACTTAATTAAATACATTTTTTTAAATACATGTTTATTGAATAATTTGGTTTAAAAAAAAAAAAAAGAAAAGCGCGGTATTTAAACACTTTAAACCCAAGTGTTTGTGTCAGCGCGCGGCCACCGAGAGGCAGTGGCGGTTCTGGAAGCCAGAGTGGGAACAGCAGTCGCGAGACTCATGGAAGTATACATTTTTTTCACTTTTAAAAATTTTTTTTTTACATTCACCCAATAAGACGCACTGACATTTTTCTCCCACTTTTGGAGAAAAATGGTGTGTCTTATAGGGCAAGATTTCCCAACAATTGAATAGACTGATTACTTGGACTGGGCCATTGTGGAACCTTGATCTACTTATCCACCTTTTACCCAAACAGTAAATTTCACTTGTAATCACTCAGAAAAGCAAGATCCCCCCTTCGCAACAGCATACAGGTTAATTACAGGTCTATAAAATATTAATGAGTTATGCTTATGCCTAGAGGGTAAGCAAACATGTGGATGAAGCCATGACTCCTGCAGAAGCCTGATTATAAATGAAGGTTGATTCACTGGTGAACTAGTAAAAAGTCCTTTGGGTCCCTTATCAACCGACTTACAGAAGAATAAACATGTCCACTCTCTGTATAAGTATATAGAAGTCGTAGGTATGTCCTTCACCTTCGTCATCCCCTGGCAATCCTGCTTTTCAGAGAATGGTATGATGGAGAGCAACACGAAGCAGAACTCAATAGCTATTTAATGTTGTTCCTCCATGCACGCCACTGCTGAATGATCTGTAATCTATGAGCCCTCCTGATATCAATCTAACTTGTGCCCAACCTTAGCCAGATCATTATTGATCCTGTTCTAACAATGCTACTGCCTGTTACTGTGTGTAATGGGTCACCAGAGTCCCTTCCATTATAGCCTTTAGACCACATGCTAGTTTAAGGATTTTAAATGAGCCATCAGCAGACACAATGAGCCATGTCTACAAATAACAAGCAACTGAAATGCCTGATGTAGTGGGCAGCTTTTTGGAAAGCACCCCTTCCTGCGACCAGTGCTGACCCAGCAGACCCCAGCCAGCACCAGCCATCCACCCCCCCCCCCCAGTAGTAGCTAAGTACTGCTCAGTGCTGCTGTGGTTGGATGACCACTGGCTGTCCCTGGGGCATCCCACATAATTCACTTTTTCGGGGCTCTTACTGCACTTGCGCACCCCACTGATGCATTCCCAGCTTCCTTTGCTCCAGCGCCCAGCCATTCAGATGGGGTGGGAGCATGTCTCAAGCGAGGGGGGAAGTCGGGGATGCAGCCAGCAGCTCGTCATGTCAGCCATTACATTTGAGATTAGCCATCCTAATAATCAAATCTGCCTTTAAAGGAAAAATGGGTGTTGGTCCGGTTTAAGCAGATCTAAAGCCTAAATACCTATGCCAATGTCAGATGCCCTGGAACTTAAAGGTAAGAGGAAAGCCAGAGAACAGGCTGAAATACTTTCCCCTTCGGGGTTCCAGCTTTGGAGAAGTCTGCTTTGACCGTGTTCCAACGATGCACAGAAGTGCATCCCATGCTCCCCCTCTCTGCTTGTGACTGCCAATAGGATCACATTTAGAGGGAGGGTATGGTGTGCTTCTCTGAAGCACTGTATCACATGAACTTCAGATGTGTTTTCAGGCTTTAATAGAGAGCCAATACCTTGCTAATCAGTGTGGTCCAGGTGAAATCTTTTCTGCCCACAAACAACTCTGCAGCAGCATCCCTGCTCTGCCAAATCTGTGCTGGAGCAAGGATGCCATGGTAAAACAAAGTACTCTGCTTTTTGCCACAGCTCACTGTCCCAGGTTCCTGGAATGAGGGTAATATACAGTTAGACTGGGGGATTTCACACTGCAATGCATCCAAAATCGGAAAGTTTTAAACCAGATCTAGAGTCTTTTAAATTCAGGTTTTGTTCCTCTTTAAACTAGACATCCACATGGTTTCTGATAATTTTAGTTCACAAAACTAGTAGACCAATGCCTATATATTATTATGATAATTATTACAGTTTTTTTACATAGTACTGTCTGTACATGGGATAATAACAAACAAGATAAAACATACTGTACAGGGGCCATTACACACTAGATGCTACAAAGTTGAGACTAAATGTGAGAACAGAAGATAATAAGAAATAGAGCACTGCCCTTGCGAGCTTACAGTATAGAGGATAGGGGGGGGGGTTGAGATAAAATGGGAAGGATCACAAGTGGTAGAGCTTTGGTTTGGCGTTATGTGCCCTGTGAACATAATAGGAGCTGCTTATATGCAGCCATGTTATATGCTTGTCAAAAGAGGTGGGTTTTTAAATAGCTTGGTGCTTTGGAGACTGGCAGATTCAAAATCCATGAACATTTGAAAAGCAATAGCGGTTGTTGTAGGAAACATTGGTCAAGGGTTTTGGCCAACCATGTGATCGAGCTGATGCCATTAATGGGGCAACCAATAGCTCTGGGAATGCCAAGCTTTATATTTATAAGTCCTATATGACACAATCCCAGAAACTACAAAAAATTAACATCTTTATATTGACCATGAAGTATAATTAGTAATATATCATCATCATATAGTAAACACTAATAATATTAGAATAATAATATCTTAATCAAAACTTAAAGCCCCAAGTTAAAACTCTTTAAAATAAACCCCAAAACAATAACAATCTTCTACAATTGTACAAATCTATATAGTGTGGGTCAAGAGTTTGGCTCAATGTTCAATGACACTAAAAAAAAACCTGCTGTAGCCGGTTGCTTTATTTCTGTAGACACCAAAAAGCTCTGTCCAATCTCCGATAAACAGTAAAAGTCAGACAGATCCC
Source organism: Gastrophryne carolinensis (assembly GCA_027917425.1). Lineage (NCBI taxonomy): Eukaryota > Metazoa > Chordata > Amphibia > Anura > Microhylidae > Gastrophryne > Gastrophryne carolinensis. The sequence goes on from CM051244.1 coordinate 70,769,935, forward strand.
TGCTAACAGCTCTTTTTTGTCATAAGATGGGGTGAGAAGCCGCAAACATGCTTCTCATGCTAAGGAGATGTAGCCAGGATTCTACACCCTGACACTGAGCTGATACGTCCTGACAGCCCTAATGTAGATATTGAGGCGAGTAGTGAGTCTCGGGAGAAAAGCTGACTAGGTGATGAGTGCACCGTGTCACTGGCTCTTTCACACATCTAAGAGTGCGCCGCGCTCACCAACTGAGAACCTCAATTCACTTAGTGCAAGACGGAATGGCAGCTGCGTTGCCTTGATAAAAAAAAAATCATCATGGAGTAATAGGATTAATGCTGACTATGACTGTGTAACAAAAAGGTCATTTTAACAAATGCCATTCCGAGGGGAGGCCGCTAAACAGAAGGTGCTTTTTTGTTTGTCTTCCATTTCAGACATTTGTTTGGAAATATTTTGTCACACTTCTTTTAAGCCATAGCACATATGGGGGTTGCATATAGTACTTATGTGGTATATTATCTAATCTGCATTCATTAATGTTTTTTTATGTTTTATTGTAGAAAAACAGTTTACATTTCTGTAATCAAATTTTCAAATCAAATCTAAAATAAAAAAAGGAATAATAAATGGGGTGGTAAGTGGATACAACCTCCCATGCTTACCTTCATGTCCTACTTACATTTGCTTTATGATCTTTGTCTCGTCCAACACTAAGAGATGGCCACATTCAAACAAAACAGTTTGGGGACACTAATGCCTACTTACAGTCATTTTGCTTATGTATATAATAAGTGCACTGTGTATGGACCCCCTGCTCCATAAAATACTTGCTGCCCATGGGTAAACCCCCAGGCCAAAATAAATCAAAGAGCCAGTCTAGCCAGACTGACCATTTTAAAAGCCTCCCCCGCTGCTGTGCCAACCTTCCCTAGCACTGAAGCAGGGCGGGGGGGGGGGGGGGGCGTTGGGTTCTTAATAAACAAGCACTCACCTGGCCCTCAATCCAGCTCCAACAATTGCCCGATGGAAGGCCAACAATTGCCTTCTGCAAAGCATGGTCCCTAGGTAACCGCGCTCTACCGATGGCTGAAACAAGATGGCAGCACCTGGCACTCTGATTGGGCGATCATCTGGGCTGGATTGCAGGCCAGGTAGGTGTTTTTCATGTAACGCCCTCTGCTTTAGCGTTAGGGATGGGTGGCAGGACGGGGGGATTCAAAAATGGGCAGTCTGACTGGACTGGTCCTTTAAATTGAACAACTAGGTGAGTTGATTAATGTGCCGCTTACAGTTTCTGCAGCTTCTGTCCTACACATGTTGAGACTGGGGAACCAATCGTGGGGAAGCCAACACACATCTGACAATCACTCAGGCAGACCACCAGCCACAAATATGGCGTCCACAAGCCTTCTTGAAGAGAAAGCCACAGATGTCTAGTGAAATGTCCCCAAGAAAGAAAGCCAGTTGTATGACTAGAAAATGCCTTTATGAAAGATACAGCAAGCCCAGTTGCCATGATTTATTACTACAGATATACAATGACCTGAACGCTTGTTTAGCTTTGTAGACTGCTATGTTTCTGATTATTTAACATTAGACAAATAGAAAAGAGAGAAATTAACAGATAAGTTCAGCAAATTGTGGACATCATTTTAGCACAGAATTATGGAAACTTTTAAACATGCCATCAAACATGGAATTACCCTTTCATTAACTTTTTAGATTGTTTACTTTATATCGGGGTTCCCAACAAGCAGTACTAGACTATTACCACTGGTGGTACTCAAAAGCCTGTCATGTGGTACTAGGTTAGGCTGCAGGCTGTCCTGTACCCCAACCTGATCTGCTGGCAGGTACACTTTACCAAAGCTTGATTTGCCTTGTACAGTACAAAAAGGTTCCAAAAGGTGATTTATGTACATTAATTGTGTGTTCCATTCACTTTAAATGACTGTTTTAGGCAACTGACAAGCCACACGCACCACCCAGTTGGTACTTGATATCATTGGAAAATGGAAAGAGATATAAAAAGAAATAACAGAACCCAGAGCAAAAATATTATATATTTATCACATTAACTATACAACATACAAATTGGTATGTCCCACTTTATAGTCATCTGGTAAAGGGAATAAAGCGACCCTTGGCAGGAATCAAAAAACCACCACATATCTAGTAGGAAATAACATGATGATGATGTTTTATCTAATGCCTACTGATATCAGCATAATTTTTGATTATTGGCATATACATAATTTTGTTACTATTGTCATCTAATATAATTACCCCTAAACTCCTGTCCCTACGTTGTTAAAATTACTATTTAAAGAGTAACATCGGACTAAAAACAAAATATGCTTAACTTTTGAATGTCGCCGTGGCCTGCTGCAGCAACATCCAGCAGCTTCGGGGCCCGATCACTGCCCCCCCACTGGCTTAGCCATCTATTAGTGACAGAACAGAATTAGTAACAGGTATCTTCAAAATCCTGCACCGCTCAGCAAAGTCTTGCGAGATTTCAACGGCTCAATTGCATCCCATTCATGGGCACCGCGCAGGCGTGAGATCTTGGGCCCTGCGCACTGCCTTATAGGATGCAAGATGGCGTCACCCGTCGGAAGATCCGAGGGACGCAGAAGACACATTCCCCAGGGAGGTGAGTAAAAAATGCCCAAAGGTAAACCAGAGAGGGGGCAGAAGATCGGTGAGGCTTAAGGGAGGTTTTAACCTCCCCCGATGTTCCTCTTTAAAATTACCTTGTGTTTTGTCTTTTAATCGTAATGCTAATAAATCCTATTGTTTTTACACTAAATATGCCTAAATAGCCTATTCTAGGTTGGTGGGTAGTTTGCATTTCATTTGTAAATGATCTTGGCTATACGGCCTTCTACAGCATATGTGTAGGTCATATGCACCTGGGCCGTGGCGATGTGGTGAGGAGCAGGTGTTCCCAGTTACTTACAGTTTAGTGGCACCAAGTCAAAGAGAGGAACTGTTCTTCCTAAACACAATATTAGTAATTTATTTCTTCTTTAATAGTAGTGTATAATTTGCAGCAGTAGTACAATTCCAAGGTCAAGATACACAGACTGTTTATTGCATTCTAAAATAGTACAACTCCTCCAGAAGGAGGCTAGTGACAGGTGGACTTTCTCCGTTATGCAGTTCCCCAGGTCTTGGTTCCAAGCTAGGCCTTGCTAGACTTCCACTGGTCTTCCAGTCACATCTTAGCTTTTTCTCCCTATACTGGACCATCTTGGAATTCAGACTCCTCAGCTAAAAGACTGATTGGCTGAGGTATTCTGCCCCAAAGTGGCAAACCAGTTGTGTTTGCTGAGTGGGCTTGCACATCAAACCTGAATGGTTGCTGGTGGTCACATGATTGGCCCCCCATTTGCTGCTAAACATGTGGATGAGGAAGAGGTCAAACTGTCCCTTTATATAGCCCTCTATACCAGAGGTCTCCTCCCCAAGGCCCACCAACAGGCCAGGTTTTGCAGATCTCTACACAGATGCACAGGTGAAGCAATTAGTGCAACAGCAAAGTGTTAGCACCAGCTGCACTATTTACTCCACTTGTGCATCTGTGTGGAGATCTGCAAAACCTGGCCTGTTGGTGGCCCTTGGGGAGGAGAGTTGGGGATCTCTGGTATAGACCACCCCTACCCAACAATGTAACTGCCATAACAATTAACAATAAAAAAATAAATAAAAACAATGTATTGTTAATAAACAGATTACATCCATACAGATGGCAACATAGGCCCCTTTCCCTTAATTTAATTATTAAATTACTCATTTTGAATCAGGTGGGATCAGTATAAAAAGGGAATATATTACTCTTTTTAAATAACTACCATATCACTTATTCCCTTTACCCTGGGCAGCCCCTATGCAGGATGCAGGCTGTGCAGTAACCAGGACTAAGGAAGGTCAGCCAGTGGCAGCATTCTTTATTTCCATCTATTGTTTGTTTCTATCTTTCATCTGTTTCATCTACCATTCATTTTATTTCTTTCTACTTTCCTACTACCATTTCTATTAGTCTTTGTTTCTTTCTATTCTTTTTTTTCCTTCTAGTCTTTTTCTTTCTTTCCATCTATCTGTTATTTCTTTCTGTGTATCTATCATATGTTCGTTCTTCCAATCCGTTTCTTTCTTTCTTTCTCTTTCTCTCTCTCTCTCTCTTTCTATTACTCCTACTCCTACTATTATTTTTTTCTGGCATTCCTTCTCTTTCTTTTTTCTGTCAGTCATTCTATTCTTTCTTTTCTTCTTCTTTTTTTTCCATTCCTTTTTCTTACTGTTTTCTTTCTTTTCTGTCATGTCATTTAATTTTTTGTTCTTTATTTCTCTATCTTTCTGTCATTCCTTCTATACTTTGTAATTCATTCTATTATTTTTTCTTTCTACTGTTTGGCAGTATTCACCATACATGCAACTTTATCATGTATGTATGGAGTATCATACCACACCGCAAGGGTCCCATTGAGACTATCACCCAAGGGCCCACATAAACCTGGAGGTGGCCCTGGGTCTGCCAATGTGGAATTAGGCAAGTGTATTTTTAAAAATAGGAATTTACAGTTATAAAACGTTATAAAGACACACTTTTTTTACGCTTTGATATGCATTTTTTCATTTCTATTTTTTAGGATAGTCTTTCTTGAGTCTAGGGCACCTAGTGCAGTTAGGCAAAGCAACAAGCATACAAACACTTCCTACTATATATGTGTTAGAAGCCAGTCGAGCTGAAGAATTGAAGTGAAAGATGATAAGACATTGAGTATCGTCAGTTTTATTAATCAGCCTTGTTCTAAAAAATCACTTGCATCTTCCTAATTAACATATTAATGAGGGCACACAGACTATTCCACTATGTAGGCACTCATCCAGAATACTTTCAAGGCCTAATTGCTTGACACTGTGATGTGTCTTGCAACTGTTCCTTTTGGACATGTTACAATATGAGTTAATTGCTGAATTTTCTCATATTTGGAAGGACTTTTTGCGGTCATCTGTGTTAGCCCATGGCAAACTTTATTGCTACAACATCTAATAACATTTTCAAACTTTATTGCAGCTAATAACGTTTTAATGGCATCTCTAGGACCAACCTCAAGATATATGCCTCGAATCAGCAAACTTTGTTTAAAATATCTCCTAAAAATAGGCCCCATTTCACGGTTTATTTCAGAATTAGGCATGAGGTAAAATGAGGTGTGATTCAAAGAGAAAAGAACATTACAAAGGTTTATACATTCCTTACTTTCACTCCATGGCTGTATAATTTACTAAAACATTAATAAAAAAAAGTTGTCACTTTACTCTAGTGAAGGTTTTAGGTGCAAATCATGCTCTAACCTCCTCCCGTTAGTGAATCGCAGCTTATATTATATCTTGCCTTTATCTGAAAAAAAGCAATAAACAGTCTTCATAGATATTTTAAGGCAAGTTTACTAAATCAACATCATTGTGGGGCTTTAAGGGTTTCCAGGCTTTACGCCCCATGTGGCCAAGCTAGCAGCAATAAAAGACAATGTGGGTGGAGACAGAAACTGGCTTTATTGGGGAGACCACCAATGCCATGGGACCATGAAAATGTAGATGGCCATTAGCCAGGCTCAGTACAACAAGACCTCATTGGTCCAGAGCCATAACTGCTCCGGAGGCTGCGCTGCCTGCCACAAGATTCTTTTAGGAGAATACAACATGCAGGGAGCCATGCAGACCTACACATTCCCATACAGCTGAAGAGATGCTGCTGCTACCAACACTACCCAGCTTCCCAGAGCAGTGTAAAAGCACCCGCCACCTGGATACAGGCTCTGACGTAAAGTGCTGCAGGCTGTGTGGAGCAGAAAAGACCATTGTATAGGCCCAGCCCAGTTGCTCTTCCTAACAAGAACAATGCCCTACAAAGCCCCTAACTGGTCTAGAAATGGATGCACCTTACAGTATATCATTTTCAATTTACCATGCACCTGGGAATGATGACAAATTGAGAAAGTGTATATTTATCTACCATTATCTAGATGAGGATGAAAAACTAGCGCTAAACCGGAACTTCACTGAAAACTGCCTCCCCCCGCCCAGCCACCATACCATGGTGCTGAAGCAGACGGGGGGTTACAAATAAGACAAACCCTTACCCTAGCTAGGCGTCTAGCAAAGCCGAATCCCCCGTCTCCACATGTGCTCCATCTACTCATTCACTTGAATGGGCATGCAGAAACGCGCTTTAAAGTGTTTTCCTAATAAACATTGAGCTGGCCAAAGTTTACTTGAATTTTGAAGTTCTAACTTGATCAAGCCAAAACAAATAATCACAATTTCAGTTTGAATAGCAAGACTATCTGCTACAATATCTTTCAGGTATCCCTCCCAGCAACCTTGAAGATCCCTCACCCTTCCATTCCCCAATGTCATTGCCCCTTCCTATTTGAGTATGACATTATGAGAACAGTTATTTCAGTGGGAATTATCCTGGATTAGCTGCATCCTACTAGGGTTACAAGTAATTTGTCCCTTGTTGCATCTCATGTATACCTGCCATCAGGTTGTTGTCCAGTTTGGGTCAGGGGCCTATAATACAAGAGTGAGCAAGCAGGGTCTTTATAACTTTTATTCAGACCAGATAAAACCCAGTGACCAGATGCAGCCCAGGCAGAGCATAGCCCTAAATAGGAAACAGAGTGGCCGATGCAGAGACATAAAGAAGCTTCCACAGAGACATCTCCTGTAGACAAGTAAGACTGTTCTTATATATATAAAGGAGGGAGAATGGCCAGCAGCTCAGAGGTTAAACTCTCAGTGGACAAGCTGAACAATGACAATTATCAGCTTTGGAAGTTTAAAGTGGAAATGCTTTTATCCAGAGATGACTTTTGGGAGGTTATCACTACAGAGAGGCCACAGGACTGGGATAGGAAAAACGGACAGGCACGGGCCACCATAAGCTTACTAATAGAAGATGATCAGCTTATTCACACACCCAGTGAGAATACAGCAAAAGACATATGGGATGTACTGAAAAGACTGCATGAAAGATCCAGTTTAAACAGTAATTTGTTCTGCTGGGGAAACTTTACAAAATGAGGCTTAACAGAGAGCGGGACATAGAGGAGCATAAAAATTCCATGCTGGAAGTGATTGCACAACTCTGATCAGTTGGTGTGAACAATACATACGCTGCACTGATTAATGTGCTGGAGATAAGGCCTGAAACAAATCTCACACTAGCATCTGTAAAGACCAGGCTCATAGATGAGTATCCATGAGGAGCTTGTGCATGACTCCACTGAAACTGACACCAGAACAGCTCTTAAAGCTACAGACACAAGGTTACACAGGAAGGAAACCAGGGTGTGCTTTAGATGCCACAAACAGAGATACATAAAGAGAGACTGTACTATATGGAAAGTAGAGCAAATGAGACAGCATCCATCTTATACTAAACAGAAGGTCAAAGCTACAATTTCAAGGCTGGTGCATTGACTCGCTAGCAACCAGTCACATGACAAGTGATAGAAGCTTTTTCAGATAACTTGATCTGAATAACAACAGCTATTTACCTTGAAGATGAAAGTAAAATACATGCAGAGGGATATGGGCATGGAACCCTTGTATGCACCAATGATGCAGGACACAAGTGCCAAGCTGGATGGTCATCTGCATCACCTCAACACAGTGAAGGAAAAGGTGAGACTATGCACCAATAAACACAATGACTGTATACATGTGGCACAGGTTTTTAGATCACAGACACCCAAAATGCATACAAAAACTTCAAAAAGAGGAATCTGACAAAGGCTACAAGGGCAACACTTCCTAAAGTTAGTCAGAATAGAACTTCAAGACCACTTGACCTTGTTCGCAGTGATGCATGTGGTCCCATAAACCCACCTACACTTGGAGGCAACAGGTACATAGTGACTTTCAAAGATGACTATTCAAGATACACAGTCACTTACCTAATGCAAAACAAGAGTGAAGTACTTGACAAATTACAGGATTATGTAGTAAAGACAAGTAACACATTTCAGACAAAACCTCTCATACTTTGCAGTGATAATGGAGGTGAATTCACAGGACACAAAGTACAAGAGTACTTAAAGCAGAATGGAATAGAGCATCAAAGGCCAGTGCCATACACGCCAGAGTAAAATGGGGTAGCTGAAAGAAGGAACTGAACTCTGACTGAAATGATCAGATGTATGCTTTAAGACTCCAGACTACCACAAAATACTGAGGTGAGGCAGCAATGACAGACACTTAGCAGAATAGACTCTTTTATAGAACAGTGGAGAAAACTCCATATGAACTGGCACAATGAGAAGCCAAGTGTAAAACTCCAAAAAGATTTTGGATGCAAGGCATTCATCCAGAGGAAAAATGCACCAAACTCCAAAATAGAGCATTTGAAGGACCCATTGTTGAATACATTGACAATGGGTTACAAAATCCTAAATCTGAAAACAGACAAGGTTACCATTAGCAACAGCATAACTTTTTTGAAGCTCTGAAAGACAATGTGATGACAACAGATGAAGTAAGAACAGTAGAGAAAAATGATGCTGAAAATCCATCATCTGTAAATTTTGAACAAGCTGTTGAAGTGAGCGCAGAACCTACCAGTACTGAAGAACATACATAAGCTTTCTCAGCTTTCAGAAGGTGAAGCTAGTAAATGGATTAAAGCTGCGAAAGAAGAGATAACATCCATGTTTGACACCAAAACATAGACACTTAGAGGACTTCCACCTGGAAGGAAATCCATAGACTGTAAACTGACTTTTAAAGTCAAGTACAATGCAGATGTCACAGTGGAGCAATACAAAGCAAGACTCGTAGCCAAGGGATAATCTCATAAATATGGAGATGAATAGAATGGGACTTTTGCTCTAGTAGTTAAACATGCTACAATAAGGATGTTGTAGACAGTAGCCTCCACAAGGGAACATGCAAGTGAAACTTTGATGTAAAAACAGCGTTTCTACATGGGAGTTAACAGAAGACATATACATGGAACAACCACCAGCATTCAAAGATGAACAAAGGTCAGGCCTAGTTAACAAACTTTAGAGGAGTATATATGATCCAAAGCAAGCCACCAGATCATGGAATATGAAAATAAATGAAGTGCTTACACATGAGGACATTCAGAGGAGTAAAGCAGACTCTTATACACAAAGAAAGTGGCAGACAGATCTATGTGCTTATTTATGTGAACACTATGCAGAGAGATGACGCCCCTGAGCGTGCATGGGCCGTGGGTTTGCTGGTGAGGTATAATAACGAGCAACTGTGGAGTGGATATTTACCGGACCTAGATGCTAGGTCCAGTTTTGGTCCACCCAATCTATTTTTCCATAGCGCCAACATATTTTGCAAGTGCTTTACAATCACAAAATATCATCTTTACATCACACACTTGAAGTGTCATGCTAAGCGCTTTGAACTCATGAGAAACATTTGACCAGAACTTCCTCAAACTGATTTGAAGCTTTTAAATAGCCGTTTGCACTTTTCGGTAACATTTCTGATCACATTTCATGCTATTCAGATTCTTATGTAATGTCCTTATCGTATTGTTCTGTACATTTAGAAAGAACTTACTGTGAGCTTTGCTGGTTTAATACAGTGCCTTAAGCGGTAGTAAGTTAATTATCTCTCCTTTTGGTGTTATAAATGGCTGTTCAATGACACTGTCAGTAAGTGGAATGATCCAAATTACTTTAATTATGGAGTAATTGCACAAAGTGATGGTAATTAAATCTTGATCACTTTAAGTAAGTGAGAGAATTAATTGCTCCAACTTAAAATGCATAGCACAACAGTTTAGTTGTTATCACTGATATAATACAGTCAGTTAATGAGTTTTCTGTTTTGCTGTCACCTTAGAGGAAGGTAGGACGGAGAGCAAACTGGTAGAGTATTGCTTGCATAACAGAATGACATTGGCCAAAATTCCCGGTGGGTTTCACTGACAGAATTGCTGCTTACCTTTTACATTGATGTATAATAAATAGCAAATCACAAATAAACCGCATGTACTCATCTTCATGTCTGGTAATGGGAAAAAGCAGGTATACCCCATGGAAGATACAGATAGTTCAATTTAACAATGCTGACTGAAAAAGCTGATTTTTAATAACAAAACAAATTCAAAACTAAAAACAATTCAATGTAAATGTTGATTTAACAAAACAATTAAAGGACATCTGTATACAGGGGTGTACTGACCATAGTGAGCACAGGGGAGATTCCTGGTGCGTTGCACTACTATGAGGCTGCGAGGCCCACAGCCCTCCTCAACCAAAGCCTTTGTTAGAATTCATTCATTTTTCTTCACCCCTCCATTCCCGGTCTCCAAAGTGTCCCACCAAACCCCGATACCTGGCCCCTATGTTACCCCCAGCCATCATGTTCTGCCCCCACAATCCTATATAAACAATACTACTTCAAGGTTTAGTACCAACATTTGCCAATTCCACCATGCCATAATCTCCCCCAGCAATGCGTTAGCTAGCGAAACATATCGGCACTCGTTATTCGGCTTAGAAACCCATTTGGGCAGAGCTCAGAGGTTGGATGGCTGGTAATAGGCTGACTGGGGCTAGTAGAATCCGAGGCTGATTTTTTTGTCCAAGCACGCTCCTCTCTGTAAGCATATAAAAACTCTCTTTACCACCCCTGCAGATAAACTACAAGTAACACATACACCATCTGGAGGCAACCATGTCCAGATTGTGCCTCCCAGTAAATAGGGTGGTGTCTATAGGTCAACACCTTTGTTAGATTGGGGGTGACATCAGAAAAATCAATCAGCTAGGGCAACATATAACATGGACTAGACTAGACAGACCTGGGCTCCAAGAACTGGCCCTGCACACTTTTGCATCTTTTTTGGAATTATGGGAGTACACTACTCAAACAGATATCCTATCCACAAAGACAAACTGAACAAGCTGTGTCAAGGGTATAGACATACTAAAATATACTCAGTGGAATTCCAGTGCTAGGCCATTAATGGAATGACCTGGTCCTTCATAGTCAGGTTAGACTTGGTCTCTTGATTTATGACTTCTTTAAGAAGGTACTGTCTTCGAGTGCTTGGATGAGGCAATGGATTTGGCCATTTGGATTGATTATTGGATTACAGAATATCAAGAGGAAAATCTACAGTCATTTTCAAAAGACATTCAACATTTTGTCCTCAAACTGGGTTCTGCCGCCCATCCTTCCTTTCAAGCTGTGGTGTCTATGCAGGAGGGTTCAACTAAGCAGTGAGGAAACAAGGCAGAGGAGGCAATAAGAGTGGATTTTAAATAAACATTAAAAAATATGGAGCCCTTTAAAAAAAATCCTCATTTTCATGCTAAAAAAGTTTTTTTTTTATAAAAATACCAAAAACAAACTGTAGATCTGGGGCAGCATTTACCCCATACTACCCCAAAATGTGTCACCTGTTGGGAATACCTCTTCACAGCACATACTTTCCAACTTTTAAAATGAATTATTAAAAGCTATGTTTTTAAGGGATATTCACTGCAACTGGTCCCCTCCATTTCTACCACCCACCTTAAAAGTTGATGTATCATCAAATATCATCAACAGCACCAGCAAGTGCCAGCACTGCCAGCTTTCTGTAAAAACACAGCTGCCGCTCCACCGCCGCTGAGAGGTAGAGGACCGCGGGCTGAGGTGAGTTACAGAAGCACGCTTACTGCTGCACACTCGTTTCCACACTCACAGAGGACTTGCCTTTCCGGTGCAGGTCCAGATGTCCCTGCAGCCACACAGCTGACTGATGTCGGCTGTGGGCCTGCTTCAGCGCTCCATGAAGCAGCCATGAAGGAAGAGGATTGCAGGCTGAGATGAGTTACAACAGCACACTAACTGCTGCACACTCATTTCCACACTCACAAAATGGCACATACCTTTTGTCCCCCATTGCTGATCGGTGCTAGTCACACCTGACCAGGGCCTCAAACTGCATTCACTGGCACTTTCATGCTGGGTCAAGCGCCCCGCCATCAGGGACATAGCCATGCCCTCTCCATTTACTGCAATACGCCGGACAGCGTAAAAAGCAGCGGCTGGGGTAGGGGCTCGGGTTCTGTGATCAGGTGAGTTACTGATCACTGGACTAGCACCAATCAGCTGCGTGGGACAAATGGTAGGTAGCATTTTACTTTTTATGTGCCTGCTAAATCATTCTAAGATCCCTTTTTGTCATCTAGGCTGGATGAGTGTTTGGAATCAGGTAGTTGTAGTTGGAAGTAAGGTGGGTGAGACCCATATTGAGATAAGGAACTACAGGGCTGTAGAGTTCAAAATGAGAAAGTTATAACTTGTTGGAACTCTTTCAAGCAGGCCTACAGGATAGCCCTGATACATGGGGACCATGTCTCATACCTGTGATCCACGTGACAGCAAATTTGCCTCTTGGAGAACCCAAACAAATAAAGCTCCCCTAGCAAGTAGTAAGACTTGAGTTAAGTTCTGTTGATTTGTGAAACTGGAACAGTAAGAAGAAAGCAGATTGCAGTGGAATAGGTTAGTCATCTACCCAGGTGCATGTGGAAGAGGCTTAAAGTGGACACTCTAAAATAAAAAAAAGCCCAGAGGACTTACTCGCCTTTCCGATGCAGGTCCAGATGTCCCTGCTGCCACACATCCAACTGATGTCGGCTGTGGGTCTGTATCAGCGTTCCATGACGCAAAAGGAAACTGCGGACTACTACGATAGCCGCAGCGTCTTTTCCCTTTCGCAGCTGCCCGTGGAGTAAAGAAAAGCTCAGGGAAGGTCAAAGGCTGCACTCAGTAGGATTGTGGGATCTATACTCCCGGGTGGAGTAAGTCATTAATAAGCATACAGTGCTTATTAATGACCTTTTTTATTTTTATGTTTAAAAGTATTCGTACTCCATATAGCACAGCTCCTGGCTTCAAAAACTGTGGCTGATGATCTGTAGCGTAGGAGCGAGGTAAGGTAAGTGGATCTCCTACCGTAGTTATCCCTTATACTGCCCCTGTGCTGGAATATTAGTCCACGTAATTGAGCTATTCCTTTTAAGAGGAACTATGATGAGAAATAATCTTAAATATGCAGCAGTAGGGTAGCCAAACCCGGGCTGTGCATCGCTCCGCTAAAAAAAAAAAAGGACTGGTCACCCTGATACTCACCTCTCCTGGGTTACGATCCTATGTCACCATGGCCTGCGCAGGCCGCGCATGTTGATAGGCTGCTCCGTGGCAGCCGTAGAAGGATCCTGGAATGGTGAGTACCCGGGCAGCCCTGTTCTTTATTTCAATGGCGCAATGCACAGTGAGGCATTTCTGACCATAGTTTATCTTTAAGGCCCAAGTTTCTGCTGCCACCTATGCCACAAAGTTATAACACACCTGTGAGTTGCAACTGTGGGATGAGTGAACCCCACGGGTGTGTGTTGCCATTGGAAACATCTGTTGAGAATCTATATTGAAGGAATATGTTGTACTGTGTGTCATGGAGTGTGTCCATGAGTAAAAGTCATAGAGCGTGCTCTCACCACTGATGTGCCGACTGCCAGATGTGTGTCCCTTACACCATTAATATCCAGGAATTTGCTCCCAGAACAAGCTGCACATCCCAGAGCATCCCTTTAAAAGCATAATTTACAAGTATGACACGCCACACTTATGGTGACCACTTTTCCCAGCTTGGCTAGTGTTGTGAAATAAATATTAGTCCATTTTAGGAGATTAACAACTGCTAAAGCAAAACAGATTCAAATGGTTGGTGACTCCTGTGATTTAACATAAAAAGCGCATTCCAACCTGGAAAGTGCTAATACATCACCAGAAGGTCTCTTATCCGGTTTGCTGTTAAGAGAGAATGGCAGAGTGGGCATTAATCTGACATGAGCATTAAAAGTAGTATTTAATGCATTATTCTCCATTAAGGGGACATTAGGCTGAAGTAAAGCATATGTTAAGTTTGTCTGGAGCACAAATGTAAAATGAACCATCACAAAAATGTGTGTAGATAAAGAGAGATGGCAGATTAAGCGGGGCACTTTTTTTTGTTTTAGATGAAGAAGGGAAGCTTTGATGGATAAATATGAACTGATTAAGAGGACGGGAGATTAAAGAAATGTTCTGGGCCAAGTGACAAACAGGCTGCACGTGACACTGGTTACTTTGATTTAGGGTCGCGCAGCATCTGTCACTGGGAAAAAACATCTATGCAACAACTATTAAAAGACTACTAAACCGAAAAAACAAAATGCTCATATTATAGGCTAAAGCTCCAACAATGCAGATTTATTTATTTATATGAGCCTGACATTAAGCTTCAGTGGTCCTTTACTCGTACAGATCTTGCTTGCTAAGTCTCTAGAAAAAAAATATATTGCATAACATTATAAACATTTAAGTCACAATATAGTAAGAGACCAGAGTTGGTCACCTGGACCAACTGATACTAACCTTTACCTTTTTTTAGTGGCTACACTTGTTGGGAGATCTCTGTGTGTCACCAGCTTCCAGCACCACCTCAAAACCCTGACTGAACATTGCCAGAATCGTGAGACCACCACATCCCCTGTCAGTTCCCTGGGACCTGTCTCCCAACCTACCTAGTGACCTCACATCTCTAGGAACAGCTTTCAGTTGCTGTTTCCCCCACAGCAGCCGCTTGCCCCCAGCTTGTCCTCTCGGGGACAGACTCAGAGGGACAACCAGTTTCAGCATTTAAGATTGACCTCCTACTTTCCAGGGGAAGACGTACACACTACATCACCCACCCCCACATTTCCTGTAGCAGACAGTTTAAACAAATTATTCAAATTGAAATCAGGGATGTACACTGGTCCTCAGGAGGTTGTACTGAAGTTTCAAACACCAGGAAAAAGGTGTCCAAGTCCATACATGGGGAAATCCTTGGCGCATATCTTGGCCCGGTTCTCAGGGGGCTCACTGCTAGCCAGGGTGGAATGCGGGTGCTGAAGCTGGAGCTGGTACTCATGTTCCACTTGCTCTTGCTTTCAATGTTCTACATGCTCAGCTCGCTCTTTCTGCTCGGCCTGTGCTTGCTCACGCTCTTGCTCCCCATGACGAGCTACCATGAGGGTCTCGTAAGTGGCACAGTCCCCAGCATGGAGACTAGCCAGAGCAGTTTGCAAAGAGCATCCGAGCCTGCCAGGCTGGTGGGACCAGCAGGTGGTGTCCGGTCCTCTGGTCCACCAGCAACTGGCTCCTGCTCCTCCTCCCCACGGACCAGAAGCCTTCTCCCTGGTGCCAGTGGCCATGTTAACAAATGTTGGTCACTGAAGAGCTGCACACTGCTGTAATCACACACCTTACTGTAATTGCCCTCATAATATCTCGTGTTGAGCTGATCTTAAGATCCCAGCAATAGAAAGGCTACTGTTGGTAATGTTTAGAATATAGGAGTATGTGTCAGTCACTCACACACACTAACATCTTGATCCCACTTTAGCTGCCACCAATTGTGAGGAAAGCTGTATCATGTGCGTCCGGCTGTCCACGGAAACATGTCAAACGTGATTACCGTGGACCAACAGTCAAAAATTACTTAAACTGGACATACACAACAAACAGCGCTCATATGTATCCCTCCCCAGGACAACTTAGATTGCTGCACATAAAAACTAATTTCTCTTTTTCTAACTGTGGTAAATTTTAAAAACAAAATGGCAGCTAATGGCTCTGCAGACCACCTGCAAACAGGAAGTGCTACTGGCTTTCCTGTTACTGTGCATTGCCAGTTATGTCAGTTGAAATAACCAGGAAAGAAAGCTCCAACATGGCCGCTACCTTTAGAAAATCGGTAAGGAGGCGTTTCAGCTTTGAATGGATGCGGGAGCAAATGTAAGTGCTAGCAATGATTCAGTATCCTGCATGCAGATAGGGCAAGTGAGTTTTAGGGAGTTTTCTCTTCCAACTGTGCCAGGCTGTTAGTCCGGTTTAATAATGGTCTAATGACCCTAACCAACTGTGCAATATCCTTCACTACTACAAGTGAACAGAGTCCTGCCAGCCATAATAATTGGCACCAGCACTTTTAGACACACCCTGGTCTGTTAGTGGGAGCCTGCCCAGTAGCGTGTAAATATGACCGAGCAAACTGTTGAATGGATTCAGGATCAGGATAAAAAGAGCAGCCCAAGTTTAAGTTATATATTTAATCACTGTAAAAGCACACTAAAATAAACAGATTCATATACAAGTCAGGTCAAAGGACAGGTAACACGTGGTAAACTACAGAATGAGCAAAGAAATCAGTACCCTACTGCCGTTGGGTAATATGCAGTAATCCAGGGCAGCCACAGGGGCAGAGCAGAACCTGCTAATTTCCTTGGACTCCTTCCACATGTGGCAAAAGAAAAAAGACACACGTGCGTCTCCCACTTCCCCCTCCCCTCTGGGAGAAGGGATTATTCCCTCATTTAGCCCTTAGCCAAAAAACTCCCCAAAACAGTAACATGGGACAAACATGGGTCAAGAGTCTGCGCATCCAAGGACTCCAAACATGATGGTTCTGGACCCAAGTTTTCCATAACTTGGTCCCCATGCCTGACAGGGACATATGTATGGATGTGTCTGGACCTCCAGGCTCTTAATATATATTTGGCTTATGGCTAGGGTAAACTGTGGCCCAGGAGTCCCTGGTACCGTGCTGAAGCTGGACCGACTGTGAGATTCCTGTTAAGTGGGTGTGCTGAGAGCAAGCTCTCAGCAGGGGTAATGTACAGATCAGACCTTCAGACTCATTCCCAAGCCACAGTGGAGAAATGTGGCAGGGATTTTCTTTGATGCTGCGACCCCCATGGTCCAGCGTGCTTACCGATCCCCCTAGGAGCAGGTCTTTCTGTGAGAAGTGTCACCTAGCGAAGTTAGCAAATGGCAAGTAAGTCTTGTTATGAAAAGAGGAGTATGTCAGCTAATAATATACTGTAAAATCCGAATATAGCTTTTTTAATGTCTTTTATTTGCATAATTTCCCTTTAAACATGCATTAATCATATATTATAAATTCTTACTGAGGCATCACTATGCCTTTTCAGTAAATGAATGCTGAAATGAGCCTGACATTTCATTGTTCCTCTGTCTTCTTCTCTTTTTGATGAGTATTACAATTTACTCAATTAATTTTGCGAGAATGTGGAAAGTCTCTCCCCCTCTCTCTCTCATGCTAACAAAATTAAAGTACCTAAAGGTATTACAATGAATTGGTTACGTCAATGTAGTTCGGAAAAACACAGCAAATTAGTTCTATTTTTTATTGTAATATTCTTATCAATAAAGAAGCCAAAAGTAAAGTTGAACTAAAGCTTAAAGCTAATTGAACAGTATTTCTCCCAGTCAGAATTGGTTCTGGTACATTGTTTTTATTTATTTACAATAACGGTGCTCATTCAAGGTTGTAATGACGCGGCTACGGGTGAGCGGAATTTGCTCTAAGTATTACTACCCAAATAAAGTCTCACAGGAGTAACTACACGAAAAAGCTTATTAAAAGCACTTCACTAATGACTAGGATTAACAACTTGGGTTTTTTGTCATTCATTACCCATATTTCTCATGAATATATAAATAATTACTGAATATATATTTAAATATATATAGTGACAGGTTGCCCACCAAGATGGTACTAAGGGGGTTATTTAAGAAGGGATAGCGCCAGGTAGTGCCTCGTAGCGGCAGGCAGCGTCTGGTGAATGCTGGGCGCTGTACGCAAAACCACATTTATGAAAGCAAATCTGGCGAGCAACTCTAACAGCGCCATGTAGCGCCACATGTATTATTACAGGCGGCTCAGCGTATAGTGCCGGTGCTCTAGCTTCCAGAGCGCCAGGTATTGCCTTTCGCTCAGTGTCGCTCTCTCATACATTTGCTTGTGTTTAAACAGCGTGTTTGATATTTTTTGTTTTTTTACTCAAATCATTGTATGACCTTCTCCTGGCTGCAAACAAACATTTTTAGAAACTTTTTTGACTTTTTATATTTTTATGCAGAATTGTCATTACAGGTCTGGCACTAAAGTGTTAATGTCACAGTGTTAAAACAATGTCATTCCATGTGTTTTCGCTTGGTGGATATGTGTTCAAAAACAGACTTTAATCACACAGCATCTGGGGCTCTATGCTATAGCGACCAGACTTAGAGCGCTGACACTGTGTGTGTGTACTTTTTTGATAAGTATGGTGTGGAGCGCCGAGAGTCGGATGAACTGAGCTGGCGCTACCGTTCGCTCCCTGCAGTGCTGTACTGGTGTTAGAGCACCCAACATACATCACATTCATCAATGCGGGCCAGGTTACTACAGCGACTGAGGCGCTCTGTTACAGCACCCGATACCCACTTACAGCGTCTACTAGCGGATGCTCTAAGTGCCGCTATACAGATGCTCATCTGCGGATACCTGGCATTAGTTATGAATCAGCCTCCAAATTGTACCAACAGGTAAGCTGTATGCCAGGTTATTGCATTGGGCTAAGAGCTCTAAGAGCTTCAGAGGGCTGCTCCTGTATGGGCTGTGGGGCACTTGGCAAGATTGTGAAAAGCAATGTAACAAAAAAAATCCATTTCAGGAATAAAGTGTACCTATACCCAAATAGGAAGGTGACATTCTCTTACTGCATTCATGTTCCAGTAAAGCCAGTTCCTGTTATACCACTAATGTCTATCTGGATTAGGACTCCGCTCCACCTACCACTCACACTCTGCAACAAGGAGACCATTTCTAAATAGAGGTGACAGCAGTGGTATGGAGGAACGTGGTGACTTTTATAGTGTAACATCATCCCTGGGTGAAATCTCTGGCACCATAACAAGAGCTTTTTCTATATTTTATTGTATGTTTGGCATTGGAAGGGGGTTAGATGGGTGGAGTATTGGGAATAAAGTTATGATTTGTGATTAATGAGGGGACAGGCTATAAATATGGGACCATATATATTGAAGTGGTAAGGCAATCAGCAAACTGTGTATTGGTAGCTATGGGGATTGTTCATATATAAATTTGGTAATGGGGTGTTGTAGTGGAAGAAGTAAAAATAATTTATGGAGTTGGTGGAGACATTGGGTATCCTTTAAATAGCTTTGTTATGCTATTTAAAATAAAAAATGTGAAATTCTGAGCCTATTCATTGTGGCCCAGGAACAGTGTCCTAATCGGCCACGCTCTTTAAAAGGTTGAGCAACCCTGTTTTATTCTAATAGGGGTACATATGATTTAAATGCAATGAGTCATTAGAACACAAGATGGCAGTGCTTATGCCTTCAGTGTAGTAGTAAACAAGTCAGAGCCGGTTTCGGAGTTGCTGGAAATGTTCTAACTCCATCATAAGAAAAAATATCTTATTAATATATAATTATTGTAACTTTCATTAGAACAAAACAACTAAATCGGGGGACTTTTTCATCCATCTCCTCCTGCAGTGATGAGCTGTGGCTGCTGAGGATATAACATCCAGCTTCTGGCATGGGACATGGCCAGGCTTGGACTGACCAACAAAAGAACAGGGAAATGCCCTAAAGGTCCCTGGAACTCAGCCCCCCATCATTAGGGACCCTTTCACACCTAGCTGGTTGCGTTAGAGAAGTCCTGCATGCTGTGTTTCCAACGCAAAGCAACAAAATGCAGCTCCATAGAAGTCTATGACAATGCAAAGCAAATGCAAGTAAAAAACAAGTAAAACTCAACTCAAAGCAAAGTGGTGTGAAAGAAGGCTTAAAGTGATCTGCACTTGATTACAGCTACAGTGCTCTGTCTGTTGAGCTTTAGGCAGGGGGGGGACTGGGGACAAACATCTACCAGTGGCCACACCACATTAGAAGAGTGTTACCATAGTCTAAATAAATTGAACAACCTAAAGTAGGGCCCGCTCATCTCTTCATCTCTTTTCTACAGTGGAATGTCTATGCAAACGTTCCCCAAATCCCAGTACAAGACTAAGGGTAGTACTTTACCTGCACTGCCTACAGATTGCTACTGTACACATTCGAACCTCCCAACTGTCCCTGATTTGGAGGACTTGGGGCTGCATCGGTTTCCCCTCAAGCTGCCACAATAAAAAGGAAGCAGCAAAAACAGTTTATTGCAAGAAATCTGTAAACTTAAACCCGACCTTCAGCATCATTAAAAGTTGAACAAAACCCACCAGCAGCCAGCCTGGAATCTAAAAGCTAGCCTTTTCCAGATGCACCTTTCCCTGCTCCAACAGTGCATGTGGGGGCTATTGTGGCAAATGGCTCTGCTTTGTTTACAATGGGGAACATGTGCTGCCTCATCCCCCTGCGGCGTGCACGTGCTCCCGCTTCAGCAATTCAGATAGGCTAGGACGGCAACGCACACGAGACCGGGGATATGGGGAATGCGGCAGCGCGTGATTCACATTCATTTCAATAAGAGCCCTTTGCTATATGATGTAGTGAAGGGCTCTGGATGGATGAGAGCCCACACATGCGCTGTTGGAGCGGGGAAAGGTACGTTTTTATGGGTGCCCTGGGGGCTTCATGCAGTGGTGCATTCGGAACCAGGGAAACGTTTGTGGTTTTAGATTCCAGGCCAGCCACTGGTGAAGTGAGGTCAGTAGCAGGAGACCCGAGGGAGTTGATGCCACTAGGCACTGGATACCTGAGTGCCATCAGGGACAAGCGGACCAGTGATGGAACAGGAGGCTATTGAGTTTCAATGGATGTGCAGATAGAGCACAATACATGTTCTGTTTTTTTAGTAGTAATTTCCCAAAATGCACGTGAAACAGTGCATAGATGTTCCCATATATTTTGATGGGTAGGATTCTATTTAGTTGCACTGGAGTATTAGTGGTCTAATGTTCTAACAGCTGGGAAGGTGTCAGATAAAATTATTAGGAAAATCAAAGAGAAAAAAATTACCCTTCCAGCACAGACTAAAAAGTTTAAAAGGGCTTATTATAACTAAGAAATAATTATTTTGCCTACTGTTATCCTTCCAGGGGCTCCATTACTAATACTTGTGAATGGGCCCCATAGCAACCTAATGTGGTTATGGTTATTACTCCTATAGCAGTGATATATTATATACACTCTTTAAAATGATTTGCCAGCATTAAAAAAAGAAATAAAGGTTCCTACAGTTCCATATTCTGATCTATGACACTCTGATCTTGTATCCTATATTATATGATAACTTACCTTTAAATATTAATTTGCTCATACAAAGAAATTTTCCACTGCGATTTTTTTTTAAACCGCCAACGGTCATCTTCTCCCGGTATGCCGCTAGAGTTTGCTCTAGTGTCAGCAATCTGCCCCTCATTCTTTGTATAATTAACTTCTCGGTAAGGATCCTAATCCGAGACTCAAAAAAAAAAAAAAGATCAAAGAATTTTAGGCTCCAAATATTTAAGGAAGGCCTTTAATCTGGTCCTAGACGCAAGCCATTGTGCTCCAAATATAATAGTGCATGTTTCAATTAACCTGCTGCAGCTCTCCATAGCAAGAGTACAATATATGTGATAAGGATGTCAAAAGTTCCCCAATAGCGCGCTTAATGTAATTACACGTTATTGACTTGCTCGTTCACATGTGCATACTGATAGGACGGTGTACTCCATTTTCATTGCAGGTTCAGGAAAAATACACCAGCTGCTATTTTAATGAGAAATTAAAAGGAACTGCAATACATCCATCTCTGCTATATACTTTAATTTTCAGAAACTAAAAACTCAGAATACCACCCAAAGTGTCTATAGATGATATAGCTAGATTGATATGGCTAACTTGATAGGGGCCTAGCAAGTACTAATAAGATATAGTAGTGTCAGAGTAGCACGATCACAGATCCAGCCTGCACAGCTCTCCACAAACTCAATGACCCATTGTGATCTGCAATTTAGCAGCTTCTGGAGGATTTTAAAAATAATCCAGTCATTTCTCCCATCACCTGGTCCTCAATGCAACCTAAAACCTAGGAGCTGCACACATTAGACCTTGGCCCTGTTACTATCAAATCAGATCACTTTATTTATCCAAGAAAAGATATGGATATCAGCTGCTTACAGGAGTTGGGGATAGGGGGGAGAGCAAGCTCCCTCTAACCAACCTCCTGTACAAAAGTAGCAGCCTATAAGTTCATGGTAAATGGGGTGGCGTCTTAGTAGCTGTGATAACTTTGTTCAGGAGGTTGCAACTGTTCTTGCAATGGGTGGTTTTGCAGGAGAGCACATCTGGATTTCAACAGGATTAAGAAATGGCGACCAGGGTGGTCATGAGGATTCTCCTGGAACGGTAGACCTCTCTCCTTTCAAATATGGTCTGAAGTGATGGGAGGGGGCACCCACAATCTTTTCTGCAACCTTAACAGTTCTTTGTTGATGAGTCTTGTTACGTTTGCTGACCACGGAGGAGAAGCATATGAGAGAGGATATTATTGTATTGTCTAATTCTGCTAAAAGCTTTTTGGATGGGCCAGATTTCTTGAGTTGCCTATGAAGTTAGAGCCAGTGATGGGATTTCATTAGAACACGACCAAGGGGAACTGTGTTTCCTTGACTCTCTTGATCACTGCCAATTTCCCCAAGTTGAATTGTGGGGCCAGGTTTGGGGAAGTGTACCACTAGCTCAGCTGTCTATGAAGAATTAAGGACAAAGTGATCCTTGGCGCACCATATGTTCAGTCTGCCTCTACTCTATATGCTAATTCATCCCTGTTACTTAGAGGTTATCTCAACGGAAAGTAATAGGTAGAAATTAAAGATAGGGTAAAACCAAAAATATAATTATAATACACAGGGTATAATTAGTAAGCTGTGGCAGAAGTGCATTGAAGCGGACCAAAACCCAGGATTTTGACTACCCTGGGTTTTGGTCCTTTCCTGATTGGGGGTGCCCTGCTGCGTGAAACCCCCCAGATCGCTGAAGCCAACTCACCTCTTCCTAGTCCTACGGTGCGTACACGGCTGCTCGTCCAATCAGCGAGCTTGGAACTGCTGACGTCACGCTGTCTAGAGCTTCGTCTAAGGCCAGCGGCTCCGAGCATGCTGACGGCCGCATTGCCTGCTACCCTCTAACAGGGAGCATGCCCGCGCTGGCTATGCTCAGATGCCTGGTGTGGGCACGTGCCCTGCTAGACGGCTAGCGGGGATGCGGCCTTGGCTCACGCATGCCCCGCTGGACCGGGAAACAAGGTAAGTGTATGGGGCGACTTGGGGGGTTTCATGATTTTGGATGCTCCAGGGGGAAGGGTTTTGGTCCACTTTAAATACACATAGATAAAGGAGTACATTAGGAGAGAGGGTTCTGCCCTTTTGAGCTTACTGTACATTCTAAAGGATAAGGGTGGAAAAGAGAGGTTGGGTCACAAGTAGTATGTACTAAGCATGAAGGCAAATAGGGGAGTGGAGGAGTCAGGGGCGTACATAGCCCTGTGGGGGCCCCATAGCAGGGCCTCATCACAGGCCCCCATCAGCGCACACCCCCCAGACGGACATTTACCAGCAGGTGTGAGGAGAACAGTGGCAGAGATTCAGGAAGCACACAGTGGTGGCGGAGACACGAGACACATGCGGCTGAGACAGGAGGCGCGTGCTACTGACAGAGATGTGAGGTTGCCAGTGTGATGACAGAGAAGCATATTGCGTGCATCAGCGATGGAGGTGTAAGCCGTGCACGCTGCCAAGGAAGTCGCATGTGCACGGTGGCTAGGGAGTCGGAGGTCCTGCAGCATGGAGGAAGGAGGCGGCATGGCTGGGTGAGAATGCACACATGTAGAGTGCATACTACAGAGGCGGTGGTGGCAGTTTGTGTCAGGCCCTCTTGTTCCACGGGCCCAGGGGCAGATTTCTGCACTGCCTCTACACCCCTGGGAGGAGTGAAGTCCTGGGGACAAGAGTGGCAGAAGGTGATCAAGGCTGAGACAGGCCGAGGTCTTAGAGATACATTTGATGATTTCTGATGATTTTTCCCAATTTTGGAGGTCCTAGTGTGGGCAACCCCTGGGATAGTCAGCTTGCTAGCCTCAATCAACGGCAGATACATGAGCTTTCGTTCAGTCAGAACTGCATATTCATGCCTGGCAATGTGACTATTTATGGCAGGGCATATGAGATTTATGGTGTTCCTATCCAGGCAAAAAAGGTAAATTCACTATTTGTTCTTTGCAGAGGTTCCGTCCTATTCCAGTAGAATATAACTTACCAGGTCTCGATGTCCAGCCCTACAGACATCCATGCCCAGCCAGAACTAATGGCCTCTCCACTGCACCTTTACTCCAATGGTGACCAAGGCCTGGCATCCCCTCTTTACAGCAGTTGAGTCACTGTGGCCCTGTGCCACAGAGGTTGCCGATAAGCAAGTTCCTGACTTGATCTTAGGACATGGTAAGTCTTCTACTAAGGGGAACAAAAGCTTATACTTTTCCTAGACAGACCCTTCAAGTTGGACAAACCATTGCAAAATGATTGCCAAGTAAGCAAATGCAAGACAAAATTACACCCCCAGTCTAGAAGGGGTTAAACATATATTGAAAATAAGGCTGGAGCTTTCCGGCTAGCAAAATTTTTGGTCTATATTTAGTCAAGCAGCACGAGTGAATTAGAAAAAAAAAATAATAGGAAAAAAAATTCTCCAAGGTAAAAAAGCAGCATAATCTCTGTACGGTAATTAGGAGTGTAACATCTAATTAGGAAACATATGAACGTAAACATGAGACCATTAAGGCTCAATTAATGCCGGGCTCTGTTGTCTTGCTCCCTGATACAGTTTCCTAAATTATAGGCATTAATGAGCCGGTCCTGTAACCGCAGAAGAACGCAGGTTCTTTTTGTCTTACCTACAGTATTTTTTTTACGTAATTACCATCTGGTCCCCAACTTTGTCTCCACAAAAGGATCATTCTTGCAGATCTAAACTGATGAGGGGACACAAAGACCACTGATATTTGAAGTAGCAGGGGTCCTAACGCTAGACGGACAATCTGACCCTTTCTCCTTGTGGTTTATCCCTCCTCTCTATTTATTAAAGTGATCCAACCTTAAACTTAAAATACAGCACACAGAGCGAGCTTGTAAAGATGCTTATTGAGCGCATCCCCAGGAAGCGGGATTACCTCCCCAGGAGTGGTCCTTATTCCAGCTGCTCCAGATATGACAAGTGACATGTACTTTTAGTACGAATTAGAATCCCTGTACACAGGACTTCGGCCTTTCCCAAAATGCAGTTTTTTTTAAATCTAGTAAAGAGATAAGGCACATGTCAAGCTTTAATATTAAAGCAGAACAAAACCCAGGATTTTGACTTTTCCGGGATTTGTTCCTTTCCCCCGGGGGCAAAGGTGAAACCCCCCAGGCTGCCCAGGTAAACTCACCTCTCCTCAGTCCAACGGAGCATGCACAGGTGCTCAGCCAATCAGAGACGTTTGGTATGTTTACATCTTTTGGCAAATGTCTCCAAAAAAGAGGTGGCCCCAACAACCCCCAAAGAGCAGTACCCCAAAAATACCGCACCTCCTCCACAGCGGATTACTACTATTTAATTTCAAAATATCATCATATTTATTGGGTTTTCATCTAAAATCTACATACAATACATAAAACAATATACACATTAAAAATACCCAGGATTATCCATTATGAAGGAAATCCCGTGTTGACCCGCAAAAATATCCCAATTTGTGCAAAAAACATACTGATAATAATAATAATAATAAATTGTCCCCCAGTAATCTATAAAGTGCATAAAGTGCTATCTGTGCAAATAACAATAAAATCCCATACAATCTAATTTCTTCAAATAACAAAAAATGGCAAGAGGAATAAAGTGCACAGTGCTCACAAAAGTTCATCCAAATCACATCACCTAATCAAATAGCGAGTCCCCACGGGTCCCCCACACACGGAATTGCCTGGAAACGGGCCCCCACGCGTTCCGCAGCCAGGTCCCCAGCTGCTTTCTCAGGGTAGAGTCTGTTTCTCCCCAGCTCCCGTTCTCCTTATATGCCGCATATAACTGCTCAATTGATGACACGTGCGGCTGGGCGCGCGCCACGGCTCCGGCCGGAAGCCGGCCGCACGCTCACAACTCTGGGTAGCGCCCCCCCCCCCCACTCACGTAGGGGGTTATGGCGTCATCCGATCTGCGTCACCTGCAGGTGCCGTCCCCCAAACCGCCCACTGCTCCGCCACACGTCTCTTCACCGAGAACGGTGTTTGACTCTGCGGGCAGGGGGAACGAAGCACCCACAGCCGACGCCGATCCTATACAACAAGCCAGAGAACAGGGAGCTACAGGGAGATCCCTCCCCTCGTCTTCACTTAATCCCCTCAACATCCATAATGTGACACAACATAGAAACAACAAACAGAAATATATACAAAGATATATACAATGCTTATACCCATTTCTATACTATAAAATCACAATCTTTTAATCCTTTGTTACAATTCAATTTACAATATAAGTATCTTTTTCTACTGCTACAGGACAAATCGTTATGGGCTTACAGAATACATCATTTTACACCAGTTTTTTTGTTGTTATTTAAGTATATACAATATATGCGGATATCGATTCCACGTCCTCCAATATTAACCCTTTCATTTTGATTAAGGAATATAGCCCCATAAGGAGGTTTTAATTCCAAATTCTTCAAACAGTATCCTTTCCACTTATTCCTACCACTCAAATTCAGATGGTCATAACTCAAGGAGTCTCCCTCCATTCCAAATATATCAATAATTGGGAATCTGGTGTTGTACTTATTCCAAAAAATGGAAATATGATCTTAACTTTATAGGCTAGGAGATCATCAATCCCCAATTTTATCCCCTCTTGGGGTAATTTTACAAGTGTACATATAATTAAAAGTGAATATTCCAACCAATTAAATTAAATTAAATGCTTGAAAATAAAAATAAATATAAAATTAATTACAGGGATCCTTTATTTAAACTAAACTATTCATTCTATCCAATATATTCAACATTTCCCAAAGGAATTCATTTCATAAGAGACATTAATCAAAAATCCCCAACTATATTAAATTAAGTGAATTAAATTAGGTGATTAAAATAAACAATAAATACCCCAATGTTTTAAGTAATTAAAGTGCCAATGCATAAACAAATTCCTTATATATTACAAATGTATGTGTATACGAGCAAATAAAGTGCTCATACACACACACCTACATCAAAATAATCATAACTAAAATATAAGGGAAAAAAAAAGGAGGGGGAAGAGAAGGGGGGGGGGGGACAATGAATATAGATGTCTTCTTCTTCTTTCAATATTCTCGATTTTGTTCCATTAATCATCTCACTGATCTTGAGTAGAATCCCTCTTTTCAAAATTCATTCCCAAGATCCCTTTTTCTTCCCACCAAATCAATTCACCAATATCATAGATATAAACTATTAAGAAAGAAACAGAATCACCATCCAAAACCCAATAAATCATCATCAAAGTTCTCTACACATATGCCTGCCCATCCCATGCCATGTATACACATATATATATACATATATACACATACATACATACACACACACACACACACACACACACACACACACACACACACACACATATTTTATACCACCCCCTATGGATATTTACCCTCTATATATTTTTATCTTTCCAAAAAAGGTCTGAATGAAATATCTTCATTCAGACCTCCTGTGGCCATTGTACCCAATCTAAATATCCATTTTAATTCTCTCTGGAGTAGTACTTTTTTTAGGTTACCCCCCCTTATCCCCAAGGAGACTTTTTCTAAAGGGATAACCCTAAGGGTATCAATCTGACCCTCATGGAATCTTAAAAAATGTTCCGCTACTGGTGAAATGATTCTATTATTACCAATATCCCCTTTTGCTAGCTTAATATTTGATATGTGGGCTTGTATCCGTGTCTTTAGCACGTTTTTTGTCTCGCCCACATACCTCATATTACAGCCGCATTCCAATAGGTATATGGCTGCCTCCGTTTTGCATGTAAGCGGTTGTCTAATCCAGAATTTTTCTTCTGAATAAGCATGTCTCTCATTAAACTGGGCCAACAGCCTGGCACAGTTGGAAAAGAAAGGTAGCAGCCATTTTTGAGCTTCCTCTCCCAACTGACATAACTGAAATGCACAGTAACAGGAAGCCTAGCACGACTTGGCCTGCAAGCCCATGAGCGGGTTGTTTTTAAAATCTATCTCAGTAGGCGTTAGAAAAAGGAAATTATTTTTTATGTGCCGCAATCTAAATTGCCCTGGGGAGGGATGCATATGAGGACTTTTGTGTTGATCTGATTTAATTCATTTTGGACTGTTGGTCTGCTTTAACTATAATGGGGAGCGCGCCCTGCCACATCCCCAGCTGTGAATGCACAATAATGAGAGTCGCCTGACGAATTACGTCAGTTCAGTGGGCGGCTCTCATTGGACAAGAGCCCACGCATGTGCCGTTGGACCGGGGAAAGGTAAGTGTGTATGGATTCCCTGGGGGGTTTCACACAGCAGGGCATCCTGCTTCCAGGCTGGATATCTTCTAGTGCAATGTTTTAAAGCAGACCAACACTTTTCTTTTCTGCTAATGGTTGTTGGTTGGGGTGCCAGCGCAATAAGACAAGCTTAGGGGGGCATCCAGAATGCTGCAGCCCCCCTGTTTGTGTGGAGGCTCCAGGATAAGGTAAGGATAATGGACATTCAGGGGGGTGATATGTGGGAGAGCTCCGGCATTCTGGATGGGCCAACATCTGTTAGGAAAAAAAAAGGGCGTTGGTCCGCTTTAATGAGGGTTAGGGGTAGGGAGTATGGGACTGCTTTAAAGTGTTTCTAAAACCTGGGTCTGAGAGGGTCTAAAATTCCCACCTTAACCCCTAATAAACCCTACAATTAAGTCATACTTACCATTTTCTGGGAGAGTTTCACACCTATGTGGCAGCTATACCTCCACCGACAAGCATGCGGTAATACAATGTTAAGCTGTTGAGTAAGCCTGATCTTCCTCAGAAGTGCACCTGCTGGAAGGGAAGGACTGCAGTGGGACAAGTTGGGCAACTCCCCTGGAAACTCTGGGTAGGACTCTAGGGGATGTGTAGTTGAGGTTAAGGCCGAAGTGGAAGTTGCCATTTGAAATTCAGGCCCTTCATAGGTAACCAGCAATGCTTCAAGTCGAGATTTAGGTCATGGTGTGCTCATTAGGGAATTCTCTATTGCTGGAAGCAGAAAGTTATAAGTAATATTTTTTAATGGTTACATTAATAGATTGAAATGGTGAGCTTTGAATGCCCCCTAGGCATCTTCTTTAGGCATTGGGGTGTGCAATTGTGCAGTGGCAAAGTGAGCCATCCCAATATCCCAGAGATACAATTTGTACAAGCCTTTAGAGTGAAAGCTCCCAGTTGGTTCAATAGCTCTCCTTTCCACATTTCCTCCATTTCTCTCTTTCATTTTCTTTCTTTTTCGTATTTGTTCCATTTTCTTCCTTATGCTAATCAGTCTTTCTTTGGCTTACCTTTCTTCTTTTACACACCTACCTCATTTCTTTTCCACATTCCCAAAATATTGCTTTCATTTTTTCATTTCCTCAACTATAATTCACTCCATCTCCTTTTTTTCACCCTCTCTTCTTTTCTATTTAATCTCTCTTTCTCTTTTTTATTCTCTTTTTACATTTTCAAAAAAAATCAAAGCTTAGTAAATTGGATTAACACAATGCAGATGTTGGAGTAGCAAGCAGATTCTGCACTCTTAAACATGCATGGCAGCAGCCATCTTGCCACACACATGAGAGACCTGCTACTAAAAACCGAGTCTCAATCAAAAATGCCCATAGTTCTGTGAAGTCATCTCTTATTTCAAACCAGAAGCAAAAGCCTTCAGCTGTCATAACTTATCATTGCTTTGCTAACTTCTGTCATCTTATAAATACATTGTATCCCCTGACTGAATGCTTTTGCGGTGGCCGCCACCATGTGACAGCTTCCCTCACGCAGATGTAATTTGCTACATTAGCTGTTTATACAGTGTTTCCATGTGTGAAAAATGACAGACAAGCCTGAGCCTTGTTTCTGAAGTATATATGTCTCTTAATTTAGTGTGAATTGCTGCTGGCACCCCCCCCCCATTCTAATGTGTAAGCAGGACAATCAGGTGTGTGGCAAGATTGGCGTCCCCGTGTAATTCAAGAGTGAATAATCTTTATGCCATTCCCCATCATCCACATGGGCTTAAGCCCCTCTCAAACTGCTTATGCCACTGATCATAAAAGGAGAAGCAATTTACTAAACTTTCTATTATTGACTGACGGTCCGCTAAAATAGTATTATTTTAACTTCAACATTTCTACCTAAATCAATGGCTAACAGTAGCAGAACTTATCAATGCATGCATAGAAAAAATACTATAGTTTACATAACAGAAACACTCAAAACCATTGGACATGCCAAAGATTTTGCATGGTCATGATTTACTGACAATATAGGCTCCCCTCTTTTATTTGCTATTACGTACCTGTGACAAGCAGGTGAGAATTAGTGTGAATCATTAGAAGTAAGCACAACTAGCGTGTCCAAATGACTACTTCCAAAGCCGCTAATTAGGTGGAGAAATTGATTTTAACATAGGAAATAGGGCATATTCCTCCAGGGACTCCCAGCCAGCTCTCTGTACCTAGAAACAAAATTCCTTTGGGAAGTAATATGACAGTAATAAGCACAGGCAGGAAGAGAGCGCTGAAGCACACCTGAGGCTGTGGTGGGTTCGATAAATTAATTTCCAGCCACAAAGGTGACTAATGCAATAAATTAATTAAAAGGAAATGCTATAGCAAATGTTGTACAAAATAGGCTGTTGGGCTAAAAACCATTCTGATTCATTATACATAGGAAATAGGGAACAGGCAGCAACCCATTTATGGCACTAAATAGATTTTAAATACGTGTTTCTGTGACCCATATTTTTTAAATAGTATAGTTACAGTCCCCACCTCCCCAGACATCCTAATCTGGAAAGAGCTTCCAGAAGATGGGCATCCCAAATCAAAATACCCAAAAGGGGGGGATAAAATAGGCACTTTGCATTTAGGTGCTTATGAAAGTCCTACAGGGCTTGATTTTAAAGGGGGCGCAAGGGGCGTGCACCCTGGGGCCCCCACCACTTGCCCTGCAAAGGGGGCCTCCACCAACCTTTGGGTTATGGTCTGGTCCAGGAGGCTTTTCAGTCTTTGGTCTGATGGGCTGCAGGGCCAGCAACAAAACTATCTGTGACAGTGAGGCCCCCCCTGTGTCTGGGCAGCCAAAGACACCACCGGGCAGGACGGAGTTTACTACACTACCCCCTGCCCAGAATGGCAAAGCAGGAGTTCCTGAGCAGCACGCTCCCGCACAAGTGTGGCACAAGGGACTCGATCTGATGTTCCAGTATGTAGGCGGGTGCCAGACAACCACCAATCAGTTACTTGGCAGGACTATGTTAAAGTAAAAAAATACTGCATCTGGGCCTCCACCAGATTTTGTGCCCAGGGGACTCCACCACGCTTAACGCGGCCCTGGTGTCTAGGGATGAGCGAATCGATCCGGACGAACCCGGATTCGATCCGAATTTCATGAAAAATTAGATTCGGATCGAATCTGAATTTCCCCGTGCTTCGATTTTCTTTAACATCCATTCATTTACATTACAGGCATTCTAAGATGGCGGACGGGACATGTCCAGACATCTACCCCGCTCCAGGGCATGCTGGGGCAGTCACATGCAGCCTATCAGCAGCCAGCAAGCCTGGTGACGTCACAGTGCTATATAAGGCGGCGGACATCTTGCTTTTGTTCATTTCTCTATTGCATTCGTGAGAGACAGGACACTGCTGTATTCAGGGAGAGACAGTTAGAGAGCCAGGGACAGCCAGGGACAGGTAGGAGACAGGCATGAGATAGGCAGGAAGTCAGCGAGAGCTGCACACTTATTTAAAGTAATTTGGCCTGTTGCAGCCTGCTTAGACACTTTTGCTGTACATATATACTGATCTCAAGTCTGCTGTGGGGGCATCCCATTCTGTAACATACCATACCCCTCTTGATCTTCACTAAGCTGCACACTTATTTAAAGTAATTTGGCCTGTTGGAGCCTGCTTAGACACTTTTACTGTGCATATATACTGATCTCAGGTCTGCTATGGGGGCATCCCATTCTGTAACATACCATACCCCTCTTGATCTTCACTAAGCTGCACACTTATTTAAAGTAATTTGGCCTGTTGGAGCCTGCTTAGACACTTTTACTGTGCATATATACTGATCTCAGGTCTGCTGTGGGGGCATCCCATTCTGTAACATACCATACCCCTCTTGATCTTCACTAAGCTGCACACTTACTTAAAGTAATTTGGCCTGTTGGAGCCTGCTTACACACTTTTACTGTGCATATATACTGATCTCAAGTCTGCTGTGGGGGCATCCCATTCTGTAACATACCATACCCCTCTTGATCTTCACTAAGCTGCACAGTTATTTAAAGTAATTTGGCCTGTTGGAGCCTGCTTAGACACTTTTACTGTGCATATATACTGATCTCAGGTCTGCTGTGGGGGCATCCCATTCTGTAACATACCATACCCCTCTTGATCTTCACTAAGCTGCACACTTATTTAAAGTAATTTGGCCTGTTGCAGCCTGCTTAGACACTTTTACTGTGCATATATACTGATCTCAGGTCTGCTGTGGGGGCATCCCATTCTGTAACATACCATACCCCTCTTGATCTTCACTAAGCTGCACACTTATTTAAAGTAATTTGGCCTGTTGGAGCCTGCTTAGACACTTTTACTGTGCATATATACTGATCTCAGGTCTGCTGTGGGGGCATCCCATTCTGTAACATACCATACCCCTCTTGATCTTCACTAAGCTGCACACTTACTTAAAGTAATTTGGCCTGTTGGAGCCTGCTTACACACTTTTACTGTGCATATATACTGATCTCAAGTCTGCTGTGGGGGCATCCCATTCTGTAACATACCATACCCCTCTTGATCTTCACTAAGCTGCACAGTTATTTAAAGTAATTTGGCCTGTTGGAGCCTGCTTAGACACTTTTACTGTGCATATATACTGATCTCAGGTCTGCTGTGGGGGCATCCCATTCTGTAACATACCATACCCCTCTTGATCTTCACTAAGCTGCACACTTATTTAAAGTAATTTGGCCTGTTGCAGCCTGCTTAGACACTTTTACTGTGCATATATACTGATCTCAGGTCTGCTGTGGGGGCATCCCATTCTGTAACATACCATACCCCTCTTGATCTTCACTAAGCTGCACACTTATTTAAAGTAATTTGGCCTGTTGCAGCCTGCTTAGACACTTTTACTGTGCATATATACTGATCTCAGGTCTGCTGTGGGGGCATCCCATTCTGTAACATACCATACCCCTCTTGATCTTCACTAAGCTGCACACTTATTTAAAGTAATTTGGCCTGTTGGAGCCTGCTTAGACACTTTTGCTGTGCATATATACTGTTCTAAAGCCTGCTTGGGGGTATCCCATTCTGTAACATACCATACCCCTCTTGATCTTCACTAAGCTGCACACTTATTTAAAGTAATTTGGCCTGTTGGAGCCTGCTTATCCACTGTTGCTGTGCATATATACTGTTCTAAAGCCTGCTTGGGGGTATCCCATTCTGTAACATACCATAGCCCTCTTGATCTTCACTAAGCTGCACACTTATTTAAAGTAATTTGGCCTGTTGCAGCCTGCTTAGACACTTTTACTGTGCATATATACTGATCTCAGGTCTGCTGTGGGGGCATCCCATTCTGTAGCATACCATACCCCTCTTGATCTTCACTAAGCTGCACACTTATTTAAAGTAATTTGGCCTGTTGGAGCCTGCTTAGACACTTTTACTGTGCATATATACTGATCTCAGGTCTGCTGTGGGGGCATCCCATTCTGTAACATACCATACCCCTCTTGATCTTCACTAAGCTGCACACTTATTTAAAGTAATTTGGCCTGTTGGAGCCTGCTTAGACACTTTTACTGTGCATATATACTAATCTCAGGTCTGCTGTGGGGGCATCCCATTCTGTAACATACCATACCCCTCTTGATCTTCACTAAGCTGCACACTTATTTAAAGTAATTTGGCCTGTTGGAGCCTGCTTAGACACTTTTACTGTGCATATATACTGATCCCAGGTCTGCTGTGGGGGCATCCCATTCTGTAACATACCATACCCCTCTTGATCTTCACTAAGCTGCACACTTATTTAAAGTAATTTGGCCTGTTGGAGCCTGCTTAGACACTTTTACTGTGCATATATACTGATCTCAGGTCTGCTGTGGGGGCATCCCATTCTGTAACATACCACACCCCTCTTGATCTTCACTAAGCTGCACACTTATTTAAAGTAATTTGGCCTGTTGCAGCCTGCTTAGACACTTTTACTGTGCATATATACTGATCTCAGGTCTGCTGTGGGGGCATCCCATTCTTTAACATACCATACCCCTCTTGATCTTCACTAAGCTGCACACTTATTTAAAGTAATTTGGCCTGTTGGAGCCTGCTTAGACACTTTTACTGTGCATATATACTGATCTCAGGTCTGCTGTGGGGGCATCCCATTCTGTAACATACCATACCCCTCTTGATCTTCACTAAGCTGCACACTTATTTAAAGTAATTTGGCCTGTTGGAGCCTGCTTAGACACTTTTGCTGTGCATATATACTGTTCTAAAGCCTGCTTGGGGGTATCCCATTCTGTAACATACCATACCCCTCTTGATCTTCACTAAGCTGCACACTTATTTAAAGTAATTTGGCCTGTTGGAGCCTGCTTAGACACTTTTGCTGTGCATATATACTGTTCTAAAGCCTGCTTGGGGGTATCCCATTCTGTAACATACCATACCCCTCTTGATCTTCACTAAGCTGCACACTTATTTAAAGTAATTTGGCCTGTTGGAGCCTGCTTATTCACTGTTGCTGTGCATATATACTGTTCTAAAGCCTGCTTGGGGGTATCCCATTCTGTAACATACCATACCCCTCTTGATCTTCACTAAGCTGCACACTTATTTAAAGTAATTTGGCCTGTTGGAGCCTGCTTAGACACTTTTACTGTGCATATATACTGATCTCAGGTCTGCTGTGGGGGCATCCCATTCTGTAACATACCATACCCCTCTTGATCTTCACTAAGCTGCACACTTATTTAAAGTAATTTGGCCTGTTGGAGCCTGCTTAGACACTTTTACTGTGCATATATACTGATCTCAGGTCTGCTGTGGGGGCATCCCATTCTGTAACATACCATACCCCTCTTGATCTTCACTAAGCTGCACACTTATTTAAAGTAATTTGGCCTGTTGGAGCCTGCTTACACACTGTTGCTGTGCATATATACTGATCTCAGGTCTGCTGTGGGGGCATCCCATTCTGTAACATACCATACCCCTCTTGATCTTCACTAAGCTGCACACTTATTTAAAGTAATTTGGCCTGTTGGAGCCTGCTTAGACACTTTTACTGTGCATATATACTGATCTCAGGTCTGCTGTGGGGGCATCCCATTCTGTAACATACCATACCCCTCTTGATCTTCACTAAGCTGCACACTTATTTAAAGTAATTTGGCCTGTTGGAGCCTGCTTAGACACTTTTGCTGTGCATATATACTGTTCTAAAGCCTGCTTGGGGGTATCCCATTCTGTAACATACCATACCCCTCTTGATCTTCACTAAGCTGCACACTTATTTAAAGTAATTTGGCCTGTTGGAGCCTGCTTAGACACTTTTGCTGTGCATATATACTGTTCTAAAGCCTGCTTGGGGGTATCCCATTCTGTAACATACCATACCCCTCTTGATCTTCACTAAGCTGCACACTTATTTAAAGTAATTTGGCCTGTTGGAGCCTGCTTAGACACTTTTACTGTGCATATATACTGATCTCAGGTCTGCTGTGGGGGCATCCCATTCTGTAACATACCATACCCCTCTTGATCTTCACTAAGCTGCACACTTATTTAAAGTAATTTGGCCTGTTGGAGCCTGCTTAGACACTTTTACTGTGCATATATACTGATCTCAGGTCTGCTGTGGGGGCATCCCATTCTGTAACATACCATACCCCTCTTGATCTTCACTAAGCTGCACACTTATTTAAAGTAATTTGGCCTGTTGGAGCCTGCTTACACACTGTTGCTGTGCATATATACTGATCTCAGGTCTGCTGTGGGGGCATCCCATTCTGTAACATACCATACCCCTCTTGATCTTCACTAAGCTGCACACTTATTTAAAGTAATTTGGCCTGTTGGAGCCTGCTTAGACACTTTTACTGTGCATATATACTGATCTCAGGTCTGCTGTGGGGGCATCCCATTCTGTAACATACCATACCCCTCTTGATCTTCACTAAGCTGCACACTTATTTAAAGTAATTTGGCCTGTTGGAGCCTGCTTAGACACTTTTACTGTGCATATATACTGATCTCAGGTCTGCTGTGGGGGCATCCCATTCTGTAACATACCATACCCCTCTTGATCTTCACTAAGCTGCACACTTATTTAAAGTAATTTGGCCTGTTGGAGCCTGCTTACACACTGTTGCTGTGCATATATACTGATCTCAGGTCTGCTGTGGGGGCATCCCATTCTGTAACATACCATACCCCTCTTGATCTTCACTAAGCTGCACACTTATTTAAAGTAATTTGGCCTGTTGGAGCCTGCTTATCCACTGTTGCTGTGCATATATACTGTTCTAAAGCCTGCGTGGGGGTATCCCATTCTGTAACATAACATAACCTACCTCTCTTATTTACACTAAGCAGCTCTCTTATTTAAGCTAAGCAGCTCTCTTATTTAAACTAAGCAGGCCTCTTGGAGGCTGATTGTCCACTTTTTGGTGTGCATTATATTCGGTTTCATATACAGTGGGGTATCCCAATTTGTAAGATAACCTACCCCAACCATGTAAACTAAAGAGGCCTGTTGCAGCCTGAGTTTCTCTGCTTGCGTATGGTCTGCATTACAATCTGTCTCTTTCAATGACACTGCTGCCTGGGGTATCCCAATTTGTAATATAACCTACCACAACCATGTAAACTAAAGGTTACGTCCTTCCAGAAGGAAAACTTATGCCGAACACTATTTTTGTTGGGGGCATTGACCTTTGGATTGATCGGCATGAAATTAAGGATTTTTTCCCAAGGCACATGCTATTTTAACCCTATCTGTTATACAACATAAGCGTTGATCAGCATCAGCTGCTTTATTAAGCTACTTCAGTTCGCACTTGTTTTTGACTGCTTTTAATAAACCAGGCCGCAGGGCACCCCAAAGCTGCACCTTGCACCCTATCTGTTATACAACATAAGCGTTGATCAGCATCAGCTGCTTTATTAAGCTACTTCAGTTTGCACTTGTTTTTGACTGCTTTTAATAAACCAGGCCGCAGGGCACCCCAAAGCTGCACCTTGCACCCTATCTGTTATACAACATAAGCGTTGATCAGCATCAGCTGCTTTATTAAGCTACTTCAGTTTGCACTTGTTTTTGACTGCTTTTAATAAACCAGGCCGCAGGGCACCCCAAAGCTGCACCTTGCACCCTATCTGTTATACAACATAAGCGTTGATCAGCATCAGCTGCTTTATTAAGCTACTTCAGTTTGCACTTGGAGAGCTCTGGGGTGTAAATGATTCACGTTAATTGCAGCGCACTTGAGGATTTTTCAAGGGAAATTGACGGTGACATACGACCCAATCTGTATATTTACCTGCTCCTAATAGGACATTTATATTCTGCTTTTCAGCCAAGTACCATCTTTTGTTTTGGCTCGTGTTCATGAGTCAGGGTAAGGTGTGGAATGTTTAAGGATCCACTGTATGGTCTAATATCCCGGCATACTGAGTCCTGTCTCTTATTGGGGGGAAAAAGCTATATTACAATTCACTAGCTCTTGTAAGAGCTGTTCCTGCTTCCCTCAAGGATGACTCTGGAAGTCCTGCAGCTTTTTCTCCACAGGATTCTCCACAGGGTGTGATTCATCCAATTTTTGGGCTCCAGCAGCCAACTGCAGTGACTCTTTCAAGCTATGTTTGGGCTCCTGCAGCTGCTGCTTGCAACTCCAGGGTGTGATTCATCCAATTTTTGGGCTCCTGCTGCCAACTCCAGTGTGTCTTTCAAGCTATGTTTGGGCTCATGCAGCTGCTGCTGCTTGCAACTCCAGGGTGTGATTCATCCAATTTTTGGGCTCCTGCTGCCAACTCCAGTGTCTCTTTCAAGCTATGTTTGGGCTGCTGCTGCTTGCAACTCCAGGGTGTGATTCATCCAATTTTTGGGCTCCTGCTGCCAACTCCAGTGTCTCTTTCAAGCTATGTTTGGGCTGCTGCTGCTGCTTGCAACTCCAGGGTGTGATTCATCCAATTTTTGGGCTCCTGCTGCCAACTTCAGTGTCTCTTTCAAGCTATGTTTGGGCTGCTGCTTGCAACTCCAGGGTGTCATTCAGCCAATTTTTGGGCTCCTGCTGCCAACTCCAGTGTCTCTTTCAAGCTATGTTTGGGCTGCTGCTGCTGCTTGCAACTCCAGGGTGTGATTCATCCAATTTTTGGGCTCCTGCTGCCAACTCCAGTGTCTCTTTCAAGCTATGTTTGGGCTGCTGCTGCTGCTTGCAACTCCAGGGTGTGATTCATCCAATTTTTGGGCTCCTGCTGCCAACTCCAGTGTGTCTTTCAAGCTATGTTTGGGCTGCTGCTGCTTGCAACTCCAGGGTGTGATTCATCCAATTTTTGGGCTCCTGCTGCCAACTCCAGTGTGTCCTTCAAGCTATGTTTGGGCTGCTGCTGCTTGCAACTCCAGGGTGTGATTCATCCAATTTTTGGGCTCCTGCTGCCAACTCCAGTGTGTCTTTCAAGCTATGTTTGGGCTCCTGCTGCTGCTGCTTGCAACTCCAGGGTGTCATTCAGCCAATTTTTGGGCTCCTGCTGCCAACTCCAATGTCTCTTTGAGCCAAATCCAATGTTTGGGCTCCTGCCACTGCCAGCTCCAGGGTGTGTTTTTCAGGCAATATAGGGGCCCCTCATAGTTATGCCACCTCAACTCTCTGTAATTGTGCCGCTCTGCGATTCTAATAGCGATGCCTCTGATCTGCATGTCCTAATTATTTACAGTATTATTTCAGTAACCCAGCACGCATCCTATGCGTGTTACAGCAAGGCAGAATGGTTTACAACCCTATTGAGGCTCTAGGAGGCTCAGAAATAGCCGTTTTTAATAGCGATTCGTCGCGAATAAATTCAGACCGAAACAAATTTTGTTGGAAAATTCGGCGAATTAGCCGAATCGAATTTTTCAAAAGTTCGCTCATCTCTACTGGTGTCCTAAGATTCATTAATTTTATACCTACAAATTCATTTGGGCTAAACACCTAGGTCAGAACTGCACCATAAAGCCCCCCTGTGCTACTCTCATGTATCTGCCCCTTACAGACACCTACACTGCTGTTGGCATAATGCATTGCCTTCCACTTAATGCAGTCCTATACCGATATGCTTACTGCTTCCTCATTTATATATGGCTGCCAGTCATGTGGCTGTCAGCCACATGATTGGGTTCTATTTTTTATTTACCAATTTAATATGCCCACAACGTAAAATCCCCCCCGCCCATATAAATGTAACTTTCCCCAGTCGGATGTGCGGACAGGCAGCCCATCAGCTTGCTGAGTCCCATTCGCCATTTTCAGCTAAGAATTAGCTAAGGGCTAAATGGAGCCAAATCGAGCAGATTGCAACCGAGCCTTAAAGGGATACAGAAGGCACTGATCTAAACTGTTTCCTGTTTTAAATTGAAAGAGAAATGGATGAAATATTGAGGTTTACAGCTTCACCTTATGATTTCTCTTCTGAAGCATGTGGACGTGGCCCTTGGCTCTGTGATGCCACATAATAACCAGCATAATGGGTGGGGTCTGTAAGACACAGGCATTCTTATCACTCTTTTCCTTCTCTCCCAGTGTCTGCAGTCTATGTGGTGCTTTAGACCACCAGCTTAGCCCTATTATTGGTGGTCTATGGAAAAGGAATTCCAGGTGTGTGCCATTACTCTTTGCCTTGTTTCTTTTTTCATAAGCATTTGTGACCTGACAGGATGGTAGAGCGCAGCAGCCATGATGAGGTGAGCTGCTGAATGACAGTTTATGCACTTTGCCTACAGAGTCCCTTTAATGCATAAAGGAAGGGGGTTGTTAAAGTGAGAAAAGTTATAACATGGAAATCTTCCTGAATTTCGGCCATGGATGCCAGACCGTCCTAATTTGTGGACCACCACCAATGTATTTATCGTGGGAGATTTCCTAGAGGCAGCTATTGTAATTCTGGCTGCTAAAAATAGGAAAGAGATTAAACACTGCATATATCCATTGATTCCCTAAACCATCCTGCCCAAAAACATTTGGCTTGTGTCTAAGGTGATATTAGTTCCCCATTTGACCAGTCTGGTAAAATGGAACCAAACCTTTTGCACTCTGGGCCACCAGGTGTGATACAGGTCAGCATTCATATTGCACCACCTAAAACATAGGGTTGACTATTAAGAACAAAGCAGATATCTAATTCTTATCACAGAAAGAGCCAATGTACCTATAAGGGAGGCTGGTGCCCTTTTAATGTTCTGGGGAGAAGAGAGTAGTGTCTGCAACTGTTCCGTGCCTCTGTGCAAACAGCTCTTACCACACAAGGGGGCCCACCTAACACACCCAACTTACTACTACAGCGTTTTCTCTCCCCTCACCCTCTACTTACGAGTTCTTCTTGGAGCCAGGTGGTACGGGGGGGGGGGGGGGGTTGATGGGATACATCTTAGGATGTTATATTGGTAAGCGGAGGAAATTTAATTCATGGTGTAGATTATATTATTAGTATGATCACCAATAATGTTAATAAAGACTGTTGCATAGACATTAGAGTGTGTCGTGGGGAATCACTTTCGTAAATTTACTATACTAGGGGGTGTGTTGTAAATACAATTGCGCTTGTTAGATTAGTCAGGGGGGAGAGGTGATGGGTTAGAGTAACGACGGGAAGGAAGGGGGTATGGAGACTCTTCCCCCCTCCCTTTGTTTTGGGATAGTTTAATTACACATAAATAAGGGAGTTGGTCAAAATCACAAACAGAAAGGTAAACTTGGCTCAATATAAATTTGAACACTATTTTTTTTTCTCTTTTCGAGGTATCATATTACCTCGAAAGAAGGGGGGATGGGGGAGATTATGAAGATATGGAGAAGGGTTAAGCCCCCTTATATCTTGTAGTTACTTGGAGATAGGGGGAGATCGTATTATGATACTAAAATTATTGGCAATTTGCCAATCCTGTGCCAAGGATAAGAAGAAAGGTGTGGCAATATGTCTTTCAAAATGAATTCCCTTTTCTCTGAAAGAGACCATTAAAGAAAGAGAAGGGAGGTTCATAATGATTAAAGGGTTGATCGAGGAAGCATTGAGGGCACAATGATATAGTCTTGGACAAATCAAACCCCTCTTTGTATAAGACCATAGCCCCCTCCAGGGCAAGCAAGAAAGTGATGGAACTACTGGCTTCACATTCATTTTATCAGCACACCACACATACTCCTGCATAGACCACATTTTTATATCTAATTCTGTAGTCCCCAAGGTGTCCAAGTGTTTGATTTTTGAATGTGCTTGGTCAGATCATGTAATGCTCGAGAGGACTATGATCTAAGCCTAATGTGTTTAGATGGAGAATTAATAAGGCTATGCTGGGGTACTAGGAGGACGAAATATCAAACAGTTTGAAGGAATATTTTGCACAAAACTGACCTGAGGATACTAATTCATTGATTAATTGGTTGGCACACCTTTTTTGGTGTCCCCTTAACCCACCTTCTCATTCAAACACTGGGGTTTGGGTGCCTCCTTAACCCTACTTTTCATCTAAGCACTGGGGTTTGATTCCCACATTTAAGCCACCTTTTAATTTAAGCACTGGGGGTTGTGTGCCTACAAGAAGCTATAAGCACTGGGGTTTGTGTGCGGCCTTAACCTACATCTTCCTCTAAGCACTGGGATGTATCCCATTATCCCACAAGAAGCTGTAAGCACTAGGTTCTGTGTGTACTGTTATCCCAGAACATCCTCTAAGCATTGGTGTGCATCCCCTTATCCTACAAGAAGCTGTAAGCTTTGGGGTTTGTGTGTACTGATATCCTACAACATCCTCTAAGCACTGGGGTGTATCCCCTTTTTCTACAAGAAGCTATAAGAACTGGATTTTGCTTGCATTCTTAACCCACATCTTCCTTTAAGCACTGGGGTGAGTGTACCCTGTTATACTACAACTTGCTCTAAGCACTTGGGACTGTGCACCCTGGTATTTCACAACTTGCTCTAAGCACTGGGGATTGTGTACCCTGTTATCCCACAATTTGCTCTAAGCCCTGGGGGATTGTGTACCCCATTATCCCACAACTTGCTCTAGGCACTGGGGTTGTGTAGCCTGTAATACAACCACTAGGGATTGTGTACCAAGTTTTTAACCAAGTTTAGAGACAGATTATAGGCTGGCCCGCAAGCTAACAGGGTTGAGTGCTGTGGCTCCTTTAAGACTTGTGTGTACTAATTGCCCTGCTAACGTGCACCTCCCAGGTTAGTTATAAAATGGTCTGAGCGGCTGCCACCCCCCTTTGTTTCTTTTGAATTTGTGCAAGCACATGGTGTGTGGGGTCTAGGCTGTACTGCAAGGTCTTTGACCCTTTCACCCCATGGCTTGCACTTTAGAGGTTTAGGGCAACCTCAGGTAAGCCTGCTCCCAATTTATCTATTGCACTGTATGTCCCAGATGGGCTCTCAGAGATTAGAGTTAGGACTGCACCCCACAGAGGCACTTTGGCGTAGTGGTGCAGCTTAAGCATACTTCTGCAGATGTGTGTGACCGAGTCCTCTGTTTTTAACCAAGTTTAGAGACAGATTATAGGCTGGCCCGCAAGCTAACAGGGTTGAGTGCTGTGGCTCCTTTAAGACTTGTGTGCACTACTAGAGGTGAAAAATCTCTATGCTGGAGTAAAGCTAGATTTTACTGGGCTAGAAATAGACCAGGTAGGTTTTAAGTTAGACACCTGATTTCACATAAGAAAGATTTCTCTTTCCCGAAAATTTGAATAGAGGTACCCTGACTGAAAATCCAGAAAAGGTTACTGAAGAGTTTTTTTAAGTTTTATTTCACGTTATATTCTAGAGAACCCAGGCTAAGTGAAGACGCCATCGAAGAATGGCTGGATGTGGTAGGGATTAACCAAACCTCTGATTCTCAAAGGGGGTTTATGGATAAAGACATAATTGAAGGAGCAATTCCCTGGGCTATTTGGGAAATGGGAAGGGCGAAGGCACCTGGTCCGGATGAACTTTCATGCCGATTGCTTGTTCCACATCTATCGTAAAGGTATAACAGCTTAAAGAAGAGTAATGAAATTCCATCAGAGGCCTTAATGGTCAATATAGTTGTTATACCTAAACTCAGATTGTGCAAGATATAGGCCAATTTCTTTGATCAATGAAGATTTTAAATAATTTATCAGAATATTGGCCACTAGACTTGATATCTTTCTGTCGGAAATAGTCCATCTGCACCAATTTATGAACATCTTTGGGCATTGACCCCCAAGGCAGCCGTTCGATAAATGCCCATAGACAGGGCAGCTCTCTCTCGACTGGGGTCTATTCCTTTTAGCAATTGAACCTTTAGCGGTAAAACTGAGAACCCTGGCAAAATGTAGGGGAATTATAGGTGGCAAGGAGGAGCACAAATGTCCCCTCTTTGCAGGTGACCTGCTCCTGTTCATGACCAGCCCAGTTATCTAATTTCTATCAGTTATGAATCTGCTCGAGCAGCTTTTTAAGGCTTTCTGGCCTGAAATAAATAGGACCAAATCTACAGCATTGAATGTTAATCTTACACCAGAGACCAGAGAGAAATTGCAGGTTTCCGCATGGATTCAATGGTCATCCTCCCATACAGATTATTTGGGGATTAAGCTGACCTCAGATATCAGTAACTCATATAAACAGAAATATCCCCCATTATTTAGAAGGCTAAAAGAAGATTTAGTGAGCTGGACAGGATGAATGCAATTAAAATGTATGTTCTCCCAAAGTTATTGTATTATTTCAGATATGTTCATATATCAATGGATTGGACAGAATTGGATAAAATGCAATTAGCCATTTGCAATTGCATAGGGCAGGGGGAGTTTAAAAGAGTTAACAGAAATACTCTATATACTTCTAAGAGACAGAAAGGTCTGGGTGTTCCAAGTCTATTCAAATACTTTCTGGCTGCAAGGGTAAATCACATTTCAACACTGTTTTGAATCTTTATATTTCTTGCTTTAGGCTTCTCAGACACCTGAAGTTGATGTTCTCTTTTTGCATTACTTTAATTGTGTATTCTTTAGACAAATGTAATAATCCAATTCAGCATGGTTGACATTCTGCAGGAATCAGTCAGTAGCTGCACAATAGGAAGAAGGCAGGGAGACCAAAATGTTAAACCAAAGACTAGACTATGTCTAATAGCAAATGATGGCGATCAGTAGTGATAAGCTGGATAGACCCTATTCCCTGAAGGAACCTAGATCCCATTATTGTCTACAGGGGGAAATATCAAACAAACAAAACAGCATACCACCTCCAAATTCCACAGGGACACCCCAAAAGGTGGGCAGATGTTGTGAACTATCCCATTCCAACAACTGGAATGGGAACCAGATCAGAAAACAGGTAAGTAACATCCCACAATTGGCATCTTCTTTTATCGAATGGGAATCAGCTCATAAAACAGGTAGGTAA
This sequence comes from Gastrophryne carolinensis, assembly GCA_027917425.1. NCBI lineage: Eukaryota > Metazoa > Chordata > Amphibia > Anura > Microhylidae > Gastrophryne > Gastrophryne carolinensis. The sequence goes on from CM051244.1 coordinate 70,814,787, forward strand.
CATCCCACAGATTGCCCCATCTTTCCTTCTTGCATGGCCTTCTGTGGTCCCCTGACCTCGCAAACTGGAAAAGCAATGTCATGGACTATCCCTTTTCAACAATTAGCCAGGCGCCATGCTGGAGGCAAAGAGTCATTGCAGGCAGACCTGCATTTATTCATATTTAATTTAAATATATTTTATTTTTTTTTATTTAAAAATATTTTTTAAATTGGACCAAAACCCAGGATTTTGTCTATCCTGTGGTTTGGTACTTGCCCCCGGTTTCAGGATGCCCTGCAGTGTGAATCCCCCCAAGGTTGCCCACCTTTCCCCGGTCCTACAGCGCATGAATGGCCTCTTGTCCAATCAGCGCTCTCGACTGCTCAGGTCAAATCACCAACATTCGCATTCCCACTGCCCTATAACAGGGCCCCGCCCATAAATGCCTGGGCCAGGCACACACCCCGCTAAAGATATAGCAGGTGGCAGCCGCAGGGGGACCTGGGGGTTTTTACACAGCCGGGCATAACAAATCTAGATGCCCCGGGGGGAGGGAGGCTTGATGTGTTTGGTAACATTGTCGATTATGTATGACATTTCCCTTCACACTTCTGTGGCCCCCATGCCCTTACTGGGCATACCTTTCTAAAACCATTTTGGGAAATGTCATAGCAGCCTATTGATTTTAATAGGGGCCTACTTGCTGCTGCATGCACTGAAGCCTCCAACTGTCCCTCTGAACCTTTCTTGAGACACTTTAATGAGGAAATTCAAGAATTCTGTAACACCTCAGCCCCCCCCCTGCTAAGACTGACTTGAGCAGAAACATAAAAACCATCCCACTAGGGGGAAGGGCACATTTCACAGGGCCTGAAGCTGGGACATTGAATGACAGGTCAGTCACCCACTCCGTGGAGCAGTGCTGCCGCAGACCTCCAGTCCTTAAAGTGGACCAACACCCAGGATTTTGACTATCCTGGGTCTTGGTCCACTTCGGTGGGGCACCCCCGATCACCCGGAAAACTCACCTCTCCCGCTCCCACGTGGCCGCGGACAAGCGATCTGACAGTCCCGGACAAGCGGCTGCTCCGCCGCCGCCTCCCGCGCGTCCCTCTTGACGCGCACGCGCCCGCGCTGGCCATTCACAGACGGCCGGCGCGGGCGCGCGCACGCCTAGATAAGATAAGGTAAGGGGGTTTGGGGGGGTTTCGCGGGGAGGGAGGTGATCGGCCCGGGAATCTTATAGATTCCCGGGCCGATCACCCGTGGGTGTTGGTCCACTTTAAAAGAAAGCTTAGGTTCTGGATGTCAAAAAGGCTACGGATGGGACTACAGAAAGATGGCCGCCAATCCCATGAGTGAGGACATTGGCTTCTAGCACTAAGACTGTCCTCACTCATGGGGACGGTGTGCATCTGTGGCCCCAGCCATAGCCCATTAGACAGCCGCAATTTCAACCGCCAGCAAGGGACTGGCTCAGTTAAGTTACTGCCGCTTCCTGCTGCACACTCTGCACCCCCTACAACTTTTAAAGTCCTGATTCTGACCCTGAGGGACCCTTGGCAGGCACCCCCCCCCAGCCTGGGTGGGTAACAAGTGGAGGGGGGGGCAGACGGGCCTCCAGATGCCCCCCCCTTCCCAAAGTCCAAATCCACATTGATTTCAATGGGGACCGGGTTTGGTTCCCCAAACCAAAGTTCGGCCAACCTGTCGAACTCGAACCTTGGTGGGTTCACCCAACACTACCTCCAGGCCAACCGCCGCGCACCTGTCTACATACCTACCAACTTTTCAGGGTGGGAAAGAGGGACATTTGTTAAATTAGGCCACATCCCCTCATTGAGGGATGGATAGGAGATAGAGTGTAACAGTTAAAACATTATAAACACTTTAAATAGGCAAATTAATCATTTAGTGATGCAGATCTGCATGTTACACCTCACAGAGGGACAAAGGAGAACAACGAGGGACAAGGGGACATGGAATGAAAAGAGGGACAGTCAAGTTAGCAAACCCAGCAGCAGGAATGAAGGCACCTGGACGGGGCATGATCCCGGCTATATCGCTCATGTAGGCAAAATGCTCTAATGGTCGTTTCTGAAGGGTTGGATCACTTTCCTGTGTCAAACAATCTAGCAATTCTACAATTAAAGTGGACCAACACCCACCGCTGATCGGCCCGGGAATCTATAAGCATGCCTCCCAACTGTCCAGATTTTCCCGGGATTGTCCCGATTTTTGCAGAAAATCCTGCGGCCCCGGACCATTAACAAATGTCCCGGGACGGCCTGCACCGTGGCGGTGTGTCCAGGGCCGCAATGACGCCGGCTCCTTCTGAATTAACACCGGCGCGGGGGGCTGGGTTGGAGATTAAAAAAACTTACGCAGGCTGGCATGCAGGGGTGAAGGCAGCCGACATTGCTGGAGGGCGTGACAGGAGGTGTGGTCAGGGCATGGCAGTGGTCGGGGGCGGGGCTTATCCCGCTTTCACATTTTCAAAAGTTGGGAGGTATGTATAAGATTTCCAGGCCGATCAGCTCCCTGCCTGCGGGGCACCCCGATCGGGTTTGCCTCGCTGTGTGAAACCCCCCAGGACGCCAGCAAATCCTACCTGTTCCTCGTTCCAACGGCGCATGCGCGGGCTGCCGCCTCTCGCGCATCCCTCTAGCAGGGCGCGCACCTGCGCCGGCCGTTTGTGAATGGCAGGCGTGGACGCGCTCCCTGTAAGAGGGATGCGCGAGAGGCGGCGGCGGCGGGCACTCTCACCTCGTCCGTCGACGGACCTCGCTTGTCCGTCGGCGGTGATTGGTGGAGCGAGTCACATGGGAGCGGGGTCAGGTGAGTTTTTGGGGCTTTCTGGGGGGTTTCGCACAGCGGGGTGCCCCGCGTAAGTGGACCAACACCCAGGATAGTGAAAATCCTGGGTGTTGGTCCACTTTAATCTGATAAAACCACTAAATGAGAGGTCAGCCTGAGTAAGCTATATAAAGACAGTGGCCTGGGGCCAACTTGATCAGTTATGCAGAATATATTCAAAAGAATAAAGTGAAGTTAAGCTGTTTGGGTTGTTCGAAACAATGTGGCGATGAGGGAGTTATTGAAGGCGGGGCAGTGGTATAGTGAAGGCGTTAGGGAGCAGAGCGCGCGTGCACGGGTACGGGGCAGAGAACGCGCACAGGGATGCAAGGGATGCCATAGAAGCCAATAGCAGCGTCCCAGACAACGGGTCACGTGACGTGCAGAGGGCGGGCAGCGCTGGCAATTTCAGTGCCTGTGAGGGGTAAGTGGCTCTATGCTCCGGTAATAACCAGCGTGACACACACGGAACCTTCTAGCAGCGCGCCTTGCTTCCTCTGCAAGGCCAGCAGCATTATGGGAATTGTAGTTTAAACACAAAGGGGAATAGCAGTGAGGTAAGGCGAGGGGCAGCCGGCTTCCCGGGCGCTGGGGGCAATCAATGCTGCAGCAGGGCTCGCCAGTCACACTAATTAAAGCCATATATGTCTGTAAAATATAGGGCACTCTCCTCCATGCCCAGCACATTTTGGCAGGAAGTCAGCATGGCCGCCTGGTACCTTGCCCACCTCAATGCTCAGGACACAGCAGGTCACCTGCCCATGCCCATTATTTCCTCGCGGTCACATGACACACTTGCATTTGGTGCCTCCCTCGGCTCTGGGCGACAGGTCATGTGACTTGATCTCAGCTGGAAACTCCAGGCCACAGGGTGGGGAAATGAGACTCCAGGGCAGGCATACTCCCTCCCCCTGGGGCAGCCTAATTTGGGATGCCCTCCTGCTTTAAACCCCTCAGGTTGCCCAGTAAACTCACCTTTCCCTACATTTAGCAGGATTCATGCCTACACCTGGCATTTCTGAATGGCCGGTGCGGGCACACTCCCTGTTAAAATGAACTAACATCCAGGATTTTGACTATCCTGGGTTTTTGGGGTGCCCCGCTATGTGAAACCCCGCAGATCGCTAGCTTCAACTCACCTCACGATTTTGGATGCCCCGTGTGGAGGGATTGGAAGATTCCCGTGCCGATCCTGCTGGGTGTTGGTCCACTTTAAGAGCGCAATGGGGATGCTGCCTCAATCCGACTCAGCTGGAGCTGAGTGCTAAGATGAGCTTCTGTCAGCTCAGTCGCATTTGCTGATTGGACGGGAGGCCGCACATGTGCTGTAAGATCAGGGAAAGGTGACCTGCACACAGCGGGGCAGGGACCAAAACCCAAGGTAGTTGAAATCCTGGGTTTTGGTCCACTTTAACATAACTAGTGGCCGGAGCACACTTGGGGTGGGCGATCCCCTGTACTGATTAAACAAATTGCTAGGTAAAACTGAAACTACACCGTCATCCCTGGGGGGGGGGGGCATCCTGGTAGCCAATGCCCCCTACACATTACACCCCATTAAAGAGGAACTCCAAGCATTTTGTAACCCTGCAGCCACCTCTCCCTGTGCTAAGCCCAATTTAGGCGTTAAAATAATAAAACACCAGTATAGTCACACTGCTGCACAGGATTGGCTGGCAGACTTCCTGTGTATTCTCTCCAAGATGGCTGCGCCCAGGACTCGGGTGACCTAGAGACTGGACTTTCACTTTAAACCAGAGAATTCTTACCTTTCTCCTCGGTCCCAAGGAGAAATCGGTCGCTGGGATTGGTTGCCGTGATTATGTGGTCTGCAGGCTTCTTCTGGGTATCTGCCCACCTGACCATGGCGACCAATCACAATGCTCAATTTACCTTGTCAAACCTGTGAAGGGTAACATTCCTTCGGGTTAAAGCGGACCAAAACTCACATTTTTAACTAGCATCCACTGAATTGTTCCCCCTATGAAGAGTACCATTTGCCAGTTTTCACTGCTCCTGCTTCACTCTAATCCCAGATAATGGCGCCTGTTTTAGCTGTAAAGCTCCGCCTCCTCCATTCATTACCACTGTTGTGTGTGGCAATGATGTCATTGTCACACCTATGCAATGACTGATCACCTGTCATCTTATAGAGAGGGACAGGAAAAATAAAGTCTTCCAGTGCAATTCAGAAAGAAAAAAATATTTATTTCTAGTTCTACACCCCAAGAAGGGAATATCGGCATGGAATTTGGCCACATGTATTTCAGAAGTTCAGTGGGTTTTGGTCCGCTTTAATGGGGTAATGTGCAGGGGGCATCAGCGTTCGGGACGAAGAACAAACCCCTTTTATGAAAAATAGCTTTGCACAGGGGTGTATGTGTATAAAGCAATGACTTAGGTGTGTATGTTTTTATATTGATGCTGCAATATTTTCAGATGACCTTGGCTGTTATAATGTGGTTACATACTGGACCTTGATTCCCCTGGGAAATGCGGCCCCGCTATTGACCAGCGGTCAGGAAAATGACCCTGGCGATGATTGGAAGAGAGGTTGTGCATGTATTGCAGGATCGGGGAAAGATGAGTTTTGGTGGGCGACCTAGGGGGTTTCACACAGAGGGGCATCCTCCATTGGGGTGCCCCAGGGAGTAAAGACCAGAACCAGTCTATAAGACTCTGGGGGGGTAAGACCCTTGGTTGGTCTACCTCAATATGGTGCATGCAGAATTGGGGTGCCTCACTGTGTGAAACCCCCCCCCCCCCCCCGGATCGCCCAATTCGGCACTGCGACCGCATCCCTGCCATACCTCTAGTTAGGCACTCTCCAGCGGCAGGCCTTTCTTAATGGCCAGCACGGGCATGCCTATAGCTAGAGGCAGGGAATGCGGCCAGCAATGCTCACTCCATTCAGATTTCCCAGACCCTGAGCTATGTGCATCAAAGGCAATCTGAAAGAAACGAGTGCCACTGATTGGCTTGAAATCCAATTCTGAGGCTTGTGTCAGGTTGACCCCCTCTCTTATTGATAGGCATGAATGGAGCCCTCCACAGTGTCTGTCAATCCCAGCTCACTCCAATGCAATGCACACAAGGTGCGTATATCACTGTCACTCCCATCATAGAGAACAGCACAACACGGGGTGAACCTGGGTTTTTGTTCAATTAATCTAGCAATATAGCATTGTTAAAAAAGTGAAATCTTCAGTATTGTAGAGGCAGGTGTTGTGTATGCCCTCCACAGACCTGATACTGAGGTGTTAGCATTGCAGAGTTGCACATGGGTGGAGGGAGATGGGTTTGGGATGGGAGAGGGCTGTTAAAGCAGCAGTGCATAGGCTGCTGAGTGTATTGTATGCTGGGGGCTCCACCCTGCCCAGGTGACCCCAAGGCAGGAAATTCCCCCTATGTCCAGTCTGCCTGGTCACTGGGGGGCAGACTGCCTTATCAATTGGCAGATGGGTATGCACCATGTGCTTGTTGTAAGCGTAAACATTTTTTGTTTCAACTTTGTCTCTTGACAGGAGGGAGGGCAGATTTGCTGGTTCCTGCTGAGAACCAGGACAACGTATACACACCACAGAATCCATGTGAAAATGAAGACAGGGAAGACTGCAAGGACAGAGGCAAGCCTACAGGATGAGGGCCTTCATGTCTTCTGGAGCCTGGCTGTGTTCACTTGTGTATTTGGTGTATACATTAACACCTTACACCCCTCTGTCCCCGGTGGCGATTCAGGTAGGATCTCTCATTATGTGCCTGTTAATCAAAATGATCAAATCCTATACAATGGTCTTGTTACCTAGACCCAGTGCCTGCCTTCTAATCCTTTGACAGCTCTCTTAAACTGGGCCTTCACCATGATTTAAAGTGGACCAACACCCAGGATTTTGACTATCCTGGGTGTTGGTCCACTTAGGTGGGGCACCCCGATCGGGGGTGCCCCGCTGTCTGAAACCCCCCCGATCGCCGCAAAAACTCACCTCTCCCCGCTCCCACGTGACCTCGTCCGGCCAATGACAGCGCTCAGAGCAGCTCTGGTATGCGCGTCCAAAGCCGCTTGGACGCGCATACCAGAGCGCTGTCATTGGCTGCGTCTCTCGCTTCCCTCTAACAGGGAGCGCGCCTGCGCCGGCCATTCACAAAACGGCCGGCGCGGGAGCGCGCCCTGCTAGAGGGAAGCGAGAGACGCGGCCGCGTCTCGCGCATGCGCCGTTGGATCGCCGGTAAGGTGAGGATTGTGGGCCTCCTGGGGGGTTCCTCCCCGCGGGACATCCCGATTTCGGATGCCCCGCGGGGAGGGATCTGATCGGTCCGGGAATCTTATAGATTTCCGGGCCGATCCCCCCTGGGTGTTGGTCCACTTTAATGAAAAGCCCAAACTCTTAAAAAACGGTTCCCCAGCATCTAAAATTAATATATTTTACGTTTTTAGTCACTAACTTATTATTCTTTTCCCCACTGGGCTGCAACTCTGTTCAGGAATTTAGGATATGGGAGCCGCCATCTTGACTCAGAAGCATCACACTTACTGAGGAGAGGAGAGTGGGATGAGGTACAGGGGGGCGGGTTATAGCTGTGCTTTGCTCAGACAGAGCAGAGCTGGGGTCAGGTAACGGTCAGCAGTCCCAGAATGCAGAGCAGCACAGTCAGGAGGCACTTCCTGTTTGCAGGCTGCCTGATAAGATGGCGGCTTCCATAAGCCGCCATCTTGGATGTTTAAAGGCTCATAACATGCAGTAGATGCAGGTAGGATGATTTTTAATGTGGACAATCTGTATGTACAGGGTGTGGGAAACATATAAGATAGACTCTTATTCAGAGTGAAGGTCCGCTTTAACTTCAGAAGGTATATCAATGGCGCTCTCCTTTCCAACTAGACTACCTGGCAAAAAGAAGGATCACACCAAGAGAATGTGCTTTTGGTATGGTGTGTCAAACAGTGAATGAAAAGAAATATGGACACTGCCCATTTAAAAAGAACCATACACTAGCACCAATATCAAGGTGTCAAAAATAATTAATTGCTAAAGAGGAACATCAGGGGTTTCCGAGTTCCATTTCTTGGGGCATCCCCAAATTGGGATGCCCCGCTGTGTGAAACCCCCTCCGATCGCCAGGTTCACTCAGCTACTCCTGGAGCGTTTGCCACGTCTGTGCGCTCCGTCTGCATCCCTGCTCACTTCTGGCCGTTCTGAATGGGCGCCGCGGGCAGGCTACGGCTGCAAGGTGGGCGGGGGATGTGGCCGGCGGCACCCATGATGGCTAAGCAGCTCAGTGACAGCGAGCGCTCTAATTGGCTGAGTGTGCCGCTCAACCAATCACTGCTTTCACTCTGGCCTGAGTCTGCGCTGTGGGAGCAGAAGGAAGAGGAGTGAACAGGGCAACCTGGGGTGGTACACACAGGGGATCATCCCAATTCGGGATGCCTCAAAGAGGAGCAACACACAGGAAAGTGCAGTCTGAACCGCCTTGTGGAGTTCTCCAGCGAAAACCAGGTCTGTCAGCAGACTCTCCAAATCCCCTGGATTGCATTTGTTCATGACCACCTTTTTTTTTAGCACATAAAGTTGGACTTGTAAGTTGAGAACAGACAGACATGCAAACACCAGGATGTTTGTCTGCATGCCAAGTAAGCAAACAATGATTTGTTTATTACACTTAGCCTGGACAATCCCTTTAAAGTGGACCAAAACCCAGGATTTTGACTATCTTGAGTTTTGGTCCACTTCCCAGGGGCACCATGATTGAGGTGCCACGCTGCGGGAAACCCCCCAGAATGCCCAGATCAACTCACTTCACCCCGCTCCTACGGCGCATGCGCTGCCGCTCGTCCAATCAGCGGGCTCGGAGACGCTGAGCTATGCACGTCTTAGCGGCGTCTAAGCTCAGCGGCTCCGAGCACGCTGGCGGCCGCACCTCGCGCTTCCCTCTAACAGGGAGCGCGCCTGGCCGGCGCAGGTATGCGCCCTGCTAGAGAGAAGCGCGAGATGCGGCCCGCACATGCGCTGTTGGACCAGGATTCAGGTAAGGTTTGCGGGTGTCCTGGGGGGTTTCACACAGCGGGGCATCCCGTTTCCCGCGGGAAAGGAATGGATCTATAAGATTCCCGGGACGATCCTGCTGGATTTTGGTCTACTTTAAGCTGGAGTGGACAAAGAAATTCCGCTAAACAATAATCTACTTACCTTTTGGTTTCTAAATCAGATAATCCCATAGGGTTGCCCCTCCCCCAATTACTCATGTATTCACTACATTAAAAAAATATATATTTCAACGGACACCCTCGGCAAAGACAGCCACTTGGCCGGTGGTGGCTCTGTGTTCCTGTTTAGGAATCATGGAAAAGGACCTGCTCCCTGCACTCATCTGCTATAGGGGGCGGCTGCTTACATTGCCCCCTATAGATAAGTGCAGGGAGTAGGGTGACATAGGCCCTTATTTAACAAGGGATAGCGCCAGGTAGCGAATGGTGAGCGAACGGTAATGACGGTCACCGCCACGAGAACGCCGGCTCCCCTCCGCAATCACACATTTATCAAGCCGATCCTGCTTAGCGACTGACAGAGCGCCAGATAGCGAATCATTCATCATTATTCCAGCCTCACCCCACAGCGCCAGCGAGCGACCTTGAACAGCGACAGGTATGACCTCTCGCTACCTGACGCTCTCCAATGCATTTCAATGGAGCAATCTTTAAATATTCTTATATTTTTTTTTTTTTTTTTTTTTTATGTCAAAAATTCTGTGACCACTTCTGCAATGTTAGATATTTTTTTTAAGGTAAAAAAAAAAAAAAAAAAACATTTGTGCAGAATTGATATTACAGGTCTGATATTAATGTATTCATATTACAAAATGTTTTGAAAAACATGTTTTTTTTTTTTTTCAAAAAATATGGTTGTTTGGGGGTTAAAAAACTACTTTTAACCCATCGCCGCCAGCGCTCTGGGGTTTAAACAAGCATTTCACAGCGCGAGAATTTTTGGAGCGTGATTTGTTAATGAATATGCTGGGAGCCGTTCGCTATGGCCATTCGCTGTCATGCGCTCCCATACAGCGCGGAACCTGTCAAACAGCGACTCCTAACCCCGTATTCAACATTACCGCACACCGACTGAGTCGCTGTCAACAGCCGAACAACGGCCAAGCACAGCGAATACTAGCGGGCGCTGTGAAAATAACGCTACTGCCGCTCATCTGTCGCTACCTGGCGCTATTAATGAATCGGCCTCCCCGTATAGACAGTGCCAGTATTGACACCCACTGGCCTAGCAGAAAGCAGAGCAGAATTCTTTAGTAGCAGTTTGCACAAAAAAAGGGGCTAATGTCCTGGGTGTATCTTCCCTGAACCTGGTTAGTACATTTGCAAGTATCTGGCACTAGGTTAACATTTGCCTTTTTCTTTTATTCTGTAGTTTAAAGCAAACTGTTCTTTCTTATATACTATAAAACATAAAAATAGTTGTTCCAGAGGCAAAAAAAATCCATAAAACGATTTAATGCTTGTTGTGTTCTGTTTTGTTTGATTTATTCAAAGTGAGTTTTTTATTTAATTTTTTTTTTTATTAAGGGGGAGAAAAGGGGGCTGCTGTAGTGCGCCGCATATTTGTGGGAGATCATTGTGAATATCTAACAACAGTTTTGCGCTATTGAAAAATATTACTGGAAGTCAATATTCGCAGTGGACAAAAGAGCAAGGCTCTTTGGTGTTTTCAGAGGTAATGATTAACATTACGCTGATTTAAATAATGCATAATTACCTCGCACTTGAAAAGACCGTACCTTGGAAAGAGCCGGAGGAAATTGGAGCTACTGTATTGTTTACTTACATTAAGTCTCCGATGTCTGCAGCCACTTCCCAGGATGGCAGATAATTAGTGCCTGTAGCAATGTGCAGTCTGCACGGCAAGTTTGGGCTCGGGCTCGGTTTGAGCTTTCATTTCCTTTTACATGATTAGTTGTGGCTCCCAGCGCCGCTACCCACCCCTGCTCATGCCACCTCCATGTACCACTGCCCAATGAACTCAATATGCCTCACCTCCGACGTCATCTTTTCAATGCCTGACCCCTGACCTCTCTTTTTCTGCTTCATCTCTGCCCACTTCTTCCCACCTCACCTCTGCTCACCTAACCTTTACTCGTCTCACCTCGTTCCACCTCACATCAGCCCTCTTCTTCCCACCTTACCTCTTCCCACTTATTTCCACCTCATCTCTACCTATCTCATGTCTGCCTACCTATGCTCACCCCTGCATATACATAAAAAGCATAAATAATGCTTTAAAGTTACAGCTAAATGTTTTATTGTGGCCCCTTGAAGTGGAACAAAAAGGCAATGTGGCCCTTAGACTAAAAAGGTTGTGCACCACTGCTTTTTACTAAAATGTAGCGCGCAAGAGTAAATTTATCAGACCCTCACCAAAGAATGGAAGCAGTCTAACAAGTTTCCAACTACTTTGAATTTTTTGAGTAGGAATCCCAAAAACAAGCTAGATTATTTACTCCATGTTAGTCCATGGTCCTTCTCAGTAAGCCCAAATAGTCGCTAGCAGATCCCATTTAAGCAGCTCGAAAGCTGCACCGAGTGCGGTCCTGAGGTTGGGAAAATTGGGATGCCCTTCTGTGTCAAACCTCTGAAAACTCCACAGCGGTTTCTTTGCCAGCATAACCGGCTTCCCTGTAGCTGTGGTGCACTCCTTCTCAGGCTACAGGGAAAACAGGGATGTGACCAGCGGGCTGGGTCATGTCAGCCGACATTCTTGAGATCAGCCTATTGACAATCTCAGAAATGGCAGGTGGGTGTGGCCTAGGAGGTAGCTGGCTGCATCGTCCGAGATACTCGGGCGGGGGATGCATGGAACTGAAAAAGAGTCTTGTGCCGCTTTAATGTGTAGCTTTTTAAAGCCTGATTTTGGGCTTTTTACTTTTACCTGAAGTTAAAGGGCATCCGAAATCAGGATGGGAACGGCTCAAACAGACCTAAGGTTTTTGGTGCCCAAAAAGGCGGCTGGGCGGGGGCATACCAATGAGGGATGTCCTGACACACCTTACAACACCTGGAAGCTTGAAAATGGTCAGAGCTTCATCCATTCAGCTATCCTTCCAGCTGCCAATTGCTGCCATACGAGATCACTGGTGACTAGTGACATTTACTGGCCGTTTGCTTTACACGGGGTGGTGAATCCGTGACGGGAATGCAGAAGTAAGTAAGAGCCAATGCTTGGTATTTGACTTTCAGCTGCAGTATAGGGATGCCCCCCATGGGTGCTTAGTTAATTGGACCTCCAATCATTTTTGATTGGTGTGTCACTTGAAAGTGAAATGGAAATTTTGATTTTATGCTTTGTGGGTAGCAGGTTCTTTCAGGCCCCATGCATGTTTATTGTGTTGCTATGGATTTTTTTTACGGGTACACAGGCTCATAAGCTGACATGGGAAACACATTTTATGTTGCATAAAATGGGGCCTCATGTGGGGGGGCTGCTCCACTGCAATGATGCACCTCTCCAGCTGCACTGCTTTAATTGTGTTATTCTTTTTGGGGGGGTTGGACCTTTGGATGGTGGTTTACCCCCGTCGGGATGCTCATTGGCGTCCTCTGGGGTGAGGGCTTCCACGTTGGATCTAGATTTCTCCCCTGTAGGTTCTCGGGAACTGGCCTTGTCCCCGGAGGTCCTACACTACTTCCAGGCTAAGTTGGCAGGCTGAGTTCTGCCTCCTTACGTCTGAAACTGGTGGGGGTAGTGTGTGCGTGGGTAGGGAGGTGACCCAGATAAGAAAACACCCAGTGATAATCTCCTTGGCTGAGTCTGAGTGAGAGGAGGACCTCTGCCTGTTTGTGGCTCGAAGAACAGGACAGTACTAGACCTAGACCAGAAACACCTCAACTGTTTGGATTGACATCAACGATCTTACCATGTGCCAACATCACTACCAATTTGTGGCACTCCCTTCTGGGATCTCCAAAGCGCTCAGGCTCTTTACAAAGGTACTGGCGGCTATCAGGGGATCTACATTGCTTAGTACTTGGACGACCTTCTGATCAGGGCTCCATCACGTGTGGAAGCAATGTTCAGACAGTGCTAGCTACACTGAAAACAATTGGGTGGGTTATTACCCCAAATCCTATGGAACTCTCACTACAGGGCTGTTTCCTGTGCATTCATTTGGACACTGTTCAATTTAAGGCGCTCCTACCAGGGGAGAAGCTTTAAAAGCTGCAGGAGTGTGTGATGACCCTGCAGTTCAGGTCTCAGCCTGTAATGCATGCAATTTCTGGGCTTGATGGTGGTGTCCTTTGAGGCTGTTCTGTATGTTCAGAGGGTGCTGGAGTTTGCCATTTTATCGCATTGGAATCACATGCATGGGCATACATTTGGACACTGCCCAAGCTGTTGTGCCCCTACCGGGGGAGAGACTTCAAAGTCTGCAAGAGTGTGTGATGACCTTGCAGTCTAGGTCTTAGCCTGGAATACATGCAATTTCTGGACTTGATATTGGTGTTCTTTCTGTTCGATTTTGTATGTTCAGATCCATACAGGGGTGCTGGAGTTCGCTATTTTGTTTTATTGGGGTTAGTCACCACTGGCTCTGGAGGGACCAGTCACTCTCTCTGGGGTGGTTCAGTAATCCTTTGAGTGGAGGCTCTAATCACGCTCCCTGAGTCAGGGTCCCTACGCCCCACCAGTTGACTGTGATTACGACAGACGCCAGTCTAATGGGTGTGGAACCAGCTGACTGTACAGAGGAGCAGGTCTGCAGATGTCTCTGGATTTCAAATAAATGTTCTAGAATTCTTTCTGTGTCTGTCACATTGGACCGGCAGGAGGGTTACTCGATTCAGGACCCGCTACTGGGATCCAGTATTCACTGTAGATGCTCTGGTGACTCTGTGGTCACTATTCATGTTGGTGTATGTGTTCCCACCACTGTCCCTTCTTCGTCACGTGGTTAAGAAGATAAGTGTTGAGGGAGTCATAAACATTCTAGTCGCTCCCCCACTGGCTTAGGCAAACACCTGGTTTGCAGACATGGCCAGACTGGTCTCTTCGGCTCCCAGACAGGCCAGTTCTGCTGCCACAAAAACTGCTTACATCCCCACAGTCACTGGCTTTCACTGCTTAGCTGGTGAATCCCGCTGCTACGGGTCAGGGGGCTCTCTCCATGGGTAGTGCCCACCCTAATTCGCACCAGGTAGATATCTTCAAGCGGACCAACACATATGCGGGAGTGGGTGTTGGTCCTCGCCGCAATAAGACAGTTTGGGGGGCATCCAGAATGCTGGAGTCCTCCTGCACATAACCCCCAAGAATAACCAATATCTTTACCTTCCACGATCTTCTCCAGGAATACAGCAATTCGATTGGCCATCGGCACTCAAGTGAGCAGGGCTTGCGATGTGGTTGTGGCTAAGGTAAGAATATTACGTTCAGGGTGGTCATGTGCGAGAGGGGGGCCTCCAGCAATCTGGAATTCCCCCGCCCAGACTGTCTTATTGCAGTGGGGACCAGCTTTCAGCTAATATCTACTACCGGACGTGGCAGCCTACTTCACTTGGTGTGACTCGCTTGTATTTTTTATATGACTCTTTTCCATTTCACTTATCTTGGATTTTTTGCAGAAGGGCCTGGATGACGGGTCGCATTTGAGCACCCTCAAAGGCCAAGTATCGGCCTTATCCATTCTATTTCAATGCCTAGTGGCGGAAAACTCCATAGTCTGCACGTTCATGGCAGCGCATGGCTAACTGCCATCCTCCCTGGAAGGGATCCTGTAGGGACTGCCATTTAAAGTGGACCAACACCCAGATTCCCGGGCCGATCAAATGCCTCCCTGCGGGGCATCCAAAATCAGCTCCGAGCGCGCTGATTGGATGAGCGGCCGCGCATGATGCGCCGTAGGAGCGGAGTGAGGTGAGTTATAGCCAGCGATCTGGGGGGTTTCACATAGCGGGGCACCCCCGATCAGGGTGCCCCGGGGAAGTGGACCAAAACCCAGGATAGTCAAAATCCTGGGTGTTGGTCCACTTTAACCCTCTAGCTAAGATTTCCTTGTTCTTTCTAACCATGAAGGTGGTGTTCCTTGTGGCCATTACCTCGGTACGGAGGGTGTCTGAGCTGGGGACCTTGTCCTACAAGCCACCCTTCTTGACCTTTCATAAGGACAAGGTAGGTAGGTTCTGTGCTTGCGGGAGGACTTTCTGCCGAAGGTGGTTTTAGCCTTTCACTTGAATGAGGATATTGTTCTGTCATCCTACTCTCCGCAGCCGACTCATCAAGAGAGGCTTCTTTATTCTCACTGAATTTAGTTCATGCTCTGAAGTACTACCTGATGGCCACAGTGTCTCTGCTCAAGACCGAAAAAGGGGTTGGCAACTGCCAAACCCACTATTAGCCAATGGATCAGACAGGCTGTTTCTCAGTCCTACTCTGCCAGAAATGGAATCCACTTTTCGTGTTACAGCTCACTCTACCAGAAGTTGATTTTGGGTATAATTCCACTTTCAGTTGGCACTTTTTGCAGTCTCCTCTGTGACAAATAGGATTCACGTGTTGTTTCCCACACTTATAAACTGTTTTAGACCAGTGTCCCGGGATGGACAACTTGACAGGAAAAATGTTATTTTTGCCCTATTTTCAGGCTTTCAAATATCGGGATGTCTCAAGAATGGGCAAGTAATTGGACATTCCGTCGTTATTGGCTGAGTAAAAAAGAGGTTCGCTTTTTAGCTTAGGCGGTGGATCAGTTTCCTGTGTCGCACAAGTAATTTATGGGGCAAGGGAATTGACATTTACCTAACTGCATTGTTGTTTGCAACTGTTTAAGCTATTTCTTGTACTATAAGGTTTTTTCTGCTTCTATAAGCTATGATTACATCTAATCTACCTTGAATGTGACTCTCAACTATCTCTCAGTGCTGGGGGAAAGGTTTGGAACCCTTGTCCTACAGCTTGTGTGCGCATACAAAAAAAAACGAACAAGTCTACGGGTTAAAGCAGACCTATGCCCACTAAATCTGTGCCCACTGGCTTCCACCACCTCCAGAATAGGCATTCTATAGCATTTAATGCTTGTTCTCTCTATGCTAGAGGAATGGAGGCTAAAGCATACAGTATGCCAGGGCGGTCTGGGGGCAGTGAAGTGGATCTGTGCATTGTTCTACCAAATGAAGCCTTCGCTATAAAGACAGACTTCTTTTATTGAGTACAGGTCCGCTTGAGCTCATAGACTTTTTCCTGTTTTCAGCTATGCTTCTCTGTGCCTGTGTGTGTAAAAATAATCCTTTATGTGAAATAAAACCACTACTGTTTTGTGTTTGATTTTGTTGAAACAATACTCCATATATTTATGAAATGCTCCCGTCTCCTTAATGGGAAGTGGGAGGAAATTCTGCGAATATTCCATGCTGCTAAATCTCCCAAGATTTATTTTTATCAAGTCAAATTAATGCAAAATCCCAGCGCAAGCCTTTGAATTTGGGGATCTTTGGAGGAGGGTCACTCCCTAATGGTAATTATTGGTTTTACATTTATTTTTTCACAGGGGAGCTGATCACAGCCACATATGAGCTTGGAGTAAGTATTCATTTTATTGTTTAATCAATGCTCTCATTAACCGTTTTAGGAATTAGGCAAGTTTAATTAAGCATGGAGAAAAGTAGATTAATTTATTTTCAAATCATGGTTTTACCAACTTACAAGTACAGTATGCCACAATTTACTTTAAGTTCTAAATCCAATTACACTAAATTATAAAGCAAAGCGTTTTACTGTATATACAGTGCCATGGCTTATTATCAACCCAAAATTTGGATAAGCAGGGGAGAAAGAAACTAAATCGGTTTTAATAAGTTTTATTATTTAATAAACTTAATTAGGGTGTAGTGATCCCTTTAGGTGAGGCTGGGGCGGCTAAAGTGGCACTAATCTGGAGACAGTGTGGTCTTCAATGCCTTTGTCAACAGTGGTTTTGGTAGACAGGAATGCCCTTTATATCATATAGCAAGTACAGTATACTACGCCTCTTATCAAAGCTGAGCCTCCACAGCAGTGCATGCACCATTCTCCCATCGAGCTGATGCATAGAAGCCTGTAGCTATCATTATGGGCCATTTTAAATTCCACTTTGCTTGTTACCTGGGTGGTATCCTGATTTGGGATACCCAGCAGTGTGTAATGCTACAGAACCCCCCCTCCCCAGCCCTTGCAGAATACACACCTAGCAGCACCCTCACTCTGTGCAAGGGGATGAGTGATGATGAAATGTTCTCTGATATGTAATTACTATATATTAAAGTGGACCCAAGATTTTGGTCCCGGTCCTCATTTGGGAAGCTCTGTTGTGTGGAACCCTCCAGCTCACCTATAAAAACTCACTTTACCAAGGCACATGTGCAGGTGCGCAGCCAATCAGCATGATTGGTTGTATTTGTTAGTTCCGGCTCTGAGTTACCTAAGGCCCGAATGTAAGCAACCAAATGGAGTTGCTAACGGCACATCCTGCTGGCCTCTAGCATGGGGCATGCCCACGCTGGCCATTCGCAAATGCCTGGTGTGAGCATGCGCTTGTCTAAAGGTATAGCGAAGTGGCCGCATGTGCTGTTGTAACAAAGGGTCAGGTTAGGTTAGGTCACACAGAAGGGCATCCTGAATTGGGTTATCCCGAGGAGAGGGAATCAGGTGGTACTGGAGTCTTATATGTTTCTGGGCCACCAAAGATGGGCTTTGGTCCACATTAAACCTGACCTGTGTCTCCTTAAGATAGCTTGCTACTCTTGTATGGATACCCATAGGCCTCACCTCATACTGCCATGATTCTTGAGAAGGACCAAAAAACCCCAAAACATATGTTCGTAAGTCAGATTAAAGCAGTCCCACACCCTGCCTGGTGGTGTGGGACCACTGCTCTTGTCTGGTGGAGGGCATACCGCTTGGTAATGCTCCACTCCAACCCTGAGAACCCAATCCCCAAAATCGTATGTCCTCCATGGACGGCCAGTCCCGGATCCATATGACTGCCAGTGGCGATTGCTCTGGCACGGTTAGGGTCATAGATGTGAGTTTCAGGGTTGCTTGAGGGCAATGTGCAGGAGGCATCACCAATCGAGATGCCCTCCCAGACAGAAGTAGTGCCTCTTTAAATTCAAATGTAAAAGCCATATTCTTAGTATACAGTACGTCCTGCTCCAGATAGATTACTTACACTTGGGTTATCCTCCGCCAGATGGCGCTGCACTGCAGAGACATGTAAAACAGGCTCCTCCCGGCCCCTCAAATACCCGGGGACCTCCCACAAATCCCCAGATTTCTTTGCAGTGCTTACTGCGAAGACATAAAATTATCACTCTGTCGCAGGTGAGCTGGGCTTTTAAAGCCTGCGGCCCTGTTGGACTATTCCCACCCGTCCTTGATGTGATGTGCCTCCCAGCCTGGGCTGCGCTGGTCGGGTGAAGGTAGGCAGCACCATGTGTGCTTAAGGAGCGCTGCTCCACCTCAGTCCCCCACCAAAGGGTAGGCGGTATAAGCTGATGGTGAGCTTTTATGGGATGCCCCTCCCGCATTATTGTCCCATGCCCTGGTAGCGGTGGGCCCTGTACAAAGGGCTGCCATCCTCCCTCATTCTCCCCGTAGCCCTCGGGAGGAAAAGAAGGGGGGGGGGGTGTGGATGTCAGTGTATTGTGATTACACGCATAATGTCTGCTTGGACTGGTATATGTGGTGTCAACCGCCGCGCTGACTTGTCTTTTTACACTGTAAATGCCGCCTTTTCCTTCATTGGGATGTTCCGCGCTGGGCGGCGGCGTTACCTTAGACGCTTCTGCGTCCTCATTGGCTGCTTGTCTGTTGGACTTCGCGCTCTTCAGGGGGGCGGCGCCTGGCATGGCGCGTCCCGCGTCACTGCTCGCTCTGGCCCGCCCTTCGAGGTACTCGGCGCCATATTGTCTGGTCGCGCGCGCGTGTGACGTTCTTACTTACCGTGGTCCGTAAGTGCCCTCGCGGGCGGGTTTATAATTCACTGTAGTGTGTTTCGGCTCTCGCACCCTTCTTCTCATTGTGTCTTTCAGAGGGTGAATCCATTGGCTTCTCCCGCCGGCCCGGTGTAATTGATAGAGGGCCTTGTAAAATTACTCCCGCTCCTTAGCGGGTCATTGGGGCATCCAGGGTTGCTTTATAGCGTCAATCCCTACTGACATATTGTGCCTATTAATCACCATATGGATGCATCTCAGGATAATGTGACCGGGGTCCCCCTGGGACAAGACCGGCTGTGTATGGCGTGTGGACAACCCCATGCTGACGCTGACAGGGCACGGGTCTGCGTACCCTGTGCTGAGCAAGCGCTGGCTTTGCATTCTGGCCTGCCAGTGGCTGCACATCGTTTCACTTCACCTGCTCCCCCAGGCTTAAATCTCACTCCTGCTGAGTCGCACACAAATGGGGTTCTCAGCCTGATTTGTCTCCTAGACTGCCTAAGGCTGAACAGATTATTGCGAGGTCTTTAGCGCGTAAGAGCCCTGCTAAGAAGTGGCACTTGACGCCTAATGTTACTGTTTTCCCTATGGGAACCGAGGAGTTTATGAATCTGTGTGGCTATACCTCTTCTGATGAAGGAGAGCTCTTTTCTGATTCAGGCTCATCTGATGAGAGACCGAAGGGTCATGAAGACTCTGGCCCTGACCCCTGGGCCCAGGATGACACCGACAGATTATTGATCCAGATCTTTGAGGTCCTGTCTATCTCTCTCCCTGGTGAGGCTCCCAGGCAAAGAGGGGAGCATTTCCATACAGCAACATCACGTTTGGAATTTTTAGAGCAGGCACATTTCTATACCCTTGTGCTCAAGGAATGGGAGTGCCCCAGTAAACTTCCCGGGGTTCCAGGGGATTGGGATAGGAAGTATCCTTTTCCCCCTGAGATGGTTAAATGTTGGCCATCCCCCCCTGAGGTGGATGTCCCGATCATAGGGCTATCTAACACCCCTTTCTTGCATCCCTCTGATTATACTACCATTCGGGATGCTGAGGACCGGCGCATTGACCTGCTGGCCTCCCACGCCTTTGCATGTGCTGGGACGGCGCTGCGCCCGGTCTGTGCCTCTGGCATTACTGCTGTGGCCGCTAGAACCCTCATCAGAAAAATGCTTGATCGTGCCCCTGATGATCTCCCTTGGGATGTGTTTAATGCACTCTCCAATTGTGATGTGTTTGTAAAATTTATCCTATTAGCATTGGATGAATGTGTGCAAGAACTTCTGCCCTTGTGGTGGCTATACGTCGCTTGGTCTGGCTGCGACAGTGGGGTGCTGACAATGCTGCGAAGAAGGCCCTTACCGGGCCCCCCTTTAAGGGGCTATGTCTGTTTGGGGCCCGCCTAGACCTGTTTGGTAAGAGAGGTAAGTTACCCCAGCGCAGACTGCTGTCTCGGGCCCTTCCACTCCCCACCATGGTGTTAAACAGGAACCAGGGGTGTCCTTCGCGGGGGCTCGCGCAGCTCCCTGTCCCAGGAGCAGAAGACAACACCTTGGCTCCTCTGGGGGGGCTATGCCCAAATCCTCTCCCAAGTCCCCTCAACCATGATGGGGTGCCCTCACCCGCCTGGGTGAGGGGACGGCTGCGGCACCTTGCTTAAGTCTAGATGCATCACGCCTCAGACCGGTGGATTTAGGAGGTAGTGTCCTCCGGCTACAAGATGGTGTTTGTTGTGCGCCCTCCCCTAAGATTACCTGGTCCCGGGTACTCCTGGTCCCTGCTTCTGCTCAGGTGCTGGCGCAGGCCGTGCAAGGTCAGCTGGGTTTGGGGGTCATTTGCAGATTTCCCTTAACAGACAGAGGCAAGGGACCCTACACCAACCTTTTCACAGTTCCAAAAAGGATGGGTCAGTCTGGCCCATTCTGGATGTACAGATCTTCAGCAAATTGTCAAGTACAGGTGCTTCCTCATGGAAACTCTGCGCTCGGCCATCTGATCCTTGCGACCCGGGGGCTTCATGCCGTTTGTGGATATCAATGATGCTTACTTTCACATCCTTGTGTTTTCAGGACACCAAGATTCCTTAGATCCACGTTGGAAGATCAACACTGCCAATTTGTGGCCTTTGCCATCTGGCCTCTCTTCGGCTCCCAGAGTGCTCACCAAGGTGCTGGCGGGGGTGATGTCTCTGATGAGGCCAAGGGGCGTCCACGTGCTGCACTACCTGGACGTCCTCATCACTTCCCAGCCTCTACATCTGGCAAAGTTGGATACTCAGCTGGTGGTGTCCATCCTGGAGTCATCTGGATGGGTGATCAGCCACCCCAAGTCCTCACTGTCCCCTTCCTTGGTAACTTCATTCCTAGGAATGAATCTGGACACAGTTCAGGCAAGGATATTCCTTCCTCAGCAGAAGGTGGAGAATCTGCTTGCACAAGTTCAGTTCCTTCTAGCTGTCCCCGTCCCTTCACCAGGCAGGGGATGCAGCTGGTGGGCCTGATGGTGGCGTGCTTCGAAGCGGCCCCTTGTGCTCAGTCCCTCTTGGGGCTTCTGCAACTTCTCCTATTGTCTGTATGGGACAAGGACCCAGCATCCCTGGACAGGGTCTGGGTGTCTTCCCCCCTGGTGAGGAGGTCCCTCTTGTAGCTCCCTTCCTGGGAGACGGTCACCACGGATGCCAGTCTATCAGGTTGAGGGGGTTCTTCTGAAGGTCCCTGCGGTTCCAGGGGAGGTGGGGTCCTTGGGAGGACTATTCACCTATCAATGTCTTGAAGCTGTGAGCGATCAGGTTAGTTCTGATTCGTTTGACTACTCATCTTCAGGGCCTGCCTGCTCAGGGGCGCATGGTCACTCTGATGGCAGTTGCCTACATCAATCATCAGGGAGGGAACCGGAGCAAGAGGGTCTTCCAGGAAGTGTCTCTGATTCTGATCTAGGTGGAGGCCAATGTTCCTTGCATTTCAGCGGTATACATTCTGGGGGGGGGGGGGGGGTCCCTCTGCAACAGGGTGTTCCAATCTCTGTATCACCGTTGGGGCCAACCTGATGTGGATCTGTTTGCGTTCCATCACAATCACAAGCTCCCGGCCTTTGTCTCCCTGTCCCAGGATCCTCTGACCGTGCCAATGGATGCCTTAGTAATGTCATGGCAGGACATTCAGTTTCTGTATGTCTTTCTACATTCCCCCCGCTAGGCAGGGTTCTGCGCAAGATTGCTCTGGAAGGGGTGCCAGTGGTTCTGGTGGCCTCAGGTGGCCAAGAAGAGTGTGGTTCGCAGACGTGGTGCAGATGGCAGTAGATCAGTGCCTTCTGCCTGGAGTGCCAGATCTACTCACTTAGGACCACTTACGCCATCCCTATTACAAACTCTGGCCTTGACGGCCTGACTGCTGAAACCTCCATCTTGATGGAGAAAGGTTTGTCTACCTCGTTGGTTGAGTCCATGGTGAAGGCTAGGAAGATGACTTCTTCTTCCATCTGTTATTTGGTATGGCGTACCTACATTGACTGGTTGAGTCTTGGTCTCTTCCCTGTTGGGGGTTCTCAGGGATCTGGAGTTGTACTGCATGGGTTGGAGTCGGTCTCTAACTCAGTACTTTGAAGGGTCAGGTTTCTACCCTGTCTGTCTTCTTTCAGAAGTCTTTTGTTCAGCATTCCTTGATTAAGACTGCTTTTAGGGGGTTGCTCATGTGCGTTCCCCACGACAACCTATGGTCCCTGTTTTTGGGATTTGGAATTGGTCTTGCCTGCTTTGCAGGGTGCTCCCTTTGAACCTGTGCAGGATGCTGCCTTGGCCATTCTTACGCTCAAGGTTGTGTTTCTGGTAGTTATCACTTCTGCCAGGCGTGTGTCTGAGTTGGCGGTGCTGTCCAATCAGCCCCCCTACTTTGAGAGGCACCAGGACAAGGTGTTGTTTCGTTCAAACCTGAATTTCTGCCTAAAGGTAGTGTCTGCCTTTCATTTGAATCAGGATATTGTTCTTCCTTCTTTGTGCCCTAACCCTAGCAATGCTAAGGAGAGAGTTTTGCACTCTTTGGATGTGGTTAGGTGTCTGAAGTACCATCTGGTGGCTATTGCACCTTTCAAGAACACTGATGCTCTTCTTGTGGTCCCTTCTGGTCCTAGGAAGGGTTTTGGCTCCTGCCAAGTCTACTATCAGCAAGTGGATTCATCAGGCTGTGATTCAGGCCTACTCTGCTAAGGGGAAGAGTCCTCCCTTCCACCTTACTGCTCATTTTACTCGTGCTAGTGGTGCCTCTTGGGCCTTCCAGCACCAGGCTTCTGTTGAACAAGTTTGCATGGCTGCTACTTGGTCTTCTGTTCATACCTTTTCAAAGTTTTACAAGGTTGATGTTAGGGCCTCAGCTGTTGCTGTTTGTGGCCGCAAGGTTTTGCAGGTGGCAGTGGTTTAAACTGTCTGCTTTTTCCTTTTTATTGGGGATCCCACCCTACTTTATGGACACTGCTATTGGATGTCCCAAGTGTAAGTAATCTATCTGGAGCAGGACGTACTGTATACTAAGAATAATACAATTCTGTGAAATACTCACCTGTAGAATTGGTATTATAAGTATACAGTACGTCCTGCTCCACCCCACCCTGTTGTTGCATTATTCTGGATCCCCTGTATGGTGATTGTTATCATTGTTGTAGTTACCAGTTTTTGGTTGTTAAATTCTCCCGGCTACTTTTTCACTGCTTTTCAATGCTGGGGATTTGTGGGAGGTCCCCGGGTATTTCAGGGGCCGGGAGGAGCCTGTTTTACATGTCTCTGCAGTGCAGTGCCATCTGGCAGAGGATAACCCAAGTGTAAGTAATCTATTTGGAGCAGGACGTACTGTATACTTATAATACCAATTCTACAGGTGAGTATTTCACAGAATAGTATTTTCTGAGCAGTGGTACCAAGACATTCAGGGGGAAAAAAAATGTAATCAAGAGGCGTCCGTCCACAGCCCGAAGATGGAGGGGATGCGGCCACTCTCACTCCCGATTTTAACCAAACAACGCATGCGCTGTTGGACCGGGGGAAAGGTGAGTGATTACCGGCACCCCAGGGGGTTTTACACAGCGGGGCATCCTAATTTGGGATGGCCCGTGGGAAGGCCAATGGCTGGTCCTGGAATTTATGAAAACAAGCGTTTCCTAATATGTATTAATAAGTACTTATTTCAGTAACATTCTTCCATGCATGCATTGGACTCTATGCTAATAGTTCTTTGACTACCATACTGAGCTAAAGGCCTGTATGTTAGACATATTCTTTCTGATTAGATACTGGCACTGGAGGCACAGTTCGTAAAGGGACTGTAAACCCTAATAAAAAAAACTAGAAAGGTACCTACCTTCTCTCCCCTACAGCAGCTCTCAGCCTTATATTCATAGCAGTTAATGGAGGAAGCGTACAGTCACTGACTGACATGAGGGGTGGGGGCATCCTGCAATGATGCTGGGAGCTCTGTTCTCAAGTCCTGTGGCAGAGGAGTGCCTTTATTCTAAGCATACAGTACGTCCTGCTCCAGATATAATACTTACACGTGGGTAATCCTCCGCCAGATGGCGCTGTGCACTGCAGACATGCAAAAACAGGCTCCTCCCAGGCCTTCATATACCCAGGGACCTCCCACAAATCCCCAGATTTCTCGGCAGTGCTGACTGCGAAGACATGAATTATCACTCTCTCGCAGGTGAGCGGGGCTATTACAGCCTGCGGCCCTGTGGGACTATTTCCACCCGTCCTCCTTGTGATGTGCCTCCCAGCCTGGGCTGCGCTGGTCGGGTGAAGGTAGGCAGCACCATGTGTGCTTATGGAGCCATGCTCCACCGCAGTCCCCCACCATAGGGTAGGCGGTTAGGCTGATGGTGAGCCTCTTGTGGATGCCTCTCCCGCATTATTGCCCCGTGCCCCGTGTAGCGGTGGACCCTGTGTGAAGGGTCGCCATCCTCCCTCGTTTCCCCGGGATGCTGAGGACCGGCGCATTGATAGGCTGGCTTCCCATGCCTTTTCTTGTGCAGGGACGGTGCTGCGCCCGGTCTGTGCCACGGCCATCACTGCAGTGGCCGCTAGAACCCTCATCAGAAAGATGATTGACCATCAACCTGAGGATCTTCCCTGGGAGGTGTTTAACGTACTCTCCAGTTGCGATGTATTTGTAAGGTTTATCCTTTTAGCGCTGGATGACACCATTAGGATGTGTGCAAGAACTTCTGCCCTTGTGGTAGCTATACGTCGCTTGCTCTGGCTGCGACAGTGGGGTGTTGACGATGCTACAAAAAAGACTCTTACCGGCTTCCCTTTAAAGGGCGGCGCCTATTTGGGGCCCGTCTGGACCATTTCGGAAAAAAGGGCAAAACACCCCTACGCAGAAGGCTGTCTCTGCCTCCTCGGGGCAGGAGCACCCCTCCTCCCCCCTATGTTAGTGTCAAACAGGAACCATGGGTGTGCTTCCAGCTATTTGGTGTAGATTCCTGTCCCAGGGTTGGCAGACAACGCCCTTGCCCCTCCGGCAGGACTAAGTCCAAATCTTTCGCCAAAACTCCCCAAGCATGATGGGACGCCCTCGCCCTTCTGGGTGAGGGGATGGCCGCAGCACCTTGCTCCTATCAGGAGGCGTCATGCCTCCTTCTGGTGGATTCAGGAAGTAGTTTCCTCTAGAAGCAGGATAGAGTTGCTGGGCGGTCCCTTCCCGTGATTGTCAGGGTGCCTTTGGTCCCTGTCTCTCTTCAGGTGTTTGTGCAGGCCTTGCTCGGCCTGCAGGGTCTGGGGCCACTTGCAGGTTGCCCTTAACAGGCAGAGGCAAGGGTTTTTACTTCTACCTTTTTTTCCACATTTCCTACAAAGGATGAGGCAGTCTAGTCCGGACTTCCATAGGTTCGACAATTTTACATTCACTGGCAGTTTCTGCATGGTTTTCTCTGGGTTGGGCCGCCAGCGTCCTACGCCCAGGGGACTCTTGCCATTTGTGGAGATCTAAGATTCTTATTTCATTTCCACTGTGCATTTATGGACACTGAGGCTCTTACAGATTGTGTTGGAGGTCCAACACTGTTGATTGTGGCTTTGTTATCTGGCCTCTCTTCTGCTCCCAGAGTGCTCGCCAAGGCACTGGCGGGGGTGATGTCTCTGCTGAGACCCAGGGGCGTCCGCTTGACGAACTACCCGGTCGTCCTTCCTTGTTTCCCAATCTCTACGTCAGGCCGAGTTGGTTACTCGGCTGGTGGTGTCCTTTGGGAGTCCTTGGTTGGGTGCTCTATCACCTCATTTCCTCTTGTGTTCCCTTATTTGGTATTTCCATTCTGGGGTTGAATTTAGATTTTGGTTCAGGTTAGAACCGTCTTCATTGACATTCAAGTGGACAATCTGGTTATATGGGCTCTGTCCCTCATTGCTGTCCCCGCGCCAGGCAGGATTGCAGCTGGTGGGCCCATTGGTGGCTGCCCAGACTTTTACTCAGTGCCCTTGGGCTCTTCTGCTACTTATATTGGTAATGCTGGTCAGATTCCATTTTCTCTGGCTCTGGGTCTGTGCACCTTCCCCCTTGGTAAGGTGGTTTTCTTATGAGACTGTTGTACTCAAGGAACCAGTCAGGGGGCACCCCTTCTTTGCGTTTTTTCCTGTAGATGGATGTCATATCTATCAGGTTGACAGGGAGAGGAGTTTCCTTCTAAAACCCCCTGTGGTTCCGAGGTAGGGCCCTTGGGGGGCCCATTCATCTTTTGGATTTTGAAACGGTGAACTTTCGGGGTGGCTCTATATGCCTGGCCTACCCCTCTTCTGGACCTCCTCCTTGAGGGCTCTTGGTCTGTCTGCTGATGGTGACCGGTATTGATTATCTGCTTGGGACTCGGAGCAGGTTGATTCTCCTGGAAGATATCTGTTCCTGATCTGGGAGAAGGACTACGTTCCCTGCCCGTCGGTGGTATTCGCCCCTATGGATGTCCTTCTGAGACAGGATGTGCTAATCCTTTTGTCTCTTTGTGATCCAACTTCTGTGGTCCTGTTGAGGGCCCGTCACTATCACTAGTTCTCGGCCTTCTTTTCTCTGTCCGAGTATTCCTGACTGTGGTCGTGAGGCTTACTTGAGTTGTGCCTGGACATGCTATGCTTATGTCTTATCTTCATTCACCCTGCTAGGCGGGGATCTGCGCAACTTACTCTGAAAGGGGGACCAGTGATTCTGGTGGACCCTGGGTGGCCTATAGGAGTGTGGTTTGCAGTCGTGGTGCTGAGGACTGCGGACCTGTACGTGCTTTCAGGTGTGCTGATCTGCTCACTCTGGGCCTTTTTATGTCACCCCAATCTACAGGTTCTGGTCTAAGACGATCTGACGGCTGATTCCTCTAGCTTGATGGAGTCAGGCTTACCTTCTTGGTGACTGTGACTAAGGGAAGTCTAGGACCAAGCCTTTTCTTCTTCCTCTGTCTATTACAGAGTATGGCATACCCATATTGATTGGTGTGAATCTAGGGCTTCCCTGTTGGGCGCTCTCTGTTCTCAGGGTTATAGCTTTGTTGCTGCATGGGTTGAAGTTGGCTTTCCATCTCGATGCTCTGAAGCTTCAGGTTCTGCCCTGTCCGTCTTCCTGTAGAAGTCTTTTGCTCACTCTTTCCTTGGTTGAGCTTCTTTTGGGGATTACTTGTGTGCATTCCCCGCGTAATTCTATGATCCTCTTTGGGGATTGCTTTTTAGTCTGTTTGCCTTTGTGGGGCGTTCTCTTTGGAACTATTCCGGATGCTGTCTGTCTGTTCTTACCTTCCAGTTGTCCTTCTGGGGGCTGTTACTTCAGTCAGACGTGTGCCTGAGCGGGCAGCTCTGTTTAGCTAGCCCTTGTTTATTGATATTTACACCTTGATGAGGTGGTGTTCCGCTTTACGCTGGTCCTTCTGCCTAAGGTGATGTTTTAGGCTTATGTATTCAGGACATTGTCTTTCTTCCGGGCATTATCCCTTGTAACGCTGCAAGAAAGGGGGTTTACATTCCCTCAATAGGTGTTGGAAGCTTTTCCTGGATGGTCTCTTGTCTTTAGGGGGACTGATGCCCTTTGGGGTTTGCGGGCGTTTCCATCCGCATGTGCCTGATCTCATCTGCTTTCAGGGGTTACGAGGTCCCTTGGCCTGGTCTTTTCTTGGATGGGTTGTCCCTTCTGGTCCTAAGAAAGGTTTTGGCTTCTGCCAAGACTACTGTTAGCGTTTGGACTGGTCGGGCTGTTTCTCAGGCCTGTTCTTTTACGGGGAAAAATCTTCTCCTTTCTTTATTCTGATTCTATTGGTGCCCTGGTTCTTTGGGCCCTTCAGCGCCAGGTTTTGGTTGAACGAGTTGCTGGACCACTACTTGTTTTCTGTTTATACCTTCTCCAAGGTTTTTATGAGGTTGACGTTGGAGCCTTTGCTCACGTAGCTCTTGGTAGCAAGGTTGCAGGTGACGGTGCTTTTTACTGTCTGCTGTGCCTTTTTTGTTGGGGATCCCACCCTATTCATGGACACTGCTATTGGATGTCCCACATGTAAGTATTATATCTGGAGCAGGACGTACTGTATGCTTAGAATAATACAATTCTGTGAAATACTCACCTGTAGAATTGGTATTATACGCATACAGTACGTCCTGCTCCACCCCACCCTGGTTTTTGCATTATTCTGGATCCCCTGTATGGTGATTGTTATCATGGTTATTATTACCAGTTTTTGGTGGTTGGTTTCTCCCGGGTTCTTTTTCTCACTGCTTTTCAATGCTGGGGATTTGTGGGAGGTCCCTGGGTATATGAAGGGCCGGGAGGAGCCTGTTTTTGCATGTCTGCAGTGCACAGCGCCATCTGGCCACGTGTAAGTATTATATCTGGAGCAGGACGTACTGTATGCGTATAATACCAATTCTACAGGTGAGTATTTCACAGAATTGTATTTTATTTTTTATGTGGGGTTTACAGTCCATTTCAAGAGGGCCAAACTCCTAGTAAACCGTCTCTAGAGTCTAATAGACTCCAGGGCCCGGGTTACAGCTTGTCCCTGGAGAATCCTGATTTGGATGCCCCGCTGTGTGAGATGGATCGCTGATAAACTTACCTTGGATTCAATCTCACAGCGCATGCATGGGCCTCCAGTGTGGATCCAGGTGAGTAAACAGCCATTAATGGTACAGTGTTTCAGGGAGTCCTTTACAACATTCTCTGTTTCAGTTTTACAGTATTATGATTTGTATTTTTACTAATCACTATTGATGATTATATCATATGATTTGTGTTTATACCTATTTATTTTTCCAGGTTGCACACCCTCCTGGGTACCCCCTGTTTACACTATTGGCTAAGTTAGCTATGGTTTTGGTACCAGTTGGTTCCATTGCATACCGTGTCAATCTTCTGTGTGGTTTGTTTGGAGCTATTGCAGCAGCTCTGTTGTTCAGCGGAACATCCAGGTATGTACTTTCCTTTTGTGTAACTTTTAAAGCGGACGTTCACCCTGACTTAGAGCCTATCTTATATGTTTCCCACACCCTGTACATACAGATTGCTCACATTAAAAATCATCCTACCTGCATCTACTGCATGTTATGAGCCTTTAAACATCCAACATCGCGGCCCATGGAGCATCAGGCAGCCTGCAAAAAGGAAGCGTCTTTTGACTGTGCAGCTCTGCATTCTGTGATAGCTGTCCTTTCCCTGACCCCAGCTCTGCTCTGTCTGTGCAAAGCACAGCTATAACCCACCCCCTGTACTTTATCCCGCTCTCCTCTCCTCAGTATGTGATGCTTCTGAGTCAAGATGGCGGTACCCGTATCCTAGAGTCCTCAACAGCGTTGCAGCCCAGCGGGGGAAAGACTAATAAGTAGGTGACTTAAAATATATTAATTTTAGATGCTGAGGAATAGTTTTTTTAAGGGTTTGGGCTTTTCAATAAACCATGCTGAAGGTATTGACGGTTTAAGAACTATGAACCCATTTGATAGATCTCATTGAATTGACTAGCGCTGTTTCTTCCCCTTGTCCACTTTGATTGCACTTCAAGCAAACTTTAGAGTTACCAGGGAGGGTTCTGGCCCACAGGGATCCTAAAACAACCTTCCGGTAACCCAATTTTTCTGCCACCAGTGAAACCTACAATAAAGGGTCCAAGGGTCAGATATAGCAATGCAAATAGCTTATAGGTGAAGGAAGAGTGCAGCTTAGGGTCTATACAGATGGGGATATGGTACACAGTTGCCAGTGAGGGCTAAGGTCCGCTTTCATGAACATACATTGTGTGTTAGCCTAGATAACTAAATAAGAAAACAAAGACATACTAAACTAATCTAATAAACTAGCAAGACATTGGCTTGTTATTGTACAAGATGAAGTAAAATCGTTTGAAAGCTGCAGATCTGTTACTTTGCCGCCACATTAGCCAATTTCGCTAATTGGGACTATAGCTTTGACAGTGCTTTTTCTTGGCTGCCAAGTCCGTCTTGGAAGCTGCCACAACTGCCAGTTTTCTTGTCTGTGTGATGTACGTGCCTATTGACCCATGAACACTAGCGCTTTCTGAACTTTTGTTTTAATCTTCTTCTGAACTTGACCACCCACTACAATAAGAATGTCCCTATGTGACAAGAGCCAAAATCCCAATGCACTCTAGGGCACAGGGCATCACTAGTTTTCCCATAGTGATACCATTGTCTGTATAGGTGTCTTTTCTCATACCACCATTTCTTCCTGCAGAGAGTACCAAAATTAGTATTTAATCATAACTAGCATGAAAACGAGTAGAAACCTATGTTTTGCCTGTGCTGAATGATGTGTTGGGGGAAAAAAGTGGCCATTGACCAAGATTTTTTTTGTATTACTTCAGTCCTTGGCTAGATTGAGTGATAATCTCCCCATGAATGGTACCTACCCATTTATACTATTTGACCAGGTTGGAATGGCCAACCTTTATCAGCTTCAGTAGTTAAAAATCAGCTTCAGTAGTTAAAAAACTACTTATGCCCTACTTATACTCTGTGATTGGGAGGATAATTTGGGGCAAAGTGTAAAAAAACCCAAGCCACTGACATTCCCCCGGGGGCGTGCTGTGTGAAACCCCCCCAGATCGCCGGTATTAGCTTACCTTTCCCCGGTTTAATGTTGCATACGCGGGCTCTCGTCCAATCTGAGCCGTTCACTGTGCCTATGTAGTTCAGAAAATGGATCTGATTGTTTACATAAGGCGGCTGTGCGCGTGCTCCTGCCCCAGCCATTCAGATAGATTTGGGTGGGAGACACACGCCTCTGGGGATGCTGTTGCTTGCACTCCCCATTGAAGTCTGTCAGAGCCATTTGCCAAATGACTTAGTCACGACCAATTGCTCTGATTGGACGAGAACACGCGCATGCACCGTTGGACCAGGAAGTGGTGAGTTTTGCAAGGGTTTCTGGGGGATTTCACACAGCAGGACATCCTAATTCGGGATTCCCTGGGGCATAGAACAAAGCCTGGGATAGTCAAAATCCCTGGTTTTGTTCCGCTTTAAGCTATGTGCCCCCAGGTATACTGGGACAAACCTGTGTATTAACACACCTGATACAATATAATACAAGAAAATGTACAAGGTTAACGATCCCGTTACATCAGTCATTCCATCATAAAAGTAACATTTTTGGAGCAGCTTTAACCCTTACAGTGCCAGTCTACCTAGAGGTTTCATAGAAAAAAAGGCGTGGGGTCTCCCCTCACCAGCAAAAACAAAAAATAGGGTGCAGAGGCCTCCCAGCTCTGAAAGCTTTCCATCTCATCCATCGCCGTGAGCTGTCAGAAGCTGCGCCGTGGGACAGAAGAACGGGTGTTCGCTGCCCCACTGAAGTCCCCAGACTGGCTAAAAATGGGAGAAAATGCTTGCCACTTAACAGACGGAGAAGCAAGCTCATACAATCTATGTGCTTGGCATTTAAAGGGTTAAAGCTTTCCAGCACCATTCTGTTTAGAGTGGGACTGCCTTTCACTCAGAGAAAGAGAGGTTAGAAGGCGGCCCTCATCCAAATACCATTTACAGTAATCATAAGTTTGGAGACTATACACCAGATACAAACAAAATGCACCCTGCGCATTCATTCTCATGACAAACCAATTAACAATGTTAAAAATCGTGACTCTTTGTTAAAATATCTTGCCATAATTTAGACAGTATATGGGCTGGGCAGCCATGGCAAGGCAATCCAATATGTGTCCAGCCCCTAATTTTATGGCAGTGAATACTGAGTGGGGAGCACAAAACCACCAAGCTAGTGGTACATTGATGGTTGCCATGGGCAATAAGGATAGGCATGGAGAAAAATGGCTTGGAAGTAGGTAAACGATAAAAAACTGCTACTTCACTACATACATATCTAAAAGCAAGGCAATGGGTCCAAATGTCTGGAAAGAGGGCTATAGGGTTGTGTGGGACCTAGAAAGTTCCAATGGAAGTCTTGCATACACTCTACAATCTCAGGAAAACCTCACCAATATGTTCAATGTGCTGAACCTTGGAATTGGATGAAAGAGAAGGTCTAATATAATAGACTGCTTGGCCTTTAACCAGGGTCTGACCAAATCTGTAAAGCCTCAAGTATACTATAAATGTATAGATAACATATTCCACCAGTGTGGACACTAAATAACCAAACAAGGTATAACGTGATATTTTCTTTCTAACTGTACTCTATAAGGTGATATACAAGTAACAATAAAATGCAGGCTAATACGTCATACATGTATAGTGTACCATGTGCAGTTTTTTTTGTCTGAGCTGTTTTGAACCTGTAAAGAGATAACAATTGGAGTCACATGGTTTTGGGATTTTGTTAACCTTGTTTTGCTTTGATGTGGCCATTTTTTTCCAGACTCCTAACCTTCATTTGACCCGTATTTGAGAGGATTATTGTGCAAGATACAAACAATTTCTAATTCCTTTATACTCCTCAAAGTAGGACAAAGACAAATGTCTGCTGTATTTATTATTTACCCTTTTAAGACCGGTGAATGTTCCATTTTAAAAAAAAAAAGTGATTCTGGTTGCAAATTATAAAAAAAGCTTTTCAACCAGGATCATGTTAAAGTGAACCAAAACCCATCAAAAACAAACCCCTTCTTTTTTACTGATAGTTCTGTCAATTTCGCTAGAGTCCCATATTGCCGGGATTTTGAGTAGCATAAACAGCAATTGGGATAGTGAAATGTCC
Organism: Gastrophryne carolinensis; assembly: GCA_027917425.1. Taxonomy (NCBI): domain Eukaryota; kingdom Metazoa; phylum Chordata; class Amphibia; order Anura; family Microhylidae; genus Gastrophryne; species Gastrophryne carolinensis. The sequence continues at coordinate 70,847,766 of CM051244.1, forward strand.
CAAAGGAAATGCAGCTCAATTAGGCCTGATCTTAAAAGTTCGAAGACCTGATTGCACGAAACCACAGGGCTGCTGCTAAGCCCACACAAGCAAGTACAAACTTCATCCATAAAGCTTTCAGCACCAGAGCTCCAAATAATACCATTTTGTGAGTACTCACCTGAAAAATGGATATTGGTGGTGTGCCACACACCCCGCTTCACTTCTTAAATATTCATTACTTCATGGGTTAATCCACCGCAGGTGACGTAGTGCAGAGAGGAAGTCTTGTAACGAGCCCCCTTCCGGCCCATATATACCTGGTACCTCCCTTCAATCACCAGTATAATCAAAAAGCAGTAATACAAGGTACCAGTATTCCACCAGTAACCTCAAAATCAAATTTGATATAAAAAGGCTTCACCATATAAAGGCTTCGGTAATACCGAAAAGGGCGGGTGTGAAGCGGGGAAGCCATTTTTCAGGTGAGTACTCACAAAATGGTATTATTCTTGGTGTGCCACACACCCCGCTTCACTTCTTAAATATTCATTACTTCATGGGACATCCAAAAGCAGTGTCCACAAGGGAAGGGCATCTCAAGGCCAGGTGAAGCATAACTTAAATGACTGCAGTCTGCAGAACTCTGCGGCCAAAACCAGCATCCGCTGAGGCCCGCACATCAACTTTGTAAAACTTAGAAAAAGTGTGAACAGAAGACCAGGTGGCGGCCTTACAAACCTGTTCAACAGAAGCTTGGTGCTGAAAAGCCCAAGACGCCCCAACAGCGCGAGTGGAATGAGCAGTAATACGAAAAGGGGGAACTCTTCCCTTAGCAGAATAGGCCGCAGTAACGGCCTGACGTATCCACTTGCTAATGGCAGATTTGGCTGGTGCCAAACCCTTCTTAGGCCCATGGGGCACAACAAAAAAGGAATCCGTCCTACGGAAAGGAGACGTGATAACCAAGTAGTACTTAACACAGCGTACTACATCCAAACAATGCAAAACCCTCTCTTTGTCATTCTTAGGATTAGGACACAAGGAGGGAAGAACAATATCTTGGTTCAAATGAAAAGCAGAAACCACCTTAGGAAGAAAGTCTGGCTTGAACCGAAAAACCACTTTCTCCTGATGTCTCTCGAAGTAAGGCGCCTGGATAGACAAGGCCGCCAATTCCGAGACACGCCGGATCGAAGTGATCGCTACCAAGAAGACCATCTTCTGAGTCAGGGTAGATAAAGCAATATCTTGCAAAGGTTCAAAAGGAGGAGCCTGAAGAGCAGAAAGAACCAAATTCAAATCCCAGACCGGGAGTAATGGTTTCCTGGGAGGCCGCACATGCGTAACCCCCTGGAAAAAAGTTTTAACTAAAGGCTTAAGCGCAACACGCTTCTGAAAAAAGATAGATAAGGCAGAAACTTGCCCTTTCAACGTACTTAGCTGAAGACCAGAGTCCAGCCCAGATTGTAAAAACTCCAGAATCCTGGAGACCGAAAATACCCTACAAGGAAAAGATCTCATCTCGCACCAAGCGATATAGGCTTTCCAGGTCCTATAGTAGATGATAGAAGAAGACCTCTTCCGGGCACTGATCAGAGTCTTAACGACTGAATCAGAAAGACCCTCCTCCTTTAGGATGGAGGTCTCAGCAGCCAGGCCGTCAAAGCTAGCGCTGGTAAATTGGGGTAACACAATCGACCCTGAGTGAGCAGATCGGGCCGAAGAGGCAGAACGACCTGGTCCACTGCCAGCCGAACGATGTCTGCGAACCACACTCGCCTCGGCCAACTTGGGGCCACGAGAACGGCGGCCACCCCTTCCAGAGCCAACTTTCGAAGCACTCTGTCTAGCATGGGTATCGGAGGAAACAGGTACAGAAACCCCAGATCCCCCCAGCTCAGGGACATGGCGTCCACTGCCAGAGCCAGAGGATCCTGGGAGAGCGACACGAAGTTCGGGAGCCTGTGATTGTGACGAGAGGCAAACAGGTCCACCTCTGGTGTCCCCCATCGGCGACACAGTGAGCGAAATACCCGAGGATGGAGGGCCCATTCTCCCCGACGGGGAGAGCCCCTGCTCAAGCGGTCCGCTTCCAGGTTCTCCACTCCTGGGATGTATACCGCCGAGAGACAAGGAACATGGGCCTCTGCCCAGGTCAGGATCAGGGACACCTCTCTGAGAGCACTCAGGCTGCGAGTCCCTCCCTGATGATTGATGTAAGCAACCGCTGTTCGATTGTCTGAACGCACCTGGACCGGAAGGCCCAGAACGTGCTGAATCAGGAGAGCAAGCACCCGACGGATGGCTCTCAGTTCCAGAATATTGATGGGTAAGTGGGCCTCTTGAGGTCCCCACTGCCCCTGGAACTGCAGCTCCTTCCAGAATCCGCCCCATCCCGACAGACTGGCGTCCGTGGTGACAATTTCCCAAAGGGGGGCCAGGAAAGACCTGCCCTTCACGAGATTGGTCGAGACCAACCACCACTGGAGGGACTGCCGGACCCGGGAGGACAACTGGAAGGGCTGATCCAGCGACCGAGGCTGCCGGTCCCAAGACGCCAACAGATAAAGCTGAAGCGTCCTCGTGTGGAATTGAGCAAAAGGAACTGCCTCGAAGGAGGCAACCATCAACCCTACCAGCCTCATCCCCAGACGGATGGACGGCCGAGGATTGGAGAGTAGGACCCGAGCCAACTCCTGAATCAGAAGAATTTTGGACTGAGGGAGAAACACTCTGTGTTGATGAGAGTCTAACTGCATCCCCAGAAAGGACACCACCCTGGCCGGAGCGAGGGAGGACTTGGAGAGGTTGATCACCCAACCGAAACTTTCCAGCGTGGAGAGCACCACCCTGGTGTCTTTCTCCGATTGATCGAGTGACGGAGCCATGATAAGAAGGTCGTCCAAATAAGGTACGACACGAATGCCCCGAGCTCTGAAAATGGCCATGACCCCTGCCAGCACCTTGGTGAACACTCTTGGAGCTGAGGTAAGGCCAAACGGAAGTGCCACGAATTGATAATGCCGATCCTTCATCATGAATCGAAGAAAACGTTGATGAGGGTGGCAGATGGGAACATGCAGATAAGCATCCTTGATGTCTATGGACGTCATGAAGTCCCCTTGCCGAAGAGAGCCGACGGCAGTGCGCAAGGTTTCCATGTGAAACTTCCGAAAACGGATGAACCTGTTGAGTAACTTCAAGTCCAGGACGGGACGAACTGACCCATCCTTCTTGGGGACTGCGAATAGATTGGAGTAGAAACCGAGGCCCATCTCTAAACGCGGTACCGGCCGGATGACCGCCATCTGTAACAGATTCTCTACCGACGCCAGGAGCCCCTGTGCGGCCAAAGGATCGATGGGCACCCGAGACCGAAAGAACCGTGAAGGAGGGCGAGACTCGAATTCCAGCTTGTAACCGGACGACACTATCTCCTGAATCCATCTGTCCGGAACCTCCCGGTTCCAAACCTGGGAGAAGTGTCGCAATCGTCCCCCCACCCGCACGGGTGAGGGCAGCCCCTCATTGCTGAGCGGGCTTACCAGCAGGTTTGGGCTTGGAGCCCCAGGACTGGGCGGGACGGCCACGGCCCCTCCCCCGCGTCCAACCTGTACGACTGGTAGAGGGAAGGGAAGCCCCCCTACCCGCTCTGTATCCTCGAAAGGACGGCCTACCAGAAGCTGCCCCTCTAAAGGGGCGTCGAGGCCTCTTGCGTTGTGGCATCTTACCACCCTTTGCGACTGAATCAATTTTCTCCCCGAACAGACGCAACCCCAAAAAGGGGAGAGCTGTGAGCACCTTTTTAGAAGCTGAGTCCGCCGACCACTGTCGCAGCCATACTGACCGACGAATAGCGACCAGCATTGCCGCTGTCTTGCTACTCATAGCCAGCGCATCGTCCTGAGCGGATAGAACGTAAGACACAAAAGAATCGCACTGCTTAAGCGCAGCGAACTCATCACAAGCGGGATTGAGATCCTCGCATAGCCCCTGGATTACAGATCTTACTGCTAAAAGAAGAAGGGCCGAAGTGCACAGGGGGCGCATCGTTGACCCAGCATAAACAAAGCCATGGCGAGCATACTGGTCAATCCTACGATCCTCCCCATCTTTAGGGACAGAGGGAGCTAGATAGCCCTAGCACAGGGGTATCGACTTCAGGAGGGACGGACCAAAGCTTCAGCAATTCTGGCGGAAAAGGATAACGCTTTTCCCAACTGGAAGGGATTCCAGATAACCGCGTGGGATGTTCCCATTCTTTAAGGACCACCCTCTCAAAGTGGTGCTGTCTGGGAAAAACCAAACGCGGCTGAGGCTCTTTAAACAACTGACCCTTTGGCAGGGTGACAGCCTCAGGCGGATCTAAATTCAGAATTTCAAACATTTGAGCCAGAATGGAGGGGGTGTCAAGGGCAACCCCCGCCGACCAATCGCCAATCGCATCAGCCTCAAGCTGATCTGCCGGCTCATCTGACTCCAAGAGGAATTCACCCTCATCCGGGGAGCCATCGGACCATTCCACAGGCTCACACAATTCGTCCTGAGGAGCCGAAGATACCGGAGTCAGGCGCTTCCGTTTTGCAGGGGCCTTCAGCCCCGCTTTAACGGGCAATACTTCCCGAAGACTGGCCGATTTTACCACCACCTCGGATTGCGAATCCCCACCTTTGACAGTGTCATGCGGGGTCCGGAACAGGGAGGGAGAGGCAGGAGATGATGAAGGTTGCGACGGGTCAGCAGCCGGATCAACAGACTGACGCGCAATAATCTGCCTTGCACAAGAAATGCAAATAAAGATATCATCAGCAGGGAGCGCAGCCCCACATTTTACACACCCCCTGGACGGCTCTGACGAGTCGTTTCCGGTAGTAACAGAAGCCTCCATATTGGTGATTTATGGTATCGCAAATACTGGGACTTTTAAGGCATAAGCCAACCCGGGATGCCCCCTTATAAAGAATGTCCCGGAAGGGAGGGTTTTTGTAAATACACTTTTTTTTTTTTTTTTTAAGAGAAAAGGTCCCCCTTAACAGTCTCAAAATATATATATATATGTATATATATATCTAAAATGTGCAATTTCATATAAAAAGAATGACTAGCCAGGCAATATAGAGCCGGAGGGCCGCAATAAAAGAGGGATCCCAGGATCTGAAAGGAAAGAAAAACAAAAACATCAGATCCCTTGTGAGTGTAACATATGCAGCATGTTCACAATAGCATGATAAGAGTGCATCCTTAAAAGCTTGCCCCATAAGAAATCTCACTCTCGGCCCCACAAAAGCGGGGCCGCTTACCTGACAGCCAGACCGGAGGGACATGTAGCAGCCGCAGCAGTAGAACACAAAACCCATGTGTTGCTGCAGCGCGCGCCCCCCCCCACGTGACCTCTCTTAACAGAGACAGGAAGGAAGTGAGGCTGGGGCCGCCGAGCGCCGCTTCCGCCGGCGCCACGCCCCTCCCCCCCCCCCCGCGTCACAGGGAGCCGCCCCGTTCCATTCATTGAGGGATTGCCACCAGCTGCGCTGGCTGACACCCAGCCAGGCGGCGGAGGAGGGGGAAGGAGACATAAGCGCAGCCACACAGGCTGCCGCACGGAGCAGCGGGGAAGGGAGGGAGGCGGGAGGGGACGCATCTGAAGTGAAAGCACAGCAGCTGAGCGCGGTCCGCTGCCCCGCCCCCATAAAGCTGACCAACACACTGGCCATCTCTAAAAAGTATCTGCCCGGAGCTCCAGCATAACAGACAAAGCGCACCATGCTGCTGCGCAGTCTGCTTCTATGCACAAAGTGAACACACAGAAAAAGACAGCAATACAGTGAAAACACTATACAAGATACACAACCCTCTATACCCCCCCCCCCCCCCCATAGTGAAGGGAGAAGGGACCGAAACGGGAGAGTAAGGGGCTACGGGGACCCTCGGGACAGGGGCATCCCATTTCCGGATCACCATGCCGGATTGCCGCATTGCCCCCAAAAGAGGGGGACGAGCGGAGGAGATAAGCTCCTAGGCACCAATAGTGCCGTCTACCAATTACCCGGTGAGCAGCCTAGGCTGGGAGGCTTCCTATCCACCATAAAGGTATACAAACTCAAACCGGGCATAAATAGACCAAAAGGGGGGTGGCGGGGTAAGAATACCCCGACCTACCTGTAAGCAGGAAACTTCCAACCTCTGTTTGTCAAGCAGAGAGAAAAATACTGGTGATTGAAGGGAGGTACCAGGTATATATGGGCCGGAAGGGGGCTCGTTACAAGACTTCCTCTCTGCACTACGTCACCTGCGGTGGATTAACCCATGAAGTAATGAATATTTAAGAAGTGAAGCGGGGTGTGTGGCACACCAAGAATATTAAAGCATAACTTTTACTGTATTAGCATTAAAATCATCTGACAGAGGGACCGACTATCCCGTTCCCCGAATCCCCAGCCAGGCATCAACGTGTTTCAGGGGAAAAAACATTTTATCAAGCAACCTGGACTTAGTTACCCCCGAGGTATTTGGATAATGTCCGCCACCCGGGACGGAGTAAAACCGCACTCCCGGACCAATCGGCATTGCTAGGGGCGAGCGCCAATCCCCTGTCCTGCTCAGGAAATGTTAGCCAATGGCAGAATGCGTGTCTAACGGTCCTTTTTAGATGAACTTTATAAACAGCAATTGCTGGCTTGCATTTTGATCCAGCACCCAGGAACTGAACATACCAATGCTAAAATCCTGCTGCGCTGGGCCCTCTAATTGACCCAGGGCCGCGATCTGATGACTAAGGAGCTTGGCATTAAACTGGACCTTCAGCATGACTTAATGAAAAGTCCAAACCCTTAAAAACTATTCCCCAGCATCTAAAATTAATATATTTTAAGTTTTTAGTCACTTCCAACAATCCCAGAATGCAGAGCGACACAGTCAGAAGACTGCCTGATGCTCCATGAGCTGCATAACATACATTAGATGCAGGTAGGATGATTTTTAATGTGGGCAATCTGTATGTAAAGGGTGTGGGAAACATACAAGATAGACTCTTATTTTGGGTGAAGGTCTGCTTTAACGCACCGTAAACGGTGTTAATGGTATGTCGGGATGTGAAATTAGCAGCCTATTTTTCTTCTCCCAGGTAGAGGACTAACAGGATGATTGGCTAATTTGGGTTTGCATCACTGATGGGGTTTGGCCCCCAACACAAATTTTCGCTATGCTGAGTCTTGTTCCTTTCCAGTGGGATGTCCTGCTGTGTGTATCCCGGGAGTCACCTTCTCTGTAATCCCATGGTGCATGTATCGGTGCACAGCATCAGCAGCTGGCGCTCTATTTAGGTTGATAGGCACTCTGATGTCACTGTAGTAAAATGGAATGAAGCATGCACCAGTGGCTGCTCCCCAGTGTACGCTTGCCAGTTGCTGGTAAGTGCCTGGCGTGGATATGTGGCTTAGAGAAAGGGGAGCAGGGATGCGCCCTCAGTCTGCACATCCTGTGGAATCATTGTTGCATGAATATACCAGGCAATCACTGGGTCTATGTTCCTCTTTAAGCCTTAAAGTCCATCCTAATAAGATCCCCTTACCACCTATTCCTCCCTGGCACTAGACCCCTTTAGGATAACAAAACATGGCTCACCTGCTGGGGAGTCCATTCCCCGATGTTCAGCAGCAATCACTGCTGTTTTAGCCATGGTCAGTTCGGCAAGTTGAAACACAGAAGCAATTTTTTACTTTTAAATAGCCAAACTGGGTCTTGCACTAGGTAGGGATGAGCGGCACAGGAGGTCTAATTAGGGAGGACTGCCTTCCCGCTATGCTAAATTCCCTCTTCTGCTACCTGTCAGCTTACCCTTCCCTCCATCTTATAGGAGAAACGTTGACATCACTTTAGTGTGTAGACCAATATTAAAGAGGGTCAAGTTGTTGCTTGTCTAACGGCTTCACAAACAATTGGATTGTATAATAACTGGCATCCGGCAGCATGTTCTTTGACTTGTCCCTCATAGAAGCAGTGTCCTTGCATGATGACATAGTGATCATGGATAGGGAGTGTGGATGGGAGTGTATTGGGCTCAAACACAGACTTGCATTTTAGGCCTGCTTTAAAGCAAACCTAAACTGTCTCTTTCAGTTGTGTAATTACTCAGCAACAGGTGCACACGGCAATGCTGCATGCCTCCTATTGCCGCTGCTGTGTGTTTGCAGGCCTTTCTGGGCCCGCAAAAAGAGCTTCATGTTATATCTGTGCAAGATCCCGGCAAACCAAGACCCTCCCTGGCACATAGTTTCCTGGGAGTGCATAAGTCTTAAGTAAAAAAAAAACCATGCCATGAAAAAACTCTTCATCCCCTCTGTAAAATCTCATCCACTGCAGAGCTGCCTACACAATTCTCTGGCTTCCTCATACCTTTTCAGCCAGGCTATTGGCTTTGTCGACTCCTATAGGTTAAGCCCTCCTGAAGAGGCTACAATAACACTGATTTAAGCATCTCCTCTGATCAGATGTTGCACTTGTAAAAGTGGAAATGTCGAAGTTAGGCACCCAGCCTGAGAAAAAGTGATTGGTGGAAAGGAGGGAAGGGGAAATTTGTGACCTTTTGGCAGCCCTGATCAAACATCTGTGAGAAAAGGCCATAAAATTGGACATTTGTTTTAAACTGGACCAACCCCGGTTGCATTCACAACTTGTCGCCCCTGATTTTATTCCTTACAGTAAAAGAAAGAAGCAAAGTTTGCTAGATCTCTTTTGATTCAGATATACTATGTGCCATATTTAGGTGGATTTTTATTGGACCATTTTATTGTGAATGTGCTCCTTTTAAAATGGACTAAAACTCAGGATTTTGACTATCCTGGGTTTCGCTCCTTGCCCCCGGTCACGGATGCCTTGGTCCTTTTCCTGGTCCTACGGCGCATGCACGGCCTCTCGTCCAATGAGTGTTCTAGGATATGCGGCCACCTATTCATCAAAGAATCTTCAAGCCGACCGGACCCAAGCGTGCCCGGTGGCTGCATTCCGGCCATTCACAAATGCCTGGCCCGGGTGTGCACCCTGCTAAAGGTATAGCAGGGAGCGGCTGCTGGTCACTCATGTGCCATTGGAGCGGGGTAGATGGCGTGTTTACTGGCTGATCTGGGGGGTTTCACACAGTGGGGCACCCTGAATCTGAATGCCCCGGGGGGGGGGGGGGGGGGGGGGGGATCAAGCTGATTAGATCTATAAGATTCCAGGGCTTTTGGGCCTGGGTTTTGGTCCACTTTAAGTGTTATCTTTTTTTGTAGTGTCTTCATGTTGTATTATATAATAACGTTGGTTTAGCAGCTCATTGGTTTCGTTTTTTTACTGCCTACATGTGAAAATATAAATCAGTAAGGAAATTTAAAAAGATAAAAGATATTTAGGAGCAAATCAATATTCTACTCATAGGCCCAAACCAGGTGCACAAAAAAAGGGAATTTCCTCTGGAGCAATGTATGTCGTACATAATGCCTCCTTTGTATAGCCCGGCGACAATTGATTGTACTACGCCTCTTGCAGATTTAAATATGAAAATAGTTTTAGTATGCAGAATACAAATAATTGATGAAGTACATGTCCTTAGGGAACGTCACAGTTCAAGTGGCAAATTTGTCTTGTCAAACAAAAGCGAGCCCTTGGTGAAAAGCAAGCCATCTCTATGGTAATAGTGCTAACAGCGCCCTATTGATTGAGTGCAAGGAGACATTATACAATGTCATCCGGGGTGGTTACAATTTAATTTGTCTTGTGACCCAAACTTAACCTCTCCAACCTTTCTCTTGTGAACATAAATGTACCAGCAGGGTTTGCTGGCGATGGACATTTACAGTAAAGGATTACAAAGAAAAACAGTCTATTGTATTATGGAATAACTATACCTGCTGGCTGCCGTGTGTGTGCCTGAGATGTGTGATCTCACATACAAATATCAATGGTATAGCACAGCAGAAAATAAGTGAAGAACTTTATACCTTTTGGGGAAAGTGACTTATTTTATCTTATTCAAACCTAAAATTATGGACAAAATCTGTAGACATTAAACTGGACCTTCAACATCATTTTATGAAAAGCCCAAAACCTTAATAAAACTATTCCCCAGCATCTAAAATTAATATATTTTAAGTTTTTAATTCACTTTTCCCTCTGGCCTGCATCTCTGTTCAGGACTCTAGGATACGGGTCCCGCCATCTTGCCTCAGAATTGGCTGTCATTGGACTAGGGCCTGCACATGCGCGCCTGGAGAGTTGAGTTTCACACAGTAAGGAATCATGCGTTGGGATATCCCGGGGTCACTGAACAGTTCCCAGGAAAGTCAAATTGCGGGTTTTGTTTCACTTTAAAGAGGAACAGCACCTGATCCTAGATTCTTGATTCAGAATAACCTGCCACTGTGCGCTGCAGATAGACACATGCTGGGGTTGTGGCACAGAGACGTTGTGAGCGCTCTGGGAAGAGGTGAATAGATTGCTTTATCAGGGGGGTTTCACACAACCGGGCATCCCAATTTGGAATGCGCGAGTGAGACTCAGGCTGCCCTGGAGTCTTTTTAGACTTCTGGTTCTCCAATGTTCCTCTTTAGGTCCAATGTCCTACCCTGGGTGATCTTGATTTGAGATCCCCATATGCTCACCAAGTCCCTGTTCCTATGTCCAATGTGATTTCCTGCAGGCAATGAGCTTCATCTGCAAGGTTTCATGGCACCAGTCATGGCTCATGCCTGTAATATGAAACTTGTTGTCTGCCCCCAGTGTTTAGTCCACTTTAATGGTCTGTTGCTTAAAAAGTTGGCCCTGGTCTTCCTGTCACTGCTGAGGATTTATTTCAAGGCAAAACCTGACCCTCTTTTATAAAGTGAACAGATGCCATATTATTTATTCATAAGGCACCATCCGTTGCTCTGTACAAGGTGAGAATTACAGGGGGTAAGACAAATTATATACTTATAATGCACAGGATATGAACCAGATGTGAAAGAAGTGTAACAAATACACAGTGATGGGAGTGTAGAGAGGGTCCAGCCCTTGCAAACTTATATTCAAGTGTACATATGTTGGAACTCAAGGCCCAGGGACGGGACGCAGACCTCCAAGTTTTTTTATGTGGCTGATACTGTCAGACGCATCCCCCGCTCGTGGCGTGCCCGCACCGCCCATACAGAAAGGCTGGGTGTGGGGACGTGCGCGTCTAGGGGTGAGTGGGAATGCAGCCACAGCGCAGAGACGTGGCAAGGGCTCCAGGAGAAGGTGCCTGTCTGGGGTTTTACACAGAGGGGCATCCCGAATCGAGAGGAACTGATGGCCCTGGAGTCTTTTGGAGTCCCCCGAAGTTCTTATTTAATGACATCCTTCTGGCACAAATAAATACACACTTTCAAAAATTCCAAGCAAAGATGTGTATCTATCCTCCCTCTGCCTCCGTAGTCTGGTGTTCCCCAGCTAGACCATTCCAGCTTCAGGGCCGAGCCGGGTCTGGCTGTAGCTAGCTGGAAAGCAGACCACTGTGATTCTGCATGCCCCTGCTACCAATCACAAGGGAGGCGGGCAACATGATGCACTGTCAAACTGTTTTCAAAAAGACTCTGTAGTTCCTAGCTTATCTTCAAAAGTATTAGAGCTTCATAGAAAAATTGAAGAGAAACCGTGGGTGTGGTAACAGCAATGTGATGTCAGCACAGTGGGATGAGTGTGAGAGGAGAGAGGATGGTGAGATTTCTGAGCTGCAGAGACAGGCAGCCAATCGGGATGTCTTGGCAGGGAGTGGGGAGTGTTTACGTTCTTGGTCCACTGAAGGTTGATTGATGGACCAGGTCAGCGGGGTAGGGGCTGAAAGCTGAATGAGGAAGTGATTTCCTCACTAAGGAGACAGAGAAAAAAGCACAGTACTAAAGCCACTAAATGAAAGGTAAGCTACTGATATTTTATTTTTTTACTTTTGACTTGCCAGTCACTTTAACCCCATGCAGATGTTGTGGAATAGCTGCACTCCTAAAATAACATGGGGACAGTCCTGCTTACACATGAGGGTGGGAGCTGTACCAGCATCAATTCACACCAAAGTGAGAGTGAGAGAGATGCCTCAGAAACACATGGAAGCTTGTCGATTATTCTACACACACACATACACACACACACACACACACACACACACACACAAACATCTGCTGGAGGAATTCTGTTTGAGGGGAAAGCTGCTATATTGCTCATGTTATCTTGAGCATGCGGCAGCTGCAGAGCTGTAATTAATGTATCTAGGAGATTTCTGCTGTGAGAAGAGCAAAGATGAGGCATAACAGCTAATGGCTTTCTTTTTCCGACTAGAAATAATGGATGACTGCACTGAGATTTAAAGCAATTTTGACTGAGTGTTTCAAAAGCAGGGCTCTCAGGTGTAGTTCAAGATGGCAGCTCCCATGTAGGTCAGAAGCACAGAATCTGCATGCTATACCACAATAATAATTTACGTCACTGATTGTCAGAGAGAGTGTTAAGATGAGCAATTTACTAAGCTTTAATTTTTTGACTGGCGCTCGGGGGGGTTTTATGCTGCGGGGCATCCCACCCCAATATCTGCACATTGCCCATGGAATAATCCCATTGAACGTGCACAGAAGTTTGATTTTTAAATAGAAGAAAACTATTTTATTTCACTTTATTTGGATAAAAAAAATTGTTTGGATAACCCCCAAAATGTATTACAGTAGAAAACTATAAAACTATTAAGTTTTAATGAGATTCTCAAAAGTAAATTTCAAACATTTTGAAAATGCAGAGAGTCTCTCCAGCTCCAATTATTTGGTTTCTT